>CM053785.1:698181767-699604267 GCA_028749045.1 Cupressus sempervirens | reverse complement strand
TGTCAAAATCTGAGCCAAATCCAACAGATCATTGAAAAATAATGCTCCTTGAAATATGACTGATTTTTGCATGATCCCAATTCAATCAAATGGCTCAAGCTCTTACGATCTGCATTGGGATTTATTATTAAATAGAAAGCAACATTTATACATGGAGAAATCATTTCTTTTGCATTATCCATTCATAACCGATATCATGTATTAAGCATGATAAAGATGAAATCAAGAATAAAGTAGACATTACATGACCATTGGGTCAAATGTGGCCACTTCCAGTTGAAAGGTGCAGATTTTCTTTCATCTATAAATGCTTGATTTGATAATATTATAGCTAGCGTCTTGGTTCTCAATGCAAAATACAAACATGGCAATGGACTGGAAAAGCTCAAATATTGCAAAGAACATAGAAACAGTAGCATAGAATATGTAAATTTTAGTTGGTGACCAAACTGCAAGTTTTCATTAGATAGTAATCTAGTACCTCCTTAGTTGTTTTAAAATATATAGTTTTAATCAAGTGCAAGTTCCATAACCAACCGAAAGTTCCATTCTGTTACAATTATTTCTTAATATCCAAGCTTTTGGAATGCGGCAATTTCATACTTTAAGGAAGTTGAAGACTTAGTTTTCAACATCGCCTCTTTCCATTCTAAGTATTTGAACTTGAGTTTTCCATACATGAAGGATTCAAAAGACATAAAAGGACAATCAATAATAAGGGCAAGGTTTGTCTCTCATTCTAAGATTCCATATGTTACAATTATTTCTATTGTAAGTGAAGAACATACAATTTCCATATATTTGTGATCATCTACATGTGTAGGACCTTGTTGCACATGTTAAATAGGTTCTAATTATCTCTAGAAAAATAAAAGAATTATAAAATACTAGAATTTTGTGGCATGAAAAGTCTTAGCTCGCCCTTTAAAAGAACAAATTTACCATTTGTAGGTTTCTTGAGGTGTGTATGTGCATTTCTGTCCTTTCTATGATATTTAATACTATAGATTGGATGTAAATTGGATGCATTTGTCTTGATTATCTCATATTCTTGCATAATGGAAATTGGTGGACTAGGAGTGTCTCTAGGGTAAACTTATTCAACTTTTCACAATTTACGATTATCTAAAATTTATCTCCAACATTTTATAGATCAATTACATGAATATACAAGATCAAATTATTAGTCATGAATAGTCATATTGATTTTGAGATGAGCATTAGCCCATTAAAATAAATTCAATCAAATTATTCTAAGTTGTTATTTCAGTCAAATAAGAAAATAGAGATTTTAGTATTAAAACCTAGGCCAAATGTAAAAAATGCAGCCCAAAAGGTAATCTTATTTGTAAGATTCTTTTAAATAAGGTTGATATTATTAAGTCACATAGCACTTCCATGTCCTCAATAGATGAAAATATCATATTTCCAAAGAGCTAAAATGCACTCCTTCAAAGTCGGAATTGCTGCAAATTTACCTTATAAAAATTCAAAGCCATATGAAATATATTTTAGAAAGTTAAGAATCAACTTAATGGTACAAGGCAAATGTATATTAAGAAATAGACTAAAGTGAAAAAGGACAAATTTGAAACCAAGAAAAGTTTGTTTAATACATGTTACCTTCTAGTCTTGCTGACTCTTAAACTAATCTTCAAATACAGCATGTGTGGTACTTAATACATGCTAAGGAAAAATCCAAAACCATGAAGAGACTAATTAACAAATCCTATCTTTCAACATTTTTGACTCTTGAAACAATCTTTAAATGCAGCTTGTGTGGTACTTACGTCTCCACTTGGATTCAACAAATAGAATGCATTGGAAGGGTCCATGACTGATAGTTTAGACGATTGCTCCAATTCTATAGACCTTGGATTTTTTCTAGCCAATACCTTCTTCTTTCTATTGGTTTTAACTTTTGACTTTTTTCCCTCTTTTTCATCTAAACAATCCATTATTTCTAGATGGCCTCTAGGAATCATAGCTGCTGAAATATATCCCAAGGTATTACTTGCACAAAATGAATACAAAATCATTACCATTTAGTATTGATAAAATTTTCATAAAGTATTACAGTATCACTTACCTGTGAATTAGCATCAATTACTAGTACAATTGATTCTAAAATTTGTGTTTTTTTGGGCATTCAGTAGTTTGTTGAGTTTCTACTATAACTATAGGAAGCATCGGGTTTTAAATAAATTCAAGGGAGTCTGGAAAATAGCGTGGAAAGATTCCATAGTGAGTTGCGATACATGTTCTGTAGCAGTAATTGCCTCTTTCATATTTGTGATCTGATATTGGTGGTGGTGTGAGGTTTGGTTTAGCACCATCCACCATTTTTGGGCTACAAATCATTGACAAAATAGGGAACCATTAATTAGTGGTAGTGTTCAACTCTATTTAGGTTGCAATTGGGTGTAATGCATTGGCGTGGTGTCTGGATACCTGCTGCAACTCATTTCTTCTTCATAATTCAAATGCCGACTTGCATACCAGTCCCTTAAATTATACAAGTTATTCCAAATGTGTGAGAATATATTTTTTACTATGTCAAATGATCCCATTAGGCTATTTATCTTCCAAAACAAACATTGTCTCATATCAATGCATTGGATTCTTCATCACAATTGTCATATGCATTTATATGGGCTTCTCAGTTCTTCACATAAAACATTATTTTTTATCACCATGATTATTGCTTACACATTGGTCTTTATTTTACTAAAAGTTCTTCAAGATCACTTTTCTTTGCAATTGAAATTACCATTGCCATCACAACCTTGTTTAAATTCAAGTTCTCATATCTCTTCCTCTTCCTCTTTAATAACCATGTCATCAAAATCTCTTGAGAAACCATATCATGTACATTTTCAATAACCATTAAGAAATGGAAAAAAACATGTACTAGACAAATTTACTAGCATGAATCTTGCATAATTTGAATTGTAACTATTTTGATTGATTTCTCCACTACTGTTTAGGTAGAATTATGATATCTTAATTTGTTGTTTTATAGGCATTTTTTGATTAATTGAATTGTTTCTCTTCTTTATTTGACAAATTTTTTCTTTTATATTTTAAAGGGTGCTAGCTCAATGGAAGATAATCTACTTTACAAGTAGGAGGATGGTGGTTCAATTCTATGATGCCCTAATATGATCAAATTAATGATTAAATAAACTACAATATAAGCTACAAAATCAACTACCAAATCAATTACAAAATATACTACCAAATCAACTACCACATACACCACCAAATCAAATACCAAATCAACTACTATTTAATAACAATCAACTGTTAAATAAACTACCAAATAAATTACTAAATAAAACACTAAATAAACTACCAAATAAACTATTATTTAATAACAATCAACAACCAAATCAATGATCAAATCAAAGACCAAATTAATGATTAAAATAGTTTAGTCATTAATTTGGTTGTTATATTAATGACGAAAAATAAACTACCAATGGTCACGTGATCAAAATTGGTCATATATCTACAATTCTTCATAGTTTATTTAATCATATATTGTTATTTTTGTACTAGTGTATGATGCCGAAAATGGCTATCATGTTGGACAAGCTCTTTGATATTTAGTATTTTTTGACCAACATAAAAGAAAGATTTTCCATCATATACTTGAATATGAAGAATATCACTTAGGGATAATTTATTGATAAATTTTGTGAGTGATTCTTACCATATCGGTGGCATCAACAAAGAGCAAATGAAATCCAAAATTTGAGACAACTTACTATGATCATTCAAGAGTATGAATGCAAATTTTTTAGTAATACCTAATGTAAGATATAGTGCTAGCTCACCCTTGATAGTCCAACACTTCATTCGTGAGCTTAACAATTATATCATTGGGGGAGTTAAGGTGTTTCAACCTTAAGACCCTGAAAGATTTTGTTCATCAAGCCACACTAGTAGAAGAAAACATTACTTTGGGACATAATGGTTTTGTGGGAACCCTGACTAGTGGACCTACACCTTTAGGGTCTAGAGGTGATTAGAATTAGCTAGCAAGCAGTGGAAAGAAGTCCCATTTTTGTAGGGGAAATTAGGGATAATATCATGAGACATCCTATCCTTCATCTTAGATTAGTGGTAGTGGTTCTTGTTCTAGGAACTTCTATGACTCTAATGCATCAAGTGCCACCAACACAACAAGCCTATATAGAGTACTCATTCTTTTTCTAGTAGAGGTGGCCATCTTCATTCTAGTGCACCAACTTTAGATAGGGGATTTGTTAGACGTACTATTTCTTCTCTTGTGGATGATTTGTGTATGTCACAACCAACTACCCTTAGCATACTCTCTAGTTTTTGGGTTAGATTCCCACAACATATGAGCCTAAAGTGGGTGATTTTGGTAGATCACATAGAGTTTTATAGTGATAGAGCATCGCTAAGCTAAGAATCAGGTTACTTTTGCTAAGAATTTGGGTGCTATTAAAGGTACATTTCTCTCTATCTGATTTGACTCAAGTTCTATAAACTCATTTATCTATCCCTTCATAGTAGATAAATTTGAGCTAGTGGCACTAAAAATGATATAGGTTGGCAAGTGGATTTAGCCTCAAGAGAAAAGGTATCCATAGATTCTCTAGTACACAAATGTAAGTTGAAACTAGGATAATTCATCAGTATAGTTGACTTTCATGGGATTCATTTAGGATCATATGATATTGTCCTAGGTATAGATTGGCTAGGCTTACATGGAGATATAATTGATTGTAGGAAGAAGATCATTAAGTGTGAGGATCATGAAGGTAAGAACACTAATAGTATGGGCATTTAGTGACCTATATATCTTCGTATGATCTTTGCAATGCAACTTATGTGAATCATACAAAGAGTTTATCAGGAATTTTCTATATTTGTGTGTGTACTCGAGATTGGTTTGAAGTGTTTAGTTTAATGATATTGGCGAATATTATTGCAAGTTTTTTTAGAACTTCTCTACAATTTCATTTTCTATCACTTCCCTCTAGAGAAAGGGGAAGAAACTTATTTGGATAGAGAAGTGTAAATATGCCTTCTAGAAGCTCAAGGAGATTGTTGACTATTACAACTATTTTAGCATCCATTATGTGATTTTGTAGTGTTCATAGATACTTCCCTAGAAGGGATTGGAGCAATACTTATGCGAGAATGATGTACGGTTTCTTATGAGTCTCACAAACTCAAGGATCATGAGCTAGAGCATCTCACACATGATCTTGAATGAGAAGTAATTGTTCATACCTTAGTTAAATGGAGACACCTTATTTTAAGGAATCATTTTGAGATGCATAGAAAATATCATAGTTTATAGTATATATTTCTCCAACCTAATCTAAATACTAGGGAGGGGTGATGAATGGATTTTGTGAGAAAGACTTTGAGGTTACGTACATCCAGGGTAAGGAGAATGGATTAGTTGGCACTTCAAATTTCAAGAGACATGAGATATCAATATTGAATCTTACTATGGATTTGAAGGGTCATATGTTTCAAGCACTTCCTACATATACTTGGTATCATGAAATGAGTGCAAATATTGAGTCAGGTAGATCTTTGGAGGGAAAATTCTTAGGGTATATATTGGAGTCAGATGGTTTTTTACATCACATGGGCTAGATGTACGTAGCACCATTAGATGATCTTCATACATTGATCCTATCTATATCTCATCATGCACCTCAACACATATAGGTGGTAAAAATAATTGTGTAGACTTGCAATAGTTATAGTATTGGTTGGTATATAGTGTGACATTGTTGATTCTGTAGCTAGGTGTGTACATTATCAAAAAATTAAGAACATCAACATCTAGTAGGGTTCTTATATCCTAACCTTATTCCTTTATGGAAGTGGGATATTATTTATATGGATTACATTGTGATGCTTCCCATGAATCCATGTAGACACAATGCTATCATGGTCATTTTTGATCAATTGACTAAGGTGGTACACATTTCGTTAATGAGATCATTCTCTACAACAACTTTAGTAGCTAAATTCTTTATGTAAGACATTGTGAGACTGCATGGTATTCAATGAAAGATCATTTTGAATAGGGATAATGTATTCATGTATTCATTTTTTACTTCTTTTTAGAATGACCTTGGAGCATAGCTAACTTTCAGCTCGATATATCACCCTAAGAACAATGGTTAGAGAGAGAGTTAATCAATTATTGGATGATATGTTGAGGATGTATGTTGTGAACTGGTAGATTCATTGAGAGGACTATTATACTTTGTTGGTTTGTCTCTAATAATAGATATCATAGTTTGATTGGGATGTCACATTTTTAGAAATTTTATGGTCATCCTTGTTATACACCTCTAAGTTGGGATTGTATGCTAAAAATGTGAGCACACTTCTATAAACCCTTCTATCCAAGGAATCCAATGGAAATGGGGTCTTGAATGGAGGCTTATAGCTCTCTCTCCATGATGTACAACAATCTCAATAGTATGATGATGAAGGCTCTCAAATGAACCTAAGATAGGAGACCCTTGCAAGGTGTTTTTAGAGTAATAAAGTATTTTCTTATTAATTAAATCATGTTGATTTAATTAATAAGTCACTTATTATCTCTATATTACTTAAGCTAAACTTTGGGCATATAATAATTAATTATTTTTATTAATTATTATCATTCAACCTAGGTTAGTTACCTGTTAGGGTTTTGATCTCCTTTTACAAGGATTGATCTATTTGTAGTTTATTCATTCACTTTTGATAACAACAGTCTCTCTTTTTTCTCATCAAGAATGTCTCATCTATGGATCTAGGAATTCCAACCTCTATAGCTTTTTCTTTTCTTTTTCTGTGATAGGTGTTTTCATGTAGTTAGTTCTTGGGAGCTATTGGGTTGATCTTTCATCAACTTCAACATGGTGTCAAAGCTTCAAATCTTCATGCCCCTGTTCTATTTATGAGAAGTTTGACTTGGCTTTTGGATCTATGCTTTTTCTTTTAGAAGGTTTTATTTTTAGAGTTATTTTGTATTGGATTTTGGGGGTCACCTTTTTTTGGTGCACCTTGAGCCCAAACGGACCTCATCATTGAGCTTAGAGCACCCAAAAATCCCTTATTTTCATATAAATTTTGTCCAATTTGGACACAGTTGGAATTTGAGGCAAAAAATATTGCTCTAAGATTGGGCATGTTTCTCAAGGTGTTGATTTTATGATTTTCAAGAATTTTTGGCTTGAAAATAAAGGTTTTTCAATACAAAAGTTGAAATCTTTTGGCACATAAATCCATATTTATTTGCACAAAAATTGAGATTTTTTGGTGTGAAAGTTTTAAAAAAATTGCATGCAAATCAAGGTAGTTTGGTACATAAATTAAAGTGGTTTGGTACGAATCCTGAGCTAATTTCTACTAGTGTTGGGTGCACTTCCCAAGGCATTTTGGCACATATCTCGAGGAAGTAATTTTTTTGCCATTCAAGCACTTTTTGACCTACCTATGGTTATTTGGCCATAACTTGCTCATCTAAACTCCATTTTTCTCAAATAAGATATTGTCAGAAAGATGATTCTAAGACTGTCATGATGGTGTAGTATATTTGGACTTTTTTTTCTATTTTGTTGCCAATTTATGCTATCAAAGTCATATGTACTATTTTGCACTCTAGGAGACATATCTTGAGACATTTTATTTTCCAGATTCTACTTTATTTTCCTTTTTCACATTATGGTGGTTATCTTGGTTTTTTCAGCTTGAGAGATCAATTTAATGGCTTCAAATGATTTTTCATGGGTTGTACTATCTCTTGTATCAACCTTATGTCTCTTTTGATCTTTGTTGACATCCTTTTATAGTATTTTTGCAAACACAATGAGATAAAGTGCCACTCTATTGTATTTTGAGATCTTGCACATCTTTGTGTTTTGTTGTACTTGCACTGCATTGTAAAGTGACTTGGGGGGTTTCATGTTGGTCATATTTGCCATCTTCCTTTGTCAAGTGAGTGTTTCTTCCACGATATTAGCCTCATGATGTGTCAATGACATGTGCCATTATAGGTGTTTGTACTTCTTTTGCACTATTGATGTTCCTGGTTATTCTTTTTGTAGGAGATATTGCATTCAGTTTCAGTGTTCATGTCTTACCTCTCAGCATTATAGGGGATTATGTTGGTTCTATTACTTTCTTGATTTGATGGAGTGAGCTATGTATTCAGTATTTGATCCTGTGTACTAGGTGATTGTAGTGATTGGATACCTCTGTATTTCGATGAGATGGGTTATTTACCATATAGACATTCTTTCATTCCTATTTTTGGAGGCCACGAAGATACCTTCCATCTTTGATTGATCAGCTCTTTAGACTTAGTCTTCTATACCTGGTCCTGTTTAATATAGTGGAAGTTCTTCATATCAACAGTTTGGTAGTGTTTGCAGCTTCATGCTTCAGTGGTGTTCTTCATGATCATCCTTTTGTTCATATCTTCTGGGACATTCCCTAGTTTGAAGACTTCTTCAGTCTTTCACCAGTTCTTTTTAGCATTCTTTCCATCTCTTTTTGGAGTAGGGTTTTTCCCATGTGGTTTTCTCTATTTCTCCTCTTTTTAGATATTTGGTTGTGCTTGGGTACCTCATCAGGCCTTGTTGCAAGGACCCAAATTTACTTTTAGTAGTAGTTTTTAGGTTTTTAGCTACCTTCTAAGTTTATCTTAAGGGGGAGTGTTAGAGTAATAAAGTATTTTACAATTAACTAAATCATATTTATTTAATTAATAAATCACTTATTATCTCTAGTTTACTTAAGCTAAACTTTGAGCATATAATAATAAATCTTTTATCAATTATTATCATGCAACCTAGGTTAGTCACCTGCTAGGGTTTTGATCTCCTTTTATAAGGATTGAGGTCTTTGTAATTTATTCATTCACTTTTGATAATAGTAATCTCTTTTTTTCTCATCAAGAATGTCTCATCTACTCATCTGAGAATTCCAACCTCCATAGCTTTTGCTTCTCTTTTTCTATGATAGGAGTTTGCGTGCAAGAAATTCTTGGGAGCTATGGGGTTGATCTTTCATCAACTTCAATAGGTGCACCATAGAATAAGAGATTCAAAATGAAGTTCAATACAAAGTAATCTAAGATGAAATGAAAGAAATCTAACCTAAATTATAATGCAAGATTAACTAGCTCTCAAGAAATCATGTAATGCCCCACCTGGAGATCCTTGGAACAAGGATTCAATACAAGTGAATATAATTTTTTTTACAAGTATTGATGCACATGACAACATCATACAAGGATCACAAAGATCACAACGAAAGACTTCACCAACAATCTGAGCAACCAACAAATCTCCAAACGCCACTACCAAACATAAATGAAAACCATAGAAGGATGCAAATAAATACAAATCCGATAACATATAGAATTCGAAATGCAATCCCAAGGTATTTGAGAACACCATAAAGGGTAACCAAAACACCTCCAAAAAACTTTTGACCAAACTGAAAAGTGTCTGCTGTCTACTTGGACAAGTTTTTCCAAAACCCAGGCAATACTTTAAATCAACACAGTATGATACTTTTTAGTATTGTACGACCTTTCTAAAGAAGGCATGCAATACAATCAGGGTTTGGACAACACTTCCTGTGAAGGCATGTGATACTTTACTAGTATTGTACAACCTTTCTCCAAGAGGCATGTGGTACAACATAGTGTTGCACGATAGAGTTTACAAGGGCATGTGATACTTTCCAGTATTGCACAATTCTTCTCCTTTGGATGTGCAATACTTTAATGTATCACCCAATGTTGATGCATGATCACCCAATGAAAGGAAGAATCACTCTAAGGATCAAAACAAGGGATAAAACAAAAAACAAAACCTCCACACTAGGGAGTACTAGATCCATGTAGATCGAGGAATGAACACTCAAGTGCATAAACAACAAGATGCCATGAAATAAGAAAGAGGAACATCTATCCATATAAACCATAGCCGTAAAAAGGACATACTGAAAGAAACATCATAGTGTATAGAAGCAACATCACAATGTATAGAAATAACATTGAAATAACTAAACAACCAAACTAAGTACGTGGTTCCTCCCAATCGTTAATAGCATCATAAGACCATCGTGGATCCTAGCCATCCCTCACGCGTAACATCACAAACTACCAACCAGATTGTCAAAGCTATCTTATGAGGACATCACTACTAAAATGTGCTACAACATAAGAATAAGGAAATCTAACATGCTAAAAGTAAATCATTAGATATTCTAATAAATCAACCACATCATCTATCATATGCTAAACATCATACAAATAGAAAATCTAACATGCTAAACCAATAAGTAATAAATACTCCAACGAAGCAATTCACATAATCCAATCATATGCTAAAAACCATAATATAGGAATGTGTCAAATAAACTAACATCATCTAAACATGATATCCAAGCATTTCAATGAAAGCATAAATCACAAGAAAGCATACTCTGCAACCCAAAGTACCAAGTGAAAATATCCAACCATGGTCATACTAGGACAAAAGACTATCTCTGTACACTAGTCCCCAACAATGGTTTAGGTAGCTATGCTTCCCAACCACGTGGAACTCGTAGGTCCACTCCCACCATGCTGATGGAGATAATGATCCAACCACAAACTCGCATAAAACAAACGTCCATAGCTAACACTCACGCCATACAGTAAGATGACTGAAACTAAGAATATAAATAATGCATAAACAACAGGTCTTGGTCAGACACTCAATGGGCTACTAATTAGGGTCTAACATCATGGAGAGTCGCTTGGCATCGATAAGCCCAAGCTGAGATTGTGTGTCCTCAAACTTAAATGGGTGCTCACACATTGTGTCCTCAAACTTAATTGAGTGCTCACACATTTTTATTATCTTAAGTTTTACTACCACTCACACATTTTATATAGTTATCACTTGATTAAAACTTCCTCTACCAAGCTATGGCACCATGATTTCTAGGCTGCGAGATAGAAGCCCCTTCCATATGCTACCCTACCCTACCCATTCTCATCTAATGATGAGTGCCCGTAGGCATGCATATTCCCAACCCAACCCCAATGATCATAACTCCTAGAAGTACCATGGAAGATTAGGCCTCACAAGTCACCCAAAAAGTGTATGCGCACATACTTGTGTGTGGTGGACCACTATCATGAAGATCATAACACAAGGACTAGATGAGAACACAAGCAAAATATCACTCAACCGAAACAAGCTTGGGAGGACAAATTCTACACAAATCCCCAAAGAACAATAAAATTGTACATCATGAAATCACTCAACCGACCTCAATCTAGGAGTATGGATTCTACATGAATCCTAATGATGAAACAAGACCAAACATCATGAACTCACTCAACCAGCCTCAATCTGAGAGTATGGATTCTACATGAATCTTAGAGTTCACAAAAAAATAACAAAGGTAAAAAAGATACAATAACACCAGGTATAAAATCACTCAACTAAACACAAAGTCAGGAGTATGGATGCAACATGCATCCCAATGCAAACATAAAAGTGCAACAATGGTCTGATTGACATCCAAATAGATGATCCAGGTCAATTACCTATCTCATGCCAAGAAAACCTAAGAAAATAGGGCAACACACAAAATGAGGTAAAAACCCCAAAATTGGAAAACTTTGAAATTAAAACCCATTTGGTCTTTGGGCACAAGAACTCCAAAAATCCAATAAAATTTAGGTTCGAACACTGTATGTAAAAATGACCAACATAATGGTGTGAAACCCCAAACCCCCATCCCGATAATAGGGAAAATGTTCATACTTAACCAATTGGGCAGAACAACAAATAGAAATGGAGGGGAACACTAGTTCTCAGCCTCCTAACAAATGGCTACCAAAAATTGAAGCTGAAACAGAGTAAAAACAATAAAATGAGAAAGCCCTACCTCATAGCCAAAAGGGGAAAAATAGGAATTTGAACCATAAAATAAAAATCTCGTAGAAGTAGCTAAAAATCGTGGCAATCCAAGGTCTCTCCGAGCTGGATCCAATGAGACCACCCTCACAATGATCCCACACCTGTAGCTCCCACAACAAATAAAATAGTAAATCCTCATGAAGAGGATTTTGGGTTTTACTCTCAAACTTTCTAATTCAAAAGTGAGAAGTTCGGAATTAAATTCATTTTTGGATACATATTCACTTTTTGAGTGAATAATTGATTATGAAAAATAATCAACCAACCTAGTTAAACTCCAAATCGACCCAAACAAAAATAGGTTATTTCTAGCAATAGGAATTCATCTATGGAAAAGCTGCCAAAAAATAAAAATAAAATAAAATAAAGCCCGAAAACCCCAAAATCACATAATTTCATTAACAACTTTCATGACAGTGTGAACCTCTAAATGCACAGACATGCTCACTGGTCTAATCACATAATGCAAATGAGTTCGAATTTAATAATCACCAGAAGGTTTAATTTAAATAACTAAATAAGGATACATTGACCATACAGGGACAACATTGGTAAAATATGAATAGTTGAATCACTAACTCCATGTGCCATTAACAGAGATATAAATCGTGCACACTAAATGACACAATCAAGTGCAATTACATATAATAACATAGCCAAAGCAATAAATGTATTAAATGACTAATTCAACCATTTATTCAATTATACTGAAATAATCCATTTACATCACTCACGTTCGCATATAGCATAATGAAGCAAGAATGAAGTAAATAACCATAGCATTAAATCCATCACATAACATAATCAGAGATATGTCCAAATACCAAATAACTAGATATCATCATAAAACATATTATCATCTCAAAATGACATCATCATATAGATATTATCAACTAGACAACATAGAAGTCTAACATCTATGATACTGAAATCAAAGTATAACATCTGACCCTCAGGTCATCTCAAATGTAAAACATAACAAGAGTAACAAGGTAAATATCCACAACACATAACCAATGAATCCAACATTGACAATCCATTTCTAATTATTTAAGTATTTAATAATAGTTGTTTAAATAACATAAAAAGACACTTAAAACACATAAGTGAACACAATCTAAAATATGACTAACTACTACTACAGGACCCTAGTCTAGTGTAGCATGGTAATAGTACACAATGCAATCTCTACACACATCTTAGGGTAATCACATAACAACATCATGATACCAAATTGATCCTGGTAACCACTGGCACAAACCTCAGTGAACCATAAATCACATCATAATCTCATATATCAGTCATAAGCATAATCAAAGTAACCGATACAGTAACATAAATCCAATCACCTCAAGGGTGTAGACCACTCATGGTCCCAAACATGATCCGTTCTAAAGGAGAGGTCAATAAGGTTGCATCCATCAGGATGACTTAAAGAAGTCAAATGGGGGAGGTACTACAAATCAAATGACAAAGTAACAATATCACCTTAGCACAAATCAAGATAGTCTACCATGGATGCAAGATGAGAGCTCCTAAGTTGCCAAAGTCACCATTATCCAAGATGCCAAGATGCAAGAAGAATCCAAGAAGAAAATAATAGCATAACATTAGCATGAACTCTAGATGGATTTGAGAGAGTGAGGAGAGAGCCTCCTTCTAAACAGAATTAGGTGATGGGGATTAAGAGGCAAGATCTACGGTGGAGGATTAATGCCATGTTGACTTTGTGCACAAGCTTCCAAGAGGCAAAATCAATGGATGTGTTTAAGAGGAAAAATATGTGTGGAGGAGAATTAAAGTTATTTAAAATAGAAATATTTATCCATTAAGAATGTGTACCTCCATATGTAGACAAATTCAATTTTTCTTTTTATTTTAAAAAATTGAAAATTTATTTATGTGTTGATATAGGAATAAAGTGGGATTTGAGAATTTTATTTAATTAAAAGGGGACAAGTTATTTTAATTAAATTAGACTTAGGATATGATGTCCAAACCATAGGATATAATCAAATAAAATATTAATTTAGAATTTGATCAATGATAAATGATTGATAAAATATACAAAATTGATTAAGCATACAATGAGATCATAGAGTAAAATGTAGAAAGGGGGCTCATGGTTTAGATGACCATTTTTGGGTAGTTACATTTGCTCCTCTTTGACTAATGTGTGAGCAATCTGGGAACACATTAAGCCAAAGAATGACGATGTCAAGATCACTGATAGATAAGAGAGTTGACTCCAAACCTCATTGAATGAAGCATAGAGAGATAGATCTATATGAAATAGAACCCATAATGATAAGATACGAAATGATACATTTGAAACAAATAAATCAAGAAAAGTTAAGACCTATAATGATAAGATAAGTACTATAATGTTAGAGAGAAGTAGATCAAAGACTCTACCCCATAATGAAATAGTAGGATAGATAGATCAAGAGCCTTCCCTAGAATGGAGCAACAAGATAGATAGATATAACATAATCAATTTGCAACCTTCAAAGATTGATATGATATTCCTCCCCCTTGTGATCAAAATTGAAATGATGTATATAAGATACATAAATAAGACACATATGATCAAATATTTGAGCAAAGATAAGGTCCATAATGATAGATTAGCAATTAAAGATCAAGAACCAGGTTTTGACCACTAGCAATGAAGATATTCCTAAGTTTGACTAAGTCTGACCAAGAAAGATATAGCATAAGAACCAAGTCAAAGAAAGAAAAATCATGATGAAACGAGGATGAAAGATAGAGAGAAATGATGATAACAAATATGTAAATGGTATAGGAGGAAGAAATGATGATTTGCCTCAAAAAGTCAGTGAACTCCATAAAAGAAGGCATAATTTCAAATCACAATTTTGACAAGCAAGATGAACTAAATTGCTTGCCTATTTTACCATTAAAAGAACCCATGTCAAAGATTTATATTTGCTAAAAAGGGCTACTAATCTTGTTGTAGGCCTGCCCAAAAGCAAGCAAAACAAAACAACATCTTTTATGTATTTGATTTCATTTTCATGTGCGACTGATACAAGTTGTTTCATTTCTTTAAGAAAATAAAATGTGCGATTAGGTCTCATTTTTTGGTAGGAGAGTATGCTCTTCACCCTTGAGGTGAATTAGTAATCTTGACCCTTTATTGGTCTTGAAAGTGAGTGGTATATTCCAATTTTTAAATAGAAAGTAAAACAAAGAGCTCAAAAAGAAGAAAACTAGGTTGTTTTGCTAATGAATACAATCATTAACCATTAACATTAAGTATATGAACATCTACTTATATTTAAATATATTTGATTCTAATGATTTTGAACAAGATTGTATTCCATTTTTGGTATCTATGTTTGTGTGTGATCCATCATCTCAATAATAATAATAGTAACGATAACAATAATAATAATAACTAGATTGTTAGCTAATGAATATAATCTTAGCCATAAATATTAAGTATATGAACATCTACTTATATTTATAACTATACATTTCTTTTATTATTTTTTAACATGTTAATAAAATTGTATAAATGTTCAAATGATATTTATTCATATTATATCTAAATATACTTATAACTAGCACTTGCACCAAAAAGAGGTGCAAGGGGTACGCTGATAGGTTTTATTAGAAAAGAAAAATTGAAGAGATCTAAAATTAAAGAAAAGATTTCAAATTAATAGTCTAGAATTAATTTTTTTAATATAGAATAGAGGTATATACACATGACTAACCTCTTTGAAGGTTCAAAAATTATACAATTTTAATACTTTCCTTTCTGTAGGTGTGAATAGGTAGACATAAAAAAATGGTCAAGTGAAATCTTATCGAAGATCGAACACAATTTCCAAATTCAAGTTTAAACGTAAATGATGAAAGATTTAGTTTTAACTAAATCTTTCTTCAAATCATTCTAGGGGCATTTGAATTCAAATTGAACATGATAACAAGTTTTAACGTAAATGATGGAAGATTTAGTTTTAACTAAATCTTTATTCAAATCATTATAGGGACATTAGAATTCGAATTGAACACAATAATAATCATGATGATAGTTTGTGGTAAAAAAATTCTACTTTTAATCATTCAACACAATTAAGATTACATAGTCTAAAACCATTTACATGTGAGTCAAAAACATTTACTGACAGTCATTTTCCATCATGAGTAAATTTTTGGTTGCAAGCAACCTCATAGGAAAAGCCTATCGGCTAAATATATTGAATGTAGAAATATATTTACTTAAAACATGTAGTTTAGTAAAAGGTGCCTTGGTCTACTGGAGAAGTTGAAAGACTCACAAAGAGCCTAGTCTTGTTGAGTGCAAGGCCCTCGACATCTAAAAGAGATGAGGCCAAGATCGAGACAAGTTTGACAAAATAGACACCCCTTAGTCCTTAGTTATTGGTTCTTAATGAAAAAGATTAGGCGTAAAATGCTACACCTCATAACCCAAAAACCAAAAAATAAAAAATATAAATATAAATATAAATATAAATATAATAATAACAATAATAATAATAATAACAAGAGCTCTAGTTGAGCTAGAGTCCCTGCCTTTGAGGAAAGTGCGTAATTGTTTTATTTAATTAGTTGATTTAGTAACAAGAACAAAATAATAAATTGAATAGGGTATCCAAGTCACAAATTTGAAATCAAATGAAAGCTCAGCTCGTAATGTTTTGACTGAAAAAGTTGAATTAAATTTACTTAATATAATTTTAATAATATTTTAATAGAAATAATATATCCCATAAATTATAAAAATAGTTATTACTATACAGATTTCAAAAATTATAAAATTATATAAACATTATTATTAAAAATTAAGATATATTTTGTAAATAGCTTTTTTTAAGCATTTATGATGGATCATTAAAATGGATTTTGTAAAGACTAATTGTAAAACATATATCATGTGTTTTTGTTGTTCATAAAATTTAAGTAAAGATCTAAGAAGCTAAAATTTAAGATGAATTTTAATTAGTAATTGATAATACAAATTATTAAACTTTTAAAATTTACACTTTTTCTATCTTAAATTTTGTTATAATTTTATATTAATTTTTTTATTTTAAAAAAGCCTTAATTTTAAAAATATTTTTACATTATCCTTCCTCTATCATTACCAAGCTTTCCCCCCAATTATCATTTTACTTATCTTTCAATAATATTTATGGATGCATTTAATATAAAATGAATTCAATAATAGAACTCATTTTTAAGTTGCACATTGGTCTTCGTGCTTTAAAACCTCAATTTCACAATAAAAACTTCTCTCATTAAGTTTTCAAATCTTAGTGCTTGTAGCACATTTGAAAGAGATTGTTATGTAAGATAAACATTTAAAGGGAAACTTGTCCTTCTATATCAAATTTAACAAAAAGATTCACATCACATTTATTGCAAGAAGCTACAAACGACCTACCGGACACACAATTGCACTCACCAGCAAGACCTCTTGCTAGGAAAGTTTGCAATGAGAACATTGTAAAAATTAAAGCAAAAATCATTTTAATAAAAGAGTTTGTATAGAGTTTAGTAAAAATCATAGAATAAAATGATTTCATAGTTTTAAATTTAATTATTATCTGAAAGTGACAAAGTGAAAACAATTGTCTACTCTGTACAATGAGGCAAGGGGCTAAACATAAATAGTACTAGCCAATGTTTAGAAACTTCACGATGTTTTATAAGGAAAACCATACATCCAATTCTTGTATCTATAGATTGTCAATAGAAAAAAAATCAAAAATCAAAATTCTATAGAATAAGTTGAGATTGCACTATTCCTGAAAGGTAGACTAAATCTGTTTTGTGCAATGAAAACGCTAATCCTAGCCTCTAGGTAGGGGAGACTAACAATATGTATGAGCTTGTTTTAAGGGATAAGAGGGAAAATGTGCATAAAATTTAATTTAAAAATGAAGATTCCTTCCTTTGTTTACTAAACGTTGATGCATATCTAAAATTAAATGAGTGGAGATAGGATTTGGTGAATTGGGTTATAATAACAGATAGAAAATTCCATCTTTTGAATTAGAAGATTGTTTAAATCAAGCTTGAAATTGTGGCAAACCGAGCACAACAAGGTTTATATATCTACCAAAGCATTAAAGACGTAAGAATGTCTTCAAACGGTGTAGTTTTAATTGCCTTAGTAGACATGTACGCAAAATGGGGAAGCATAGACAAGACAACTGAACCGTTCGACAAAATGCATTGAACATCCATCAATGCAAATGCAAATAACATAGACATTTATGCAAACTATGAATATGCAAGCAAAGTACATAAACTGCTTAGCAAACCAATATGAGAAATGAGGTCTTTGTGCCTACTATTTATGTTCTTTTTGACATCCTACCTACCTGTGTGAATATAGAGTCGTGGGAGCATAAACATTCAAGAAAATGCCAGCTCGTGCATGATATGAAGCACAAATAGGAAGTAGACATTTAGGGAATATGTTTGAAAGGGGACAACTTGGGACATTTAACCTTTGCAGCGCAACCAATTCTACAAAATTGAGTTCTTTTTTTCTAATTCATTCTCTGCAGATGGAAAAACAGGGGCATGGGGAAGAGATTTCAGAAAGATTATTTGAGGCATTTTTGTGAGCTCTCTAGGGAAGAAAAGAAACTAAGTATTTAAGCAAAGAGGGATATCAAATATACAAAAGATGTGTCTCTGGCCATGGCAGGCGCATCTTCTGGCACAACATGGAGTGAGCATTTTTTCCCCTTCCAAAAAAATTTCGCCCAATTTCATGGATTTTAAACCCACAAGATTCCATTATGATAATCCTGACCCTGACATCAAGGTGGAACCAGGGTTTTTGAACCTCTAAGAAGATTTGCTTTGCTAAATTTCAAGCGCACTCTCCGCTATGATCGAAAATTCTAGAATTCCATTCAAAATCTTCTATATGTTTTTATTCTTATTTTTTAGTTTGAAAAAATAATTTAACCTTGGGCAAAATTAGAAAGAGCCAATTAGAATAAGAAACAATCTATTAAAAATTAATTTAAAAATAATTTTTTTTAAAACTTTAGAAAGACAATCAATGTATTTATTAAAATTAATTAAATGCAGCAACGGGGAACATTAGTTGGACTAATAATATTTACTTACAACAATGCCAAAGAAGTCAAGGGCCAAATATTTGGTCGTCGATAGTTAGCTGGCTTAAAATAAGGCGACATGGGAATATAGACTGAATTCCCATTGAGTTGGTCGAGCGTTCGATCCACACCAAGCTCAGATACACCATCGACTCTGATAGTCAATTCGTCATTTCATTTTGAATTGAAAGTAGAGAGAGATTAAGATGGCCGAGAACAGTCCTCCTGTTATCTGATCTCGACTGGCGGTGCGGAAGAACAAAAATAATAAGACACTGATGATATGATATGATATTTTTTAATGACGTCCACGAGACTAAAGTAGTCTATGGGATCCATGTAATCGCCCTCCCGAGTCAGGAGCCAAACTAGTCAGTTGCAAAGTTTTGGTTAACTTGTCTCTTCTTCTCTGAATTTTGATAATCAAATCCGTTGTTCTCTTCACTTGATCTTCCTTAAATAAATAGTTGAAGTCCCTATTCTGCAGAATTTTTGTATAATCAGATCTGATGTCGTTGTAAGCCAAACATTCCATGACAAAGTGTTGCTCTATCTCCACTGTTCCCATATTGCAGAATAAACATGTTCTGTTTGCCCACTCTTCCTTTGGAACTTGCCATCTACCAATTTCACATCGCAGCTCATGTGAACTAGTTCTAATTTGTGCCATCAACATTTTTGTTTTCCAGTTAATAGGTGCCCTTATATAGGCCTTTTCATCATGACTAGAAGTGGGATTAAATTCTTTAGTGTAATAAGATTTTTTCCGCCATATGTGTCTTGTCCACAGAATATTGCGAAATTTTTCATTAACAAATTTTTTTATTTCTTTAATGTTATCCGGGCAAGTTTGGATGTTGATATCCCATTTTTGCATCCATTTGTCATTTTGTTTCATCCATGTGCTTTTCCTTCTCACAAGTTTTTCCTCTATTACCAACTTGGGCCAACGATGTGTTTCCAGACCTTGGGTTTTCTTTAAATAGCTTAGCATTCGGATCAATGCGACAGCTTCTAATGGAAAGGAACCCACCTCCGCCAAAAGGATTTCATACGGAACTATGGTCTTGACTTTAAGATTGCATGTAATAAAGTGTTTTTGAATTCTTTCTACTTGCCGCCATTTCTGTTTGGACATACTACCACCCCACTTCACATCCGTATAGAATAACCGGAGTGACCAGCAAACCAAACAGAATTTTCATGGTCGTCCAATCCCATAATTCTGCGTTCCTGCACTTGTTTTGTAAAGAGTATAACGCCTTCCAGCCCCCTTGGATCCTTTTCGATCTACAAGTATCCCAGTTGAGTTTGTTATGAAAATCGATGCCCAAGTATTTGTACTCTTCCACAATCTCAAGGGGGCTATTTTCAAACAGAAACTTGTCTTGTATGCCCCTATTCTTCTTTAGTGAGAAGATCATAATTTTGGTTTTGCTAGTGTTAACTTGCATTCCTACATCATGACAAAAAATTCTAGTGCTTTCAAGTGCTCTTTCAGACCTTTAGCTGTTCTAGCAAGAATTATGAGATCATCTGCATATAAGAGCAATCTTATCATGAAGTGGGCCAGCTGCACCCCCTCACCATTGGTCTTGTTTATCCACTCTTCTAACTTGTCAATATAGAGCCCGAATAGTGTTGGAGAAAGCGGACACCCTTGCTTAACCCCGATGTTGCTGTCAAAATCTTCTGATATCTTTTCTGTCGTTCTGATTTTAGCTTTGACCTGCTCATATAATCTGTAAACCACTTACTCTCATCGCTAGAAAAAATCAGAAAAGCGCAGCAAATAACATCCCTACAAATTATAACATCCCCCTCCTCTATTGGGCTCGTTGTAACACTTGCACTTGTTACAATTATCATGTACATCGGCAACAGACCCTCAATGCCACCCGTATGTGTTAAATATAATACGAGTGATTTTCATGTTGTAGTTTTTGTATCTCTGAAACATTATTTATCGTATTCAATGGAATTCATTTCGTTATATGACATTAATATAGTCTGTTGTACTTATTTTCTTGGAGCTGCTATCATTTTCTTAAGTCAGGTGCTGCTCAAATGTAATGCATTGAGATTTTAAGAATTCTGTTGTTTAATATTATTTTATGCCCTAGAGGAAATAATGTTGTGGAGCTTAACTTCAAATCTATGTTTATCATGAAACATTTAGTTTCCACGTTTATTCTCTATCCCAGAAGTCCCATTTTGTTGATTTTGACGCCATTTGTTTTCTTCTGCCTAGGTTTTGTGCAATTTTACTAATTGCTGCTATTTTATGTATCCGTGACGTGTAGCGGAAGCTGTTATTGATGTCTAACGAGCGATTTTAGCTCTCGACGTTTAGGATTCCGTCAGCCATCTTTTAGTTTTTCTGTTTAGAATTTGCTTTATTTTTATTATGAAGCTCCGAAGCTCGCTCCTTTTTTTTCGTCAGGCATTGAATTTTTCAGGATCTATTGCTACACAAGTTGATGTATGAGCACGTAAACCCCTCAATCTCCACCTATAACACACTTCAAATACTCTAATAAGTTTTACTACAGAAAATAAGAGGAATTCAATATCAAAATTATGCTAACGAAACTAGGGGAAATTTCTTAGTGAAACTCATAGTAACATTACACAACAGCATGCCAAGCATTTTGGCTTCTTATTACATTATTCCAATCTGATTTGGGTCTGTCCATAGACCTGCAACAACAGTGCATTTGCAGCAGCAAAAGGCTTCCCGAAAGCCTTCCTTCAAGCTCTCCAATCTCCACTTTCAAACCTGTAAAAATACGAATAAAACTCAACACCCTTTCTTTTTCTTCCACCAAATTATATTTGTATTTCATTTCCCCAATTTACGTCCCACTTGCCTCACATACAAATTTGAATTTGAAATCTCTACTAAGATTTTATAGAACACCTCTTAACGACATGCTGAAATTAGCTGTCCATGTAAGACCACTTGCACTAAAAAACTTAGTCATACAATTAAATTTCCAACTAATTTGAATTTGAATTGAAATTGGCTCCATTTGAGGTGTATGTGGGATCTGCATGTTCACAATGCTCACCTTGTCAAGTTTTGAATTTTGACAATGTTTTTTTTTATCAGTAACATATCAGTATTTTATTAATAGTAAATATAACATGATATACCCAAAAGAGCTAAGCCCTGAAAAAGTCCGCTATCAATGTCCATTACCCTGCCGGAATTTACCAAACCCTTCTAAAACTGAAACACAATAAAGCAGGTGTGAACACATGTGTTCTAGGACTAGCCCATGACAGTGATGAGTTAAAAAAATAAGCACTCCCAATCCCTTTGCCCATAAATTGAAGAAAATGGAATAAGTAGGAGATAATTTCCACAGCAAGTCAAATTGTGATATTGCTATCAGGATTTAACTGTGTGATTTTGAGTCAAACTCATTGACCCATGTTTCATGAGTAGTGATTCAACATGAATCCATCTCTCATGAGAATAAATGGAACACTTAGCACTCATTGGATCTAGGTGATGCTCGCAGGGGTGAAGCACTGGCACTTCCCGGGAGTTCACCCATCCCAGTACTACTCCAGCCTGAGTGCGCTTCACTACGGAGTTTTCTCCATGGTTAAACTCAAAGCTTGCAACCACGGAGTGAAGCGCGCTCAGGCTAGAGTAGAACTGGGATGGGTGACCTCCCGGGAAGTCCCGGTGCTTCACCCCTGCGAGCATCACCTAGATCCAATGAGTGCTAAGTGTTCCATTCATTCTCATGAGAGATGGATTCATGTTGAATCACTACTCATGAAACATGGGTCAATGAGTTTGACTCAAAATCACACAGTTAAATCCTGATAGCAATATCACAAGAAAATGGGATATCGAAATCATATAGTAAAAAAATCATTTTTTGATTGGCATACACTAACAGAGCATTTTAAACAAATTATAGTTTTTGGCTCAGCCCTGAAAAAGTCTGCTATCAATGTCCATCACCTTGCCGGAATTGACCAAAACCTTCTAAAACTGTAAATGCAGTAAAAAAGGTGTGAACACTTGTGCCCTAGGACTATCCCATTACAGTTATGAGTAAAAAAAAGAAGCACTCCCAATCCCTGTGCCCATACTATGAAGAATATGGGCTATCAAAATTATATACTAAAAAGACATTTTTTGATAGGCATACACTAACAGAGTATTATAAACAAAATATAACCAGCAAAATGTGTGTTAGTACACATATGGACCCAGATTTTAAACTTTCAGTTTCAGGTTTTGAACCTCTCTGAAATACTTAGAACTGAGGTTCAAAATGGTTCAAAGTGGTTTGGTAGTTCAAAGTAGTTCGAAGTAGTTCAGTGGTTCAGATGATCCATCTTGCAGGTTCAACACAAGCAAAGTTCAGACTCATGTTTCAGGATGCAGAATGGTTGACTCAGGAAAGTTCATAATTCATGATTAGATTCCATCAGTTCAGTAGTTCCAAGGGTTCATTCTATGTTTCAATTAAAATCAGTGGTTCTATAAAACGTCATGGGTGGGTCTAGAAGATGATGCCTAGAATGTGCAAGATTATGGTATGAACCTCGGGTTCAGTAATCCACACTTTGGTTTTGAGACTTCCTTGCTCCAGTTTTCCAAAACAAGCCCGAGACATGTCTTTAAATATGGACTCAGGGATATGTAAATGCTATTCACATCTATCACTGTGAAAGAATAATGCTAGATCAGCTCGAGATAAGTTGACAGGTCCAATACATTATGGGGCATGCAGAAGCTGTTGTTAGATTGGATTGAGAAACTCATTGGTGACCAGTCATATTTTTGATATGCATTTATCCCATGACAATGCTAGAATTGCTAAGAAAAACATGCATGTGTTCGAGGTCATACATGGTCGATTTGTCCAAACACAAGGTAATAGTGCATCAGGCAGTTGGTTGTGGTTTTACTTTTCGAATCTTGATCCTAGTGTTTGCAGAGGTCATTCAAAGAATGGATTATGAGAACTGAATTGGTATTCAGAGCCCGAGAGACCAGAGCATTTGGAAGGTCTGACCAATCTCAGGTGGCACATGATGAGCTTACATTAGAATTCATTCATCTTTGAAGCACCGTTTGTTTCATAGAATTCCTAAGTGGAATAAACATATACAAGCAAAAGAAACCCTGAATGCATGATGGTGGCAGGATCAAACAGCAAGAATAAGATTGTAGATAAACGCCCCGATGCCAAATACATGGTGTGGATTTCATGATATCACGAATTCTAATACATCTGTTTTCATTATCAAGCCTGCAGCATCTGTGCAGACATAGGGACACCTTGCATTCTACGTGGCTTAGTCCATGTTAAATCTGTTTGAAGAACAAGGAGTGCCCGATTGCAAAGAGAATCACAAATGAAGGTCACCACAAGAAAGAGTGAGGATCAGAGTTAATCATCGGGAATGTTCACCATTGTTCATATGGATGCTTTAATTGAGATTCAAGTCATGACTACAGCTTAAGAACAGATTCATATCTGCGCTAAATACAGTCCCTACCTCAAATTTATTGGATGACTGCCCGCATGAAGACATATTCTGTGTTAATCATCCTCAATACAAATTAGTGATAATGAGCATCAGTTTTCTTAAGATATGCTGCCTTGTTATCGAGTGTGCTGGCTGTTGATAGTCGGACGAGATTAGTGATTAAAGATCCGTGTTCTTGCAATAGTATTGTCTTGCTAAAGGAAAGAAGACATAGGTGAGCTTGAAATAAACCAAAATGCCTGAGCCTGCCTTAAACTGCATGACATGAGATTCAAACTATCGGAGACATAGATACGTCATGAGTATTGGAGAACAAAAGAAAGTACAAGCCGATGCTTTGACAAGGCACCATGGGAAAGCACGACATGCAAACATAGCCACTGGGGAATTGTAAATCCCAGGGGTCTTCATATTGATGGTAGGAGTGCGAAGTATTTGCATTTCAAGTCAAATACAGAGCCGATAGAAAACCATTCATTTTCAAAGCCACAGCATTCAAATGAAAGGCGAGCTTACTGTGACACCCATAGGAAACCCGAGCTCGAATAGGGCACAGGTATTAAAGGCTGGCATCAAGGAAGCACATAATTTGTGTGACAAATTGCATGCTCGAGCCCGAACGAACTTGCATTCCCTTGAAAACCCGATGTATGAGATACGCTCGGCAACACTTGTGCAAGTCATAAAAGGATGAAAGAACAGGTGTGAATCTCACCATGCCCTATATATAAAGACTTCACAGGGAAATATAAACTACTTGATCAAATACCCGAGCATGCTTTCTGTCGGCATAAAAATGAAGAAATGGCAGAAAACTGTTTGATAGAATGTGCATATAGAGCCTATGTCTGCAAGCATTAATAAAGAAATGAGTTTCGGTGCTCCCATGCTAGCAAACTCGAAAGGCATTAAAAGAGATAATAGGCATGTTGAAGGGGCAATTGAGCATGGCACCGTGCACCTTTATTCTCAGTTGCTTCAACAAATCAGTTACTTTGGAAGCTTACAAAAGTCCCGGGGAATTACTTGTCATCAGAATGATTCCATTTTCATGTTACGAGATCAACATAAAAAAAATGTTAGTTGGAGCAATACGAAGAAGTTATTCTAAAAAGAAAGAGTAGATTGAGAACTGAAAATAGCATAACCCTGCAGGAACTTAGACATGGCGATAAGTAAAGAGAAATATCAAAGCACGAGGCAGAAACCATAGAGTATTGATGGTTTATAACATCAAACATGGAGATAATGATAAAATACTCACCCGCAGAGCAAAATCTTAATGTTTGTCAAATTTAATTCCGAAGGAATAATGGAGGATTTTATTCGTGATTAAAGATGAGACTTCAAGATTTTCGAAGAATAGAAAGCCTAAGTAGTATCTTTGCCGCCAAACCTAAATTAGTTTGATGATTGACTGATCAAACTTTATCATGAAAAGTGCAAAGGATTAAGAGTTCCCTTTTTTTTAAAATTCAAGCATGAAATTCAAAATCCTTGCACATGGGTGTGGCCAAATTTAATGATGAATACAGAGTTAATATATGTAGATTTCTTGATATTCACATGTCAGGGACCGTCACCACTATAAAAGAACCCACAGTGATGAGGGTTACTACAACTGTCAAGCAGTAAACATCCACATTTGTCCCCAAGCAATTGACTCAAAATTATTCTTTATTGAATATCTTCATAAAAAGTGGGAAGGAAAATCATCCGGCTTCCTCAAAGTGTTTTATTAAAAACAATCTATAGCTGAAGACATGTGTAGTGGATTTAGAAAGGGTATTTGTAAGGTGGGATTTAAAGAGTCTTGGGGAATATCAAAGAAACAATTTTGGATAACTGAAAGGTGAACAAACTCCAAAGAGGTTAAATAGACCACGGAACCAGAGAAAAAGGGTTCCATCTTTTCTCTCCGGGACTGCAGACTGTGGGCTTCAGCAAAAGGAGAGATTTTCAGAATTATCCCATTTTCTTGTGAAGGTTATAGGGAGCAGAGCCAGGGTTTCTTTTCTCTTTTCTGAACTGTGTGTTAGAAAGTAGGAGAGTTATGATTTGTTTATGTAATAGAGAGAAGAAGTTTTAGCTTTCTTTAACAGTGATTGTAATTGCAAATGCGTAATAAGGTCTTTGTATCTTTTATGCTTTAGGGAAGGGAGACTCGGAAGGTGATTGTATATCAAAACCTAGAGTTTGATCAATCCTCTTTCCACTAATCGTGATCTTTGTGTCACTTTAGTTTTCTCTAAAACATGCTTTTATTGTCTCTGTTCCTTGTATACATTTTGATTGCAAGACATATTCATAGCTTTGTTTCTACACTTTCTCAAGGAGATGGAAAATGTGTTTCTTGATTTCATCCTTTGTAACATGTCAGGGTGAATGGACTTTGTGTCATTTGCCGTTCATTTTCTTGTAGTTGTTTAGTTTTTCCGCATCTACTTTGTGTTTACAGGTAGATGTTTGAAATCCTTTCATGGTTTCTAGTTAAAAGCATCCACAATTAATTCATTGTATATCTCACACGGGGAGCTGTACGTGATAAAATTTAGAGGAAGGTTATCAATCCAATGATAACCTGTCCAACTGTTGGTGCTGATTAGTCCTCTCACTTGGGCATTCAGGGTTATAGTTGCACACATTTTCTTGAAGGACAATCTGTTCACTAACAATGTGAAACTAGCAGGCCTTACATCTTTCATACTTTGCCCATTGGGCCCATTTACTCAATAGTCCTTTGGGCCATAGACTACATCCTTACCCTTCTTCTTGCTTGGTTTCTCTTCCTTGACTTCCTACTCCTGCCTCTTCTTCTCTATCTCCCATGCATGTAGGTGATCCTTCAAGAACTCCCACGCAGCCATTGGTTCCTCTCATCTCTCTACTTTGTTGGAAGTGGCATTCCAGATCAAAAATGGTTGGAGTTTTTGTGTGTTGTCACCCACCAAATGCAAACTGCATTTGCTGGCTCAAATCCCCTTGCCTGGTTGTGCCACCACCACCATCAGAATGAGACCCCTACACCATTCTGGTTGAACACATGCTTTCGTCATCCAAACTGCCTCCTCCTTGATGCTGAGCTCAAACACCCATTCTAACAGGGTGGATGCAATATCATTGTTTACCTTGTATCTGTGTTCAGAGTTCATGAACACTTCATCAAATAGCACATCATTATTAATCTACCAAAATTCTAGGCTGTTAAGTTGGAAAACACTCCACATTCTCTTCTTTGAAACTTCCCCATAGAAACGTTGTTGTTGTCTTGCTGTGCATATAGTGAAATTAGCCTCCATCACTCCACCAAACGCTTGGCCAAACTCTGTGACTCAAACAAACTAGCACTATCAAATTATCAGATATGCCCATCTAAATCCCCCCTGTTTACAAATATTTCCTTCACATGCCTTATCATGTGCTTGCCCATCAACTCAATTAAACATAACCCACATATGAGGACCAAGGTACTTCAATGAGCTACCACGTCCACCTCGAATGATGTTTATTGCCTCCAATATTAATAAGTTGTAAGCTTTGAATTGACCTTTTCCATGAAATGATAATTGTGCACATGTCTCATTAACCATCTTGGTTGCCATCCAACGGGTATCTGTGGGAATTTGAATTTTAAACAAGAAACATGAAGAAGGGTGGTAGACCAAATGTTACTCTTAAAAATTAAGACCCTTCAAGTCTTCAAAAAACCCCCCACCTCTGAATATAAAATGGACCATTTGAAAGAGTGCCTGCAATTTGAATACCCCTTTGATATGGTATTAATAATGAACTGGTATAGCACTGACGATGAAGTAACAAAATATTTAACCAGAAAATTGTGAAATGCCTTACATCTTTCGTGCTTTGCCCATTGGGCCATCTACCCAATTGTCCTTTGGGCTGTAGACCACATCCTTACCCTTCTTCTTGCCTGGTTTCTCATCCTTGACTTCTAGCTTCCGCCTCTTCTTCTCCATCTCCCATGCATGCAGGTGGTCCTTCAATAACTCCCACCCAGCCATTGCTTCCTCTCATCTCTCCACTTTTTTGGTGGTGGCACTCCAGATCAGAAATAAATGGTTGGAGTTTTGGTGAGTTGTCACCCACCAAACACCAACTGCTTACGCTGGCTTAAAACTCCTTGCCTGGCTGTGCCAGCATTCCAGTTGAACACATGCTTTCATCATCCAAACTGCTTCCTCCTTGGTGCTGAGCTCAAGTACCCATGCTAACAGGGTGGATGCAATATTAATGTTTGCCTTGTATCTGTGTTCAGAGTTCATGAACTCTTCACCAAACAGCAGATCAATAATTTACCAAAATTCTAGGTTGTCAAGTGGGAAAACACTCCGCATTCTCTTCTTGGAAACTTCCTCCAACAAACATTGTTGTTGTCTTGCTGTGCACAGAGTGAAACTAGCTTCCAACCCTATACCAAACGCCCAACCAAACTCTGCGTGTCAAAAAAAAAGAGCAATATCAAATTATCAGATATGCCCATCTAAATCCCCCATGTATAAAGTGTTCATTCCAATGCCTTCTCACATGCTTGCCCATCAACTCAATTAAACATAACCCAACCATGTCCACCTTGAATATTGTTTTTTGGCTCCAATATTAATAAGTTGTCAGCTATGAATCAACCTTTTCCGAGAAATGATTACTCATCCTGTTTGCCGTCCAATGGATAGCTGTAGAAATTTGTATTTTAAACAAGAAATTTAAAGAAGTGTGGTAGACAAAAACTCACTCTAAAAAAATGAGACCCTTTAGGTGTTCAAAAAAGCCCCCACCTCTGAAAATAAATCAGCCATTTTGAAAGAGTGCCTGCTATTTGAATACTCCAAGCATGAATAATATCCTCTGATATAGCATTAACAATGACACCCTCAAGCATACTAAAGATTGTGTTCACATCTAATGATGATGCTGACTGCCACCATCGAGTTTTAAATCCAACTCCTCCCATCAATAGTGTGGAAGTCTTTGTACATCCCATCACTTGCCAAGTTAAGTGTTAGCCCCACCTTTGACAGAGTGTTCATCAGCCCATTCCCTCCCCATTTAACATGAGTTATTTTAAAATCATCAAAGGTGCCAATAATAGAATTGATCCATTTAATATATATATTCAAGTTATAAACTCCAACCTCCTCTTTGGCGATAATGTTGACAATGATCAATGGATCCACTTCAAGGTGAAGTCAGGAAACACTAATTATTTTAGCCATCAACACTGCATTGAGAGCAGCTTGAACTTCTGCCTCATTATTCATCCCATCACAAGGGTGTTTAGCTCCAACCACCAAAAGTTTCCTCTTTCAATCTCTAGCCACGAATCCAACACTGGATGGATTTAGATTACCCTTTGATGCTCCAAAATTCGCTTTTGTCCACACCTGATCCAGGGGTCCCCAAGCCTCCTTCAAAGCAAAATACTGACAATGATAAATGCCACCAAGATACACAAAATTACACCATTGGTCTCATATAACCATGCCAAAATAGTTTATAACAATGTTTGGCTTAGAGTTATTAAATACCAAAAATTCATCTTAAGCCAAAAATACAAGGAAACATAAAATATAATTTTTTTGGTTGATGCTGATTGCAAATTCATCTAGGATGCTCCTGCATCTCAAGTTATCTGCTCTTCAACTTATCTGTGTAGACATTTAGTATTTTAAGGTTTGCTTATGATGCCCCTCTAGAATTTTCTGTAACATAACTTTTGGTTATGAATATGCAATCTCCCGTTTGATGTCTTATAGTGACCTGAAACCTTGAACGGAATCACTGAGTATAATAAATTTTTTTAACCATTCCATATCTCTCTCTCTCATTGAAGCTTTTGTTCTTCTATATTTTGGTTTCTTTCTAAAGACATTTTTGCTTGTGTTGTGTACAGAGGTTATGGACTAAAGAAGAGCTAGCCAAATATAATGGCACGGATGAAGATTTACCAATTCTCTTGGGCATTTTAGGGTATTGTTTATGCTAGTTCTGTTTTATTCTATTAATTAATTTTTAATTTTCTATCATATATTTATTATTTTAGCTTTGTGTTTGATCCAGGATCTATTTCAATAGGTTTGTCGGTGCATCAGTATTTCCCTGTTTTATTGCAGGAGTGTTGTTGGCATTGAATATCTGTTCCTTGTGTTATGCATTTTGTATTTAAACTGTTTAAGGAGTATTGCTACTAATGTGAAAGTGGCTTTCTGAGTTTTGCATTATTAGTCACTTGACATTTGGGTATTCATGATGCAATTTCAGGAGCGTCTTTGACGTAAATAAAGGCAGAATTCATTATGGAGTAGGGGGCAGTTACAATCACTTTGCTGGAAGGTAAACTAATATTGCCATTGTCAATTAAAGTTTATTACGTTCCTCTGTTGGATGCTAGATTCAGATAGGATGTAGTCCATGAAATTCCTTTTGATCTCTTAGCTAGAAATGCACCTTTTAGTTTACTTGCAGCTATTACAGGCAAAATGTAGAGGTTATTATAACTCAAAACTTCTGTTTCTTCATTTAAAACTAAAACTTGTTTGCAGTTTTGTCTGTTATAAATTCAAAATGCCATTCACTGTTCAATGCAACTATAACATTTTCTCAAATAACATTGCACAGGCCTGCATATCTTATGCTGACAATTATTTGGAAAATTGGGTGCCAACCAATAACTTTAGACATTGAGCTTGTGTGATGTACCAAATGACACACCTCAATAGTATAAACCTTCAACCCCACTTAGTAGCACATTGCCACTGTACCAGTCAGCACTACCACTATACTAGTGGGCACACTGCCACCCAATATTGCCACTCAACACCCTTCAGTGATGGTTGCCATTCAATATTTCCTTACGGTGTATGATGTGTCTACTGGGCGATATGATCAATGAGACCTCAGCCATATGTTGATGAACAGAGAACAAAGCCTTGCATGTAGGGTATATATGGGTTTGATGACAAAGTATGTAGTGGTGATGAGATCAGGATACAATGGGTGTTATTGCGCCAGAGTATAACACAGATGAACACCAGAGCGACACAGAATACACCAATCTGAACCAAATATGTGAATGCCGGATCTATATACATTGTAAATTACACCAAATTGGTCTTTAAATGAAGACTTCACAGATTTGAGGCTTCACCAAAATTGCAAATAAAACTATATACAAAGTTACAAACCACCTTCAGCCTTCATCTTCTAAAAATACAAAGAAACTATAAACTCCACCATTCCTACCTACGGTGCCAATGAATACCTAAGTTGCCGATTCGGGTTTGGGGACGGGTTCGGGTTCGGGGTTCGGTTCGTGGGTTCGGGCAATTTTTTTTTTCCCCATTTGGGTTCGTGGGTGGGTTCGTTAGTATATATATATATATATATATATGCAAAAAAAATTATAAACTCATATAGTTGTAAAAGTAAAACTAAGTCATTCCATAGTATGAATATATCAATGTTACTTGATTATTGATCAATGCCAAATGTCAAAGATAAACATTAAATACTCACTCATTAATCTATGCTAATGTTGTAAATAAAATCATACATTGAATTACTAAAATGCAAAATGGAATTTCAAAACATAGACTACTTCATCAGATTGATAGATAATAAATTATGACTTAATAAAGTTTGAAACTGTGAAACATAGTGATAAATCATAAATGACTCGATGAGTCAATGACAAATGTTTAAACATAGTTTATCAAAGATGCAAATGCCCTTCAAGGGTCAAAATGGGTCATCAAAATATGAGGGATCAATGGCTTCATCCTCATCTATATCATTGACATTTTCCACATCATTGGAACCCAAACGGTTCCACTAGCCCCAGATGCAGCCACATCCTCCTCGTCCTCCTCAACATCTAGCAAGGCAATTCTAGATATATCTTGGACAGTCATATCCAAGTTAGAAGTCTCAGGTAGTACATCCCACAACTTCTCTGGTCCCTTCTTATATCCTGGATCCTTGCGTGATAAGAGGCGCTAGTTGTTGTGAATAAATACCAAGTCCTCTGCTTTCTTTGAACCCAACTGGTTACGCTTCACTAGTGGATAAAGGAGTATGTACTCCAATTCCGCTTAGCAGCAGAAGAGCTTGCAACCTAGAGAGACAACCAACAAATTTTAAAAAATTAGCTAAGTAATTTTACAATACAATAGGAATTTAAGAGTGCTAATTCGACAAGCTAAGTGGCCATAAGAAAAGGAAAAAAAACTTAAATACATACTTGTGACAACATCTTAATGGCAAGAGGTTGGAGGTACATGTAACTTTCCCCATGTAAGTACCACCATCCAATAGCATCCAATTTACTTTGGTCATTGATTGCATCAGGCTCTGCATTTTTGCTTGAGACAAAATCAACAAACTCTCTCCTAACATTTGATGCCACATCAGGATCACTAAAGAGTCTGTTAAGTGCCCTCTTATACCCAACAGCAACTTCAGGATCTCTATATGGTGCCACTCTACCAAGAATAGCAAGTATCTCACTGCTATAATATCTAGGAGAAAGTGCATATGCCAAGAGGTGTAAAGGTGTAGTCATCTTGTTCCAACGATGTAGAACAATTTTCTCCACCTTAGTGTATAAGGTATCAGGATCCTGCTCTCTCCTCTGAATGACCTGGGATGTCAAATGATGTACATGTAAGTTATCTTGATGTAGTGTTAATAACTTAATTAAAATCAAAAATCAAAATCTCTCAATAAACAAAGATAAAGTATTGTATAAAAATTTAAACTTACTGATTTCATTCTTTCTAGCATAGAGTCCATGGCATCATATATGTTCCCCAAACAAGGCTCATCCGTGTCGGCATACCGAAGCATAGACATGATGGGCTCGGTGAGTTCTAATGCATATTCCACCCTATTCCAAAAATTATCACTCAAGATCAAATCCTTTACAGTTTTGGCCTTTTCTGTATCAGCTTGCTTCCATCCACCCCATTTGTTGCTAATAACCATTTGACCCAATGCCTCTTTCACCCTCACAAGTCGTCTAAGGACGATTGTGTGTGAAGCAAACCTTGTTTCAGCAACCTATTACCATGTTAATTCAAATTGTAAGTTAATATGATAAGTTGATAACACAAAAATTTAAGAATATGTATTAAATTTTGTAAAGTATGACACAAAAATTAATATGATAAATGAAGCTAAATAAAGTTTAAAATTTACCTTCAATAATTCCAAGCGGGAGAAAGTTCTGAAAATTGCTTGTGACATATGGTGGTTTGTCACAAACATTTGGATCTGCTCACCCTCCTCATACACATTTTTCATCCATTCAATTTGGCTGCCCATTGTTTTCATCACCAAATTCAAGGTGTGGACAGTGCATGGTGTCCAAAAGATATGCTCATATTGTGCTTCTACCAAAGCACCTGCAGTCTTACAAACTTTAGCATTGTCCGTTATTACTTGGACAACATTGTCAACTCCCACGGACTCTATCGATTCAATGAGAAGTTGGGTAATAAAATTTGCATCCTTTACTTGCCCTTCACAATCAACCGCCTTCAAAAACATTGCCCCCTTGGGGCAAGCAACAATCACATTTATTAATGGATGTTTTTTGCAATCTTTCCATCTATCAGAGACAATGCTCACCCCCGTTTGGATCCAAGAATCTCTTATTGGTTCGAGGAGGTTTTCTACATTCTTTCTCTCCTTATGCAATATGGTGGTTCTCAACTTTTCATATCCAGGGGATTGGTAACCATGAGGTGCATCATTTATTGCTTTCACCATCTCTCTCCAATAAGGGGATCTCACTAGATTGAATGAAACACCATTTGTAATGAGGCAACGCCCAACCTTTATGTCAGCAATTTCTCTCTTGTCATATTCAAATGCCGTATCTAATGGGCCTCTCTTGCGGGATGCGGGTGTTTCTATTTCATCTTCATCCATAGATGGGGTAGGTAGGAAGGGATGTGGTTTACTAATTGTTTGAGAGGGTGGTGTTGGTGGTATTTGCTTTGACTTATTTTTTTTTGCCTTTGACACTAACCTATCAGCCTCTTCTTGTTCTTTTAACATGCCTACTATTTGAGGAGCCGACAACCCTTTTTTACCTCCTTCTGGGGGGCCCTCACACATAGAAATCCCTTGACCTGGTGGACCTATCAAATGATGTTTAACCCGGAAATAGGAGCTTCTATATTGGTTTTGGCAAAAATTGCATTTCCATATATACCCTCCCCCACCAGCACATTGCTCAATTCTTGTTGTATACTTCCACAAAGGAGAGCCTTTATCAATTTTAAATCTTTGGGATCCCACCCCATCCACTGTACCCTGACTACTCATTCTTGGATTCTTGCAATCTATAAAAACAAATTTAAAAAAAATTTCAAAACTTATACAAAACTTGATAAAAATTTAGAACAATAAATATAAAAAATTTAAAAAACTAAAAACAAACTATGAAAGAAGCAAAAGGAAGGATCAAATGCATACCTGGAACACTCAACACTGATTATTTGAAGGATTTGAGACTCCACAAACAATCTCTACAACCTTCTCTTCAAACTTGCAAAATGGCCACATCAAAATGAGAGAGCAAAATGACAAAGCAAATGAGAGATTAGATGAATGAAATGCATCTAATAGGCCTTACTTTAGGGTTTGGAAAAAAAAATAATGAAAAAAACATAATTTTATTGCTTTTTTGGGCCACTTTTTGGTCCCACCTGCCGCGGGTCCGCCCGGATTCACCCGGGTCCGCGACCGGTCCGGGCAGGGTCCGCATTTTGGCCTGCAAGCACAGACCCGGGAGGACCCGCAGGCCAAAATGCGGACCTTGCCCGGACCGGTCGCGGACCCGAGCTCGGATCCGGACCCAAATGAATCCGGACCCGGACCCGAGCTCCAGGGTGCGAATCCGGTAACTTAGATGAATACCTTATAAAGGCCTCCAAGAAGTTTCTCGAAACTTACAAATGGGCTACAAATTTATTTTATTATTTTATTAATTGGGCCACCTTTATTAATAAATTAAAGGTCTTTAATAATGTTATATAAATTTTTGGGCCACCTTTATTAATAAATTAAAGGTTTTTAATAATGTTATTTAAATTTTTGGACCACTTAATTAATTAACCTAATTATGATACTCTATGAAAATTGGGGACATTACAAATCCTCGCCATCCAAAGATTGCTTTCCCTTAAGCAATTTGTCATCAAATAGTTTGCCAACTACAAAGCTCCAAGATCCCAAACCAAGTGCAGGTGTCGAAAGCTATAACACCAAAAATCCCCATGCTGCGTCATATGACCATGAACACCACGTCCTTAAAGCACCTGTACGTTCCATCAAGCTTCCACTGCTGCACTTTGATATAAATGTTGCCATGCTTGGAGCCGTCAGGATCCTAGTGAAGCCAATCATCAAACACAACGATGCCCAAATTCCAAGTTGTTATGTCATGATGCCAATCAATCACTTTTCAAAAATGATGGTCTGGAATCTCAAAACTCATCTGCAAGTTGTTCTTCACATCTAGATGCTGTGTCACAGGGTTCGACGAATTCCAGCCATGAGGTTCGGAATTTGGCGAACTTCAAAATACTGTAAATAATTCATTCATATTCGCTTGTTGTTCGCCTGTATAAAGGACCTAATTTTTTCTATAATTAAAATTTCAAACAAAATGAATTTTCGAGGGTTTTTCACATGTTTCATTCTTCATTTCAGACGATCGAATGCCCTCATTCCAAATCGGAAGCCCTTCTTCACTAATCCAAACCGTAATTAAAACTTCAAATAATCTTTGAAAACGAAAATCTTTTGCTCTTCAGGAAAGAATAGCGCGGGCATTATGAAGCATACTGTAGATGTAAATCTCATGTTTCCTCCTATCATTCATGACGGCAAACAAAAGTTAATCATTTCTAGCCTGCGCGCGAATGAAAAATTGATTAACAATGACCCATAAATTTTAATATATGTAATTAATTAGGTTTCGTGTTACATATAAGTTTTGTCGTGTATATATATGTATAGATAATGAATTTAATTTACTTAGTAATTTTGTTTATAGGTATGTGTGTATTATATGTTTGTTATTTTATATTAATTTATAAATTTTGTGTATAAATTGAATTTAATTTTTATAGTAAATTTGTTTATTAGTGTATATGTATGCATACATATGCTATATATTTGAAATATTTAATTAATTCATAAATATGTATATATTTATATTTTTATGTTTGAATTGAAAAGTTCTTTGCATGAAATTCACTATATATTTGAAATATAAAATTAATTTATAAATATGTATATATTTATATTTTTGTGTTTGAATTGAAAAGTTCTTTGCATGAAATTCATTAACTCATAAAATATTTACTACAATGCATATATATTCACCAATACCATGAACAAGAAGTCACAAACTCCCCCCTAACTAGGAATCAAGATCATATTTTTAAATTTTTTTAAAATTATATAAGGCGATTTTGATGTCGAATTTTTTTCCAAATTTTTTACTTTGTCGAACTTCATGCGAACTTCATTCTTGTCGAACTCGAACTCGAACTCGAACCTTGTGACTTAGTCTAGATGCCACTCTTTTTGAAAAACAATAATCAAGTCTGCCACATATTCTACAAAAGGAAGAACTCCATACTCAAACTGTAGACCTTGTCCATGAAAAGGGTCACTAGTAGTGTCCACATCTCCGTGCAATCGTTTGATCAATGTTGGCTTGGCAGGCTCCATGCAAGTGCCCTCTTCAACCTTCTTGTTGGCATGTAGGCTTAGGTTTTCTCCACTTGTAGGTGTAGTAGCAGATTCTTGCATATCCTCATGTGACTCTTCATATTGCTCTTCACTCTTATTGCTGTCACCAACATCCTTAGCCTCGTGCAATTGATGTTGAAGTATAGCATCAGTCGAAGTAATATACTCATTACATTGAGTATTTGTATTCATGATTTATGTGAACATTGTTTTATGTCTTATATTATTAGTAAGAATATATATATATAATTATATGGTTAATATATTAATATTACATATATGCTTAAAGGTGAGTTATACATATAGTTAACTAAAGATGATTAACTATAGGAACATTTCTCTTGAAGAGACATGTCTCCTCTTCTCATATTTATATGAGATCCAAATCTGCATTTGGAAATCATCAATCACATTGGCAATGTTGCTATATTTGCAGAAATGATCCTAGAAAAACAACATGGTATCAGAGCCAACTGCAAATGTAACAAAGAAAAATACAGAATTTTTCTCAACTGATGGATAAAGGCATCACATAGCAGACATAGCAATCAGCTACCTTAATTGTTTGACAAAGGTCATGAGAAGGGAATGACTATTTTCGAATTATGGTTAAAACAATGTCTTTGATCAATCACCGGTCATGAAGTTCAAAAGATAGTTATCGAATAGAAGAAATTTAGAGAATAGCATATTATCTATGTTCAATATATATATCTACATTGGTATCAGCTTTGCATAAACAAGAGAAGGATATGCAACGCTGGAATAACATAATTCAGATATGGCGAGAATAGAAGAATAGTAATTTGTTGATTCAATATAGTAACGTGGAAGACACCTGAAGAAGCAGAGGTAAACAACAGCAAGAGCATCATTTCTATGAGACTCAAACTATGTCGATAGAATCAATTGAGTTATTGTGTATTAAATGGGACTTTGGTTTGAGAGTTAGTCTGTAGCGTCTTCCTGTCCCACCTCATGTAAGGCAATATGTTTGGCATGAAGGTAAGAGAACAATCACAATAGATTGGTTGGCACGTTCATCCAAGATTAGAAATGCGAACCTACGCAGCGAGATCCTTACTAAGTAGTGTGCATAAAAATCTTAAATACGCTCAGCAAAATGAGGTCAATGATGCTCATTGGTCAGACTTGTTCAACACACAAAATAAAATGGAAGGAATTCAAAGGGTTGACGCCACAATTTAATTATGCATCCTTCTATGATCGACAAGAATTGTTTGAGGGCCCTGATTCTAGTCATGGCTGGGTCACTCATTTTTAAATATTAAAACGAGAAACCTAAATGCTATAGAAAGAACACTTATAAAAATAAAATAAAAAGACATGGCCTTAGGGGTCCCACCGCATATCGAGAAAAATTCATGGCGTGAGAGGTCAAACCGGGTATAGCACAGGAAGGGGGAGATGAAATATATGAAAGATGAAATATATTAAAAAGGAAACCATCAAACATTTATGTGGACTTGATATTGGATCACGATACAGCAGTGAAGCAATTAGAAGGGAGAGAGGTAATATTAGCAAGGGCCAGTAACTAATAGTTCAAACTTATTTTCATGGAATGAAAGGTAATCAAAATTACAACTAAAATATCGTGGGATCCATAAGATAAAAGGAAAGGTACATAAGTGCTTGCCACTTGTTGACGAGAGATCTCAAGGTGATACTAAGGTGGTACTTGCAAGATTGTATTGAGGTAAGTTATGTGATGTAGTAATTCTTTCACATTATAATGAGATATTATCTAAATCATATCAATGTATGGAAGATTATGATTATATATATATATATATATATAAAATTTCTAAGAAATATTTTGAGTGATATAGAACAAGGTGAATATATATTAAAGTTTCTTCTATATTGTTAAATCAATGAATATATATATATATATATATATATATATGGTGATTATACATGAAGTCAAATATATTTTCTAAATAATTTGTAAAGAATATAAGTGAAATTGGTCACCATAGATTATTATATGTGCCATTAATAAGAAAACAATATGTTGAAAATATAAATTTGAGTTAAATCTAAATTATATTGAAATGATCTTATTGTGAGAATTTATTATCCTTTAGTATTTTATTTATCTAATCTTTGTAATATTGCACTTACTTATTTTTCTATATGAGCATTTGCCTTAATCTTTTCCTTCGAGAATGTTCTTGTAGGAAGAGGAGGATTAATATCAGATTTAGAGAGAGTCTAACACTTTGTTAAAGGGAAATTTATTTTAGAAGCTTAGAAGGTTTATGTTTAGAAGGATTCTGACACATCCGTCAGAGGGAGCAGATAGATGATATGGTTTCATCAGCCGTCAATGATATCGATCATATTGATTTAGAGGGAGTAAACCAATGTTGTGATGGAATTTTCAGTGATCGATAAATTGTAACAGTGAAGAGGACTATAATTCATGCAACTATGTGAATGGGCCTACCCCTCGTGTACATCATAAGAAAGTTGTGACTTTAAATTAAACTATCTACGAGTCTCTCTTTGATAAATGAAACTTGATGTATGAGTTGTAGAGTCATTCAAGTGGCACAATCATTCTCAATCAAGATATTGGCGTATTGTGGACAAGCTTGTGTTAGCTTCTACTATTAAGCTTAATGAGTGTTTTGAGCTTCAATGGACGAAAAGAGCAAATTGGAACTTAGAAAGAAGTCGTCAAATTTGATGTGATGTAAAAGTGTTCAATGCTATAAGAGTGGGAATTTTACATTGTGGGGGGGAATAATAGGCAATGTTTCATTCCCACTTGAACCATCCTTAGAAAATGAAATATTCCATGACCCTCATGGGCAGATAAGTACTTGTATCGTTTACATTTATCTATTCATTTATTTGTAATTCTATACATACTATAAGGGTTATTTGCTTTGATCTTTTCCTTTATGTTTGAGGATATTCTTATAGGAAAAGAAGGTTGGTACTTTACAGATGCTACCAAATATAGTGCAACCTAAATTGAATAATAGTAGTTCCAAAGACCCTGATGAGTAAGATGGATAAAGTGAGGCTCTTGAAGAAAACATCTTTGATGATTAAGATTATGAGATTCCTCTACATTAAGAGGGAGTATGACACTTCTTCGAAGGCAATGTAGGAGCTTAGAAGATTGATACTCAGAGGGAGTCTAGAAATACATGTGGATGACTGCATGATGTTTATGGGCCTACTCCTATGTATATCATGAGGGATTGATTAGTTCGACAGGCATCCTTGGGTAAAGAGAGTTTTTGAGGAAGTAACTAGAGGACCTGACTTCCCAAGATTGATGTTCAGAGAAAGAAATTTTGAGATACAATCCTTTGTGGATGATATCTTCTCTTTCAGGAGAAGTTCTAAGAGAAATTCTTTATAATGCACTCTCCTCTATGAGAGAGAAGTATGAGGTGAAAACCCTTTGTACCACCCTCTGATTGGGTTCATGGTGGCTACTATTTCACATATGATATGTAATGAAAGCTGAAGATCTTTCATTGACATATATAAACAGAAGGTGACTATTATAAGATGACAATCTTATAAATGGTAGACCTGTTATCATGGTTCTTTGGGCTGGATTTTGCCAGACACCATGATAATGAACATATAGAAGCTAATCTTTGTAAGATGACAATCTTGCAAATGATAGGCCTGTTATTATGACAATTTTTGTTCTGGATATGCTGGAAGTCATTGATAACGAAAGCATTATGATTACTCCAGATATTGTTTCAGACTTATATGCTTATATGTTATGATAGTGTTCATAACATTGTGATTGTAGTTATTTGACAAGTCACTATTTCAGAGTGTTAAAGTCAGATAATATGTTGTGTATAGATATCCTTGATATTGATATCTCATAAAATGTTTTTGTCACTTCTCCCTTGCTAAGAGGGAGCGTTGAAGTATAGCATCAGTAGAAGTGATATACTCATTACATTGAGTATTTGTATTAATGATTTATATGAACATTGTTTTATGTGTTATATTATTGATAAGAATTATATATATATATATATATATATATATATATATATATATATATATATATATATATATATATATATATATATATATATATATATATAATATGTATATATTATATGTATTATACATTATATAATAATATATTACATATATGGTTAATATATTAATATTACATATATGCTTAAAGGTGAGTTATACATATAGTTAACTAAAGATGATTAACTATAGGAACATGTCTCTTGAAGAGACATGTCTCCTCTTCTCATATTTATATGAGATCCAAATCTGCATTTGGAAATCATCAATCACATTGGCAATGTTACTACATTTGCAGAAACGATCCTAGAAAAATAACAATTGAGACTTTTTTTTTTTCACATTGCTTGAATAAATTTTCTGACCAATGTACATGCCACAATAGAAGGGATGCATTCTTGATCAAGAATAGCCCATAGCATATTTATGATAGGTGGGGATATTATATCCATCCCCTCAATACATGAAAGCATAATATTCTCCATGGCAAAGAAAATCTTATTATCGTGGCTCTCTTTTATCATGACCAAAAAGCGATGAAACATATTGTGGACCAAATCTTGCTATCCTAGCTCTAAGAGGAGGTTACATACTTAGACATGTTGTAGCTGCTAGCTTGATCTCCGTGTCATGGCGTCTCAACAAACTGGGTTGTCTTAAGGTGACCTCAATCGGTGCAAGGTCCTCTGTATGAATCTTGAAGGTGATTGGTTCACCTTACTCAAACATTCTTCCAATATATCTAATGCAATATCAACACTATTGCTAAGATATTTGCCAATCTTTTGTATTGCACGCAACATTTGACCACCATTTTCCATCACTCGATACCATGATTCCCCTAACAAGTTGTTAGGATCACTAGTTTTGGTATCACTATGATGTATTGAATGACACACCTCAATGGCACGGATCTTCCACCCTACTTAGTAACACATTGCCACCACACTAGTCAACATTGCTACCTACTAGTCAACATACTGCCACCTGACACTAACACCCTTCAATGATGGTTAGCCTCCAATATTTCCATATGGTGTATGATGTGTCTACTAGGCTATTTAGTTAATGAGACCTCAGTCGTATGTTGATGCTTCAACCTTGAACAAAGAACAAAACCTTGTGCGTAGGGTATGTATGGGTTTGACAACGAAGTATGTAGTCGGGAAGATATCTTGGTACAATGAGTATTATTACACTAGATTATAGTACAGATGAACACTACAAATGTAATGTCCCTGTTTTTGCTCGACTTGGATAGAATCCCCCAGAGTAATTTTATTAAGACATTTATTTAAATTATTAACTATTAATTAAGTTTGATTAAAAAAAATTAAATGTGGAACTTTATAAAAAGGAAGTGGAGGCTTAAATGATTAATGACTATAAAGTAAGTTTAACTTGATTAATGTTATATTGGAGGACTTTCTTATTTAGCAGCTTATTATTTCCTGTGACTCCTTTATTAAGGCTTTTGGGCATCATTATTTCCATAGGAGAATTTACAATTAAAAGATTATAATCTTTTGAACTTTATTGAGAGGGGAAAATTATTAATTTTTCAATGTCAAAAGCCAACAGCAAAAGACAATGTTATATCATCAAATATTTAAACTTTATAATCTTTGTCGTGTATGCATGGGAGGTGTATCATTGAAGCTAAGGGGAAGAGTGGTGTTGAAGCCTCTGGTTCGTTTTAGCAACCTGTAAGCATTGAAGCAAGGAATGTATGTGAATCGGATATCATTATGCATACTTGTGAATTTGGTACCAAGGGTTTGAATTCGTTGTTAGTATGAGAATGGTGAATTCTCAAAACTACATCACACTTTGAAGTTTGAACTGGTGTTGCCAGTGAATTATGCTTGCTTTAACCTCATATCAGAGGTTAGGACTGTACTTAGAAGGTTCAACTTGTGAAGAGGATTCAGTAATTTCAAATGCAGCTAAAGATACTGTTTAAGGTTGGCATTTTGTTTCTTAACGCAGTCTAAGGCCAGAGGCTGCAATCAATATTTATTTGGCTACTGTAGATCTCAGTGAAGGTCTGCAATCAATTCTGGAGATGCTGTGGTCATACTCTAGCTGCTGTGGTTATATATACTGGGTCAACAATTCAATTTATTGGTTGCGATATGTGTTTGGAGAGCTTGCATTGAATGGGAAAAGGCTCACTATGAAGTCAGGCGTAGATGTCCTGAAATCTAGTATCCATGTTAAGGTTAAATGCTCACTTATCCTCTGTGTTTCAACTTTTTCATACACATTCCGGCTTTAAGTGCTCATATCCAATACCTCCAGGCCTCAGTGATAATTGCTTGATAGATGAAAGGTGGTGTTGTCGCTAAACGGTTGCCAGGTTCTCATTAATTTCAAATCAATGAATTATAGATATATCTAGTTTTAAATTTTTGCATATAGATTGAAAAGCGAATGGAGTTGGTGTGAGTATTGGTATGACTTTATAGATAGCTCTTAGTGGAATGAGGAAATAAAGTCTTTTCATTAATTGTATGATGAATAGTTTAACTTACAAGCATTGCATATATTTTCAGAGAATACAAAAAACATATATTCAGGAAAAAGTTAAAACCAATAAAAAATGCAAAGAATCTCTCAAAATTCTCAAGCATATACAATTCAGCATTAATTTTGAATTTATGGCCAGCTGGGTTCATTACAACAAAGACACAAAATACACGAAGATGAACCAAATATGTGAATGTTGGATCTCTATATATATTGCAGATTACACCAAATTGGTCTTCAAATGAAGACTTTACAGATTAAGGCTCAATGTGAAATATCAGAATGATATCTCCAACGACAGACTAGGATGCTTGCTAACTACTGAAACTGCGAATATAGAATAGGGAAGATCTTCCACCTCCGAAACTGCATACAAACCACCTTTAGCCTTCGACTTCGAGAAATACAAAGAAAACATAAACTCTGTGATGCCTACCTACAGTGCCAGCCAATGCCATATAAAGGCCTCCATGAAATTCTTCGAAAGTTACAAATAGGCTGACAAACATTAGTTTTATTATTTTATTAAGTGGGCCCCCTTTATTAATTAATTAAAGGCCCTTAATAATAATATTTAAATTCTTGGACCTCTTAATTAATTAACCTAATTAAGACACTTTATGGAGATTGGGGACATTATATGTTGGTATGGTTCCTGTTTCCCCTCAATAAATATTTGTTGCAAAATTTCAAACTTACTGTCATCACAAAGGGCAATATCCATGTAGCTATACATAACAAGCTGCAGATTTAAGAGAAGAGAATTATGGGAAACTGCAGTTTTGCTTACATAGACATCTGACTTCATCCTGGCTATAGTTTTTGGCATTTGTATGTCTATGATCTGTGCCATTCATGTTGTATGACGGGTTGCCCAGAAGATTGTTGCATGAGTTCATTATGGATGCTTTAGTCTCTTCTTTATTGCAAAACTTTAAAATTATTGCCTTCATGAAGCACAATAACCATCTTGCTCTACTGGCATAAGTATGTTGATTCCCAGAGTTGAGCAATTAACATAAACTGTGGTTTTTCTCATGTCAGTTTGTTGCTTTGCCTTCATTCCAGTTTTTGCATGTCCATTGTAGATGCCATTCATGTTGCATGGTGGGTTGTTCAGAAGACTGTTGTATGGGTTCAGTAAGGATGGTTTTTTTCTCTTTTTTGTCATCAAGATTAGTTTGAAGTTGGCAGTGGGTTTCAATTAAACATTACCATTTCCCATCTCACAAACTTCCTCTAGCTACTCCCTCTTTTCGAAAAACCATAACGACTAATCTACATTCGTTATATATTATGCAATCCCCAAAAAGAATGTGACATATGTTGCAAAAAGTGCTTTAATAGTTTTGTTGTATGTTAAATGTAGCTCAATGATAATTCATCCATTCAATTAGAAGTTCTGGTAGGAATACTTTAGCATATATTTACTTGTATTGGTAGAATACAAATATCCATTTGAAATGGGGACAAATACTAGACAAGGCATCCACTAATAAATGACAAATAATATACTTACTCTAGTGTAATTAAATATTTCAGATTTCAACAATGACCGAAAGAATTACTTGTGCTTATCCTTTAATGTTAAGAATAAATTTGCACTTTTCTGTGCAGTGTGATTTTTCATTTTGCAAGTCTGCACCTAGAGGTGACTCTCTCTAAAAACTATTTAATGATAGTTATGCATGTGGAATGTAATGTTAAAATTAGAAAGATGGAAATATAAAATTCTCCTGCAATTATTTATTTTTAAATGATCAATTTTCCAATTCCCTTGTAATGTCCTCTTTTGGAATATTTCTGAATTTTGCCCTTAAACCACAATTCCAATTAAAAAATAAAAAATATAATACATTTAAGAGTATATATTTACCAATTGAAATGCCCTTTGTAAGATAATTTCTAGTCTAGGTACTGCACACAATATTTGTCATTGAAATTTGACATTAAATCATAAGCCATGGTAACATTTGTTTTAACTAAGCACTAGTATGCATCATAATAGACACCTTATTCACATTAAAAATCTAATTAAGGCAATAGACATTTCAATGCGGATTCTAATGACAATCTCATTAGGAATTCATTGAAATATTTGCAAACCACAGTCATAAATGTTGGTTGCCTTTGTACTGCAAGAACATGGAATGTCAGTCACCCTTCCATCGGTCAGTTCACCTTGGAGGTTGGCTGTCCTTGATCAATCTGAAGAGCATGGAAGGCCAGTCTTCCATTCCTCCTCCTAGACCACAAGCATGGTCTCTTGTACTGTGTAAGCATGGAAGGTGGCTTGTCCTTCCTTCCGTTAGTTCACCTTGTAGGCTGGTCATCCTCCTCGAGCCCAAGAGCATGGAGACTTGGTCTTCCATTCCATCTTGGGGCATACTTGATAAGAGCATTGAGGCCGGTCTTCCTTCACCTCTTATGAACTCATATGGCTCACCATCCTAACTATTTGCAATCAGTTTCTCTAAATTCAAATAGATTATTAAACGAATCCCCTATCATATATAATAAATAGAAGCATTTAGAATATTCACAAGATTATGATTTTCTGCAAAATAATTATTATATGAACACATACATATATGTCTATATTTAACTTCTTTTTTCACAAATTTTTTCTTTAATCAAGCTGTTGCTATTGAATGTTTACTTCTCTTGATTCAGACCTGATTTCTTATTTTCTGATCTGCCTTTTCTTGATCACCCCACCTTCCTTAATGAGGCTTCCTTACTTTTATACCTTCCATGGTGGGGAAGGTCACATCTTTTAGTTTTTAAAAGGTACATTTGTTTGCAATTGCTGCCTTTTTCTTTTCAGTTGTTGCTCTTTGTTGCGCCTCTTTATGATTGATGCTTTTTTGGCAGAATAATTAATTGATAAATATCTTAAAATAACTTTCTATGAAGATCTTTTTCAGAACTTTTAGCGCACTCCTTTATTTTATCTTGAGTTACAATTTTAATCCAAAGTTTATTTTGCCTTTAGTTTGAAGGGAGTTATCTCAACAAAATAACCAAGAATTAGAAATTTTGCAAGATATGTAACTAAGATGAGCTTTCTCTCATCTTCTGAGAGGCAAAATAATAATTACAAAAAGGTTATTTGGTTGGCCTTATGTTACCACTATTTCACAGTTACTCTCCAGTGAAAGAAATGGTGATCTTTCCACATTTTAAGACAAGGATTAGAATCATGTCAATACAGTTACTCTCCAGTGAAAGAAATGGTGATCTTTCCACATTTTAAGACAAGGATTAGAATCATGTCAATATGCCTATGGCCTTAAATGCAATGTTATCTTTTGAAATGAATCTATGTCTTTTCGGTCTATTGTCACCAGATCAATTAGTGAGTCTCTCTCTCATATGTATGACATTAGATTGTGCCCTTGAAAATGAAGAAAATTATTTTGTGAACAATATAGTATATCAAGCTTGCTTTGTATGCAAGGAAACTATTTTTAGTGCAAAACGTTGTAAAAAACTATAAATAAATTTGTTTTCAATTGTAATTTTATCATAATTGCTGTAAAAATTGCTTTTCAAGAGTTGCTTTCTTTTGTGTTGTCTTATGCTTTGTCTATTGAATAACTTTGTGAAATACTGCAAGGTTTGTATTGTTGCATTCAAAGATAGATAATTACAGCTTTAGTTGCAATTTCTATCCAGTTGTTGATATTTTTGTGTGTGTGGGGTCATAAATCCAATTCAAGTTTGTGCTCTTCTTTCTAGTTTCTGTTTTTAGGTAGATGAAATGAGTGTATTTTCGCTTTTTCTAGATTATGTTTCCCACGTGAGTTAATAAATCTGAAAACATCTTGTTTTGTGTGGAAGTGCTTTTTAGCTTTGTGTCTGAGCCTGAGATTTAAAGGACACTTTTTCTTCGCACGCTAAAAGAAATCATGCTTGTTATAGGTATTTTTGTAATTTTCTTTATTATCATTTCCTTCGCTCTCCATAATGGAACTTCCCCTTATAAATTTGAATATTGTTTCTACTTTAAATGCTGTTCTGTTTTGTATTATATTTAAAGGTAAAATAAAAATGATAATGTGACTAGGGTATTCCCTTCTGCCACACTTAATCAAAAGGTTGAGTAGGGTTTAGGAAAAAAACATTTTGTAAGCTGTTAAAATCAGCAAAGCTTGTACAGCTCAATAGAGTTTTAAACATGTTAGGATGAATGTGGTGTATGAGAGAGCACATAAAATTTGCATAATTTTCTCAGTTTCACAAAATCTAATCATGTAAACAATTTACGTAGCTGAGTTTCTATATCTAGTAGATAGTGGTTGTGTGGTTTGTAACTTTGTATTGTCATATTTTTCATATATAAATGTTTTCATCAATCAAATGCTTTTGTTTGGTTACAGAGATGCATCCCGTGCCTTTGTCTCAGGAAACTTTACAGGTGAGTGTGATTTTGGGTTCTTTTTCATTAATATCAAGGTTTGAATGTTTAAATGTGGTTGTTTAAGGACATAACTGAATCTTGTAATAGCTGCTAATAATCTGATTGACAGTAACCCTAGTTTGGAAAGAGGGTAGCATTAAATCTGAAACATAGGAATAGAGATAAAATTTTGAAAGAACTTACGGAATTTTAAACCGTAAAACCCAGATCTGAAAACTAAAAGTTTGAAATGATAAATGCAATCAGTAGTTTATAAGAACCACTATAAATATATACAATGTCAAATGATTTTGAGATCTACTAAATGATCAAAGGGATGGCATGCCAAAGGAGGTCCAGTGTGTTATTAGAACAAACAATTTGTATTTTTTCTTATGAATAATGACTGAAGTACTGTGAGAAAATGGACAAACAATCACATTTAGCATAACAATCATTGGAATAGCATATTAGAATTATATAGATAGACCACTGGGTAGAAGAGCTTCTCAATAAGTCTGTTAGATTTTGCAGAAGCTCTTCTATTTAGTCTCATGAACCATGAAGACTTGGTGCTCATCGTAGACAGTTTATACTAATTTAGAAATTCGCAGGCTTGATTTAGAATATAGAGGTGATTGTAGGACCTAACAAAAACTGGAAAACTTTTTTTAAACCTAGAAGCCATTATAATAATTAGCTGTTTGCATATTTAAGTAGGTATGGAGATGGAAGACAAGGTTGATGGCTGCGAGAAGACTTATTTTTCTTCTTCAGCATATTTGTCTTGCAGACTGTTTCATTTTCTGGTGCATCCTGGCATGATTGTTTATATTTGGGATGTTACTATCTGCACATAGTAGTATACCATAATAAAAATTAGTCTTGCTGCAATTTCAACCACGAGTGGTTGATAACATTGTAAATCCAATATTGAATAGGGCTTGATGTATAGTGAGACTATGAGATGACATATACTGATAAAATTCCCAAGTACTCTCGGATTGGTTGTGCTTCCTTGAGAAGCAATAGACCCATTGTGACAAGTGTGAGGCAAAAGTAGAAATTGTTTTGCAAGTTGTTTTGTGGGCTATGATTATGCTAGGTGAGGTAACTGATCATTCTTGATGATCTAGTGAGGTGTGATTGCCTAGTTGTGTCAGAGTATGGTCACGTGCCTTTGTCATGTCCTTCTAAGATAGAATTTTGATTAATAAGATAATATTATTAAATTAATAATGATAATAAAATCATATTACAATTAATATTAATATAAAAATGAGAAATAGTATTAAAATAATATTATAATATATAAAAATAAATAATAATATAATTTATTAAATAATAATAAAATCACAATGGATGAATAAATAAATAAAATCACAATGGATGAATAAATAAATAAAATTGACTACAAGAGATAATACTGTAGAAAGTAAATAAGTAAATAAATAATATAATATATAATAATACAAATTAATTAAATCTAATGAAATTAAAGATATATGTACCTTCAAAATAAGATATAAAAGAGAGGAGAGTTCATTTCAAAAGGAAAGGAGGGAGAGGAGGAAAAGCTAGGAGTAAAAGAAGGAACAATGGAGGAGGAAAGTGATGTGAAGAAAATAAGGAAGTGACTTTCTCTAAAGGTATTAATGATATTGAAAGGATGTGACTCTTTGAAAGGGTCATAATTAGGAATGGTTGTGACTCTTCAAAAATGTTGTAATTATAAAGTGTTGTGACTTTTTGAAAGGATTATAATTATGAAGGGGTGTGACTTTCGAATGGATTATGATTATAAAGGGGAATATAAATACAATAGGATTTCTTCAAAAAGAGGAGGAAATAAATAATCTTATATGATTCTAAGATCTATTATATCTATATGATATACATATTTATATATATGAATATTGCTCATATATCAATAAGTATAACTGTTGTAGTTATCATTTACAATAATGAATTTTTAATATCAACTATAATAGTAAAATCAGAAATATATATCTACATTTCAATCCTACTACTATTTGGCTAAGGAAGGAAGAGTCTAGTGCTACCAAGGAGGAGCTTGTATAAATCCAAGCTAATGGATCTTATCCCAATAGAGGGTAGGGGTTAGCGTTTTGTAAATCTTTGTAAAATGGACTTGGACCTATAAATTTTAAGGAGTCCATAGCTGTTGTCTAGGCAACTTGGATACCATCTATATTCTTCTTCTATAAATCCCAGTAACAACATCATTTGATAACCGAAATGACATATTATGAACATGACAATTGATTAAACAAGTATCAGTTATGGTTGACCCAAAAAGGGGACACCAGACTCCTTAGGTGACATGATTTAATCAAACTACTGATTGGCCTTAAATAGCAATAGCACTAATGATACTTATTTTATTGTAACTGTTTGGAGCTCTTATATTGCATCTGGAGTGTCAAACAAAGGTGGAGTTCAACGCTGAAAAATAGATTTAGATAAGATAATTTACAAGATAGAGAGCTCAAATTTGCTGTCTCCAACATCCTTGGTAATTGTATTGGGTCAAAGAGGTTTGAGCTTGCTATAAGGTTTTGTAAATCTTTGCTTCTGCAGACAAACTCTTACCTTATTACATGCGAATCATGATGTTGCTTGTATTCAGCACGAATTATCAGCAGAAGTTAATTCACTTGCTAATAAATCAGCTAAATGTGTTCAATGGATTAGCGATTTTGGAATGTCCCACATTATGATATTCAAATGTGCCCTAGATTACAATTTTTCTTCAAGCAAGGCTTAGAGATAACTTTCGATTTGATTGAAGCCTTGTAACATAGTTAGGGTTCATTTATAATCATAATGTCATAGTTAGATATCTTTAATGAGAAAATAAACATATATGAAGAATGAAGATTAAATCATTAGATTCGTAGAATTAACTTTTAAGGTAACCCAACTCGATGAGGTGTCCCAAAAACCTCCTACCCTAGGTCCAAGAGCCGGTATACCATACCTCTTGGCTTCATCTAGCTCGTGCCATATATATGAGGTGGTGTACCTAGTATGTGAGTTGATCTCTATTTTCTTCCATCTTGCCACTCCTCTCATGCTTCAAATGATTATGGAACGCTTACAACTGGGTGCCTTGAAGTCTATCTTTCCTAAGCCCAAAAGTATTCCACTTTGTACCCCTTTGGTTCCATGGGGACTCCCTGGTGACAACCATGAGGTGGAATGCTTAGAAGGTGACCTCATCACTGTTCTCTTGACCATGACTACCTCATTTCCCCCTACCATGGCTAATTGCAACAAACAAAAGGCATACACATAACTTTATATTACAACATTGAAATGCATATTAGATCACATGCATGCTGATGTATATAATTATGTGTATGCCAACCAATAAGCTGATACATTCTATTGTATTCCTAGAATAGTGAAACATGATAGTTGAAATCAATGTTATGAAGATTATTTGTACGCACATACAATCACTTTTACCATCATAGTTCTGACCCACATATTAAACTTAATAAAAAAAATCATAACCGGGTTTCTTATGTAAGATATTGTTATACAGTGCCCACACCCAGATTGCAGATCTGATTGATAATCTATTCTTTCATCTTTGATTCTTCATTGTGTGTATTGTGGCTTTTCAATCATCCACTCTAAAGTTTTGAAGACCTAAATGTGAAAATTACTACATCCAAATCCTTTGAGAAAAAAATAATGGAAAAGAGTTACTAACCCTATGTTTAATCACTTTATAAAAAATAAATTTAATTGTTGAATAACAAGTGTTATTAATGAGTTACGGATTGAAACATAGTCAAAGAAAAAAAATCAAAGTCAAAGTAAATGAAAACTGGAAGGGGAAAATTTTTCTCTAAGCACTATGTACCCATGGACCCTTTCCTAACTAGTAACTACAATTACGAGTCTTTTAAAATTCCATTATGTCACTCAAGGGTTCAAGGCTGCCACTGTCACATGTAATTTTCAGTCGTCAGATTCAGCACTGTTTGCACGTCTTTAACTCGTGCATTCCCACGGAAAACTTGTCAATATGCCATTATATTTCCTTGGCTGCCACTGTCACATGTAACAAACTGGGTGTAGCTGGTTGTTCAGACTATATTACCGGCACTTCAATTCGTTTCCAAGGTTGAAGATTGTGGACACTGTGTGACGAATCATGAAAGCATACACACTGTACAGTAGTCTAGAAATATGGCCCTAATTTGAATTCCACACCCTGAATGATCACAGAGTGAACAGCAAAATCCAGCAGGCACAAAAGGGAGTATGAGATTCAGCCTCTGACTGTGTTCGGCAATAGATAAAGCTCACCATCTCAGCGAGCCAATTGATGGTGATGATTTGTGGTGGTGCCTTCACTTTCACTGTTTATTATATTTGCATTTATTAAATGGAGAAATCAATTATTGTTGCATTTATTGGAACTTTTCCAAGCTGTCAGTCTTACCCCTGTGTCAACTGGTAACTTGTGGGACGCTCTGAAATTGTTCAGGAAAAGGGGAAAAGAATTGGGTATGAGACATCACAGCTTCCTGCCAAAGTCTCCAGTATAATAGGCTATTGGCTAATTAATGCCTGTAGAGAAAATAAACACCTAATCTGAATATTGATTTGTGATAATTCAAACACTACACATCATATGATCTTCAAACACTCAATATTTGAAATTGCTTAATTCATACTTAATAACTAGTGGTTTTTTGGGAGTGGAGCCCTGATGAGTTCGAGGGGCAGCAATGATAAGTTACACATAGAGGGGGTGTGGGAAAATGTTTTCATAATCTCCCTTTCTCGGATCATCTTATACTTTTCCCTAAAAACAAAGGGCATAGTGTAATTAGAGATATAATCCTCGCCCAATAATAAGATGAGATAAGCCTGTTTTGATAACCAGCAACCAAACTAGATAATAATGGAGACATAATTCATTAGATACATCCATTTCTAGGGTTAACAAATATATATCAAATCTAAATGATTGTGTGGGAGCTCAACTATCGTGAGAGTTGTGATAGAAGACATGATGAGGTACCCCAAACATCCTCTACCTGGGCCCAATAGCAGGACCTTGTCCTCTTTGGGCTCATGGTCCTTAACCATCTTTATGAGATGATGTACCTAGTGAGCTCTATACATTGTTCTCCATCATGTCAACCTCTCACCTCTTATGATTGTGGATCCCTTCTAGTTCACTCCAAAAATTGATCAATGTGGGGTTGGTAAGGGAGGCCGCAATATGGTGCCCTTAAAATGACCCTCAACCCATGGCCCGATTCACATAAAAATACCTCAAACACCTTCCACTGTTTCCCCTCCTTGCATTCTCGTTCTTCCCTCCACATGATAGGGTATTGTATGCAGAAATTCATATTTTATATATGCATAGATATTGAGATTCAAGTAGCATTGACTGCATAAAATCTGATGTGCGTGTATATATATATTCACTTCTATGTATAATTCACATAAAAATACATAACAGCTAGTTCTTCACACTACAATAATTTAGGAGATTATAAACAGATCACCCTGCTATATATATGATTACTTCTGCTGTTTCTTTCACGCCCTTAAATTCTATTTTTGGGTACACATTTCTATTTCTTCCTTGAGACAGAAGTTATATTTCTTCAAGAATCATATCCCTTCTGGACTTTGATGAATCTCATCACCTTGCAAAATCACATCTCTTCCTTAAACATATTCTTTGTTAGCATTAACTCGCATCTTTTCGGAGGTAATTACCTTGCTACTTTATCAAAATTTAGTTATTCCAACTGATGCTAATAATATTTTCTTTAATATCCACCTGCTTTAGGCTGGGTAACGATCTCTACCTTAAATATGCTGGTTGCTGGTGTCTGCTGCTTATGGCAGGTCCACTGCTCTAAATCACAGCTCTCTATTTGTTTTTCTGATGCCCCTTTGTTTAGGATGTTGGATTATTCCATGTATTTTTCTAAATATTGTGTATTGTCCAGGATATTCAAATACAAATCACTATCTGAAAAAATTACAAATCTTTAAATGTCCAGAGCCTTTGGAGTGATTGAGCGACTTCTGAACATCTTTGGAATGATAATCAATAGTTTCAACTTCAAAAAGAATTTTAAATTTGAGCAAACTGTTCATAACGTTTAATCTATAGTTACAACTTTTCATGATTGTTCCTTAGTATAATTTCTCTATTGGGTTACATGCAGGGGACGGATTAACAGATCAGGTGAAAGATTTAGCCAACACAGAGGTAAAATGCCATTGTGGACTGTTTTTGTTTTATGCTTCTTGTTTTCAAGAAAAATCCTTAAATGAGTGCCTAGATGGTTCATTGAAGGTTTGCCCTTTCCAAGTTGTGCAGTGAGTGTGGTTGGTTGATAATCTCTCAGTCTTTATGTTTATGACAGTTTTATGCTAGAGATTCAAATGGCTTAAGGAGGTGGGATTATATATGGGAAGATGTGGTTGTGCAACCTCAATAAAGTATCTTACATGATTTCTTATTCTGTTTGAAGCATACAATTACGAGTTCCAAATGTGATATTGGCTAAATGATTAGATACATTTGAGCTTTATCAAATTATACAATGACACACAGTCAGAATTTAAATTGTTGACTCTTTCCCTCCTTTATTTGGAAAATATCTCACAATCTTACCAATTTGGTATATCATGGTTCACTTCTGTGTTACGTGTCTTGATGACAAAAATGAATCTTTTGAAAGCAGTGGATGGAACTCTGGAGTTATTTTCTGTGTGTAGAACTTGCATCTCCTCTTCTAAACATGATGACATGTTAATGATCAAGATGATGGTGATAACTACATCACAAATACCAAGATGAGCTGGAAAATATTGCTGATATATTTGGTGAAATAGCTTGTAAAGGTTTAATAAGTTTGATCAGCTATGTTTGAGCTTACGATAAAATTTATATTAGAGCTGTTGTCCATCTAGAAGTATTCATTTTTATGGGTCATGCTACTTGAATAGTTGCATAGAAAGGAAAATAACAAGAATAACTCATGAGATGGTAGTTAAGAAAAGAGAAAATATAATGTAATCCATGGTAGGAAGTTATCTATCACCACTGCAAAAAGCAGAAACTTATATGCACACATACAACAGGAAGCTGATAATATCTTTTTTGGAACTTGGCCTGAAATAATTTTACAGTAATGTTCTAAGAGTTTCAAAGACTTAAATATGACAATGCTCTGTAGACTAGAGAACTTTATCATAACAATACCCCAAGATACTGGAGGTCATTCTCTATCATAACACTTCCTCAAGAAGTTAAGTGTAAGGTGTTGAGTCCAAGAATTTCTTTTTATTACTGCTCAGTAGTTCAAGGACTTCATTATATGAACAAAATAAGTAATTTGAGGTCAGAAGTTGTTCCAACTTCCAAGTATTTCATGATATGAGTGCCCCAAGGCATTTTCAGATTTCACTCTTTTCATGATGACCATAATTTTTAGTTCAGATATTTCTGCAGCAGGTGATGTACAAAAAATTCATCGACATTTGTTTAATGGAAATTCCCAAGAGCCCTAGAAAGCTCAAGAGCATTAATCAAATTAATTAAGAAATTTGCTAAATATCTTTTCAGTGAAATGCATGAAACCTTTTGTCCGATGTTTTGGGTAAGCTACCTTACAGTCGTTAGAACTTAGGGCAATTGAATGTGGGGAGGAATCATAGATCACAAGATTATAGCTTATTAGTATATTCTTAAAAGGCTAGATTGGCAAAAAAAGAGGGTTTGGTAGGTTAAAATAGTTTTATAATTTGTTGGATGTCTTTTAGTTTTAAGTTATAAAACTATAAGTTGATATGATTCCAAACTGAGCTGAATATAAGTAACAAGGAAGGTTAGCCAAATTTTTATTAATATAGAGGTTTTTCTGATTAGGTCAATTGTGGATTATATAGGGACCCATTCCCATTAAATTGATAAGCTTAATACAATAAAGAAAGAAAGCCAAGTCTTTCTGGCTCTAAAATTGTATGCTACACAGGGCCTACAATAGATACATGCATAAATCTACCAAACAATCAGCACCTTTCTGAGATCTATCTATTTGACAGACATGGATTAGAAGCCTCCTCCTCTGCAACAACTTACACCCCAGGGTCAGGAGGAGACTGATGAGTGGCTTTTGTGATTCTATACTTAAAAATAGATGGAAACTTGTAGAGGAGTGGAATTTCCTCACAGCCATCATAGAGAATATCTGAATAATGTATTGTTTGACAACATTTAAAGCTAAATCTTTGATAGAACAGTGCCAGCAATACATGCCACTTGGGAGACAATGAGAAAAAGCGTTTGAGATCAGAATCTACTCTACCTGCATCAGTGAGCTTCGGCACCTTCCAATTCTTATAGACCTTCCTCATAGCTCACTGTTATTAGATAGACATTATTAGAAGGGAGGATTCAACTGAGGATCCAGTCCCTCATGTTATAATCTAGAACATGGGAACCCAATTGCTGGTAAAATAGTTAGAAATTGAGGCTCTAGTCCTCTGCATTGTAGAATTGCAAAGTCCCTCCTCCCTCAAAATCTCTCTAACAAAACTTAGGGATACCAAATCCAAATTAAAAATGTGTCTGAGATACCTACACATAGAACACCGCCATTGGATGAGACACAACCAACAAAGCCATGTTTCATCTTTATCCTGCTATAATCTCAATGCCACCTGCATTGGACCAAATAGAAAAAAAAGAAGAATAGAGAAAACAAGAGTGAAGGCCCTGATGAATAGGCAATATGCTTGAAACTGACCTGGGCATTCAGCTGCCAATATGAATGCAGCATGAAGGAGGTCTTCTCTGAACAAAATAATGGCTCTTGGTGTTGAATAAATGGTAGCTTTGGTCAGATATTGAAATGATGATTGATTTCATGATGTATATATATGTGTGTATGTATATCAGCCTCTGTATATTCTGATATACATAACACACATACATATTACATTTAGTCATATCATTACTTTCATATATTTTTGGAAAATCAATCATCATGTTTCTATATGATTGAGGAACCATAAATTCTAAGTATATGATCGATCTGCACTTAGAGACTATTAAATTGCAGATTGTAGTTGATTGATGTTTCATATCAAATCCTGATCGAGCATTATGATCAGCAATGAGAAACAGATTGGATATTTATCATGTTTGAGCAAGATCACTTTCAATCTTAATTAATTAATTGGTATTTGTTAAGAATTCAGACCTGATTAGAGACCAGGCATGGAAAGGCACCTCTTCACAAGACATACCCATGAACGGGCATGTCTCCACCTTTTGGAGACATGTCCGCTCATGGATGTCTTTTCATATCCTATATAATGCAGATCCTCCGATCCCAAGGAGATGCATCGAAATCAATTAGTGCTCCGCCCTTTGGAGTTCGGTGACTACAAATTTAAGATTCAGAATTCTTTTGATAAATCAATGTTGTTGTAGTTGTATTATACAAAGGAGATGAAAGCTCCTTTTATAGATTTACAAAACGATGTTTCTAAAAGAAACAACTGTGAACTAAAGACGAAATATAAACTACCTAATAAACTAAAGTAACTAAGATGACCATTAAAGAAACATTATAATAGTCTAATATCCTCCCTTAATGGTCATCGTCTAACTGTTGTCATTTGGTCTCAAATTATTCAAAACATTTTGCTGCTGCTGAGACTCGCCCTGGATTTGTAAAATGTAAATGATTGAGAAGCCAAAATCTGCCCAAACATGAACAGATAAGGGTGTCCCCTTCTTCAGAATGCTTTGCAACAAAAGACAAGAACCTGCCACTGACTTTGCCATTGAGATGAGTTTGCCACTGACCCTCCCAAAATTTGAAAAACATCTGACCAGAAATCATCACAAAAACATTCAACCCGAAGTTGGATAATGAAGCTGCTCTTCCCTGAATATAGAGACAAACACTAAGAACAACTAGCCTGATTTTGAGGAAAAATCGTCAAACTCTCCAAACTTTGCAAGTGAGCATGATGCTCCAAAAAAGATTGCAAAATGTCATGATTTTTTAGGAGAAAATTGGCAAAACCAAATACGATTTTTGAGGTGAAAAATTGATAAAAAACAAACAACAGAATCCGAGACATGAATCAGAGAATACAAAGCTTCATTTTTTAGGAAAACTAGTAAAACCCAACAAATAATTTTTGATGAAATAATTAAAAAACCACAAAGGAATCTCATGCGGCTTCGCGAATTACATAATCAATTTTTTTTTTGAGGGAAAAAATTATGAAAACCCATAAGAACCTTTACACAGCAAAACACGAGACTTTGCATGGAGGGGTGTTGTATAGTATACATATGGAACTTGAAATGCTAATTATGAAGTAATGTTTTAGTAGAACATAACAAATTGAAATACTTGAACATGGCAAAATTGCAACATGAATTATAACTATTGAACATTCAACATAGTAACATGTTGCATATCAAAAATCAAAATTCAAATAAAATTCAAGTACCGATCCTAGTGGCAACATGGTTGTAGAATGGCGGAGGTAGGGTTACTTAGGTACTCAAGTACTTGGTGCAGGGACCTCTTGGGGACGGGCACTTTGAGGTTTGAGAGGGGGGTGCCAGTCCTCGTGTTACACTGAAAATTAGAGACTTTTGCCCAAATTGAGAAATTGCGCAATGAAAACCGTTAACCAGGCTTGTGATTTTCAGCAAAAAGCTTCGAAGATGAACCACAAAAAATTCATAAAATGTTAGTTTTAGGGGATTGCTGCAAGTTTAATGGGATTGCTATGAATTTGGTATGTGTGTTCCAAATGCAACATCCACCTAGATTTATATATAGAGAATAGACCATGAATAGACACGTCCCTTCATAGGATATATCTATTCATTAATCAAATAATTAATATAATAACAACTTTAATCATATATATATATATATATATATATATTATTAATTTTTCTCATATAACAATAACCTTATATTTAATAGGTTTATCCGACTGAAGCTATCAAACATCAACACTCCCTCTTAGCTTAGAAGGATAACCACATATGAATAAATATTACTTCAATGTAATATTACAAATAACAATTTTAAGGATATCTCAGAAGATTTGCACCATTTGATATCATGAATATTGTCTTCCAGAATATCAACACATGATATTCACCAAGTACTCAAAATAAGGTTTGATATCACATTTGATATCAATAGTATTGGCCTCATAGAATATCAATGATATTCACCAAGTACTTTGAGTAATGGCCTTCTAGAATGTTGAGATGCAAGACATTGATCACATACTCAATTTGTTTGATCTCATAATATGAGTTATTGTAAGATTGTCACCTTACAATAGCTTTTGGAAATACAAGTGTTCATTTGGAAGTCTTCACTTCCTCATGATGTACATAGGGTTTAGACTCATTAAAATCACATAGTCGCGAGGCATATTCTTAAATCACTGTCCTCTTGATTGATACAATTTATTGATCACTGGAGAATGTAATGACCCGTACCAATAGGCCACTAAACAAAACCTTAAATTTAATACACTGCTAAAATATATTGCTGAAATAAAAGAAATAATAGTGCCAATGTATTCATTCAATGAAAATCAAATGTTTATACAAATGATATGGCAAATTTCAGCACCAAAACATTATGACATAGCACATTACAGAGAAACCCTAACTGGCTGTATACAATTGAGAACTTGTTGCAATTATAGATTGAAATGAAGAACTTGGATCGATCAAATGGTGGAGACTGAATGCTGAAGATGATATGGTGAAAGTGCAACTCCATTGGAAACTCCAAACCAACAATTAAGCACAAGTGAAAGGATTGAAATATCCTTCCCACAGTTGCAATAATTCAAGTGATCTTTCACACCCTCAAAATTGCATACCAATTGAGAGTTTTCGTTTTCAATGGCCAATTGTGACTACTTGCAGAAACCCTAGGCTCCACAACGCACATCAGCAAAAAATCAATAATAAAACTTGATGATAGGCAATGAGCCCTCAATGCCTATTTATTTATTTTTTTCTCGATAGGTCGGCCTCCTTTTTATTTATTCATCGCTTCTTCCAACAACCTCTAGAAGATTGATTTATTTAATGATTTTATAAAATATCACTTTATTGAGTTAATTAAATATAAAGTTATCTTGTAATATATTTTTATTGATAACTTTATAAATAATTTAACTCCTCCAAAAAACGGGGACATTACAGAGAATCCATCTCAACATGGTTTACTCCCTCTGAATCAATAAGACCAAAATCACCGAAGGTTGACTGAATCACATCCTCTTTCTGCTCTGTAACAACCACTTTTTTTGGGTCTTAATTAACAACTAACATATTCAAAGAAATACGGTTGTTATTTCATTTTCATAGGAAGATAGTTATATCAGTTTCATTCACATGAATGAGATTAACGGTTAAAATTAGTTAAACAAATTTTCTTTACTAAGAATTTAGAACACCATTAATGAATTTACTATGGAAATTAAAAACTACATACCATGGAATTTGAGACCGAAATCAATTTAGGGATGCTTTTCCAACTACTTAGGTTAGTCCACAAATACCACTATAACAATATCAAATGACGACTACCATCCAATACTGCTATATCAAAATCAAATGACGATTACCATTAAATACCACTATATCAATTAGGGCATCATATACCATTGTATCAATTAGGGTATCGATTACCATTGGATCATTTAGGTCATTAGATGCCACTGTATCACTTAGGGCTTCAGATACCACTGTATCATTTAGGGCATCAGATACCACTGTATCATTTAGGGCTTCAGATACCACTGTATCATTCTTTTCCTCCCAATTTGCTAAACTGTGGCATTAACATAAGATTAGAAGATATGCTCATAATCATTATTCTTATAGATTGAAAAATTGAATAACAATCCTATAGATGTATTCCATATTCAATTAGAAGATCAACCGATCTAACTGGTTGCCAATTATATTGACGATAAGAATTGCTTTCATTTTAAGAAATAACTGTAACGATGATACAACTCAATTAATCTTACCTTCTACTTGAATATATATCATAAAGTAAAAATACTTGTTTCCGACAAACGTTTGAATGCATAGCTTATCTTTGTCTATTGCACGTCCAACAACTTGTGGAGAGGTGAAACATTGTTCGGGGCTTAACCACCCAACCTCGGATCATAACTTATCCCCACACAATCTCTAACGAGAAAGACTCTCCCTACTCGGAATAGACATGGAACATCTTATCATCCACTGAGCATCCTGGTATCTAATCACACCACTCGACTTGACATTAGGAGAATACAATAAACATGGTCTTGCATGAGCTATTAAATGATATTATTCTAGATTTAATGTATAATATTTGACTTTTATTTCCGTTATTGTAGACTCCATCTCACCTCTTCACCTTTTCCATGGCTATACAGCCGGTGAATCCTAGGTGCTCGGATCTTAGAGCAATTGGCTCTATCTGTTGATTCTCAACTAAATCATGAATAATATATATATTCCAGCTTAACACAATCTATGATTTGAAAAAGATGGTATTAAAGATTGCAAAATTTATTGTTTAATTCTAATCTCCATTGGCATAATGATTTATGGACTAATACTATGTTTTTCTTGGCTTTCACTTGCCATGACAAAGCAAAATTGAAAAGAGAATCAAATCTATAATATCAAACAAGATATCATCATGATAAATACTGTAGCTTATTGCTATGAAGTTCGATGTTATTGCACCTTTGTTCAAGACAATCAAATTGGAAATATTGGTTTTGGGTGTTCCACATAATGTGGACGATTTGGAGATGATGTCTTGCTGAATACTCAGCTACTTGCCACACCTTTACTTGCAAAAATATCTAACACAACTCCAACATAAGAGTACTCATGATTTCCGGCAGAATATTAAAAAACGTAAGCATGAGCAAGGTAGTAGGGTGTTTGAAATATATAAATGTCTTCCAGGTGTAACCATAGTGTATAAATACAACTTCAATCCTCAGCATAGAAAAGATCACATACGACAGATTGCATTAAGAACGACACTGTTATGAAAGGTATAGGATTTCAAATGAAATTGTAGAAAGTTCGATTGCTTAATCAGAGCATCTCTTATGGATGGAAGTCGAAATGAACAAGGAAAAAAGTGATAATAATAGCTGGAAGTCGAGAATATGATTTCTTTAATATCCTGTCTTCCCCGACCTCAAAATATAATAAGGATTAAAAGGGACTCTTTGGCTTCCAAGAAGCCGTAACATAAAAGAGTGTCTTGGCTCTTGGACACCAAATAAATGAACCAAGTGTCAATAGGTTTCAAACAAGAAAAGAATAAAAAGATGGAAGAAGATTGAAGGTTATAATTTGAAAAATATTATAGTTTATATTTATATACATACATGTAAATATATTGGTGAGGTGGCATCATTTTATTATAAGAAAATAATATGATGGTGTCACTTCATTTTTATATCTGTGTACGTACATAGATATATATTATAATAATATGATGAAAGATCATTTAAAATCCTTTGAGGTACGTATTATATTTTAATTAAATTATTTATTTAATAGCTCATGTGGTTAGTCGCCAACCATCGTGATTCATGATTCATACCCATTTGCCCAGTGATGGTGATGCTCTTGTGTCCAATTCTTTTCTAACAATACTTCCACTTCTTCGACGTGCTTCCTACAAGGAAATTCTCTGCAATTAAATCATATTACCATAACAAGTTATTTAATCATAAACAATCATAATGGCTAACCGCATATTCAATTCTATGAATTTATGATAAATAATTATAATGACTAACCATCTTACCATTTCGTAAGATTATAACAAATTTAACTGTCAACTGACTTCATGTGAACCACAACGGCTATATTTAAATTAGGTCAAAAATTGGGATGTAGCATGCTCCCTCTCTTTCAAGGTTGCCTCTAATGACATGTCAAGCTACCTCTAAATTTCAATCTCCCTCTTCCCGGAATAACATTCTTGGAGGAAAAGATCCAGGCAAAATAGCTTGTATAGTACATATACAAATATTAACATTAATTAAGATGTTAGTAATTTAGCTCATGCCTATTACTAACAACATAAATGATAATAACTCAACTCTTTATTTAATATTTCCAATAATAGAAATACAATGCTTAATTATTATTAAAAAATAAATCACAATAATAAAATAATATTATTGTACCTTAGAGGCGGAACCCTCACGTATTTGTGCCTTGAACTTACCTCTGCGAAGGATCTTATGTTAATTTCTCACAACTCCATAGACTGCTCATGTTGGGGTGGTCCACCGCGCCCATGTTTCATAAGAATTGGCTTTGAAATGTGCCATATGACTCCCTCCAATAGTGGGTCGGGCCTATAAGGGGGCCACCCTCTTTCCATCGGCAGTGGGTCCTCACATGGCGACCTTTACTTCCCCGCATAGAGTTGGTGTGGTCTCTTGCATGTACATACTCCTCTAGTTGTTTGCTGTTTGCATTCGCTCTTCCTTGCATGTGGCGATGGTATTTGCCATTTGTAGCTCTCCTTGTTTATTTGTGTTTTGATGGCTGCCAATGATTTTCGCTATGTTTCTATTGATTAAAGACTAACTAAGATGACCATTAAAAAAATATTATAATATTCTAATAAGAATTACCAAGTAATATTCAGTATTTGTCAATATTGAATTGTCACTTACATAAATTATAGGTAGTGCTAATACATTAAGGTGAGGGGTTTCCATTTTATTAAGACAGTGACAAATGGAAATTTTGAAGGGGAAGCCTCAGCTTCTATAAGGGGCAGTATATCACATTCATCAGCATTATTGCTAGATTTAAAGGGCGAAAGTCGTTGTGTGATACTAGCAGTAACAAGGCCATCTATTACATGATTGTACTCCCTGCAGTGCTAATACATTAAGGCAAGGGGCTTCCATTTTATTAAGACGGTAACAAATGGAAATTTTAAAGGGGAAGCCTCAGCTTCTATAAGGGGCAGTATATCACATTCATCAGGATTATTGCTAGATTTAGAGGCAAAAGTCATTGCGCGATACTGGCATTAACAAGACCATCTATTACATGATTGTACTCCCTGCACACTGACAAAACAATACAGTGTCAAAATGCCTGCTAGTTTTACTTCATGATATTCCTCAATTTCCAATCCTTAGAAGTTTTTCTGATATACCCTGAATAAATCCTCTACTTCCAAGAATTTGCACATTTAGCTGCCAACCAATATAGATGTCCTTCAAGTTACAGCAAGGCTTCAGCTTCATTATTTGTCTTCGCTCCAAAAGGAGTCACCTACAAACTAGTCCAATGGAGATTGCACCACAATACCAGTATTGGAAGGGCAAGAATTGCCTTACGCTGCAGTTAATTTAAATAACCTAGTTCTCAGATGTTTCCAATAAGAATTATGCTTCTATGTTTTAAGTTTTTAACCCATTTACAGGGAAATAATATAGAATGTTAATATAATTTACCAATTGAATTTTATAGAATTTATTATGATTTTGTAACTGTATTTTAATGCAATCCTGAGAAAACCAGTTAGTTTTCTTAGGGAATTTGTTGAGCTGTTGAAATTGCTGCTTTTAGCTTCCAAATACTCAATTTTTCCCTCAATAATGTAATATTAATATTGACAACATGCACACTCATAGATCTTTTAGCTTTTCAATATGCATCTTTGAGTAATTATGGCTGAAATTGATATGAATTTGGTCTATATTCTTTGCAGATTAAAAGCATTGTTGATTGGCGTAATTTCTACCATAGAAGCTACATGTAAGATCTATTATACATTTGACATCTTACATCTAGAGTTGCTTTGGAATGATTCGACCAGCATTCTTTCCTTTTCAATTTTTCTTGGTTGTTGCATATTAGAAGTCTTCCTTCTTTCAATTTTTTTGAGAGATTATGAGGTTGCAGGAGTCTTGTTGTAATTATGCATATCCTCAAAAACATTCCAAAAACAATTCTTAATTAACTCTTCATCCAACCTGATTTAAAGAAAAGGGGGATTTGAAAGCAAATGAAAAATAAATTACTACAAAATTGACATGAAAAATAACTTCCCAACTCTCTTATCCATGGATAATCTTAGTCAGCACACTCAGATGTCAGGTCACAATTTATCTTCATCCCCTCATTGTTCAGTGGGGTTGAGGGGTAGGACCCCTTATGGGGGTTTGGGGGCACCTAAGGGCAAAATCAGGTATACAAGCACTTATTTGTTCAAAAAATAACTATTATATTTGTTTTGTCTTTTTGTAGCCCTTGGGGCCTCTTGGATTAACCCTAGTTTGGCACAAGGTCCTCTTGACACCCCAAGTTCCTCATGGAATATTCTATTCCTGGGCAAACCTAGAGGGGAACCAACTTTGGGACCCGAAACTGAACCCAAACCCAAACCCTCATCTGAATCAAACCCATAATTTTACAAGTCCTAAAGGGACCCGGTAACAACATTTGTTTGGCTTCTTAACAAGATACAAATGTAACTAAAGATGTTTTCAAAATATTTATATGGTATTCTAAATAGGGACACTTCCTAACATAGACATGGAGGCTTAGAGTTATAAAAAGTAAGCTTGTAAATCAATGGTATTGTTCCCAAACAACTGGTAAGCTTCTTCAGGGCAGATGATATGTGTAAAAAAATCCCATGCCTCAGAAGGAACCATTATTGGTGAAGGAAGCCAACCTTGATTGTTGAAATGGATAAGAACACAAATGGTTTGATCACGAACTTGCAAAGAAACAAATGAAGATAAGCCATATGTTTTCTATACAAGGTGCATGTTAAACTGAATAAACAAATATGCACATTTTCATAGGCTATAAAAGTATCATGGAGGAGTTCTACTTTGGTCTCATTCTAAGGTGCTATCATGGTTATATAATTTATTGCAATTCACAACTGCATTATCTATGTGTGGTTGAATCCATCTAACCAGTACATAATTTTTCTTCTCTTCTTCTAACACTCGTGCTTGTATACATGGGATGAAATAAAAGTTATCTTTATAGTGAGGTAGTCAGTGTTTTTCTATTGGTTGGCTTAATTGAATAGTTAGTAGCTTGATTGTGTGGGAGTCTCTAAATACAAGTGAAGTAGGCTGGTTGACTATCTGTCTAAGCATATTGCTGAATAGCCTGATAGTGCATGCTTATTGATCAAGATGTTTGCTGACTGTTGGTCAGTTGATCGTTCAGATTGTTTAGTAGCCAGTCAAAATGACTCACATCAAATGAAGCCAAAGATGATTTTATTTGGCAGGCTGAAAATATAGAGGAAAGAGTAGAGAAGGTAATTATATTTACCTGGTTGAAAACTTCTAGGAAGGAATGACGAGGATCTATGGACACATTCAAATCTCACAAAGCCACAGCAAATTATGATGGTCAAACTCTTGAGAACAATCAAGCTCTTACTTGGTGTTGATTTCATATCCAGCTCGCATAGGCTATGAAGCAATAAAAAATGATATTTAAACAGATTACAAAGCAACTATCCAGGTCTGATTTCCCTTGGTTACAAGGCAAAGCTATTCTTAATTTTGACTCCGTCTTTGCTATACATCTTGCCTGTCAGTTCAGTAATGCATCTAATAGTTTGATTGCTCCTTGATTTAGCTGGAGGTTCATGAAAAATAACAAGGCATTTTGAATTTGTTGCCCCAAGTTTTAGACTGCCAATTTTTGAAAATTTTGAACCTCCAAGCTTTCCATCAACAATCTTGTCGCCTTTTAATCAGGAGATAATATCATTAATCTACCAAACAAGTTATCTTGAAAATTGGTACTTAGTTTTGCTTCATGTCAAATAGTTAGTTTTCATGTCATTTCCTTCATATTTTAATTGAAAATTAAAACAGCACAAAACCTGACCCCTCTAAATTTGGAGTTAATGTGCTTACCAAGCCAGAAGTTATGATCAAATCACCAAATTGAGGATATGTTATGGTTATTTTGTACGCTGCAATAGGACTAATGAGCTCATTACAATCACTTCCCACGTCGGGGTTTCTTACTTTCAAGCACCAAAAGGCACGACTAAGGCCAAGTTTTATGCTAAAAAAAGAGTCACTTTTCATCTTTTGTCCATCTCAATTCTTTTCACATTGGTAACTCATCACCTAAGGATGGGCATAATTCAGCAAATGGATCCATTAAGGTTTGAACTCTTTTATCTTGCAATTGAAAGAAATATTTTGTGAACTACAAAAAAATGGGACATTACATCATTGAATGTCGTTTCCTCAAATGAAATAAGTCACAAACTGCTCTTGCTAAGCATATGTCATAACACAAAGTCTAGATACTAATACAGTTGCTAAATTTGATAGATCAGATATGTCCAATATTTATAATTTCTCTATGATAAAATTTCGTAGAAATTAGTATTAATATTTATCTCAAAACCTGACACACTTTGTTCAAATTATTCCTGGTTGTGAAGATTTACTATTTTGTATGCCACTTATATTTCTTGGCAGATTTGACTGTTATGAAGAGCAGAATGAAAATAATTTGAAGACTCTTTTTTTTCCGTGTTCCTTATCCTTATCTGCAGATTGATACTGATTTCCTTATATTTATTTTCAGATAAAATAACTTCGAATTTATTGTCAAGCAGAGGCAAGATCATGTAGAAGACTTTGATATTATGTATTCATCGATAATCTTATCCCTGCCTCTCGACTGCATATATATATGGAGACACACCTAAGAATAGTCATGCCTCCTACGTGGGAGGCACGTCTGTTCTTAGGTGTGCCTCCCTTCCAATAGACACGCCTCTAATTCGCATGACAAATCAGTCGCTAGACAAGTTGACTGCACAATGACCGATCCATAACTGATATTAATAATCAGTAAATTAAGTTGACAAGTAATGATGTTTATATGCAAGTGCGTATCAGAATATATATTTATATATATATCATTTCCATATTATAAACTTCTTCATTTACTCATGCATTAGAATTAATACTCATTACATTTTATTTATTCGGCTGAAACTACCGATCTTTAACACTCCTTCTTAGCTAGGGAGGATAAATACAGGACTAGATATTACCTTGACGTAATATCAGAAATGACAGGTTTTAAGGATATCATAGATCAGAAGTTATCTTCCATTTAGATATCATCTCATGCTATCAAGAGTAATGGCTGCAGTATATCAAGTTGCATGATATTCACCAAAGCACTCTGAGTAATGGCCTCCTAAACATCAAGTTGCCTGATATTTACCAAGTACACTGAGTAATGGCCTCTTGAACATCAAGTTGCCTGATATTCACCAAGTACTTTGAGTAATGGCCTCCTGAACATCAAGGTGCCTAATATTCACCAAATACGTAACACGTCCATAGGTTATGTGAACACGTATCCTCAATAATACTTAGCATAGGAACATTATATTCATGGTCTATTTGAGGAAATTAACTCACAATGCAAGATATAATCTATCATGATCTACTTAGACATCATAAGATATCCATTGTAATAGAAGATTAAGTTATTGTAAAATTGTCACTTTCGAATAACTTTAACAAATACAAGTGATAATCATTTTGAAGTCGTTACTTCCTCATAATGTACACAGGGCCCAAACAACATTCATGATTAATAATAAGATTCATTACTACAATAAGAAAATATGCCGAGACTCATTCTTATTAATTATAATCTTATCAAGTTTACCTCGGATGTGTTTCACCTTCATTTTACAAGAGGTTTTGTGCAGATGGTAAAGAACCACGAACTCCCTCTTAATCCAGTATTCACAAAATTTTGAGATATATTGAAGTTCTTTAGAATACAAGTTTCTCTGATTCCAAGTTTGAATTACTGACTTCAACAAAGGAAGCTTGATGTTTGAGTCTGTCAGGACATTTCGCTTTAGTGTGACCATAGTTGTTGCATCTATGACATTGAACGGTTATTTACCATTTTTGCTCTTTTTCCTTTTCAAATTAGTGGGGGCAATCTGAATGTCTTTATTTGTGGATTCTGTGCCGATTCCTCTAGATATTAGATTACACTCTTCTTGAATGCAGTCAGCTTTTAGTCTATCAAATTTAGGGAGCTTGGAACAAGCACTTATTGCTTGTCTAAAGTTTTCCCAAGAGCTAGGGAGTCCATTTAACGTTACCATAGTTAACTCTTTACTATCATAGATGTGACCTTTTGTTGAGAGTTGGCTTCTTAATTCCATTATCCTCATAAAGCATGAGGTGATGGTCTCTCCTTTATTCATTTTAATATTAGAGAGTTTCTTTTTAAGAGTGAGGATCCTACTAGTGTGTTTGATCTCAAACATGTTTTCTAGGGCTTTGAACATATCATATGTAGAGTCTAACTTTGGATAATAGGTAGTAGATGATCTTTTACTCCGTCTATTAATAATTCAATTTCTTTGGTATTGTCCTTCTCCCATTGAATCTTTTCATCATTCTCATTGGATTTAGAAGGATTATCTATGATTTTTTTTAACTCATGGTTTCTTAGTATTAGCATCATTTTCCGTTTCCAAGCTTCAAAGTTTGAAACACCTTCAAGCCTATCTTCGAGTCTCATGCCATTTACCATTTTGAGATCGTGTAATGATTTTTTGTAATGTCCCTGGTTGGCTACCTTTGAAGAGTAGCGACAATTATCATAAACGCTTTCTCTTTACAACATTATAACACTTAACTTTGTTAATAGATCTATGTTATGTAGACTTGTATTGTAGAACTTTTTGCAATACTATGTCCTTAACACTAATTTTGTCTTATGATAAAGCTATTTTGATATTCGATTGATAGTTTTGTATTGGCAATAGTCACTATAATGTCTTCCTGATATATATATTCTCTGATAAATATTATTTAGTTTGAATATCTTAGATCCATGGAAGTCTCAAGAAAATAATAACTTGTTTGTACTTATGTTAGAAATGTTCAGATGATGGCTTTATGGATTACTTCAATTTGATATTAACTTCTCTGATATAAGGATATCTTAATATCAGATTTGTGCCACAATTCCTCTTGTAGCTCTTGTGTATACAAGCTTGGGACTCTTCTCATAGAATGTTACTTTTGCCGTGAGTAGTAGTTGCAAGCTGAGCAGGTTCAAATGAGATATGATTAGGATCTGCAATGGTCAGTCCCTTCTATAGTTATGCAGATGTAAATCTATATTCTCTAATTTCCACACTGCATATTTTCCACTTCTACATATGCAGTATATCTCTTCTTTCTGTCCATATGCAAACAGTGGTTATAATTACAAGAGATTGCTCTGCGTACCGTGGTGGCCATTGTTAGTGGATGTCTAATGAATTGGTATCACTTGTTCCTCTAGTATTTTCTTACCTGATGCTTTCCTTATCCAGTCCTACAATCTCCCCATGCTCAGATGTATGGTATAGAAACATATTACATGACATCTTCCCTCAATTGAAGTTCATGCAGCCCGACTGACTGTAGAGAACTAAAACTGCAGATTAGACTTCTTAGATTGCTGACCGGTTTCATTCCCGTTCTTACTGATGAATCCTTTTAATCAATGTTTAGCTGTTACCATTGTTCTCTATAACCATGAGATTCACTCCCTTATTCGTTGTTATTTTACCCTTCTCTCATGCTCGCTGTTATATTTCTAAGGATTCAGAATATATCTCCCTAATTGACTGCCACAAATCTTTGCTCTAAAGTTCAAAAACCTTCCCATCTATGCTCTGTTCGTCACACTCTCTTCATACTGCACATTGGGCTTCCCTCGAGACCATAATCAAAATATGAACATGCCTCTTTATTTTATTATGTGACTTATATGTCTGAAAACTTATTGTTATTGTTGCTTGAACGGCAGGTCTTTCATCCTTTCTTTAATATCACTGAATGTTTATAGTTGTCTTCTTCCAACTAACCGACAGTGATATGAAGCAGATATAGAAGGAATGAATAATAAGGTCTCTGACATACTTCTTGCGCTAGTATTCAATAACACTGACTTGATGTCTCCAATAAACTATTGATTTTCCTGTTCACTATCTGCCCTCTGTATCCCCCGTATGTGATTTCTGCATCTATATATATATATATATGTCATCGTCATCCAGTCCTCCCTATCTCCCCTTCCTTTTTTGCTCATTCCATATTTCTTCTTATATATGGATGTGGCTATAAGGTTGTGATTCTTCATTTAGTTGGTTCTATCTTAATAAAAAGATTTGATTAATATATATTTATATTTTAAAGTTATAATATATAAAATATTTATATTGTTATATTTAAATAGGTAATTTAAATATATTACTCTATTTATATTATTATATTAATTTTCACTACATTAATGATATATTATATAATAGCTTAGTTGCCGATTTGTGAAACGAATCCGATTTGGGCACGTGAATCGGATCCGTGGATTTGGGATTTTTTTTTCCCAATAATGATTCATGGAGGATTCGTGTGTGTGTGTGTGTATATATACATACTAAAAACGAGAGAAATATACATAATTCTAAAACTAAATCATTTCATAGTATGAATCCATGATTTTAGTACGGATCTATGAATCTAGTATACTTGATAATTGATTTATTTTCATGATTATAAAGAAAATCAACACATTCACATTGGTTTACTGAATCACAAAATGAAATTATGATCCTTGAGGATCTTCAAGCCTGTGGCTTGGATCCTTGATTCTGCTTGTGGATCCTCACGCCGTGGCTTGGATCCGGGCAGGATCCTTGATTCTGCCTATGGATTCATCAAGATCCCTGGTCCACGGATCCTGATGGATCTACAGGCAGAATCAAGGATCCTGCCTGGATCCTCAAGCATCCAAGCACCAATGCGGATCCGGATTGGATCTGAATCCAGATCTGGCCTGTCTAGCACGAATCCGGTAACTAAGTATAATAGTAATAGATTTAATATATTTGTTTATATTTTAATTATAATGTATTAATTCAACATTATAATTTATTTTATTTTTACTATCATTATATATTTAATAACTTTTATTGGAGGAAAATAGGGGACATGACATTTTCAAGAAATATTAATTTTCTTTAAAATTATCTGATCTGATCTTTTCTTAAAACGTGCTTTGATACCTTGTTAAATTTGATAGATCAGATATGTCCAATATCTATAATTTCTCTATGATAAAATTTTATAGAATTTATTTGATTAATAATAATCTCAGAACTTCACACTTTGTTCGTAATATTCTTGTTTGTCAAGATTTACAATTTTGTATGCCACTTATATTTGTTGGCAGATTTGACTGTTATGAAGAGCAGAATGAAAATACATTCAAAGACTTTTTTTTTTTCTGTGTTACTTATCCTTATCTGCAGATAAAATAACTTAGAATTTACTGTCAAGCAGAGGCAAGATCATGTAGAAGACTTTGATATTATGTATTCATCGATAATCTTATCCCTGCCTCTGGACTGCATATAAATATGGAGACACACCTAAGAATAGACGTGCCTCCTATGTGGGAGACATGTCTGTTCTTAGGCATGCCTCCCTTCCAATATACATGCCTCTAAGGCACACACCAAATTAGTTGCTAAACAAGTCAACTACACAATGACCGATCCGTAACTGATATTAATAATCAGTAAATCAAGTTGATAAGTAATGATGTTTAGTATGTATGTGCATATCAGAATACACACACACACACACACACACACACACCATAGTTATGAACTTCTTCATTTACTCATGGATAAGAATGAAAACTCATTACGTTTTATTTGTTTGACTGAAGCTACAGATATCTAACAACAGCGAGTCCCAACTCAGCTGAACTTGAAACCATTTTTATGGTCAATGACTATTTTGCATAGTTACACTACCCGTCAAGGACATGGAGATGACAAAACAGGTTTCCAGGAGGTAGGTGCAAGGGGCTTCAGTTTTGGGGTCGATGTCGGGGGGTGGGTGGTAGGGGGGTGTGTATATAGTATAATATGGAGACTATTAAGAAGTAAAATAGAAAAAATGCAAATGAAAATACTAAATAGTAATTACTTGAACATTGAAGTATCAAATATCTAATTACTAATTAGAAATTAGAATACTTAGGTACTATTTAAATTGCTGAATTGACAATTGGAAGATTCTATTACGTCAAAACAAGTACAAAATGTCGAAATGAGGTGAAAGAGGCTTTTAATCATCCCTTGAGAGGTCGAGTTTCAAGGTAAACTCCTCATTACTGGAACTGCTGAACTCCTCAAGATTTAGATCCGCCAAAGGAACACCAACCAACGGTAGATCTGAAGCTATTGCATCCTCATCCTCGTTGATCTATGAGGGTTCATCTGACACTACATCAAATCATGCTGCTATGCTCTCCTTGTAGACACATTTCTTGTAGTCAGAGATATGCAAGGCACTATGTATAACCACTAGCTTCTCCACTCTCCTAGAGGCAAGTCTGTTCCTCTTAAGAGATTGGACAAATCTAAAAGTAGACCAGTTCCTCTCAGAAATGAAGAACTAGAAACCTGAGACAGAAAATGAATGGCTAGTGTAGTAGCTGTTATTTTTGTCCATGACAAGTATGCCACAAAATCGGGTCCTCTTATGCCATCGTTCTTATATCTACGTTTGGCACAACCTTTTAACCCCTAGGAGTAGCAAATTTCAGCCACTTAGTCTGAATCTAGCTGACAGGTTCAGCATCATACATCCTATCAATGCACCTGAAGAACCCTTCATCTCATCATCTTGAATTGGTGTACATGTACCAAGCCTAGGCATGTACCACTTCAGATTCAAAGCATAAATAATGATGTGCAAGGGAGTATTCAAGTTGTCCTATCTATAATGAATAATAGGCCAAATGTGCTCTTTGTAGAATGCTAAAGTGGGGTCCTCCCACACAACTGTCCTCATCTGCCAAGCATGGAATCAATGCACTCATACTGAAATGTACCTTGCTTTAAGGGTCACTAAAAATAATACTAAACTGAGACAATTTATTGAAACCCTGTTTTGTAGTCTGAAAGATAAAGTGCTACGAATTTTACCGAACTAGATATGCAGGAAAAATAAGAATATAATTCACTAAATATGGTGGATAGAACCAATTGATAGCAACAACAATTTTCAGGAAGTATCTTATTGTAATTTTGCATCTATCACAGGTCCTAATTCAATTAAACCAATTTGAGGATAAATCTGAACTTATCGTGTACAACTAAAGCAATATTTAGAACCTGGATGGCCGCTTCCTTTGGTAATCAAATGCATGCGAAGGATGACTAATTCAGGTGTGTACCAAGCCACCTCTTACAACCCGAAATTAAGAATGCTGATGCTGCAGAATAAAAATTACCGTATGGACCTGTGCAAAGTTGCGATCGGGTTTGAGTCGGAATGAGTTCTGAAGAAGTCCCAGCTGCTCAAATAAATCACCCAATTCGAGTTGCAGATCCCTAGACTTTTTCAGGAAATTAATACTGTTACCCTCGCTTTTAAGCTGCAGATCTTGCCAGAGGAAGTTCAAATGAAGGCTGTTATAATCTCTCTTCACAGCCCGTGTGAATTTTGATGCCGCTGAGGTAATATCCCTGCTGTATTGTTTTTCTGCGATGAAGATAATAAGAGCCAGTCTGCCTTGCTGTCATCTTTGTATAACTTACGCAATTTTATTATTTCCAGCTCGCGATACGGCTGTCTCTCTTGGTAGAGTTGATTCGCTCAGGTTTTCTTTTTGGAATGATATCGCAAATTTACATGGAATCTGGGGACGGATATGAGGAATTGGTATTCCGGAAATGCTTCCCCACTTTCCTTCAAATCTTCCAGTTCTGTTCCCTCAACTTGAATTGGTTTTTTGCAGATTACAAGTATCCCCCCTTAGAATTTCTTGAAGTCGCCATCCTTCAAACACTCTGAATATGCAAGTAAGCTCAACATGAAATGGTTGAAGACCACTTCCAATGTGCAACCCTTCGGAGGATATCTCACCACCTCAGTTATGCAGATCCAAGGGAGTTTCCGTTCCCAAAGATCTAATGGAAATTTGCAGACCAATGACTACAAATTGCCCCAATTGAAAGAGAAATCGAATCCACAAAACCGCTTGTTCAAATGGGTGCCCCATGTACTCTATTTATTCACTTTGTTGAGAAGTTACCGGAAGTTTTCCGGAATGGTCTTTTATAATGCACTTTATTTTTAATCTTTATAAAATTAAATAAATAACTTTATAAAGTAAAAGTACAATCTCAATTTAATATTAGAACAAGTAGGCCCCACTTACTGAATTATTATTCTCCGAGAGCAAGAATGTAATCATCGGAAATAAAATGACTCTCTTTCCAAAATCATTTGCCTACGAGAGTCGATGATAGGCAAATCCCTGATAAAAGTTATGTCACTAGAAAGGGGACATGGCACATACACCTCTCTAAGGATAGGTGCATCCCCATCCCCATATATGATGACTTGGGAAACTAGAGTGATGATAAAGTGTGCATCTTACACCATTTCAAAATGCATCACTTTTCACTATCTTCTTCACCCTCCTCCCCTCCTCTGCTCTGTCTCGCTTGATCCCATTGTTTTTAATCTTACTTTATAACCATGAGTGGCAACGATTCTTGTAATTCAAGTACTTTTTTCAAAAAGAATGAAATAGGATGCATATCTAGTCTCAATTGAAGAACTCCTTCATGAAGCTCCCAAAGAGTGCAAGTGAAACGTGTTGGTCGTAGATAAACATTTGTTAGGATTCACAGGTACTTGGGGGGGGGGGGGGGGTGAATCAGTACATGCAAACACTTAATACTAATCAAGCATACACCTGGCAGTAGCAAATAAAGCATAACAAAACTAATTCACCACACACATGAGACACATAACACAATGATTTTGGTCTCGCGGAAATTATTGATTAGAAGGTAAAACCGTTGTGGGGATGGTATCCACAAGTCTTCACTATTGGTTTAAATGAGTTTTCCCAGTTAAGAGCATTACCCTTTTCGAGGGTTCACCTGTTAGGTGTGATCTTGTATCTTGTTAGAAGTACAATTAGATTTGCTAAGATCTACCTTGTTAAAAGATTTACAAAACTCTGTTAAGAACTTAAGAGTCTTCCTTGCTAGGAGATTTACAACTTTGAACTTGTTAGGGTCCTCCCGATCTAGTGATTTACTGGTTGTAACTATTTGGAAACAACTAAATCTGTGATTTGTAAATGACACTTTTTGCTTGTTTGTTCCCTTATTGTAGTGTCCCCTCTTTTGGACTAAATTTGAATGTTGTAACTTGCAACCATTTGTCAGTAAGTATAGAAAAATTATGTGAAATATATTAAAAATATTGGATTAAGTAAATATTAATCTAAATACTACCCATACTACCCTTCCTAATCCTTCGGCCTTTGGAAGAGATTCTTATCAAATTACCTAACCCTCTGGTGAGAATTATATCTCGATTAGGTAATTATCATATAAAGAACATCTTCCTTAGGCTTCTTTGGGATCTCATTACTTGGTAGAGATCCCACCTCTAACCAAATCTCTTATCTCTGACATATGCATATGTTTGACCACTACAATATATATTGTCTCTAAGAGATTCTCTACAAAACTCTCTCTGGGTTCCAATTTGGAATCCCGACATTCCATCAAGAATGCCCTCTAATCTTTGATTTTCTTAAAAGAAACTCGTCATTCTAATGAATGACCTCCACCAAGTTCTCACTTGATCTCTATGAGAACTATAAAGTTCTAATCTCAATCGGCCTTGATCTTGATAATTTTATCTACCAAATGATTCATATTTATTTATGAAATAAACATATCAAATGAACACACCTTTGGTTCCCTTTAGTTTTTCATTTTATAATCCTTCATAGAATACATATTACTTCAATTCCCAACATTCAATATCTATTAGTTTAACTTCTTTACTTTCTCTACATGGTTTTGTAGTTCAACTCTCTTAGAAATAATTGTTTTTTAATCCTCCCATATTTTATTTATCATTTGTATCCTTTTCAAAGAGTTGCAAACCTTCATAATCACAATCCTTTGCGAAAAGTCACAACCCTTCATAATCACAATCCTTTGGAAAAGTCATAACATTTTATAATCAAAATCCTTTGAAAAGTCACAACACCTCATAATCACAATACTGCAAAAAAGTCACAACTTTTCATAATTAGAATCTTTTTGAAAAGTCACAACTCTTCATAGTTAAAATATTTTTAAAGAGTCACAACCATTTATAATTAGAATCCTTTCTAAGAGTCACATCCTTTCATGATTGAAAATATTGAAAAAGTCACTTGTTTTCTTCCCAATCCTCTTCTAATAATTCTTCTTTAACTCCTCTCTTCTTCTTTTCTTCCTTACTCTTTAAAATGAACTCTCCTCCCTTTTATACCTTAATTTTAAAGAGTCACATTTTTCTATTACATCTCTTGACTTTAGATTTAGTTAATTTATATTATATTATTTCTTGCTTATCTATTTTGTATTTATTATCATTTATTATTAAAATCTTATCTAGAAGGATAATCTACTTTTTACAATATTCTTTTCTATTAAATTAAATTAATTAATTTATTCATATTAAATTTATTATTATTTAATAATTTTAAATATTATACTAACTATTATTTTATTCTTTAATGTATTATATATGTAATTTTTATTTCTTATTATCATTTATTTAATTATTATTTAAATTATATTTTAAAATGTGGACATGATCGTCTGTCCTTCCTTAAAGTGCTTGTCCTTAAGCAATTAGATAGTTTCTTCTATTGATTTGAAAGTTGTATGCCTTTTAGGTTGTTTTCATTGACATGATTGACCTTATTCCAATTTTCGTTGGCTTTCTATGTTACTCTTTCATATGAATTATTTCCCTCCTCTTTTACCTTGCAGGATGGCAAGATCATGCTCTAATACCACTATAGTGTCCCCTCTTCCAGACTAAATTTGAATGTTGTACCTGTAACCATTTGTCAGTAAGTATAGAAAAATTATATGTGAAATATATTAAAAATATTGGATTAAGTAAATATTAATCTAAATACTACCCATACTGCCCTTCCCAATCCTTCGGAAGAGATCCTTCTCAAATTACCTAACCCTCTAGTGAGAATTATATCTCGATTATGTAATTATCATATAAAGAACGTCTTCCTTAGACCTCTTTGGGATCTCTAGTAACATTACTTGGTAGAGATCCCACCTCTAACCAAGTCCCTTATCTTTGACATATGCATATGTTTGACCACTACAATATATATTGTCTCTAAGAGATTCTCTACAAATCTCTCTCTGGGTTCCAATTTGGAATCCCTACATTCCATCAATAATGCCCTCTAATCTTTGAATTTCTTAAAGAAACTCGTCATTCTAATGAATGACCTCTACCAAGTTCTCACTTGATCTCAATGAGAACTATAAAGTTCTCATCTCAAGCGGCCTTGATCTTGATAATTTTATCTACCAAATGATTTATATTTATTTATGAAATAAATATATCAAATGAACACACCTCTGGTAACCTTTAGTTTTTCATTTTATAATCCTTCATAGAATACATATACTTCAATTCCCAACATTCAATATCTATTAGTTTAGTTTCTTTACTTTCTCTACTCTGATGGTTTTGTAGTTCAACTCTCTTAGGTATAATTGTTTTTTAATCCTCCCATATTTTATCATTCGTGTCCTTTTCGAAGAGTTGCAAATCTTCATAATCACAATCCTTATGAAAAGTCACAACCCTGCATAATCACAATCCTTTGGAAAAGTCATAACACTTCATAATCAAAATCCTTTGAAAAGTCACAACACTTCATAATCACAATACTACCAAAAAGTCACAACCTTCCATAATTAGAATCCTTTTGAAAAGTCACAGCTCTTCATAGTTAAAATATTTTTGAAGAGTCACAACCATTTATAATTAGAACCCTTTCTAAGAGTCACATCCTTTCATGATTGAAAATATTGAAAAAGTCACTTGTTTTCTTCCCATTCCTCTTCTAATAATTCTTCTTTAACTCCTCTCTTCTTCTCTTCTTCCTTACTCTTTAAAATGAACTCTCCTCCCTTTTATACCTTAATTTGGAAGAGTCACATCTGTTTATTACATCTCTTGACTTTAGATTTAGTTAATTTATGTTATATTATTTCTTACTTATCTATTTTGTATTTATTATCATTTATTATTAAATCTTATTTAGAAAGATAATCTACTTTCTACAATATTCTTTTCTATTTAACTTAATTAATTAATTTATTCATATTAAATTTATTATTATTTAATTGTCTTAAACATTATACTAATTATTATTTTGTTGATAATATATTATATATGTAATTTTTATTTCTATTTCTCTACTTGAATATGATTTTCTTATCATCATTTATTTAATTATTATTTAAATTATATTTTACAGTGGGCACATGACACTTATGCTCTCTAATCTATTTCTGCTGCACTGTGCACTTTTCTTCTCTATATCTTGATCACAATCTAGATTTCCCTTCTTCTAGCTCAACAACAATTGTCTTCCTTTATCGGTTATGATCAACAATACACACAATCTATTTGTTACAAATCCTTTATATTTTCCTGTGACCTTTTGCCTCTTAATCTTGACCCTCCATTTCAATTTTGTGTTTCCCTCTCTATTTTCTCAAGCAGTTTAGGAATCTCAATGATTAGACTCGATCGGGTTGACTTTTGTTCATGTTTACCTGTCTAGTGCTCGGACTAGTCGAAACGTGTTACATGTGGAGTCCAAATGTATTACAATAGGTGTGCCAAGCTTGTTACATAATCCATAGTAATAAATCTCTTTTCTTAATCTCCAGTGTTGGATGCACGTTATCCAATGTATATCTTCCTTGACCTCTTTATTGGCTGACCATAGTTTACCATGCAATCATCTCTTGTTACTTAGTGATCACCGATTACGACAAGTGTTCACATGAGGCTTAGTAACCTGTTGTAAACATAGTTCTCACTGATCAAAGGTATACCGCGATTGCCATCAATGATAACCATTTGATAGTCATATACCTTCCAATCATCTCAACAATCTCATCAATTTCTCAATACCAACAACATCTGCACATCTGTTGCATCGCTAACATCTCCTCTAATCTACTCAATTTTCCCCATATCCTCGAGTGCAATGTGTATGACATACACAACATGGAGTCCACCAATTATCTCTGTATGCTGCCTCAATAAGCTTCCCTACAGCTCTACGCACATTTGTTGTATTTGTCACTACTTGGACTATGTTTTGTGACATAGTTGTTATCCAAGATCAAGGTCCTCAATTGGTGCTTACTTGATAGCTCATATGACACTCTCTTTGCCGCCATTGACATCATTTCCTTATAATAATGTCGAACTACATGAAATGGGATGCCATTGTCAAACAACTTTCCAATGGAATCATCTATTTGATCTCTCAGGTGTGCATTGAAGATATCAACTATGGGGTTACTTTGCATCTTACATTTCCCTTTCTCCTGTGGTGATTCAGCCATAGCACTGTGAGTGGATGAAGGTCTCTAGGCTAACATTGACATTATTCCCACTCTTTGATGTGATGTATGATTGGAACCATGTGGTTTCCTTGCATTTGCCGCCGCTGAATTTGTTTAGTAGTGTGAATATGTTGCCTACCAAACAAGGTAGTAGGCATTGCAACTCTCATGTCATCTGGAACACCCCAAAGCTTGTTGAACTCAATTCTATAATGCAGATTTTTGGCCCTCGTCAAAAAATCATATGCTCCCACATCTTCTCTTGGCTAAAAGAGGAAGTGTGCATGGTGCTCCCAAACCATTCTGTACCACAAATGTTGCATTTCCATTTTGTCGTGCTACCACCTGTTGGTGTTGGTGTTGTTATTCTTTTTGCAAACTGTTTAAGAGGATATTTGGGATCATAAGGATCCCTAACCTACTCTGCCAAAAGATGGAAGGGGCAATCAATAACAAGTGGTGCACTAACCATGGAACTAGTTTTCCTTTCTAGATTGAGTCCATGCTTACCCCTATCATTGGTTTCATCCTCATGCTCAAGTTCATATTCTGATTTGCTTGCACTATTAGAATGAATTTCCTTCTCATCCTCATTCATATCATGACAATGAGAGTTCCTTTTGACACTGCATTTCACGAAGTGGGAAAATTTTCAATAAGCACATATTTTCGGTGCAGGGCCTACTTTAAGACTAAAAGAAATAAAACTATATTTTTATTTTTTCAACAAATATAAAATTGTAAAACAAAATCAAAATTTAGAAAATGAAACAACAAGAAATGAAATAACAAGATATAAAATAACATTGAAAATCAGAAAAAATAAAATCAGTGTAATGGTGACACTAGGTTTGTAGGATGTCATGACACTGGGAAGAGCTTTCGGAATGGGGGAATTAAGGGCCTCAATTTTGGGATGAGTAGGGGGACGACTGCAGGGGGTGGCGGGTAGAGGGTATTGTATAGTATACATATAGAACTTGAAATGCTAGTTATGAAATGATGTTTCAGTACAACATACCAAATTGAAGTACTTGAACAGAGCAAAATTGCAACACAAACCAAAACCATTGAACATTCAACATAGTAACATAGTACATACCTAATAACAACATTCAAAATCAAAATACATTTATATATTTGAGTACCCGTCCTAGTGGCAACATGGTTGTGGAATGGTGGAGGTGGGGGTACTAGGGTACTCCATGTACCCTGTGCAGGGATATTTGAGGGCATTTAATTCGAGGTTTTGGTGGGTGTGAATCCCTGGTTTTCATTGAAAACAAAAATCACTTAAAAACTCTACCTTTTGGTTGAAAAATCTCCATAACAAGGTGAAAAATCTTCCTTCTATTCTTCTTCTTGCTCCTTCTCACTCCTCTTTTACTTGCAATCAATTCTTTCACTCCAATCATGCTTTTTCTGAGCTTTTGAAATGAAGTTTTGAGGGCCTTTTGTACGCTTGGAAGGCCTTATATGGGCTTCACATCGACTTGGGGTTCACATAGAACAAGAAAACAAAGTAAAAAATATATTTTTAAAACACATTCAAAAGAGTAGTCATTAACGGTGAATGCCCAAACTTCCCCCATAATGTCCCAAGGATGGTGGTTGACAAGTGGTGCGGCTAGGGATCTCGAGACGACATCCCCCCATATTACAAACAATAGGCTTTGGTGGGGATATGTCTCCCCCTGGAACACTGCTATTTTGTCAATTGTTAGAATTAAACCATGGACAAAAATAACAATTACATGCAAATATAACCAATATCAGAAAATAATAGATCACACAGAAAAGAACGCAAGACACCAAGATTTAACGTGGTTCACCCAAACCCTGGGCTACGTCCACCAAATATCAAGTCCAATATTTTTACGATCCAGTGATTACAACCTGATTACAATCAGTAATCCCTTACAGCTCAATACCGCCGTAAGAACCAATTTTCGCATCATCTTATAAAATAATCCCTAAACCTAAGCCCTTTTTATACAAGTATTAAACCACTTTAGGGTTATAATTAATAATTACATGTCGGCCCAAAATCCTGATAAAATAGGGCCCAAATTTTTTTCCTAGGGCGAGGCCCCAAGCCCCAAAGAATTTATGATGTACAGTACTTTCCTGATTAGTCACCACAATGTAACATCAACAATAGGAAAACTTTTATAGCTCATCTTCTAATAAAAAATGAGTTTCTTTATGAAAATGGAAACAAAAAGGTCTTGATTCACCACAGTTGCTAGAGGAACTTTAGTTGTCAATTATAGTGCATTCACATTTGCACCACTTGTGATGGGTCAAAGAGAGACATTTGACATGGCTACATTTGGTGTGTAAGTGATCTTGAGGATTTGTGACTTCAATCGGCTTACAATGCAGTCACGAAACTTGCAACATATGTCATCTATACAATTAGATTTAGGGCCTCTCCTTGAACATGTGGGTGTATTGTGTGGTCTTAATTTCTCTATTAATGCCACACAACTTTGATTATGTCAACCTATTTTATGCATACGTTTTCATTATGAAGGGCTTAAGAACTATCAATATCTCACGTGGTGGCAATGTTTGTCCAACTTCTAGAGGTAGAGAATCAAATAAAAAATTGATAGTTGAATAGATATTAAAATAGGAGGCCGATTTTATTACCTTGGTCACAAGGAAGATGTACTAGCATGTTAGCCTCATCTTCACTATGCATCTTGTCTATTGGTCAAAGTATTTCTCGAATAATTCAGTTCCTTTTGAACTAAGCTGTAGGAGGACAAAACTGACAAGGTGCTTTGCATCAAATTCGTCTTGTGATTCTTTTTCTCCTTTGCAATAGAATTCAAGAGCTTTCTTCCATCACTTGGATGAGTCTTTTCTGCTTGCTTTAGAAGGTGTCAAATTAAGTAACAAGAGGCACTACTGATGCCAAGTTTTCTGTTTAAAGAAAGAGTTAGTTTTCATCGTTTGACCCTTCCAACACCTTTTGAACTGTCTTGTCATCATCCAGGAATGGTTATACTTAACCAAATGGATCCATAAAGGATTCAACTCCTTTTTCTAGCTATGGAAAGAAATATTGTGCCTATTGCTACTACATCAAACATTCCACCATTGTATGTCATGTCCTCAATACAAATAAGGTATAGAACTCTCTTGCCAAGCATACTCTTTGATGAAAGGATTTGATACTAAGGTAATGAGTCACAAGGCTTCTAATCCTCAACTTGCTTTACAAAGTTCAGGAATATTTTGTCAACAATAGGAATTTTATTGCACTTATGTCTTTCAATCATATAGTAAGTGGTAGAGTTTCTCCTTGACAATGACAGCCAAAACAATTTGAATCACAAAATTCAGTAGATGTTTTTTTAGTCGCCAACAATACCACATTCACACTTGTATCACTTGGGATGGGTTAAGGGGGGCCATTGACACGTCTTGTAAATATTTAAGCCATATTTCTCATTTTGAGTGATATATGAAAGTTTGTAACTTTGACTTGTGGTGCAGTGGGAATGCTTTTGTCTCATGTTATATTCACTATCAGTAACATCTCGGGAAAACATTGGGAATTTCAAAAAATGACTTAAATTTAATTAGAAATGCATTTTTTTGCAAATTTCAATAAGGAGATGCATCTAATGAGTTAGTAAATGAGTAAACAAACCAAACAAGCTGATCTAGATATTTATAAATGCTGTAACAAACGGATTTTCATAACAAAATAAAGGAGAACTAGAAAGAGTTTTCCTCAACTAGTTATTGAAACAAAATATCTTGAATTCCTTTTCTTGAGACATTAAATGATTTTAACTACTAACAATTAATTGAGATAAGAAAACCAACTGAAATAACTGTAGTAACGATCAATTGAAATAACTGCAATAATGATCAACTGAAATAATTGTAATAATGATCAATTGAAATAACTGTAATAATGATCAACTAAAATAACTATAATAACTATCAACTGAAATAACTGAAATAACGATGTACTATCTTTCCTTGCATACAAGTAAAGTAAATACATAACATGAAATAAAAAGAGGAACATACGAGAAGTGACTGGTGAGTCTTTAATTAGTTGTGCAAGCCTTGGCTTTTGGTAAGAGGAGAAGCATTGACTTAGACTTAACCTCCCAACTTCGAACCATATTCATCCCCACACAATCAAGACCCTCCCTACCCCGCGATCAAGCTCGGGATAGTTTTAGTCCAACCACTTGAGCGTTCCGGTGTTTAGAATGTCCGCACAGTTATGGACAGACATGTCTGAATAACTGGCACTACTGACATCAAGTGATCATAGATGACAAACATGCCTTTAACGACCTTGGCCAAGGTTTTCCGATGGGTTCAATTATCCGATCACCACTGCTCGACTTGAGAACAGGAGAACAATAAGTATGAACATGCATGAGCTATTAAATGATTTTCTTTTTTCAAATAATTTAGAATTGTTATGTCATGTCTGATTTTTATTCCTTGTTAATGCAGATTTCTATTTCACCTCTTTACCTCTTCCTTGGCTATATAGCCGGGTGAGTCCCAGGCGTTTGAATCTTAGAGCAACCAGCTCTTTCTATTGATCCTCAACTGATATAAGAATATTATATGTTTCCAGCATATCACATTTCTGTGACCTGAGAAATATAACTTTTAAGACTTGTAGAATAAATACCACTTGATTTTGATATTCAGTAGTAGAATAAAGATATGATATCATGTCATGGATACTTGGTCTTGACTCATCATAAGAAGTTTTGTCCTAAAGAGGAACTAATCGATGATATTAAACAAAGATGACTTATGGCATATTCTGGAACTGTATCTTACTGCTGTAATTTCAAAAAAAATGCATTGTATCTGGTAAAAACATATTGTAATCATTGGGATATGGGGGCAACCACACAACTTGGTAAAATTCAGAAAGTAATTGAGTCTTGGCTAGACGCTATGAATCAGCTCCTTCACAGAAAGAACTCTGGACGCAGTCACGTACTCAAGCAAGGAAAATATAAATGAAAGGAAAGTTATCGTGGCAGTAGGGAAAGAATGAAAATAAAATTTCAGAGGAATCCACCATAAGAAATATTGTAGAGGTATGTCGTGAGGAATGAGACTCCTTGGCCTCTTACGGCTTTCATAATTTAAAGAGGTATTTGATAAACCTTTTGGCTTCCAAGAAGCCATAACTTATAAAGGACTTGGCTTCTTGGACGCCAATATAATATGCCAAATGTGCATTTTGGTTTCTAGCAAGAAATTGAATAAATATTGGAAAATATTTGAAGGTTATAAATCAAGGATAATTTAAAATATATTTATCACTTGCACGTAGATGTATTTATGAGTTGGCACCATATTATATATTTTACCCAAGGTCGTATCTATTATTATGTATATCTATATACACACTTTATTTGGAAGATTATTTTATCTTCTTGTATATGTATTTAAATGTACGTATTAGATAAAATCTTGTATAAAAATAATATTATGTTGTCACATTTATTTCTATATCTATGTGCATATACATAAATATACATTATAATGATGTGGTGTAAAATCCAATCAAAAGCCATTTGAGGTACTCATTATTTTAAATTGATTAAAAATAACTAGTATTTTAAATGTTTATTTAATAGCTCATTAGTGTCCATCGATTATATCCTAATTTTCAAGTCGCTAGGTCCTTACCAAGACAGTTAAAGGTCATACCTGTTGACCCGATAATTGGACTAAGTTAGTATCCCATTCCATTGATCCCGTTTAGCAATGCTTCTCTCCTTCATCTTCTCTTGCAACCACTCGTGCAACGTTTTCCATGATAATAACAAGTTCTATGATAAATTCATAATAACATTTAATTTAGATAAGAAATTTAATTATTAACCATAATTCCAAAACCAAGCAATTGCTAATCATCATATGACAAACAATGGATAATGACCATCATCATTAAACGGTTAACATAATGAATACAATGGATATATTTAACTACTCTTTTCACATGATTATGAAAGAAAATCCATTCAATTTAACGGCTATAAATAAATTTAAATTAGGTCAAAATTTTGGATGTAACAAATGCAATATATAAAAAAACCACATCCTCATGTGGAATGTCGATGGCTGGCAGCCATAGTCAGAGACTTTGAACTTTGAAATAAACTAAAACTAGTAAATTGTCTTTGTAAAAAGATAAGCAAATACAAATCTCAAGTACAATATAAAACTAGTTTACCACTTCGTCTTCCCCTTCCTAGTAGCTCTAGTAAAATCTATGGGAGTGGGAGGGGGTCAAGCCCTAACAGTCCATTGTGCCTGTGCCTGTGGCTATCAAACTTGGATGTAGCTAGTGTTGGCACTGGCAATGACTCTTCATCATCTGTGTCCTCACTCTCAGTGTCCTCACTCTTACTGCCCTCCTTTTGAATGTCATCAAATCCCGGTGCAAAACCCCTCCGATTCTAGATTTGCTTGAGAAATCTCTTCGAATTTGCTTCGAATCCACTTCAAATTCACTTGCAATCAATCTACAAGGATGCCAATGATTATTTTTCTCCACCAAAACTCTTCTCTCCTCCAAAGGCTGCAAATTGTAAAATGGGCCACTAAATGGTAACTTGTTGGGTGTCCCACTTTTACTGGTTCCCCCCATGAGATTTTCGCAAGTTATAGGGAGAAGTATGCAACTTCTCATGAGATTTTTCGGACTTTTTGGCAGAAACTTTTAGTGTGAAAACTATAAGTTTTCTTGTTTTGGAAAACTTCTTGTAAGAAGCCGAGAATTCTGCCACTAGTCAGCGATATTTTGATCTATGGTTCATACTTTGTTTTAAAGCACTTTTTTGATTTAGAAAATGTATTGTTTGCACCCCTTAGAGTCTCCTTGTTTGTTACAAAATGGTGGCATAACTAATGCACGAGCCATGAGGATGACATTGAAAACAGTTTTGTAGAGGTTTGAAAGAAACATGTTATCTTATTGGAAATAAGGAGGGACACTATGTCAATTTTTCACATTTTTGCCAAGGTGTGAACCAACCTAAGTACAAAAAAATTGATATATTAAACAGTTGTATTGCCAAGTATTCACAAGTCGAAACAAATGTCATTTGAAGTGTAGGTTAAGGTTGAGATTCTATACCCCAACCAACATGGATCCAAACAGAATTTGAAGCAAGGAAAGGCACCAATCAAAATCTCACTTAGAAAGTCCTATGGCAAGTCATAGAATAATATTTTCTAAGTCTGGATTCAAGCGGAATTTGAAGCAAAGAAAGTAATCTATATTTCGATGAAGAATACAGCATGAAAAGGGGCAAAAGAGTTATTGAAGTCTAGCAAGTGGTGCATAGCACACAATTCTAGTGAATGTTTCAATGAGAAATGTCATGTTTGAAAAGTTTTCTTGCGCATGTGAAAGATCTACTTGTACTGCATAGCTATAAGTTAGCTTCTCATATTTCCATAGGTTATTTTCTTTTGAAATCTGGTTGCTCTTCCAGCTGTAGATACGTCCTTGCAAAAATAACAAGACAAAGCTTCTACCTTTATGCAAAGTTTGGCTAAGATTAGCACAGATTTTCTGGATAGGCTTCTACTGAATTCAGAGCAAATTTGAGGCACTACATGATCACCAATTTCCTCATCTTTTTCAATTTGGTAATCATGTTTGGATTCTCTTGGATAATCAAGGGTTTCACAACAAATATCAGAAGTGGAAGTCCATCTAATTGGCATCCTTAGTGTTGCAAACTTGAGCAATGTTAAGCTGTACAAACTGTGCAATTGCTAATAATATTATTTGTCAATCTAATAATATAGCTATTTTAGGATTTGGCTATTCTTTTTTCTTATCCTAGTGAGATCTATTCAAGACATTCTAAGATAGAAATCAAACATTAGGTCATCAAAACAAGCAATGACTTTATTTACTAAATAAATAAACTGGATAAGTGCAAGAAGATTGGAAAACCAGCATGGATAAATTTTATGGAATATCATGATTTTCTGACTGGAAAAATTGTAAAACTGGCTGAGTGGCGAGAAATTGTGATTTCTGCTACAAAGACTTGAACTCTAATCATAGCTATGTATCAGATTAATTAAATGAAGATGCTCCCTTGCTTATTTTTTTTCTCAAATTCTCATTCCCGTTTTTTGTGAAGGGAGTGAATAGATAGATTGCCTCTACTGTCAACTTGCATATTGAAACCAAATATGATGGTATATTATTGTTATTTGTTACAGAACATCGAGGAACATGTGAGTTCTTATTCTTAGCATTGTAGAATATTGGCTATTGTAAATAGCCAATGCTTGAAGTTCTTCCTGCAGCTATTACTGATGACTTTGCTAAGTTTAAAAGGATTCTCAAGAATATATAGATGGCCTTGGCTAACATGTTGAAGTTTAACATTGTTTTCAAATAAGATATTTTTTCCCTAATAAACAGTACTATATAAAGCAATATCATCCATGTTTTGAGTTTGTGACTCTACTCAAAGAGTTGGCAATGTAGAGACTGGAAATGGGCTGTTTACAAGCTGAATAAAGTTGAACTGTCATGTATTGTCATATGGAATATGCAAATAAGATTTATCATTCCTTTTTTCCCTGGTTATGTAGATATGTTGGTAATCTGGTTGGTCGTTACTATAACCGCGAGGGTAAACCAACAAAAGAGCTTAAAGGAGTGGAAGCAAAGGCTGCCCGCGGCAGTCAACTCTTGGAAAAAAAAAAGGCATTTGAAGAGAAGTTGGCAAGCTGCAATTCTAGATGGAGTGAGCAAAATGGAGGCAAGGTGAGACATCTTCAGTTTTTTTAAATTTGAAAATTAATAAAACATCGTTTTGTACTTATAACATTATCATGAACAGTGAAATCCTGTTTGCATTTATGTTTTATGATTTGTGAAGATTATTATATGTATTATTCTTTAAACATAGAGGGTGACAATCGCAAAACATCGAATGCATTCACCATTCCTCACCCAGACTAGCGAACACTTGAACGTGCTTGGTTTACTAAATATGTCCCCTTGCCTTAGTAAGTATTACCTACATAAATGAGGAGTAATTTCATTAACATAATGACTGCTGATTAAGGTCCTTGGAGATGACTAAAAACCACATGGATCAAATTTACAAAATCAAAAAAAAATCTACTCAAAAATTTTGTAAATGTAATGTCCCCTTTCTAGCATTCATAGCATGATTTTGTCGTTAGCCTATTTCCCCACAGTCCCGTAGGCTAACTAGGACATTAAAGGGGCTTAGAGGCCATTTGGCCTAGACGGTTTCAGTTGCAAGTCTTTCTGAGGGGTTCTGGGGCAACTTTGGGCATACTTACTATTTATAGTAAGTCATCTTGGACATGGCCGGACATTCAGTCACAGTGGTATGTCGATGATAATTGTTTAAAATCAACAGGAAAACTTATTTATCATTGATAAGATTTGTTATGCATTGATAAAGCCATTTTATAAAGTTAAATTTAAATATTTAACTTTATTAATGCATAGACTATAGTTTGTGGGAAATATTTAAATTAAAAGAGTTCCCTTTATTTTTATAACACATTGGAGACATAAGGTACATAAAGGGAGTTATGTTTTATCCCACATTGAGAAAATGAAGGATTGAGCTCTTGTGAGAACACTATAAAAGAAATGGAAGAGCTTTTTTTTTGTATGCTTGGATGAAGATTAATGTTATGTTGCTGGATATCTGATTATCGGGCTTGGAGGACAGAATCCCTCTTTGCTAGCATTCTCTTCACTGTTGGAAGACACAGTCAGGAGGATCAAGGGTGTTTTCACTTTAGGAAACACACTGGGTTTCATTTGGGGCGTTTGCATGAAGAAATTTACAAGGGTTTGAGGTGCAGATCTGAAGTTAGTTATTACTATAGTGCTGCATGAACAGTATTTTGCTACAGTCGGCATGAACATTATTTTGCTACAGTCGGCATGAACATTATTTTGCTACAGTACAGCGTGAACAGTGTTGGTATCAAGTTTACTTGTTTTTCCGGCTGATTAGAAGTTTGGAGGGCTGGCCGACTACATCTGCAAAATACTACGGCAACTAATTCCAGGTTTCTTTTGTCAAATTTTGATATTTTGCATAATAATTGTTGAATACAAGTCTGAATAGTTGTTGCAGCCTTTAAGGCAGCTGTAAGTGCACATCTACATTTAAAAATCACCCTTTATTAGCAGATTGAAAGAGTTTCCAAATTTTTCATTTACTATTGAATGTGTGCCAAGTGTTTGTGAAAATGTTATGATGTGTATTATGCATTTTAATGTCACTTCATAGTTGTTCATAAATCTACTCATTGGAAAGCAATTTATTGAGGAAATCAACTTTATGAGTTTGCATACAAAGTGTTTGACAATATTCCTTAAGTTAAATTTCTACAAGTCAAAGTTCAAATCAGGGGAGGATTGTATAGTGGTATCAGAGCTATAAGTCCTGCCATCCTGTGGAGGTCTCATAGGAAATTTGGAACTGGCGGATAGAGGGGAAAGTGTTTGATGAAATGTCAGAACACTAAAATCAGAGCATTTATGTTTGAGCATGCGACAGGGGCCTTATAATTTCTGCAATACCAGAGCAAGACAAAGTAGGAGTTCAGACTTGCAAAGCAAACAGTCTAGTTCATCCGTATAGGGGGATATAGAATCCAGTCATACAGACACAGCGGAGGTATTCTTTGATCAAGACAACAATATGGGTGACTGAGATGACAAGAATACAAGATTAGGTGGAGGAGGAAATGCCGGTCCAGAGCTTGGAGAGGAAAGATTCTTACAGTTATTAGAGACCTTGGTACAGGGTCAGCGAGTAGCAGAACAAAGGGCACAGGAACAGAATCAGAGATTGGATCTTATGATGCAGATGATGGCTCGTCAAATGGGGTTGAATGCTAACATGGGTGGAAGAAATAATCAGAATGGTAACAATCAGAATGGAAATGATTAGGATGGGACACATAATGGAGATGAACAAGTTGGGAACAATTTTGGTCATGCACCCCAGCGAGCTAGGACAGTGAGTTCAAGGCACATGATTCCTACATTTCCTCCTAGAGCTCCAGAGCAGCTCGTACTAGAGCCCCAGATTACTGATATACAGGACCAGTTGAGGAGAGATTGGGAAGCCGGAGGGTCAGATTTTACTGCTACAATTACCTTTAGGGAGTATATGGATGTGCGGATGAAACATATGCCATGTGGACATGACAGGAACTAGAGCTATGAGCTACGAAAGAAAGTAGGGAGACTTGAGTTACCATATTATGATGGCTTAGGAAAGTCTACAGCAAGAGCTTGGGTTCAAAAGCTTGACACATACTTTCAATTGAACCCTATGCCCGGGGAAGAAGCTATTAAGTACGCAGCAATTCATCTGGATGGGTTAGCACACGAGTGGTGGCATCATGGTATGGTCACTATGGGACATGCACACATTACCTCATATGTGGAGTTTACAGAGAGGCTGATTGAACGTTTTGATAGGAAGGATCCAGAACTCCATTTCAAAGAGTTAGCTCAGCTTAAACAGTGGGGATCATTGGAAACATACATTTCAGAGTTTCAGAAACTTGCAGTGTTAGTAACAGATGTATCTCAACAGAGGATACTAGTTCTATTTATGGATGGGTTAGCTGATCCGTTGAGAGGGTGGATTAAAGCTCTCAACCCTCCCACTTTGCAGGAAGCCATTAAGAAAGCTCATGACATGGATTCCTCTTCATCTTCAAAAAATAAATTCCAGGCAAAGAGTTTCCCTTCAAAGAAAGATAAGGACAGGAAACCTTTTCAAAAAGAGGTTCAGCCAGCTAAGGAGGAAAGTAAGAGGTTGGACAATGAGACACTTAATGATCTTAGGAAGAAGAAGCTTTGTTTTCATTGCAGGGAGCCTTGGGATTTGTCACATAAGTGTCCATTGAAAGCAAAAGCTAAGCAGATGGAGTACTTTTCAGCCGAAGAGTCAGTAGATGGAGATTCAAAGCAGTCATCCGAATCAGATGGAGATGATGATAGTTCTTCACAGGAGGAAGCACGCGGTGATAGCACGATAGCTCAGTTGTCAAGTATACAGGAGGCCGTCACTTTCAGAGTTAGGGGAACCTTGGATGGACAGAGAGTTGTGGCACTCATTGAGACAGGGGCGACACATAACTTCATTGACGAGAAGTTTGTGACACGCAGAGGGCTACATACAGAGGAGCATAGGTGATTTAAGGTGATGGTTGTCGATGGCTTCAAAATTGAATGTACCAAGAAAATCTCCAACTTGTAGCTTCGTTTGGGAGATTATGACATGACAGAAGATTTCTTTGTGGTCAACATTGGTGATCAGGATATGGTGCTTGGGATGAACTGGATGAAGTCTCTGGTAGAGTTTACATTTAACCTTGACAAAATGGAAATGAGGTTTGAGGCAAATGGTAAGAAGATAGTGCTCAGAGGTTTGTCAGATGGGAGACTTCGAGTGGTGTCACTCAAGCGGATGCAGAGTTTCTTTAGACATGATCAGGTGCAGTGGGCAGCAAAGTTTAGAGTAATGCCTGAGATGACAGAGCAGCATAAACAAGAGTATCCACCTGATGTACAAAAAATAATAACCAAACATACTAAGGTGTTTGGTGAGATACCTCTAGGGAGACCCTCGGATAGGGGAATCAAGCATGTTATTGAATTAGAGGAAGGGGCTAAGCCAGTTATCATCACACCTTACCACCATCTGAAGAGATGTAAGGATGAAATAGAAAAGGCAATTAAGGAGTTGATTGACATGGGGCGCATACGACCAAGAAAAAGTCCTTTCGCTTCTTCAGTAGTATTGGTGAAGAAGAAGGATGGTACAATGAGGATGTGCTTTGATTATAGGGAGCTAAACAAGAAGACAATCAAGAACCGATACCCTATCCCGCGCATCGATGAGCTTATTGATGAATTGCATGGTGCATGCTACTTCTCCAAGATTGATTTGAGATCCGGCTACCATCAGATACGGGTTAGAGAGGTGGATGTGGAGAAGACAACTTTTAGATGCCACTATGGACATTTTGAGTTGTTAGTCATGCCCTTTAGGTTGACAAATGCCCCTGCCACTTTCCAGTCCTGTATGAATAGAGTGTTTAGAGATCAGTTGAGGAAGTTTGTGTTGATATGTTTTGATGATATATTGATATACAACCGTACTTGGGAGGAACATTTGAAGCATATTGATACAGTGCTCAGTATTCTAGAGAGGGAGTCATTATATGCCAAGATGATTAAATGTGAGTTTGGGATGACAGAGTTGCTCTATCTAGGGCATATTATTAGTGTAGGAAGTGTTCGGGTTGACCCAGACAAGATTAGGGCCATTCTGGATTGGCCACCATCGAGGAACACTTCACAACTCAAGGGATTTCTCGGGCTTTGTGGGTTCTACCGCAAATTTGTGAAGGGATTTTCACAGATAGTAGCACCACTTACAGATTTGACACGGAAAGATAGTTTCAAGTGGTCAGAGAGGGCTCAGGATTGTTTTGACAGGTTTAAGGAGCTGATGAGTACATGTCCTGTTTTAGCCATTCCAGATTTCACCAGGCCCTTTGAGCTGCAGTGTGATGCCTCGGGAGAGGGCATAGGAGCTGTTCTCATGCAAGACAAACATCCCATCGCATATGAGAGTAGAAAATTACGAGGTGTGGAGAGAACCTACAACATCTACGACAAAGAGATGCTAGCAATCATGCACGCGCTAGCTAAGTTCAAGCAGTACTTAGTGGGAAGCCGGTTCACAGTAAAAATAGATCATAATAGCTTGAAACATTTCCTTGGACAGAAGGACCTTAATGACAGGCAACAGAAATGGGTGAGTAAATTACAGGCCTATGATTTCGACATAGCCTATGTCAAAGGGAAGAAAAATATTGTTGCAAATGCTTTATCTAGAAGGCATCATTTGCTTGCTATTGGGATAGTCATGGATGATTGGAGAGAGATGATCTTGGCAGAATATGCTAAGGATAGTTGGGCATCTAGCATTATTGAGGGAGCTATTCAAGATAGTCGATACACTGTCGTAAATGATCTGATCATCTACAAGGAAAGGATTTATTTAGTACCCGGGTCTGCTATGAAGAAAAAGATTTTGAGGGCATTTCATGATTCACCATTGGCAGGACATCCCGGATTCTTTAAGACATATCGACAGGTGAGAGAGCGCTTCACTTGGAAAGGACTCAAATCAGAGGTGCTTTAGTTTGTGAGGGAATGCCCCGTGTGTCAGCAGAACAAACAGGAACATTCTTTTCCGGGTGGTTTACTATAGCCCCTACCCATACCAGAGAAGAAGTGGGATAGCATTTCCATGGATTTTATCATAGGCCTCCCCAAGGCACAGGGTCGGGATTGTATCTTTGTTGTGGTAGACAGATTGACGAAATTTGCACATTTCTTTGCAATTTCGTCTACATATTCAGCAACACAAATAGCAGAACTATTTTTTCGAGAGGTATTCAGACTACATGGGATACCACGGAGCATAGTCAGTGACAGAGACAGCAGATTTATGAGCCACTTTTGGCAGGAGTTGTTCAGGTTATGTGGAACAGAGCTCACTTCGAGTACCAGCTACCACCCCCAAACTGATGGGCAGACAGAGATAGTGAACAAATGGGTTGAGGGGTACCTTTGAAACTACATTGCAGGAGAGTAGAAGGCTTGGGTGAAGTGGCTACATCTAGGGGAGTATTGTTATAATACCTCTTTCCATATGTCTATTCAAATGTCCCCTTTTATGGCACTGTACGGGTATGATGCTCCTAATTTTTTGGATTTGTTATTTGGGGATAGTAAGGTGCCTAAGGCCAAGGATACTTTGCAGGAGTGCCAGGACATTATGCGATCCTTGAAGGAAAATTTGCAAAAAGCACAAAATCAGCAGAAGCAATATGCTGATCAGCACAGGGTTGAGAGGTCTTTTGAGGTGGGAGATATGGTGTACCTCATGTTACAACCGTATAGACAGTCCTCTCTCAAGAAGAGTGGAGCAGAGATATTGAAACCACGCTACTATGGACCGTTCAAAGTAATCAGGAGAGTGGGCGAAGTAGCTTATGAGTTGGAGTTGCCTGCAGACAGTAAAGTGCATAATGTGTTCCATGTGTCACGCCTTAAGAAGGCATTGGGTCACAATGTGGTGCCTTCAGTAGTATTGCCACCTCTTGATGATGAGGGAAAGCTTATCTTGGTTCCCGAGGCCATACTTGACTCCAGGGAGAGGGTGCTTCGCAGGAGGACTATCAGGGACTATCTAGTGAAGTGGAGGAACCTACCTGTCGAGGATGCTACTTGGGAAAATGAGCAGATATTGCAGCATCCAGAGCTGAAATTGCTTGAGGACAAGCAATTTTGGGAAGGGCAGACTGTAATGTCCCCTTTCTAGCATTCATAGCATGATGTTGTCGTTAGCCTATTTCCCCACAGTCCCATAGGCTAACTAGGACATTAAAGGGGCTTAGAGGCCATTTGGCCTAGACAGTTTCAGTTGCAGGTCTTTCTGAGGGGTTCTGGGGCAACTTTGGGCATACTTACTATTTATAGTAAGTCATCTTGGACATGGCCGAACATTCAGTCACAGTGGTATGTCGATGGTAATTGTTTAAAATCGACAGGAAAACTTATTTATCATTGATAAGATTTGTTATGCATTGATAAAGTCATTTTATAAAGTTAAATTTAAATATGTAACTTTATTAATGCATAGACTATAGTTTGTGGGAAATATTTAAATTAAAAGAGTTCCCTTTATTTCTATAACACATTGGAGATATAAGGTACACAAAGGGAGTTATGTTTTATCCCACATTGAGAAAATGAAGGATTGAGCTCTTGTGAGAACACTATAAAAGAAATGGAAGAGCTTTTTTTTTGTATGCTTGGATGAAGATTAATGTTATGTTGCTGGATATCTGATTATCGGGCTTGGAGGACGGAATCCCTCTTTGCTAGCATTCTCTTCGCTGTTGGAAGACACAGTCAGGAGGATCAAGGGTGTTTTCACTTCAGGAAACACACTGGGTTTCATTTGGGGCGTTTGCATAAAGAAATTTACAAGGGTTTGAGGTGCAGATCTGAAGTTAGTTATTGCTATAGTGCCGCATGAACAGTATTTTGCTACAGTCGTCATGAACAGTATTTTGCTGCAGTACGGCGTGAACAGTGTTGGTATCAAGTTTACTTGTTTTTTCGGCTGATTAGAAGTTTGGAGGGCTGGCCAACTACATCTGCAAAATACTACAGCAACTAATTCCAAGTTTCTTCTATCAAATTTTGATATTTTACATAATAATTGTTGAATACAAGTCTGAATAGTTGTTGCAGCTTTTAAGGCAGCTGTAAGTGCACATCTACATTTAAAAATCACCCTTTATTAGCAGATTGAAAGAGTTTCCAGATTTTTCATATACTATTGAATGTGTGCCAAGTGTTTGTGAAAATGTTATGATGTGTATTATGCATTTTAATGTCACTTCATAGTTGTTCGTAAATCTACTCATTGGAAAACAATTTATTGAGGAAATCAGCTTTATGAGTTTGCATACAAAGTGTTTGACAATATTCCTTAAGTTAAATTTCTACAAGTCAAAGTTCAAATCAGGGGAGGATATTACAGTAAAGCTTTCACCTACTTAACATAAAGGCATCCTATCTGAGTGGTATGCAATAGGAATCTAACTCACAAGCTTTGTTAATATATATCTTCAACCTGCTGTATTCCTCACAGTCTAGATTTTGAACCCTCCATCTAGGAACTTATATATTCAAATGCATGATTCTTTGCAGAATTTTGAAGTAATTGAAATTAGCTATGTTCCTCTGAGTTTCTGGCACAGGTTTCCAGGGACAGCAAAAAGTTTTGCCAATTTTGGGGATGGGGGGAGGTGAGCAGGGGCAGCAAATGGGGAGGGTTATAAATACAAGGAAAATCTAAAATATACACTGAAATTTGCAAATACACGTCATTCATATGAAATGAAGTACAAAGCATGTCATTTAAACATTATAGAACCTTAACTACAACATTTGAATGCCATCTAGGAAATAATAACTTATTCAATACTCAATCAGTCAATTGTCAATATGCATATCAATATGTGAGCAAAAATATAAGTTTAGCAGTGAACAATATCACAGAAATATGGAATTCTAAATATGCCCAAAGGCTAGAGGGCTACCATAAAGTTTCAGCATCATGTTCAAGTTCAACGTAAATAACAAAATATAGAAAAATGGAGCAGACTGTTGCTCCAATTCTTCTGCCACCATGGCGTCAAAATCAGAGTTGTCATTCTCACCTTAGTCACAGGGTTTGCCGAATTTTCGGCTCTAGGTTCGAAATTCGGCGAACCCATAAACAATGTTAAAAATTCATTCATGTTCCTCATTAATTCATACGGAATTGCTTTGTAGGGATTTCTAGAAAAAAACTTGTGAAACCATGGCTTTCATCTGCTAAAAGTGCAACAGTTTGAAGCTCGGCTACACAAAAACAATTGTGTCTGCTACCTCGGCTATGACAAGACGATTGTTCTACATTTCCGACTGTGTCTGCATTTTTATGCATCTCCGTTTTGCTGCATCCAGCGTGGTCGACAGTGGGTTTGTGTTTGCTCTAGCGTGGTTGAGGTCGTCTATCGGAACTCCATTTAACTTTTTCATTTATCAGTTTAGGTTTGAAATAATTGATAACATTATTACTATTATAATAACAAAATATGATTTGTAAACGAAAACATAATAATAAATATAGTTTATATTATTTTAATAGTTTATGATAAGGTTTTATTTTTATTTTTAATGATTTGTATAAACTATATTATAAGGGGCTGAGTTGGAGATTCATATAATAATAGAGTTTATAATAACATTATTTTTATTATTTTTTAATCAAACATAAACATTAATAATAAATAACATTGTAATAATAAATAAATTAGACATATAATAATACTAATAAATAAATTCATAAATATATAATAATAATAATAATAAATATATTCATAAATATATAATAATAATAATAATTAATAAACTCATAAACATGTAATTAACTTTTTGCATGAAACTCATAAACATATAATAATAATAAATAGCTTATATTTTTTTTAAAGTTACATAAGGCGAATTTTATGTCGAATTTTTTCCAATTTTTTTAACTTGTCGAACTTCATTCGAAGTTCATAGTTGTCGAACTCGAACTCGAACTCGAACTTGAACCTTTTGACTTAGATTCTTAGTAGCATGCTCCATAGGAAGCGTAGTCTCATCCAATGGAACCCCAACCAGTCTTGGTGCTGTCTCATACTCATATATCTGGACCACATCCTCAAGCTCAACCAAAGTAACGTGACTCGGACCCGGCTCAGACTCGGCAAGGGTAACTTGACTTGTGACCCAGCTCGGACTCGGTAGTGACTCGATGATGACTTGGCAAAGTGAAAAAACGTCAAAATTTTGAGATTTTTTAGGATTTAGAGAACATTCCAAGCACCCATTATTAAATAAAGCTTAAAGAAACAATAACATCATTAAATAGAAGATAATTTGATCATAATTGATAATGCACATACTTAAAACTTAAAAGTCAAACATACGTCGATTACATAAGTACAATACTACAAAGGTAAATTGCTAAATACTATATTACTAGTAACTAAACAATAGTTGAAGGAAATATTATAAAAGTAAAACATAGAATCATATATAAAATGATAAATCCATGCAACCCATCAAAATGTATATGTATTATGAAATCCAACACATTAATAGTTATCATCAAATGTTCCAAATTCTGATCATATGTTAAGTTAAACAAAAAGTTAAAACAAGACTATAGCTATGGCTCCTAGTCGGAGTCCTCATCGTCATCCTCATCCTCATTCCCAACCTCAACCTCAACCTCAGGCTCAGTATAATCTATAAAATGCCTCTTAGTAAGGCGTCTAAGGTAGGTCCTAGATGACTAATTAGCCATAGCATCAGCCTGTGAGGTGCCTCTAGGATCAACTATAGTCTCTGGCTCTGCCAATGCCTGTGAGGTGTCACTAAGAACAACTGAAGCTCTTTGGTCCTCTGCTACCATAGCCACAGCCTCAGCCTAGCCCTCTCTATCTGCCTGGTCAACCCACTATAGGTCCTCATCATCAAAGACAAGGTCAGTAGCCTCAGTGATCCACTTAGACTCTGGATCAACCTCCTCTAGAGTAATTGGAGAGGTGTCACTATCCAAAATCTCCCTTGTCCTAATGCGCAGGTTGTAATGCACCAAGTATTGATGTATATAGCCATATCCCTAAATAAAATTCCTGAGTGATTGTTGTGCAACTCTATGAAAGTTGGAAGTCAATGATATATAAAGACAGTTTGGAGGCTTCTATTGCAGATTTGATGATTCGTAATAAGATTAAACAAGCATCTCTGATCCTCTCTCCCCTTTCAAATAAGCAAAGTGTATATAACATGGTTGGAATAACACCCATTGAAATGCCTTTCTCAGGCCTCCTCTGGTTCTCTAAATTGCTGGTTCTGTTCTTATGAACAAATTTCTGATCAGAACCTTGCAATGATGTCCAGTACCAAATAAGCCTCAGAGGTAATAATATTTTCGTTTCTGTCATGAACATATAATCTCGTAACATTAATCTAATATTTTTCAATGGCTGTATCAGAATAGATAAATGCCACACATAGTTAAGAACAGGAAGCACACGCACTCATAATATTAGCAACCTGATTAGGTAATTAAAAGAGAAAATATGACTAAAATGAGGCACAAATTAGGTAAACCAAATTTGGAAATAATAGAAGTTAAAGTCGGAAAAACTTAAAGCTTGATCCTATGCTAGAAAATTATAATGGAGACTCATGAATTTTGGCTCCATCAGTGGCTCTCATTGGGGACATATGCCCCTTGTGGGCATAGTGAGCATCTCAGCTATCTCTGGAGGAGCAGACCTGCCAACACATAAGGAGTAATCAGCTCATGAAATAATACATATAAAAACCCAAAAAAATTAAAATACAATAAAACAAAGAAAGGAAATAGTACTCCCTTTATTGAAAGAATGGCTTAAGGTACTGTCCATGGACTGGGAAATCCTGCATGCGACCATTTGTATCCTGCAAAAAATAAGATTGTTCTCCAGCCTTTTCAAGGATGATAAACGGTCCTAACCATAAGGCCTCGAACTTACCATGCTTTCCTTTGTCTTGATCTTTTGCATTCCATTTTAGAACCCAATCACCTACTTTAAGAGATCGGTTTGAAGATTTCTTGTCATGAAGAAATTTAACCTATTGCTGCTTATTAATATTCTGTTCCTGCGCTAGCCTCCTTACCTCATCTAGCTCAATCAGTGCATTTAATCTATTCTCTATGAAATCGATATCTTCTAATTGTTCCTCAGTAACAAATTTGTAAACAAGCAATAAATTATTCAAAGGAAGCTTTGCTTCTTTCCCATAAACTAGGTTGAAAGGAGAAAAACCGGTTGACTTTTTTATCGTGATTCTATCTGCCCACAATGCTAGATTCAGCTTCGAATCCCAGGTGTGCTTTTTGTTGTCTAACATTCTTTTGATAATCTTCAAGATATTTTTATTACTAGATTCGGCTTGTCCATTTCCTTGGGGATGATATGGAGACAGGTACAATATTGTAATGCCATATTTCCTACAAAATTCAGCAAACTCATTAGATCTAAAACACATACCATTATCTGCTATAATCTTTTGAGGAACTCCAAATCTAGTTAAGATGTTTTTAGTACGAAACTTAATCACTACTTTACTTGTAGATTGTTGAGTGGGTATAGCCTCTACCCACTTGGTAAAGTAATTGGTAGCCACTAGAATCCAACTATGCCCACCGCTCGACTTATCACTAATTTCTCCTATAAAATCAATTCCACACATTTGGAAGGGCTCTTCCGCTTGTAATGTTTTGAAGGGAAGGGTGCCATCATATTTCAACTTACCAGAGAATTTTTGACAAGCCTCACACTTTCGAATATACGCATGACATTCTTTAAAAAGCTAGGGCCAGGAATAACCTACTCGCAATATCTTATGTGCTGTAGTTCTAGCTGAAAAATGATTGCCGCAAACTCCTTCATGCATCTCTTTGAGAATAACTACAGGCTGGGCAACATCTAAACAAAACAGTGAAATTCCATCCCGATTTTTCCAATATAAATCTCCTTGAATCAGAACATACTTTGCAACCTGTAATTTGATAGTCCTCTTTTGATTGTCACTTAGCTCATCTCTACATTTTGTATGCTATAAATAATAAACTATATCAGTATACCAAGGGCATCTTTCAATGCTAACTTTAGTATGATCATTAATTTGATTTACCTACACAGCCTTCAAATTTGATTCCACCACAAGTTTAGTGAATCCCTGCCCTCTAACCAATTTTGTGATTTGAATATCTATGTTAAATTCCTGGATTTGATTTATCCAATGACATTGTCTCCTAGTAGTTTTAGACTATCTTAATGTATCCTTAATGGCGGCATTTGGAACATAAGCAATGACTTCAGCTCCGACTAAATAGGTCGGAAAGATTTAACTGCTTTAACAAGAGCATAAGCTTGCTTTTCATTTATATCATAATTAAGTTCAACAGCTTGTAAACTTTTGGTAAAAAATGCAATCCGTTGCTCATGCCCCTCACCGTTCATTTGTAACATAACAACGGCTATAGTATGGTAAGAAGCAAACAAAAATATTTGAAAAGGCTTCTTAAAGTTAGGAGATTTCAGAATTGGAGCTTCTTTTATAGCTTTCTTTATTTTAGCGAATGCCCCTACAGCTTCATTATCCCAAGTGATCTTTGCTCCCTTTTTAAGCATCTCAGCAATAGGTTTAATGATCTCAACAAAATTAGAAACAAATCTTCTTACAAAGTTAATTTGCCCAAGGAATGATTGGATTCCCTTGGTTGTTTTAGGTATTTGAATATAGTCGATGGCTGCTACCCTTTCTGGATCAATTCTTACCCCTTAGAGACAATATGACCTAATAGTTTCCCTTCAGTGACTCCAAATTGACATTTTTTAGGGTTTAAAGAAATTCCAAATTCAAGGGCTCGTATGAAAATTTTCTCCAAATGCTTACAATGATCCTCCACTCTTTTCAAGTAAGCACTGAGGTCATCCTGATAAACTACCATAATCCAATCAATTAATCTATCGAAAGCAACATCCATTGCTCTTTGAAAAGTAGCTCCCGCATTCGTTAATCCGAAAGGCATCGTAGCATATACGTAAGTACCCCAAGGAGTTGTGAAAGCAGTCTTATACTGTTCAGACTCTTTAACTTTAACTTGATTATGGCCCGAAAATTCGTCCATCATGGATAATAGTTCATTACCAGTTACTTTTTGCAATAAGATTTCCATATTAGGTAATGCAGAATTATCTTTAAGAGAAGATATGTTCAAATTTCTGAAATCTATACATATCTTATATTGCCGTTCTTCTTTCTCACAGGCACTAAATTTGAAACCCATGTAGAGTGCCTAATAGTTTTCATGATTTCGACATCTCTTAACTTAATGAGTTCATCTTTCATTTTTGGGGCTAGGGTTGGATTTATTGGGTGTTGTCTCTGTCTAAAAGGTTTCGCATTAGGTTTTAAGGGTATTTCATGTTGAAACAAGTCTTCCCTATAAGCTTTAAGTTCATTGTAACTCTAAGCAAAGACATGTCTGTATTTTCTTAACAAAGAAATCAGGTCAGCCCTAATCTTGGATGACAACTTCTTCCCTATATAAACCTTTTTAGGAGAATTCTCACTTCTTAAGTTTATTTCCTCAATATCGTTTTGGATTTTAGTGGATTGGCTATTATTCACACTTTCTCTTTCATCAAAGGTCCTTTCTAAGGCTACTAGACCTTTTGGTATTTTGTTTGTTTTTAATTGCGCTATTTCTTTTCCAAATAGTATTGCCTTACCATCCTCTTCTTCCACACATCCGTTCCAATCAATGAACTGATTTTCATAATCCTCCTGACAAGTTAAAAACCCAATAATATCTTTGTCATCTTCAAAGACTTGCCAGTTTTGTACGTTATCTGGTATTGAAGGTCTGTTTTTCATTTCCACTTGAATGACCTCATCAAATGGAAGATCGATTTGTCTAATAGCAAGGTTGGCCATTATATCAGCCAAGTAGTTAGCTGACCTATCAATCCATTTTATAGAAAAAGCATCAAAAAATTCTAACAAATCCCATACATAATTATGATATTGTTTTAACCTTGGTTTCCTAGTTGAAAACTTATGCCTAATTTGAGAAACAATCAAATCTGAATCTCCTAAACCAACAACTTAATCCCATAAGCCTTAGCAATATCAAGACCAATAATCAAAGCCTCATATTCAGCAATATTGTTAGTACACTCAAAATTCAATAGGAAAGAAAATTTAAACATTTTACCTGATGGCGAAATAAATATAACACCAGCCCCATTTCCCCATCAAAAAACATTTGCCAAATGTTATTACAATCTTCTTTCGCATGAATTGAAATTGGATTAATAGTTTTAGAAGTAGGTTTAGTTATGCTTACCTGGAAATTATCCATGTCGGAGTGGCAAAAGTTGACTTCAAGATCCGGAATATAATCCTCAACCAGGTAATACAACCGGGGTTCCCTCTCAATTCTGATTTCTTTTCCCCCAACTGGTATAGTAGCATATGAAAAATTTAGTTGTACATGACCACCAACCAAATTCGACCACTGTCTAGATAAAAACATGCCATAACTCGCTGATATCTCAACTACAGTGATGTCAGTCCTGTATGATATAATGGAGAAATGATGGAAAACGAAATTCAACATGTTTAATAATTCCAACTACTGGCATAGAAATATTATCCATAGCATAGCATTTACCAAAAGGAGTATCAACATTGAGACCTATTTCTTTCATTACATCAGCATACATGATATTAACTGCTGCGCCAGAATCAATCATACAATTCTTTATCAGCAATGTTAAATAAGATGGGTCTACTTGATTTGACTTTTTATTCAATGTTGTTCCTAGATACACAATAGGTGGTTCCTCATTATTTCTTGTATCATTTTTATTACTAACATCTTCTATGCTAGATAATATCTTTGAAGTTTCATCCCTGTAATCAGAAAATTTCATCATTTCCATTAGAGGAATAGTTATTTTCAACTGAGACAATGCATGATTCATAAAATTATAACAGTAATCTATTTGCTTACCGTTACTGTGCGTAACCGGCTGTTTGGTTGGCCTAGAAGACTGATTATTTTCTTTCTGCTTACCCTAAGCTTGATTACCAAATTTTCTAGATGTTTCAACCTGTTGTTGATTTTTTGCAAATATACCGGCAGGATTACCTTGATCAACACTATTGTCTTTATTTCTCCTTTGGTAGGTATAAGCCTTCCTTTCTTCTACTATCAATGTACGTAAGATAGGTATATCTTCATCATCTGAAAACACTTGCTGAATACAACGTTGCTGATTAGAACCCCTGTAGTAACAATCAAAATTTTGGTCCTCGTCTGTAGAATCATCTTCATCTCTACCCCACAATGGTTCTGACGATATGGCGTTAACCACAGGTTTTTCTTCACTTTCCTAATTTTCCTCCTCAAAAATAGATTGTGTAACAATGCAATATTTAGGATCATGGGGCAGCCCGCATACATCACACCATGGCCCGTCATCAACAATGTTGATTTTTTTTAAAGGATCAAGGATGTCTTTAGCATAATTTGGTCTTTCTGGTTTCCCATCCTTCTAATTTGTATTATAAGGCATGTCTTGAAGTCTTACCCTGTCATTTCTATGGAATGATTGTTGTTCATTTCTATTTTGTTTTACCTTTATTTCTTTTAGCATATCCATTATCTCTTTTGGTTCATGTTTCTTAGGGTTTTTAGGATTATATAATTTTATATCATCCCTTTTGTTGATTCTGCCTACTGCTTTCCTATCATTTTTAATTGTCATGGCAACTTTGAAATCTTGCGGCAACGAAGAGGGTCTTTGAGATCTTATCTCATAATGAGTTTTACTATCAAATACACTTAAGTAGAAATCAATAAAAAATGAATCCACCGGTCTAGTCTCCCTTGGAATCCTGTTGAGAACTTTGTTGAGTCTTTTGTTAAATCCTGATACTGACTCATTTGTATTCTTCTTAATACTTGTTAATTCATGTGATGCAAAAGATGTGTCATTGTGATCACCAAATTGCTCAAACAAATGATCCACAAAATCACACCATCTAGAAATGGAACCATCCGGCAAACTTCTATACCATTCTGCAACATCCACAGTTAATGATTGTATGAAAAGTTTCATGAATACATCTTCGTGATCTTCCTCAAAATCTTCAATAACATTTTTCAGATTAATCAAATGTCACTTAGTTGATTCTATTCCGCTTCTTGAAAACTTAGGAATAGCATTCTTTAAGTCGTTTGATATTGGATTTGGATATCCTCTGATCCCATTGCAATCAAGCTGTCTATATCTTTCAATTGCCATAGGCTGCCTTATTGCTTGATTTCTAATGCCATGATTTTGCCCCATATGACCTTGGGTGTTTTGATTGTTATTATTATGATTCAAACCATAGGGTTGTCTAATGTTTCCACCATTTTGCAAAACTCCTTTGGTATGTTGCCCATTATTCCAAGCCCGTTCGTTATTATGGAAATGTCTGTTAAAATTATTGTTTTTATTCTTATCCCTTTTATTCTCATATAATGGATTAACATGGCTAGTGGCAAATTGTGATTCTAGATTCTTTCTATGGGGTGGATTGTACTTCGATGACGTATTTACTTCATTTTGCATTTGATCAGACCTTTGTTCCCTCCACCTATCTGACTTTTCTTCATTACAAGCTTTTCTAGTTGGGGAAGCAATAAGATCCTTTGATATCCCTATTTTTGCGAGGATATCATCTGGCTACATTTTTAATGTTTTGGCTAATATTGCATTGTTACCATTCGTTGTTTTAGCCATTTTCTTTATAATCATATCCCATTGCATTATTTGTTCTTGCTCTTCGTCATCCTCAATACGAGTTATCTCGCATTTTGGCTCTTCATCTACCCTATGAATGTGAAAAAATGGATTACAATTTTCTTCATCCTTTTTAGGACTGTTATGACTTGATTCACACATCTCGGGTTGTTTGTTGGTCCTTTCCTGAAAGTTTCTGTGTCCTATGTAAAACATTTTTGACTTTGGATTTTTAACTTTCTTCATTCTTGGTTTTTTCTCAAAAGTTAACTGCTCAAGTCTTTTAGGTTAGGGATTCATTGATCTTCTTCCCCACATACACCTCAAAAGCAAAGAAATGCTCTTCAACAAAATATATCAATCAAACATAATAGAGTCGCCTGTTTCCTTTTAAAAAGAAAGAAATAAATGCCTAGGTGTTTAACCAGCAAAGGAAATAAATGCCTAGGTGTTTAACCAACAAAGTTAATGCCAATAATAACTTGAGAATGATTTTCACAAAATCGTGTTTAAATGAAACTGTAGACTAGTTTGATGGAGTAAGTATGCAAAGCTTACTTGCGACTTTTTCCCCAGTAGAGTCGTCAATCTGTTGGTTATCAAAATCGTTGATTAGAAATCTACGAGCCTTGCCTGCTCAATGCTGAGATATCTAATCGATTTTGGCCAACTTGATAGGATGAATCAAACTGACTTAAATCTTTTGCGTTTTTTGCTCCCGTAAACCAAGGCCTGTACACCTGATCCTGGATAGTAAAACTTGGATCCAAGATGTTTTATGGCGAATAGATTATAATGCAAAGGCAATCTCCTTAAATGGCAAGATTCTAAGGATAAAACTTCTGGATTACGAATGTTGAATAATCTTCGAATTTTAATTACTTTAGTGGAGTTGTGAATTGCTGAAAGGAAAAATTTAAAATGAATTACTAAAACAGGTAACTATCAAATCCTTCGAAGAAATAGATTAGAAAATTGCCAGCACATGAATTGAGAAGCATGAACAGTTATAAATGATTAGTGCCAAATTTCAAATGGGCAATAGAGTCAATAGTATACGTTTTCACATACAATTTTATGATATACAATATTTGTAAACAATTCAGTTATCATGATGCATCAAATTATTTCACTTTTATGCGTACTTAAACTAGTCTATAATGTTTTAACCTATAAAATGTTAAAATAGATACAAATATGAAAACAATTTTATTTTAGAATATTTGTATTTATTAAGTTCAAATAACAGTGAACAATTCGATCTGCTTATTGTGATAATGAATTATTAATAAGAAGTAAAATGATTCACAAAAGATGAACTATATAATGTTCAACTCAAACGTAAATGAAATTCTTACTGATTTTACTGCAAGAAAGTCGTGTTGAAGACACCCAATAATTGACGCTCTATTCAACACAATTTCTCACAATATTTGAAATATATGTCCAACACCCTCAATATGCACGAGCTTAGTTCGACCAATCTTTCTCAGAAGATAAATTTGATAATATTTGCTTCAGAATGTACAGAGCTTTTTATTTTAAAAATTTGAATGGGAGTGAATGGTAGTCTTTTGAACCTTATATTACATATATTTATAGAGGAATAAAAAGCACCAGTTATGTTTTCAAACATCGCACCTCTTCAAAACTAATAACTAACCAATGTTGATTAACTTTTAATATGGTTTGAATTTTAATTGGCGGTAGTATTTCAATTTTTCTCCCATGGATAATAATTTTTTTATGCGATATCCTCCAATCTTGTGGGCGTTTTTATGCTATAATGTTCATCCTCCAAGTGTTAATCCGCATGGAAATCTCCTTTGCTGCCCTCCTGCATGTGAAGACTTCCACACCCGATCATATACTTGCCATAAAAATACGAAAATAGAACGATTGCATAAACGACACTATATTTTTATTTTTGATATCCCCAACGATGGGAACAACAACCGCGACCAACAGATGAAGGAAATCTCCCGCAATCACTCACGGTGACTCCTCCAACATACGCTTTGTTGCCCTACTAACTTAGGCGCCAATGGTGAACAGATACACGAGTGATTCCGACCTGATATGGAATGAATAAAATGAAGACTGTGAATCATCCAGCCCTAATCTGTGTCTTCAGTATTCCTTGCCGGCATCATTGCTGTCTGTATTGGATGAGAGACGAGGCATAGACTCCTCATTTGATCGTCTGCTATTCAGATTTTCCCAATATATAAACCCCTATGCCTTCATCGCAGGTCCTCCTCCTTGATCAAAATTCTTGTCACTGTACATCGTTATTGCTTTGTAGTGAATACCGTCTCAAAAGTGTTGCTGTATATTTATAATTTTATTCCACTTGAATACATTATTTGTAACTTTCCGCATGTAGTTTACATGTTCAGCAAAGCATATTAAATACTGACATGGCTCCTCACTGTTTTCTTATAGAAATCTCATTCTGATGCAAAGTACCAAGTATTCATGTATATAGCCATATCCCCAAATAAAATTCTTGAGTGATTGCTGTGCAACTCTATGAAAGTTGGGAGTCAATGATATATAAAGACAGTTTGGAGGCTTCTATTGCAGATTTGACGATTTGTAATGAGATTAAATAGGCATCTCTGATCCTCTCTCCCCTTTAAAATAAGCAAAGTGTATATAACATGGTTGGAATAACACCCATTGAAATGCCTTTCTCAGGTCTCCTCTAGTTCTCTAAACTGCTGGTTCCGTTCTTATGAACAAATTCCTGATCTGAACCTTGCAATGATGTCCGGCACCAAATAAGCCTCAGAAGTAATAAGATTTTTGTTTCTCTCACGAACATATAATCTCATAACATTAATCTGATATTTTTCAATGACTGTATCTGAATAGATAAATGCCACACATAGGTAAGAATAGGACGAAACCACACACACTCATAATATTAGCAACCTGATCAGGTAATTAAAAGAGAAAATATGACTAAAATGAGGCACGAATTAGGTAAACCAAATTTGGAAATAACAGAAGTTAAAGTCGGAAAAACTTAAAGCTTGATCGTATGCTACAAAATTATAATGGAGACTCATGAATTTTGGCTCCATCAGATGCAAGGATCAACCAAGCTTTTAGATGTAGCCCATGAATGTGCAAACTTGGATGCAACATTTCAGGATCTTACTATAATCACAGATGATGATGTTAATAGCATCATGGCATGTGCATCTAGCACAAGTGGGGTCTTGTTTGGCTCAAATGAACTTGCAAGTCTTGCAGTAGAATGAGATGATGAGAATGTGAAATGTCTTGAGAATTATGATTCTGAATGCCTGAATTTGATTAGTGAATCTTGAGTCTTGACTCTTGATTCATCAATATTGAATCATGAACAAAGTTCTGATTTTGTAATTCAAATTGCATTGGAATCTTGAAATTGAGTAATTTACCAATTAGTTATTTCAATTTTTATATTTGTCACTGTGTTTGTGAAGTTTGTAGTTGAACTATCAATGGTGAAGTATTATTCTATGGAATGGTTTAACTTTATTTTTGGATATTTCTTGCATTTCTTTGCATATAAAAATTATAGTAGATATATGTGCGCACATGCGCATCGGAACCCTGCACCCGCATCAGAATTAGAACCAGAATCTGTAACTTATTCAACAATAATTAGCCCACGAGGATCAAAATAATAGGCTAATCCCTCAAACTCTGATGCTAGCAAAAATGGGGACATTACAAATGACTTTGATGATCATTAAAAGTTAAATATAACAATATTACTTTACTAAGTTTGTGTATCTGATGCAAATAACTGTCCTAGGCATGAGTCTTTGACAAACATATTTCCAAGTACGGTCTCTAGTAGGACGAGTCCCTATAGTGTACAGTGGCATTGCTAGGGCAAAGCTTGAGGCTAAACTTGATCCAAAAGCTTCTCAGTAGATTCTTAACATTATTTATATAATGTGTTGGATTGTTGTTGCTACCCAGTTTTTGTTTTTTTTAATTAAATCCAAGCGAAGAAGCTACTCAAATTTCCCATTTTTAAATCAATATTTATTGACAATCCCCTTGTAAAAGGGACATCTTGCATAAAAGCTTCATTCCAATGAACTCTTTAATTGTAGAACCAAATGGTTGACGTTCAAAGTTCAAGTTAAGAGCCCATATTTTTCAGATTGAAAGTGTAAGTTTGGGTCAGTGATTCAACAGTTCAAACATGTAGGCCCATTCAAAGATACAGTTTAGTGATTTGATTAAAGGGATGCAGTTCTAGGGGTGTATACAACTCAAATACAACATATTCATGGAATTCATCAACTCAAAGAAGTCAAATTGTAGAACAATTCTAGTCTTTAAGAATCTCCCATTGGCCCAAATGGAGGAAGCACTTTAACATGCATGGTATGATGAATGACACTCTGTTTTGCACCAAATGAAGCCTATGACATGCTCAAGAATTTGAAACATCTACATAGAGATTGATTCTAGACCCAACATGCTTTACTAGGGAAAATTTGAAGTATCCCTAATAACTATTGACCCAAAATTATGGTTAATTAGTTCATCAAAATTATCTGATGATGAAGCTCACAGGCTCAATATATTCTTTTGGGTTCAGAACTGTTAGAGGCCCGCATGGAGGAAGACAACGATATGTTCACAAAATGTCAATGTCTAGGAAATCGAAAGAAAAGCACTACAAGCAACAGAAATGGGCAAGGTCACGATTTGGTTAGTGTCTTTTGTGTATTTGGGAGAAATCTGAATCTGACTCAATGCACAGTCAATTAATTATGAAGACCCTGTTCATTCACATTGCCACATCAACAATACATGTGAAGGCTCTCGTAATCCAAATTCACACTTAGGAATTCCCCCCTCCTTCCACACATCTTATTGTGATCCATATTAAACAAAGACCCTTGATATTTAAGACAAGATTTCTAAGTTTCTTTGAAGACTGGACAATCATTGTCATATGTATAAAGTCCAGGATAAGCATCGGAGATGATCGAAACCATAGCCCCAAGCTTGGTTTCCACCAGGCATAGAGGAAGACTGATTCAACATTGTCGAAGTGATTTCCGCAAACCATGGGTTCATGTAAATGAACGTGCTCTCTCCAGTAAAGGTAGAGGAGATAGGTCAAAAATAAATTGATGAAGGGTTTTGAGCAGCAATAAGATTGAATGGATGCAAGATCAATTTTAATCAACAGGTAAAAAGTGATTAAGTAACAAAGAATTCTTGCCCGTCTATACTTCAACGGCCCTTTCGCTTTTATGGAGGGATCCCAAAGATGAAAGTCAACATCATTGAAGTAATCTAAATATGAGCTATTGAAGAACATGTTCAATCTTTGTGTATGCATCGCCAACATAAGCGGTCCAAAGAATTGGAGTCATCATGAATGTAACCATGAACAAAGATTATGAGGCCCCATGACATGGTTCGAGCTCTGTTTATCACTCTGGTCTCTTAAGCACCATTGACTATATCTTGGACATATTGCGAAGAACACCAGGTCTTCCAACACACAAAAGGAGCATGAATGAGTATGATTAGTCTATAACACCCATTTAGAAGAATCCGGTTTGCAGAAGACTTTTGTGAACAGAGATGTCCGATTTGGTAAAATATATTTGTAGCGAGTTTCGGTGCATTGGGATTTGATGGATTGGTAATTATGTGTGCTTGGTTTCCACTATTGCCTTTGGGGAACATGTTTGTTATGTGTGAATTAAAAGGACATGATTGCTCTCGAATATGGAGGACCTGATATCTTTCGAAGGAGCAGTTTAATTTCAAAGAATGAATATTCATCAAAGACAATATTCAAGTGTAAGTCCAGTTGGCATAGACAGAATGGCTCGAGAGTTACAACTATTATGGTAACATAACACCTAGTTGGCACAGACAAAATGGCTCGAGAGTTACAACTATTATGGTAACATAACACGCAACTGAATATTAATAGTTACAAAATCCACATTGGAATAAGATGGGGATTGGGTCAATGAAAGTGCATGGAGAATAACCACAGAATGTTTGGCGAAATGCAAACTATTATAAGAGGCTGAGCAAGTTGGGATTTCTGAAAAGACTACGGAAAATGAGAAGTTTGGTGTTGCTGAGACTCGAAGATTGGAATTCGCAGCCTCCAGCAGCATTGAGTAGTATACTTGGCTGAAGTGATACCATGTGTTGACAGGAAACAGATAAAATATGGTCCCATGGGTTTTAACCACAAGAGAAAATGATGCAAATAAGATTTCCCCCTTCGATTATGTTTTTGTGAGACATAAGCTAGTAAAGGTATTGGTTTGGGCAGTTATTTTAGTTTCCATACCATTATCCTAGATGGTAACCAAAAACCTATTTGATGAGTGGGCCTGACATTGAATTCGAATCATAGCAAATTATAGCACTGGATAGAATGTTTAATTCTTATGATTTAACATTATATCTACCAAAGTGATGAAATAGAAAATGGTATATCAGCGAGATGTGCAAAACATGACACATGGACAATCATTGCCAAATACACTACTTTTATGGAAGAAAAGTAAAGATTACCGACGAAGAGCTTTGTGAAACAAGAAAAGAGGCTTTACAAGAATGTTAATAAATCATTATTATAATCCAGTTATGTAACTAATTAAAGAGCCGGTGAAAGTATTTATGCAAAGAGGATCTTCAAGGGAGGGCTTCTTTTTTTGGTAGTGATGAGGGTACATGGAGAGTAAAAACACTTGTTTGAGTATTGATTGTAATGGAGATAGGAGGGATTTGGTTTGTTTTGCTTTGTTTTACTAGGTAGCTTAATAGGATTTCAAGGACAAAATGATCTTGTGGTTGTTCTTGTTATATGTTTGAAATAAAGAGGAACACACACACACACACACACATAATTAGATCTAGAAGTCCAAACATTTATTTCTCTGATAGAAATAGATTAGGTGGTCATTTCTTTCATATTTTAAATACCACTCAGTATTGCCATGTCAAGTGAATGAATCTGTCGGGTTGTGTCATCATGTTCTGCAGATGTAGACATTTAAGTTCCCTCTATTTCTCTGCAATAGGGAGGATTTTGTGAGTGGTCTATTGGCCATTTGTTGGTTTTCCCCTCAATTATTCATACCTGAAAACACATTCATTATATATTGATGAGTGAATGTCAATAGCTTTTGTGTCTTCAGGTTAAAGATATAATTTGCATTCAATTCATTGAATATCTTATAGGAGGGAGCTGTACCTCACAATTCAGAGGAAAGCTATCAATCCCATGATAGTCTTTCAAACTCTTAGTTGAGTTTGTTCTTCATTGTGGGCATTATGAGTTATTCTTTATAATTCTTTTCGAAGGAGAAATCTATTTACTAATTGATTTTTGGCGACTCTGTTGGGGAAGAAAGCAAAGCTTCAGTGCTTTCTTTATTCAGAAATCTGAAGGTGCCTCCCTGAGGATAGAGGTTGGCGACTCTGGGTTTATTTGGTTAAAGACATCCAGTGTAAACATGGCCTTGATTGCAACTCAATCATGGTAGCTACATTTTGGCCCTTTTGCTTTGTGTCATCACATAGCCATGCCTGCAGACTCAGGAAGGTACTTTCCTAAATTTGTTGGAGAGAATAGTCAAGATTCTGAAACCCACATCCAAGCATTTAATATTGCTTGTGGGATCCTTGGCATTTTGGAAGATGTGTTTGTTCACTTGTTTGCTGAATCCTTGGTTGGCACTAGCTCAATTTGGTTCCAACATTTAGAGAATTGGTGCATTACAAGTTGGGATGCCTTGGAAGATAAGTTTCTTGCAAGATTTAAACCAGCAGTAGATGTGGGTTACTTGTGTCAAATCTTCAAGATTCAGAAAAAAGGAACTGTAAAAATGAGATACTTTGTGGATAGGTTTAAGCAATCATTGGCAAAAATTCCACTAGTCGATCAGCCCAGCCAAGCCAACGTACCACTGATTTTAATTGCAGCATTGCATCCAGAAGTCAAATTTTATCTCAAAAGAAGCAAGGTATGTGACCTGGAAATTGCTAAACAAGTGGCTATTAGAATTGAAGATGATTTATTATTTTCGTGTTGGTTTCAACAAAATGATTTTTCAAAAGTTACATATAAAGGATCAAGATTAGAAGATGAGGAGTTTATGCCTGGCAATATTGGTTTCTCAAGGGATGGCTGCTACAACCTGGAAAGGGAAACATTTTTCAGCAAAGAATGTTGGAAAAAGTATTGTATGATTTAGACTACTCAAGTGATGAAGAAGATGAATTCTCTGCGCCATCAAAGATCTCAGCAAGACCCGTCAAAGAACAATCCCTTGGTAATACAACTCAACAAACAATTACATTTTCAGATTTATGTCAGCTAGGAAGTCTTCAAGAGGATCATATCATAGAAGGCTCGAGTTATAACAATGCATTATACCTACTAGATGAATATGATGAAGACCGAAAGGTAAGAGATAATTTCTCTTTGAGTTGTATGATTCTCAATCAACTGGTGAAAATGTGTTTTCTTTCCATGAAGACAAACTGGATTTTTTTAACCTTGAGATTGATTTCACAAACAATTATAGCACTGAAGTAGAATGTTGTGAACAAGTGGTCATATAGATATTGAATCCGAGCCTTGGGCCAATCATGAACCTGTAGAGAATGTATTTGCTCTTGTTCCCACTAGTGGTTGTCTTCATGACAATTGAAATGTTGGTCTTTATATGCAAACCATGGGTGAATATCTTTTAGCCTGCAAGAAAGGAGATCCTCAAGAGACATCCGAAATAGATCAACAAGCTGAGGTGATTAAAGAGGAAGAGTCATCATCTCTTTTGCTTAGTGATGCTTCCATGTTTGACAAAATTGATGCAGCCTATAACATTTCTGATCTATGTGAAAATGAGATTGAGTTGGACCAAGTTACGTAGGCAGATTTTCTCCAAATGAGTGGCTCTAGTTGGCCTGAAACTAAACACAGAGTTGCAGTAGATTATAGTCAAGAAGCATGTGGTGGAAAGAGGATTCTTGATTGCAAATCTATTCGCTGAGGTTTGTTGCATATGGTGAACATTTGGTGTAATCTCCTATTGATCCTAAGTCGGCAAATGCCTTTCAAGGGTGTTCATCTCCTTTGCAGCGGTACATACTTCTCCCAGCCAGTGAATGATTTTATGTGAGTCGCTTTCTGCCCCATCTCATAAGTTAGGATTTTCCTGCTTGTACATATTTGTTAAAAAGTTTGGCTTTGCAAGTTTTGTTGTGCATAGATTAGTTTGTCAGGGTTTGTGGTGGTGTTAGCTTAGGTGCTTTGGCTTGGTGTGTTGCCCTGCTCCCGTCCACCCTCTCTGCAAGCAGCTCCCTATGCTCTATTTTTATCAACTCTAATCCCAATGGCAGTAGGCACTGGCCTTTTATCAAAAAAGCTTTTGGATTCTCTATGTCCTTCCAGTCCATGCCCCCAGTCAGAGCTAGTTGTTGGATTGCCTTTGGCACCTAACTTTTAAATTTTTAAAAATCAAGAAGCTGCTCAAATTCCCCATCTTTAAATCAATATTTGTCGACAATCCTCTTGTAAAAGGGACATCTTGTATGAAAACATCATTCTGATGATGTAGAACCAAAAGGTTGGGGTTCAAAGGTCAAGTTCAGAACACAGGTTTGTCAGATCAGAAGTATAAGTTCAGGTCAGAGATTCAATAGTTCAAACAAGCAGGCCCATTCAAAGGTACAACTCAGTGATTTGATCAAAGGGATGCAGTTTTAGGGTGTATACAGTTCAAATTCAGCATATCCGTGGAATTCATCATCTCAAATAGTGTAAAACAATTCCAGTCTTTTCGAATCTCTTATTAGCCCAAATGGAGGAAGCACTTAACATGCATGTTATGACGAATCATGCTCTGGTTTGCACCAAACAAAGCCCATGAGATGCTCAAGGATCTGAAACATCTACATAGAGATCGATTCTAGACTCAACATGCGGTAGTAGGGAAAATTTGCAGTATCCCTAATAAACTATTGAACCAGAATTATGGTTAATCAGTTCCTCAAAATTGTCTTATGATAAAGCTCATGGGTTCGATATATTCTTTTGGGATTGTTAGAACTGTCAGAGGTCTGCATGGAGGAAGACAATGATATGTTCACAAAAATGTCAATGTTTGGGGAATCGAAAGCAAAGCACTGCGATCCAGTAACAAAAATGGGCAAGGCCTTGATTTGGTCAATGTCTTTTGTGTACTTGGGAGAAATCTGAATCTGACCCGATGCACAGTCAATTAATTATGAAGCTCCCCCTCATTCACATTGCCATGCCAATAATACATGTGAAGGCTCTCATAATCTAAATTTGACCCGATGCACAGTCAATTAATTATGAAGCTCCCACTCATTCACATTGCCATGCCAACAATACATGTGAAGGCTCTCATAATCTAAATTCACACTCTGGAATTCCCCCCCACGCATCTTATTGCGATCCATATTAAGCAAAAACCCTTGATATTTGTTGAGGTTTAAGGATCGCTGCTAACGTACTAAGCACTGCCTGATTACATTTGGCGTGTGTTCCAAAGGCAGCAACCTCTTGTATTTATAATGAGCATAAGCCATGAGGAGACATGTCCCTTCATGGGACATGTTTATTCATTAACTAGATAATTAATATAATAACAAATATATATATATATATATTTCTCTCATATAATAATAAACTTATATCTTACATATAATAAACACGCATATAAATTATATCTCATATATAATTATATATATTAATAGGTTTGTTCGACTGGAGCTACCAAACATTATTACTCCCTCTTAGCTAGGGAGGATAAACACTTGACATATATTACACCATTGGTAATATTAGGAGTGACAACTTTTCAAGATATCTTTGATTAGAAGATATCCACCATTTTGATATCACATTTGATATTGTGAGTATTGGCACATCAGAATATCAACACATGATATTTACCAAATACTCCAAGCATTGGCCTATCAGAATATCAACATATGATATTCACCAAGTACTCAATAAGGTAATGGCCTGCAAAATATCAACACATGATATTCACCAAATACCTATCATATATCTATATAAACAACTCATAGACCATCATTGAATGACATCTAACACTTAGTTGTTGATTTACAAGATATAATCCATCATGATCTATTTCAACATTTACATAAATGTGTATCATGACTTAAGTTATTGTAAGATCGTTACCTTCCAATAACTTATGCAAATACAAGTGATAATTATTTGGAAGTCATCGTTTCCTCATGATGTACACAAGGGGTAGGCCCATTAAATCATGCAGTCACACGCATGATACCAAAAGTTTACATGAAGTCAAAACTCCCTCTAATTCTGATATGATCAAAAGATCTTCAAAGATCAACTAAATCATCTCCTCTATCTCTCCTTCAGACCGATGTTTCAGACTCTCTCTAAACATCAATCTTCTGAGCTCCTTTACCTTTGAAGAAGTGTTGGACTTCTTCTGAATCTAATATAAATTCTCCCTTTTCCTGCAATAACATTCTCGGAGGAAAATAACAAGGCAAATAACTCTTATAATATGTATTGAAAATAAAAATAAGAGAGAGACTACAATAATACTCAATAAAAAATTTTTCCAATAAAATATAGATAATTATAAACTAATGTCATTCCCTCTTATCTTACGTTGAGAATAATCCCCATTATTCCATTATAGATAGATATCTAATTTAAATATATACATTGAATATATATATATACACATTCCATCTTCTATGTATATATCTTTAATCCATGTTTTCACATATTATTTTCTTATTAACGCCACATCTAAAATGACCAATTTCACTTATATTCATCTGAAATAAACAATTTATACTTACCTCAGACCTTGGTAACGTTAATGGCTTATTTGGTGGATTCTATAATGTTTTATTGACCGACATCAATACTCACTTGTGGTGGGTCATTGAGTGTCACTATTTTTTATTTTGGTGTGTCCACGAGAAATCTTAGTGTTTGTAGTGGGACCAAGGTCATTAACCTTGGGATCTTCTAGTAGACTCAAAGTAGGCCCGATCACCTAATAAATTGCCAAAGTTGGCATATGATTATGCGTAAGCTTGTGGAGTCCGCCTAAATTGTACTTGTGTGGTCAATATCACTAAGGATGACGTGGCAACAAGGGCGGTTTGTTTGTAGTGTACTATCACTATTCAAGAGTTTGTCTGCAACAAATTCTTCTCATGTCCCTTATACCTTCGATTGCCCTCGTATGCGAGTGTCGTGTGGATGCCATGTAGTCAGTTTTGAATGTCTTCATAATTTTGGCGTAAGCTCTTTGTTTGTTTACGCTACACCTTATGATGGGTTGCCTCCTTTATACATACTTGAAAATGTTTTGTGTATGTCCTTTTGAGATCTTTGTGTCTTGATGTCCTCAACTTTTCAATTTGATCTTGTTCTTTGTAGAGATTTATTTTCCCTCAATTGTTCAAATGCACATCCACAACAATGATGTGGACTCAATTATTTGTGTCGTGTCAGATTTATTTTGCCTGCTAATCTCTCTCGTTCGGTCTTGTGTGGACCTGATGTGTTATGGAGGGCTTCTTCTATCCCTCAAAATGTTGTTTTTATCCTTTTTGTACAAACTTTCATCCACACTATCAAACAACAAGGATTCACATAGTGGTTGCGAAGGATGGTAGCGGTGAGCATAGAAGCATTCAGTCAGTAGCGGATGCGGCTTCTGTGAAGAGTAAGACAAGCTATGTGATCCACATAAAAGTAGGGGTGTAAGAGAACATGGATATTTCAAAGCACAACCTCATGTTCATTGGAGATGGCAAGAATGTCAGTGTCATTAACAACAACTGAAATGCTCATGATGGCTATACAACTTTTCATAGCGCAACTGTGAGTGAGTCTTCTTTTTGTCTCTATATTTTGATCCCGTTCTTCATGTTCAATCCTATCTTACATTTTCAACGTAGCTTTGATACCATGTTGAGGTTTGAGGATCGCTGTACATGTACTAAGAACTGCCTGATTTTTTTTGGTATGTGTGTTCCACAGGCAGAAACCTCTTCTATTTTTAATGAGCATAAGCCATGAGGAGATATGTCGCTTCATGGGACATGTCTATTTATTAATTAGATAATTAATATAATAACAAATTTAAATATAGCTATATAGATCATTATTATATTAATTTCTTTCATATAATAATAAACTTATATATAATGAACATGTATATAATGAACACATATATAAATTATAACTCATATAATTATATATATTCATAGGTTTATTCGACCGAAGCTACCAAACATCAACAATATTTAAGAGAAGATTTCTAAGTTTCTTCAAAGACCGGACAATCAATGAAATGTGTGTAAAGTCCGGGATAAGCATTGAAGATGATTGAAAGCACAGTGCCAATCTTGATCTCAACCTGGCATCGAGGAAGATTGATTCAACATTGGCAAAGTGATTTCTGCAAACCAGGGCTTCATGTAAATGAACATGCTTCGTCCACTAAAGGTAGAGGCAATAGGTCAAAAAACAATTGATGAAGGGTTCGAGCAGCAATAAGACTGAATGGATGCAAGATCAATTAAAATCAATAAGAAAAAATGATTAACAAAGAATTCTTGCCAGTCTATAATTCAATGGTCCTTTAGCTTTTATGGAGGGATCCAAAAGATGAAAGTCAGCGTCATTAAATTAATCTCAATATGAGCTATCAGAGAACATATTCGATCTTTGTGTCTGCATTGCCAACATAAGCGGTCCTATGAATTGGAGCCATGATGAATGTAACTGTGAATAGAGACTATGAGGCCCCATGAAACGATTTGAACTCTGCTTACCACTCCAAGTTCTTGAGCACCATTGACTATATCTTGGACATATTATATCTAATGTGTTGCGGAGAACACCAGGTCTTCCAGCACACAAACAGAGCATGACTGAGTATGATTAGTCGACAATGCCCATTTAGAAGCATCCTTCTGTAAATAGAGATGTCCAATTTGCTAAAATATGTTTGTAGCGGGTTTCAGTGCATTGGGATTTGATGGATTGGTAGTTATGTGCACTTGGTCTCCACTATTACCTTTGGTGAACATACTTGTTACGTGTGAATTGACAGGGTGCAGTTGCGCTGAATACAAATGACCCAATATCTTTCAAAGGAGCAGTTTAATTTCAAAAAATGGATATTCATCAAAGACAATTTTCAAATGCAAGTCTAGTTGACACAGACAGAATGGCCCAAGAGTTATAGCTATTGTGGTAACATAACACACAACTAAATATTAATAGTTATGGAATCCACATAGAAATAAGATGGGGATTGGGTCAATGAAAGTACGTGGAGAATAACCACACAATGTTTGCAAAATGCAGACTATTATAAGAGGTAGAGCAAGTTGGGATTTGTGGAAAGACTACAGAAAATGAGAAGTGCTGAGACTCAAAGATTGGAATTCCCAGCCTCTGGCAACATTGAGTAGTATACTTGGCTGAAGTGATACCATGTGTAGCAAGGAAACATATAAACTATGGTCCCGTGGGTTTTAATTATAAGAGAAAATGATGCAAATAAGATTCCCCACTTCGATTATGTTTTTGTGAGACATAAGCTAGTAAAGGTATCGGTCTGGGTAGTTATTTTAGTTTCCATACAGTTATGCTGGACAGTGATTAGAAATGTATTTGATGAGTGGGCTGTTGGACTAACCGTCAATGTTCCCCTTTGGGATTCATGACATGGCTTAACCACCTCCTGTGTTCTATAAGTCTAGTGGTTTTATTAGGCATTGAAAGGTCGATCTTTTGGTGCAATGACAACTCTAGCTTGTAACTAGTGGTATCAGAGCTTGGTCACAGGTTCAAATCTCCTCGGGTAACGCTGAGTGGGGGGGGGGATTGTTGGACTAACCGCCTATGTTCCCCTTTGGGATTTGTGACATGGCTTAACCGCCTCCTGTGTTCTATAAGTCTAGTGGTTGTAACGGGCATTGAAAGGTCGATCTTTTGGTGCAATGACAACTCTAACTTGTAACATGGGCGTGACAATAAATTCAAATCATAGAGAATTATAGCACTATAATGTTTAATTCTTATGATTAAACATTATATCTACCAAAGTGATGAAATAGAAAATGGTATATTAGCGAGATGTGCAGAACACGACACATGGGCATTATTAAACATTATGTCTATCAAAGTGATGAAATAGAAAGTGGTATATCAGCGAGGTGCAGATGTGCGGAACACAGCACATGGACATTCATTGCCAAATACACTATCTTTAAGGAAGAAAAGTAAAGATTATCGGCAAAAAGCTATGTGAAACAAGAAAATAGACTTTTGAATAATGTTAATAAAACATTATTAGTATCCAGTTTTGAAATTGATTAAAGAGCCAGTGGAAGTATTTATGCAAAGAGGATCTTCAGGGAAGGGGTTCTTTTCCCGGCAGTCATGATGCTACAGGGAGAGGAAAAACATTTTTCTGAGTATTGATTGTAATGGAGACTCGGGTGCTACATCCCAAAGCTTTTCGGGCCCCTTCTTGTACTTAGGATCCTTCCGTGACAACAAGCGCAAATTGTTGTGAATGAACACAAGGTCTTCTGATTTTTTTGGAGCCAACCGGTTGCGTTTGATTGAGTGGATAAAGGAGTAAGTACTCCAATTCCGCTCAGCGGCAGAAGACCTGGCAACCTAAAGAGAAATTAAAAATTATCAATACAACAATCAAGATAAATAAATTAAATAATAAATTCAAGGAATTGAGAATGTTAACCTTAAGCTTAATTTTACAAACTTACTTGGGATAGGACCTTTATGGAAAGAGGTTGGAGGTATGTGAAGGCTTGCCCATGAAGGTACCACCATTTGATGGCACCCATCCTGCTTTGGTCTGCTATGGCAATAGGGTTGAAATCCTCACGTGAGTTGAAAGCAGCAAATTCACTGCTCACAATTGCCCCAATCTCTGGATGTTGGAATATCTTAGCTAGTGCCCTCTTATACCCATCTACAACCTCTGCATCTCTAAATGGTGGCACTCTACCTGGAAGGCAAAGTACATCTACACTATAGTACCTGGGGATAACAAAAGATAATTGAACACTATCAAATATCAATAGCACAAACATTGTATAAAATAAGCACAAACATTTGATAAGAACTACAGTACCTCGGGGATAGAGCATATGCAAGGAGGTGCAAAGGTGTGGTCATCTTGTTCCATCGATGATGAACAATTTTTTCCACCTTCTTGTAAAGGGTGTCCTCATGATCATTCTCCCTCCTCTGTATGACCTAAGATATGAAATATGAATAATAATTATAATTAGTGAATAAGTCAATTTAAACTTTAGAATCTAGATATATCTCAAATAAAAAATTGTTGTAAAAGAGCGTAAAACTTGCCATTTTAATTTTTTCCAGCATACTATCCATGGAATCATAAATATCCCCAAGGCATGACTCATCACTATCTGCGAAGCGAAGCATTGCCATTATTGGATTGGTGATTTCCAACACATAACTCACAAGACCCCACCAATCCCCATCTAGTATCATTCTTCTCACATTTAAAGCCCTTGTTGTATTGGAATTCTTCCAAATGCCCCATTGGGGGCTAATGACCATATGCTTCAATGCTTCTTTTATCTTCACAAGTCGTCTCAAGACGATTGTGTGAGAGGCAAAGCGGGTTTCAACAACCTAAGAACATGTTAAACTCAAGTTAGTAAAACATTTAAAAATTAAAACATGTTAATGTAAACAACAACAAAAATTAATAATTGTGGAATCCAATAATATTCAATTATACATTAAATATAAAAATTTACCTTCAATAACTCCAAGTTCGAGAAACTCCTAAAAATTGCTTGTGACATGTGGTGATTTGTCACAAACATTTGAATCTCTTCAGCTTCCTCATATATCTGTTTCACCCAATCTATTTCGGTGCCAATTGCTTTCATCACTAAATTGAGAGAGTGGACGGTGCATGGTGTCCAAAAGATATGATCATATCTAGACTCTACAATTATCCCTACAACCCTGCAAACTTTTGCATTGTCCGTGACCACTTGGACAACATAATCAGGACCCACTGACTCTATGGCATCAATGAGAATGCGTGAAATAAATTCTGCATCTTTCACTTGCCCTTCACAATCAACTGCCTTCAAGAACATTGCCCCCTTAGGGCATACAACAATAACATTGATCAATGGACGGTTTCTACAATCTTTCCAACCATCCAAAATAATACACACCCGATTGAACCCAAAAATCTCTTATTGGTTGAAGTTGAGCCTCTACATTTTTCCTCTCATCATGTAATATGGTAGTGCGCAACTTCTCATAACCAGGCGGTTTGTAACCATGGGGTGCATCATTTATTGCTTCCACCATCTCCCTAAAATAAGGTGATCTAGCAAAATTAAATGAAACACCATTTGCAATTAAACAATGTCCAATTTTGTGATCAGCAATGTCTCTCTTTTCAATTTGGAATGCCCTATCTAGTGGGCCTCTCTTGCGGGTGAGTGGAGATGGGTCTTCATCTTCATCATTTGTAGTTGGCATAGGCAAAAAAGGATGTGTTCTTGTGTTTGTTTGATCAGATGATGGTGTTGGTATATTTGCTTTTTTTGGAAGCGCCATGTTTTGCTTTTGCAACTGCTCTATCAGCATCATCTTGCTCTTTTGCTAATGCTGCTATTTGTGCAGTTGGTAATCCCTTCTTATCACTACCTTGACACATGTGAATTCCTTCACCCGCAGGGCCCAAAAAATGTAGTTTCACTCGGGAATAGGAGTTTCTATGTTGTATGTTGCAAAAATTACATTTCCATATGTATGCCCCACCCCCAGGACATTGTGCAACTCTTGTTGTGTGTCTCCATAAAGGAGACCCCTTATCAATTTTGAAGCTTGGTGATGCAGCCCCACCGCCACCCACTGAGCCTTGACTACTCATTGTTCTATTCTTGCAATCTAGAAAAAAAAAAGTGAAAGAAAACCATGCTTCACACTTGCACAAAAACTTGAAAATTTGGAAAACTAAAAATAAATCAATAATCTATGAAAGAATTCAAGAATATGGTTGAAATGCATATCTTAAACACTTCTTGCAAGGTATTTGAAGCTCCACAACTGATCTCCTTCGAATCCAAGCACTTCACTTCAAACTAGCAAGTATGAGAGAGCAAAATGAGAGAACGAAATAGAGAGCAAATGAACTTGCATTGTGATTTAGAGGGTCGTTTTTAGGGTTTAGGGCCTTTAGGACAAAAAAAAAAATTAAAAAATGATAATGGGCCCATGTTTTTGCAAGTTTCTCTTGTCATTGCCGCAGATTCACATGGATCCGCGCGTGGATCCTCGAGGATCTGGCCAGGATTTGTAATCCTGCCTATGGATCCTTGGCCCACGGATCCTTACGGATCCACAGGCAATGTTACGAATCCTGCCCGGATCCTCACGGATCCATACGTGGATCCGGATCCGAATCGGACCCGAGTCCGGATCCGGCCATTTCCAGGCGAATTCGGTAACTAAGGGCTTCTGTTCTTCACTTACCTAGGCTTTCGTTCTTCTCTTAGCCCCTGTTCAATCTCTCAAGCTAATCTTTCTTTGTATCTTCTCTGTAAGTACTCCTTACATAATTTGCCGATTTGGGTTTGTGGTTGGATTCGGGATTGAGAATGCGATTTGTGGATTTTCCTTTTTCCCATTATGATTTGTAAGGATTCGTGAGTACACACACGAATGCGCGAATCTGGTAACTAGTTATAAATATAATATTAATCAAAATGTTTAGGCTATATGCCTTATAAAAACAAGCCAATGACAGTGGTGGCATGAAAAAGGGGGAAAAAACTGATGGTTTTAATTGGGAGACCTTTTTACAATTTTCACAATTAAACGCCTATTTCAACATTGTAAAGTCTCATGCTATATAATAGATTTTAGCTTATTCATAGGTAAATTCTTTAATTTTGTATTCAAACTCTACAGATTATTTACAACAGCACAGATGTTCACAATATTTGGTGGCACATCACATGTAAAGAAGTGTAGCATCAAAGTTTTCAGCACCAAAATTTTACTGTGAAGAAGCAATATGGGCCCAAACCATGTAAAATGTGTAACACGTGACTGAAGATTTGGTGCAAATGCAAATATTGTAGAAGGCATTGAATTAATTTAATTAATTAGTGAATATTTATTATGAAATTTAACTGTGGAAAGCTTGTATTGAATGTGCAGGTGTGGTGTGATTCAGGATATCCTCGGTTGGTACAAATGCCAATAGAAATAGCCTTAACAGGGAAAATAAGCAAGCATTGTGCATACCTCAAAGAGGATGAACTCAATAGACCAGGGGTGGAGTTCTATGTAGGCTGTGATCCTTTGGCATCTTTGTGCAAACTTTAAAGGATTTACAGTATTTCTCAACAGATTTTGTGGGGCCACCTAATAGGAATCTTTGAAATTTGATATTTCTGTTAAGATATGTGCTGCAATATTTTTCCTAATATTCAAGTCATAAACTGGCCTTACATTCTTTTGGTGTCACTTTTGAATGTAGTCTCATTACTTGGGCAAGGCCATAGGAAAATATCCATAAAATGTGTCCACTGCACTGGGCCTGAGATATGTATGACACAAATGAGTGAATTGAGTGGTATGTCATTTGTCATGGAGGCTTATAGAAAGTTTGTCAAAGAATGCAAAACATAGTAGCAGGACATGGAACACAACAATGGTACAAACTAGGAAGTCACTTTATTTGGTGCTTTTCAATTATATGACTTAAATTGAGAATGAGAAAACTGCTGTAATGGCTTGATGTAAATATAAAATTAAGCCAAAAAGTTTCCACTAGCATGTGATTCATATTTATTCAATCACATAATGCTTTTTAAAGTACAACTGTTTATTAACCAACACTTCTTCCAGATTTTTTACTGACATGTTGAGTAGCAGATATGGCCACATTTGATGAGGTAGGAAAATCTGTAGTGTGTTTTAATGTCTTTTACTACTATGGTGTGAAGTGAATTTTTAAACATTTGTGTGATTAGAGAAGCAAAGAATTTTATGAAAATATTTTAACGTATGCATCATTTACATTAAGGATGCTTTGAAAATGGAAGCTGCCAATTGATCTCCAAAGTGCAAATAATGGAAATGAACTAAATGAGAAGTTGTTGTAGTAGTTTATTCATGAAATGGGTAGCTTCTGTACGACAATACTAAACTTACCAATCTGAAGAGGTCGAATGATGGTGACTAAAACCACATTGATGAATCTTTAACATATCATTTCCATCTCAATATGATGCTTATCTTGTAAACATTTCTTGTCTCATTTATTTCTGTAACGTGCTATTTTCCCTTAGCCAAACCTTTACAATCATAATCGAAGGAAACAAGTGATAGGTATAGCAGTTACTTTACACATTCACTAGAAGAGGAAAAGAAGTGACAGTTATAGCAGTTACTCTACACATTCACTAGAAGAGAAAAATACAAACTAACTATACTTTACTTTTCATATAACTGAAATTAAAATGACAATTTTATTCTAGGTTCACATGAAATACAGTTAAAACTACCAGATCTAATTCGTTTCCATCAATGTTTCTGAATCGTGTTATCAAATCTAGAGAAATAACAGATTCAAATTACATGACTAAAAATCTGAAATGAAAAAAAGTAATAACATGAAAATAAGTACCCAAGAAGATACAGAGAATGACCCTGTGTTGTGCAAGCTTTGGCATTTGGAAGAGAGGAGAAGCATTGCCATGGGCTTAACCTCACAACCATGAACCCTTAACACAATCTCTATCAATAAAGAGCCTCACTACCCTGGGATTAGGCTTGGGACACCATTGTCCTACCATTGAGCATTCTGGTGAGAGTGTTAGCTAGTTAGTTTATGAGGTTGTGAAGACCTTCCATCAACCTATCTTCTAACAAGTAGCACTCTGACCTCTGGTGACCACAACAACATTCACGCCACTAACCTACATTGGTCAAGGATTTAGGAGGGACAATATATAAATCCGATCACCCACCAATCGACTTGACAACAAGAAGTGATACATTGGGCTACCATGAGCTGACTTAGTTATTTAAGTATGGATAACGATTATTGATTTATGTCTTCTCTTTTTCATGCAGGGATATTTCTATTCTCACCCTTCATCTCGACCATGCTGGTCCTTGTGGACGAGTTTAAGGGTGATTCCATAAGTGAAATATGGTATTTGGATATAGATATTGCCATCTTAATATGCCTAATTTGGCCTATGGCATTACAGATGCAAATTATAGTTCTTTCTAAATTGATTCAATATCATACATATGTCGTACTTATCTCAGAGGTATATTGACCATACCCCTGTACAAGTCAGCTCTCTTAAACATATATCAAAAGGAAATACTCATGCATACTCAAAGTTGGTGTTTTTCTTTTATCAACACAAATAAACAAAGCAAAGGAGTATATGCATGACTGTAAATCATTCCAATTCCTAGACCTAGTAATGATATCGTTCCATTCATTTGATAGACCAAAATTGATTAAGCTATTGCTTAAATTAAGAATAGCAGAAGAAAAAGAAAATATAAAACATGACCTGAGAATAGCAAGGTTTGAGTCGAGCGCTAATTTGGAAACAATCAATGTTGAAAATGGGGTCAGCACACCTATGTTAAAAATGAACATTGGTAGTAAATTTGATAAATCGTGCTCACTCAATGCGGCAAGGAATTTGTTCCAGTAGAAAAAAACAATAGTAGCTCTATATATCGAAGACTTCATGGAAATAAGTATCGAAGAACAACAAACTTGAAATGGTAGAAGTAAGTAGGAATCCTCATTGTGAGCATAGAATAAAAGGCTCACCAAATTCATGCTCAGTTATGCAAGAAAATTTGAGGTGGCAAGGCATTTGGCAAGGTCATCGATTCAAAATAAATCTTAGGAGTCACTCAATTATAAGGCCAGATAAAAAGAATCATAAAAGGTGGTTGCACATGAAATAATAATAATAATCCAAAGCCAAGATGAAAAAATAATAATAGCTCCATCCTCTAATGTTTTAATAGAAGGACATTGTCATACTTACCTATATCCATATGTGTGTGTGTGTGTACATGCATGAGTATATATAGGGATCATAGTGTCATTTTATTAAAACATGCTTTACATGACAGAAGGTTCTCATATTATAAAGGTAACAAACTTGTCAATGCTTAGTGGGTTTCCATTATTATTTAATGATATATGATAACTGGTTAGCTCATGGTAGTCCAAGGTTTACTCTTGCTTGCCAAGTTGTCTATCCTCAGTCAAGGTAGTTAGATTATATACTTGATAGATTGTCAGTTGATATGGTACCTCATTCCTAACTCCCATTTTAGCAATAAATAACACCCCCCCACCCGCACTCTCTTTCATTGTGCCCTTGCAAAAGGAAAGTCTTAGAGTAATAACATATTTCCATAATTTCAAAATATCAAATATGTTTTAAAATATCACATAATCATTTTCAATTTCTATAATATTCAATTTGAATTTCAATTTCAAATATAACAATTAACTAACACATCACATGAAATTCAACTATAATGATTAACCAACATGTCATATGAAATTATAACGAACAACCAAACGTTTCATTTCACATGATCAAATATTTCAACAACTTTCTCGAACAACTTACTTCAAATGAATTCTGAATGACAATGAGATTATTTTAGAGTAGGCAAAATTTGGGATGAACCAATTTCACAAATTTTAGGGTTAGCACTCTTACATTGTGCAGATCTTTTCTATACAAGTTTTGAATATAAATGTAACTACATATTCCGAGTTGCAAATTGTGATCTTGGTGTGGTCCTTGCTCATATTTTTGTATTATGTCATTTAGTCACCATTTGACAAGTTAAAATAGGATAAGACACTGACTAGAAATCAAATGATAAAGGAAAGGAAATGAACTTTTATAGTCCATGATACACATGTTCTTGTGTCTACATATGGTGACAATAATATGAAACTACCCTGTACTCCTTGTGGGAGGCACCTAAGTGTGCTACAAACAAGGTGTACATACCTTACCCCCTGTGGAATTTGAACTTGTGACATCTCTTTCAAGAGCAAAAGTTCTACACCACTAGGCCAACTCAGGTTGCACAACTATTAGAGTATGAAAATATAGTTAAGTATGTTCACCTATTGGATTTTGAAAAAGTAATTAGCAACAATCACATTCTATAAGATCTATACAAGAGGAAATCCAATTGCATCTTTCATAAGCATTGTCTCAAGGAGACAAATTAATATTTCTTTTGTTTTTGAATGAAAGGTAAATAGATTTTGATGGGCTAAGTACAAGGAAAGTGGTTGAACTTTCTCCAACTTTGATGGTATACACATTATGGCTTGTTATTAAAGAAATACACAATTTAGCTTTAAATCTTATGATGCTGCCCATATATCCTAGCATCGTATAGAAGGTCATGAAATGGAGTCCCCCCTTCCCATGGTTTCTAGGCACAGAGATTAAAATCTAGCGAGTGCCAGATTCTATTTTGTCATTATACAAATTTAGGATTAAAAATTGCAAATATTAGAAAACCAGTCGTGTATGAAACTACTTCACCTACATATTGATAGACCATGTCAACATTTTTTTATGTTGAGTACAATAATCCATTAAAACACTATTTTTTTTGCATGCTACATTTATCTATTCTTGTAGTGCTTTAAGACAACCCAAAATATATTTTTTGAAATACACAAAAATATTTTGGTCACATTTACTATTAGAATAATACCTTACATCTTTATCCTATACTATTTAATGGTCAATATTGTAACTTATATAAATATTAGATACTTTTAAATTTATGGTTGTTTCTTTCTAGAAACATTATCTTTGTACCTCTATAAATGATTGTTTGATCATTTATTTAATTCATCCAATTATTTAACAAAGCATGACACTTGAGTAAAAATACATTGTATTATTTTTTGTAAGATTTTTTTTTTTGGATTCAAGTATAAACAAGTTTTGAGGGGACCTAAAACCTCATACCAAATCCATCAGAGTACAAAACAATAAGTCCATAGTATCAAGGAAGTAGAAAACCAAGGTTTTACAAGGACCTGAAACCTCAATAATTTATACATTAATAAAACTTACCAAAACCCCACAAGGATAGACACCTAACTACTACTAGAAACAACAGGGACTAGTAGACATGACTAGAAACTAGAACTGGAGACTAGAGACTACACAGAAGATGACAAAAACTTAAAGACCAAAAAGAAAAAAAGAAAAAGCACAACACTAGGCTAGCTCTTTCACAACCTTAATTAGGTTCTTCCCGAGACTAGGTAGTTCTTCAATAGATTCCTTTATGGTCGATCTAGGAGTATTCTCAATAGCCTTCTTTGTGCTCAACTTGGTACACTTTCTAGGGCCTCCACTTAAAGAGATAGCAGTAGGGGGACACAATTTCATCCAAACTTCTCTTACCCAAACTAGTAGCAATGACACAAAGCCTAGATGTCACCATATTCATATTTTTCTCGCTATCTTTGATAAGTTGGCAAAGTTTTCTCTCATAATCCAAAAGTTTACCTAGAATGTTGTCAACCTTAGCTTCCAAATCCAACCTTTTGTTTGTTTCTTTCTCTAGGCCAGCTTGCAAGTCCCTAACCATCCTCTTTAGAGAATTCTTTCCATTATATATCTAGGTGTCAACCATGAGGGAGATATCAACCTAAATTTTAGCTTTGTGAAGAAACTCCAGATTGCCCTCTCTTTCCTTCTTGACCATTTCATTAGGTTCATCAATGACATAGCTGCCCTGCTCCTTTCCATGCTTAGTATTAATTTCTGCAATCCTTGCATCTTCTGAATCCTCAATGAAATCCTTTTCCTCCACAACATAAAAGCCTCCCTCCTGCTCACTATCATTGTGGTCCACATTAGGCAAGTTCGCTGTGTTATTATCTAGCTCACAATCCTAGGCATCCTATAATCCCTCCTTATTATATTTCCCATTTCTAGATAATATATCATACTTCCTTAAAGTTCTCTTCATGACATTATCCTTCACAATGTGCTCTTTATTACATGTTGTCACTTCCTCCTCACCTTTGTTGATACTTTTAGTTCTAGCCTTATCTTTCTTACCCTAGCTTTTAGTCTCCTTTTTACTTTTCTCCTCATTGACATTCTTTTTCATTATCACATCTTTGAGAGTCTTAGCAATATCTTTCTTCATATCATAAGCCATCTTTGATCCCTCACCTTCTTTTTTCATAGTTTTCACAGAGGTATCACCCTAGCTACCAAAGTAACCCTCATTATTGGAACTACAACCTCCATTATCAGTGAGATTCTCTTGACTTTGGTCGCCCGTATATTCCTTTTTTTCCTCTTCCCCTGCTTCCGAGTCATCCTTAGATGTGGTCTCCATTTGCCAGGCTTTGGCCTTCTTTCCAGTACCAGGGAAACTTTCCTTCTTTTCAAAAGCCTTCACAGTATAAACCTTCATCTCCTCTCCCTTGGCTTCCAAATCATTTTCAAACTACATCTCCATACCTCGAGCCACCACACTCATTTTACCATCTCCCGAAGTCACCTTGCCCTTCCTCATAGAATTCTTTGCAGTGGTGTCCTTAATAACTTTCCGTCTGTTCTTCATAGAGGAAACCAAGGCCCTTGGAGACCTATCCCTACAATATTCAACAATCAACATAGTTAATCCTTCATGAAGAATGAGCCGACTTTCCTTTTTACAATGAGCTTGGAGACCCAGAAAGAGGGAATTCATCTGAAGAAGGGAAAGGAAATCTTATCTTCATACCAAAAATGGTTAAGGAAAACAAAATGATAATTGTACACCCTTTTAGAACAACCATCTAGAATAAAATATTCCCTCACAAAGGATAAAACTTCCTGCCAAATATCTTTAATTTGCTCTAGGTCAAAAAAATCTCCCACTTTAACTTTTTTCTTCTCCTCCTCTGACATTTAGGGAATTTATTCAATGTCGCATTAGAGATCTTAGTTTTCTTATTAAACTTTATACCACTTTTATGGAGCCCAATAATTCCAGCTAAAAAACCCTTATAAATTGTAATTGTACTCCATAAAGACATACTTTATCCCCATACCAGTTCCTAAAAAGCTCTATGACATTTGGCTTGAAACCATGGAGTTTCTCAAGGTAACCAGTAACTTTACCTTTAGTTAGGCGTTCCCATACCATTTCCTTCTTCTAGAGGCAATGCCATCAAGGAAAGATAATGATCTTTTCAAAACAAGAAAAGCCTTCAAAGACACCCAGAATATGTGCCGAATAAAGATGATAATAATGAAAAGGTGCACCCTTAAGACTTAAAATTTTCTTTCATTATTGCCAAAGCAACCACAGTTTCAAAGTAAACTATTAACAAATCCTCCCAACAGCTGCATTATTCACATCATAATTTATTAACTCTTTAAGCGCCGCTCAAGTGTTTATGTCGTCTTCCATCTCATCTGCTTACCTGAACTAATTGTCATGTTGGCAATCCAATCCACCACCCTTTTAGTTTTCCTGTAACTATGAGAGATATAAAATTTATTAAATTTTTTGAGGAGCTCCTTAATTTCTGAAATAATAGATTCAATAGACTAGGTAATTGCATTTTTATTATTAAAAATCTTAATTATATTAAGAAAGTCTCCTTCCATCCAGAGGTTCCCATATCCATCTTTCACTGTCATTCTAACCACATACAAAGCACCAAATTCCTCAACTATATGGCTAGAACTAATACCAAGGGGAGCTGCAATAGCACCCACATCTCTACCATAAAAATCTCTTAAAATTCCACCACATCCAACTTTATCGGGATTGTCTTTTGCAATTCCATCAAGATTTTCTTTGATCCACCCATTAGGAAGTGATAACCAAATTGCCCCATCTCTTTTTTTATGAGGCTTTAAGAAAAGGTTCACTGAAGAATTTCTAATGTTAAAATCCCCCTTTTCACCTATATGGGAAATGAAGTTCTCCTTAATAGCTCTAATAATCTTGAGACTTACTACCACGAGGGAATATCTTTTTCTCTAAATATCTAGTTTTTTCTCTCTTTCTAGATACCCTAGTACAAGTGGGGAAGAGAGAAGTTCCAAAGTGCTTTGGCTTCAAAGCTCTTGATTGGACACTTCCAACTTTCAAAACAATTAGTCAAGTTCTCTACATGGACACATGATAGCGACTAGTAGTCCAGGGCCATTTTAAAAACTGATTGGCTGAAGCTAGAGTGGATGAAGAGATGATCAATATTTTCAATATCTCTCTTACAAAGAATACATTTATTGACAAAGTGAAAACCCCTCTTATTCAAATTATCAAAAGTGAGGATTTTGTTATGAAGAGTAATCTAGAAGAAAATTTAAATTTTAGGAATAAGACCTTCTATCCAAGTTTTCGCTCAAGGGGGAGGTCTTTCGTCAACTTTGTCCCTAAAAATTGTGGCCACTTTAAACTTGCCACCGTGATGAAGACCCTAGAGAAGAGAATCCTTACAATTCATATTTATACATAAATATTTGAGAGAGTTTTGAATTATCCAAAGGTCTTTATTAATATCCACAAGATTCACCCAATTCCCATCTCTCCAATAACTAGACACAAAATCCCCATATCTTTATTTACAACTATCAATAATATCCCTATCATTGAAGGCACTTTCCAGAGGGTAAGCCATCAACTAGCAATCCTCCTAGAACTTCTGTTTTTTGCCATCCCCCACTTTCCACCTTCTCCCCATGGAAACAATATCCTTAACCCCTTGGAACCATATTCCAAATAGAGGAAGTATTAGCCACATGAGGAGAGTTAATGGAATCTTGTAGAAGTGATATTTCACAGATACTTGTGTTTCCAAATAGTGCTCCACTTCTCGCAATCTTCAAAGCCCCACCATCCCTATTTGGAAAGAAGAGCATTGTTCCTTAGTCTAATAGGGTCTAATACCAAGACCCCCTTTACATTTAGGCTTGCAAATAGAATCCCAAGCCACCAATGACAACCTTCTCTTATCCTTAGTCCCCATCCAGAGGAAATTCCTTTGGGTTCTTTCAAAAAAGTCTGCATATTTGGCTCGGTTTTTGAAGAGACTAAGAGCATAAGTGGGTAAGCTTTGAATGCAAGACTTAAGTGAAGTTACCTTACCCTCTTGACTAAGAAAATTACCATTCCAACCAACAAGTTTAAAATTAAATTTATCCATAAGAGACTCCCAAAAAGAATTTGGAGGCTTTAAACCAAGAGGAAGACCTAGATAAGTTCTCGACAATGAGGCAATGAAACATAGCATAACATTAGCAATCTTTACCTGTCTATGAATAGGAGTATTAATGAACAAAATGGAGCTTTTCTCCCAATTAACCTTTTGACTAGAGGAATTAGAGTAGAGATCAAACACCTTCTTAAAGCTTCTTGCTTCCCTTATAGAGGCAATACCCATTAGCACAATATCATCTACAAATTGCTCACAAGAACACGACAGGAGATTAGAGGATGGTATAAGACCATGAATAGTCCCATTGTTTGATAGATTACCAATGTGCGTACCCAAACATTCAACCATGATGTGCAAAAGATTGGAGGAATAGGATCTCCTTGCCTCAACCCTCTAGAAGGTTTGAAAAAGATAGAGGAAGCCCCATTAACTAGGACATCAAGAGAGACCATAGTAACCAATTGGGATATGAGCTGGATGCATCTATAACCAAAGAAAAAAGCCCTAAGAACTTTGAAAAGAAAATTCCATTCCACTTGGTCATATGCCTTAGATAAGTCCACCTTCATCACAAATCCCTAGGTATTGGAAGAGACCATAGAATGAATGTTCTCATGAATCACTATAATAGAATCCAGAATATGTTGGCCTGGAACAACTTCTTTCTACTGTCGAGATATAAGGTTAAGGATCCTCAAAGTAAGGATATTGGAAATGATCTTATAGATTGAGTTACAAAGACTAATCAACCTAAATGAGTTTGGTGAAATGACACCAACCTTCTTAGGAATACAAAAAAGGAAGGTAGAGTTAATATCGTTTAACATCTTCCTTGCCCCAAAGAATTCTTTAAAAAAATTACACACATCCTTACCAATCACTTCCCATAGTTGCTAAAAGAAAAACATTGGAAAACCATTCGGTGTTGGAGACTTATCCCCTTCAAAGGAGAAAATAGCTATACTGATTTCATCATTCAATGGGATTGCCAGATGCATTTTATTATGCTCTTCTAAAATTAAGGAAGGAATGGATTCCAATATTTCATTATGACTCTCCCAAGAAATGCTAGGATCAACAGATAAAAAAGATGAGAAGAAGGCCATCATCTCTTTAGTAATATCCTCCTCATTCAAAATATCTTTGGAATAAATCTTCAACAAATAAATTTAGTTAGCAGCCCTGTGCTTCTTAGTTGTTAGATGAAAATATTTAGAGTTTTTGTCCCTTTCCTTCAGCCAAATAGCCCTAGAACTTTGTCTCCAAAAAAAATATTCTTTGGATATCACATCACAATAACTAACCATCTTAGCATTTTCTTCTTCCACAAGATCAATAGAGTACCCTTCAACTTGGATTCTATCATGAATCTTCTTTAACTCCTCTTTTAAGGTTGATTTTTTTTTTCTTTTGAAAAATATCCCCAAAGGAAGTCTTATTCCAAACTTTCACCATATCTTTGACATGTCTAACTTTTTTTGCAACTCTGAAAAGGGCTGACCCTTCCACCTTAATATTCTATCATCCTTCAAACTCGTGCTATAAATTTGTATGCTAAATCTACATCTTTTCAAATATGAAAGGGAAATTCCTTCTCCTTGAATAGGAATGAGCCATAAAAATCAAAGGAAAGTGATCAGATACCATCTTAGGGATGAAATATAGTGAGCAAAAAAAATTATGTATCCAATCATGTGACAAAAAAGACCCTATCAAGACGAGCTTGACTAGAATCCTCCCCAACTCTCTAATTACTCCAAGTAAAGTTAAGCTCTTGGAGATCCATATCCATCAGAGCTTCTTGATTAATGAACTCCACAATATCTAGTCTACCTTCAAGTTTACTCGAATTTCCCCCATTTTTTCATGTTCATAGAGAGGAACATTAAAATTTCCCAAACATGAGCCAATTATTAGCATCCACAGTCCTTAAATAATATAATTTCTCCCAATTTTTCTTTTTGGCATTCCTATTATTTGGTGCATAAATGTTTACCATAATCTAGCTAAAGTCTAGTTTGGAGTGATGAAATTTGACAACTATCAAATGCTTACTTGAATCTACAATTTGCCAATTTAGCAATGATTGTTTCCATAGAACCAACGTACCTCCTGAAGCCCCTTTAGCATCACTTGTAGCCACCCCACAATTTTTGAAAAGCTTGAACTTCTCCGACTTTCCCTTTTTCATTTTGGTTTCTTGAAGTTCCAGAATATCCGAATTATGGTCATGAACTAGATTTCTAACCACATCTACTTTATGGTGTCTATTAAGCCCCGTTATATTCCATGTTATAATCTTCATTTCTTCTTTGGAGTAAATTCTAGAATAGTAGCATGGTTTCCATCAACTATATTTTGTAGGCTCTCTTATTCTCTCTTATTTTTTTTGGATTTTCCTCTGCACTTTACTTGGAGAACCAATGTCCTCTTTCACAACAGGGGATCCAAAACCAGTTTTATTTCTTCTAGTTGAAACCCCACTAGAAGAGGAGGATGAAAAGCCCCCTTCCTTATCTGCCTTCTTCTTATTTCTAGTTTTTTGTATCTTTTCTTCCACTTCAACTATGTTCCCTTTCTTGAGATCTTTACCGGCTTGTTTTACCTCAGATCTTGCACTTTCTCCTGGATAGGTTGACTTCACAAGTTCAACCAAAGATGAGTGAGAGCCAAGTATTCCACAATTTTAAGCCTCAAAGTAGGAGTTTGTCTCTTGATAGTTACCCCCTTCGAGCGAGCCTTCCACTCTTCTAGCCGAGTTCCCAAAGTGAAGATCATAATGATTCTCTTTAATTTATCCTTCCTCAATACCACCCCCCTAACTCTTGTTAATACTTGAGTTAGAGGACAAAACTCAAAAAAACTAATTTTTTTTTCCATTGATCATTCCTTGACTCTGATTCCTTAACTTCCTGATCAAACATAGTGTTTTCATTTCCAAGAGTCCCATCGAGGGAGGCAAGATGACATGAACCAACTGATTTCCCTCTTAGATTAACATCAATGCTACCCTCATTTTGAGCCATCTTCTCCCCTTCAACAATAACTTGATTATCTCCAGAAGTCTTATTAGTTTCTCCCCAAGGATATATTTTTGAACCTTTTCCTACCCAACCTTAGGTTTCCATACCTTTTTTTGTTCAACTTAGGGTTTCTTCTTCTTTAGATCCTCCTTCATACTTTTCTTTAGTTTCTTAGGGCATTTCTTGGCCCAATGCCCCACCTTTTTTATAATAAAACAATGCATTTTGTAGATCCTCAAATTCGTCTTTTTGTGTCCATCTACCAAGTTTGGGAAAAAAGTGAATCTTTTGGAGAAGATCCTTAACCTAATGAACCTTAACATAGATTCTCACAAATACAAGCCTTAACTTGGCTGTCGTCCTAGCATCAATAGCCATTAACTCACCAAATGACTCAACCAATCCTCTAAAAACATCTTCATGCCAAAATTCTAGAGGAAGGTTTGAAAGTCTCAAGGGTTGTAAGGAAAAAGGAATTTGACAAATCCATATTTGGTTCCCACTTCTTCATAGTCAGAGTACTTTTACCAAATGAAAAGGGACCCTCGCATAAGACCATATGCAAATCTTCCTTGCAAGTAAATAGAAAAGAAAAAAAACCTCTAGTCCTAGATGCAGTGACATATTAAAAAAACTCTTGAATGAAAATTTTATTAGTTTTTGAAAAAAAATTCATTATTTTTGGGGTTCTTGAGTATTTCCTCCATTGGAAAATGATGAGTATGGTTTTTTCACTTGCTTCTTTACCTATAATTCATGGTCCTTGATTACATTATTTTGTTGCTTAAGCACGACAACTATTAAAGAATCTCTCTCTCTCTCTCTCTCTCTCTCTCACACACACACACACACACACACCTTGTCTATGTTGTTTATCTATAAAACAACAACCCATGCTCATGCTTCACCCTCAATTCACTTGTTTTTTCATGACCTACCTCTACAAACATCATTTTCCTACTCAAGCACTGCCCTTGTTTGACTTTTAGACGATAATTCGTGACCTATATTGTTTTTGCCCTTTTTCTACATTTCTTGGCCCATTTTTCCAAGTTTTGAGTTTTTTTTTTTGTTACTTCTCAGTATGTAACTAGGGCTTATTTTTCAAGCAACCTCTATGCAACTCATGAATCAAACTTGGTTTTTCTTCCAAAATTTGTGGTGAATTTTCTTGCGTTAATCATTTTTTAGTGTTTATAGACCTCTTTTTTCAATCACCTGGGGTTTTGGAAAACTCTTTTAAAGTTAAACCTACATATTCTTTATATTTTTTGTAAATATTTTTGGGTCTTCATTAGAATTTTCTAGGTTTGCACCTCAAGATTTGTGTCAGCCATACTTCATATTTTTTAAGTATGTACCTCAATCTACTTGCGTTTCTGGGTTGGGATCCATGCCTTGAATTTTGACAGTTGTTTGTTGCCTCTTCATTATTTCTCTTTTTAGATGGTATCTTTGACCAACATAATGTTGGAAGGGAGTCAACCATTCAACCAAAAAATTTACAATATGTAGAATTAGTGGACGATGATTATCTTTGATTATTTTCGTCTTGATGAATGCATTCTAGGCAAAAGAGTCTCATCCTACTAGACTAGGGAAAGATCAAGATAAATTTAAAAAGTGCAACAAAGAAACAATCAAGCATATCACACTTTTAGTTATTGATGGGAAGTTGCCACAAGTGCCATTGGTAAGATAGTTGTAGAAATCTAGAATTTTTTGAAGGATCTCCATGAGACATTAGATAAGATTTGTGTGTTCTTCCTGAGTGTAAATTGTGGTCATTTTCATGTTTTTTTTTTGCAATTGTCCTTGATGTCGTCGCAATACCAACGTTGGCATTGTAATTCTGATGACATTGAGAGTATAAACAAAAAAAAGAAAACACGACATAAACCATTCCCCATTTGTTTTGATTGTAGAGAGCTGCATGCAAAAGAGGGTGAAGAGCTTCGAACGAGGGTGGAGAGCTATGAGAATTGCCTTGCGTGCCCTTGTCATTGGTACTGCATTTCATTTTTGTGATCTCTGCATTTCATTTATGTGCCCTTACTTTGCAATTTTGTTGTTGTGTACCTCTACTTTTCATTGTCATGCCCTTGCTCTGTGATTTGGTTTTCATGCCCTTGTGACATCTGCATTTTTTTTTATGTACCCTTACTCTATGATTTTGTTGCTGTGCCCTTGTTCTGTGATTTTTTTTACCATGCCATGCCCTTGTGATGCAATTTTGTTGCTGTGTCATGCCCTTGCTGTGTGATTTCACTTTCGTGCCCTAGCTTTGTAATTTTCTTCAAGGGAGATATGTAAACATTCATTTATTTTCCTTCTAAATAGGTATCTCTTTGTATTTCCTTCTAAACATGTATATTTAGAGATCTTTTAAAAGGTGCTTATTACATCTTAGTACAATAGAAAAATAAATCCAACTACATACATATTCGAGAATTCAAATTTAAAAAAAAAAAATACTCACTCAACCCATGCTAAGTGACTTACCTCAAGATCCTCCACAAAAATAATGCAAACCATGAAAAATGGGCAGAGCTCACAATAAATTTTACAAAAAAATATCATAACAGATATTTTTAGAAAGAAAGTAGCCATAACCCAATTAAATAGGTCTAGTTGCTGATTAGCTGGGTTGATTAAAAATTCCTATAGAACTATCATCATATTAGTACAATAAAACAAACAATCACATGTTCCCAACTAGCAGGATAAAATACAATTTTCCAAGGTGATAAAATTGCATATGCAAGGACTTGAAGAATAACTTCAGTGAAGATTTGAGTGTAAGGAGTTGAAGAAGCAAAGTATGCTTCTGTGTAAATGCCATAATCACAAGGCTCATTCCCTTGCAGAAGCCTCTACCACAATGACATTACCTCTAAACCATGCATATGATGTTGAAGTGGTTCCCAATCTTGAAACACTCTTATAAGAATTTGATACTTGGGATCATCACAGGGAGATTGTGTCAATACTTGAAACACTCTTATTTAAGCATTTGATATTCAGACTGTAAATTCTCAAAGACGCTTGCAAGTAATTCCAATGTCATAGTACCTACCACAACACTTTCTTGGATTCTATCTAGTGGCTCCCATGATAATATACTCTATGTTGTTTAGCTATTGTTTCTGTCGTGCAGTCTCTTTCTAAAGCCTCTCGTTCTCCTTCTCTTTCTAAAGAAGCTCCTTCTCCTTTGCTCTCATGCCTTAAATTTTGATTATCAAACTTCTGAATATATGCCTCTACCTTATCTAAAATCAACTTCACATTGTATTGTAAATCTGGCATAGGTGTTTGATCATCGATAGCTTTCATTTCAACATTCAAGTTTTCAAGATTGATCAACACCCTCACTTGTAGACCTCTGATGTCAAGCACTTTCTGTACTATTTCAACACCATGTTATTACTTTTGAGCTAACATTTCTTTTGGTGCATTTTCTTATAAAACATTAATTTTGTTGAATAATTGTAAATTCTTAGAAAGTGCATTGTTATTTTCATGTATGTATGTACATATAATAATGAAGAATAATAATGTTTTCATACATGTTAAAATAATAACTAACATTACCATTGAATCATATAATAAAGAAGTAATCAACCCAACTAATCAACAACTAAACCAATTTAACTTGTACTTCCAATGTCATAGTACCTACCGCAACACTTTCCTAGATTCTATCTAGTTGCTCCCATAATATTTTCTATGTTGTCTAGTTGTTGTTTCTGTCATGTAGTCTTTTTCTAAAGCTGCTCCTTCTCCTTCACGCTTGTGCCTTAAATTTTGATTATTAAACTTCTGAATATATGCTTCTACCTTATCTAAAATCAACTTCATAGTGTGTTGTAACTCTAGCATAGGTGTTTGATCACTGATAGCTTTCATTTCAACATTCAAGTTTTTAAGATTGGTCAACACCCTCACTTGCAGATGTCTCATGTCAAGCATATTTTGTACTGTTTCAACACCATGTTCTTACTTTTGAGCTAACAGTTCTTTAGGTGCATTTTCTTGTTAAAAATTAATTTTGTTGAACAATTGTAAACTCTTAGAAAGTGCATTGTTGTTTTCATGTGTGTATGTATGTATGTATGTATGTATATGTATATATATATACAAAGAGATATTGTGGATTGTGGATTATGGATTATAAACAAAAAATAAAAGTAAAAACAACATTAATCATTCCCCATTTGTTTTGATTGATTGTGGAGAATTGCGTGTGAAAGAGGGTGGAGACATCCAAAAGAGGGTGGAGAACTCTGAACATTGGTGGAGATTAGTGGAGATCTATGATTTTGTTGCCATTCCCTTGTGATCGCTGCATTTCATTGTTGTGTTTTTCCCTTGTGATTTCCACACCCTTGCTCTGTAAATTTCTTGAAGGGGAGAAGAGGTACCTATGTAAATTTTCTTTTTTCCCCTTCTAAACGTGTATCTCTTGTTCATATATAATAGCTTTGGTCAAATTCAATGATAACTGATTATAATGATTGTATGCATATGTGCATGTATGTCTGTATATCAATCCACTATGTGAACTACTTTACATGCATACATACACACTTGTATAGTATTTGTGCTAAATTAAAATATCATTCATGTCTTGAAGTCTTACAAGAAATTGTCCTTGCATTTAGTTAAAATTATTTGTACCAAACTAAGTATGCCAAAATCTAAACTTACAAATTATATTATCTCTTGGTGATTGAGTAAAGATCTCGTGCATAATATTGTCTAGGTAATGATCAGATGCATTCACATTAAGTCATATTAGGATCGAGCAAATGATCCATTTATGTTACTTCATACTTGTTTTGTTGAGCATTTTATTTAACATAACTAGTAATACTAGAATTATATAGCTACAACTAGTACTCTTGTTTATTTTATTTAATCATATACATTTAAGACTATTATTTTTCTTAAAATTGGATTGTACTTTTTTCATCACTAAAACACAAATATAGATCTCTGATAGTTATCTTTTTTAATTTCAAGATCTTCATATTTGTTATCACTAAAACACAAATATAGAACATTAAGGTGTATTTTGGTTCATAATAGTCCATGCACCCCAAATCAAATCAAAGTTCACATTTCAAAGGCCAAAGGTTCTGAACATGAAACTAGTGATTCAAAGTGTTGGTTCATCAATATGAATGTAGAGTTCAACTGTTCAAGTTTCCAAGTAGCTCATACCATTTCAAAAGACCAAGTCCAGTGATTCGTATCTAGCAATTTGATGATATATAAATTCAATATGGAGGAGGATATATTGGCATCACAAACAAAAAATCCCATATCCATAAACAATGTCTAATCTTTTGAAAGTCTCTATCCTCTAAAGACCTAATACATGGAGCCATTATCATCATGACTAGATCACTCTCCTCAGATGAATTCAATCGAAACTATTCATACCAAACTAAGTATGTAGAAATATGTACTTAAAGATTATATTATCTCTTGTTGATTGAGTAAAGATCAAATACAATTTTCCAAGGTGATAAAATCACATATGCAGATGTCTGTATGTATGTATAAATGAATGTATCTATGTATGTATGCATGCATATATTTATGTATATATGTATGTATGTATTTATATCTATCTATATGTATGTATGTCTATATATATGTATCTTTACATCTTGTTGTCGTGCCCTTGTGATCTCTGTATTTATGTATGTATGTATCTACATATATGTACATATGTATATGTATATATATGTGTATACATACATACATACACATATGTGTGTGTGTCTATGTGTGTATGTATGTATATAAATAGAGAGATCTATGTATACATACATACATACATAGACACACACACACACACACACACACACATATGTGGGGAAATATAAAGAGATACATGTTTAGAAGGAAAATAAAAGAACATTTACATAGGTACCTCTTCTCCCCTTGAAAAAAATCATAGAGCACTACTACATTTTGGCTCAAATACACCACAAATTACACTGCCATCACAATTTGAGCCCAAATGTTGTAGTACAAAGGGTACATAGATCATAAGGGCACAACATGACAAAAAAATCATAGAGAAAGGGAAAAAAGATCACAAGGGCACAATAATGAAATGTAGAGATCGCAAGGGCACGGCAATTGAAACGCAATGATCACAAGGGCACAACAATGAAATGCAATGATCAAAAGGGAATGACAATGAAATCTCCACCAACATTCAGAGCTCTCCACCCTCTTTTGTGCTCAACTCTTCACAATCAAAACAAATGGGGAATGATTTATGTCATGTTCTTGTTTTGTTTTGTTTATATCTAAAATCAACTTCACATTGTGTTGTAACTCTAGCGCAATCAAGTTTTCAAGTTTCCTCTTCATTATATAGTCTTTTCCACCCTAAAAACCACTTTGTTACTTCATTAAAATCAAGACTTGAACAAAGATAATGATACAGAACCTACTGCGACTTTGAAAAAAATGTTGCCTCCAATACCATATTGGTCTACTTGCTAATTAGGTTGATTACAAATTCCTATAGAATTGTCATTAGATTAGGTATGATAAAATGAACAATCAGTTGTTCCCAGCTACCAAGATCAAATACAATTTTCCAAGGTGATAAAATTGCATATGCAGATGCATCACTTGCATGCCAGACATGAAGTACATTCCCCAATTTATAACGAATGGTTGGATATAAAGGCTCCATATGCTGGCCCAACAATGGAAGACAAGGATGTAACCGTGCATGTATTGAAGTTAATTTGGGCATCAGTATATGATCCATAATTTTATGAAGTACTGAAGCTGGTAGTAACTTCTCCCATGTCTCTAGAAAATGAAGCATAGGTTTAGGGTCCCTTGGCCCCCAAGAATTTGTAGCACAAGTTCAACGTAGTAACTCCTTACACTCAACTCTCCATTGAAGTTACTCTCTACCACAATGAAATTACCTCTAAACCATGCAAAGGATGTTGAAGTGGTTCCCAACCTTGAAACACACTTATAAGAAATGGAAAAGAAAATGTAGATGCAATACATGACAATTGCACAACTTGTAGTCTTTATGTTAAAGCATGTAGCTTCGATCTAACAATAATTGTGATCAACATATATATACATATGCATATATGTATACCATTATGATGCACATACTGTTACACACACACACACACACACACACACAATATATGAAACAATGTAGAGTTGAAATCAATGATCATTTATATATTGTCTGAAATCTCATTTAAGTCATGATCGAAACTTATTCTGATTACTTTGATTTTAGATCACTATTGATCTATATAATATTAGGCTATAGTTCATAATGATGGGTAATACATGATTAAGACTTGTGTTGAGTCTATACAACTGGGTTTGATAGACCATCACCAAACTAGTGTGATTGTGAATGCTCATGTCTCCATTCAGAGACATGCCCATTCACCATCACACCCCTCTGTGTAATTGTAAATGCTCATATCTCCATTCAGAGACATGCCCATTCACCATCACAAATCAGTGTTCATACCTGCAATAAAATTTGTAAGAAACTTTACACTTTATATATAGAGAGATCTTTTTTAAGGTGCTTATTACATATTAGCACAATAGAAAAACTTGATCTAGTTCCATACATATTCCATAATCCAAATAATAAAACAATAAAACTCACTCAACCTGTCCTAACTTAGGTAAAGATCCTACACAAAAATAATGCAGAACAAGAAAAATGGGTATAGTTTGCAAGAAATTTTATAAAAACATATCATAGAAGATATTCTTAGAAAGAAACAAGCCATAACCATAATCAGTTGTTCCCAGCTAGCAAGATCAATTACAATTTTCTAGGGTGATAGAATTGCATACGTAGATGTATGTATGTATGTATGTGTATATATATGTATGTATATATGTATGTATGTATATACATACATATATTTATATACATATGTATATGTGTGTTTGTGTGCGTGTGTGTACACACACACACACACATATCTATGTGTCTATGTATGCATGTATACATATAGAGAGATCTTGTGGATTGTAGAGATCAGTGAAGATCTAGGATTTTGTTGCCATGCCCTTGTGATCACTACATTTCATTTTTGTGCCCTTGTGATCTTTGCATCTCATTTTCGTGTTCTTGTGATCTCTGTATATGTATGTATGTATGTATGTATGTATATAAACAGAGAGATCTTGGCACAAAAGGAAAACAATAAAACTCACTCAATAGGTAGCATGGCCATAGATGCAATGGCAACACCTATTGGTACGTAGATTCCTCTTTTTCTCTCTCATTTTTCATGTGTTTATTTCACTTGAACTATATAAGGAGTGAGTTAGGATGTATATAGGTTAACCTTACATTAACTATAAACTACAACACAAATGTTGCACAAGGTATTGTAGTATTGCAATTATAGAAAATTGCTTGATTCGCCTGAGTGGGTGTATGATGGTGAAGATCTGTATTAGGTGAGTAAAAATCACCAATGGTTATAGGAATACAACTACATCAAAACAATTAGAAACCATAACTACATATTCATTAGAGTGAGTAGTTCAAGGTTCTTGATCCCGTGAATACGGGTATGTAGGTAGCCTAGTAGGTGAAGTATGCCTGCAGTGTGTAGATGCCTTGGATATAGTTAGGTAGCATTTAACTATTTTAAGACATTATATGTTAACTCATGAGGCTCATTCCCTTGTAGAAGCCTCTTGCCAAATCACCCAAGATGGATAGAATATCTAGCTGAGCGCCTCCTATATTGTTCAATTCTTGAGTTCATCTTTGACATAATTTTGATTATGTATAAGAGGACTATATGTTTCTTCATTGTTGCCAATATCTATGTTCATTCTAAATATGTACTCTTGCTTGGTTTTAGCACATTCTTTGATAATAATTTACCTTTTGACTATTGTTAGGGCCTAAGCTTCAAAACCAATGTAAGTTAATTTGCATGGTAGTAGAATTTCTTGAATTTATAGACACAACATTAAGTGGAATCCAAAAAAATTACATTTCAATTCTCTATTGGGGACATAATCGTATTTTATTCCTTAATTTTGGATATAGTAATGAGGGTTTTAACTTAGGCCATGAGAGAGTATTTGAGTTGTGAACATAAAACTAGGAATCATTTATATCGTGTTATATATATATATATATATATATATATATATAATCAACTTCACATTGTGTTGTAACTCTGGCATAAGTTTTTGATCCTCAATAGATGGCTTACATTGTCTCTAGCCCTAGATTGTTCTACAGTCATACCCTCTACTGCTTGATTTATCATTTCAAGGGCTACATTTAGTTGACTTCTTATCCTCTCATTAGCAAGAAGCTCAGGGCCAATAAGACCTTTCCACCGTAAAAACCACTTTGTTACTTCATTAAAATCAGGACTTGAACAAAGCCAATGATACAAAACCTATTGCCACTTTCAAAAAAAGTTGTCTCCAACATTGCAACATATGATAAATGGGAATAGCACATGCTCGAGTCATAACCCAATTAAATTTGTCTACTTGTTGATTAACTGAGTATTGAAGTTAATTTGGACATCACTATAGAGATCTTGTGGATTGTGGATTATAGACTATAAACAAAAAAGAAAAGAAAACATAATATTAATCATTCCCAATCTGTATGTATATAAATAGAGAGATCTTGGCACAACATAAAAATAATAAAAATCACCCAACAAGTAGCATGGCCACATACGTGATAGGAAAACCTATTGATAAGTAGGCTTCTCTTTTTCTCTCTCATATTTCATGTGTTTATTTGACTTGAACTATTATTTCTTAGGGGGCATTTTTAAATATTGGATACATTTTATGTAGGATGTGATGAGGAAATTCTTCGATATAATGAAGCACATTCCCCAATTTATAATGAATGGTTGGATATAAAGGCTCCATACACTAGCCCAACAATGGTAACCAAGGATGTTACCATGCATGTATTGGTACTCTTTCCCTGCGAGGATCCCAAGTATCTATTGCCATTATTAATTTGGTCTAGTTGTTGATTGGTTTGGTTGATTACAAATTCTTGTAGAACTATCATTAGATTAGGTACAATAAAATGAACAATCAGGTGTTCCCAGCTAGCATCATCAAATATAGTTTTCCAAGGTGATAAAATTGCATATGCAGATGTATGTATATATGTATGCTTGTATGTATATGTATGTATGTACATACATATACATATGTATATGTATGTATGTGTATATATACATACATATACACATATATGTGTGTCTATGTATGTATGTGTGTATATAGGGAGAGAGAGATCTTGTGGATTGTGGAGATCGATGGAGATTTAGGATTTTGTTGCCGTGCCCTTGTCATCGCTGCATCTCATTGCTATGCCCTTGTCATCTTTGCATCTCGTTGCCATGCCCCTATGATATATATATATATGTGTGTGTGTGTGTGTGTGTGTGTGTGTGTGTGTGTGTGTGTGTGTGTGTGTGTGTGTACATATATAAACATAGAGATCTTGGCACAACAAAAAAACAAAAAAACTCACTCAACAAGTAGCATGGCCATAGATGCGATGGAAATGCCTATTGGTAAGTAGATTCTTCTTTTTCTCTCTCATTTTCCATGTGTTTATTTCACTTGAATTATTATTTCTTAGGGGGAAGTTTGTAATATTGGATTCATTTTATGAAGGAGGTGATGAGGACATTCTTGGATGCACCCGTGTGATGAATTGCTCGCTAGCAATGAAGATGGACTTCCCCTGAGAGTAGTAGGAGGTGATGAGGACATTTTAGGTACTTTAAAGATTGATCCTTTCTTAAAGATTTTAGATGTTAACGGGGGATTTAGATGTTGGGGCAGGGTGGGGGACAAATGAGCTTCCACCTTCATGTGGTTGGCCCTGATTAATAGAGAATATTAAACTAATCTCAAAACCATGTGAAGCTCAACATTAACCTATGATTGTATGAAAACTAATTGTGTGAATCTCTTAGTTTCAAGTAGTGTAGAAGGACGCCATAGTTCAATATGCAATGCCAATTCATATGCATAAGACATCAGGCGGAGCTGAAAAATATAATAGGTTTGTATTTTTGTTAGAGGTCTTTAATTAGGTATTTTAAGTTATAGACCATAATGAACATTGTTCATGATGGTTTATAATTTTCAAAAATTAATAGACCTATTAAATAAATGTAATCATAATGTGTTTTTATTAGCTTTACCTCCTATCCATGCATTTGAACGTAGTTGCATGTGCATTCTCAATTCATAGTAGCATAATCTTATTTTGGATGCGATGGAAAAATGATGTCACTTTTGCAAGTTTGGAACCTTTTTTTTGTACTTTAAAGATTGATCCTTTCTTAAATATTTTAGATGTTAATGGGGAATTTAGATGTTGGGGGGGTGGGGCCAAATGAGCTTCCACCTTCACGTGGTTGGCCCTGATTGGTAAAGAATTTTAGACTATTCTTGGAACCAAGTGAATCTCAATATTAACCTATGATTGCATGACATCTAATTGTGTGAATATAATGTGAGCTATGAGAGCATCAAAACTATTCAACATTTGCCACCATTTTTTTTATTAATAAAATACGGCATCACAATTGAGATGACTACTTTCGACGATTAGCCATTGGTCACACAACATTATTACCGCATGTTTGTTGCTATTGAGACATACATATTTGACAACTTGTCATGGGTCCCATAGCATTTTTTCCGCAAACACGTCGCAATTGCAATGGTGTCTTTGCCAGCTTTCTATTGCAACTGGGATGGTGAAAAATAACTCTTTACTTGTGACTTGGCACAATTTATGACAGTTGTGTTCATCATAATTTTAATGGCTGCCCTTGCTATCACAAATTGTGATGACAAAAGTTTGATGCCTATCCGATGGGAGCCAATTTTTTGTTCTTTTGGTTGGGCAACGGGTGTCTGTTGCAATTGGGATGACCTGCCATCCCAATTTGGGCCCAAATGTAGTAGTACCAACTAGTTTATATCATGATGGATGAGCATATGCCCTCACAGGAGCATCTAATAAAGATTAAGGACATTTTAGGTCAACTAGAGACCATTGGTCCAAAAATGGATGAAGATGATATGGTAGTAATAACTCTAAAAAGTATATCTAAATCCTATGAGAACTTCATCAAAATGCTCAATATTGCTATAATTAATGTTGACTTAAAGTTTTTAGAATTATACACCATAAATTTGTTGCAAGAAAATTGGAAACAACACTTTAATAGTAGTGCCACATCCTCCTCCTCATAACAAGCCTCTATAGCCAAATCCTTCAACAAGGATAAACAAAAACCTTAATTGGCTCAATAGAAAGGCTCTAGTCAACTTAAGGATAGGTCAAAGTAGAAGAAAGTTTAGTGGAACTATTGCCACAAATTAGGTCATTTGATAAAGGACTATTGGAATCAAATTGTGTAATGCTCCCATTAGGGAACCTAATGAAATTAAGGAAATTTTCCTAAGTGTTCACACATTTTTTTTTTATAGGTTCCCTTATTGTATCTTATCCTAAATGTAATCTTTAAACTTAAGAGGTGAATATTAACCATAACATTAATAAACTTAAGAGCATAAGATCACAGAAATAAAAAAGTGTAGAACTTTAATTGACAAATATTATTACTTTATGTTTACAAAGAATCATAATGATTCATCTACTGAAATTACCTTTACAAAAGATAGATAACAACTTTTCTCTTTGAGGATATATACAAACTATCATATCTACCCTTATACAAAGCTTTATTTAAATACATAAATCTATTCCCTTTTACATTATACATATCAAGTTACATTACATCCATCATTCACAAGCATCAAGTACATCATTGATCTTCTTCAATATTATCCAGGCATGTCTCTCGAAAAGACTTTATTGCTAAGCCAAGACCAAGCCTCAAGTTTTTCCACCCAACCATGTGGGCCCTTAGGAACCACACTTGAGCTAGGAGACAACCCATGATCCAAATTGTCTAAGGAAAACCTAAGGTTTAACCCAAAGAAAGAAATGGATAAACATGAAACATAAGGGATCACAAGAGACTTCAAACTACAAGAACAAGAGTGAAGGGTGTATCAACTAGTAGGTGTGTGTACTTATTGTACCTTCCTATGTGTTGGGATCCACCCCCTTGGCTTAAGACTATATTTCCCCACATAACGTCTTTTCCTTGAGTACTCCAATAGGGATAGGCATGACCAAGTAATGTTTGGATCAACCCACTAAGCTTAGGGATTTAAGAATGTGCAATGAGCCCCTACTCCAAGTACTCCAATAAGACTTCAAAAATTATCTTATTAAGTGTGAATACCCATGCCCAACCCATAGTTTATATATTATGTTATCACTTGTTTACTTACTCACATTGGAGCTAGCTTGCACAAGGCTCTAGTCTTCTAGCATAGGATTTCATGTTTGCCACCTCTAGACCCCAACACCTATGGTGAGCCACTCACCCAAGGTTTCTACCCTACTCAAAATTTATACTCAAAGCATGATCATACAAGATGTGACCTCACAGAAAATAACATGTATTGGAATAACATGTATAAACCAAAAAACAAACAAAAGGTCCACTTGAAAATATACCCAAATGACAAAGCAACTGTTAAACTATGCATCTATTATCTATATATGTGCATTAATTGCATTCTATCACACTTTGGTTAAAGTTGCAGATGTATTCAACAAAAATGTGCATCAACATCATAAACCTACACAAATGCTTCATTTTCACTAGACCTAGACATCCATTCTACATAGCCCCACATATGTGGCACTTAACTGCACTTATGTTAAAATTTCACTTTGGGTCAACATAATTTTGCATACATTAAGAGTGTTGCACATTTGTTTAATCAGGCTGACACAAAGGTTGACATGTAGTGGGGTGCATTATCATGCATATAAATTATATATCTGTTCATATGTTCAATATACCTATGCATTTGTTCTAGCAGACTTAAAAAAATATAATGAAGGCTCTGAATTGAATTCTGAGACTTGTTAGGATGGAGGATGGTTTACCAGAACTTCATGGGTTGGGATCCTAGTTTGAAACCCCAACCATTCCTATTCAAGGAATTCAATCCCTAGCATTCTTACAAAACATAGCTTCCACACAATGTCTCCACCACAAACAATCATGATATGTAATCATATATAGTTTCAACCACAATATATAGAGAGTAATCATTTATTCAACAATATTTTATTAATTTGATCTTTCTTGTCCATGAATCATTAAGTTTTCAAAATAAAATTAGGAAACATGACCTACTTGGTTTCCCATGCTAGGATGAAGTGAGGCCTTGAGTGTGTGAGGGGTGCAAGCTTCTAGCTTTTAATCCAATCTCAGCGTTTACCTTGTTCCTTTCCCTAGCTCCGAGTGTCTCCTTTTGCAGGTTCCTTTAGAGTTTTATAAAGATTAAATCTCCAAGATAATTTGACTATAGTTTTTGCCAAAATCTTTCCTATATTTTGGTTGTTGGACAGCTCCTTATTTATAGGATATTTTAGAGCCGTAGTAATAGTTCTTCTCCTTGAACCTTTGACTATGGTTTGAACCATCCTTTGACTATGGTTTAATAAAATAAATACCTTTTTTTTTTGGGAAAATAATTAGCATTTCCCAAGGTTGCTAGTTATCTAGTTTGTGTGTGGAAAGAGTTTCAAGAATGTTGTGGCTAAGTTGTGAAATTCTTCCTCCAAGGTTTTGGGTTCAAATATTTTTCCATACAAGTCTTATCTCTTTGTGCATCCTTTTATAGGTTTAACACCTCATCTTAGAAGAGTTTCTTGAAGAGCCATGTAGAAGCATTGGTAGAGGATGGGTTTGAGGTTCAATTCCTTAAATAGTTTTTTTATTTGAGTTTATTTTATTTTAGGTATTTTTTTATACAATATCTCACAATAACACACACATATAATATATGTATATTTATTCTGGCATATACATGTGCACCTATATATAGACATATAACTTTATACATAAGAACTAAGACAACATTCAAATAAAGACCCAAAATAAACATAAAATTATTTTAAACATGAATCCCCCCCCTGCAAGCTCCCAAAATTAGGGCAACTGACTCATGTATAAGGAAATTCCTAGGCTCAAGGTGCCCATGTGGATCATGGTTCTATCTCTACATCAATAATTATTATTGAGGCTTTTGTACCTATACCTTTACACACTTGCATCACAACCAAAAGTACAAGCAGATCTACAAAATATCATGATAAGCATCATACAACACTATAAGTATCAAATGGGTTAGCAAAATTAGAATCCATAAATCTAGTAACACATAAGGTAAATCACACACACACACACACACACACACACACACACACACACACACACACACACACACACACACACACACACACGCACACGCACACACGCGTGTGTGGGTGCGTGCACGCTCGCATGCATATACATAATGTATCTCTAATATCATATGTAAGGTAACATCAAATCTCCTATCTCTAGTGCAAAATATGAATCCAATATAATAAATCAAGTCATTAGGGTGGGCACTACAAATTGCTTACAAACAACAAAAGTAAGGAGTGTCTCAACCTATATCCAATATGACATAGTAGTAGAGAATAAAGAATTTTCATTTTATGCTTTCATGGAAAACTTCCCTACACATCATGTGAATATTTTTCTTGGTACATCAAATTTGATGCTTCTCCATACTTCACTTATTGGCATGATTGGTTCATAGATTTCTCATCTTTCACCTATTTAGTCATTTTTGGAGAAGAGTATATTGTTGTTAGTAAGGACAACATGCAAATACATATATGTGTTAGAAATGTCATATTCCTCAATTTATACTACATTCTTGGTACATATTTAAATCTTCTTTTAGTTAGCTAGATTATGTGATATTCTCCTTAGCTTGATGTGGTCTATAATTTATGCAAGTGTTAGATTGTTGACTATGCGATTCAACCAGCTACTGTGGTTATCAACACGAAGGATTATGATCTATATAGACTTGTGGATTCAAGTGATTCTCTTGAGCATTCCCTTGTAGATAAATCATATTCCATCAATAGAGTTTGACATCAACAACATGGCCACCTAGATATCCACTATATTACTCAACATTTTTGGAGGATCTAGTTCTTGGCTTACCTAAAATTCAGAATCAATATCACCAACTTTGTGGAGCTTTTCAAGCTAGGAAGAAGCACAAGAAACCATTCAAGGATAGAGACTCATGTTGAGCCTCAAAGATATTATAGTTGGTCCATATTCTTGTATGTGGTCCAATGAATACATCATTTACAAGTACCAAGTATTTCTTTTTTTTTGTTGATGATGTAAAATATGGGTGTACTTTATTAGACAAAAATCATATGTGTTTACTACATTTCAAATATTTAAGGACTTGGTAAAAAAAGAATGAGGTTGTCCCATAGTCACTCTTAGGTTAGATAATATGAAGGTGCTTTTTTCTAATACTTTCTCCAAATTCTATGATATACACAACATAAAACACCAATTAAATACACCTTACACTCCTCAACTAGAAAAATGTTATTGAATGTTGGAACCACACTTTAACTAAAATGGTTAGGTCTATGATGGAACACAAGAGTTTTCCTAAGAAAAATTGAGAAAAAATAGTCTTCACTATAGTCTATCTCCTTAATTGATCTCTCGACACATCGGTTAAGGAGAAGACTGTTGAAGAATCTTGGATTGCTCACAAACCTAGAAGAAATCAATTGATTGTTTTTTGCTTCTTAATATATGTTTGAATCTAGTTTCTAAACTACTAATTTTTTTTCAAAATGGTTTAGTTTTAGGTCCTCAAAAAAGGGGGCCACAAAAAGTGGTACTGTTTATTCAGAAAAAAAACATAACATAGTGCAAAGTGTGGCCCCCCTAAAATTTTAACTTTTTTTTGAAATTCTTTAATCGCTCTGGTCAAAATTTACCTAACACTATTTAATTTATCCCAAAATTTTCAGGTAATTTTATAATGTGTATTTTTTTTAATGAATTTTTTAATTGGACACATCCCAAAAATGTGAAATATCTATGTGCTCCTCCTAGAAATGATTGAAAACTAATCTAAAGTCAAAACTTCTTTTTTTCAATGTGTGTAGAATGGAGTCTAGTTTCTAAAAAACTAAGTTGTTGCAAAATTTGATGAACAAGCTAAAATCTACACCCCAATTAGTACACGTTGGTTTTTGACAAAAAATGGACATACATTAAAAAAAAATTATAGTTGAAAGGCTTGAAATAGTTGAAATAAAAAATAAATTATATGGTTATATAGTTAACACAGAGATCTACAATGTCATGTAACCTAATTTTATCGATGTTCAACCATGAGAAAACTTGAAGGAGAGCAACAAGAAAAATCAATAATTTTTTGTATGTTTGCAGCAAAACACCTCTCAGACTAGTTTAGAGACTCCAAACCTTTGGGTTGGATCTCCAAGGAAAAAACAAGCCTTAGGCTTGGTAGAATCCAAAGCTTTAAATAGTGCATGTGCACTATAGTGTGTGTGCACTATTTAAAGCATTTTTACATTTAGGCTTGCATAGTGTGTATGCACTTTAGTGCACACATACTCTTAAAGCTTGAATTTTAATAGAGAGGGAAGGACAGAGGGAGAGAGGGTAGAGAATGAGAGATATTAGAGGATGGGGAGAGAGTAGGAGGTTGGATAGGGAGAGAGGGAGGGAGAAATAGAGAGAGAGTAAAGGACTGAAGAAGGTGGGATAGGGAGAGAGAGAGAAAGAGAGAGGGGATGGGAGAGAGAATAGAGGGTGAGAGATCGAGAGTAGGGGATGGGAGAGAGAGAGAGTATGGGGTGGAAGAAGGAGAGAGAGTAGGGGATGGGAGAGAGAGAGAGTAGGGGATGGGAGAGAGAGAGAAAGTAGGGGGTGGGAGAAAGAGAGAGAGTAGGGGATGGGAGAGAAAGAGAGTAGGCAGTGGTAGAGAGAGTGGGAGAGGGAGAGAGAGAGGGGGGGTGATAGGAGTGAGAGAGAGAAATAGTAGGGGATAGGAGAGGAGAGCAAGAGTAGGGAGAGAGAGTAGGGGATGTCTGAGAGAGAGAGAGAGTAGGGGATGGGAGAGAGATAAAGTGTGAGTGAGAGAGATAGAGAGAGTAGGGGGTGGGAGTGGGGGAGAGAGATAGAGAGAGAGAGGGAGGGATGGGAGTGTGCGTAAGAGAGTAGGGGATGGGAGAGAGATTAGGGGGTGGTAGAGAGAGAGAGAGTAGGGAATGGGAGAGAGTAGGGGGTGAGAGAAAGAGAGAGGGGGGATGGGACTATGAGAGAGAGTAGGGGATGGGAGAGGAGAGAGAGTGAGAGAGAGAGTAGGGAGAGAGAGAGAGAGCGAGAGTAGGGGATGTGTGTGTGTGTGGTTGAGTAGGGGATGGGAGGGAGTGTGTGTATGAGTGAGAGAGAGAGTAGGGGGTGGTGGAGAGAGAGAGATAGAGAGAGAGGGATGGGAGTGGTGTGTGTGAGAGAGTAGGGGATGGGAGAGTGGGAGTGAGAGAGAGAGAGAAGGGGGTGGGAAAGAGAGAGAGAGTAGGGGATGGGAGAGAGAGAGAGAGAGAGAGTGAGAGAGAGTAGGGGGTGGGAGAAAGAGAGAGAGAGTAGGCAGTGGGGGGGAGAGAGAGAGAGAGAGAGAGAGAGAAGGGGATGGGAGAGGAGAAAAAGAGAGTGAGAGAGTAGGGAGAGAGAGAGTAGGGGGTGGGAGAGGGAGAGTGAGAGAGAGTAGGGGATTGGAGAGAGAGAGAGAGAGAGAGAGAGAGAGAGAGGGATGAGTGTGTGTATGAAATAGAGAGTAGGGGATCGGAGAGGAGAGAGAGAGAGAGGGGGATGAATGTGTGTATGAGATAGAGAGTAAGGGATGGGAGAGGAGAGAGAGAGAGAGAGAGAGAGAGAGAGAGAGAGAGAGAGAGTAGGGGATGGGAGAGAGAGAGTAGGAGATGGGAGAGAGAGAATGAGAGAGAGAGAGTTGGGCGGATGGGAGTGTGTGAGAGATAGAGAGAGTAGGGGATGGGAGAAGAGAGAGGGAGAGAGAGTAGGGAGAGAGTGGAATGAGAGCATGTGTGAGAGAGAGAGAGTAGGGGATGGGAGAGAGAGTAGGGGGTGGGGAAGAGAGAGTAGGGGATGGGAGAGAGTGAGAGAGAAAGATAGTAGGGGGTGGGAGAGAGAGAGAGAGTGAGAGAGAGAGTAGGGAATGGGGGAGAGAGAGTAGGGGATGAGAGAGAGAGAGAGAGAGAGTAAGTAGTGAGAGAGGGAGTGGGAGAGGGAGGAATCAAGGGAGGGAGAGAGAGAGCGGGGGGATGGGAGTATATGAGAGAGGGAGAGTAGGGGATAGAAGAAGAGCAAGAGAGTGAGAGAGAGGGGGGATGAGAGTGTGTGAGAGAGAGAGTAGATGGGAGGGGAGAGAGAGAGAGAGAGAGAGAGAGAGAGAGAGAGAGAGAGAGAGAGAATGGGATGGGAGTATGTGTGAGAGAGAGAGCAAGGGATGGGAGAGAGAGAGAGAATGGGATGGAAATGTGTGTGCGAGAGAGAGAGAGAGAGAGAGAGAGAGAGAGAGTAGGGTTGGGAGAGAGGGAGAGAGGGGGGGAGAGAGAGAGAGTAGGGGATGGGAGAGGGTGGGATAGGGAGAGAAATATTTTTCACATAGTGCATACACACTATATGAAAACACCAAAAAATGGTCATAATGAAAGTTTGGGTCCCTACTGATCCATATTCTATTTTTTGTCTGCTGTGTGTTCTATTGTTCTAATAGAAAACACAGGTTTCATGCTGTTGGAAGTTAGCAAACACCATATTCAATCATTGGATACACTATTTGAAGGCTTTTTAAATATTCTTTCTATAGAAAAGGTTAGTGTAGTCCTTTTTAAATATTCATTGTTACTATATAGAGACAAATTTGATTATAATTTGACAAGTTGTTTAATATATAGTGAATTCATTGAAATTTGTATGTTTGAATAAATTGTTATTTGGAAAAGGTTAAAAATTTGACAAGTTGTTTAATATATATTGGGTAATCATTGAAATAATTGTAATTTGTATATGTATTTGAATGATTTGTAATTTACAAATTGTAAGTAATTCAAATGTTTGAATAATTTGACATATAGAAATCATCATCATGCCAAGGAAGAAACCAAAACTCAAACAATGGAAGAGAGAGAAAGAGATTTGGCAATTAAAAGAGATAAAATAAAACTACTATGTGAACAAAGAAAATTGAAAAACAATAATGAAGAATTGTCTTTCCAAGAGGAACAAGAACCATTGATACAAAGAAACAAAATGAAAGAATTGGAAAGATAAAAAAAAACAAATGAGATTGTTATGCTCAAGAAAATAATTGAATTGTGAAGCTACACCATCTTCCAATGTTGGAGTCATATCATCATCTCATGTTGAAGAGATGTTAATTTGTACATTCGATGATATACACACTTCATCATGTCATGTTTAAGGCAAAACATCAACATATCAAGTAGGCGATATTTCATCCTTTTCATCTTATTGCCAAGGCACATCATCTTCAGTTCAAAGTACACAAAACACTCAACCTTATGTTGATGCTCAAAATATTGAGGGAATGGAAGAGGTTATAACACCTTCTAAAATTCTTTTTAGAAGATCAAAATATTTGATTGATATTGATACTAACATTTTGACATCAATACCTGTGGGCCTCGCCCCCGACCCATCGTAGCATAGTGATACATTACTCTTATTTTGTTATCCGCGACTCGAGATGTCGAGACATTATCTGATGCTTAGAACATATTTTATTATTTCATGTTGTGTGATGTTATTTCCATATATATTTGATGATTGTTATTTAATGTTCATGTATATGTATGTTGATGAAATCAGTAAAATGTAGGATTAACACATTGAGTTGGAATCTTTATGATTAAGGATATAAGTAGGATGCAAGAAACTCTGATTTATGTATGTTTCAATTTATGTAAATTTCTGATACGTATATATGTACATGTGATTTTCGGGACTACTGATGTGTGCAATGAGTGTGCAGATATTTTAGTCAAGGAAACCGACGAAGGAACAGAACTGATCTCTATGTGCTAATTTTGGAAACCTTGTTGTTCGTAATTCATGTTTTGTATTGTGAGATATATGCATGTATCTTCCTTGTTCAGTAAATGTTATTGTTCGTAATTATGTTCTTTCAGTGTCGCTTGACACTCGTAAAATGTTTATGTGCTTCGGTATGCTAGTTAGGGTTAATTGTTTAACCTTTGGATTCAAGTTGGTTCAAGTTAGTGTCATTTTCTATTAGGTTCTTAATTAGGGTTAGTCATCCCTAATTCGATTTTGTGCTTAATTTGCAAGTTAGAGTTGTTAGATAGACCTATTTTATCTCTAGATTTTTATTTGACTCTAACCTCTTCCCTAAGGCTTTAAAACATGTTTTTTTTTTCTAACTAAAGGGTATGGGTATGGGTTAGGGGTCTTTTCCAACCCCTAAGCCCCTTTTTTTGACTTTTGAGGTCACTCAAAAGTCCCCTTTTTTCCTTTGTGCGAAAATTGCAAGTGGTTGTCTTGAGTTGTCTTACCCCACCTCCTCTTAGGGTTTAACCATGGTGTAGGTTGAGTTAGGAGTTTCTAGTGTGGCTAGTGGGTGGAAATAGTTATTGCTCCTTTTTGGGTGGTTGAGTTGGAGGCTTATTTAGAGTCCTTCCTTGGTCTAGTGGTTTTGTTACCCAATCTCTACATTTAGAGAAGTTTTCTTGAAGCTTGAAGGAAGGAAGGGGATACTCTACTCAAACTGGTTCATTGCCATTACCTCTTTGTGAAGGTAGGAAACTCCCATCTCCCTTATTCAGTTTTTATGTTTTGTTTCATGTTCTTGTTACCTTGTTGTTGTTTTACTGTTGTATGGTTGTGGGTATGTTGGGAAGATTTGTAAACCATGTCTTTTTGGTTGTTTTCCTTTCTTGTTTATGTTTGAAATTTTGAGTTTTTCTTGCATGGGTGTTTTGGTATTACTCACCCTAGGAGAGGGCAGAAGTGACCAATTTTGGGAGAGGTCTATTTAGTTGGACTCCAACCTGTGTAGAGTCTCTTCACAGGATGAGAAGAGGGATAAAGGGTAGGGTGTTATGGGCCCTTACCCGTCAGCACAAACTTGGTATGAGTATGACAAGTTAAATGAAAGAACGAAAGTTCTTGGTTATTGGCAACGATTGGGCATCTGAATTTGGTGTTGTGCTTGACTTCTCCAGTTGGAAGAATCCACCTCTCCCTAGTCTTGATTCATTGTGAATCCTATTGTGTAAACCATGTATGATTATGCATGTTTGATTTTTTTTTTGGTTCTACTTGGTTGTCACCCGATCAGTTATTGGTTTCCTCCATGGTTCTTGAAAAGAGATTCAGAAAACATTACATATTCCTTGATTTTGATCATGAGGAAAAATTTGATTTAATTGTTGAAAATTGGGATTGAGATCCTATTGTAAATCATATTTTAAACCTTATTGTAAATGGCAACGAAGCCGGGTTTTCTTTCTGGTTCTTTCCCGGTTGAGCCCTTGAATCAGGTTGATAATAAAATAAGTGATTGAGTAAATTTTGCTTCTCTTAAAATTTTTGTATTCTATGTTGTCATATGAATGTGTATCAAAGATAAGATGAAACAATGATATCCTATTATGCAAGATTCAAATTGTAAATGTATGGTATTTCCTTTGAGTTTCGTATGAATTAGTTATGTAAGGTTGTGTTGAAAGTGCATTTGCAAGAACATAAAGGAAAGAATTATGTCAAGATATCCAACTTAAATCTGCAAAACGATAGAGGAAAGAACTTGGTGTGTTTTGATACTCCCATCAAAATGAATAGAGTATTATCATTTTTGATCTCTTTATTGTCTCAATTGCCTTAAGACTAGTTAGTCACTATGTTATTTCAATTTTGCTCCATTAGTTATAATAGATAGTTAAATGAATGTGTAGGTGATTATTTCATGTAATGTGGTATCATTGAAAGGCATAGTATTTAGGGATCAGAGCAATTATCAACCCAGAATTCATAAGAGATTTACGTAGTTTTTTGATGATCTTGCAATAGTGTTTTTGTTGAACATGATACATAGTAAGTGATAAGTTAATATCATTGTGTATCAAAAAAAAAAAAATACCAACCTTATAAATTCCATAGCAAGACTTTAACTTACAAGCAAGTTTCAAAAAAAAAATAGAGAAATAAGACCTGTAGCAGCACATATATCTCTCCGGAAATTGTATGAGAGATCTTTTTATTTTGCATGGGAGCAACAGAGGATATTCTTTTCAATATTCTTTTCATTTATATTTCATGGCAAAACGAAATCAGCTTAAAGCAAGATTTACATGATAAAATGTTTAAAGAAATTTAAAAAAAAGAGATTATATATTAAATCTCACCACCTCCTCACCTATAAAACTTTTTATGGTTAATGCTCTTCTTTTTCTCCTTGGGCGTCACCTTTTTAATTCATTTAAATATGTCTTTCTTTGGTTGTTGTTTGAGCAAGTCAATAGTCATCATGACAGATGACGTCAGCTGCTCAACATCCCATCACTCTGCTCTCCCTTAACTCTCGCTGACCTTGTGCATAATTCTTTACCTCCCTTGGGATGCGATTTGTTCTTAAAAGCATTGCACTAAATTCGAGTTGTTTAAGGCAAACACCTTGCCTCTTTTCCATCGCCACCTTTCATGGCAGATTGGGATGGGACGACACCTTTTTCCTTCCCTCGTGTTGCGCTCAGTCCTTCCTATGGGACGCTTGGGAAGCGCTTGCGTGGCGGCTAGGGAGACCAAAGGGGGGGGGGGGGGGGTGGGGGGGGGGGTTGGTAGAGTTAGTAGGTGTGTAGGGGGGGAGCTTAGAATAGGGGGCTAGTTGTAGGTAGTTTCACATTTAAGTTTTCTTTTAGTTTGTAATTAGTATGATTAGTTAGTTTATTAATTATTTTAAGTTGTGTTTTATTAAAATGTTATTAAATATGTTAGAGTGTTAAGAGTTTAGTTAAGTTGTAGTTAGATTAGGAGATAGTGTTTAGTTAGTTTTAAACTTTAAGTTTAGTCTTAGATTAGTTAGTTATTTATTTATTTGATTCTTAGTTTCTTTATTAATATTATTTTATATATATATCTAGTTAGTTTAAAATGAAAATTTAAATTGTTAAAGAATAATTAGTTGAATTAGTAAAGTTTAAGGTTATCTTATGTTTGATTAAGGACTTTTTTTGTAATTGTTAATATTTTTTTTGTTACTTAGTTATGTTTAAGTACTAATTTAGCTAGTTTTAATTTAAATGTACTCTAATTGTTTTAACCATTAAGTAGATTAAAATTATCGATTAATTGGCTATTTAAATAAATTTTAATGTAGTTTTGATTGATTTGTTATTGCAAGAAATTTTAGATCCGAATTCATGTACACTGTTATTTAAGTAAGTTTTATTGCATATCTTTATAAGTTAATGAAATATCATAATTTTATCGATATTAATCTAATAATGCAAGCTTCAAAATTTTTAATGATGTTATCATCCTCATGTTTAAAACCTCAAGATTGTAATGTAAAGAACCTATACTAAAGCTTCTATTATCAATCATTTCAAACCTAGGGCATGTTTAATTATTAATTCAAAAAAAAAAAATTGTGTGTGTTTTTGCCTTCAAAGTTTTGGGCATGACAATACCTAACAAGATTAGCAAGTGTACTTGTCAATGAAAAGTTAATCGTATGTGGAGATTATTCTTTGAAGAATTATATATTATAGGTCAATGCCAATTATTTGTTAAAATGATGAGGAATTTGAAATTTAGACCTATCATGAAGATTCTTGGGCTAAGAACGATGGATGATTCAAATGAAAAAAAAATATTATAAAGAATCTAATGAGTGCTTATGACAAAGTGGGTTCTAAATCACACACCAAAGATAGTAATATCACAAGACGAGTACTTCTATAAAAAATAGTAAGTACCCAAATGAAGAAAGATTGACTCATTAGAAAGACAAGAAAAAAATTAAAAATTGATAGAGGTACTCTGAGGAGAGCCATGCTAAGGCGTGAGAGATTGGAAGTTCCAACAAAAAATGAGTTATGGACATTTAGCAGTAGACTATTGCAAAGGATAAAGAAATTAGTGAAGCTTTGAAATGATTGATTGAAAATTTTTGGACAAATAACACACGTGTTTCCCCTAATCAAAGAGATGTTGTAAGGAAGATTGGTAGCCAAAATATGAACCACATGCGAAACATTTTTTGGACTCAATTCAGACACAATTTTTGACAAAAATTATTGGTATGTATCCTCAAATTTGAACAAGTCAAAGATTTTTTGAGATGGGTAAACTTTTTTATGTGAAGATAAATTACACACGCACAACTTGTTGTAGGATACATATTGAATTTTCTAACCATTTTGATGTTTTAAGGCATATATGTGTGTTTTTACATTCTAAGTTTGTTTTGTAAGATTGCGACATGAATGAGCCACCTAGATCTTCAAGGGAATTCATATCCAACATTTTATGTGAAATAGGGGATGACCAACAATTTTACAAGACATCATGCTTGGATGGTACATGCTTATTTTGTGATTCTTTGCAACTTTTATCAACTTGTAAACATATGGATAGTACACATGCAATTGAAAATGAAATAGTAGATTACGAAAAATATAAGATAGTGACATATGCTCTAAAAGATGAGAAACATGGTAAAAGATGTGATTTATTCATTAAAAAGATTCCAATACATATGAGTTCATGAAGATTATTTGTGAAAAGATTATTTATGAGTATGCAAGGCATACACATAGAGCTCAATGACTAGATTTGCAATTTAAGTTGTGCAAGGATACGTTTCCACTAGATACCATTGTTTTTGTTATAGACTTTGTAGAGAATTACACACTACAACCACAAAATGAGGTGCAAGAAAAGTATTATACTTCTCAACAGGTTTCCATATTTGTTCACATAACATTCATGCATTCGCCTATAAGTACAAAGGATGATAAAAAGATTTTAAAGGAGTACCATTTTTACATCAATGATGGTTGATCACATTCTATAGAGTTTGTACATAGTTGTTTTCAACTATATTATGGAGATTTGGCTAACAAGGAAATACCATATCGTCAACACATTATTTGGTCAAACAATTGTGCATCTCAATTCAAGAATGCATGGATGTTCTATTGGTTGAGTAAGATGCATAGGTTGTCTCGAATTCAATATATGTGGAATTTCATAGAGGTTAGTCATGGAAAGGGAGAGCACGATGGTCATGCATCAAAAGAGCCTTAGCTCGTGAAGAACTAAAGTACAAAGATGGAGCAATATTGACAAGTGAAAAATCTATTGTCCAGTGGCATAACACTACAATGGGTCCAGGTAAGGAAGGTGAGTCTACAGTTTGTAGATATTTTTGGTTGATAGATAATACTAACATTGCACCATATGAGGATTATTGCACACAAACAAGATCAAGTGAGTTGCACTCTTTTAGAAACTCTAATGTAGGTTCATGGAGTATCCACACATGAAAAATGACATGCTATTATCCATTGTATGTAGAGGAAAATTGGGATGAGTTTGAGTCGACTGAATGGGTGGACAAATGAGATATACGGGTTTTGGACCCAATTGAAACCTATTGTCCCCCACAAACACTAGAAATGGTAGAACATCAAAAGAGCCTTAGCTCATGAAGAACTAAAGTACAAAGATGGAGCAATATTGATAAGTGCAAAATCTATTGTCCAGTGGTGTAACACTACAATGGGTCCAGGTAAGGAAGGTGAGTCTACAGTTCATAGATATTTTTGGTTGATAGATAATACTAACATTGTACCATATGAGGATTGTTGCACACTAACAAGATCAAATGAGTTGCACTCTTTTAGTAGCTCTAATGCAGGTTCATGGAGTATCCACACACAAAAAATGACATGCTATTATCCATCATGTGCAAAGGAAAATTGGGATGAGTGTGAGTCGACTGAATGGGTGGACAAATGGGATATACGGGTTTTGGACCCAATTGACACCTATCATCCCCCACAAGCACTAGAAATGGTAGAGATGGATTTTTCCATTCACTTTGACCGCTTGTCTGATCTAGAACAACTTGGTTATATATATATATATATATATATATATATATATATATATATATATATATATATATATATATATATATATATATATATCTTTCTAATTTTAGTTTGTAACTTTATAACTTTTACCTAAGTATTTTCTGAATTAATGACTGCATTTTGTACATTTATCATTGCAAGCCATGTTTTTGTTGTTATTGCACCTGAAGACAATGAAGAAGGGATAGATTATTATTTGTGTCATTGTGTCCAGGCCAAACAAAAATTGGATCATTCGGTTATAGATGGTGAAGGTTTAGAGTATCATATCAGTGCAGTGGTTGTAACTGACACATGGCTTAGACAATATTCTATGAAGAGCCCTAACTTGTGGTTATTTGAGGATTGGCAAATAGAGAGGAAGATTCTTCATTATTCGAACCTTGTTGTCAAATCAAATTTTCACTTGATAAATATGGTGGAAAAACATATAATAAGACTCTTTGAAAGGTTCACAAGTCAGAGCACAAGGCAATACTTGAAACATTAAAATGTAGAGCAAATCCAGTTGGTTCATTCAATTGAAAAGGGAGAGAGAGAGAGAGAGAGAGAGAGTAGGGGATGCATGGAAGAGACACTACTCTTGATGAGATGTCGAAGAGACACAACCCTCCAATAGGTAATAAATAGTCATTCTGAGAATTTGAAACAAGTGCATCCAATAAAGAAAAGGAACATCATTGAAGGATATATATGCATATATGAACATTAACAAATATAAACTAGAAAGGAATACCAATATTGAGTATTGTATACAACAAAGATTTTTCCAAACCAAAGGCAATAAGTCATTCATAATAGTCAACCAATTAAGAACCTAATATATATATATATATATATATATATATATATATATATATATATATATATATATATATATATATATATGAACCAGATTATTCTTACATATGTATGCAATATTATTGACCAAATTAGAATTAGCAAAATGATATTGCACATAATCTCCATTACAACAACATGGAAGCTTTACGATTTTAATAGTTATATTCTTTAGTCCCAAAAATGAACATTACAGATATTGTTCACTAATCCTTTACAATAGAAAATATTTACAAAAAATGGCATTTACTTGTATGAGGACATTATATATTATAGAAATCCCACACTGAAGCAGCTGGCTAGCCACTCAAAAAATAGTAACTGAATGCAAGTGAGATCATAAAGATTCATGAATAAACTAGTATCCCCTTTACTCAAGCAACATCTTGGTCATCTACTTGACTAGGACACGTTTTGGAATTGACAATCTCCATTTAAACTCAAGTCTTCATATAAAGGTGGCAATGAGCTTTTTTTTATTCTGTTAAGATCATTAACGTATTTTGATGAGAATTTTGAGGGATCATGCCCAACTTGAGTATCCTGGCTTCCCAAGTCTTGTAAATGCAAGACCATTAATGAATATGCATTTCTAATTGAAACATCTATGGTGCTGGAATGAAGTGTGTGACAAGATTCTTTCCCTACTAATGAGCTAATTTGAGGCTTTACTTCACATTTCTCTATTGATAATTCTATAGCACTTGTTACTTCTCTATCTAAAATTTTTGTGTCTGTGTACATGTGCACTCTTTTCCACCAGTTGTAGGTTTTGTCTCTTCATCCTAAGTAATTGGCATACCTTAGATGGCACCAAGATAAGAATTTTCTTTTGAAAGGTCCCTTTCTCTTAGATTAATCTCTCTATTAAGCAGGTTTTCTATATCTTCCTCTGTATATTTAATAGATGTAGCTGCAATTCCTTTGTATATTAAGCTTTCCTCCATAAGAATGAGAAGGCATGGGGAGTTAGGCCAACTGTTAGTCACTATATTGAAAAAGTAGTTCTTGGCCATGCCACTAATGGGAATCATTTCAATCTTATTTTTAGAATCGATACCTCATTTGACTTGAAAGAATAATATATATTGTTTTCAATTTCTTTGAAATATCTGTAGCTGGTAGCCAATTGCTTATTCATCACCTTTGAATATTCATAGGAAAATAAGGTATTTGGTTACCTAATAGGTCCTAAGAATCTTAACTAGGGTCCTTGAATGGGTCCTAGATGGACCCATTTGACCTAAATGTGTAAAGAGCAAAAATTGATTTAAAGTTGCAACGTTGCTCAAAAAGTTGCAAATGAAAGTTTGGGAAGTTTTAACTATCCATGCTTAGGTATATGAGCATGAGAAACATATTTTCATAGGTTAGAAGTTTTGCAATCAAATTTTCATTTTTGGAGATCCAATTCCATTTGGATTTTGTGGCTCCATCTTAGGTGATGCTGAAACTTGTAGTGTTGGCCAATACAAAGTTTCCAACTAACAAATTTATCTCACAGTTAGTTGTGGGATCAAACTATCTATTCTGTTAGCTCTAGGTGGCTGGGTAAATCCTAGTCCCAAACTCCTCCTATCTCGTTGAGAACTCAAACATTCTCAAGCATGCCAAACCAAATCGACCCTAAGAGTCACTAAATGCCATAGGGTAGTGATCTTTGATGGGGCATATCTCAGAGCTTGTGCAAGGTATGGATGCAAATTTGGGTGCTATAGGACCATGTTGTAGATACCTAAAATAACTTCTCTCACTTTTTGGAGATCCGATTCCATTTTGATTTTGCGGCCCCATCTCGAGTGATGTTGAAACTTGTAGTGTTGGCCAATACAAAGTTGCTAACTCTCGAATCTTTCTCACCATTTGTTGTGGGATTGAACTATCTATTTCATTTGCTCTAGGTGGCTAGATAGACCCTATCCTCAAGCTTGTCCTATCCTGTTGAATGCTCAAACATTCTTGAGCATGCCAAACTGAATTGACCCTAAGAGCCACCAATTCCATAGGGCAATAATCTTCGATGGGGCATATCTCAGAGCTTGTGTGAGGTATGAATGCCATTCTAGGTGCTAAAAGATCATGTTTTTGAAACCTAAAATAACTTCTCTCTCTTTTGGAGATTGGATTCTGTTTTGATTTTGTGATGCTATCTCGGGTGATGCTGAAACTGGTGGTGTAGGGCACCTAGGTGGCAACTAGATATGTAATCTCATGTAATGATGGAGACTCATGATAGAAGGTAAAGGGGTGATCATAAAACTCATTTTAAACATGTTAATTTTTTATGGTAATAAGGTACAAACCTTGTCTGTAAGGTCAATGAACTTGAGGTCACCTATAAACCCAAGTTGCCTTAGTCCTAAGGATTTTTTCTTTTTTGTTGTTTTGTTAATAAATTGACTCAATAAGTTTTTTGAGAGTCATTACACCTTATATAGGTCCTATGTGTTACCAAAAACTACTTGGTTAAGTTCTAGGAGGAGTTAGTGCAAAAATTGTATTTTGCAATAAAATTTGCTGACAACTTTTTGGCAATTTTAGCAATTTTTGGAAAACATTGAAATTAGCCTTGTCACCAATCAAACCAATTGATAATCAGTTGGAATGGATGTCAAATGATGAAAATACCCTCTATGAAGTTAGAGGAGGCATAAGGTGTTGGTGATTATTAAGTTCTTTTTTTTATGGAAAGGAATCATTGCTCATGCTAAACTTGTAGATAGGATCAATGAGTTATTGTCAAATATCATTACTCCCTATTTAGAACAAAAAACCCATATATTTTTAGAATGAAACACCACTTTAGCTACATGTTATCACTAAATGGAATTAGTGGAAGATGTTAAGGATCTTCTTGGTTTTCTTAATAGGCATTTCATGGGTTTGAAACATCATCACTTTCCTTTATGAAGAGTTGGACGAAAATCAGAAAATTACATGTTGTTGCAAAGAAATTATAGTCATAATATTTTGGAAGATTGTTTTCACTCATAGGATTTTGAAGAATCTCTTGGAAGGATGGAATAGATGATAGAATGAAGTTTGTGAGATAGTTGTTAGGTGTTCCTTGAAGTGCCTAAGGTGTTAGTTTGAAGCAAGAAGTTGATTATGATCCATTTCTTGAATTTGCTCATTTTTCCCTTTTTGCTTCCCAAGTCTTGAATAGGGAAAGTGATCAAGTAGTTTTGTGAAGTTGGGTAGAAGTTTGTTCAGTGTTGTAACCAACTTGGAAAGAGTCTTTGAAGACACTTAGTAAGGTGGGAAAGGTAGTTTTCCTTAAAAGTGTTCTTATTAGGAATCCACTAGCTTCTAGTGTGAGCACTCTGCATCATTTTGGATGCAAATTACATTAAAATAAAATACATAAAATGTACTTAAAATGTAAACAAGAAAAACAAGACATATATTATGATAACCAATAATATCATACATGAACAAACATATAATATATTATGATAACCAATAATGTTATACATGAACAAATGTCATGTCCCCATTTTTCGGAGGCAGTCTGATTTAATTAATTTGATTAGCTTGGTTGTCCAAAATAATGAATATTTTATGAGGATGACTAATTAATCATTTTAATTAAATAAATAGGTGATATTAAGTTAATTATTTATTAAGTTATCAAATAAGTAAATATTAAAAGGTAACTTTATATTTAATTAATTTAATAAAGTGACTTGAATTATTAAATATTTTATAAAGTCACTTAATAGATAAAATAAAAAATGTTCTAGAAGTTTCTGGAGAAGATGGAGAGAAAAGAATAAATAGGCACCTCGGGGCTCCATTCTAATCAGGCAGTTGTTTATCTCTCTTTTGATTTCAGATTGTGATTCAATCACAGGTGCATTGTGGAACCTAGGGTTTCTGCAATTGTCACAACTGGCCATTGAGAATGATAACTCTCAATTGGTACACAATTTTGAGGGTGTGAAATATCATCTGAATTATTGCAGATTAGAGGTGACGTTACAATCATTTCATCAGGGGCAGAATCTGTGGCTTAAGGCCAAAATTTTGGAGGATCATTCTGAGAATTGAGATTCGAAGATTAAGCTATTTGCAAAGTTGGAATTTATTACGCATCAGTTGGCAAAAGGAGTAAGGAAACTTCTTCAACATTCTATATAGAAAGTTGCAGTGTGAGCAGATCGGGGGTAGAAGAACGAGTTCCAAGCCATCTTTCCAGTCGGCATTTTCATATACTGTTAGGGCTGAAGTCTAGGCCGAAGGCAATTGCAAAGATCATGTTATAGGGTGCACAACAATATATAGTGAGCACAGGGTTAATTTCATTTTAGAAATATTGTAGATTTGAAGGCGATTAATAGTCCATTCCAGTTCAGTGTAAGAAAGTTTGCAGAGCAAGGAGGACTGTGTGGGTGTGAGAAGAAAGAGATGAGTAACACCAAATAACAATTTCAAATTGCACACCAATGCCAATCATATATTTGGAGATTTTAAAGAAATCACAGGATTGAAGGCTTTTGTATTGAAGACGATCTCCAATCATTACTGCCGCACTCAATATAATGGTTGATCCATATTAATTATTGAAGACGCATTAATTTGGGACAAGACCGAAGGAGTAGTAGAAACAGTGATTGGACACGGGTCGGAATATATATACAAGGTTTGTTTCCTGATTTTTGACTCAGTATTACTGCAACCAGAGGTGGGTATGATCGTACATATCGGCTTCCTCCTGTCGTCCAGTGGTTTAAAAAAACCAACAGCCCAAGCGCCTTGTCACAGGTCGCGAATCATAAAAATCGCAGGTGACCAAGATAAGAATTATAGAGGGCGGAGGCGCATTTGGTTTCCCTATCGGCTTCATTTTTCCTTGCATCCGATGGACTCAACTTCCGACAGTGCAGACTCCTTAGCAAGTAGCGATTTGAATTGTTTTGGTCGTGTTCCAATCACATCACAGGCGTCAAGGAAATCGGGCAAAAAAACAATGATCCATTGAAGAGTTGGAGAGAACCCCGTATTCTGACCAAGCTTAGCTTTCTAAGGGAGATTGTATAAAAGGAGAGACGGTACCACATCCAGTCTGTGAAGGTATATGACTTTGGATCAACTCCTACATTATCCGATTATCAGGTTCTTTTCATTACTTAGTTGTAATTCTTCAGACTCAGTTATTGTTAATAAAACGAGGTTGCTATGACCATACTACTTGCAACTGAATCACTTTCCTAAATTTTGTCATTATCTATTGCATAAGGATTGGTCTTGTTTCATGTCAAGTATTTGATGAGTAGCCACTCTCCAATATAGTTACTTTAGTGTCTCATTTAGTGAGGGTCATTACAGTGGTCTCAGAGCTTGTTTGCTAACCGTTTGACGAAACATCAAACTCCTGAAGTATTAAGTTTTGGTGTTAAAAAGAAGCAATAACCTGTTGGGGTTATTTCAGTGGTATTAGAGAGGTTCTCTTGCCATCCTGTGGGGTGAGAATCGAATTACATGAGTGATCAACACTCTATTTCAACCAAGATGGATAGGTACAACACAAAATCTTCAAGGACACAATCCTGGACATTTTATAGACACAGTATCCAGAGTCAAAATTGTGGAAAGGAGGGCTATTCAGACATTCAAGATGAACTCAGGAAAATAAGGCATAACATGTCTGAACTGCTGGTTAAGCACCACCGTATAAATGTCAGCCTGTCTGACCCAACGAAGGTGGTTAAGTCAACTAGATTTTGATTTGGCAAATCTTCTCGCAAAGAACTGATTGATTCAGTGGGAGATGTTACTAAGAGCCTTAATGAGGAATTTGAGAAATAAGTGTACAACTAGTCAGAGGTTTCAGTTCAGCCACAGGAAGAAGTGGTGAAGGATATTAACTATCAACTTGATACTCAAGTTGAGACAGTTGTATACAGGTTTCCCAAGGACAATGTCTCAGGTACCCAGGGTGTTTTGGTTCCAACAGGCAGAGACTACATCATAGTGGGTTCAAATGATGATTATGAGGATGTTGTTGTGCATGATGGTGAGATACCTGGTAGAGATGAGCAAACATTGAGCATTCATGACTTTGCTGAGAGAGAGTACCAGGCACTGTTAGATATTTCGTCATATAAGGTTGAGACTGGTAGCACTTCACATGATGTGTCCAACTAGTTGAAGGTGAGCGAAGATAATATTGTGACTTCATTATCTCATCATGACGGGATGCGAGATATGATAGAGGAGCACATTCGGATCATCCAATTACAGGATAGACATAAGGGAGTTCAGGAAAAGTCCTCTTGTGTTGACTTACAGGTGATCAGAGAAGGAATGGGAACGATGAAGTTGAGTTATTTACATCTTCTATCAGATTGTGACCATCTTCTTAGACTTGTCAAAGACTATTCAGATACCTTGAGGAGGAAGGAGGAAGTTGACAGGCTTTCTCGCGAGCTTGAGGACACTCGAGCAACTTTGGTGAATGCTCCATTGGCATTACAGGACTGGGAGAGACATGGGAATGAGCATGGCATGGAGCTAAGCTTAGTTTCATCTTGCACGCCTGACACTCAGCTTTCTACAGTAGGCGGATCATATGTGGTCGCTGATAATGTTACAAGTTCATCTTCCATTCACGTCCAGGATACAAGGACAATGTCAGACAGGTATGTGGAGTTAGTTGGTATTGGTCACATTACTCAGGTAAGGAGTTTTCTTGAGTTACCAGCTGTTTCTTGTTTACGGATATGGTCTCGAGAATGTTTCAGCAGTGTTTGGGATTCAATTGACTGGCGATCTTTAACACTTTATGGTAGCAATGATTGTTTGGGTGCTATCATGGATTTGATTAGCAGATTACATGATGTTGTCTTCTCTTGTGCCAGCAGCTTGTCCAATATTGGTATTAGTTTTTATACACTGGTGTTGAGTTTGGTTCATATATCTAGTCGACCATTCTTGCTGGAAGGTGTTGAAGATTTTTCATATTTGCCAGTGTGTACAGATGAGTCCCAGGATCATATTGACCTTGATGACATCCAGGAGGATGAAGTGGACTATTTTGAAGATTTAGCTTCCTTGATAATTTCTTTGGGTACAAAGGCATTAGACAACAACACTATAGATTTAGACACTCTGGATGTTGATATGAGTTTTGGAGTTGATTCGTAGAATATGGATGGTAATAATCTAGAGACCAGTAACTTTGAAGATACTCCTTTAGACAATGCGTCAGAGGGGGTTTATAGAAGATAGTCTAGCCAGTGCCATCATGTGTCTAGCCAGTTGAAAGTTAGTGAACGAGACATTGCTATCACTTGTGAGCATTTTGATACTGCTCGTCAGTTGTTGGCCGTTACTGGTTGGGGTACCTCTATGACAGATGAGTCCAGCGGTGGTTACTTTTCTTTGGCAGAGATTCATGCCTTGCATGAAGCTGTTTGGATTTTGAAGCAGGATTACTTACGATTGGTAGCCGACCGTGATCACCTGGTTGAGTGGGGGAGTATAGCCTATGAGGCACTCTTGGATCGTGAAGAGGAGGTGAGTGAGCTTTCCCAGGAGCTCATAGTGACTACTAAGACTTTAGAGGACACACGACAGGATCTACAAAAGTCGCAGTTTCAGTTAAAGGAGGTGACTGTGGAGTTGGAGAATTTTCAGTCAAAACCAGCCCCAGACCCAGTTCATTTGTCTATTGAAGTGGATGGTGGTGAGTACACTTCTGTAGTTGCTACTGTGGAGCATGTTGTTGGGACTGACACACATGTTCAGGATTTGGAAGTAGCTGGGCCTAATGAGTTCGAGATACTAGTGGGGTCGAGTCTCTAGGCTGATTCTTCTCAGACAGATGACAGTGTGGTGCAGTTGAGTATGCCACCCTTACAAGAGGATCAGTTGTGGTGTGCAGGGGAGTATGTTGATGCTTCCTCGTATAATTTTTACTACACTGAACCATTCATGGAGTATTTGCTGGATAGTGCATATGTTCAACTGGATTCGCATAAAGTGACAGAAGGTGTTCTCATCCAAGGTATTGGTGTTATTCGCAGATTGGTTGAGAAGATTACAGTGATCCTTTCTACTATGCTACCTCACAGGGATTTTGAGTTGGGGTTTGTTGAGCATAGTACACAGGATCCTATCTAGCCTACAGCCACTCGAAGTCAGAGATTGGAGCCATCTGTTGATTCCCAGTTCAGTGATGATGAGTCAGTAGCAGAGTTTGGGGGTTCTTATCGGCATTATACGGTGAGGTACGCTCATCATTTTTATTTTGACCTAGAGATAGAAGATTTGATTTCACGCAGGTGTTGATTGGCTCCATTTTCTTACCATCCATTATGGGATGGAGTGGCACCATCTTCTGAAAATAGAATTGGTAGTTGCAAGTTACACAATCTGCAGTATCGACACATCCAGGGCAATTTATCAGAGATTGGTTTTGTTGGCAGTGACTCAGGTACCTATGGCTGTTGTCATATTCACAGTACAGTTGGGTGCAAGTGTCAATTAGAAAGGGACTTGAGCTTTGATAGAGTCGATGTTTCAATTGGCTTAAGTTCCATAGAATGGTTTCGTCTATCAGCATCTACAGTTGGTCTCCAGATGATTTCATCAGAGTTGTCAGTTGTTTGGGGGTTGAGTGCAGTTTCTCAATTGCTGATTTTTGTGTTGTTGATGATGATGATTTCTCCATGTGAGTATGGTGAGGATTAGGATGATACACAGATTTACATTTGGGATCCAGGCAGACTGGTTGGTTTAAGGTTCAGCCATTGCTTGGGGACAAGCAATTTTAGGAAGGGCAGACTGTCATGTCCCCATTTTTCGGAGGCACTCTGATTTAATTAATTTGATTAGCTTGGTTGTCCAAAATAATGAATATTTTATGAGGACGACTAATTAATCATTTTAATTAAGTAAATAAGTGATATTAAGTTAATTATTTATAAAGTTATCAAATAAGTAAATATTAAAAGGTAACTTTATATTTAATTAATTTAATAAAGTGACTTGAATTATTAAATATTTTATAAAGTCACTTAATAGATAAAATCAAAAATGTTCTAGAAGTTTTTGGAGAAGATGGAGAGAAAAGAATAAATAGGCACCCCGGGGCTCCATTCTAATCAGGCAGTTGTTTATCTCTCTTTTGATTTCAGATTGTGATTCAATAAGGTGCATTGTGGAACCTAGGGTTTTTGCAATTGTCACAACTGGCCATTGAGAACGATAACTCTCAATTGGTACACAATTTTGAGGGTGTGAAATATCATCTAAATTATTGCAAATTGGAGGTGACGTTATAGTCATTTCATCAAGGGAAGAATCTGTGGCTTAAGGCCAAAATTTTGGAGGATCATTCTGAGAATTGAGATTCGAAGATTAAGCTATTTGCAAAGTTGGAATTTATTACAGATCAGTTGGCAAAAGGAATAAGGCAACTTTTTCAACATTCTATATAGAAAGTTGCAGTGTGAGCAGATCGAGGGTAGAAGAATGAGTTCCAAGCCATCTTTCTAGCTAGCATTTTCGTATACTGTTAGGGCTGAAGTCTGGGCCGAAGGCAATTGCAAAGATCATGTTATAGGGTGCACAACAATATATAGTGAGCATAGGGTTAATTTCATTTTAGAAATATTGTAGATTTGAAGGCAATTAATAGTCCATTCTAGTTCAGTGTAAGAAAGTTTGCAAAGCAAGGAGGACTGTGTGGATGTGAGAAGAAAGAGACGAGTAAACAAAATAAAAATTTCAAATTGCACACCAATGCCAATCATATATTTGGAGATTTTAAAGAAATCACAGGATTGAAGGCTTTTGTATTGAAGATGAGCTCCAATCATTATTGACGCACTTAATATAATGGTCGATCCATATTAATTATTGAAGATGCATTAATCTAGGACAAGACCGAAGGAGTAGCGAAAACAGTGATTGGACACAGATCGGAATATATATACAAGGTTTGTTTCCTAATTTTTGACTCAGTATTACTGCAAGCAGAGGTGGGTACGATCTTCCATATTGGCTTCCTCCTGTCGTCCAGTGGTTTAAAAAATCCAACAGCCCGAGCGCCCTATCACAGGTCACGAATCATAAAAATTGCAGGTGACCAAGATAAGAATTACAGAGGGCGGAGGCACATTTGGTTTCCCTATCGGCTTCATTTTTCCTTGCATTCGGTGGACTCAACTTACAACAGTGCGGACTCCTTAGCAAGTAGTGATTTGAATTGTTTTGGTCATGTTCCAATCACATCACAGGCGTCAAGGAAATCGGGTGAAAAAACAATGATCCATTGAAGAGTTGGAGAGAACCTCGTATTCCGACCAAGCTTAGCTTTCTAAGGCAGATTGTATAAAAGGAGAGATGGTACCACATCCAGTCTGTGAAGGTAGACAGCTTTGGATCAACTCCTGCATTATCTGATTATCAGGTTCTTTTCATTACTCAGTTGTAATTCTTCAGACTCAGTTATTGTTAATAAAACGAGGTTGCTATGACCATACTACTTGCAACTGAATCACTTTCCTGAATTTTGTCATTATCTATTGCATAAGGATTGGTCTTGTTTCATGTCAAGTATTTGATGAGTAGCCACTCTCTAGTATAGTTACTTCAGTGTCTCATTTAGTGAGGGTCATTACAGTGGTCTCAGAGCTTGTTTGCTAACCGTTTGACGAAACATCAAACTCCTGAAGTATTAAGTTTTGGTGTTAAAATACATAAAATGTAAACAAGAAAAATAAGACATATATTATGATAACCAATAATATCATACATGAACAAACATATAATATATTGATAATCAATAATGTTATACATGAACAAACATATAATATATTATGATAACCAATAATGTCATACATGAACAAACATATAATATATCATGATAACCAATAATATCATACATGAACAAACATATAATATATTATGATAACCAATAATGTCATACATGAACAAACATGTCATATATTAACCAATAATGTCATAATTTTAATTTAGTGTCATGCATCAAATATATGCCATTCATCAAATATAAAATGTCATAGATACATCAAATGTATGTTGAATATGTTCACTAACATAAAATCCAAAATATATGTCCACTAATGCCTATGCATGTGTGTATATCCTTATATTTTATTCTTCCCACGAGGGGAAGGAAACAAATCCTTAGAGGTCTTCAATCGTTGTGTGGAGGGAGATGATGGGGTCTTCCTCACATGCTCGCTCATCTTCTTGTTTAAGCTCTTCTCTAACTGGAGCTGATACAAACAAAGTAGATATGAATCAATAATTATTATACATTAAAATAAAATATATGTAAACACAAAATTAATTATTTTCTTACCACCATCAAATAGTCACTTTGTACGTCCACCTCAAAGCCTCACAGACCATCAGGTGTAATAAGGCCCTTCAACAATTCAATCAATATAATCACTTATAAATAACATTTGAAATTTCAATACAACTATAAAAAAACAACAAAAAATAAGAAAATTATTTCATACCTTGGTCAATGGCTCTCAACTAGCCATCACAGAAACAACTCCACAATAGATGGACTGGCAAATATGAGGAGTCTCAGACATCAACAACTGTATGTCATATAATACAATTTACATGTAACATGAAACATGAAAAAAATATAATCAAATGAATTAAATTAACATGAAACAAATGTACCTCTACAAACCTCATATCATGCCTAGGCTTAGAGTCCCTTGTGAATGTCGATGGTCTAGTAGAGAATTGATGCACATTGATAAAAAAATTTGTTAATCCTTCATATGATTACTTAATAAATATATGTATTAATTTAAATGACTAAATCAATACATACCTCTTGACTCATCAATAGGATGTAAAATGGGGCCAAGGAATTTGTAGTAGGGCCATCAACACTCTTACCCTAAATTTTGAACAATGTCAAGACATGCTATTTAATTAGTCATTCACTATACATATGAAATGTGATCAAATTAGTTTATTACAATTGTAATTTACCTATGTGTCAATGCCAAAAATGTCACTCAGGAGCTCATTAGTGACTAGCCCATCATCCATATTGTCTCCAACATGACTGCTAAATGTGCATAAGGATCCACATGATGTGCACATGTGATCATGATGCAAAGAAGGCTCCTTCTCAACTAATGGACTGACACAATGAATGAGGGTTTGCTTCAGAGCATTGATAGTCCCTAGAGTATTGGTCTCTACATGTTCCTTCACAACTGAAGGAATAATCACATGCTCACCTTGTGGCTTGACAACAGGTGCCCTAACTACATTAGGGTCATGACATGCCCCCAACCTCTCAAATGATGACCTCCCACCTCTACCCTAAGATTCTAACATATCAAAATAATTGGGGATCTCCTCAAGGATGAATTCACAATACAATTTCTTTAAGAAATAAATTGGAACATTGTGATTATTACAGGAAGGGGCATCAAAAACCATCCACCATCTAGCTCAAAAATTATTTCTAATATCATCATGTATGCACCAATGGATGGGGAAACTTTTAGTTGTATGTTTAACAATGTCTTATTCTCCAAGCTTTTTAAATATGCACAAATACTACCTTTTTCTATTTCCTTTTATTGTTCATCTTTATAGGATAATTTGTTTTCATAATATTTTCTTTGTTCTTCCCTCTTAACATATTAGATATCCAACTGACCACTAACATAAGCTATATGGGTCATAATGGACTCAAGGGAGGATGCCAATTGTGGTCTCATAGGATTGATTTTTCTACAAGCTTTCAACCTACCAATGATTACTTTTAATTCATTTTTCCCTCTTTCTATTTCATTCATTATGTTGTCTTGGGTGCCAGAAGGAGGTCTTTCAATCAGTATAGGTTGTGGAATTTCTTGCTCTTCTTGTGGAGGGTTTTTATTTTGATTTTTTTTATCAGGTTGGAGTTTTGGCAGTTGATTATTCACATTTCCTAATAAGAAATCAATTTTATTCTAAATAAATAAACAAATTTAAAGAAAAATTGAAAAAACCTACAAAACAATGCAAAAACATATAAAAAAATACAAAAACAAAAGTAGAAAACATACTACATGATCCTGATCTTGATCTTTGGCAATAAGGAGGCATTTTGAGGAGGTGGGTGAGCGAATTCTTCATGTTTTACAACCCGCATGCATGCTATTGAGGAGAAAGAATGCAACAACAAAAACAAATGAAATGGGTTGTAGGTTTGCAACCCATATATTAATTAAGACTTGGGATTTTAAAAAGTGCGCATGCACTTAGGCTTAGGCTTGTGGAGCCCAACCAAAGCACGTGTCCACTATAGCGCATGTATGCTTCTAGAATTTTAATTTTTTTTTTTGTGTGTCATGTTTTTGGCACCACAACTTGGTGCACTTACCCTCTGATTTATTGTCATCCATTACAGAGGAGAGGAGAAATAGTGGTCTCCCATTATAGTACTAGTAGATTATTGTTAGAATTTTGTAACTGTCATCTTCCAAATATTAATATTGTTCATATCTCATTGAATTAATTTCTTAATATATAAAATATGAAAATATTTGATTAATCTATTTAGAAATAATAATTGATTTACTTGCCTTTTGAAGGAACAAGTTGTGACATCCTTCTCCCCATAGAAAATGTATCATCCTTGTAGTATATAAGAAATGTCAATCACATTCAAAGACATTAGGAAAAATAAATCACATTATCAGGATCAAACTTTAACTTCCATTATTCACAATAATGCATGTAACCACATTCAATTCTATCAAAAGTATTGACTAAATTATCTAATTAACATCGGTTCAGATTTTTATTTCCTTCAATGAACTTATTTTTTGTTTGAATGCATTCTAATAAAATTAGCAAAAAAAATCTCAAAGATAGTACTAACATATATTGAAAAGATAGATAAACAAACACTTGAAGTAAGCACATGTAATAGTTAATCAGTTCAAGAACTTTTTCCATGTGAGTCTGTGAATTTCATTACCATCTATAGTTTTACAAAGTTCAACTACCTATCTCCAACAATATTCTCCCTTTCTTATGATATGTCATTCTCTCTATTTCATTCATAGGAACAACACCAAAATATCAGTCCATGTTATCTCATAAATTGAATCAAATATCCAATGAAATATCAAATAAAATATTTCCTCATCTCAATTGTAACTAAATGCACACTACCTTAAATATCACATACAAATATCACATAACAATTATTACATCTTTACATAATTTAGGCATTCGTAGTTTCATCTATATAAGTGTTCTTAGTCCACGATGATGCACAAGATGTGATGTATGACCTTCTCTCCATTTAATCATCACTAGTAGTTATCAAAAGACATAAAAACATGTTTGATGTGCTTTCCTACCCAAACATGAAGCCTTACACTTCCTTGGGATCCTACCTAACACATATAATTTCCAACCCTACAATTCCCATAAGTCTCAACACAATACAAAAAGGTAGGAGATATTTGGTGTAGCTGTGAAACATGCTACTTTCTACTTATGTCAAAGTAGATCTAATCATGGATGTCGCAGGGAGATGTCACATGGGAAAGTATATCGAATAAACATATACACATAGCTTTGGCCAAAGCATTTTCATACCAGATTTATACTGGTAGGTAGAGTGAAAAGGAAATCATCACTTCTACCCTTCCTTGTTTGTCCACATTCAACACCCTCACTAAAAGGTAAACTTCCCAAATATCATATGCACTATGAAAAAAAGATGATAATCCAATGCAAGAGGAAGAATGACATGTTCTTCACAATTTACTCCCTTATACATCCTATCAATATTCCATATTGAACATGAGAGAATATCGCTTCATATCCCATGACTAATAATATAAAAATACACCCTATCCACCTCAAGATCAAAAGAAATCTCAAAGTCAAGGTTCAATTCAAGTCCAAAATTTGGAGAAAAAAATTAATAAAAATAAAAGCGAATAAAGGCCAGACAAGATGGACCATATAAATTATAGTGGCTAGGTGGTCAAAAGGAACATAAAAACTCAAGCTAGCCCTTCATCACTTCAAAGTTCATGAAAACATAAAAATAACATAACTAATTGGAATCCAATTCACTTAAAATGCAATGAATCTCACTAGTCACCAAGATGGAGTAGATTCTTCATGACACCTTGCATCCAAGGATTGCTAAGAAAATGACCAAACTTCAAGAAACATGCATCACATGCACAATACATCTTGATAATTGTAATTTTTTTTCCTTTTTTCAATCTCATGCATTCCTAAATGCAAAATGCAGCAGCATGCAATACTTTTGCAAAAAAATCCATGTTCTTCTTACATATCATGCTAGGTAATTCCAAGAATCTTGCAAAATCTAGCATCAAAATTCTTGCACCACATATACATCACATGTCACTTACAGAATAAAAGACATATTTTAATTCCTATCACAAGCCAAGTATAGAATTTTATGAACACTCATAACCTAGTGCTAAAGTCAACCATCAACTTAACTACCTCAATAGATAATAGAAATTCACAACTTTCTTGTCTCACACATGTAAAGGACAAGTACTTAATGTAATCACATCAAATTTCAATCAAAATGCAATCATACCAATCTGAGGTACATAAATTACCAATTATTTTAGAATGTTTCTATTTTGTGCATATTTTTCTTAAACAAGCAAGGTCAACCAAAAGTATGACATACACATGTAGTATCCCATCCTTCATTAATGTCTGAATTAATCATAGATGGAAGACTTCAGCATTAAGTTCAAGAAACCAATCCATATGTACATATATAAATCTTGGTTGACTTACAGTTGTATGACCTAGGGCCACAACTTAGCATAGTGAACTCAAGGCCCTAGTGTGGAAGCAAGAGCTCTGATATCATACGTAGGGACTACATCAAAATATCATAATGTTCTGATAATAAGGACCAATATAATAGAAGGTCTAGAATCTATTCAAGAATACAAAGAAAAATAATATTGTAGGAGTTCTTTACCACCCTACCACGAAGCTATTAAACTTCCCCAAAATATTTCTTGACATGAAAGATACCCAACCGGGCAACAAGGAAGCCTAAACAAGAAACACTAAGGAAAGTGACAGAATTGTGTACATCAAGTAAAATATATCTTCTCTCTAATGTAATGAAACTCATTCTCAATCAAATCGTATCTCAAGAAATCCATCATATCTAGAGCTCATCTATAAGACATAGTTACACAAGGTGCATATAAAAGAAACAAAAGAAACATGCTTTCAATTTCTAAGAAGTATATCAAGAATCATTTTATATTTCAACATGTGAAAACACTTGTGAAGAATACAAGAATTGCATTCATCCTAACTGCATTTTCAAATAGATAAACATCTAAACATGACATACAACATTCTCTCTTTAAAACATTATTAAGTGACTTTATTTTATAGAAGATATGAGTCTAAAAGAAAAATACATGTTCATAATTAACCATTATCCTTAGAAACCAATTCATCACACGTTGAAAATAAAACTCCATTATTTTTGTATAGTATGAAGAGCTCAAACATTATTGCATTCATGCATATAGACATCAACATTAAAATCCATCATAGTAGCAACCGAAATAAGCATATGCTATGATCTATGAAAAGAGGAGATATTTTTATTATCTATTGAACAAAGTGAAAATAAATTCTAGATGTCCATAGCGTTGTTGTTAGCATTAACACCATTTAACATTCTCATACAATTGATATTGATGAAATATAATAGGATAACAATTAAACACAAGACACAAATAGCATATTCCACAATAGCCATAATCAACACAAATCTTCCAAAAACAAAATCAAGTCCTATGATGTTGGTCTCTTCTTATAAGAAAGACACCATTTTCCATGGTAAAAAAAATTAAAGAATGACACACATAAGTAGGCATATCAATGGTTTTGGATGAAATAAGATCACTAACCCCAAACTCAATGATAATAATTTATGTTGCTGAAACAAAAGAAGTCACAATTACATGTAGGTGAGCCAAAATGTAGTTACCCTAATAAAAGACATACGAACCCATACAAGAGATAAATAGACACATCATGACTTGCATAATTATTGGCCAATTAATTTGTAGTGTTACTATTTTTATACAGAAATTTAATTGAAGAAATTATATAGCAATACCTATCACGATTACTACTTTAAACAAAGTAGTACTTGATGTAGATGTGTTAGTGATTCAAAATAGATGACAATCAACTCTGCATGCTCAAAATACTGCACATATGGACTTTCTATGTTGCCCTCATTGTTACCATCCATCCTCTTCATTGCCTAGCCACAAACCAGGGCTTAACCCCCCAAACTAGCATTTTTGTTTCCTTCTATATGGATGCAAAGCTTCCTTGTAGGACAACACACTTAGGGTCCGTTTGGTTCTTGGAAGATGATAGGAATTGGCTTTTCCAAAATATCGATTTGAAATTTTTTGCATTTGTTTCAAAATTGGCAAAATGGAATTAGCATACCGGACTTCCAATTTTGCCTCAAAACTAGGTTTTCCAACTTCCTACTAGCAAGTAGGAATTGAAAATCAAAACATGGTTATGTTTTTTAAGGAGTGTAAAAACAATATATTGGACTACTTTTTGAAATTTTCCTTCATCTCCAAGCTTACACATAAAAATGTGTCTTCACACGCATCTTCTGAGTGAAACAAACAATTCAAGTAAAATCCCAAAAATTGGAATGAATATTTGCAAAACCTTGATTTGGCTAAACCAAGGTTTGTAGAAATCTTGGTTTTTTAAATTACACAAACCAAATGGACCCTTAGTCTTGGGTTCTCCATGCCTACCACATTGGGCTCTTCTTGCAAAAAAAACAAAAAAAAAAAGAAAACAAAAAAGAAGGATAGTGCCCAATAGTGGTGTTGTCTTTTCCCATTTCTTTTCTGTAGAGTGAATGAATCTCCCCCCAAAATACCCCACTATCCCCAATCTATTATCATCCATTGCATGAAGAAAATAGGAGAAATAGTGGTATTATGTTATAGTGCTAGTAGATTCTTGTTAGAATTTGGTAACTGCCATCTTCCAAATATTAATATTGTTCATATCTCATTGAATCAATTGATTAATATATAAAATATGAAAAGGTTTAATTAATCCACATGGAAACAATAATTGACTTATTTGGTTTTTGAAGGAAAGCGTTGGCTAATCTCCAACAAAATGCATCAAAGACAAAAAAAAAGAAGAAGGTCAAACATGATTCTTTTTCAGATTCATGAAACCACAAAAAAGTTTTCTAAAAACTTTTGTTGTTTTCGATCACAAAATATATAGATCATGAAGATTAAATGCAGAAATTTTCAAAAAAAATCATTGCGTTTTCATTTTTTTGATATTTAGTCAATGGTGCAGTTTGTAGGGAGGATAGCTACGTCCTTGAAGGAATGAGTTGTGACATCAAGAAACATTGAATAGTATGCATGTCTCATTGAAAATTGTAATATTTTTGAAATCAATTGAATGTGAACTATAATCAACTTGATGATAATTATGCTAAATGAGGAATGTAAGATCTTAAATCTTACTAAACATGTCACATCATCAAGGAGCATATAATGTAGAAAAGTAAACATATAAAATAAAATAGAGTCCATAGTTGAATATTCAACCATCCATTAATTACATGGAAAATACATAAATTAAATATATAATAAATTACAATATTACAATGTCATATCATATAATCATACAAATGATGCTGACCTACACATCAAGCATCCCTTGTGATCCATAGTTCATGAAAAGTACATTCATAAAGCACATCATCATAGTAAGTACATCAAAATCAAGTACATCATAAAATCTGATAAAATATCTAAGACAAGTGTCCACCTGCAAGTCTTGGCCTCAAGAGCTTTGAACATCTGTCCATCTTCTATGTAAGATGGGAGTTTTACCGCCCAACCACATAGGATTATATCATTTTTTGTCCTTGATACAAAGAACTCTCTGACCCTGACTGAGAAGCATAGCAACCCAGAACAAGAGGACTAGATGGATCTGGTGATGGATCTAGTGCAACCATGAAACTAACTACAATAGCAACACATGCCTAACATGTAGAACATAATCATGGATGTGATAAGTAGATGAAACAAAAACAAGAATACCTACACATGCAAGAGTGACTTTGGCCAAAACACTTGACAACCATAATTTAGCTGACAAATAGAAAGAAAATAAAATATTTTATTTAGTTCTACCCTCCCACATTCGATACCCATCCCATAAGAAAATAAAAAACACACATAGAAAAGGCGAAGAAAATAATTTTAGATAACCAAGAAACAAATTTCCTTTTAAGAAATCACATTAGATATTCAATTCAAGATGCTGACAACTTCTCCCATTCGCTGATCATGCTAATGTAAGAACCATATATAATAACACTATTTAGCTAAAACATTACGTTTGGCAAACATTTAGATTAAAGAATGCAATTGTATTCACATAAACCTCATATCACATTATGGTTGAATCACATTATTAATGACAGATCGATTATCCACAACTCCGATATTTGTACCAATTTCAAAAAACTTTTACATCTAAATAGAAAATAATGCAACATTCTTAAATATTGTACACTTGAGTAAATAACAATGCAGTACAATAAAAGATTATACATGCAACATTCAAAGGAGATTAAACATCTTGGTTCACCAGATTGCTTTATAGGAGGCATGGTTCGATTTTCTAGAGGAAAATTAAACTCTGCCACGTATTAGTAATGGGTGAACCACTCTTAAACATCATAAACTAGAGGAATAATTAAGATTGGACAAAAAAAGAGTTGACTTTGACTATTTAACACTTTTGATCTAAGAATTAAGCTTAGTATGTGATGTTTAAACCATCCTAATAAACAGACCACAAGATTCAATAGAAATTGGAAGAACAATGGCTCAGACTTCTAATTTTAGTTCTCACCTTCCCTTACCCAACTTGTTTATTGTCAAGCCTATCCATGGTAGTGGTGTGGCTGGTAAGGTAGTGTGAAAACAAGAACAACACTGCAGGTTCAACACACGATATAAACACGAACAGTTGAATGCCAAAATTCAATGGTTAACAAAATTCAGTGGTATCGCAGGAGGCGCAAAGGCCCATAAAATGGAAAGGGGGTTCTTCAACAAACATAATTGTTATTTCATAAATGATGGTGACTCAAGGAATTGAAAGGCAATTTAAGCGGATGTAGTGCCTGCCCTAGTTTACATTTTTCGAGCTACATTATGATATGATTGCCAAACTCTTTTAGGCCAATTTATGTTTGATGGGTAGTATTATTATTTTAGAGATTATCAGATGATGTTTACACTCAGTTTATTATATGATGAGATTACTTGGTACTCTATATTTCATGCATGTATGATGATTATTCAATGGTTTCAGTTATCAATGATGATTAGTTAGATGTTTCATTATTCCATGTGCTTCTTATGGATACTTACCCCATACTGCATGTGTATGGTGTGCGTGTTGTTTTATTTATGTATGATGTTTCTGATATGGTTAAGGAAGGGAGTCGTAGTCACTTGCTAGTCGGGATCTACACGATGCACCACTTCCTGCCATTGCCTGTTTAGCTTAGAATATTGTGTTTGTACATGCGTGGATTTTATGCAGGTTGCAGGTACTGGGTATCGACTTCCCTGAATTGTTAGGATGAGCGTACCCTATCGCACTGTCTCAATGGTAAGAGAGGGGAGATAAACTCTTAAGTCTAAATCCTAAACCCTTTAGCCAATTGTCCTAATTGATAATTAGGACAAGTATCTGAGTTAAGTACCCTCTGAATGCATCAAATGATGTAATTTGGTGATTATAACCCTTGTGTTTGATTTGGTATGTATTTTTCTATGATGGGTTTTCGTATGTTGCTTTATGAGTCCTTGGTGTATTTTCTATTAATTAAGTCTAATTAAAAAGGCTAATTAATGATTTAATTTAATAAGGAATTATTATGATATCTTTATATTTAATTAATTAATTAATTAATTAAATAAAAGAATTAAAGTTGGAAATTAAAGTTCAAGATATATTTAGAACAGGATTATATTTATTTAATTTAATAATAATATATATTTGGAGTTCATTTTTAAATAAATGCTAAATATTATTGTTATTTAAATTAATTAAATATGCTATCAATTAAGTTCTAAAATAAATTTAAAAAAAAGTTGAAAGATATTAATTTAATAAGAATTCTAGATCGCATGATCTAAACATGAGTTAAATATAAGAATTAAATTAAAAGATTAAATTATAAAAATTAGTAATGTTATTTTAATTTCTTAAAAGTGCACATAAGATTTAAAGTAATAAATTAATTAAGAATTGAAGTCAAGTGAAATTTTAAATAAAGTTATTTAATCATTCAACTTAATGTGCATGAAAGTTGAATGCAAAAGAATTAGAAAAGATAATAAAAGTTAATTTGGAGTTAACTGAGTTGTGCAAAGAGTCTTCTCGGGTAAACGCACAATTAGTGCCCCGAATTGAGGAGAATTTGCTTATCACAACTTTGGGGGTTCATTTTCGTGAGATACGAATTTGGACGAGAATTTTTGGAGGAAGACAATTTTTGGAAGCAAATTTCAGAAGGCTGATACGAAGAAAGTCTTGAAGGGGAAGGTTATTGAGAGGAGCGAATTCGCATACAGTTTTCTGGAGGTTGCATAATAGCATCAGGATCAGGTAGGGTCTTGTGTTTTTTATCCATTAAATTTGCAATTATTCCCTTCCTGTCTTCTTCGTGTCTGGGGTTTGTAGATCTGAATTCTCTGTGATAAAAGTTTTAAGCTTTCAAATCTTGTAAAGTTATTAATTATTCGTCAATAACTTTTGTATCCATGGAGACTGGATGAATTAATTAGAACCATTGTTTTCTTGATTTAGAAATTAAGATCTAATTTAATAAGGGTTTTGTTTTAATGAATTGAAAAGTTCTGGATTAAAAAAAATAAGAAAATAAAAAAAATAAATAAATATATATATATATATAAATATAAATATATTTATATATTACATATTTACCCTTTGGAAGAAATTGTTTTGATTAAAAAAAAAAAAATTAATTAAACAAAATTAATTTTTAAAATAAAAACTTATTTTATTTGTATTAGAATAAAATAAATTCATATAAAAAAAATATATTAAAAACAAAAAAAAAATATATTTAAATTTAATAAAGTGGGGGGGAGGGAATTACCCCGTACCCGCCCCCACTGTTGGCACAGGCTGACAGTACCTGCGTCGCAGGTACTGCGACGGCAGGTACAGAGTACCTGCCGCCGCAGGCCCTGCGACCGCAGGCCTGCGGCCAAAGCCGACGGGCTATAAACGTGGGAGGATTTAAATTCGTTTTTTTATTTTTATTTTTATTTTTATTTTATAATTTAAAAAAAAAAAAAATTATTATTAAAAACGAAATTTATTTAATTAAAAATTTTAAATAATAAAAATTATAATATATATATTTAATTTTTATAATATATTAAACTTTATAAATATTTAATAAATAAATATTAATTGCATTGTTATAGTTGTAAATTTTAATTTATTAATAATTTTGTTTAAATATTAATAAATTAACAATTATTAGTTGGATTAAAATAATTAATTAGATCTAATGAATATTGATTAATTTAATTATAATTAGTTTAATTAAGTTAATTAATAATGAATTTTATTTGACTAAATTACAATTTGGATATTGATTTAATGAAAATTATTATAGAACTGGGTTATTCGAAAAAGGGTAGTTGTGAAAACTTTGTTACTTGAATTCGACTTTAAACTAAATCACAAACCTTACCTTAACTTAAAAAAAGGATATACTTTCAGATCCAATCTCTTGACTTTGATGTTGTCTTTGTACTTTGAATGTTTTGGGGTTGGTTTAGCGTTGACCAGTTCAGGTTGTTACCAGAGGCTCGGGGTTTGTGAATGTGATGTCTTGATGATTTGGTCTCGATCTTTCTTAAACCTCACCATGGTAATGTGATGAAGTGCTCTATGACATGATTGTGTTTACTGTTTGTGATTGCTTTCCAGTTTCCTTGTGTGAAGCTGAGATGTATGTAATTAAGAATACCTAACTTAACCATTTTTGAGTCTCGATCAGTTATATTTGATAACCATTTCTGAGTCTCGATTAGTTATACTTGTATTACTTTCTGGTTGCTCATTAGAGAACCATTGGATTTTGTGACTTATCATTGATGCCTTCAGTTGCTGATAGAGAACTGTCGTGATTACTTGATTACTATTTGATGTTATCTGTTGCTCATGAAGAACTGATATATTTTGTGGATTATCCTTTTATGATATTTTCAGTTGCTTGCATAGGACTGAGATAGTTTTATTATGATTCTTTGATTTATGAGTTCATGAGCTAGGGTAGGTTATCTATGTGTAGAGTCGGGAAGTGGCTTGCAATGGGGGTCGGAGCCCTAAGAGGCTTCCTTGAGAAACCCATTGTAAGTCGTTTTTAATAAGTGAAAACATTTACACTAAATGAGAGAAAATGAACCTAACAAGATAATTGTATGTTCTCTCCCATGCCATGAGTGCTAGTACAGACTAGGATGGGGTAGAGAGGACGCTTGGTTACGACCTTGCATTCCATAGTATGCCTCGTCAGTACGAGAGGATACTAGTGGCCGCAGGATCAGTAGGGACCCGGGATTCCTAAGGGATTGCTCGGGTAACTTCTACATGACTTTTGCGATGACACTTTCCCGCTTGCATATTAGGTTTCCTACGTGTCTTGTGGTACCTCTGGGATATAGATGTCGATCTTTTTAGGAACCCTTGAGTTAGCATACTTATAGGATTTCCTGGACTTAGAGAGTAATTATGATTATAGGTTTTGTTATCCTATTTTGGGACTTGAGACTATCTCCTCAGCGCGGTGGGAGTGGACCATTTAGGTTCCACGCGGTCGGGTGGTAGTGCTTTTACTCTTACCATTGAGATCCGTTCCGTGGTCACCGTGGTTGGAGATTTCGTGATTGGCATTTACCTACACTATGTTCTTGGATTAGTATGATGGATGGTTAGATTTTATGATAGATGTTTTATCATTATGGATGTATGGATGTATCATGTATGGTGAATAGTTTCATATATTTTTACTGTACTTTGTATCATGGATTTGAGGATGTTGTATCTTGATCTTTACATATGTATATTCTTTTAAGCCTTTCATACCCTGTGACATGTACAGTGGATGAATGAGCATTCCAAATTAATTTGCCAAGGAGCATTCGGAACAGATGTATATTATGGACATTGGAGTTTCTGATTATTCTTTTATATGTATGTGTTAGTTGTTAGACTTAGAATTAATTAAATTTAAACGTGACTCAACGTCTTGGGATCTTTAAGAAATGTAACTTGCAATGTATGATTGTCGATGATTACACGTTATTGCTTCCGCTACTTTTTGTTTGATGTGTATGTCATACTTTCTTACTTAAAAAAAAAAAAATGTTTAGCAAACTTAGTGAAACTTTAGGTTAATTCTTTTGGATCCCTTGGCGGGGCGTTACAGCGGAGAGCTTAAACATCACACACTAAGCTTCATTCTAACACTAAAAGTGTTAAATAGTCAAAGTCGACTTATTTTTTCCAAGCTTAATTTTTTCGTTAGTATGTGGTGTTTAAAGATGGCCCAATTTAAGAGATGAGATAATGAACCAAGAGCAACTTCACAGGATGTTAATTGGAGAGAACTGGTCAAGAGGAAATTGTGAATTGACACTTCATGTAGAATGATGAGTTCCACCCCTGACAATAGCTTAGACAATTGAGATAAATACAATTTCATATGACTAAGGGCATTCTATGCAACATCGTCGAATCCACGAGGCAGACAGATAACAAAAATAGTTTTGATATGCAACCCAATAGGAAAAGATGACAATAATCAATAAATCAACACATAAAGAAAACAAAGAACCTCTGCATAGAGGATTATAGAGCCATTAATTGGCTCCTGCAAAGATCAAAAGAAAACCCCAATCTGAAGAGAAAATTAGACCCTTGCAGGCTTAAATTAAGCATTTGATAACTTACACAGATTGCTGGTAAAGGAACCATCAACAGATATCAGGACATACCGAGAATAACTAGGTGATGACAATAACCTCCCAGATGTGCGCCACCCACTCCCAGAGAAAGAAATTGCCAAATTCAATCTACTGATTCCCCAAAAAAAGTTGTCCTCCAACCACAATGATTAGAGAGAGAGAGAGAGAGAGAGAGATTATGTTTTTCCTTCTTGCGAAAACTACATAATTTGATTATTTTGTTTTAGGAAACTCCTCTTATTACCAAAGACACGTTGCATGCAGATTCTCGCTGCATACCAGATAACATTTAGTGGCTGCAATTTCTAATTTGAAAAACCTAATTAATACATTAGATAAAAATTATTCAAGAATTCCATTATTCTCCCTTTTTAATATCCATAATTATATAAATGGCTGATTCTATAGATAGAATTCATTTTAAGCTTTTATTCATTCCCATTTGGAAGGAAGAATAAATGTGATTAGTATAGGGATTAAATGCAACAATACACATTTTTCAATCTTGTCAAATTAATTCCTACAACGCAATTAAATTTAGGTGTTTTCTTGATGATCTCTCACATTGGATGACTCTACATATATCATAGGTGCATAAATAAAACGGTTATTAATTATCCTTCTACATTTCCCAGACGAGTTTAAAGTAGAAACAAAATTCAAATCATGACATGAAATAGACAAGAATATATAGAAATCAATCAATAGACAAAATTTTGCAACATGGTGTGTTTAGCCTACCAGAGGATTTGAAATTTCCCCTTCTGAGGAGCTAGCCTCTTCTACCTCAACCACACCCTTGCCTTTCCTTGAAAACACTTAGACACTCAAAACTAAAAAATAGGCTAGTAACTGAAATCATCATCATAATTAGAATACTAACCAATAAAATATATTCAATTTCTATCTATCTCATATAATGAATCATAAATCTTGAACCAAAATCATCATCATATATTATAATGACATGATCATTATCATGGAATACTATAACATAGTTATATCCAAAATTTGAAATTAAAAGCATTTAATTTAGCTATTATGCTCAATTAATACCCAAAATCTATTGACCAAGTCAAAGGTCATAGAAGTTGTTGCGAAAAAGCTAGAAAATAGGAACATCATAGGATGGGTCATGTCATCCCTCCCCACTAGGAAGAGACATTGACCCGATGTCTACTCAATCAAAACAAAATAATCACACAATACACCGAAATGTCTAGATAAGTGAAAACAACAAGATGCCTATGCAAAAATACAAGGAAATGATCTATGCATCTCCTCTGCATCCTCCCACGTAGCACTGCCCACAAAAAAATGATCCCATTGAACCTTCTACTATGAAATATATTTGTATCATACCTAGATGATACACTAATTATAAAGTTTCTGCAAATTCTAAGTAACCATATCTGAGATAATACCTTTCTGTATGGTTGCTATTATGATCTTCCTTCTATCTAACGTTGAAATGAGATGTCAATATTAATTGTTATTCTGAAATATATTTGTCTCAACAAGTATACGATTTGTGGTAGAGTTTCTTAAAGGAGCAGGCTTGGTATTCTATTGTGTGCTCTTTAACTAAAACCACACCTTACTCATATACCATAACCAAAAGGCATGCCCCTTAAAGGGACATGAACCTATTTAGGTTGGCCCACAATGCTCTCTTATAATTGATGCCTAAAAGGAGATATAGTTTAACAAAAAAGCAAAACTAAATTTAGTTAAGATTAATGCTAGTTCATATACTCATCATAATAAATCACCAATCATGCGTAGTCAAGGTGTAATGTGTTAGTAAGCCTTCAGACGATATTACATGAAAGATGAAGTCTATGTGATCTACATAGTTAGACCAATATGATGATCATAGTTATAGTTTTAACACTCCCTCTTAACTTGATAATCATACTAAGACATAACATAGCTAGCATCATCAATTACGATGAATAAGTATAAAATGATACTCTATATCTATGTGAATCTTCTTAGCATGTGATATCATTGAACACATGATACTATGTCATATTACTATATCTATGATATGACATAGCATTGATACTAGTGATAATAGTATTACAATAAATACAATATACTGGATAACATCCAAAGAATAATTAAATTCTTTATTTATCCAAGTTGTGACTCATAGGTACTGGCATTCCTATATCGCAACGTGATCTTGAGTTAAGATCTATCAAAACACAAGATAAACTCCAAAGAATAATATTCTTCCTTTATCCAAATTGTGACTCATAGGCCTAACAATGTCTACATCACAATGTGATCTTGAATTCATCTAGATCTAACAATTGATCTCTACTGTTTAGCACATTATCTAAGAGATCATCATCTCGCATAATGTCTTTCATACAAGTGTTCATTATTTCAGAGATCATCACCTCTAAAATAATGAATACAAATGGTGGAGCCCATAATAGTCAACAACCTATCAATTAAATTATTTTATTAATTATTTAAAGAATACAATAGTGGAGCCCATAACAGTCAATAGCCTATCAATTAAATTATTTTGTTAATAATTTAATTAAAGAATACAAATGAATTACAATTCAACCATACCAAGTCTTTTCCTGAAGTGATTTATCTTCACTTGAGAGAGAGGTTTGGTAAGAATATATGTTGTCTGATCTACAGTGCAAATATGTTCTAATTTTATAGTATTCCTAGATCTACCATATCTCTTACATAATCGTAAGGAATTTTGATATGTTTGGATCTATCATAAAAAACTAGACACACAAAAAGCTTAATTGAATTCTGATGATCAAAATGAATAATAGTAGGATTCATGGCTTGACCAAATAATCCCACAAGTAACTTCTAAGCCAAACTGCTTCCCGAGAAGCCATTGCTACTGCAATGTATTCAGATTCTATGGAACTTCGTGCTACTGAAGACTATTTTATGCATATCCATGATATCATTGCTGAGCCTAAACTGAAACAACATCCTAAAGTGCTTTTCCTGTCACTAACACTTCCAGCCCATCTGAGTCTATGTATCCATGTAGGTCAAATTAAAATTTCTCATACTTGAGCCCAAGGTTACAAGTTCCTTGTAAGTATCTCATGATGTGTTCAACTACAACTAGGTGAATTTCAAAAAGCAATATTGATTCAAGTAGAACCATTTTGTCCTAACATAGTCACACGTGCACTTGCCAAGATGAAGAGTGTATTTGTGATATCAACTTCAAGTTGCAATAGCAACTTTAGGTTTTTAAAATGTTATTGTCTAGCATCATTCATATTCAAACTTTGTATTAATAATTGCAACTTGTGTATAATTTCATTTGAAGTAAGACTTAACAAAAATAGGTAATGAAAATTAAGGTGTGATATTTTTCAAATCACTAAAGACCCATGGAAAAGAAACTCAACATCTCCATCTAAAGTATTGTAAATATATGAATAATGACTTTGACGTTTCTCCATAATGTCATTACATAATAATTGATAATTGTGCCATATTAGGTCAACACATTTCAGAAGTCAAAGGTACACATATGCGTGACATGCCAAAGGTTGTCATCCAACTTTAAATGAACCCTTGCACTAGCTACAAAATCCATTGTGTACAAGTTATATTAAGAAACCATGTTAGATAAACAAGGGAGTCAAACATGCGTTTGTTATTGTTTGTACACATCTATATGTAGTGCGCAATGTTACTTTTAACATGTAAAATCACTAAATAGGTTTATATGATCTATGATATATGTTAGAAAAGAGACCACCATAGTAGGTCAAAGTGGTATGTTTTGCTTATGTAGTGTTTCAAAAAACCCATATTTAATAAGAATGAATGGAACACCTACCATGAATTAGAACTAGGTGATGCTCACAAAGCACCATGACTTCCTAAGTTTTCGTACTTAAGTGTAGTCAAGCCAGAGTTGTATTGGATGGAAGATGGGTTTTGCAAACCACTACCCATGAAACATGGTATCAATGAGAATGATTGAAAAATATAGTTGAATCATGATAACAATATCACTAAACAATGTATCACTTACCAATTGAAATTAAATATCATTTATATTTTATTAGAATTATTATATAATTGTTGTAGCTTGATTCTCCATTTGTTTGAACTATTTAACTATATTGAATATTATATATTAATTTTATTATATAAATTATAGTTGGGTATGTGTAGAATCATGGTGTGCCAAAAAGTGGCGATTTGAAAAATATGTAGTTCTGAAATGCCTCAAAGCATTTCAAAATCTATTCCCACTTGTTTCCCCCAATCCTGATACCAAACCAAAAATTTAATACCTTTATAAGGCCTAATATATCTTTGGATAGAAACCCTACATGGTCAACTTTTAAAATGTCTTGAAAATGTGTTTTTGGCATATTCTTGTGTGTTTTTTACTTCAATTATGTATCTGATGACTTTTTTCACCCAATTTTGATGAAATGAAAATATTTTTTAAAGAATGTTCTTATCTTTCCATAAATATAATTTCTGTCAAATTATGAATTCAATAAGTAATTATTATTTATTTTCTAATGGAGTTATGTATAAAGTGTTGATTGACACACTAATTGAAAAATAATTATAACTTTCAAATGGTAAAACATTTTTGAAATCCAAAAGATGCATCACATTCTATACTTCTTCTACTATAAGGCGAAAAAAAGAGTTAAATTTTGTAGAATTTTGAATTAGTTAAGGTGGTCAGACATGAGAGTTTTTTATTCCAAAAATACTATAGTATAAAATTTATAATTAATTATTTATTTCGAATAAAAAATATCCAAAAATATGCATCACATCCAAGCATGAGTCTAATTCTTATATCTAGCATCTTATTAAAAAATATTATCATTTGATTTTGATTAAGGTCGTCAGACATATGTCTACTTCTTATTTTTGTCCTAAAATTTTTGTACTATTGCATTAAAATTCAAATTTTGACCAATCAATTTTTATTTTTTTCAGATAAGGCCTAGTAATTTAGAAACTAAATTCAATTTCTTGGAGATTATTTTATCTCTACTTTTTATAGAAAGTTCATAACAAGTTGAAAATTGTATGTCAAGTTGACATAACCCTAATTTGTTGATTTTTCATTGCCACTTAAGGGCATAGTATGGCTGACCATGATCCTACACATACCCAGTTATGATTAATCATTAGCCCAAATTAGAATTGATATGTTAAAGGAACTCTAATTAGATATTGGTTCAAAATTCTTTTTACCAACTATATTGTATCAAAATACTAGTTTTCTTTTCAAGTCCCAATCTCATAAATGTAATTAATTTTATTCTACTATTAAGGAAAGACATATAAAAGTCACTAAGTAAAACATATAAGTGAAGACAAGAATTAGAATTTTGTTTTGACAAGATAGGGTTGAAACATACCGGGTGATTGTGATTTTTTATTTGAATTCAGAATTTGTTGCTGTTCAAATAGCCTTGAAGAACCTATAAAATTTGATACATGAAAATAAATGAAGGGATCAAGTATTTGGAATCAATTGAGCAATATGTGAATTTAACATTACATGCAATTGCTTAATCAAATTTGAAAGAAACATGTTAAATCTGGAAATTTTTTTGCAGTCACAATCACACCTTTGTATACAATGGGTTCAAGTCAATTGTTCACAGGTTCATGTAGTGTATTCATGTTAGATTTGTAGTAGGGTCAGAGATTAGTAAGAAAATGTAGAAATGAAGACACATATTTTGATTTATTGAAATGAAATATTAAGAAATATGAATTTTGGAATTATAGTCAATATATACAACGACAAGGAAAAAATAGTATTTTAAGTTTTAAATTAGTATTAAAGTGGGTAATAGTGTAAATAAAATATTGATTGAGATTTTTTTAAAAATTTAATATCATACAGAAGGGAAAATATATGCACAAAAGCTAATCTATTCGCTTTTCTAAAATTTGGTCAAAGTTGTGTACGAATATGTTTTATTGCATATGTTGTTTAGTGTATGTACATATGTGCATCATATGCTCATCCATGACAAGCACTTCAAAGATTTTTTGACTTATACAAGCTCCCTACTAGAGGACACAATCATGGAGAAACTGGTGTGTGCATAAGGAGGAATTGGAGGAGACATACGAATTTGTAGAAATATCATTGCATTGTAGGCATCTAAAAATTTTGACGCATTTTGCCGAGATAGCTAGGAACGATGAGCATGCTATGCATGATCTATAATAGATTTGTATTTACTGCTAATCACAACTTTTAGTGAATTATACATAGATGTAGTAGCATCACATGAACTTAGTGATTCAAGAGAGAACAAGCCACCAATGAGAGCATTACTCATCTCTATTACATACACACTAATGTATGCATCATAGTTTTCAAGAGGCTTAAAGTGATGCTTAACATATGCATTCACTATTTTCTTTACAATTTCTATATTTTTGAAAAGGTCCATGCAGTTGATGAAGAATTTTGAAACAATGTCCTTGTAAAGCACTGACCCCGATTTATTTTCCAGAAATTCTTCACCAAGAACAATGTGTGGTGACTTCTCCATATTTAGACATTCTATGACAAACACATTTTCTAAAGTTTGTCTTTGAATTGCACCGGTGATTGGAGGATCCCAATCAACACTTGGACTTGGAATATAAACTTAGTCACATTTCAAAAGTTAAAATCTGCCACAATATATTTCAAAATTAGATAACAGTCATATGATATATGATATCTATTACTTGGTTTAATAGTTTAGACGAAACCTAATGACTATATGTAAATCCATATTTGAGAGATAACCAAATCTAAATGTTTCATTGTTGACTTATCCTTTTAAAATAAATTTTAATGAATGTTTGTCAAACGTATATGGAAAAATATTGGCGTTTAATTAGCCAAAACTTGAGAACGAATCTTTTAAAATTAGGGGCCAAGTTCATGACCTGAAGTAGACATCTATATGATTCTGGCCATAGAAACAAGCATTATGAAAATTCCTATGATGATTACGGGTGTTTGTAAAAATCTTTCACAATCAGTCCCATGCCTTATGGCAAGCCATATGCCCAAAACTAAGATCGGAACTATATTTTATGAAAAATAGATTAATCATATGAAATTTCTAAGAATCTCTAACAGGTATTCCAGTTATTGTTCAAAATCATGAAGATGAACTACTAGACTCAAAATTAATGTAGGAGCCATAGAATATAAATTACATGCTCCCAAATTAATATGCATATAAAATGTCTTTACAAGCTATTTGAAATGAAACCCGTGTACCACATATGAACATAATACTCAGTCGAAAGAACATGATCGCAACCAACAAGTAATAAGATGAAAATATTTTCAAGAAATAACTAATGAAGCCATTCCCATTAATTTCCTCATCAGATAATAACAAAAAACAAAAGCCTTCAGGAACTCAAAAAAGGTTGGAGTATACTCAATTGTATTAGTAGATGGTAAAGTCCACTGTATAATCTATTTTACTCTTAGATTAAAAAAAAACACCATCAATAGTTAAAAACTTGAAATTTGACAGAAATTTGATTTCTCAGGAACCTACAACAATATGAGAAAGCTAAATGGATCAATCAAAAAATTAAACATAAAGAAACGGATTTAAGCTAATGTATTATAATCATTTTCTACTAGCAAATCTTAGGCAAGGGTAAAACTTGGACCGACTGTTAAGATATGTAATCGCTAGAAAACCTTCAATATAACCTTGTGACAACTACTCCATAATCTCGTCCAATATTCACTAGAAACAACAAAGATTTTGCATAAAATGACACCCACCATACCAAATATCCAAAACTATAGGGGAAATTAGATTATACAAAGAAATATCGTGGGATCCTGGTTACGGAGCACAAACACGACATCTTAGGATAAATCAATTCTAAATATATAATTTCAGAGAAACATACCTTAGAGAAACACAATTAAGCTAGAATGGCCTTACTGCAAATATGGACAAGATGACAAAGATGATATTACAGAGTTAACAACTAAGTATGTGCTCATATTAAACAAAATTCATAAAGGAAATAGATTACAAGAGTTAGCCACGAAATCTTACCACTTTCTCTATGCACAACATGAAGAACAACATGTGAACTAAGAAACCAAATAGTCCTTTCTATAAATTGGTAGATGAGATAATTTTGTGATTGTCAAATGCCACCGAGACACATTCCCCCAGGTATTAATTTCTCAACGACCAAATCTAGACACTTGTATGAATTTGTCGACATAATTACCACCAGCTTGCAATAATGAAATAAGGAAATACATTTCTAGTCCACAGGACAATAGATTTTATGAGATTTTGCTTAGTTTCATCACTAGAAGAAAAATGAATGACAAGACATGCCAAACTCACTAAACTACAAGTTGTTCACCTAACACATATTTGTACGCAGTCTGACATTAAATGAGCAGTAGTGGGAAAGATTTTATGAGATTTTGTCTACATTTGTCGGCAAAAGACTAATGAATGAAAACACATTAGAATCATGAACACAGGAGGGAAACCATGTTGCTATTAATTCTACTTTAGCTTTTGCAAGAAATCATGCATTTTAGAGAAAACTAGAAGCCCTATTGTTCACCTAATGGGCCAATAGCCAATTCACATGTATTGATTTCCAATACAAATACAACTCAACCTAAAGTAAATACATTATCGAAAAGGTTTGTGTATTTTAAATAAACAGTCACGATTCATCAAAATTAAATTGGAAATAGCACCCAGTTGGATGCTATAGTATTGAAACTAATAAATGACTATAATATAATTCAAATTTGTTACTATGAAAGCATTATTAAACATATTACATATATATTTCCACATATTTATACTACTAACATTAAATATAACTCTTCTCTTCTGATAGACCTTCGATCTCAATTCTTCCAACTATAGATGCAACAAAAATTTTAGATTGTCGAGTTTCTCAGCAGTGATTTTATATTATTACAATCAACTAACTTGAAGTGTTGCAGTGATTAGAATAGCAACTCCATTGCCATAAAAAACAAAATAAAAAATGTTTCAAATGCTTTAAAAATTATATTGACCTTGAAAATATCAAGACAAAATGATTGTTAGCACTCTCAACTGCACAATAGGTTGCATCACATTCTTCTTTAGTCAGGCAAGATCGTTTAATAGGTATTTGAGATTTTAAGTTATTGTTGCAAAAATAACATTAAGAGAAAGGTAGATACTTACATCGGTAAGTAATATTGTTCCACCATCCTATTAAAACAAAAGTTTCATTTCAATCATTTTGGAAGCAAATGAAAGTGAGAGAATTAATGTGCATTTATGATGAAATGAATGTCCAAGAGGCTGAAAACAAATTTGTAGGATTGGTATTTTAGGTAATGATGACTGAAAATGAACTTTCTATGACTTTTTTGCATTCAAAGAAGAAAGTAGGAAAATTCTATAACAAGTGTTGATGTGGAAACCAATTTTATATCATAGTCTCTAAACAACAAGTGGCTTTTTGGGGCAAAGTTTCAATCAAGAGGTTGAAGATTATCTTCATTATAGATGATCCTTTTTTCCTGATCATGGTCAATGGCCTGTTTGGGATAAAGCACATGATTGAAGAATATAGGCATTGAACAAACACACGTTACACTCATGTTTAGCGTATCAAAATTGGAAGTTAGTGATAGAGAAAATCTCATGTTTAGCGTATCAGAATTGGAAATCAGTGACAGATAAAATTAGAAGGTTGGTATCATAGACTATAAAACTTCCAATTTCCACACATTTATACATATTTATAATACTAACATTAAATATACATATAGAACATAAATATTTTTAAATCAGAAACAATTAATCACATAGATTGCACAATTAAGTTTATAATATTTAACATTATTCAAATATGACAAATTTATTATGCAGTGGCACAAATATCCTTTGTTTTTCCCAAATGTTGCAATAATCCATAAAAAACGTCGACTACTCTATTTTCCTCACCCATCACCAATATTCCCGTCTCTACCAAATTATCTTCTAACGAATGGAGGTCCCTCCGTAGAACAAAAGAAACATGGGAGGAAATTTCCTCTTCCTTGAGTGAAGATGGGAAGAAAACACTAATGTATAGCTTTTTACCTTCTGGCAGCATCATTTGATCGACATTTGTCGTCAGATCAATGTCACCATCTGAGTTTATAACAAGACACATCATCACTGCCTCGTTGGCGGAACGCTCTTCTGAAAACACGTACTCCCAATAATAGAACGGCTCCAGACAATCATCCTCCTCATTCAACTCATCATCCTCCTCATTCGACTCGTCCTCGTCAGTCGAGTCATCAACCTCATTCAGGTCGATCTTCTGTCGGTCGAACGAGTCCACCAAAGTGACGCCAGGGAAAGCAAAACACTTCGCCATCGCCTCCACGCTGGGATCTGCCGTTACACATATTTGACATCTGGATGGCCATTTCTGCCACAAATTATACATTGTTATCAACCACTAAGCATCTAGATTACATAATAACAATAATAATAATAATTAGAAGCTCAATCACGTAAAGACTATTATTACCTCTCTATTTAAAGATTGAAGGAAAGGTTCCAATGCTGATATGTGGCATTCTGCCATGAGGCTTACCCTCCTCAAACTCTCCATATCCTTCAGACCCTCTATCACTGGCACCTCCTCATGAGTTCGTAACGCCAATGTCTCTAACGAAGTGCAATTTTCTAATCCTTTAATTATCCTCAGCTCCTCACACCTCCACACATCCAGAGACTCTAGCTTCACCAGACCAGGATTGAGGCTTATGCTTGGCAGATTTGAACATGCCATCACTTCAACACTCTTGACAGATACGGGCAACCCACTTATCTCTACTAGGTCATGATTCTGGTTAATAAATAGCGTCTGCAGAGTGGGGCAAGAGTTGGCAGAGATTGATATCCTAGACACACGACAGCTGTTTAGATATAAATTTGTGAGACTAGAGAATGAAATATTGGAAGATGAGGACCCCTCCTGGATTACAAATTCAGTGGGTCCTGGGCAACAAGTGATCTCCAAGTCATGAAGGCTAGCAAGCTGCATAAGTACTTCTGACGGAATCATCAAATGACTACATCTCACCAATTGTAAAACCTCCAGATTTGTCAAAGCACCAAACTCGCCAGGCAATGATTTGAGGTTGTCACAATGCGATAATGAAAGGTAGTTCAGCGATTGGAGGTGGCCAAATTCTTCTGGCAAAACATCAATCGCGCTACAGCTTTCCAATCTTAGATGCTGCAAGTTTCTCAGATCACCGAACTTGCTAGGCAACGACTTTAGCTCATTACATTCAACAAACTCGAGGCGCTCCAGCATTTGGAGGCTGCAGAACTCGTCTGGTAGACCTTCGATAGGAGCTCCTTTGCCGTCAAAGGATATCTCTTTTAAATGTTTCAGAAATCCTATTGACTTTGGAAAGCTTTGGAAGCTTTCCGCATGGCTGATTTTCAGCACTCTCAACTGCACAGGAGGCTGCAGTGCCCAAATTTCCTTTTTTAATTAAGCAAGACCGCTCAACAACTAAAAGAGATTTTAAGAAAATCTGGTTGCATAAATAACAGTAAAGAAAAGGAAGATACATACATTGGCACTCTCGTCCCACGGTTGTTCTAATTTAGAAGCCTCACAAAGCTCTAAAACTCTCAACTTCTTCAATGAAATCCATGGCGGAAGAGATGTATGCGGAAAGTTGGCCCATCGCAGCGAGACAATGCCTTCTGATACTGGTGCTAATTCCTCTGTAAAATAGTTGTTTTCAACATCTACAATTTTTAATCCCCGCCTCCGCTTAATTCCTCTACCTGATTCTTCTCTGATAAACTCAACAAATTCTTCATAAAACTCATCTGTTTGGGCTTTGATTCCCCGAATTGGCAGGCTCTCCTAAATGGAAAAGTATTAAACAATTTAATCTCAGAGCAATCTATTATATAGCATAATAAACAAGGTAATAATTTAACTCACCCTCCCTTGATTCTCAATGTGTTTGAGTTGCTGTGGTGACCAAAGGCGGTATGGTGACCGTGTGATTGAAATGTCCTTTCCCAGATCTCTCAGCAGATCATGCATTCTCAAGCACCTGTCTTCATCTACTTCAACCAAACATTTATCCACGAGCGTTGCCAAACTACCTGCTCCACTCCATCCGGATTCCTCCCACACTATGATCGCTGAATTCTTTTTCATTCCTATGAAGAAACAAGATATATCCAAAAATATCTCTTTTTCTTCCTCGTCTAGTGCATCAAAGCTCACCACAAATACGGTTTTAATGTCTTTGTGCAATAATCCAGAGAACTTTTCTAACTGACCATTCCAATATTCCTTACACCTTCCATGCACAAGTGCTCCTAAAACCTTTATGGATAATGGCAATCCCTTACATATTATTAAATACTTTTTAACAAGGCATTCAAATTCTTCTATTGGAGTCGGTATTTGGAAAGCATGCCAACAAAATAGTTCCATGGCATGTCGAGGACTTAATTTTTTCATATTGTAAATCGAATTAGAAGGAATTCCCCATGATATCAGAACACCAGGATCTCGACTGGTAACCACAATAACACTACCATGTGTAAGGCTGTCTTTTGTTGGTAAGAGAGATTCCAATTGATCTTGATGATCTACATTATCCAAGATAATAAGTACCTGAACAAATCGCAAATATTCGGCTAAGATTGCTTTACCTTCTTCTACACTGTCAAACGATAGATCTTTTGGGCCGCCAAGGTCTTGGAACATCTTTTTTTGCTTTACATACAAATTTTTAGTTGGTGTATCTCGTACATCACAAACAAAACTGCATCTGTAAAAGGAGTGTATCATCTTGTTGTAATATTCTTTTGCGAGTGTAGTTTTTCCACACCCGCCTATACCTGTGATCCCTACAATTTTTACATCTTGAGAAGAATTCATCACAATTATTTCAAAGTCAAATAAGGTTTTATCAAGACCCACAGGATGTTCGGCCACCACAAATAAAGTCTTTTTAGGATGCTCCAGAACAAAATTTTTGATAATCATCAGCACTTCTTTATCACTGTTAAAAAACATTTAAAAATAAATAAATTTTCTCTGAAAAGAAATCTTAAATTAATATAACGTATTTACCATTTTTTAAATTGATACACAGATATCAATTGTTCATTTTAGATGAAGAATACAGTAAAAAATAAAAAACAATGGCATGTTTCACATACAAATTTTATAAGGTGAAGAAATAAAAGTTTTTTCTTAGGAAGAATAAGATTGTCTAGAATGTTTTAGATAGGAGAAAATTAGTTCATAAATTAATTCTCTACTGTCCACATCTGCAGTTGAACTGCAGTAGTAGTTGTTGACTTCACTAAAATAACTATTAGTACAAACTAATTTCACACATTTCTTAATAAATTGGTGGACTATATCTCCATCTTCTCATGCAACCATTCATGTATAGAGTCATTAGGATAGAATTTAATTTACTATCACGTCAAATTCTAGAAGTTTTCCTTTGTAAATAAAGGTAATCTAATTGCTCACACCATTCACTAAGAACATTTTCTCCTCCAATCTACTGTAGCAATTATTATTCTCTTATGTTGTTGTGATATATTATTTTATATTTCATTTCTCTACATGGTATCAGAGCAAAGGTTCAATTAGAAATAGATTGCTCAAGTTATTTGTTTATAGGACTTATATATTGTTGGAGTAATAATTGTTTGAATTTTCTTTGTGTGGCTAACATGGTCTCTACAAATGAGGTGTTGCCTATATTTAAGGGCCCGTTTGGCTGCGGGAATAGGAATAGGGGAATAAGAATACGTATTCTCAAATACGTATTCTGGAATAGAAAATGGGGCTACGTATTCCTATTCTCTATTTGGTTCAGCCAATATTTGATGGGAATTCGTGGACCCCAAAATTTATGTTTTCTAAAATAAAAAAAGTGGAATAGGAATACGTATTCCAATAGCACCTATTTTGGTGGAATTGCAAAACCCCATTTTGGGGCCAAAATTGAAATACGTATTCCTATTTTACTTCATATTCCAATTCCATTTTGGTGCATCCAAACGAGGAATTCAAATTTTTTGGAATTTACATATGCCTATTCCGCTTGTATTTCGCTCGCCAAACGGACCCTAATGGAAGTAGTTTTGCAAATTGGAAGATTGTAGTCAAGAATTTTTTAAGGGAAAAGGCTTTATGGAGGATTGTGAGTGGGGAGATTAAAGAACCTCAAACTAATAGAGAAAAAGAGTTTTGAAAGAGTAAGTTGGAGCAAGCGAGAGGTATTATTGGTAAAACTTTAAGTCTTAATCTCAATAGAAGGTTTGTTGATGTTGATGATCCTATAAATTTGTGGGAGAATTTGGAAAAAGATTATAAAGATGGATATATTGCTAGCACATTCAATATAGAAGAAAGATTGGCGAACTTAGATCCATCTTGTTTTTAAAAAAATGTCTAGTTATTTCAATGAAGTTAGTTTTTTAAATGATCGACTGAATAAAATAGGTGTTGAGTATGTTCTAATAAGAATTTTAGTTGATTGCAATGGTTGAAAGTAAGCTCCCTCAGTTGGACAAGGTATTTAAGGAATCAAGGAAAAGGGCTATTCAAATAAATCCTAATGCTCCACAACAAGTTTGTTTGATCAATATTGTAGGTCTATTTTAGATTGAGAAGATCACCTTATTAAAGAAGGATATATTAAGAAAAATCATGCATATGCAGCTATAAGTAAAGTCTTTAGAAATGATGGAAAGAAGAATTGGAAATAATATAGTAAATTTCAAAACGATGAAGATTCAAAGCATTTGTTTTAGAAATGATGGTTCAGAAAATCATGCTGGAAGAAACTCTTTATTTGTAGGTATTGTGTTGGTGAAAATCACATGGAGAAATTTTGTTTGAAAAGGAAGGATAGTGAAAGGAAACACTTCAAGCCCAAACAAGAAAGGTCTAAGGATGCAAAGAAGCATAAACACAGCTTTGTAGCCATCTCCCGAAAAAGGCAAGAGAAAATAGGTAACAAGGTAATTGCTACACCTGAAACTAAACATAATGTTAAGAGGGGTTACTTTTCTTTAGATTCTATTAAAGAGCAGATTTTAGATTTAGGGGCATAATTTTACATGACTAGAGATAGATCTTTGTTTATTAATATTTATGAAGGAAATAATTCAGATGAAGAAATTACAATAGAAAATAAAATGAAACTTCCAGTTCTAGGGATGTGAACTATTAATGTAGTAAATGGGTCTTTGAAAAATGTTTTGTTCGTTGAAGAATAAGGTTGAATCTTATTTTGAAATATACAAAATAGTTCAAGCTGGATATGAGTTTTTTGTTAATATCAATCAAATTATTATTAGAGATTAAAAAAAAAAGACACAAGCAATACAATTACTACTGGTAGAGTTGATCATGAAGAGTCTATTTAAATTTATGGCATTTGTTGATGATGAATTTACACACTTTCATGCTTATATTGCTCAAGCTGATTATATGCCAAAACTTTGGCATGCTAGACTTGGACATGTACTAGCATACCTAAAAATTTAATTCAATTTTTCCATAAAATAAGTTGAGAGGTATCTAATTCCATAAATAAACTATTGTATTTGTTTTTATATATACTATGCTTTGATATTAATACATAGAAGTTTTATTTATTTCACCATGTACAAATTTTTAAAAAATCATATTCCATAAAAATCATAGCAATAAAAAAATTCATATTTCTATTTTGTTTTGACATGTAAATGAACGTCAATTTTTTTTCAAAAGAGAAAATGTCTACATTAAAGATTGTTGCCACTATAGAAAGCCTCTCGGCTTAATAAATTAAAGAAAATTAAAAGATATGGTTAGAATGGATATATTTAGAGGACTAACAAAAATTTCACCATCTGAAGGAGTTTGTGAAGGATGTGTGCTAGGTAAACATCACAAAGATCCTTTTAACTCGGGTAAAGCATGGAGAACTAATCACCTATAACAACTCATTCATAATGATTAATGTGAACTGGGCTATCCTTCACTTTTAGGTGTCAGGTATCTTCTCACGATTATTTATGATTTTAGTAGGAGAGTATAGGTTTATTTCATAGAAAAAAAGAATGAAGTACTTTAGGTTTTTCAAAAATTGAAGGCATTAGTTGAGAATCAAAGTGGGAAAATGATTAAAATCTTAAGAAAAGATAATGGGGGAGAATTTTGTAATTATGCATTTGAGTCATTTTGTCAGAGTTGTGGGATTAAAGCAAAAAGAACATATCCTTATAGTCCTCAACAAATTGAGGTGGCTGGAAGAATGAATATAACTCTTTTAGAAATGGCTCATCGTATGTTGCAACTTAAAAGTTTACATAATAAATTTTGGGGTTCATTTGTTTATTGTGTTGCATATATTGTGAATAGAATTCCCACAAAAGCCCTTGCAAATATCACCCTTGAAGAAGCTTGGAGTGGTAGAAAGTCTGACATTGGTTATTTTTAAGTATTTGGGTGTATTTCTTGGGCACATTCCTAATGAAAAGAGAAAGAAGTCATAACCAAAGAGTAGCAAGTGTTTGTTTATGGGTTATAATGAAGAATCAAAGGCTTATAGATAATATGATTTGACAACAAACAAGGTATTTGTTAGTAGAGATGTAAAGTCTGATGAGAAATCACAACTTACAACCACTTCCTCTCCTTTCACAACAATAAATCCTTCTCAGATTATAGAAAGAAGTGAAGACTATATTGATGAGGATGAAGAATGCATTATTGATACTAATCAAAGAACTAATGCTTGTGATCAACCATTATCTCCAAGTAGTGATGAAGAAGAAGATGTTTTTACAACTAGACAAAAGACGAGTATTGAAGAAATCTATGGGAAAGGATCAAAGATCCAAGGAAGGAGTGGTTGTTCTCTTGTGGCCAACACATTACAAGTAAATGACCCAAAATCATATGAAGAAGCTAGAGGAAAGAAAGAATGGGCGCAAGACATTAAGGAAGAATATAATGCATTGATGGAAAATAAAACTTGGGAACTTGTACCCCAATCAAGAGGTAAGAATGTTGTTGGGTAGAAGTGGGTTTACAAAATAAAATTTAGATCAAATGATGATATAGAAAAATTTAGGGCTAGATTGGTTGCCAAAAGGATATAATAAAAAAGAGGGCATTGATTTGGAAGAAACATTTTCTCTTGTCATTAAAATAAATACAATTAGAGTTATCCTATCTTTGGCTACAAGTCTTGGGTGGCATGTTTATCAAATTGATGTAAAAAATATTTTCTTAATTGGAGACTTATATGAAGAAATATATGGATCAACTCCCAGGATTTGTAGATCAACAACATCCTAATCATGTTTGTAGATTAAAGAAGTCACTTCATTGACTTAAGGAAACACCAAGAGCATGGAATGAGAAGATTGACATGTATTTTCAACTTCATGGGTTAAAAAACCCTAAATTAGACCCAAATCTTTATGTGAAGAAAGTACAAAAAAAAATATTGTGGTTGCAATGTATGTAGATGATCTACACATAGATGGACCAAATATCTGGCTAATCAATGACTTAAAATCATATCTCAAAGGGACATTCCTTATGGGTGATTTTGGTGACCTAAGTTATTTTCTTGGCTTACAAGTCAGTAGGCTTGATGATGGGTTGTTTATCTCTCAAATAAAATATGCTTTGGATCTTTTAGAGAAATTTAAAATGTTGGAATGTAAGCTAGTCCCTACTCATTTTCAATCTAGAGTTAACCTTACTAAGGAATGCAGCTCCAAGAAAGAAGATCCTACATTATATAGACAAGTTCATGGTAGCTTCGTTTATCTAACTCATTCTAGACCAGATATTTGTTTCAGAGTAGATATGGTATCCACATTTATGCAGGAAACCAAAGAAAGTCATTGGATGGTTGCAAAGAGTATTTTGCAATATATCTATGGAACGATTTACTATGGCATACATTATAGCTACAAGTCCTCAACTTCTTTGATTGGCTTTATATTCAGACCACGGTGGCGATATTGATGATAGAAAGTCTACTAGAGGCTATTTTTTTCAGCTTGGATCAAGTCCAATTACATGGAGCAACAAAAAACAAGCAATTATATTACTATATTCATGTGACGTGAAATATAGAGAAGCAAAGGAAGCAGGAAAAGAGGCAATTTAGATTTGACATCTTTTATTTGATCTTGGCCTTGAACAAAGTTCAGCTACTACTTTTTATTGTGACAATTAAAGTGTTATACACGTTGCAAATAATCATGTTTTCCATGCTAAAACAAAGCACATTGAGATTGATGTTCACTATATCAGAGATCTTGTTCAAGAAAATATTGTTAGCCTCCAATTTTGTCCAAGTGAAGATCAAAGAACTTTTATATTTACTAAGAGTATGCTTGAGACTAAATTTTTGAAGTTAGGAGATATGTTGGGCATGATTGAGGTGAACATGCATTAGGAGGGGGGTAGTAATATAATGCTCACCTTCTCTTTTGTATTCTTCTACCAGATTTAAGGGGGATGTTAGGAAGAATAAGATTGTCTAGAATATTCTAGATGGGAGAAAATTAGTTCCCAAACTAATTCTCTATTGTCCACATCTTAAATTTGACTGCATTAATAGTTGTTGACTCCACTAAAGTAGCTATTAGTTACAAACTAATTCCACATATTTCCTAATAAATTGGTAGACTATATCTCTATCTTCTACCAATTACTCTTCTCTTATGTTACTGTGATATAGTCTTTTATATTTCATTTTTCTACACTTTTCTATCTGCAAACCAAAATAATTTTCCAAAAAAAACATTGAAAATTTGAATGTAAGAATAGCTTTATCTTGTAAGTTATATTTCCTATATACGTTAGAAAGGGAAGAGAATCCATCATATAGAACAAATATATTTCAGAACATGCGATAGAAGCAAACCGGCACTTACTCCTCACCGTTGACGATGTGGCCTTTAAGGTATGAAACGTTTTGCAGTGCCGACTTCCAATCCTCAATCTTTTCTGGACTATATCTCCTCTTTCCTTCAAGCTTGGAAAAATCTTGAGCATACCTTCCCTTTATCCAACGGATATCATTGACATCAACATCGCAGAACACAGGAATGATTGTCTGGCCACTTTTGGACATGAGAGACAACTCTTCGAGACACCAAGTGGATTCTGCATATCTCGGTGAAAGGATAGCAACGTGAAGGAAAGAAGTTTTGATGGCATGTTGTATCTCAGAAGGAATGGAATCGCCCAGTTCAAGCTCTGGTTCGTCTAAGAAGACTTCGACTCCAAGCGGTTTGAGGGTATTGTAGATTGAGGCGGCTAAAGTTTTCTTGGTGTCGGGGCCACGGTGATTTATGAACACATCGTACCGAACCTTTTTCGTTGATGGAGTTGAAGACGATGCAGAGGGGGCCATAATCTCTGCGAAGGCAGAAGTCGTTGCGGCCATTGGATTGAATCGAACGCAGGGCTTGAATAGATGGAAGACAGTGGGGCGAAGAGATTAAAGCAGTAGAAATCATTTGTAGCCCAAAACATATCATTATTACGATTAAAGTAGCAAGGAAAAAATATTGACGGATTTGGCCGGCATTTGACAGATCCTAGAGCAATTTGCTGAGACGTTTCGAGGAAGCACAACATTGAAATATAAGACGTTTCGAGGAATAATGTCGTTTACAACAAGCTCAAAGAGCGTCATAGAAAAAAATATACAGATTTTGACAGCATTAACAAAAATCCAAGAGGAAATCGCTGAGACGGGAGTCATTGGGACCTACGGTCACCACCCCATACGTGCCAAAAATAAATAGTTTATTCAAATGATTACAAAAATTTAATAAGGATATATAGATGTTAAGTCTTTCTTTCATCCTGATTGTTTTAAAAGTCTTTAGGGCACTTCTTTTTTTAATCTTTGGGTTTCTTGATACTCACGACTTCTGGTCATGAAGACGAAAAAATAAAAATAATTACAAAATGGAACACTGTTTTTTTCGATAGCCTATTTGTTTGTTTATTCAGATTAATAATTAAATTAGGGAAACGGAACGGAAGGCGCGCCAAAATACGGCCTGTTGAGAGGGACAATCCCTTTTTATATCTTGTTTGAGCGTGGCCTTTTTCGAACTGGTGAATATATTTGTGTTTTCAATTGCATAAATAATTTTGTTAATGTTGTAAGGTGATGGTGAAGGTTTGTCTATTTTGAGCCAAGATCATATTTTTCATTTGGAGGGTGATCTCTTCGGGGAAATAATATGCACCACCTGAATTGTTTTGGGTTATTATTGATTTGATAATAATAATGTTTAAATAATACATATTTAATGAAAAATCACGGTAAGATTATTAAATGAAATATCACCCCAATCTAATTAAATATGTATTATTTAAACATGAAGATTTAAAAATTAAACTTCATATGTAAAATCCAGATGATAAAATCAATCAAACATAAAAGACATAACAGCAATAGCGAAAACAAGAAAACACTACTTTGAAATTTGTCTAAAAAATATTCTATAAATATATCTTATTACTTCTACCAAAAAAGAATTACAAAGAGATGTACATAAAGAAAACATAGCATCCTTAAAACTAGACACAGATGTACCTAGACAACTTTATTTGTATAAGACTAAAACAAAAAATGTAAAAACTAAATAAATTAAGAAAGCTCCTTATTAGAAAATTTACTATGGAAGAAAGGTTGAAACCCCTAGTTTTTAGGAGTTGCATACAAACCAGATCACTTATCCACATACTCCTCCTTGATGTTGATAGGACTCGCAATTTGATATCTAAGAGCCAAAAACTATTTTTTCACAACCACGTTAGGGAAAATATTTGCTAGTTGATCTTGAGTGTTTATGTTCTTCAATTAAACTTTCCTCTTCTATAGGTATCTATCATATTGCCAAGGTCTACCTAACAAAATATGATAATGATCCATGGGCACAATATCACACAAAACTTCATCAAAGTAATGTCCAATTTTGAACTTCACAAGGCATTGTTCACTTACCAATATCTTATCCTGATCTTTGATCCATGAAACATGATAAGGTTTGGGATGTTTCAGCCTCTTCAACTACAACTCGGTAACCAGCTCTTCTGATGCCAAATTTGTAGAACTTCCACTATCAATGATCACTTTGCAGCATTTTTCAGCCATCTTACATCTTGTCTTGAAAAGACTTCTCCTTAAAATAGGTTTCTCATCACTTCCCTTATTACATAAGGTACTTCTCACCATCAGATTTTCTCCAGCCTCAGGTCCACTAGGTGAACCCTCATCATCTCCTTGAATCATAGCATTTTTGTTACCTTGCCTACTTTCAGAGGATCTACATTCAAAAAATCTATGTCCCTCTTTGCCACATCTAAAACAATTACCATTAAATCCACCTCTAGAATAGGAATTACCTCTTCCTCAGTAAGAACTAGTGCCTCCTCAGTAAGAATTACCATTTTTCCCTTCAGTCTTTCCTTTTTCATCATTCCTCCATTTAGATTTGCCCTTATTGTACACATAATTTTTAAATTTGCCACCTTTACCATAAGATCTACCTCTACCTCTCTGGAATCTGCCACCTCTACCTCTTTGTCTTTGTTCATGCTTCTTTGTCAAGATCTTCTCAACCTTCAAGGCATACTGGTATGCTTCTTCCACACTTTCCAACTTCACAAAACTTATTTCATCTTGTATTCCAAATCTCAATCCATTAATATACCTTGCAATTTTCTCAACATCATCATCCACATGTCCAAATCTGATGTCCAATCTATAGAATTCTTCAATATATTATTTCAAAGTCATGTCTTTTTGTTTCAAATTTTGCATCGTTCTCAACAAGCTAACTTGGTAATTAGTAGTGAGGAATTTATTCTTTACCTTGTTAACCATATTTGGCCAAGCTCTAGTCTTCTCCTTTCCTCTCCTTTGTCTATCAGTTTGCAAATGTTTCCACCATAGTGATGCATGACCTATCAACCTAGTGACTGGAATCTTCACCTTTCTATTATCAAGAGTGTTTTCATACTCAAAGAACTTCTCCATATTAGAGATCCAATCCAACACAACATTGGTATCCAATTTTCCATCAAAAGGAACAACTTCTACAACAGGCTTTGGATTTGCCCTAGACAACACACACAACAATCTTTCCTCATCTTGATCTTCTTCAGGTTCTAGATTATGGTTTGGTGTTGTTGCTTCATCATCATTTACATCATCAAGATGTGCTCCTCTCCTTTGGGTTGTCTCCATAGCATCTAATCTAGCTACAATTTGTCTCAACTAATCCAATATAGCATCATCGACATTTCTTCTACCATGAACCATCTTTACAAATCAGGTTCCTGCAAGATCGTAACCCTCTACAAGTTATAGGTCAAATCCGTAGATCTGCCACCCTACAACCAAATCCAAATTAGGGTTCTACATGATCCAATCTGCACAAGGATGAACCTCAAGCTCTGATACCAACTGATGCAGGCAAAAGATGAACAACTAGGGCCAAAGGCTCACCCAGCTATCCAAACCACCTTGCAAGAGTTAACACAACGGAAGCAAACACAAAGAACAACAATCAAAGGAGGAAAAAGAGTGAAATACTTTTATTGATTCATCAAAATATCTTCATACATGCCCAGCTATAAGGCCTTCTAGGTTACGACCAAATACAAATACATTTACATTCAAAGATCCAACAGCAAATTTGCACTTTCAGTTCTGCTCTAAATCTTCTTTTCAAAAACTTGCCTAACTCTAAGCCTAAACACTCTACATATACTTGCCAAAATGGCTTACAAATTATTCTAGAACATTACATAAGAGGAGGGCCGACCCAACAATGGTTTGGACACATCCCAAGAAAAGATCTTAACATAAATGTCATGATAAAAAATAAATCCCACAAGTTGGCTTGCAAAAATTATGTCCAAATGCTGACACTCGACATACACTAGGTAACTTGGCACATGAAGGAATTGCTATAGTAACTCAGCACATGATGGACTGCTAGGAACATGAAGGACTGCTAGGCACATGAAGGAACTACTAAGCACATGAAGGACTGTTAGGCACATGAAGGAACTGCTAGGTACATGAAGGATTGCTAGGCACATGAAGGGACTACTAGGCACATGAAGGGACTGCTAGACACATGAGGGGACTGCTAGGCACATGAAGGACTGCTAGGCACATGAACGAATTGCTAGGCACATGAAGGATTGCTAGGCACATGAATGACTGCTAGGTACATGAAGGAATTGCTAGGCACATGAAGGAACTGCTAGGCACATGAAGGACTACTAGGCACCAACTTGCAGAATGAACAAAAATGAGCAGGATAACAAGGCAACCTAGGATGCTCCTACATCAAATATTAGAGCATTTCAACCAGAGGAAGAGTTACTAACAACCATTACCAACTCATACTACCTTTCAGGAAAAGAACAAAGAATTAATAAATCCCTAATTTCTTCATAACAATTACCATTTATAGAAGATAATTGACCAGTAATCATATTAAACTCTTTTAAATGATCAGCATCAAGCCCACCTTCTACCATCTTCATATTAAATAAACACCTCATGATAAATAATTTATTCAAAGAAAAACATTTTTCATACACCTTTGCCAGGGTTTCCATCAACTCTTAAGTTATATTCACTTTTGTAATATTAAATACAATTGATTGTGCTAAGCATAAACAAATAATTACAAGTGCCTTTCTATCCAAAATATACCAGTCCTCATCTAAAATATTTGGTTATTTCCTCCTAATGTCTTCCATAAATCATTTTGATAAAGATAGTCCTCCATTTTCATTTTCCATAAATGAAAGTTATGTCCACAAACTTCTCAACCTTCAACTTACCCATGTCTTCTATTACTACCACTCAATTATAAGACTCTCACTCAACCATGAGACCTTCCCATAAAGGATAACTAAAAAAACTTGGCTCTAATATTACTTGTTAGGATTACTTAAACATTAAATAATAGTTACATTCAAATAAAACCAATATCACAAAGGAAAAAAACAAACACAAATAAACAAAAGACATAGATATTTAATGTGGATCATCCAATCTTTGGCTATATCCACCAAAAAAGAAAGTTAAATATTCTTATCGACCAACTTAATTTGTTACAATATTTAATCTCCCTTACAACTTAATACCACTACAAGAAGCTATATATTTACTTTTGAAAACCCAAGCCCTAAGCCAATATTACTAAATATACTTGACGAGTCAACCTTTGGAAATGGTTGATGAGTCAACTCAAAAATGCTTGAGGATTTAACACCATGACATATAAAAAGTGTACAGTGGTTTCCTAATTAGTCACCATAAATAAAACACAAGTAATAGATGATGGAAGTAGAGAAGGAAGGTAATGTTTACTTACTTTCACATATAAAAGTTCCTAGCCAAAGAAGAGCATTGTATATCCAATAGAGTAAAGAAGATGATGCTGATGGATGGAGAAAAGAGTATGTAATCATATTTATTAGAATTATCCTAGGGAGAGTAATTCAAGGGAGACTAGTATTACAACTAATTTAGAGAGACATTGAAAGATAATGATATATTTTAGATATTGTTGTTTGTACTATTATTTTATGATTGCATTACTTATATTTTCCATTACATGTTGTCATCAATGCCAAAGGGGGGGATTATTGGAATTTGGATGTATTTTCATTAATGTTAACATCTCACTACTATATTATAGGTTTGATCATGTATATAGTTTGGATATCATGGATACAATTTACTAGTTCTATAGGATGTTTAGATGGATGACATAGCAAACATAATGAGTTTGAGGAGTAACACAACCTAGAGGTTGACATATAGGTTGTCCAAATTGTTCATTACAAGTTACAGGTTCTAAAATGACGATATGGTGAAGTTATAGTGTCACATATTAAGATTAGTTGTATTACTACTTTGCTAATATAACAAAGTTGATAGAGTTGGAAATTTTTTTTTTGTATAAGAACAGATGATGACAGCTTTGCTTCAACATATGGAAATATGTTAATCACATGATAATATTGTTTGAAAAAATGCTTCAAATTTATGTTGCCATTGATGTTACACAAATGTCAGTATTAACTAAGAAATGAAGAACTTGTAGTATTAACCAAGCATATTCAATGTTGATCGAGTAGTTAGGTAATGAAGGGCATCCAATATTAACCGAGTAGTCAGGAAATGAAGGATATCCAACTTGCAATATTAACTGAGTTGTTGGGCATCAAAGGACTTCTAGTGTCAACCGAGCATTCAATCTCAATATTGACTGAGTGACAATAGATTACACTTGTCAAATAATTAACTGATTGAGGTAGACTATTTGGATGTTTAATTAGTATTTGAAAGGGTATTCAAGCCGACTTGTCAAAGCTTGTGATATATAAGAAAGGTAAAGTAGCAAGGATAAAGTGTAAGTGGAATACATGGAATAAGATGGATATGTGATCAAAGGAAAAGGAAGAGTGGGAAAGTGTGGAAGATAAGATGCAAAGAATATTTTGACCAGTAAGAATCTAGAGGTTAAGCTAGAAATGTTTTTTGAATCTACAAAAGAAGTTGTTTCATAAATGAAGTCAATTTACTATCACCTTCTAACCATTGTAGCAATGAATAAATCTCTTATCAAAGTTGACTTGACAGTCATATTGCAAATATTTTAACAAGGTTACATTTCAAGATTGAAGTGTTTGAAGAGCTCTAACTAGGCCACTCCTAACAGGGTGATCAAAATCCTCTAATGAGGTCATACTTAACAATATGTATTATAACCTTTTATAGGGTTGGCTCATGTTGTACTTTTTAGGATCGTTGCAAATTTACAAAGCACTGCCATGTCTTTTCGTATGTGTGTTCCAAATGGCTGCAACTTCTTATTTATAATGAGAAAAGGATAAGAAGAGACATGTCCCTTAATGAGATATGTATATTTGTTAATTTGATAATTAATATAATAACATTCAATCATGTTTATTTATCCATATATATTATATTTCATATATGATTACGTATAGGTTTATCTGATATAAACTACAAAACATCAATACTCCCTCTTATCTAGGGAGGATAAACAGATGTATTACCTCAAAGTAATATCAAGTTAGCAAGATCAAGGATATATTTGATCATAAGATATCTATCATTTTGTTATCACATTTGATATCAAGAGTATTGGCCTCCTAGAATATCAACATATGATATTCACCAAATACTCAATAAGGTTCCATATCATGTCTAATAACATGTGTATTGATCTCCCAGGATATATGATATTCACCAGTTACTCAAAAGGGTTTTGATATCACATCTGATATCAAGAGTATTGGTCTCCCAAAATATCAATGATATTCACCATGTACTCAAAATGAGATTTGATGGAACATTTGATACAAGAGAATTGGTCTCCTAGAATATCAATGATCTTAAATAAATACTCTTTAAGTAATGGCCTTCTAGAATATTGAGATGCCAGACATTCACCATTTACTCAATTTTATTTCTCATATAATACAAGTTATTGTAAGATTGTCACATGATAGTAACTTCTACAAATACAAGTGACATTATTTGGAAGTTCTCACTTCCTCATGATGTAAATATGGGGTAGGCCCAATAAAATCACATAGTCATGAGGTATATTCATGAATCACAATCCTCTTGACTACCACAAATTATTGATCACTAGAGAATCCATCTCAACATGTTCTACTCCCTCTAAATCAATATGATCATGTTCACCAAAGGTTAACCGAATTATATTCTCTATCTGCTCCCTCTCCTTCAAGATTGTCTTTAATGAAATGTCAGTCTCCCTTTCAATCTCCCTCTTTTTCCTTTAACAAGGATGATATGCTATCATTCATTATTTCCCTTAATATTTCATCCTCTATCTTTTCTTTCATCGAATTGCATTTGGTGGGGTCATTCTAACGTGGCGCACTTTATGCCACAGGTATAGTCCACTTCATCATATATGTACCTAGTTCTTCCTTCTTTAAGTTTGGGTGGATCCCTCTAGATTCACTAATAAGTCATTGCTAATATTTTTCCTTTATTGTTTATATTCTTATCAATGAATATGTTTGTCCAATATAGGCTTTGGTTCTTATTTTCGCCAACCTATTTGACTATTTCTCATTGTTCAATGTTTGCACTTTTAATCTGAAGCCTTCGATGATGATTAGTGATATTACCCTTAACTATTGAATAACATCTCTACTCCAAAATTTACATTCTACTAGCTACTCTACCATGACAATAGATGGTGTCTCTAAATTTCTTGGGCAAAGAGTCTTTCTTCATCTAACCTTAATTAACCTTATGATGTGTGGGGCCTAGTGTTTACAAGGTTGTGAGGACCACCAAAATTGATGTTTAGAAGATGATCTCCTCATATAATGGCCAACATCAACATTGGAAGAAGTTATATTATTCTAATTGTTTGAGTTTCTGCCAATGGTTCTTCTATTGGACAATGTTTGGAAATTATATTCTCTTTGTTGTCTAGATCTTTTATGGAAAAAATTTGGAGGTTGTAGCCTATTTCCATGTCAATAGAATTGTAAAACCATATAACCCTAAGTTATATATCCCTCCATCTAACACCACCTGTGTGTATGGAAGATAGGGAAGAGATGGAGCATTGACACACTATAGAAATCTTGCATAGTCACTGGAAAGACAAGAGCCCAATCTAGAATTATCAAAGGATCATCCAAAACTTTCCCATATAGATCCACTCCATCATCTAGGATAGATAACATGTATCTTCTCATAGGATAGATAACATATCAATTAGATTTTCATTGAAATGGAACATACAAAAAATGGTTATGCATTAGTGTATTCTCAACTTCAAGTCATCTCCATGCATAAAAGTGCAATACTTCTTCATAGTTGTCGCTCTCCTTCCTTTCAAGTAGCAGTCATAATCAATCCCTTGTTCTTCATGACTGTCTATTATTTCCATAATAGCTCTTGGAAAAACCTTCTATATCCAAAATAATCCCTTTATGAGTAATCTCATTATTCCTTTCTAGATTTTAGACATTCGCAAAAGGCTCTGATACCATGTTGTGTTTTTTAGGATCACTGCAAATGTACTAAGAACTTCCATGTCTTTTCGTATGTGTTTTCCAAATGGCAGTGACCTCTTATTTATAATGAGAAAAGGATAAGAAGAGACATATCTATTCATTAATTTGATCATTAATATAATAAAATTCAATCATTGTTATATATATATATATATATATATATATATATATATATGTATAGGTTTATTCAACATAAGCTACCAAACATCAATAGCTCCTAACAGGACTCACTTTAGAAGAGTGAAAAATATTGTAGCTAGTTGCATGGTGGCTTTCCCAAATTGGGTTTCCACATTAAATCTTGGTGTCATTTATGTTCATGTTATTTTCTTTATGCTTTATGTTTCTGCAACTAAGTTAGTATAGGTTAAAATATATTAATATTCATAAGATTGCTTTGTTAACCAAGTTACAACAATATCATAGGTTTAACCAAGCTGGACAAGTATTGCATTATCAATGAAAAGTTTGATTCAATCTAGGGACTAGAAATTACTTTGTGGTAACTGGAATTACCAGTGGGAAGATAGTAAACTTCTGAGAGGGGGGGTGAATCAAGAGTTTAAACTTGGACCAATAAAACTTTCATCATTCATTCATATACATTCAATATGTAAACTGAAATAACAAGTAAAACATATGAATCTAAATCATGTAAATATGTAATCAATCACACACATAACACCAGATATGATCACCCAAAAACCCTCCAAGTGAGCATGTAAAACTAGAGTGGGAATGACACCCACAAATCTTCACTGCTGTAGCAATAAAGTGTATCCAATTAAGGTTACAATGATTTGACCATGAATCATGATCTACCCTATGAAAGGCCTACCTTGTTAAAGGCTTACAAAGACTGTTAAATCCCACCTTCTTAGAGGATTTCAACACCCTATTAGAAGTGTGTCTGGTTAGAGGACTAAAACTTACAATTAAGTAAGCACCCTATTAAAGGATTTCATATAGCCTATTAGGACTATCTCTGTTAAGAGATTTAACTGCAATCACTTGTTAAAATGTCTCAGCATAGATCCAATGATTGGCACGTGCTTGACTAATAATAGATCACCTCTACACAATGTTCCTTTTGATCCTTCACGATCGGATGTAACAATGATGTATCCTTCTCTATCCTTTGTTCTTCTCTAACTGATTTTGCAATTCACTCTTACTTCTAAGTCACCCTAAATGCTCTGCAAAACGTCTTGTTTGCTCTTCCAATTCAATCATTCACCCATAATACACTGTAAAGAGTTTAAGGCTTTGTCCTCCTTAAGATGACTCTGGTGGCTTAAGGTTAGGTATGAATTTATAGCTAAGATTCATCCATTTTGTTGCTTAAACCATTCTATTTTCTGATTGGCTACATGCAATTACATAGGGAATCCAAATATAGATTTTTCCTTATCTCCAAAAGATTGTAATCCATCCTTAAGTCAGCTTAAAAATGGTTTACATAGTTTTTTGTGCCATTACAAACAAATATGTCAAAATTGTGTCACTTGGCATATGAAGTCATTGATGCTCAACATGCACTATATTTCTACTTCTGACTTGGCACCTACACTACTCGACATCCACTATTTACTTGGCTTTGGAATCACTTGGAATGGTCTATCTGCTCAACACATGAGTGACTCAGCACTCATTGCAACTCGGCATGGTCTAATATTTACATGTTGTGCTCAGTATGTATTATTAGTTTGGCATGAACTGAGTAAATGGCTTAAGTGTGTTGACACTCACTTGTCAAAGCTAATCTGAGATCAAAAATCTCCCCCTTTGACATGAGTGTCAAAAACACTTAAATATACAATATTCTACTTAACTTCTTGAGGATAACATATCCATGACTCAGCTTATATACAAAACTTCAAAATTTTCAAAATTCTACAATAACCTATATACCTCAAAATTGATAACCCCCCCAAGTTAATGTATCTATTTTGTATCCAAAATTTGTGCTTATCTTTGACTTCAATGTGTTATGTTTGATATTCTGACATCTAATATACCTAGTTTTCCTCAAAAAAGTGTCTTCAAAAATATATATCACCCCAATGATATAACTTTACTAGTAGGCTCCCCCTTTGTTATTTCTTCCTTTCTTTTATTCTTTGCACCCCCTTTGTGTATACTCCCCCATGGTATATTTCTCCCTAGCTTTATCTCCCCTAATGTTATATTTCTCCCTCTTTCTATATTTCTTGCCCTTTTTGACACTTATGTCAAATGGGCTATACACGTATAATTTGTTTGTCCAAAAAGGATTTATGGACTTCCATTATGATTTTGAGAGTTGCATCCCAGTTGTCACATGCAACATCTGATGATTTGATTTGGATAGCAAGCTCAGTAGCAAGGTGCACTAGGCCATCTAGAGTAGAAATATTGGGGCCTTTCTTCAGTAGAGTCTCGACATAGCCTAGTTCCTTGTGTAGTATTCCATGTGTGGGGTAAGGGATGCCTATATAAATGTCAATTTGGCTCTTATGCTATCCTTTTCTACTATTAACATAGCTAATTGACTTTGTGTCTGAATCAATGTATGAAAATGCTTCTTACTTTGAGTAGGGTTTTGAGGTAACCTTGTACCTGATATATTGAGATTTCTCTCCAAGCTCAGAATATGATCTCTAGTCTCTTGGGTGAAGAGTGTAGGGTCATACAATTTGATGTACAATGAGAATATATTCTCAAGTACCTTCTTCACATCCTCAACCTTTTTTGCCAATGCAACTTGAGTGAGTGCTATATCACAAGATATCTTTTCATTTACCTTGCTCTGGAATTTCTTTTTAGGCAATTCTAAGAGTTTAACATTAGTATCAATGTCTTCATTAGTGACCTTTTCCACTATATCTGATAGTTTTTCTAGTAGTGGCTTGGTCTCTTCAGGAGTTGGCAGACTAAATGCATCCAGAAAGATGTCCTTAATATCTTGAAGTGCTTGCTTCTACCTATGTTCTCTCCTAAGCATTTCTTGATGCTTTTTCTTCTCTAAGGCTTGTTACAAAATGCCTATTTGGTCTAATGTCATTGTGTCATAATCAAACTTGGGTATAAAAATATCTTCATTAAGAGTGATATCTCCATAGTGAAGTACCTTTTCAATTTTTGAAGAGCTAGAGCCTAGCACTGAGATTTGCAATGGTATGGATTTCGTGCTCAGCTTCTGAAGAACCTATGTAGAAGGAGTGCCAGATGTTTCTAGACTCACCAATGCTTGGATGGCCTCTTGTTCCTTCACTTTTGGTATTTCCTCACTCTCTTTATATTTTCTCTTGTCTATCACAATGACATGACTAGCACCTTGTCCTTGTGCTTTAGGTATAGATGAATCTATCTGTCCTATTTTATCTCTCTCTTTTGCCTGCTTCTTCTCAATAGTAACAACTTTATTACTTGTGTCAACCTTAGTAGATGTATCTACTATTGTTTGAGTTGAAGGTTGTATACTTGTAACTAAAGGGATGATAGAAGGTGGTTCTTGTGGATTCATCTTGTCCCTTGTGACATTAGTTACTACCTTTCAGAGTTCATCTATACTGACCAAAATTGGATTATTACATAGCTTGGCTTGCGGCGTAGATTGGTCCAATATCTTCTTCAAGTCTTCTATAGTTAGGGGATTGATGTTCTGAGTTGAAAGATCAAAGACATCCTTTAAAATAATGGTTTCAATAGAGTTGACCGTGTCATGTGGGGGACTGACACTTGGCACTTGTGTGTCCTACACACTCTGTTCATCTTGTTGTTGTTCAACTATTGCCTTGTCATCAGTTTTCTTTTTAGTTTCGTTCCCAGCTATATCATCTTTCTTATCATCATTTTCTTTGACATCATCTTTGTCATCTTCATCCTTATCATTATCATTTCCCTCTGAGGGGTCAGCTTCTCCTTGTTTCATAGTGGTCAACCCATAGATAAATTTCCATATTTGGGTTGATTTCTTTACCATATCTTCAATATTATTTTGAAGAATGTTGAAGGCTCTAAATTTAGGTGTAAACCTAATAGCATATCTCTTAATAGCCTTAGCAATCTGTCCCTTTGTTAGCTCTAGCATCACTTGAACTAATGTTGTTTCTATAATTTGTTTCTCTAAATTCAAACAGTAATGCCACTTTTGCTCAACAATGTCATATAAACCTTTTGGTATTGTGTTGGAAAATTCTAGTGGAGTATTCTTAAATTTAGACATTGTGGCATATAGTGCCTCTTCCACTTGAATTTTATCTTCTTTTCCAAGTTTCTCAAAATCAATGTGTTTTAAACTAGATAAATCTACATTATTCTTGACATATCTAAACAAGTTTTCAAAATCAGAGAGTGGCTTGTGACTTAGTACTTTGAATTGGCTTATATCATTTGATTCTATCCTTTCTTCATTTGAATTAGGCTATGTAACATATTTTCTTCTTTGTTTCTTTTGCACTTGGCCAACTTTCTCTATTTTCTTGGACTTTTCTTTGGCCTTCTGAGTTGTTACTCATGTGCTTGCTCTAGTGGTAGGAGTTGTAGGCTTTTTTAGGCTTGGTTTGACAATTTTCTTTTCTTTTGCCACTAGTTATGCCTTAGCCTTCCTCTTCTTTGGCTCTGCATGAGTAGGTGCTTGCTCGGCTTCTTCTTCCTTGACACCTTATATTTCCTCCTCTTCTTTATCCTGTCAATTGCCTTCAGTCAATGAAAGAGGTTCTTGAGGTTTTTCTTCCTCTTCATCCTCTTCTTCTTCATCTTCTTCCTCCTATGCTCCTTCTCCAAATTTGGCCTTTAGTTTCTTAACCAACTTATCTTTCTTCTTGAGTGTGGAGGCAATTTTCAACTCCATGGTAATCTTTGATTTTACCATTTCATAGCTACCAAATATTTTTTCACTTTTATCAATTTCTTTTGCTAGGAGTATTGCAATGGTTGCTAAAGCTTCATCAACGTTTATTTCATACCCAAGTAGTCCTAACCATCTAACCCTTTGCATGGTAGCTTGCAAAAAGGTGTAATCAGCATCAACTAGAAAGCATATATCATTATAATGTTGTTCAGCTAAAGAAAAAGGTATCCTCATTCTTTCCTTCATTGATTTCTTAAAGTCTTCAAAATAATTGATCATCAATGTCTCAAAGTTTTCTCCCATCTATTTCAATAAACTCATTGATCTATACTGCAAGTGGCCTATTTGTCTTCCATCCAACTACACCAAAAGAGGGAAATGTATTATGTACATAAAAGAATATGCGAACTAGAATTGAACCAAATTCGCAATAAGCACTCTTGGTCTTCCTAATAACTCCAAGATTTTTCATTAGTTGTTGCAATTGTAGCTCTGCCAAATCATAAGCATGATCATTCTTTAAAATCTTATAGCCAACATCAATAGCAATGTAGGGTACACTAATTAATCTACTTGATTGATAGAATTTATGAGAAATTACCCTAACAAAAAATTTCAACAATGGATCAGCAATAGTATCAATTGTCATGTCTCTCTTATTCCATTTTGCTCTAGTGTTTTTCTCTATTACTTCCTTGGAATCACTCCTCAAAGTCTTTGGCCAATCTAGGGTTGGGTAGCTAGTAACCCTATGAATTATTCTTTTGGTAATCTTAATCGGTCCACCCTCTAGCCATAAAGGGATCATGTATTTGGCTCAACATGATTCTAATCCATTCAGTTTTAAATACACTAGGAAAATCTATGGCACGCGTTAAACCCTCTCTCTCAAAAATTTTATACTCTTACTTGAGAACACCATTTTCACATAACCTATCATTTATTCTCTAATTTCTAAGTCCCCAATGCTACCAATTTTACAATTATAACATTTCGTAACATCTTGCACCATAATAACATTTGGTGGGATCATTGATAATGCGCCAAAAGCATCTTGTTTGTAAGCTATATCAGGAATGGCCTTAAATATAGTTTGTTTCACTTGTTGCTGACAAGTTGGACATTCAAAACCTCTTTCCCTTCTACACTTTTCAAGCTAGATGCCATTTATCAATCTAGGGTTTGCGCAAAAGTAAACTGTGTAGCTCAGCTTATGATAAATATCTTGTGAAATTTGTATGCTAGTGTGAGATCTTAACTGAAATATTTGCAAATGCCTTGAACAAGTTTTTGAATTGCCTTTTGCTCTGCTCACTCTTGCTCAAATTCAAAATGATGAATAATGAGCAAAAAATCAATCATATACCCTTCATAAACCTTGCATTTAATGCTTAGTGCTTATATAGCTGTAAGCTCAACATCAACTAGCATTCCACTTGGCACACATAGGAAACTTTTCATGTTAAGCAATAACATGAAAAATGTAAAGTTTTAACTCGAATTTTCAACAACATCTTGCATCTTTATTCATGCTAATGTATTCTTTTCAGTACTATCTCCTTTGGAACTAATGTATGATATTACACTTGAATATAAGTCCCACATTCCTCTTGACTGCTTAGTTTGGTGAGGTGTGATCACCTAAACCATTGGGTGAAGTGATCCCTTCTCCATTTGATGTGCTACAATCATCCTTCTTTTTCCATGTCTTTTTCATCTCATCTCTAATGTGTTCAACATCTATTTTTTGTTTTCCTTTATCAAATTCGCAACTTGGTGCCTTTGACCTAGTTGGATAATGCTTGTTGATGTGACTAGTCTTCAAATAGCTAAAACATGTAGTTTGACTCAACCACCTTTTGTAATTACCACTGAAGTGTTTCCTAATACAATTCTCAGGAATATGTCTATATTCTTGATAGTAATGATAGCTATATCTTGTATTATAATCCCAATTATAAAAGTTTCCATAGCTCTTACCTTTGCTGGCTTGTTTGATGACCACATGAATTTGGGTCTGCATTCAAAGGCTCTATGTCCATACTTCTGACAATTTTAGCAATATCCTTCAAATCTTTTTTTATGCATGGTTCTAGTTTTGCATTCATGTGCCTAATGACCTTGCTTGTTGCACTTATGACAATGAGTTATGTTTTTAGGCTTGACATTTTGGTCTCTATTCTTGCTCCTACACACATTAGTAGTATGTCCTTTCTTACCACAATTATGATAAGTGGGTTTGGAGTTCTTACCTTCGATGTTACTTTCTTCAGCAACTTTGGATGATTCTCCTTCTTCAATGCTTGTGTAGCTCAATCCTAATGTATCTTTTTTGGGTCTAGGGGATCTCAATAATTGCTCAAAGTATTTGATGGCTTCATTTGGCTTGTTGAGACTTTCAGCAAATTCATTTTCTCTTTTTAGGTCACTCTACAATTGTTCATTCTGTAACTTCAATGTAGTTATCTTAATGTCCTTGACATTCAGTTCATGGTTGGCATTCATCATTTGACTTAGAGTATCCAATTGCATGTTTGAGATCTTGATTAGCTCTATTGACTTCTCTTCCAATCTATTTGCTAGAATTCTTTTGTCTTCTTCAATCATGGCTTTGTCTTCCATGGCTTTCTTCTTTTTTTTAGTCACCTCACATAGTAGTATAGCTTGTGATTCTTGTTCCAACTTGAGATTTCTAATTTCCTCATCTTGAATTTTGTTCTTTTCCATTTGATCTGCAACTGGTACATCAAATTCATTCGAGTTACCATCTGCAAATAGCTTGGTGTTGTTTATCTCTTTGTATAGTGTGTCATTCTCTACAATAGCAATCTCTTTCCTTCTCTTCAAGGATTTTTTTAGTTCATCTCTTGCCTCATTCAATTGATATAGTATGAGATGTATTTCAATCTCTTGGTTCTCAATAGTCTTTCCCAATTTGTAGACTTCCATTTCAAGATCTTTTCTCAAAGCTACAAAACTTCTCTTTCAAAGAACTAGGCTCTGATACCAATTGTTGGAATTATAAGTGGGAAGATAGTAAACTTCTAAGAGTGGGGTGTGAATCAGGAGTTTAAACTTGGACCCATAAAACTTTTATCATTTATTCATATGCATTCAATATGTAAACTGAAATAACATGTAAAGCATATGAATCTAAATCATGTAAACATGCAATCAATCACACACATAACACTAGATATGATCACTCAGAAACCCTCCAAGTGAGAAGGTAAAATTGGGGTGGGAATGACACCCACAAATCTTCACTATTGCAGCAACAAAGTGTATCCAATTAAAGTTACAATGATTTGACCATGAATCATGGTCTGCCTTATGAAAGGCTTGCCCTGTTAAAGGCTTACAAAGACTATTAAGTCCCACCTTGTTAGAGGATTTCAATGCCCTATTAGAAGTGTGCCTAGTTAGAGGACTTCAACCTACAATTAAGTAAGCACCTTGTTAAAGGATTTCATATAGCCTATTAGGACTACTTTGTTAAGAGATTTAACTCAAATCACCTATTAAAATGTCTCAGCATAGATCCTATGATTAGCACTTGCTTGCCTGATAATAGATCACCTCTACACAATGTTCCTTTTGATCCTTCATGATCTGATGTAATAATGTATCCTTCTCTATCCTCTATTCTTCTCTAACTGATTCTACAATTCACTCTTACTTCTAAGTCACCTTGAATGTTTTGTAAACTATCATGTTCACTCTTTCAATTCGATCATTCACCCATCATACATTGTAAAGAGTTTAGGGCTTTGTCCTCCTTAAGAAGACTCTAGTGGATTAGGGTTAGGCATGAATCTATAGTTGAGATTCATCCATTTTGTTGCTTAAACCTTCCAATTTTCTAATTAGTTGCATGCAAATACATAGGGAATCCAAATACAGATTTGTCCTTATCTCCAAAAGATCATAATCTATCCTTAACTTAGCTTTAAAATGGTTTACATAGTTGTTTGTGCCATTACAAATAAATATTTCAAAATTGTCGCTCGACATATGAAGTCACTGATGCTTGGCTTGCACTATATTTCTACTTCTGACTTGGCACCTACACTACTCAGCATCCACTATTTACTTGGCTCCTAAATCACTCGACATGGTCTATCTGCTAGGCACCTAAGTGGCTCGACACTCATTGAAACTCGGCATGGTCTAATATTTACATGTTGTGCTCAACATGTATTACTAGTTTGGCATGAACTGAGTAATTGGCTTAAGTGTGTTAACACTCACTTATCAAAACCAATTTGAATCAACACCCTCCCCTCTTAGTTACTCTCTTCATTTTAGAAAATTGGTATTAGAGCATTTGGTTCTTGTAGGAAAGGTTTCAAAGACCTAAGCTAAATATCAAGATCTCATACAGAAGAGAGATTCCCAAGCTTAACAAAGAAAAATTTCAGCACGGTAGGAATTGATGAAGCTACACCTTTCAAGCATCAGTCTGTTCTACTTGGAAAACAAATATGTGCAACCACCTGAACCCATGATTGTGGAATAGATGAAAGAGGCAAAGGATCACAATATAATGATGATTGATATAGCTTCCTCTCTCAACTATTCTGAATTTGATGAGGTTAAAGATTGTCCTACTACATTTTAAATTTGGGAAAAGCTACAGAAAGTCTATGGAGGTGATAAAAATGTGCAAAGAGCTAAAGCATAAATTTTAAGAGGCAAGTTTGATTGAATAAAAATGAAAGAAGGTGAGAACATTGTCCAATACATTGAAAGAATTGAAGAAAGTGTGAGTGCAATCTACCCTTAAGGAGGAATAATAATTGATGAAATAGTGATCAATAAGGTACTAAGAACTCTTCTTCCTATTCATACAATTAGAGTTTCAGCAATTCAAGAGATGAGATGCAACCCTAAAAGTAATATAACGTTGGATGCACTTGTGGTAAGATCGATTGCTTTTGAATAGGATAAATTTGATAACTATGCTCCTACTTTTAGAAACTTTAAATCTTCACTCAAAGCCAACCTAACTCTCAATAGAAAAGGAGAATACTAAAAAATAAATAAGGTTGATAGTGAAGATGAAGATGAAACAAATGAATACCTTGAAGTCATTAAAGCCCTACTTGCAAAAAGAGTATCAAAAGAGAAAGGAAACTTCAGAGTAAAAATTTCATTGATTTCTTTCGATCATGTGAAGAGGTTGGTTATATTGTTCAAAGATGTCCAAACAAAGAAGATAAAGATGAAAAAAGAAATAATAGGTTCAAAAGAAAGAAAGACTTCAAGAACTACAAGGACTGCAAAGGCAAAGGTAACAATCTTGTTACATTGCTAAAGATTCTAATAGTTATGATAATGAAGAAGAAGTAGTTTATATTGTCATTAAGGATGAATCTAATAATGAGGAAAATGAAAAGATGGCACTTATTTCTCATGTTAGAAAAAATGATACATAGATCATAGATAGTGGTTGTTCTCATCACATGACAGGTGACAAAACTAAGTTTGAACATTTAGAACACTTTGATGGTGGAAGTGTTTGGCTTTGAAATAGTGAATCATGTTATGTAAAAGGAAAATGATTCATAGCATTAACTGTAGGAGTTAAATGTGAAAATGCCTACTAGTTTGAAGGATTAAGAAATAATCTACTTAGTGTGGCATAGCTGAATAATATAGGATATAAGGTGGAATTCATGAATGGAAAAGCTAAACTATTGGATGGAAAAGGAAATCTGGTTGGGACTGAAAATCAAACAAAAGGAAAGTTGTTTTACCTAGATCTCTCTAAAAATGCATGTTTATTAGCACAAATAGGAGAAAGTTTTCTATGGCATAAAAGAATGTTTCATGTTAGCTTTGATAATCTAGTTATCATAAGAAAGAACAAAAAGGTAAGAGGCATACCAAATTTGAAGAAACCTAAGATTGGCATGTGTAAAGATGAGTAAAAGAAGTTTCAAAAGTAAGTCTTTTAATTTTGAAGAAGTTTTGGGACTAGTTTATATAGATATTTTTGGACCAATATGTATAGAAAGCTATTGTAGAGACATGTATTTCATTCTATTTGTTGATGATTATTCTAGGATGATGACTGTAATGTTCCTAAAGGATAAATATGATGCTTTTTAAAATTTCAAATGGTATTTGGCTATAGTTGAAAAGGAAATAGGGAAGATTCTAAAATTTCTAAGATCAGATGGAGGAGGTGAATTTATCTCAAATGAATTCAATAATTTTTGCAATGAAAGAGGAATCAAAAGATAGGTATCAACACCTCAGAAACCAAAAAAAAATGGTATAGCTAAAAGAAGGAATAGATCTATTATGGAGTGTGCAATAACACTAATGACTGAGAAGAATGTTGCACCAAAATACTGGAGAGAAGCAATCAACACAATAGTTCGTATACTAAACTGAGTTCAACTAAAGAAAGGTACAAACAAAACAACTTATGAATTATGGTATGGGTACAATCCTAATTTTTTTTTATCTCAGAGTATTTGGAAAAAAATGCTATATCTTGAAAGATGTAAGGAAAGGAAAAATTGATGCAAAAAGTCATGAAGGTATATTCCTAGGTTACTCCAATAAAAGTAAGGCATACAAATGTTTGAATCTTGCTACTCAGAAAGTCATAGAAAGTGAACATGTGAAGATTGATGAGTTTTCATAAAGAAGTGAGGAACAGAGCAGCAAGTAACTTGAAGATTACATAAATTTTATTTACTATGAGGAGGAACCTAAGACTTTACCACAAATAGTTGAAGCCCAACAACAACAAAGTGAACCTAGCAAATCACTGGTAGTGTAGCCTGAGTCATAGGCATTACAACCCAACTTGCAGCTAGATCAGTCAAAGGAACCTAAGTCATAGGACATACAACCTGAGTCACAAATAGTGCAACCTAAGATGTAGATAGATCAACTAGAGGAGACCAAGAAAAATGTAGAAGATCATGGAGAACCAAGTAATAGAATCAAGAAAGAAAAAACCAAACCATGCAAAATATATCAGAAGACATAATGCACCTAAACAAATAATTGGAGGAGAGATAAGTTGCATAATGACAAGGAAAAAATTAATAGGTAAAAGTTTTCTTAGTGAATTTGAACCTAGATCTATAAAAGATGCTTTAGAAAATGAAGGTTGGATAGAGACAATGAATGAAGAAATTGAGCAAATAGAAAAGGATAATACCTGGTCTCTTGTACCTAGACCTAAGAGTAAGAGTATGATTGGTACAAAATGGATATTTAGAAATAAGTTAAATGAGAAAGGAGTAACAAGGAACAAGGCAAGGCTAGTATGCAAGGGTTATGCACAAGAAGAAGGTGTTGACTATGGAGAAATATTTTCCCCTATTGCAAGACTTGAAGGAGTTAGAATAATACTAGCATATGTTGGACAAAAGGGGTTCAAAGTGTGTCATATGGATGTAAAATCAACCTTCTTAAATGGAATCCTAGAATAAAAAGTCTACATTGAACAACCTGAAGGATTAGTTGATCCTAACAAAAGAGACTTGATATGTAAACTTCACAAATCTCTATATGGACTAAAGCAAGTTCCTAGAGCATGGTATGAAAGGCTACATGGATATCTGGTAAGAATTGGTTTTGAAAAGACAAGTGATAATAGTAATTTATATATAAAGGAAGGACCATAGGACAAGATATTGTTAGCAAAAATATTTGTGGATGATATCATATTTGGAGGACATGAGATGTTATGCAAATTATTTACTGAAGAAATGAGGAAAGAATTTGAAATGTCCATGTTGGGAGAGATAAAATTTTTTATTGGATTACAAGTTCATCAAATTAAGGATGGCATATTCATCACTCAATTAAAATACATCAGGGAAATATTGAAAGAATTTTGAATGGAAGATTCCAAACTAGCTAGAACACCTATGTCTACTGGACATAAAATTTCAAAGAATGATGATTTAAAAGAGGTAAATTAGACTATCTACAGATCAATGATTAGAAAAATTTAGTATGTGGTACACACCAGACCTGATATTGCATTGACACTTGGCATAGGTGCAAGGTTTTATGAAAATCCAAAAGAAAATCACATGATGGCAGTAAAAATGATTCTAAGGTACCTAAAAGGAACTGAAGAATATGGTTTATGGTATAAGAAAGGAGGAAATATTGAGTTAAGAACCTTTACTATTGTAGATTGAGTAGGAAGCATTGATGACAGAAAAAGCACCAGTGGAGGAGCATTTTTTCTTAGAAAGAGATTAGTATCTTGGACAAGCAAGAAGCTGAATTGTATTTCTCAATCAATAGTAGAGGTAGAGTATGTTGTTGTTGTAGTTAATTGTTCTAAAATAATATGGATCAAGAAATTATTGTTAGGAATGAAGGAGGAAATCAAGGAACTAGTAGTTATCTACTATGATAACACAAGTGCAATCCATATATCCAAAAACCTTGTAATGCACACAAAGACAAAACACAATGCAATCAAGTATTGTTACCTAAGGGAATTGGTTCAAGACAAAGAGGTGAGATTGGAATATGTGAACACTAAGGAGCAGATAGAAGACATATTTACTAAGACATTATCTAAGGATGCATTTATGTATCTAAGAGGTAAACTATGGGTTATTCCCCTATCTGATGCTCACTAAAGCACAAGATAGTGATGCATCAACCAAGTGCCATTGAAGATCTATCAAGTTGATGCAGATTGTCACACATAAGATGTGGAATGTAGAGCATACTTCATATGAATTAGTACAAAAGGTACATTGTAACTTAACAATATGTATCCTTTGGCATGTGATGTCAAAGAGGGAGAGTTTGATGTCAAAGACAAAGAGGGAGATTTTTTTTTATCTCAAAAGAAAAATATTCAAATGATAGAATTTATAGCAAAGAGGGAGAAAATGACAAAATACATAGTCACATGATGACATATGTAAGAGGGAGAATTTATTTGGAAGCAGCTGAGACAAATCTTGGTAGAATCACAAAGGGAGTTGGTGTGGATGAGAATCAAAATGAAACTAAGGATATTATTAAATTGCTCATACTTTTATCATTTTCTGTTGACATGTTGTGTTGCCACAAATGCCAAAGAGGGAGATTATTAAAAACAATTTTTCAAATTGTATGTTGTCATTGATGTTACACAAATGTCAGTATTACTGAGAAATGAAGAACATGCAGTATTAACCAAGCATATTTAGTGTTCACCGAGAAATTGGGTAATGAAGGGAATTTAGTGTTAACAAAGCAATTGGTCAATGAAGGATATCCAACTTGCATTGTTAACCAAGTGGTTAGGCATCAAAGGACTTCCAGTGTTAACCAATCATTCAATCTCCATATCGACTAAGAGACACCAAAATACACTTGTCAAAGTGTGAACCCACAATAGTGGGTTACACTTTTTCAGAGGAAGTAAATCCTCCAAAATCATGTGACCAGAAAAATTTTACTTCAAAGTTTCGATAGAAACTTTAGAAAAAAGTTTCAATACAAACTTATTAGTTTCTATCGAAACTATTGATGTTTTTGAGTTTTGATCGAAACTTTTAAGATAGTTTCGATTGAAACTATGAACCCAACCATGGTTTATTAAACCCATGGTCGGGCGGTTTAGTTTTGATCGAAACTATATTGAGTAGTTTTGATCAAAACTACTTAATATAGTGTTGATCGAAACTATTAAAATGCGAAAAGAATGTAAAAGGCCCATATCAGACCCTACACTATCATTTTTTACTGTAGCAAGTTTCAACCGGAAGCACACGTTCAAAGAAAGGGCATCTGAATTTATCAACCTTCAAAAAAGGTATGGTTTTATGTGTTTTTTTGTTTTTTGTTTTTTACTTACATTTTATATATTTTTTGCTTCAATTTTTTTTTTTTTTTTGGTATATATGTACATATATATCATGCATGTATATATGCATATATGTCATGTATATATTTATATATATATGGCACATATATATGCATATGCATATATACATGTGACATATATATATATATATATATATATATATATATATATATATATATATATATATATATATATATATATATATATATATATATATATATATATATATGCATATTCATATATAGATGATATGTATATGTTAGAGTAATTATTTGTTCTAACTTATTAATTAAATCACTTTGATTTAATTAATTAAGTTGCCTATTACTCTAGTTTTCTTTAGCTATCTTGTAGGTGCATATAATTAATATTTTATTAATTATATTGTGCAACCCTAGCTTTTTTAGGCTTTAGTTTCCCTTTTCGGGTTTCATGATTCATTTATAAGGATTCACCTCTATGTATTTTATTCATTCACTTATTGGATTATATGAGATATTGCTCTTTGCATGTCCATAAGATGGATCTGGCTTTTTGGCCTCCTTGATTTTTCCTTGCCTCTGTTCTTTGCTTCATCCATGTGACAGGGTTATGCATGTAGGTGTTCTTGGGAGGAGCTAGCTTGCTGCTTGCTGTTCGTGGTTTGTTGAAGCATTTTAGAAGCTGCATTTTTCAAGGGTTTCGAAAGCTTTTTATGTGGATTTAGGGGGGGACCTATTTTTTTGGTCACTTTGGGCTCAAATGGACATCACCGTTGTGCTCAGAGCACCCAAAAACCCTAGAATCCATATAAAATTTGTCCATTTTGGACACCGTTGGTTTGGGATGCAATTTTTTTTGCCGTACAGGGCCGTACGGCCTCTACACACAGTTTGAGGCAAAAATTAAAATTTTTTTATTTTTGCGGCAGTTTTAGCTGCGGCGGTTAATAAGCCGCAGCGGTCACCGCTGGCGGAAACCGCTAGCGGTCCAGCGGCTCCACCGGCGGTTCCTGCCGTGGCACTGCCGCAGCTCCGCCCTGCGGCAACCCTCCTCCCTCTCGCCGCCCGGCCGCCGCTCCGCCGGCGGTGGAGGGATTTTTTAAAGTTTTTTGTTTTTTTATTATTTTTTTATTAAAAAAAAAAATATTTTTTTGCATTTTCAGAGGCCCTGGAGGTTTTTTCTCCGTAACTTGAGCATACAGACGTATTTTTTCAATCTGAAAAATGTGCCAAAAAGCTAGTTCCGAGACAGAGATGTTGGTATAGGTGTTTTTGGATTTTGATGTAGTTTGGTTGCCTGTTTTGGTAGTCAAAGCTGGATGTTCTGTTTTGCACTCCGGGAGGTGTATCTTGGGCATCCAATCTCCAATTTTGGACTTCTTTATATCGCTGGAAAGCTCTTTCTGTGCTCTTTCTAGTGATGCTAGTTGTTGTTCCAGATTCTATTCCAGGAACATCCTATTCAGTCTTTTTCATTTTAGCATTCTGGTGGATATTCTGTTTGTTTAAGGTCCGGAGATCAATTTTGTTGCTTCAGTTGCTTCGTTTTGGGCTTTACCTTCTGTTGTTTCAGCCTTATGTTTTTTTGATCATTTTTGATATTCATTGTAAGCATCTTTTTGCAACACACTGAGATAAAGTGCCACCCTTGTGTTTCAGGATCCTTTTCATCATTGTGATTCGTTGTACTCGCATTATTTTATAAAGTGCCATGGGGGGGATAGTTGTTTGCTGCTTATAGGCCCTCTTTCTCTAATTCCTCATGCAATGTCGATGACATGTGCCTTTATTGGTGTTTTGTATCTCACTCTTGATGTGTTTGGCTCCTGTGTTGTAGGAGATTCTTGGACCATCTTTTCAGCTGCCTGTCACCTCACCTGCCTTAAGGGGAGGTTATATTGTTGTTCTATGCTTCTTTGGTTGATTGTTCGTGCCTTCTATTTCCATGGAGGTTCTACAGATCAGCATTTTGACAGAGTTTTGTGGTTCTTCATGCTTCAATGATTCTCTTCTAATCACTTTGTTCCTTCTTCTGAAACATTCTTTGCTATCTCTTTTTGGAGTAGGGTTTTTCCCATGTGGTTTTCTCTATTTCTCCTCTTTATAGAGATTTTGTTGTGATTGGGTACCTGATTTGGCCTTGTTGTCGGGACCCAATTCTCTTTCATAGTTGTGCTAGGTTAGCTTCCTCCCAAGCTTCGCTTAAGGGGGGGTGTTAGAGTAATTATTTGTTCTAACTTATTAATTAAATCACTTTGATTTAATTAATTAAGTTGCCTATTACTCTAGTTTTCTTAAGCTATCTTGTAGGTGCATATAATTAATATTTTATTAATTATATTGTGCAACCCTAGCTTTTTTAGGCTTTAGTTTCCCTTTTTGGGTTTCGTGATTCCTTTGTAAGGATTCACCTCTATGTATTTTATTCATTCACTTATTGGATTATATGAGATATTGCTCTTTGCATGTCCATAAGATGGATCTGGCTTTTTGGCCTCCTTGATTTTTCCTTGCCTCTGTTCTTTGCTTCATCCATGTGACAGGGTTATGCATGCAGGTGTTCTTGGGAGATTAGTTTTTTCACCTAATTCTAACATGTGTTAGAATTAGGTGAAAAAACTAATCTCCCAAGAACACCTGCATGCATAACCCTGTCACATGGATGAAGCAAAGAACAGAGGCAAGGAAAAATCAAGGAGGCCAAAAAGCCAGATCCATCTTATGGACATGCAAAGAGCAATATCTCATATAATCCAATAAGTGAATGAATAAAATACATAGAGGTGAATCCTTACAAAGGAATCACGAAACCCAAAAAGGGAAACTAAAGCCTAAAAAAGCTAGGGTTGCACAATATAATTAATAAAATATTAATTATATGCACCTACAAGATAGCTTAAGAAAACTAGAGTAATAGGAAACTTAATTAATTAAATTAAAGTGATTTAATTAATAAGTTAGAAAAAATAATTACTCTAACAGTATATACATGACATATATGCATATGTATACATGCATATATATATATATATATATATATATATAAATATAAATATCATGTATATATAGCATATATATACATAATATATATATGCATATATGTACATGATATATATACATATAATGTACATGCATATATATATATATATATATATATATATATATATATATATATATATATATATATATATATATATATATATATATATATATATATATATATATGTAACGTTATGTTGTACATACATGAACACATTGTGGATATGTACACATATGTACACACTCAAACAATTTAATTTATTAAAATTTATGTTCATATACATGTACATGTGCGAGTGTGTGTGTGTTTGTGTTTTTAAATCTTCACCTTACCTCCAATAATTTAATTTCAATGAATTAACCCTTTAACATTAGTTGGAAAATGGTTACCTATCATACATACATACATACATACATACATACATACATACATACATATATATATATATATATATATATATATATATATAAACCCTAATTTATAAACTTCACCTTGTCCTTCTCACCCTAATCTTGAAAGTCTAATTAAACCTTGACTAGATTTAACCTAATTTGATTTAAATAAATATAATACTCCTAACCCTAGAAATGTCATGTAACACAATGCTAACCCTCATGTAAAGTTAATCCTAATCTTAACTCTAATGAAATCATGTTATATATTTACCCTACAATGAAGATAGGTTGATTTTAACCATGTAACCATAAAATATAAGTTACACTAGAAACATAAACCTTTAAACATAAAGTTATATCATTTTAACCCAAAAGTTATCACTAAACCTAAGCATGAATATTAATTTTCTAACTTTAAATTTTTACAGCATAATCCTCACTTCTTAAACCTAAAAAGTAGGCTAATTTATGAATTTCCTAACTAAAAACTTTAATCTAGAGATTTGTACACTAACCCTAAACATTTAATCCTAAAGATCCCTAAACATTATATTAACTTTCTAGGTAACATTTCAATCTTGATTCTAATGATATAACTATACATAACCATGTACAACTATAGTGAACGATAACATATTTACCTTTTAATCCTAGGTAATATTAAACCAAGTAAGAGGCTAGTTATATTAATTTACTCAACATTTAATTTTACTAAATTAGGTATTTACCTAGAATCATAATTCTACCCATAATGCTAACATAATTCTCACACTGATATTAAACACTAATGATCTTACTATATAAGTTATGTACAATTTTATAACACTAGTTAACCCTAGGTAACTCTAACCATAATAGGTTGTACCCTACATCAGTTACATAAAACACCATTCTAAACACACACTTCTTTAACCCTAGGAGGCAAATAAATATTTTTCTTAAGAATGTTGAAATCCTAATCAAATTAATTTAACCTAACCAGGTAACATTTTAACTTTAAGTGTAACCCTAAAATTAACTCTAAGTTCTTAACACTAACTAAATAGAGTTCTAACAATTTTATAACACTAACCCTAACTCTAACCTGTCATAATAGCTTACTCTCAAGACATAGAACACTATTCTGAACACACACACTTGGACTTTAACCCTATAGCCCTAAATATTTTCCTAACCTTAACTTCATAAAAATTTACCAAGTAACCCTAAAATTAACTCTATAACCATACATAATATGAGTTTCATAATCATGATAAAACATTAACCTCAAGAATGTCAACCCTAATCAAATTAATTTAACCTAACCAAGTAACATTTTAACTTTAAACACATGTAGTATTGTATGTATATATGTTATGTTCGTTTAATGTTTACATGTATTATATATTAGTTTCTTAAATGTCATTGTACTTGATAAATTTCAAGTTTATTAAGAATATCATATTTTAATTTTAATTTCAGGTTTACACATTATATAGACGTAGGCATACTACATACATTGACCTTCACATGGCTAAAAATACTTCATGTAGTGTCCAGTCTCAAGCCCTGATCACTAGGCAAGCTCCTAGCTCTTATTACAGTTTTCTTACTACAATGTCACATCTAGTTTGCATGTGATTCTACTAACCTAAAGGATCCTTAACCACAAACAGTAGTAGTCTGATAATGATAAGTCATTGATGCATCTAGAGGTTTGTGTGGAAGAGAAGACAATCAAATTTGTTTGTGAATAGAGAAAGATTTATTTTTTCTACCATAATTGAGCAATGTCATAGCTCAAAATAGTGCTCACTCTTGTTAGCATGTCTAGACCTTACTCATATACAGTTACAAATACAGCTCCTTAGTTAGTTAGAGTAGCAGCAAGCACAATTGACAAAAGTTTCCTTACTGCATTGACTGTTGGAAACAATCGAACCTTTAAGGTTAAAAACCCTTTCTTCTCTATTTAGCAAATTGTGTAAGATATTTAATATAGTTGGATCATTCATACTTAGTATCAATAATAAGAGATTTACACAATCTAGATTGTATAGAGAAAGTTGTCTCTAGATTAAATTGTGTACACAATTTTTGTACCCCACTCTGTGATTCATAATATCTTGATGATGACTCATGAAATCTGATCTGAAAGATTATACAAAAAACTTGTACACAATTTAATTTTAAACCATTTTTCTTTCTCTATTGATTTAGTAAGTTAAAGGTTGATGGCATTACTGTAAGGCATATTTTGTCCAACAGGGTCAAGCATTGTATACCAAAAAACATATCGAGAAGTTTTATAGCCTTGTTTATGCAAAAGACATTGCTTCTAGGGATGTTGCTGCCTCACAAGCTAGGTATGACTTCTAACATTTATTGCTAACTTTTACCTTGAATGAAGTAATGGTTCTCATAGGAAGTGATAAATTTGTAGTACTTGCAAAATAGACTATCTTAATGCTACTTTAGTAAAAGGTAAATTTTGTCTATGCTTCCAAAATAGAACACAAAAGCCAAGCATTGCCACAACACTTAGTGTCTAAAATGCCCAAGGAATTGGAGTGATCTATGCTCAGATAAAAACCAAGACTATAGTTTCTTCCCCTATTATTCCATGTGTACAAGTGGATTTTGAAGTGGGCACATCCAAAATGCATTCTTTTTAAAGACCTCTTGCCCTCTAAGTATCCACAAACTAACTCCCATTGACCAAAGTCCCTTATAACTGTCACATGATAGTAAACAATAGTTTTTGTAACTCTTTTCCTTTAATCACAACTTGTTTGTTTTCTCTTAGCCACTTTCTTGGCTTAAGACTTTAGCAACATGTATTATTGTATCTAAATGGCTTTATGACACCTAAGTGACCTAAAGAATCCACCTTTATCCTTAATTTCCTCAAGGGTGCCATATTTGGCTTACATTGTCAATGTTGACAATTTTACAACATATTGAACTTTTGCCATTACATTGTGTTTCTAGCAATTCCTATGCAACCTATAACCCTTCCTAGGACATTCTAGGATTTCAAATGACTCATTACATCATATTGATTGACTCTTGACACCTCACTTATGCCATTTTCCCCATTCTTGACAATACATTACAATTTGACATGTTTATGAAGCTCCTTACATTTTGATGGCTTCAATAGCCATAATCCTTCATCAAATGACTTGACATGTCTTCATTAGGCATTGATTGCCCTTGTACCTTCATGGTCTCATTCATGACTCCTGGTGTACCTTGTATGTTCATGTGTCCATTGGGTGCCCCTACACCAAACTCCTTGACTTCAAATGTTTCCCAGTCCCCGGGAAACTATGTACCTACAAAATAAACATTAGGAAAAAAAATTTCATGTGCTCGAAAAGCTCTCAACTTCATCCCTACCTTATACTTGTCTTCTTGACACTCCATGCCTTCTAAGTTCCTTGAACCCCATGCTTTTGTACACTTGCATAATGCTGTTGTGTGACCCTTCTTTTCCATCTACCTAGTAGTCTCTCTGAACTTCAAAACTCCTACCTTATTCCTATACCTTCTCCTTGTCTTTTTAGGTGTAGTACTCATCAACAAAATAAGTAGAATCAAGAAGCAATAACAAGCTCCTTCTAGAAGATGACTCTTTCCAATCATTGTCATCTTCCCCACACTAGAAATCTCCATCATACTCTCATATGCATGTTAGAATATTCAAATAGGAAGAATGCTTCTAAGAGGGGGGGGGGGGGGGGTTGAATTAGAAGTACTATATTTTAACCATTAAAACCTTTTTTTTTTACTGAAAGTAGATTGCATGCATATGAACATATCAAAGAGTTATGAAAACACATAAGCATCACCACATAACACTTGAGATTTTGGTAACCCAGAAACCCTCTAGAAATAAGAAGCTAAAACTGGGGTGGGGATGATACCCACAAAATCACTATAGTAATAATATTTAACCACTTCTGGTGGTCTGCCCTGTTAAAGGCCTACCCTATTAAAGGCTTTACATTGTATCAATAGTGACCTGGTTAAAGGATTTACAAACACTTTACATGAAGTGTCACCCTGTTAAAGGATTTAATCACCTATTTAAAGGATCTACAAAATAACTATTAAGCTAACCTATCACGATAGGGTTTTTCATTCTAATACAATTGCTAGAGAGTATTAAGTACAATAAACTTGATAGCTTGCAATCCTTCATTTGTTGAATACAGGCACTTGATCTGCTTTCTCTAATCTTGATCCTTTGAGATCTAATACTCTTTACTCTAAAATAGTGTTCCTTCCACACCCTTGTACATCCACTTCTCTTTCTAATGAGAGTTCGTCTTCCTTATAAAGACATTTGAAAACTTAGGGTTAGGTATGGATCTACGATCCATATTGAATCTTTGCTTCCCGCTCATTCCTTGCACTTTTCTTATTGGTTGCATACCTTCTCCATTCTTCTTATTGGTTGTATGTAGATTGCATAGAAAATACAAAATATTCGATCTTATCATTTAATCCTTCAAGATTCATCATATTTCAGCTATGAAAATGGTTTACATATGAATCAATAAAGTTACAAACTCATATGTACATTCTGTGTTACTTGGCACTTGTTGATTTTAGATGCTCGACACTAATAACAAACTGGCTTACTCGGCTCCTGTTGCATTTTTGTATTTCTTGGCATCATCTATAACTCATCACTTAAATATCACTCGACACTTGTATCATGCTCAACACCTAAGGTCATTTGGCACTTGAACTTCACTCGGCACCTGATCTTCACTTGGCACCTGAAGGCTACTCGGCACCTAAAGATCACTCGGCACCTGAAGTCTTTCCTAACTTGGCTCATGTTGTGGCTCAGCATACATGGTGTACTCGGCTCCAATATATTAAGTGGTTAAGTGTATTGGCACTCAAGTGTTAAAAACCATTATGAGGTTAACAATCTCCTCCTTTGACATGAGTGACAAAAACACTTAACTGATCTTATGAGTACATTAACTAATATGCTTGGTATATACAGAGGTTTTTAAAAACCTTTAATAAAATTTGTGTAACTTACAATATATATACCTTGAAATTATTGTAACTCCCCCTGAGTTGGTTGTTTGTGCCATTATCTGTATATCATTCTCCCCTTGGTTTCCTTGGTTTTATTTCCCCCATTCTCTCATTCATCTTATAATATCTCCCCCTTTGTTAATAAGATATATATCTCCCCCTTTTTGACACTTATGTCAAAGGATTTTAAGGGTTAAGACCATATTTTGCCAAAAATGTGTTGTTTACCTCCATAATCATCCTGAGAGCTGCATCCCAATTGTTCAAAGCAATTTCTAGTAACTTGTGCTGGATGGCAGTCTCTGCAGCAAGATGAATAAGTCCATCTGAGGTAGAAAGATTGGGATCTTTCTTGAGAATAGTTTCTGCATAGACTTGTTCCTTATGGAGTATTTCTAAATGTGGGGTAATGGAGGACTGGAGTTGTATCAGTTTTGCCTTGATATTGGCCTCATCTGCTGATAATACAGCTATTTCTTTCTAAGTGTGAAGTGATTGAGAAAAATGCTTCTCACTTTGAGCTGGATTGTTTGGTAGCTGCATGCTTGAAATATTTAAATTTCTCCCCAAGCTTAGTATCTTTTGGCTTGTCTCTTGTGTGAAGTATGAAAAGTCACACAACTTTTTGTACAATGAGAATATATTCTCAAGTACCTTTTTCACTTTGTCTATTAGCTTTGCTAATTCAACCTGGGAGAGTGCAATTTGACTTGATACTTGCTCATTTACTTTTCCTTTGAATTTTCTTTCAGACCATTCTATAAGTTTTGCATTTGTCTCTTGGTTTTCATTTGTCACCTGGTCAACAATATCTGATAATTTCTCTATGATGTGCTTTGACTCATCTAGTGACTGCAAATTGAAGGCATCCATAAAGATGTCCTTAATCTCATGTAGTGTTTGCTTTTTTTTATACTCCCTCCTGAGTATCTCTTGTCTCTTTCTCCTATTCAGTGCTTCCTGCACCTCATTGATTTGATCAATGGTTATTGTTTTTGAGTCATATCCTGGTATGACTATCTCCTCATCTAATTTAGGGTCTCCATAGTGAAGTACCCTTGCAAATTTTGTAGTACTAGATCCTGGTGCAGATATTTGCGATGGTTGTTGTGAAGGAGTTCCCGAGGTAGGAAAATTTATCAATGTTTGTATTGCCTCTTGCTCTTTAGGAGTTTCCTCTGTTTTCTCCTCTTGCTGTCTACTTCCTTGATTAGTTATGGTAATCTTAGGAAGTGCACCTTGTGTTTGTGCCGTAGGATCAGATGTAATAGTCTGTCCTGTTTGTTCCGTTTCTTTTTCTATAGCTGCACTTGGCTTCTGTATTGAGGTGTCAACTATGCCTAATGAAATAACTGTGGGCATTTGAGGCTGACCACTAGTAGCTGTAGAGATGATGGAAGGTGGTTCTTGTGGATTCACCTTTTCTCTAACTGTGCTTTCTACTAGTTTTTGTAATTCATCCATGATAACCAATATTGGATCTGTACACAATCTTGCTTGCTGCGTAGATTGGTCAAGGATTCTTTTGAGGTCTTCTACAGTTAACGAATTGATGTTCTAACCAGAAGTGTCAGGAACATCTTTTATAATCATAGTTTCTGCAGGTGTGATGGGTACATGAGGAGGGCTAGAGGGTGGTAATTGTGTGTCTTGCACACTCTGTTCTAGTTGTTGCTCTTGCTCAGTTGTTGCCATCACATCTTGTTCTTATGTCTCTTCCTCCTCTCCATCTTTCTTTTCTTCTTCCTTCTTCTCTTCTTCTTCTTCTTTCTTTTCTTCTTCTCCCTTCTCTACTACTGTCTTCTCTTCTCTCCTTTTTCTTCTCTCTTCTGGTGGAGCAGCTGTTTCTTCCTTGTATTCTTCTTCAAGAAAATCTTCAATCTTTTTGTACAAGTTTTTCCATGATTTCATTGTTCTTTGAACAATTTCTTCCATCTTGTTTTGGAGAATGAAGAATGCCCTATACTTAGGTGTAAACCTAGTATTATTCCTTTTGACTTCTTTCTTTATTTGTTCCTTAGTCAAATTAGGCAATACGCTTGCTCGGGTTGATTCCCTCATCTCCTTCTCCATTTTCAAACAAAAATGACATCTATCTTCTACAATTTTAGACAGTTCTTTTGGCAATTGTCCATCTAGTTCAAGAGGAGTGTACTTGAACTGTGTCATCATTCCATAAATTGTTTCTTCTATCCTATTCTGTTCTTCTTTAGTAAACTTATTGAAATCAACTTTATTTAAGTTTCTTAAATCACCATTTCCAATCTTTTTACATAAAGTATCAACTGAAAAATGGCTTACCTTTTTAGATTGATCTTCTTCATCAGTATCAAGTTGAGCCACATATCTTCTTCTTTTCCTCAGCTCTTCCTATGTTTCCTTTATTGGTTTCTTCTTTGTAGCTTCCTCTGTAGCCTTTTTAGTGGAGGCCCTTGTTGCAGCTTGGGTTGTTGGCTTTTGAGGTGATGGCATAGCAGATTTCTTTGGTTTTTGCTAAGCTGGATGTTGTTTTGTTGCCTTCCTTTTCTTTGACTCAGCTTCACTTGGTGCTTCCTTGGCTTCTTCTTCCTCTGCACCTTCCTCCTTGTCTTCACCTAGGCCTTGGGTCAATTCCATTGGGCCTTGTTCTTTTTCATCTTCATCATCATCATTCTCATCTTCATCTTCTTCTGCTTCAGCCTCAATTCCTTCACCAAATTTCCTTTTAATCTTCTTCAACAATTTGTCTTTCTTCTTTAATGTGGAGGTAGTCTTTAGCTCCATATTTATCTTTGATAAAACCACATCATAAGTGCCAAAGTGTGGAGCACTTTTATTTGTCTCTTCTGCTAATAATGCAGTTATTGTCGTAGAAGCTTCATCTATATTGATTTCATATCCAAATAGCCTTAGCCATCTCACCCTTGGAATTACTGCTTGAATATAGGTAAAATCAATGTCAACTAATAAGCACAAATCATTAGTATGTTTTTTCACTAAGGAAATTGGTATTCTTGATCTTTGCATCATGGATTTCTTGAAATCCTCAAAATAACTTGTCATCAGTGTATCAAAATTTTCTCCCATCTGTTCTACATATTCATTGATTTGGCCAATTATAGTCTTATCATTCCTCCATGTAACTTTTCTGAAAGAGGGAAACTCATTCTGAACATAAAAGAATATACAAACTAGAATTGCTCCAAATTTGCATTGAGCACCCTTTGTCCTTCTTATGGCAGCTAGGTTTTTAGTAATCTATTGTAGTTGCAGTTCTGCAAGATCATAAGTATGATCCTTTTTCACCAATTTGTAACCTACATCTACTACAATACATGGCACACTGTTGAGTCTACTGGATTGATAGAACTTATGGGCTATGACTCTAACAACAAACTCAAATAGAGGATCCTGGATGGTGTGAATTGGCATTCCTCTTTTATTCCACTAAGCACCAGTGTTCTTTTCAATAAACTCCTTCGATTCACTTCTCAAGGTTTTGAACCAATCTAGGGTAGGGTACCCAGTTACCCTATCTATGATTCCTTTGGTTAATTTGATGGGAATATCTTCCAACCAAAGACTTCCACCATGAATTCTGCTTAACACAAGTTTAACCATTCTGTCTTGAATATGGTGGGAAAGCTCAAAACTCGGGTCAAACCCTTTCTTTCAAAAATTTTGAATTCATCTTTTAAGACTCCATCTACGCACAATTTTTCATAGGTTTTCCTTATCTCCATGTCTCCTAGGGCTCCTATCTTACACTTGTACCATCTTCTCATGTCTTGAACCATTACAACTTTTGGGGGTATTTGGGAGAGAGCTCCGGATGGGTAATTTTTGTATGCAACTTTAGGGATGCGATGAAACTCAGGTTGCTTGACCTCATTGGGCACTAACTGAACTTCAAACGACACTTTCTCCTTGGTTTTCTTGGAACTTGACGCCAATTATGCAAACTAGGGTTTCCTTTTTACGAAATATAAAACTGCGTAGCTCGGCACAAATGAAAATACCTCAAGATCAATGAAAACGTGTTGAGAGATGTTGCAATCTACTTGAAATGCTGGATTCTCTACTATGAAGTTGCTCTGCTCTCTTTCTCTTCCTTGCTTCTTGATCGTGATGAGGAAAACTGATTGGAATCGTGATAACATACCCTATTTTCATTACATTAAATGCTCAACTACCAACTCAGCTTCTAATGGATTTTAACATTACTCAACTTGTACTACACTTCCACTTTACTTGGCTTGCATTGGAGTTAACCAACTTGGCATCAGTTATCAACTTGGTCGTTGTTAGGAACTCAGCATGTGTTGGAGTTTAGCTCAGCATCCAAAGATAGCTCGGCAACATCATTTAGATTTTGTCTTGACATCTTGTCTCATGTAGATTTATACTTTGCATTACTTTTTTTTTTGTCTTGGGACTGATGTGTGATATAACTTTGTATATCATTCCCATATACTTCTCATGCTTAGTTTGATGAAGTGTGATCACTTGACCCATTGGGTGAAGTGATCCCTCCACTTGATGTGTTGCACTCATCTTTCTTTTTCCAAGTCTTATTCATTTACCCCCTTATCTTTTCAACATCAATCTTTTATTTGCCCTTATTTTCTTCAGTCTTGGGTGCCTTTGACCTTGTAGGACAATTTATGCTGGTATGCCCAGTTTTTAGACAACTGAAACATGTAGTTTGGCTCAACCATCTTTTATAGTTTCCCTTGAAATGTGTTCTTATGCAATTCTGGGGTGTATGTCCATATTCTTAACAATAATGACAGCTATACCTGGTGTTGTAATCCCAGTGATAGTGACTTTCATTTCCTTTTGATTTTGTTGGTTGATTTGATGTCCACATAGGCTTTGATCTACATTCAAATGCTTTATGTCCATACTTCTTGCAATTATGACAATGTCCATCAAATCTTTGAGTCCTTGTGACATTTGATCTGCAATCTTGTGTTATATGTCCTTGTGACAGTAACTCTTTCCCTTGGGTGTATTTGGCTAATTGAATCTCCTACTCCTGCAAATATTAGCAATATGTCCCTTTTTATTACAATAATGACAAGTGGGTTTAGAATCCTTACCTTTGTCACTTCTTTGCTCAACACTATTTGACGATTCTCCAACTTTAGTGTTGTTGTATCCAAGTCCTACTGTATCATGGGAAAATTTTGGGGATTTCAGCAACTGTTCAAAATACTTGATGGCTTCACTTGACTTCTTGAGATTCTTTGCTACCTCTTTTTCTCTGTTTAATTCATTCTTCAGTTGTTCATTCTACATCTTCAAAGTAGAGATCTCAATATATTTCATATTGAGTTCATGATGAAGGTTCATCATTTGGGCAAGTGTATCCATCTGCATGTTTGAGATCCTTGTTAATTCAGTACATTTTTCTTCAAGTCTATTTGCAAGATTTCTTTTGTCATTTTCCATCGTGACTTTGCCCTAGACTACTCTTTTCTATTGTTCAGTGATTTCACATAACATTATAGCCTATGATTCATGTTCCATCTTGAGAGATTTTATCTCTTCTGCTTGAACTTTTTTTTTCTCCATTAGTTCTGCTATTGTTGCATTAAACTCTTTGGTGTCTCCATTCACACACAGTTTTGTGGTATCAATCTCTTTGTAGTTTATATCATTTTCAGCTATGGCTATATCTTTCCTTTTCTTCAAGGATTTTCTCAATTCCTCCCTTGCTTCCTCTACTTTTTGTAGAGCCAGTTGCACATCAATCACTTGATTGTCAATAATCTTCCCAAGTTTGAAGACTTCCATCTTTAGATCTTTTTCTCCAAGTTGTTAGACTTCTTCTTGTGAGAACACTGCTCTGATACCAATTGTTGGAATATTCAAATAGGAAGAATGCTTCTGGGAGGGGTGAATCAGAAGTACTGTATTTTAACCATTAAAACTTTTTTTTTATTGAAAGTAGATTGCATGCATATGAACATATCAGATAGTTATGAAAAACACATAAGCATCACCACATAACACTTGAGATTTTGGTAACCCAGAAACCCTCCAAAAATAAGAAGGTAAAACTGGGGTGGGGATGATACCCACAAAATCACTGCAGTAATAATATTTAACCACTTCTGATGGTCTACCCTGTTAAAAGCTTGCCCTATTAAAGGCTTTACACTATGTCAATAGTGACCTGGTTAAAGGATTTACAAACACTTTACATGAAGTGTCACCCTGTTAAAGGATTTAATCACCTATTTAAAGGATCTACAAAATAGCTATTAAGCTAACCTATCACCATATGGTTTTTCATTCTAATATAATTGCTAGAGAGTATTAGGTACAATAAACCTAATAGCTTGCAATCCTTCATTTGCTGAATATAGGCACTTGATCTGCTTTCTCTAATCTTAATCCTCTGAGATCTGATACTCTTTACTCTAAAATAGTGTTCCTTCCACAACCTTGTACATCCACTTCTCTTTCTAATGAGAGTTCTTCTTCCTTATAAAGACATTTTAAAACTTAGGGTTAGGTATGGATCTACGATCCATATTGAATCTTTGCTTCCTGCTCATTCCTTGCACTTTTCTTATTGGTTGCATGCCTTCTCCATTCTTCATATTGGTTGTATGTAGATTGCATAGAAAATACAAAATATTTGATCTTATCATTTAATCCTTCAAGATTCGTCATATGTCGGCTATGAAAATGGTTTACATATGAATCAATGAAGTTACAAACTCATATGTACATTCTGTGTTACTTGAAACTTGCTGATTTCAAATGCTCGGCACTAATAACAAACTGGTTTACTCGGCTCTTGTTGCATTTCTATATTGCTTAGTATCATCTATAACTCGACACTTAAATATCACTTGGCACTTGTATTATGCTCAGCAACTAAAGTCATTCGGCACTTGAACTTCACTCAGCACCTTATCTTCACTCGGCACCTAAAGTCTTTCCTGACTCAGCTCATGTTGTGGGTTAGCATACATGGTGTACTCGGCTCCATATAGAAAGTGGTTAAGTGTATTGGCACTCAAGTGTCAAAAACCATTATGAGGTTAACAATGCCTGCAACAAAATCAGAAAAGATTTCATTTTTGAGAGAAGCTTCATTTTTTTTTGTGTAGAAAAGATTTCCCATATCTAGTGTTTAAAGCAGTGTATACATCTAAAATAAGGATACATACTTAGACATGATACCAACTTTTAATATCTAGGCAACACTGTTGCTACCATTTGAAGCATATCAATGAAAATTTCAAAACATATTTAAATATTCGTGAAATGCTAGCTATTGCAAATTTTGGAAATGTGAATCTTAATCATATAAACTAATTAGATCTATTGATGTACCTTACCAAAATATTTGTATGGTACCATCAATGTTAAGGATGGTAACATGGTTTATTGTCTTCACAACAATTTTTCCTTATAAATTGGGTATATGCAAATTGCTTGCTTGATTGTCAATGCCAAATTTAAGTTTTAGTCCTTGTGTTTATTTCTAATACTGTAGCATTCCACAGTCTTCCCAATTCATTATTTCCTTGCTATAAATGAGATTAGAGGTCTCCCTCCTCCCTCTAATTGAATGTTTATAATTTGAACATCAAGGATTTGCTTGGGGAAGATTCTCTAAGTTTTTGTATGGGAGTCTAAAAGTAGCATCCTGAGTTTGTATAAAGGCTCTTAATGGGAAAAGAGATCCAAGAACTAGAGATACATCTTAAGGCTTAGTTACATGTGCATGAAAAGATCAATAAGATTTAGAAGGCCTGAATCATTTATATTAAAAAATTGACAAGAAACATAAAAACTATGCTTTGATCATGGCAAAATCGTGACTGTATGAAAACATATTAGAGCTTAAATCCTTCAATCTCTCCACCTTAATATCAAATAGTAATGTGTTGGGTCTTACAAAGAATTCTTATTAGTGGTCTTGTCATAGGACAGGGGATTACAACCAAGTATAGTTTAAGATTGTGCCTTAATTTTAACGATTTTGGCTGTCATTTTAGAGGCCCTATAATACAACCTAATTATCTACTCAAATATGCAAGGAGCCATGGCTAGATTAAGGTGGTACACTATAGCCCTATGTGCTATAATACAAATGACAATCAAGCTTTCAGTCTATTGAGACCTAGATATTGTTACTGTTTTGCAGCAACCTAGAGGATATGAAACAATAACCTATGTTGTTATCTAAATTGCATTTTTGGATAGAAATAAAATATGTGACATATACTATACCGCCAAAGCTTAAATTTTTGTATAGGAATAAATTATATATTATGTTACATATAGAGGCTATGAACTTAGAGCGTATTCATTAGATGTTATTTAATGATTGTCTAGTGGGTTGAAGACTGAATATAACACGTGTTATTACACACACACATATGTATACTCTTCCAATTTTAAAATATTTAAAATAAGTATGTTATTCAATAATATAGACAACTATAATCTGAACCATGTATTTTAATGCATGCACTGTCATTAAGGATGAAGTGGGGCAGGCCCTTGACACTGTTGGGAATGAGGTTTTGGGAACTATTGCCAAGATAGTGCTAACAAAAGATTCAACAACAATAGTTAGTGATGGAATGACTTAGGAGGCTATTGAGAGAAGAGTTAATCAAATTAGGAGCATGATTGAGGTATGCCTTCTTGTCTCTTTGTGTGTATTCTTCGGGCCTTAACATGGACTATCGGTCTTATGCTTTGTAATTAGAGCACTTTAGTTTTATTCTTTATGTTATTTCTCCTTTGTCTACACCTAGTACCTCATCATGGTTAACATTCTATCTTTTTTTGATCATATCAATATATTGGCAAACAATAACTCATTAGAGAATTGTGCTATTGTCAACCTAGCTTGTAAAATGTATTTGAAAATTGAATATTTTCTTTATTTCCAAGTTTCTGAATAAGATTACGAGAAAGAAAAATTAAATGAAAGGATTGGTAAACTATCTAGGGGAGTTGTAGTTATACAGGTGAAGTTATTGAAATGTGTCTAGTCTTTTGTAGTGTTTTACTGTTAAATACTTCTCTGAGTAATAGATAAATTTTTTCAATGATAAAGTCTTGACTAGTAATTCTTATAAATTGTAATGTCTCTCTCCTATTTCCAGAATTATTTATGATCTATTCTCCAAACAATTTATTTGTGATATAAATACTTAATTTTTTGATTTATTTATGGTTTGCTAGTGTACTTTGATTGTTGTGGTTTTCTCAATATAGACAATGCCACACAATATATTTATAGCTAAGCCACTTGTAAATGGATGTAGTGCACTTCTAGATTTATTTAAATACCAAAGTCTGTAATAGAAACTCTTATTAATTTTCTTCGACAAGGTAAATATTAGAAAGCTTGCCTACCATAACACCACCCAGGTCAGATTATAATTTTTGAGAACCAAAATATGACTAAACAATTCTCGATTTCACTTCACAAATGCATCATTTGATTTATAATCACTTGTAGCAATTAAAATACTATTTGTGATATAGAGTTTTAGCATATTTCTCAATCCTCGTCTTTAGTTATGTGCATCTCTTGTCTACCTGTAAAGTTGGACTTTGCCCTTCGTTTGTTATGATTTTTGAGTCTGTGATAGAAAGCTTGTGATATGATAGGTGTTTTTTTGGTTAGTTCTTTTTTATTATTGATGGTATTTTCCTTTTCTCTTATTTCTTCCAATCAATATTTCTCTTTTCATGATTACCCAAGGAACAGTTAAGGAACAGTTGCATATCTTTGGTTTGAAGTGTCAAATGGATAGAAGAGCATTGAATCACTGGCCTTGCATTGAACTTGAGAATCAACATTGGGAAAAGATGTCATCTATTTCAGAGACTGATCAAAGGTAGTATTCTATGATGACTTTCAATGTTACTTTTGCATATGGTACCCATGTGGTGATACATAACATAATTAATTGTACTTGGCACAAATACAAATTTTAGTTTCATTGCCATTCCCATCAACAATATATTTGGTGTGCTCGCAATCAATGTCACTTACTAATGTTTTTCATCCTAATTTGCATGCATCCTACACTCTCTCATCCGGCTGATGATGGATTACAGAGAGTGATCTAAAACCATGATGCTAAAAAACACACAATCAAATCCAAAACGAACTTGCATTACAAATGGATTGTGGAAATCTGATATTGTTGATTTTGCATGCATGTCTACTTGTGTTTGTCCTGGTAGACATGCATGCAAAATCAACAATATCAGATTTCCACAATCCATTTGTAATGCAAGTTCATTTTGGATTTGATTGTGTGTTTTTTAGCATCATGATTTCAGATCACTCTCTGTAATCCATCATCAGTTGGATGAGAGAGTGCAGGATGCATGTAAAATGTCATATCATATGCAAAGCATGTGAGCTATTTTATAGAATGCCTGAAAAAAAAATTACACCTAGGTGTTGGTAGAAATTTCAACCTTCATTGGTCAAAATTTCTACCTTCATTGGTCAAAATTTTTGACCTTCATTGGTCAAAATTTCTACCTTTATTGGTCAAAATTTTCTACCTTTATTGGTCAAAATTTCTACCTTTATTGGTCGAAATTTCTACCTTTATTGGTCGAAATTTTCTTCCTTCATTGGTCAAAATTTTTACCTTCATTAGTCAAAATTTCTACCTTTATTGATCAAAAATTTCTTCCTTCATTGGTCGAAATTTCTACCTTCATTGGTCAAAATTTCAACCAATTCCTAGCAAAACTTGCACCATTGCTATGGAGGTTTTTCGACCAACGTATTGGTCAAAATTTTGACCAAAAAAATTTGAGCAATGGGTTGGTCGAATTTGGTCAAAGTTTGGTCAAAAATTGGGTCAAAATTTTGACCAATAATGGTCAAAAAATGGTCTCAAATTTACTAGTGTAGAAGCAAAAGATCAAGATGTCAAAAAGAGAGGTACCCAAGATCAATATGGAGAACTTCCCTACATGGAAAATTCTAATGAAGCTACACCTAGGATGTCTTAGAGACCATGCAAAATATACCATCACCATTGAGCATGTCAACCTTTCTAGAGCCCTAACTGTTGATGATCTGAAAAGGAAGAAAGAACATAATGAGGCAATGTTGGAGATAGCCTTTGCCTGAAGTTAACCACTTGAGTGCCAACACACTTAACCACTTTCTACATTAAAGCCGAGTACACTATGTATGCCAAGTTACAGGTTGTGCCGAGTCAGGAAAGCCATCAGGTGCAGAGTGATCTTCAGGTGCCGAGCAGCCTTAAAGTACCAAGTGAAGATCAAGCACCGAGTGACTACAGGTGCCGTGTATGATCCAAGTGCCAAGCAATATTCAGTTGTCGAGTCATAAACAATGCCAAGCAAGATAGGAATGATATAGGAGCTGAGTTACAAAAGGTGCCAAGCATCAGGAAGCAGTAAGTGTCGAGTAACTCAGAATCAACATATGAGTTTGTAACCTCACAAACTTAGATGTAAACCATTTTCATGGCTGACAGATGATGAATCTCAAAGGATTTAAGTGATAAGATCAAATCATTTAAATTTTCTATGCAATCTACATGCATCCAATAAGAAAAAATGGAGAAGGCATGCAGCCAATGATAGAAGTATAAGGAATAAGCAGAAACAAAGATTCAATATGGATCATAGATCCACATCTAACCCTAAGTCTTCAAATGTCTTTATAAGGAAGACTAAGTCTCATTGTATGGTGAGGAACGAAGGTGTGGAAAGAAAACTATTTTCAGAGTGAAGTATAAAAAGACTTAGAGGAAGAGATCAACAGAAGAATATTCAGTTAATCAGAACAAAAGTAGAGGATACAAATGAATATCAAATCTCAGAGGATTAAGATCAGAAGAAAGAAAATCAAGTGCCTGTATTCAGAAATCAAGGATTGTAAGCTATCAGGTTTATTATATCTAATACTCTTTAGTCATTGTATTAGAAAGGAAATCCTATCATGATAGGTTAGCTTAACAGCTATTTTGTAGATCCTTTAAACAGGTGATTAAATCCTTTAACAAGGTAGCACTTCATGTAAAGTGTTTGTAAATCCTCTAACCAGGTCACTATTGATACAGTGTAAAGCCTTTAACAAGGTAGGCCTTTAACAGGGCAAACCATCAGAAGTGGTTAAACATTATTGCTGCAGTAATTTTTGTGGGTATCATCCCCACCCCAGTTTTACCTTCTTATTCTTGGAGGGTTTCTAGGTTACCAAAATCTCAAGTGTTATGTGGTGATGCATATTTGTTTCTCATGATTGCTTAATGTTTATATGCATGCATGTTCATTTTAAAGATATGTTATTAAGGATTTAAAACAGGTCATAAGCTAGTACTTATGATTCACCACCCCCCCCCCCTTCTCAAAAGCATTCTTTCCAATAAGATATTCCAACACTATTGAATAATTTGAATATATCCAAGTTTACATGCCAATTTGAATAATTAGTTACATATATCCTAATTTGCATATCCCAATTTGAATAATTAGTCACATATCCTAAATTCTTCCCCTTAAGACACATGACCTGATTAGTTACATATCCTTATTTGAATAGTTAGATACAAAACACAATTTGAACTTGAGTAGTTAAATGAAAGAGTAAATATATAGTCCCCTTAAGACACATCCTAATATCATCCCCTTAAGACAAATGTTTTAATTTATTCCCCTTAATACACATCCTAATTAGTTACATATGCTAATTTAGATAATTAGATACAAAGCACAATTTGAACTTGAGTAGTTAATCGAAAAAAGTAAATATTTAGTTAATCCCCTTAAGATATCTCCTAGAATTTCATCTCCTTCAGAAAAATGTTCTAATTTCTCCCCTTGATACACATGTAATAATTAGTTACATATGATAATATGAATAATTAGTTACAAAAAAAACTTTGAACTTGAGTAGTTAAATAAAAGAGTAAATATATAGTTCATCCCCTTTAGACAAATCCTATAATTTTTTCCCCTAAAGAAAAATGCTCTAATTTCTTCCCCTTAATACACATTTCATAATTAGTTACATATCCTAATTTGATTAACTAGATAGAAAACATAATATGAACTTGAGTAGTTCAATGAAAGAGTAAATACATAGCTCATACCCTTAAGACATGTCCTAAATTCACCCTATTAAGACAAGTGTTCTAATTTCTTCCCCTTAATACACATGTTTTAATTAGTTACATATGCTAATTTAAATAATTAGATACAAAACACAATTTGAAATTGAGTAGTTAAATGAAAGAGTAAATATATAGCTCATCCCCTTAAGACGAGTCCTAATTTTGTCCTCTTAAGAAAAATGTTCTATTTTCATTCCCTTAATACACATCTTAATTAGTAACATATGCTAATTTTAATAATTAGATACAAAAAACAAAATTGCACTTGAGTAGTTAAATGAAAGAATAAATATGATTCATCCCATTAAGACATGTCCTAATTTCATCCCCTTAAGACACATGTCCTAATTTTTTTGCCTCAAGACACGATCTAATTAGTTACAAATCATAATTTTAACTTGAGCAATTAATAGAAATAATCAGAATTGTATTGATATATAGTGTTAAAGTTGATGAAAGATTAACCCCATAGCTCTCAAGAATCACCTACATGCAAATACCTGTCATAGAAAGAGAGAAGCAAAAGCTACAAAGGCTAGAATTTTCAAATCCATAGATGAGACATTCTTGATGAGAAAAAAGGAGATTGCTATTACCAAAAGTGAATGGATAAATTACAAAGAGATAAATACTTATAGAAGGAGATCAAAACCCTAATATGTAGCTAACCTAGGTTGCATGATAATAATTAATAAAAGAATTAATTATTATATTTCCAAAGTTCAGCTTAAGAAACTAGAGATAATAAGTGACTTAGTAATTAAATCAATATGATTTAATTAATAAGAAAAAAACTTTATTAATCTAACACCCCCCTTAAGATAAACCTAGGAAGTAGCTAAGAACCTAGAAACTACTAATGAAACTAAATTTGGGTCCCCACAACAAAGCCTGATGGGGTACCCAAGCACAACCAAATCTTTGAAAAGAGAAGAAATAGAGAAAACCACATGGAAAAAACCCTACTCCAAAAAGAGATGGAAATAATGTTGAAATGATCTATTGAAGGAATGAAGAAGCCTCCAAAATAGGGAATGTCCCAAAATATAGGAACAAAAGATGATCATGAAGAACATCACTAAAGCATGAAGTTGCAAACACTGCTAAACTGTTGATTTAAATAACCTCCATTGTATAGAACATGAGCAGGTAGAGAAGACTAAGTCTGAAGAGATGATCAATCAAAGATGGAAAGCATCTTCATTGCCTCCAAAAATAGGACTGAAAGAATTTCTATATGGTAAATGATCTATCTCATTGAAATGCATAGGTATCGAGCCAATACAATCACCTAGTGCATAGGATCAAATACTGAATACATAGCTCACTCCATCGAACCAAGAAAGTAATAGAACCAACATAACCCCCATATAATGATGAGAGGTAAGACATGACCATTGAAATTGAATGCAATATCTCCTATGGAAAGAAGAATTACGAACATCGAAAGTGCAAAAGAAGTACAAACACCTATAATGGCACGTGTCATCAACACATCATAAGGCTAATGTCATGGAATGAACACTCGCTTGAGAAAGTAAGATGATGAATATGGCCAACATGAAATCCCCCAAGGCATTTTATAATGTAGTGCAAGTATAACAAAATACAAAAATGAGTAAGATCCTGAAATGCTCAGTGCATTTATAGAAATACTACAAAAGGATGTCAACAAAGATCAAAAGAGACATAAGGTAAATACAAGAGATAATACAACCCATGAAAAATCATCTCAAGCAAAAAAATTGATCTTTGGACCTAAAACAATCAAGATCTTCACCAGAATGCAAAAAAGTAAAATAACTGAACGAGATGTGCCTAGAGAAGGATCTAGAAAATAGAATGTCTCAAGATATGTCTCCCAATGTGTAAAATAGAAACTCTAACTTTAACTACATAAACTATAAACCAAATAGCATAAAAAAATCAAATAAACTATACCATCATGATGGGCTTAAAATCAGCTTTCTGATCATATCTCATTTGCAAAAAATGGAGCCCAAATGAGCAAGTTACGTCCAACAAACCATAGGTAGGTCAAAGAAGAGTCAGGAGGGCAAAATAAAAAATCATTGCCTCAAGGAGCATGCCTGACAGCACAAGAAGGGTGTCAAGCATACTAGAAATTATCTCAGGAAGCATGCAAGTTATGTTCCAAAATCATCTTGGGATGCGGGTCATCCCATACCAAAACTGCCTCAGGAAGAGTGTCAATTATGTACCAAAAATTGTCTTGATTTCTATGCAAAAAATATCAATTTTTGTACCAAAAAACCTCAAATATTTGTGCCAAAAATCTTGAATTTAATGCTAGAAAACATCAATTTCCATGTCAAAAAATCTTGATTTCTATGACAAAAAATCATGAATTTCGAGAAGAAAATCTCAATTTTTGTGCTTAAAAACCTTATAATCATCGCCTCAAGAAACATACCCAATCTAGGAGCAATATTTATTTTCCTCAGATTCCAATTCTGTCCAAATCAAACAAATTTAATATGGAAATGAGGGTTTTTCAGTGCTCTGAGCTCAACGGTGATGTTTGTTTGGGTTCAAAGTGCACCAAAAATCTGTGACCCCCACATTCAATGAAGAAAAACCTCTGAAAAATGAAACCCTTTGAAAGAAAAAGCATAGATATGAAAACCAAGCCAAACCTCTCATAAACAGAATAGGGGCATGAAGATCTAAAGCTCTGATACCATGTTGAATTTGATGAAAGATGAAGCTCACAACTCCCAAGGTTCACCTGCATCCAAACACCTATCACTAAAAGAAAGAAGCAAAAGATATGAAGGCTAGAATTCTTAGATCCATAAATTAGACAATCTTGATGAGCAAAATGGAGATTGCTATAGTCAAAAGTGAATGAATATATTACAAAGAGATTAATCCTTATAAAAGGATATCAAAACACTAATAGGTAACTAACCTAGGTTGTATGATAATAATTAATAAAAGAATTAATTATTATATGCCCAAATTTTAGCTTAAGTAAACTAGAAATAATAAGTGACTTAATAATGGAATCAATATGATTTAATTAATTACTCTAACATATAGTTTATCCCCTTAAGCCACATTCTAATTTTGTCCCCTTAAGATAAATGTTCTAATTGCTTCCCCTTAAGACACATGTCCTAATTAGCTACATATCCTAATTTAAATAATTAGTTACAAATTACAATTTGGTCTTGAGTAGATAAATGAAAGAGTAAAAGTTGTATTACAATATACTTCACCCCCTTAAGACACGTCCTAATTTCATTCCCTTAAGAAACATCCTAATTTCACCCCCTTAAGACACATGTTCTAATTAGTTACATATCCTAATTTGAAGAACTAGTTATCAATCACAATTTGAACTTGAGTACTTGAATGAAAGAGTAAAAATAGCATTGTAATAGAGCTCACCCCCTTAACACACACATCCTAATTTCAAATAGTTCAACCAAAATTCAAAATGTTCAACCAAATTTCATGCATAGTTTAAGAAAACATGTAATATATATTACAAATTGTTTCTATCTCTTATCAAGTGGGTCAACTTGTTGTTGGATAAAATGTAATATTCTCTCATGATCATCAATACCAAGCCTCCACTTCTGTATTCCAGGCACTTTGACTAGATGAAGAGATAGAGAATTGGCAAGTACATGGTTTTTGTAGTGATAAATCTTGTTGTTAGGTTGATAATTCATGAAATGAATCCCATTTTTTATTACTCTTCTTTTCTTCAAATATGTTCCCTATACAACAGCAAAAATTGCATACACATTAAAAATTTATCATAGATTAATTACTTACTAAATATATGTACACATATCCATGTACATCAATCATATAAGCCAATAAATTTAAATTCATGAAAAATGTAGATGTATGCTCAACTATACTAACCCGTGGGAAACATAATTCCATCACTTATTTCAGTATTTGTTAGCTTCTCTCTTTCCATGGTGCAACATGATAAATAATAGTTAACACCTTCTACATTCTCATATTCCTCGATGACTAGAAAAAAACATTTCCTACACAAAGAAAATATCCAAATTTCATGTACATGACTATTTATGTACACATGAATGTACATGATCACTAATTTAAATTATAAATTAATCAAAACTATGAAAGAAAATTTTATATGTACATACCAACTCTAATCAATTCTAAAATATGGTCATAATCAGTAGAAATCAATGGAATATCATCAAAGTTTTCATCCTTAGGTACATTTGTATTAATAACATCTAGTGGCACCAAAGTCCATTCACCCACATATCCACGTTCTTGATTTAATGCAATACCCATAGCTTTGATCAATGAAATCAGAACAAAACATGACTAATCTATAATGTGTAATGACCACACATTACTAGATGTACACATAATTGAATGCAAAGACCATGTCTTATCTAGCCTTCTACATGTATGCATTGATCTTCTATCAACACCTAAATGTAAGGTCCATATGTATAAAAAAAAGAGTTAAACATGTATATAAAATATATATGGATATTAAAAACAATTTATTCACCTAACGCATTAAATATAAATTTGATTCAATTTATTTAAAATTAATTTAACATGTGCTACATCTATACTTGATACCTCCCAAAATATTCTGAAAGGTATGACTCGATCTGTTTGTGATGATGTGTTATCCATATTTGCCACTATAAATTGCATTATGTACCACTCAACTACATCATGAGTATTATTAATGCAATATTCTTGATAGTTCATTTGATACTTTCTTAAAGAATGTTTTATACAAGATCCCACACCATCATGCTCACCCTTGCCATGTCCACTCTCAAAAAAATTCCAAATGTGTGGTATATTTTGGTATCAATGATATCTACAAATTGCATAAAATGGCTTGGCCGATTTAAATTGTGTTGCAGATCCATCTAACAGTAGAATTTTTTTTTACTATTTTATGTCTTTGTTTCCAAATATTCTAAAAATTTCTTAAAACAATGCTGCACAAAATGTGTGTCGTTCTCTTTATCATCACTAATGTAAGAGTGATACTCCTTTTTAATGAATCGTGCTTGATCTGTACTTTCCACACAATCCAAGTTGATTTGTGATTGTTGATAATACAACTAGACCATAATAGTGACCTACTCTATAAAGTAGTATTCTTTTTGAAGTTATTTTTGAGAAATGAAAGAGTAATTCTCTACAAATTCAACAACCAATAAAATTGTTCCAAGTGAGAAAGTTTCTCTTAGTGTTTGAAACTATTATGATTGCCACTTAGAAAGAAGGCATGACATATATATGGTTGAATCAATTTACAAAAAAATGACAATGAATTCGCCAACATGTATCTCATACTCTACATATTCTGAACTTGTTGATTCTTTCCCAACTTTTGTTTTAAACTTTACGTACTTATATCTTTTACATTTTACCATCTTTCAAAGGAAATTTAGTCAGATTACCACATGTTTCACAAGTTCCTCTTATATATATATATATATATATATTTCACCCATTGCACGACCATCTAATTTGTCACATAAGATTTGTGTTATGAACTAGCTTTGGTCATTTAGGAAAACAATTATGAGAACCACCACTTTCTTTTGATTTATGGAGGAGTAAACTAGATACTTAGAGGGAGGAGGGGCTTGAATCAGGATCTATAACAATTCTATCCCTTTTCACAAATTCATCCACATCCAATAATTAATTTTTGCATGTAATGCAATAAATGTAAACTTTTTGTAACATGTAAATCAATTCAGTCACATGCATGAAAGTAATAACACATAACACAATATTTGTTACCTAGAAACCCTCCAAGGTGAAGGCAAAATTGGGACTGGGATGACACCCACAAATCTTTACTACTGTAGTAATAAATTTAACCAGTTAAGGTTACAATGTTTGACTATAATATATAATCTACTTTGTGAGGAGTCTGTCCTATTACAGACTTGAGAAATTTTTAGGTTTCACTAGGTTAGAGGATTTGACACTTATAAAAACTAAGGAGTTTTTTAGGAGATTTAAAAATATTTGTTAAAACCACTCTATTCAGATATTCCTCTTGATTCAAGTATTTTAAAATTGACTCAATACCTAACTCTTAGTTTTCTCATAAAGCTAATTTCAAGTCTTCTCCTTACTAACTAATCATATCCTCTGCTTTGATACTCTTGTCTTTTCCTTCCACTTTAACTGCTTATGAATAAGTAACTTGTTTTGTTAGATGACAAAAAAACCCTTGGATGACTTCTAATTTCCTTCTTTGATCTTCACATGCATGCATATGACCACTTTCTCAGCTCTCACATCCTCTCAATCTAGGTTAAGATAAGCACTTTATAAAGATTCCATGAAGAGTCTTCTAGATGTTTTCATGTTTTGTCTCTTCATTCTAATCATTGAACATACACATGGGGATATGTGATCGACCTCATGTAAATATTTTATAAAAACCTCAAAAAGTATTAAATGTTTTATAAAAACCTCTTCATACCCTCCAAGTCAACCTCATAATTATTTTTACTAAAACTTTCTTCCATTCTTAACTTTTATAAAAACTCTTCATTGCTCAGCCTCTACTGTTACTGGTACTCAAAATTTTTTTTGCTTAGCCTTTATTGACTTCCTGATGCTTGACATATACTATTCTCAATACATACTATATCACTCAGTAGTAATATACTTGGAATTATACTTGATCGCTAATAACTTTCTTGGTCGCTAAATGAGCTCGGCCCATATGGCATGCTTTACTCAGCTTCTATACAATTTCTTGGTACATACTAGCTTATGTACATGATGTTGACATTTAGTTAAGTTTTTTATTAGTGACAACAATTATTCAGATTATGTATGTCTATTGAGGTCATTGAACAGTCTATAGTGTTTGCCATGTAATTCAGTAGCCATTGAGCTCTATAGTTCCTACCAAGCATTTCAGTGGTTACCAAGGGAATTTAGTTAGTATGAAAGAGTCAGTAATGTGAAATAGATGCATGCGAATGTGAATCAATAGCAGACAAAATAGTATGAATATGAGAAAATAATTTGAAATAGAGGCATGCAAATGTGAATCATCAACAAACAAAGTGTATTGTAAGGTCATATCAACAAAGGAGTAGCAAAGTCATATCTATCACATAAAGGTGATCAGCACTTCAAAGAATCTCTATCAACAAATTAGTTGTAAGTTAGAGATCTACTATTTCATCCTAATAGGTGAACTAGTCCAAATCCTTTATCAAGGTAGACTTAATAGTCTTTTCTCAAATCTTTTTTCAAATCTCTTTACCGAGTGCATACTTCATTGTGTGTTTGTAAAACCTCTAACAAGGTGGACCTAGCAGTCCTAATTGCTCCTAGTAGGGTAGATCATTAGAAGTGATCATTGTAAGCCTTAACAGGCCAACTTTATGCTACAATATTGAAGTTTTGTGGGTATCATCCCCACCCCAGTTTTACTTTCTATTTGAAAGGTTCATGGGTCACCAAATTATTGTGTTCAAGTGTTATGAATGTTTTATGCTTTCAATTTCTCATGCATTCAGTTAGATCTAATTTAATGAATTAAATGGTAATTGGATTATTGCAATTAAGATATGAATTTGGTAAAGTTTTTAAGGTAATCAATTCATCCCTCCCCTCTTAGTAACCTAGCATAATCTTGAATACTTCCAACAATTGGTATTAGAGCTTTGAGGTTCTCAACATAAAGTTTGACAGCTTGAGCAAAGATCAAGGAAAATGGAGATATTCAAACTTCATAAGGCAATTGAAAATGAAAAGATAGATCTAGAAATGGCCATTGAACAACACAATAAAGCTAAGGAGCAACTTTCCCAATCCCTAAAAAGAAGGAAGGAACTTGCAAATCAAATAAAAGATCATTAGTACATTGAAGAAAAGATTGAAGATTTTTTCCCTTTAAGTAGTTCAGATGAAGCAAATAATGCAATCAAAGAACTCTTAGAGAAGAATGGTTCCTTGCAAGAAGAAGTTGGAAAGCTTAAAAGAGGACAAGAAATTCAGTCAGTAAGGCTATGTGAAATCTTGGAACAAAGGAACAAGATGAAAGAAGAAGTGGATGGAAGGAATAATGAGATCCAAAACCAATCCCTTCAGCATGCAGATCTTATGAATCAAATCTCCAATGCAAATGAGGAAATCATGAGCCAAAGAAAAATCAATGAAAGATTAAGAAATTATCTAAATTTGGAAAGACAAATCAATGAAAGAATAAGAAGTGAGCTAAGATCTAAAAAGAAAATCAATGAAAAATTGAAAAATGACCTAAACACTGAAAAGAAAATCAATGAAAGAATGATGAAATCCCAAGCAGACATGGATTAATTGAATCAATCGAATGAGCAGAATCTCTATATACAAAAAGGAAAAGTAGGAATTGGATACAAAGAAGAAGGTGAATCCTCCAAAAAAGGTACTCAAAGGAATCAAAGACCTAATTACAATCACTGTGGTAAGATAGGTCATACATCAAACAGATGTTGGAGTAATGATAAAGAAAAATTCAATGGTAAATGCTATAGTTGCAATCAGCATGGTCACAAGGCTAATGAATGCAAAGAGAAACCAAAATTTGAAGGCAAGTGTCACAAATGCAAGAAACAAGGTCACAAGGCATCAGACTACAGAACCAAGTCATTCAATCCAACATTAAAAATTGTGAAGGCAATATTTGGTTGGGACTACAAGACTTGGTGTAGATGTCATTAGTATGGAGAATATGGACACATTGGCATTCACTATGTTAAACATCACACAAGGAAGAGAGATACCACCATAAAATGTTTCACTTGTACAGAACTTTCTCATCTAGCCAAGAATTGCATGAATACAGGTAGAATTGAAGATGAAAAGAAAGAAAAAGTAGATAACATTTGAAAGTAGATGAGGTAGCAATGGATTCCTAAATCTACCAAGGAAGCCAGTTCAAGTAATGATGGTCATGTCACTCAAGAAGTGGGTGACTCCACCATTTCCAACTAAGTTCTTAAGGAAGAACTGGAATTGCGTCATCATGATCACATCCAAATAGTTCCAATTGAAAGGTGACAAAGATCCAAATCAGTATTCAAGATATAAAAGGATCATCAAGGAAGATCAGTATTAGTTATCATCGAGTTTCCTTCTCTACCGAGTAAGGTTGGGTCATGGACTCTATTGAGCAAAGTTGGGAGTAACAAGAACATGGTTGATTACCATGTTATGAAGCCTTTACCAAGAAATCTAAACAAATAGTGGATGACAGCTTGTTGCACATAATGATGTCAACACAGCTACCTTCATACCGAGCATTAATTGCAAAGTTTTAACAAAAGTAGGAAATTGGATTCATTTTCGTCAAGAATGCTAAGTGTTATTGGGATCAAGTGAATTGCAGAGTGATCAACCGACTTCAAGTAAAATTTGTAGCTAAAATACTTCAAAGTTTTTCATGGCTTACTGAGTAACCATGGCACCATCAAGCAATAGAAAAACAAGGAAAGGGTTAGAAATGTTGGTCCGAGGAGTCGAATGGAAAGCACCTGATTTCAAACTTGTGCCAATGGTTGCTAAAACTCTTGATGCAAATGGAGCACAATCATAGATCCCTCCTAAGGTACTACTCACTAATGATATTCGAACTCATTTCAAGTGTGAAATTAAAGAAATTGGAACCCTACAGATGGATGATGCCCTAGGAGAATTGTGTGTAAATGTTGTTCTTAAACCTAAACATAAACATTTGGAAGGAAAGGGTTTAACCCACGTTCCCCACCTACCTCAAAATTTCCAAATCAAATGGATTAGATACATCCTAAATTGAGTTCAAAATGGTCAATTATGGCTTGAGAAACTAGTTTTGATCACTAAGAAGATGATTCATCGCATCATTGGCCTTCCCATGCTCTCCAAGGCCAAAACCACTTAAACCCTAGGTCGAGTGGAGTTAGAAAAGAAAACCCTAGCTAAGTGAGACGATAGAGGTATGAATATTAGTAGTTTAACTAATGCATGTGATAGCTCACAAGATCTACAATTCTAGCCATCTAAATAGTGTGTCGTGTGAAGTAGTAGACTTGGCATACAAAGTTGTGAAGAATAATCTATCATGTGATCTTGTAGATTTGTTGTTGAAGCAATTTAACAAAAACATGGAAAGTATAAGGAATTCCAAAAATAACCCTTGTGAATTCGGTTCTTTGTTGACTTGGTTATTTTTCTATGTTCAAAAGTTTTCCCCTTCAAAGGGCACAATAGTATGGAGAAAGGATGTGCCAATGCTATATCAGATTAACAAGTATATTGCAGGAATGGGTGAGAATTTTGTTAGTATAATGGATACTTATTTTGATGTCTTCAAGGATAAAATGAATAGAAAATTTAGGATACCCTAAAAATTGGTTGAAGATTACAAAGATGATGTTTGTTTCATGGTAGACTGTGACAAAGTCTACATTTAGGCAATGAAACCTAGAGTTGTATGGGTAAAACCTCTTCCCTATGAGGTGAATATAGATGAAGAAAAGGACATAATTGAAGCCTTGATAAATGAGCCTATTGATCCAAAGGCACCCCACTTTGGAACATATGATGAGGCCAAGGCAAGAATAGAGCTTAAAATCAAGCTTCTACATGCGGTTAACAAAGGAAAGAGGAGAATAGCAAAACTCAAAACCAACACACCTCTTATGTTCACTAAGCATAAAGGAGAAGATTTGGAAGAAGTAAAGGATTAAGAGGAGTCAGAAAAGGAAGAAGAACTAGTGAAGAAGAAAGGCTAGGTGATCATCACCAAGCCATCCATTGCAATTTTTACTAGGAGATCCAGGAAGAAAGGCAGTGAAGTGGTCTTTAGAAAACATCCTCCCACCTTCCAAGCAAGATTAAAACAATTTGAAGAAGGTGATAGGATAACCAACTTCAAAGGAATCAAGATAGAGGTTGAGAAGAAATAGGTTGAAGAATTGGTGCTAACCAAGATGGGAAAATGGAAGTATTCCCCTGATCAGATAGCCTCCTAGATCTCTAATGAATTATTAGAGAAAATAAAGCCAAGATGGGACTTTGCTATGCAAATAGCTAAAGATATATATGTACAAACCCTGAGGAAGTTGCTATCGAGCATCACAAATGCTAAGGTTAAAGAGTCCATAAAGAAAAATTAAGACGAGATGACTATTAGATTTAATACTTCTTTAATTTTGATAAAGGATATAGAGCATGTGGTCAAGAATGCCACAAGTATGTGGAAGAATTTTTATCACTTGCATAAACAAAGAGACTTCCCAGTAGAAGTCAAGGATGATGACAGTGATGATGAGGAAGAATAAACATATACTGAGCCAACACATTTTGACAATGAAGAAGTTGAAGAAGATAAAGAGGAAGAAGCTATTGAAGAAGACAAAGAAGATGATGAGGAGATTTATCCTATGAAGATAGCAACCATAGTCATTGCCTCACTTCATCACTCTCCAACTAAACTTGCAGCATCATCAAGTTCAAAGATAGCATCAACAAGTTTGATTATGACCACAAAGAATACATCAAACATCCAATCACTCTTCATTCCCTCACAGCTCAACACACCATTGATAGAAGTGTCTACCACTTCATCTACCGAGCTATAGCTTCCCTCTTCTTCAACTCCCAAGTCAACATCATCAATAATGAGTATAGTGCCTTCCATAATTTTGAGCTCTTCAGCAGTAAGTACTTCAGGTTTGTCTTCTACAATTTTGGATACTTCTATAAATACTTTACTTTTTGATTTAGCAAGCATACCAGTCAGTATTCCATCTATTGATACTATATCAATTTTCATTGCTAGTCCTACTATCTCTACAATTTTTTCCACTCTGGATTCAAAGGTATTAAGTATAAGGACAGTTGAACCTAAGGCTCAACCAAGTATAATATTTTTGAGTAGAGGTAAGGAGATAGAGGAGGATATTGACCTAGATGAGGAGATTGAGATTCCCAAATGGGATTTTGATAATATCACTATAGATTAAATGCATATAGCTAGTCAACTCCTCCAAAAGAAGGCAAAAAAAAATAAATTAAGAGAGGAGAGAAACAAAGAATATAAAATTATAGAAGATGCTAAGAATATTTTGACTGAGGCAATAGGTGTTGAAGTTGATACTTGTCAACAAATTTTGTTTCAATTAGAAGAGGTAGTCTAGAAGTTTAATGAGGACTCTAGTGGTCGAGACAAATTGATTGAGAAAGTAGAAAAGAAAATTGATAATAAAGTTCTTGAGCACATTGCTCAACAAATAGCTATTCAACAAGTGGAGCTTTCCTCAATTTTGACTAGTCTTCAAACCTCTTGCACAAATGTAACTTCACTTTTTGGAAAGTTGTGTAATGTTGCTAAGATTACAAAGGAAATAAAGAGCAAACTGACAAAGATTGATGAAGATCTAAAGGCCAGTGCATAGTAGTTTCAACTTAACCCTAGTTCAAGCTCTGCACATCATATGAAAATTAGATTCTTGTTAGATATGTCGGCAGAGTTGTTGAGAGAAGAAGCAAGGATCTTGTCTACATTGATAGATATTCATAGTATGATCCTTCCCATCATGGATACAATGTAGAAGCACATTTATTACTAAAAAACATTGATCCATGACACTAACTTCTCCATTGCAGATCACACGATAGAACTCTCTGTAGAAGTGAAAATTGCTCTACATACATGCAAAGTTTTGCAAGAAATTTGGGATAAGACTTTAGCACTTTTTCTGAAGGTACATTCTGATTTTCTTTCTTATATTAGTGTCTCCATGTAAATAAGTTCTGAATAAATCTTTGGCATTATTGTCAAAAAGGGGGAGAGACACTTAATATGCTATATAAAGGGAGAGAAACTTATTATGTATAGTGAGATACTATGTATATTGTATGGGGGAGAATCACACAAAGGAAAGAAAAGTGTATATAATAGAGAATTTGCAGATATAGTATACTATACATACTTACAAATACAAATTTGGAAAAATCTCAAAAAACACTATACCATACCGAGCTAGTACCACACTATAATGTATATAGGTTTTGGCTGATAAGTGTTTTTGTCACTAATTCCAAAGGAGGAGATTGTTGACATTTAATCAAGTTTTTTTATTAGTGACAACACTTATTTAGATTTTGTATGTCTACCGAGCTCATTGAATAGTCTAAAGTGTTTTCCATGTAATTCAGTAGCCACCGAGCTCTACAGTTCCTACCGAGCATCTCAATAGTTACCAAGGGAATTCAGTTAGTATGAAAGAGTCAGTAATGTAAAACAGAGGCATGCAAATGTAAATTAGTAGCAAAAAAAGTAGTATGAATATGTGAAAATAATGTGAAATAAAGACATGCAAATGTGAATCAGCAGCAGACAAAGTGTATTGTAAGGCCATATTAGCAAAGGAGCAGTAGAGTCGTATCTATCACATAAAGGTGATCAAAACTTCAAAGAATCTCTATTAGAAAATTAGTTGTAAATCAGAGATCTACTATTTCATCCTAACAGGTGAACCAATCCAAATCCTTTAATAAGGTAGACTTAACAGTCTTTTCTCAAATCTCTTTACTTAGTGCATACTTCATTGTGTGTTTGTAAAACCTCTAACAAGGTGGACCTAGCAGTCCTAATTTCTCCTAATAGGGTAGATCAACAAAAGTGATCATTATAAACCTTAATAGGCCAACCTTATGCTCCAGTATTGAAGTTTTTTGGGTATCATCCTCCCCTAATTTTACTTTCTATTTGGAAGGTTTTTGGGTCAACAAATTATTGTGTTCAAGTGTTATGAATGTTTAATGCTTTCAGTTTCTCATGCATGCAGTTAGATCTGATTTAATGAATTAAATGGTAATTTGATGCAGGAGCATCCAGAGGTATAAGGGCAATCCTGTGTCACCCAAAAAAATGTACTTAGACTTAGTTTATGTTTCATGTGTTTTTATTTTTGGATACCCATTTGGGTCAAATAAAGATTCCAACTCTCACAGTTCAACTATCAGTGTGCTAGAAAATCCTGAAAAAATAGGAGCATGCAATTGGGCCATCATTTTGGTAACCTAGAAGGTGTGAATTGGCCAGATGAATGTAATTGTGATTTAGAGCATTTCAAAAAAAGAATCAGGTCAAAAGGCCCCACGGTTTGAAAGTTATTGCAGTTTTTCAGGTTTTGGACACCTCCTAAGAATGCTTCAAAGTCAGGTTAGGGGCATTAAATGACATTGAAAAGGGCCAAAAAATGGGGGATGAGAAAAGATTGTCCATAGGGCTATAGAGCGCTTCGAGAGCTTTCCAAAAATGTAAATGGTTCGTCAATCAGAGCTACAGTTCAAAAGTTATGCCTCCCGGAAGTTCGATTACCATTTCTGGATTCTTCTAGATTTGCACCAACCTCTAATGCAGCTTTTAGAACCTTCTATTTGGTCGGTGGATGCCTACTAGCACTTTCTAGAATGTACTCCTAGTCCTTAACCCTCTAGGGTCTATTTAAGGAGATTTTTGGCATTGTAAAAGGCAGTTCGGAGTGGAGTTTGAGAGGAGGTACTGAAAGGAGAAATTATCTCCGAATTTATGCTATTGTAAGCCCTTAGGGAATGTTTTGAAGTTTATTTTCTCTGTACTATTTGTACTAGCTTATTTTCTTAGTTAATATAATTTCCCCTTTTCTATTGTCTCCATTCTGTTCTTGGGGCTGTATTATTCTGTTCTTGGGTTGTGTCCCCATCAAGTGGTATCAGAGCCAATTTTCCTGAGTGTGTAGACAGAGCGCCGACTGTGAGGCAGTTTGCACTAGGACTGTGTGGTTGTGGGTTTGAGTTACAAGATGCCTCCATGAAGAGAGCATGGTGGAAGGGCCAGAGCTATTAATCCTGAGGAGGTTAGAGCCCTCCAAAGGCAGGTACAAGCTTTGCAAGAGGAACTTCGTAGAGGAGAAAATGTTGCCATTGGTGACGACAGTGAGGATGAAAATGAAGAAGAAGTTATGGGACCAAAAGGGGAATTTGACGGAGAAGTTCTGAATCATGCAGAGGAAAGGCTTTTTAGGGCCATTACTAAGTTTGGGAAAAGACCCACAATTGAAGTGGGTGTATTTTCGAGAAATCTGAAACCAAATGAGTTGATCGATTGGATCAATGAACTGGAAGAATACTTTGAGTATGAGGATATCAGGGACCCAGATAGGGTTAAGTTTGCAAAGGCCATGCCAAAATCTGGTGGCAAGAGGTTCAATTGGAAAGAAACAGAAGAGGAAAGGAGAAGATCACAAGATGGGATCGCATGGTGGATAAATTGAAGAAGCAGTTCATTCTTGTGGACTACGAGCTTGATTTGTTTAAGAAGATGCATGGGTTAAAGCAAGTAGGAAGATCAGTCCAAGAATATACAGAGGAATTTTACCGACTCTTGATTAGAGCAGGGCATGCAGAAGCAAATAAGGAGAAGGTTTCTCATTATATTAGTGGGTTGCAACCTAGCATCCAGGAGGAACTAAGTCTAGTAAGAATGACCAGCGTTGAAGAGGCATACCAGTTTTCCCTACAAGTTGAAGAGAAGTTGAATAAAAGGTTTGAAGGAAGACAAAGAGGGTGTGGTCAAGGAGGAAGGGGAAGCGGTAGATCATCTAGAGGCCGCAATGAAACCCAAAAGAAAAATGAAGATGTGGGTACTAGCAAGAACCAGAGGAATGAGGATTTCAACCACTCCCATGATCAAGACTTTGGAAATCAAAGAGGAAGAGGTAGAGGACATAGACAAGGGAGAGGAGGCTTCCATGGTACCTATTTCCATTGCAATGAAAAAGGTCATCGTGCCTTTGAATGCCCTCAACGACAAGGAAGGACAGATAGGAGAGCTAAGGGCCAAGCTAGGGTTGCTCATGTGGATGAGGATGCACAATCATCACATTTAGAGGATGCAAAAAGAGGAGAGACCTTGGTAAATGAAAGAATCCTACTAAGTGGTGAGATTGAACCAGGACAACGGAGGAGTTTGTTCTGTACTAGATGCAAGTGTGATGATAAATGTTGTGACTTGATCATTGATGGTGGTAGCACTGATAACTTGGTATCAGAAGAGATGGTCTCTAAGTTGAAGCTCAAGAGGGAGAAACATCCCCAGCCCTATTGGATTGCTTGGGTAAAAGATGATCATAAGGTCCTAGTAAGTGAACAATGTTTAGTGAAATTCAAAATTGGGAGTTACCATGATGAAGTTCTCTGTGATGTTATTTTGATGGATGTTTTCCATCTATTATTGGGTAGACCATGGCAGTTTGATAGACATGTAGTACATTATGGACATGCAAACACATACTCTCTGACAAAGGATGGAGTTTGCCACAAATTGAAGCCCATGAAAAAGGAAGGTGAAAAGGTATGTAGCAGTGCTAGGATTTGTCTTGTTGATGAAAGGAAGTTTTTAGATGGCATGAAACATCAGCATATGTGCTATGCTTTGATTCCTAGGAAAGATAAAGAAGGTAGTAGTGAAATACCACTTGAAGTTTTAGATTTAGTAGGGGAGTTTGGAGATATTATCTCTGATAATGTTCCAGATGGATTACCACTAGTAAGGCAAATTAGTCATCAGATAGATCTGATTCCAGGTGCTAGTTTGCCTAACAAGGCTGCTCACAGGATGACTCCTATTGAAATAGAGGAGCTAAATAGACAGGTTCAGGAGTTGTTGAGGAAGGGCTTGATTCGAGAGAGCTTGAGTCCATGTGCAGTACCTACAGTACTCACACCAAAGAAGGACAGAGAGTGGAGGATGTGTACAAATTCTTGAGCTATAAATAGGATAACCATCAAGTACCGGTTTCCTTTGCCAAGGATGGATGATCTTATGGATTTCTTGAGTGGAGCTCAGTACTTCACAAAGATAGATCTGAAGAGTGGTTATCACCAAATACGGATTCGAGAAGGAGATGAGTGGAAAACAGCCTTCAAGACCAAGGAGGGTCTTTATGAGTGGTTAGTCATGCCCTTTGGATTGACGAACGCCCCAAGCACCTTCATGCGGCTCATGAATGAGGTACTTAAGAAGTTCTTGGGAAAATTTGTTATTGTTTATTTGGATGATATTTTAATTTTTAGAAAGACTTTGGAAGAAGATTTACTGCATATGCGTAGTGTCCTTGAAAGGCTAAGGGAAGAGAAACTGTTAATTAATCTAAAGAAGTGTATCTTTGAAAAAAGGGAGTTAGTCTATTTGGGGTTTGTTATATCACCTGAAGGTCTCAAAATGGATCCAGAGAAGGTAAAAGCCATCTTGGAATGGCCTACTCCAAGGTTTGCTACTGAGGTAAGATCATTTCATGGTCTGGTTAGTTTTTACAGGAAGTTTATTAAGAATTTCAGTGGCATATGTGCACCCCTAACTGATACAATAAGAGGGGATAGAAAAGAGTTCAACTGAACTGCAGCAGCTGCAAGAAGTTTTGAATTGCTGAAGAAGAAGGTAACAAAACAGCCTGTGTTGGCACTTCCAAATTTTAGAAAGGTTTTCCAGGTGGATTGTGATGCTAGTGCCAGTGCTATTGGGGATGTATTAAGCCAAGAAGGTAAGCCTATTGCATATTTTAGTGAAAAATTGAATGATGCAAAGAAGTATTCTGATTATGATCAAGAGTTCTATGCAATAGTTCAGGCCTTAAAGAAATGGAGGCATTATTTATTCCCAAAGGAATTTGTTTTGTATACTGATCATGAGGCATTATAGTACCTAAATAGCCAAGGTAAATTGAATCAGAGGCATATGAAGTGGGTAGAGTTCTTGCAGAGCTATACATTTGTGTTGAAGCATAGAAGTGGAAAATCTAACAGGGTTGCAGATGCACTAAGTAGGAGATAGTTGTTACTTACAGTAATGCAGGTTGAAGTAGTTGGGTTTGATGAACTCAAGAATTTGTACCCCGAGGATCCTGATTTTTCTAAAGCATGGAAAGCTTGTAAAGAGCCCGTTGCTGTAGATAGAACCAAGTGGTTGGACTATTTGATTCAGGATGGCATGTTGTTCAAGGGTAGTCAATTGTGCATTCCAAGGAGTTCCATGAGGGAAAATCTGATTAAGGAGAAACACATTGGAGGGATGGCAGGACATTTTGGTCGAGATAAGACCATTTCCATTCTTAGAGAACATTATTTTTGGCCTCAAATTTCACAGGATGTGAAGAAGTTTGTACAGAGTTGCCAAGTTTGTCAAGTTGCCAAGGGGTTTAGTCACAATACTAGCCTATATCAGCCATTGCCTATTCCATCAAGGCCATGGGAGGACATAAGTATGGATTTTGTTCTTGGATTGCCAAGGACACAAAGGGGTAATGACTCAGTATTCGTGGTGGTTTATAGGTTCTCCAAAATGGCACATTTCATTCCATGCCACAAAACTCATGATGTTGTCCATATTGCAGACTTGTTTTTCAAAGAGGTGGTAAGACTACATGGTCTTCCAAGAAGTATAGTTTCTGACAGAGATACTAAATTTGTGGGGTATTTCTGGAGGACATTGTGGAAAAAGTTGAGAACAAACTTGAAATTCAGTTCCACGCATCACCCGCAGACTGATGGCCAAACAAAAGTGGTAAATAGAAGTTTGGGCAATTTGTTGAGATGTTTAGTTGGGGATAAGCCCAAGGGATGGGATTTGATTCTACCACAAGAAAATTTTGCTTACAATAACTCTATAAATAGGAGTACTAGAAAATCACCATTCCAAATTGTATATGGGAGTAGCCCAAGGACTGCACCAGAGCTAAGGAAGATAGAACAAGGGGAGAGGACATGTGCTGAAGCTGAGGAATTTGCTGAACATATCAGGCATCTACATGAGGAGGTTCAAGCACACATTACCAAGATGAATCAAGAGTATAAAGCTAGGGCTGATCAAAGGAGAAGACATAAGGAATTCCAAGTAGGAGATTTAGTCATGGTGCACTTACGAAAAGAAAGATTTCCAGCCGGTACTTACAACAAGCTGAAAATGAAGAAATTTGGCCCCTGCAAAATTTTGAAGAAACATGACTTAGGAAATGCATATGAGGTGGAGCTGCTAGATGGTATTCAAATTTCTCCCATTTTCAAGATTGCAGATTTAACAGAGTATCATGATGATGGTGCAGATGAGGAGCTGGTGTTAGAGCCATGTCCAATTCCTACTTCTAAGAAGGAGGAGATAGAAGACATTCTAGATCATCATGTGGGTAGGAGTACTAGAAATAGGCAGTATGAAGAGTATTTGGTCAAATGGAAAGGATGACTGATCGAGGACTCAACTTGGATTTCAGCAGTTGAGGTTTCCCATTTGGGATTTCCTCTACCATTCATAAAGTGACAGGGTCACTTTTCAATCTACCCTGGGTTTCTGATGCAAGAGCATCCAGAGGTATAAGGGCAATCCTATGTCACCCAAAAAAATGTACTTAGACTTAGTTTTTGTTTCATGTGTTTTCATTTTTGGATACCCATTTGGGTCAAATAAAGGTTCCAACTCTCACAGTTCAACTATCAGTGTGCTAGAAAATCCTGAAAAAATAGAAGCATGCAATTGGGCCATCATTTTGGTAACCTAGAAGGTGTGAATTGGCCAGATGAATGTAATTGTGATTTAGAGCATTCCAGAAAAAGAATCAGGTCAAAAGACCCCATGGTTTGAAAGTTATTGTAGTTTTTCAAGTTTTGGAGACCTCCTAAGAATGCTTCAAAGTTAGGTTAGGGGAATTAAATGACTTCAAAAAGGGCCAAAAAATGGGGGATGAGCAAAGCTTTTCCATAGGGCTATAGAGCACTTCAAGAGCTTTTGAAAAATGTAAACAGTTCATCAATCAGAGCTACAGTTCAAAAGTTATGCCTCCCGGAAGTTCGGTTACCGTTTTTGGATTCTTCTAGATTTGCATCGACCTCTAACGAGCTTCTGGAACCTTCTATTTGGTCGGTGGATGCCTACTAGCACTTTCTAGAATGTACTCCTAGTCCTTAACCCTCTAGGGTCTATTTAAGGAGATTTCTGGCATTGTAAAAGGAAGTTTGGAGTGGAGTTTGAGAGGAGGTACTGAAAGGAGAAATTATCTCTGGATTTATGCTATTGTAAGCCCTTAGGGCATGTTTTGAAGTTTATTTTCTCTGTACTGTTTGTACTAGCTTATTTTCTCAGTTAATATAATTTCCCCTTTTCTGTTGTGTCCATTCTGTTCTTGGGGCTGTATTATTCTGTTCTTGGGTTGTGTCCCCATCATAATTAGATTATTGCAATTAAGATCTTAATTTGGTAAATTTTTTAAGGTTATTGATTCACCCTTCCCCTCTCAGTAACCTAGCATAGTCTTGAATGTTTCCAACACATGACTCGAGCTATGTAGAGTAGGTCGATCATAGTGATGACCATCTAACTCTACCTTGTTGATGAATAAGTGATTGACTATAATAGACAAGATACCAACACTTTCTTCTATCATCTTTGGAACCTTTGATAGTATAGATCAAATTCAACATGATATCAATAACAAGTTTCAAAAGATTTATTTATCTTCCAAAAAAAGGGCTTCAATATTTCAAACATTTTTTGTCCAATCTTTATGCCAGGATTTAAATTACAAAATGGGAGATACAATTCATGTTATGTGACATCCAACCAATATTTTACATGTTGTAAATATTCCATACACCCAATCCTCTACTTGATGATATCTCTTCTATTTGGAAAAGGATGAGTATGATCAATCAAAAATTGAATAACCAAGTTCTTAATTGTTTCCCCAATATTACATTAGGGAACTCTACATATAGCATCCAATTTCCTTCTAATGTACTAGCAACCAAATTGTTTATCCTTTTCAAATTATGTAATATTGTGTTCTGACTATACCCATGTTGGTTAATAGTTTGTCTCCCTTAACTCTTTAGTTTATACCTTGACTCTTAGAATGCCCAATAGCTAGTGGAGAACAAAGAAGTTAACAATAGAATGGGTTAGTGCAGTAATCTATCAAAGACCCTTGAATTGAAAGGTACAGCTCCCTTTTAGATGTAAGAATTGCAATGAATTTATTTTTAGGTTTTTAGGAGGTATGCTCTTAAATAAAGAGCAAAGGAGGCCAATAACCAATGGATTTCGAGTCATTCAGATGCCGAGTTACATCATTGAAGTTGCAGTTGATGCCGAGCATCAAGGACTTCAAGTGTCGAGTAATGTAGTTTTGACATAGTTGTTTGTAATGGCACAAACTACTATATAAACTATTTTGGAGCTGATTTGAGGATTTTTTTGTGATCTAGATGATAAGAATGAATCTTAATTGAGAATCACTATGCAAAACATGCAACTAATTAGAGAAAAAGGAAGGATTAAGAGGCAATATGGGTGAATCATTATTGTTGATTCATAACTAACTGTAAGTCACCTAGATCTTCTTAAGGAGGAAAAACCCTAAACTTGTTCAGGAATGTGGAAGGAGTGAAGAGAGAAGTTTGCATGCACAAACATAGCATTCATGGTGACTAAGGTGTTGTGAATTAAGATACATTACAAAATTAATTAGAAGAGAATAGAGAAAAGAGGTTAGAGGACAAAAGATATGCATTTGATCAAACGAGGATCAAGAATATATGGAATGAGGTGATCTTTTATTTGGGAGCAGAGTGTTAACCACAAGATCATTGTTGAGACAATCTAATAGGTGAATCGATTAAATCTCTTAACAGAATAGTCTTAACAGGATATTGTAAATCTTTTAATAGGGTACTTACTTCATTTTAAGTTAAAGTCCTTTTATCATGCACACTTCTAATAGGGTATGAAAATCCTTTAACAGGTTAAGATCTAACAATCTTGTAAGCCTTTAAAAGGGTAAACCTTTCATAGCATAGATCATCTTTCATGATCAAAAATTGTAACCTTCATTAGATACACTTTATTACTACACTAGTGGAGATTTGTGGGTGCCATCACCACCCTAGTTTTACTTTCTCATTGGAGGGTTTTCGGGTAACCAAATATCTTGTTTCATACATGTGTTTAATGTTATTTTCTTTCATACTAGGGATGAATATTTTTAGCTAGTTATTTGAGTTTACATGCAAATTATGAGATGGATGTGTGGTGAATGAATTTATGGTTAAATTTTTCAAGGATAGAAGTCTACAAGTTGGGAAAGATCATCGATAATTAGAAGATTGAAATCCAACTTTCCCTACATTAGTTGAATAAAGCAAGAGATGAGTTGAAGCAATCATTGAAGACAAGGAAAGAGATAGCTATTGAAGGAATGACACACAATACCAAGAGATTGACACTACTAAATTATTTGCAGATGGAAACACAACTGAATTTGATGCAACAATTGTAGATCTAATGGAAAATAATGGAGCCCTAACTAAAGAGGTCAGAAATCTCAAGATAGAATCAGAAATCCAATTAGTATTACTATGTGAGGTGACCAAATAGAAAAAAAAAGTTGAAGAAGACAAAGTCATGATTGAGAATGACAAAAAGATACTGCCACTAGAAGAGAAGACATCAGAGGTGAATAGGATTGCTCACATACAACTGGAAACATTGAATCAAATGATGATTTCCAATCATGAAGTGAATGAAAAAGATATTAAAATCACAACACTGATGTTGCACGATGAACAACTGCGAAATGATCTAAAAAGAGAGAGAGAAATTGCTGAAAGTTTCAACAAACCTAGTGATGGGAAGTCCTTTTATCAAGCACACTTCTAACAGGGTGTTAAAATCCTTTAATAGTATAAGATCTAATAATCTTGTAAGCCTTTAACAAGGTAGATCTTTCATAGGGCAGATCATGTTTCATGATCAAACATTGTAACCTTCATTAGATACACTTTATTACTACAGTAGTGGAGATTTGTGGGTGTCATCCCCACCCCAGTTTTACCTTTTCATTTGAGGGTTTCTGGATAACCAAATATCTTGTGTTGTACATGTGTTGAATGTTATTTTCTTTCATACTGTGGATGAATATGTTTAAATAGTTATTCTAGTTTGCATGCAAATTATAAGATGGATGTGTGGTGAATGAATTTATGGTTAAAGTTTTGAAGGATGATTCACCCCCAAACGCCCCCCCGCCTCTTAGAGTTTAAGTTCCCTATTTTATTTCCAACAAAAGATACTTTAAACATATCCCAACCAAACCTAAATCACTTAAAACCCAAATACATTAAAATAATAGGAAACTTGCATGGAGGGATAAGGAAAGACAAAGAAAAGGAGACTCGAAAAAAATACAAAGTGAGTGCCTTGGAGATTCCTAAGAAGTAAGTTACCTAAAGGCTACTTTTACATGCATTCTTGGATAGAAAATCAATGAATACCAACAGCTATAACCAACAAGGAAGAAAACTAAAAGTTGGCAACAACCCAATATGAGATGAAAGTGAAGATATCTTCCTTATCTGGGATATTTTTATATGTTTAAAATAGATGTCAATATCACTCTTCATGAAATGGATGTACCTCCAAATCTAGTTGTTTTCCCAATGGAATGAAATCCTTCCTTTTCACTTTCAACAATATATTTTTGTAGGTTATAAGTCATTTTTTTCATACTTATATCTATACCCAATAGTTTTAATGGATCTTATAATTTATCTTTAAGAAGTGAAATTGACAATAATTGAGTTTTCTCCATTATATCAAGATTCTCAAACTGTGCAATTATTTTCTTGGACTTTTTATTCAATTTCCTCTTTGCAATATGTGTAGGTTGACTAGCATATTCTCTCAATTTTTTCACATCAATTTTAATTAAATGATCTATATTTCTATGATTAAATTTTCTCTTCAATCCTTGAGCTAAATTAATATTTTCATTCGTTACTTGATCTTGGATGGAAAGAAAAGATTTTAAAAGTCTTAAGATATAATCTTAAGGTGACATATATACATGTGGCTTGCAATATTTTATAATTTTATCTAGATCCCAACATGTAAATATTAAAAATTTAACTTTTATTGAACTAAAGAGCTTGATGCACATACTTCTTTGACCTTGTGATGAACCTTCTTCAATATTCATTCCTTCAACTTCAATTTCTTCATGTCCAACATTTCCATCATCAACTATTGCACACACAATAAAAAATAAAATCAAGCACTTATAAGGGGAAAGGTCTCTTAAATATGTTCTAGAGTTACAAAGCTTGCCTAAATCTAGTACCTTGAGAAGTTGTCCTTGTTGAGTATGTTCTACACATGTACATGCACATAAGTATTTTAGTCATTAAACCACTTTGAGTATGAACTCTATATACTTAATTGAACCCTAAACCTAACACTTTTAACCAAATTAGACCATTACATGAATTAAATGGACCCCTAACGATAACTCTAAAATATGTAAAACTTAATATAAATTAAACATATTCTTAAATTCTTAAACCTATAACTTTAACCCTAATTTATTCCCCATTCCCTAATATTAAGACCTAATCCTAATGCTAACTATAATACAAACCCCTAGAACATAAAACAACTTTGAAATTTAGCTCTATGCTAAATTGAACCCTCACAAAAACACTAAACCAAGCTAAACCCTCATGCATATGTAAAAAATATTTAAACCACAATTCTAACTTTAAATTTGTTCAAACTTGACATAAACAAAATTGATCCAAACATAGAAATAAAAGTATACCTCCAAAATTGTAAACCCTATTGCTAACCCTTATTGATTCCCTAGTCCTAAATGTTTAAAATGCTAATGTTGAAGCATGATGCTTATATAAACCCATAAACCTAACCTTAAATTATAATTCTCATCCTAATTGTAAACCATCATCTGGTAATCATAAATATAAAACTCTTACTCCAAATGGTGATACCTTTAATAGTAACCATGATTACTATTTCCTTATTCCTAATTTAACAAACCCCATATTGGTATAAATTACAAACCCTAGATCCTAGATAGATTAAGTTAAATGACAATCTGAATTTTAAACCCTAAGATTGTATATAGATAGAAATAAAGTTGTTGTTTTGTTACTCAATCGTGAAATTAAAGAAATATTGGCATCTTCATTATTTTGATTTAAAAAATAGAAGAATATGTTCATATATGTACATAAATATAATGTTTATATGTACATGTAATGCAATACATACATGTATACATTGAAAAGTGCCAATAATTAAATGGTGAGAATGATATTTTAACTTCTTTATCTCAAATTGTATTATGAATATTGTATTTAAATTGTACGATTTGGGTATGAAGGTAACCACCCAAGATATAGAGGCAATTGAAAGTACAATAACAAGATAAAATAAAATGACAACAATAACTAGTGTTGTTACCAATAATGCTTTATTGAATGAATTGTCTCAACTATAATTGCTTGAATATTACATAGGGACCCCTTGACTACATGGTCAAGTTGAGTACAAAGGAGTGGATTAGACTACAAAAAAATTATTTCTTATGATAGTCAAGAGTCAACTTATCACCCATCTAACATGGAATCATTTACCCCTTTGTATAATATGTGTACTCTCATATTACATCATGTATTATAAGTGTAATCCTTAAGTTGCAGTAAAGGGGGTGTTGGTTTAATAAAGGTGTTGTACCTAGTAATAACCTACCTAGGTCAAAATTAAAATTTATCACTTAATTTTACTTAGTGATTGTTGCTTATTTTTGTGCCCCCGCCAAAATTTGAATTCAAATGCTGCCCGCCCAACGGTCACTCCCCAGTGTAATATTATTTTTAAATGTCCCAAAAATATCAAAAAATTGTTAAATGATTAGACCTTATGATTTATTTCTACGGGCCCATGAATTCCTCATCATTGGATCAATCTGAATCAACGATTGGCGCTATGTCGCTATTGAAAGTTGCACGTTGTTTTGCGTTAGCGACATAGTGCCTTTCGGCCACATGTCAGGTGGGTCCTCCCTTCCTTTTTGTTTCTCTAGCACTAGATTTTGTTCCATCCACAGTGGGTGCTATGGCACTATCAGAAAATCCATGCTTCTTGCCATTAGCGACATAGCACCTAGACAAAAAATATTATTGTGGCTACATTAGTTGTCAGGTGGGTCCCAAGTATGCCCTGTTGGATAACAAGGATGATTTTGTCAAACACATCAGCAGTGGTCAATTTTTTCATTAGCTGAGGTGTGCTAAGTTATTTTGTGGGCCCTGCAAGGACTTGTCAGACAGGTTGGCACATGGCCAGTTCTCATTGGTTAGTATGCTAGTAGATCAGACCCATCTTGCCCGCCATCAGATCTCAGAAGATCAACAGTGGGTGCTATCTCGCTATGGAAAGCTATGAGAATTTTAACCATAGTGACATAGCGCCTAGGTGACACATGGCACAGATAACGTAATGGGCCCACTCTTCTCCAAAGAAATATTACGGCTCATCCTTAGTGGAAATTATTAGGTGGGTCACACTACAATGGCAATTTTTCATTGGTCCATTTAGCCAGCTTAGTGTGCAGTCATGCGATTTCATTAATCATCATCAGATTTGAGGGAAATCCATGGTAGGCGATATCTCACTATGGAGAACTGTGAGGATTTTAACCATAGTGACATAGTGCCCTTTCACCACATGGATCAGTGGGGCTAGCTCTCACCAAGATGGATATGCTAGGATGTGCCAGGTGGTTGCCAAGTGGATTCATGGATTAGAAACCTTATGGAGGCAAGTGCAGATCTTCCACCATCGTTGATCTCGTGGAGATCAACGACGGGTGCTATCTCGCTATGAAAAACTGGGAGAATTTTAACCATAGTGACATAGCACCTCAGCGACACGTAGCAGGGTGGGGTCGAGGGTTATGAAACTATAGGGATGGTACCAGTTTAGGCCAAGTCAGATGCCAGATGTGCCGAGTTTTTTCATGGGCCCAGAGGTTCTAAGGAGATAGTGCAGTATTGTGGTGAGTCTTCAAGATTGTCAGATTAGTTCAAATCCACGGTGGGCGCTATCTCACTATGGGAAAGTTCCCAGAGGATACGCATAGTGACATAGCACCTAGATGACACGTGTCTTCGCAGGCCCAACCAAGATTGACAATTAAGGGCTGGCAGTTATGTTGTAGTTGTTGTGGTCAGGTTTTTAAGAGATGGCATGGTTAGTAATGAAGGACGTGGTCAAACTTGTGAAGACCCGCAAGGTGGCATAAAGAAATAAGCTCGTTGGTCCACGTGGCTCATTCTGCTTGCAGAATTTAGTTGACTTGCTCACTCTGTTGATTCATGCACCAAAGAATGATAAGAAATCAGGTTTTTTCGCATGATTTGATCTCTATAATAGATTCCAACCACCTCGAAATAAATGCGAAACAAAGAAGAACACTCTACCACCTCTGATCCAATCCATCTACTTGGTCAGAGCATAGTTATGGCACCGCCTCTATCTTCTCAAGGTCTTGTTTTAGTTAAAAAATCAGATTTCATGGTACCAAAAGGGCTATACTTAGATCATATTTCCTCGGATCCCCATGATTGTTCTTGGCAGGGACTTAATGGTGGTGGTTGCAGGATAGTTTTGGAGGGAAAATCTCAATTATGCCTAAACTATAAAGGCAATTTTTGTGAATTTTGTAAAGGTCGATCATTCTCTATTGTTCTCTATTGTTGCTCTGCAATTCTAGTGTAAAATTCCCTTTGCCTCTGAACTGTATGATTTTTTCCTTATCTCCTTCGGCCATTGGTATGAAAGTGCAAGAATTCTTTGCCTCTTACTGGTGTTTTGTGGAAATCAGTATCCCTGGCCTATGAATGATAATATAAGTGAATACCTCTTCCTTATGTCATTCGTATTGATCTTCTGATCTGCATGTGATTATTTGATTAAAGTAAGTTTGAATGTGTATATCCTTAGTTTCATTCTAGTTCAATAGTGCATATATGGATAGAGATTGGTCTGAACACTCTATTTTGGTGCATCACCTCTTTAGATTAGATTAGGTAGATTTTCTTTCATTCTCTCCTTCTCCCTTTTCCTCTCCAAGAGTAGTTAGGTGCATCCTGATAGTAAGACGAAGTCAGTCATCTCCGAAGACTCAACCTCACAGTTCAAGTCCCACAGCTTGGAGCTTGTTTCCATGTTTCACTAGGTTGTCCTCATGCATAGGCTTTGGACAAGGGTGCAAACCTTAGTGACAACAGTGATCACATTACACTTTAGAATCATCTCCACTTTTGGTAGTTATGTCAAATTATCACTTATCCACCTAAGTTGGATGTTGATATTTAATGATCTTATCACATTATCACCATTCTACCTTATGTAGATAATAGGTTACACATTGCATATCATATTGATGCATGGAAGTATCTTGTTTATTCGCCTTGCCAATATATGGAAGGTTCATTTGGTAGTTATATCAAATTATCACTTATCCACCTAAGTTGGATGTCAATATTTAATGATCTTATCACATTATCACCATTCTACCTTATGTGGATAATAGGTTACACATTGCATAGCATATTGATGCATGGTAGTATCTTGTTTATTCGCCTTGCCACAAGGTTCATTATGTGCATTGATATATTCATTAGAAATTTCTTAAATGGTACATGCTCACTAAATTCTAAACCCCAATCCTTACCTTAATTTCTTTAATGTGACTATAAATGATAAAATCGAATCCTAAAAATATAAAACTCTAAATAGATTGTACCATAAAAAAGATATTGCACTTAGAAAAAGATTGTACACATGTACCTTTCTTCCTTCTATAGTAGCCGACTAAATTTTTGATGATTTTCTTCTTCTTGTTCTTCTGTTGTATTTAGTGTAGACTTGCTCTTTTATTTTTTTGTCCCATCACAATTTCTTTTTCAAAAATTGAGAAAAGATAAGATGAATATATTTCCTTCCAACTAAAGTGTGAATAATTTGATTAATTGTAATTGTAAAATGAAATCATTAATTATATATTTATATGGGAACCAAAAAATTGGAAAAAAAAAAACTAAATAGCTACTTTTGATTGAAAGTACCTAGGTAAGATTTAACCTGTGGTGAATAGGGCTTTGTAGTCTTGATTAAAACTACCTAAAAGGTGTTTTGATCAAAACTAGAAAGATAGTTTCAATAGAGAGTAGATTTCTATTAAAATAGCCAAAATAGAGATGCTCTACAAAGGCCATAACATTTCAAGTATTTTCATGGCTTTTGGTCCCAATTACTATGTTTAGATGGAACATTGAAGATATGCAATTTTGCATGACACAAGTTCTCAGAATGAGCTTTCTAATGACTATGGACTTGATATATTGGGAAAATGTTAGGTATGCATTTTTTGACATGAATTGAATAGAGGTCCATTATCCAAAATAAACCTTTATATTGGACACTTAGTGAGAAATACAAACTAAAAAATTACAAATTCTAAAAAATAACAAAAAGCTCTGCATTTGAGTCTTCTTTCAATGAGAAAAAGAAATTTTGAAATCGAACAAATATAATAAGTTACATGCATAAAAAATAATGTATGACAAAATTAGAGTTAGTTCAATTTTAAACATCAATAAAATATGAAATAATATTGATAAAGACACTAGATCACCTCCATGTGTTTGATATGGATGTTAAAAAACTATTTTGAAAGATTCACATTGATATCTATTGTAAAAAAAATTATGTGAGTCAAAAACAATGTCACTCTTTAAAAATCAGGTTTCTAACAACACACAATTTTTTGTGGGAGAAAAAACAATTCAATCAAATCAAATCACACACACACACACTCATGCATGCACACACATTCACACACACACACACACACACACACACACACACACACACACACACACACACACACACACACGATCTACACAAAAAATTCTAAAAAATATTAAGTTAATTTATCTATAAATTCCTAACCATCAAACAAAAATTTGTATCTGAAAGTGAAAGTTTTTTTGAAAATTTATATTTTAGTGTTAGTAAGTGTAACCCACTATTATGGGTCCACCCTTGGACTATGACAAGTATTAGTCACTATATGGAATTGATACCTAGAGCTAGTTTTCCTAATAAAGAACCACAAAGGGTAACACCTACAAAGAATAAAGAATTGAATAGACAAGAGCAAGAATAACTTGATAAGAGTTTTGATTAGACAAAGTTTGAGTCCTTGTATAGTACCTATTATATTGGAACCTAGGAAGAATGGATAATGGAGAATGTGTTGATTCTAGAGCTATAAATATAATAAAAATTGAGTATAGGTTTCCTCTACCTAGAATGAATGACATTAAGGGTTGATTGAGTGGAGAAAAGTATTTTACTAAAATCAATCTAAAGAGTGGTTATCATCATATTAGAATTAGAAAAGGAGATGAATGGAAGACTACTTTTAAGACTAATGAAGGTTTGTATAAGTTGTTGGTTATGTCTTTTGGTTTAACCAATGTGCCTAGTACTTTTACGAGATTGATGAATGAAGTTTTGAATAAATTGTTGGAAATATTTGCAATTGCATATCTTGATGACATACTAATCTATATAGTAAGGATAAATAGGAACAACTCATGCATATTAGACAAGTGTTGCAAAGGATGAAGGTGGAAAAGTTGTTGATAAACCTAAAGAACTATTATTTTATGAAGGAGGAGATTATATACCTTGATTTTGTGATCTTTACTAATGGATTGAAGATGAACCTTGAAAAGGTAAAATCTATTCTTGAGTGGTCTACACCTGAAAGTACTAGAGAAGTTATATCATTTCATGGATTAGTAAGTTTTTACATAAAATTTATCATAATTTTTAGTTCAGTATGTAATTTTATGATAGAGGCAATGAGAGGTGATAAAAAGGAATTTAGATGGACATATGGAGCAAATAAAAGGTTAGAAACATTGAAACAAAAAGTAGTAGGATTTCTTGTGCTTTCTTTACCTAATTTTATTAAAAATTTTCAAGTTGATTGAAATGCTAGTGGGAATGTAATTGGAGTTGTCTTGAGCCAAGAAGGTAAGCTTATAGATTTCTATATTGAGAAATTGAATGATTCTAAGAGAAAATATTTAGTCAATGATCAAGAGTTCTATACAATTATTCAAGCCTTGAAGAAATGAAGACATTATTTGATGCTAAAGGAAATTGTGTTATACACTGATCATAAAGCTTTACAGTATTTGAAGAGTTAGAATAAGTTGAATCAAAGACATATAAAGTGGGTTTAGAATATGCAAAAAAATTATTTTGTGTTGAAGCATAGAGGTGGACAATCAAATAAGGTAGAAGATGCTTTTAGCAGAAGAAGCTTTTTGACAAGATAAGGGTTGAAGAGCTTGGGTTTGACGAATTGAAGAACTTGTATGGAACTGAACCTTACTTTTTAGAACCTTGGAAAGTTTGCAAGAATCACTTAATTGATGAGAATGATAAGTGGGTTGATTATTTCACTCATGAAGACATGTTATTTAAAGGAAATCAATTATATTTACCAAGAGGATCTATTAGAGAAAATATTTATTAAGGAGAGACATTATGGTGGGGATTAATAGACAGTAAAGTTGATTTCTAAGAGATATTTTTGGCCATCTTTGTATAAGGATGTTCAAAAGATAGTGAAAAGTTTTAGAATCTATCAAGTGGGTAAGGGAACTAGTCAAAATGTGATATTATATACACCTTTTCCTCTTCCTTATAAACCTTGGGAATATATCAGTATGGACTTTGTTCTTGGATTACCTATAACTCAAAGAGGCAATGATTATATCTTTGTGATAGTTGAAATATTTTCAAATATGACACATTTCATACCTTTTGAGAAGATATCTGATGTAGTGCACACAATGGATCTATTTTTTAGAGAAATTCTGAGACTATATGGATTACCTAAGACAATTGTTTCAAACAGAGATGTCGAATTTGTTGGTTTCTTTTGGAGAATAGTTAGGAATAAGTTGAATATTTAGCTTAAGTTTAGTTCTACATTTCATCCATAGATAGATGGACAAACAAGAGTTGTGAATAGAAGTTTGGGTAGCTTGTTCAGATGTTTGATTGGAGACAAACCTACTAATTGGGACTTGATTTTGGCACAAGAATAATTTTCATTTAATAGTCCAATGAACATAAGTACTAATAAAAATCATTTTGAGATTGTGAATGGTATGCATTATAGAGGTAATACAAAATTGAGGAACTTGAATACTGATTTTAAGCATAGTTTTGAAGCCAAAGAATTTGTTGACTTTATAAAAAATTTGCATGAAGTGAAGAGTAATTTAAATTACAATAAGTGGGAATATAAGGAAAGAGAAGATAAGAACATAAGACATACAACTTTTGAAGTTTAAGATGAATTAATGATACACCTGATTAGGACATATAGTAAGATGAAGATGAAGGAATTTGGGCCTTATAGGATCTTGAGGAAGTGACAAAGTGGAAATAATTTTGAAGTCAAATTACCCGAGGACATGGATATTTAAGCTATTTCAAATATTTCATACATCTAGGAATATTTTAAATTTGATAAAGAGGTGACTAATAATATTGATTATCCTAAAAAAAAGGGGGGGAATTGAAAGAATTCTGGATACCAGAGTGAGAAAAAGCACAAGTGGAAAGGACTACAATGAATACATAATTGAGTGGAAGATAAATCAGTTGAATATAGTTCTTGGCTATCTCAAGATGAGCTAGATCTTAGTGATTCTTCTTAGAACATCATGGGTTCTTGATGTGGACATCATTTTTTATTTATCCTCGGTGTCTGATGCAAGAGCATCTTGTATTATTTGAAAATCTTACATTAACCAAAATATGTCCTACTTCTTTTTCTTATCTATTGTTCATGGATTAGAATTCACTATTAGTGTTATTTATTTATGTCCAATTGGTTACTATTATGGACCTATCATGGATCACTCTCTTGTGCTTGCACAACTTCATTTGATCTTGTTGAAGTGTTATCCTTTCTCTTTTCTCAAAGTGTGTTCATTTCCAGACATGTCAAGTAATGTGTGGTTATTTTCTTATGCAACATTATTGTCATATCAAGGATTTTTGTAGCCCCATGGATTCCTTCTTGGATTTCATGTGAACCTATCTTTGATCCCACAAATTTTAGTTTCCTTAATTGTGTGGTCGCTGATTTTCCTTTGGAGTAAGACATATATTTTGTAATAATTGTATTTTCTAGGCCAACTTATGGTCTTGCAGACTATACATTTGAGCTCTAGGGTTGTAGGAAGTAATGAAGTAAGTAGAAGAAAGATAATACAAGTTTGATGTGATCTTCTTTGCTGACTAACTATAATTTTATTGTATATGGCTAAAACTAGGTAGGCATTATGCCTAAAATACATAAAGAAGATTGTCTTAGCTCATTTGCATTGGATTCTATACATATTGGTGTTTCTTTCATATCTGCATTGGCCCTTATGTGTAAATCTACTAGGGTAGTTGATGAGTGTTCCTTGGTTCACTTTACCCATCCATCCATTGTGTCAAAACAAGACACAAAATGAGATCCAACTACCAAATCATTAAGGCATATACAATAATGTGTAATAATGTGGGTTCTCCAAAATGAAACAATTGAGCCAATCCATGCAATATGAAAATGATATAAGAACAAAGCAAAGGGTTCACCAAAATGTAACATAAAAATTAGGAAGAAAAATTATAATAAATTTAGGTATATATTTGTAGACACTTAAAATTGTCCTAAACACTATATTAATTCATTTAATATTTCCCTTGACATTATAATTAATCATTTATTAATTAATTATATTTGTCATATTCTTCTACTTATTTAATTAAATAGGTTCACTTTCCTAATGTGTTTAAATTTAATTTAAATACTTCCATGCCTAATGTGTTAAATTTATTTAATGCATAATCCTCCATAAATCCCCTTTTAAATAAATTTTATTTATTTAATTCCCTCCATTTCATTAAATTCTCTAAACCTATGATTAAATTAAATCCTATTTAATTTAGTCTTAAACCTACCCTAAAACCTAGTCTACAACCAACACTTTCATCCTTCTATGCCTACCCACTACTTAATCCCACTTATTTATCCTAAACACCTTGTTAAACCCCTTTTAGTTCCTAAGTGTGTGCTCACACATGTGTGAGGAACCCTCACACTTCCCACACCCCTCACACTTCTCACACCTCTTACACATTTGTCCCCCTTCACATGAGAACCAAAGTGTCTCACACATGTGTGAGAAACCTTGATCCTCCACACCTCTTACACCTGTCATTGACCCTTTGCATCAAAGGTTTCTCACACATGTGTGAGCATCTTTCCCCCTTTTAATTGTCAAAAACCCTAATCCACATGGAGTCCACTTGGCCTTCACCTCATGGATACCTCATTGATCCTCAGAGATCCTAGCCCTTCATCTTACATTGAATCTCAACCATCCATTTCATCTTATTTCCTATAAAAGAAGAACCCTCTCCTCATCTCCATAAGCACTATCTAGTCCATCGTTATGCTACAGGATTTGTGAGCAACCACATACCCTCAACAAAAACAACATCAACACTTCTTCATTTTGGGGAGGTTTGCATGTGTTGTATTGAGTATATTAAGTTAGCTTCTTATTTTTATTTCAATACATTTGCATGATTTATCCATGTCTTTCATATTTAAAGTTTGCATGAATATGTAGGAATAGGCTTAGTTGCTTATTGTTTATTCCTTAGTTACATTTTATGCAATACATTTTGACATGCCTGGTAGAACCCACTTCACGGGTTCAAACTAATCATCTAATGTATTTTTGAGTTTACTTGTGAGTTCTCAAGCTTGTAGGTTGAAGAATTACTTGGAGATCAAGTTTCATGAAGAGCCTCTAAGAAAGCTAAAAAGCTCGCCATTGTGCTTAAAGAACACAAATAGTAATATTTCAACATATAACTCTCTAACATATTGCTCATTTCATCATTTTCAAGTTGCAGGAGTTTTTATACATTGACTATGTTTTATTATTTATGCAAAAAAAAAAAATCTATGTTTGTTGTTAAATGAATAGATAAAAATTTTGTTTTATTTTATTTTATGTTATTGTCATGCCCACATTTTCTTGAACAAGACACACACAAACACAGACAAGAATAATATTCAATTTTATTTCTTGGAAACAATTTAAGAATTATTTTATATATATATATATATATATATATATATATATATATATATATATATATATATATATATATATATATATATATTCACAGTATTGAAAAGTCCTTTCAAATATTACAATCGCATTTGGATCCTTATATCAATTTACAAATTATATGAAGATCTACTTCTGATCTTTTACAACACATAACTTTTACAAAAGTTCATAATAAATCATCTTCAAAACTTCAACAAAAAGTGAAAATATTCCAAGTTTTTTTTCAACACATATCCATTTAGAAAACCTATACAAAACAACCCTGTAAACCATGGAGAGCTCACCTCCTAGCCTAGGTCTCTAAGAGACCACACACCGAGCTTGGAGAACCACGACCAACTGGGTAACAATCAAGCACACACGTATACATCAACAATACATGATACAACATTTAACACCCTTCTTGAGCTTACATAGTAGGCTACCAAAGGAACCAATAGAATGGGTGAAGGTGTGCCTAAAACCTCGAGGAGAAGCCAAATATAGAAAACCAAATTTGCCTTCACAAAGCATACAAAATGAATACAAACTCTCACAAATTTCTCCCCTTATCACCCCCAAAGTGCATAACAAAGTACTGGCACATGTAGCCCATACTACATGCTTATCCCTTTTCCTTCTAGGGAAGAGACTTTGCACTTAGGGGATAGGCCCAACTAACCCCTTCACCTGAAGGCCACTTCTTCCCTCCCGAGGGTGAGTGATGTCCTTCCACACCCATAACATAATACTCTCAAAATCAAATAAAAATAAGGCAATAGAAATTCATCCACACCCAGCAATACAATAGGAATAATGAACAACACACATATGCATCTGTAGAGAAATTCACACATCTTATATTCAAAAAAAACAATACAACACATATTTTCTAAAACATGGCAAAGGCTCCAACATTTCTCCAAGCTATGATAAATGATGCGATTTGAGAAGAGTCCTCTATTCTTCCTTCAATCCAATCCCCAAAACTAAAAATCTCTAAATGTAGAGAGTGGGTGAATGCCAACTCTATTTTCCAATTTCCCTCTAAAAGATAAGCATTCCTAATTTTTCTCCATCATGAAAGGGAACAAACACTTCAACTCCACCTAAGATTCCCTAGTTGGTTGGAATTATCAACTCATTGGAGATAAGCTAGGAATTAGGGTAAGTCTTCTTCCATTTTTGCAATACTTAAGAAATGAGATTCTAAAAGTGTTAGAAAAGAGATTTAAACTCCAGTAAACACAAAGTTAAAGCCCTAATATATAGTACTAACATGTAGGTAACTTAATTTCACTAAAAGAACACACTAAGACTCAAACAAAGCCCTCTAAAGTCACCCTAAACTTGAAATCCGAAATTTAATTTAATTAAAACCTTCACAAGATATTTTATGCAAGGGGATGAAAAATTAAATATTTCTAATTGGTTAGGAATAAGGTTGGGTTTCTTTTTCCAATGACTCAACCTGACTTGCCACTAAACACATAACAACACAAGTGTCAAGTGACACTATAAATATACATTTAACATTATGAGTGGCAAATCAATTTTCACAAAAAGGAATCTAATATAAAACATCCATTCACATTACATTCACAAAGTAAAATACTTAACAACAAGGTTAAGATCTCTTCATTAGATCAAACCTTGGTAATCTCAATTAATACAAGGGTATAGTCTTGGTTCTTCGTTTTACCATGGATATTTCCTGCACACTCAAACCACATATCAGTTGTCCAAGATAAATAAAACATATGCATATGTAAATCCTCAATCAATTCTATATTCATAATTGAATCAAAACATAAGTCACTTCTATATTGAATAACATTTTTCCATTTCTAACCATTGTGCATATAAAATACTACCATTATCGAAGTAAACATGACATGACTCTTTTGCACATTTCATGATTTTCATACATATATATAATCCATCTAACATTTATATTCAAATATAACTTCCTACACATTAATAAAATAACCAACCAATTACATGAATGTAACTAATCATCAAGCATCATAAATAAGTTCTAACATCATAAATGATTACCATAAAATAAAGTGTCCCATAGTATCCAATAGTTTGAGTAACAGTCCAAACTAGTCCAACATATAACAGGGTCTCAAAATATAAAGTATCTGCAATGCAAAATATAAAGCATCTAAAATGCAAATAAACTGCTATGATATGCTATGATAGGCCAAGGTGAGGCCTCGCACTTCTTTTTTTTAAATCATCTATATATATATATATATACAAATTGTTTAAAAAATGTTGTCAAAGTCTAAATTAAATAAAATATTTTAAAAATATTTTTTTTGTAGGTTTGGTACTGCATGCACCACCACTAGCAGCACCCATGAGTGCCACCATCACGTAACCTGCGGCCTGTCGTCTCTCCACGTGCATTAGCCCTCCATCGTTGCTTCCTTTTATAGCCCTACTCCTCCCTCAGCCTTGCACCTGCACCTGCCCTCCTCACCACCCGCACCACTCAACCCTCCCCTCATCATCATCGCTTAGCCCTCGACTCGCCTTGCTCAACCCTCTTTGTCACCCATACTATTCCCCCTCCCCTCGCCATCATTGCTAAACCCTCAACCAGCCCCACCCAAACCCTCCTAGCTACCCACACCGCTCAACACTCCTCACACCGCCCTCGCTCATCTCCTCCCCTCCTCCTACAACCTTTCCCTACCTCTTGTGTCCTTCTCCCACTTCCTCCTCTGCTCCCTCCGCCCACCTGTGCCTCTCTTCACCACTGTCAAGCCTTCCCTGCTCCCTCCACCTGTGCTTCTCTACTTCCTTCGCCCGTGTTTCCTTGCTCTTCCACCGCTCATATTCCTCTACCTCTCCCATACCTCCAAACCTTGCCAAACACCTACCTTCGATGACCTTCCATAAATCGAGATCATTTCTTGACAAATCTACTCGTAACTGGCTGACATGTGGCACCCGTATGTTGGGTACCAACCACATCAACACTAACACATGATGCCCAATCATACACAATCCGTACCCATTGGATTTTCCATGTTAGTTTTTTTTATGAAAACCATATGGCCATCAACTTTATGCTCACAAGTTTCTAACATCATCACTGCATAAGCCTTCCACATGCTCTTCTAGACCATAAGGAGCAACGTTTGATTTTTTGCTCATAACTTGAGCATCCAGACTATGTTTTAAAAAAATAAAATATCGTTGGAAAGCTAATTCTGAGCCCATCATGATTATGTTAGTTTTATTCAATTTTGATGTTGTTTAGATACTTTTTCTTTCTATCAAAGGTCAAACTTTGTTGTTAACATTTTCATTGCAGGGTGATTTCATGTTTGTTATACAATTTTGATGCCCTAACTTGTGGTTTTGTAGGGATATTTTCTAACTCGTGCATTGCACGTTGGAGAGTTCTTGAAATCACTAACCATACTTCTTATAGGTTTTTCCTTAAATTTGTTTCGGAATGAAATTGAATGCTTGAACACTTGTCTTTGAATGCATGTTGAAATTAAATTCAAAATTCAAACACACTCGTGAATGGTTAAAGCTAAAACACTCAAATTCAATCTTGAATGCCATAAAGAAATTGAACATTTCAATGGAATGAATGATAACACAATCTTGAATGTCTAAGGATCAAAGAACATTGCAATGAACATTTCAATTTGGTGCTTAAAGACAGAAAAACACTCAATCTTGAATGCATAAAGGAATTGATTCTTTCCTTATCGAATTTGCTTATGTTGACAATGCTTGATTTACTTATGTTGGAAAACTCTCAATTTTTATTATGTTAATGATGCTATCAAGTTGGAAAGAACATTGTATGCTAAAAACAAGAGTGTTTTCAAGAGTAAATTACAAAATCTAAATCTTCATTGGGAAAGAACAAGTGTCTTTTAGCCCCAAGGCCACTTACATATTCTCTCCTCTCCCACCTTTGGGTGATCTTGAGTGCACAATAAATAAGTGGTCTTGTTTTACACTTTTTAGGAGGCCTACTTGGAGATTTCATCACCCCTTGGAATGACCTCAACTCTAGCATTGTGGCAGAGTATAAATACTAGGAGGTGAATCGAAAGACACCTCTCTTGGAAGTAAAATCTTGTCACTCTTGGCTAAGCCCCAAAGAACTTTATACCTTTGGGAAGTGAAGGTGGAGATTTGGGTTATCGTCTCCTCCCATTTGTGTGGCATTATTTTCTTTCATCTACAGATTTGGGCCTCATGTGCCTTGTGTATATTGAGGATGCCCTCTAGTTGATCCTTGTACATCCTAGTTGAAACCTTTTAGGATTGTTGGTGTGTTTTGCTGCAGTGGCAGATCAGAAAAATACTACAAGAAGTAACATGGTGGAAAATGCAATAGGAAGTTAATGTCATATTTTGTGTCTGTTTTAAATTTTAATGTTTTCAATAAAATCCTATGATGTGGTGGCATAAATGGAATAGCGATTACATAAGCTCTCCAATTATAGCCACCTAGGACAACGTATGTTTGTTTTAAATTATGTTAGTTTGTAGTTTTAGTCAGAGTTTTTGAGTGTTTAATAATAAAATCAAATCATGTACTGGACAGTGATCGGAAGATAGGAATATTCGTGATTGCTGAAATGACTAAACAGTATTGATTTGTAAAACAACATTTGAGATTCCTATTTTTGATTTGGAAAGAAGACGTTTCATATTCCTACTCGACAGAGAGGAAAGTCATTTTAAAAAGCTAGTATTATGTAACAAGAAAGGGATTGAATATGAAGGGAATAGAAAGTTTCATGTTTTTGTGTTGATTTTCTACATTTTCAGCGTGAAGTGTGATTTTTACTTTTGCTTTCCAGTTTTGGAAGTCAATATTTTGTATACTCACGAGTGTTCTAATGTTTGCAAATCGTATGTAATTTGTTTATCTTGAAATCATTCAAAACTGTAGAATTTTTGAATTCCATTATAGAGGAATCAACTTGTGATATTGTAAATGTGGTTTTGAGAGTCATTTTTGCTGATGAATATTTATTAAATTCTCTGCGATCAATTCTGAGATCGCAGAAGAGTATGTATATAGTGTGTGTTTTCTTTTTATTCCTTTCTATTATCTTGGTTATGGGTACATGTAGCCGCATGGGATCACATCTGTGAATCAGTTGAATATTTCATATATTCATCAATATGTGGAAAATCATAGAGTTTATATGTGATAAAGGGAAAGGTTTCTTATATATGTGGAATTTTAGAGTTTGTAAGGGTCTAAAAATTTCAATATTGGCAGTCAATTTTTATTAAGGTCAAGTCTAAAAATCCACGCATGAAAAGATGGTGTAGGTTTAAAAATTAGTAAATGTTATTTTTTGGTCAGTCTGTGGTCAAGTTGATTTTAGGTTTTATTTTCTCGAATATGTATTACAAATACATTGCAAAAGATTCGGGTTGGATTTCATTAAGTTTGGTGCAGAAAAATGTTGCGACAGGAGGTTAGGAAAGTTCATGTTGCATGTCATTTTTCATTGGGTATTGAAAAAATCAGTTTGTTAATAGTCTAAAAGATTTTTTAATCATCCATGAAGTTCATGTCACAGGTTCTCATTTTAATATATTTATGAAGAGAATCAGTTAGTAAATTGCAGAGTTTGATTTTAGTTTGATCTTGGAAGGTGCATGTGCCCCTTGAAGCAACTCAGTTGAGTGATTAATTTCCTCCTGAGTTTTCCAAGGTGAGGCTCTACATCATTTTTGGTATCAGATCTCAGCAAAAGGTTTGGGAAAAAGTGGTTGTGTGTGTTTGTGCAGTTATAACAAGTTGAGAGAAAAATCTGACAAGAAGTCCAAGAGACTAGAAAAAAAATATATCCTAGGTGAGACACAATGGAGCAAGGGAATGCAACTTTAATAGTTGGGTTGTACCTATTTAGAAAGTATCAACAAAGAAAGGATCCATAGCTAAGGAGAGAGAAAAATAATAAAAGAGAAGAAGAAATCAGAAAACAAAGAGAAGAGATGAGAAAGATACAAGAGGAGATAGAAAGTTTGAGAAGGAAACTTGAAGAGAATGAAGCTAAGTTGGAAGAAAATAAAATGCAAAAAGAGGAAGTAAAAGAAGTTTTGGTGGAGGCTAATGAAATTGCAGAGAAGGTAGCCATAAAGAGAGTAGATGTATGTGAAGTTGGGATAGAAATCTCAACAATGACAGATGTAAGTTGTCCTTTGGAAGGGAAAGAACATGAAGAGCAGAAAGAAGATAAATTGCAGCAAGAAGAAGTGCAACAAGTAATTGTTGATGGGAGTAATAAAGAGGAAATTCCTATGAAATTTGAAAGTGAACAATTTGTGGTTAGAATAGTAACATGTCTTTTCAAAATAGAGAAGAGTACAATGTTGGAAGGTACTCCTGTGAACAAGGTTTTGGAGGCGACTAATGAAGCCTTAGAAATGCATGATGAAGTGGAATGTCAAGAGGAATGGCATGAAGATGGAGATAAAGATTGTGTAGTAGCAAGTTCTGAAGATGAATCGGATTTATGGGAAGAGTTTGCAGCCATCATGGGAGAATGGTAAAGGAATGGTGGTAGTATGGAGACTCAAGATGAAGAAGTTTGTAGAGAAGAGATATTTGATGATGTTATGGAAAAAGAAGATGAGGTTGAATATGTCTATGACAAGGGAAAAAATTTTGAATATGTTTATGACAAGGTAATAAATTCTGATTATGTTTATGACAAGTCTGAAGAAATTCTGATTGATAAATATGATTTGGTTCCAAGAGAAGAGACTATAGAAAAGTTGGTTATGGGTTATGAAAAGGATCAAGTATTTGGGTATTCTCTATGTATGGAGACATGGTATGTTTGTGAGGACAAGAAAGAGGAATTTCATTGGAAAGTGTATTTGTTGGAGTCACAAATGTATGCAGTAGTGGAAGTGTTACATGGGATAAAGTTGTTACTGGAAAGGAAAGATCAACAACAAATAGTTTTTATGTTACAAAATAGAGATAAACCACAAAGGTTAAAATGAAGAAGGAAAGACAAATACAAGGGATTCAAGGACAAGAAAATGTAGGATTAAAACTGGAAGATGAATCTAAGCCTAAAGTAAAGATGAAGAAATGTTTTTCTTTTATAATATTTGTAGGTGTTTCTAAGAAGACTCAAAGGAGGCACAATATTTAGTATTTAGTTAAATGTAAGAACAAACCTACAACAGAAGATATTTGGATGAATGAGAAACAAATCAACAAGCATGATTCATTACTAAAACATCTCATCTCAAGAGGACTTGAGATTCATTCTACAGGGGAGTATGCTGCAGTGGCAGATCAAAAAAATACTATAGGAAGTAACATGGTGGAAAATGCAACAGGAAGTTAATGTCATATTTTGTGTGTGTTTTAAATTTTAATGTTTTCAATAAAATCCTATGATGTGGTGGCATAAATGGAATAGCGATTACATAAGCTCTCCAATTATAGCCACCTAGGACAACGTATGTTCCATCCAATCCTCATGTCCCATCCAATCCAAATCTTCCATGTAGTTCCCCATACTTCCAGCTTGATGTCCAAAAAAATCATCCCTTTCCCATACCCATGCCCCAACCTCCACCCAAACATCATTTCCACCTTGTAATAAGTATGCCTTTGTCCCACAATCATTGATAGAAAGGTTGTCTAAATACAAAACTAAAAATGAAGCGATCCAATCACCCAAGGTCATACATCCAATGCCATCTCAAGAACTTGTTCCAAAGCATGTCATTATAGATTCCTCTTCTCCTCTAGATCTGAGCATTTCTCCATCTCATTATTCCCTTATCCCTCAAAATCCATTTATCTTTGTTAGTCCATCTCATGCTTCCCTTCCTAATCAAGATCAAGACATTCCACGTACTACACACATTACTGATTCCATTCCATCTCAAGAGTTAGCACCCATAGATCCTCCACTTCATGAAGATTCTTCTTCCACTCCATCCACTAATACCCCTCCATGTCGAGATCAAATCACTTCATCTAACGGTTCCATTCCATCCACTCCATTATATGATCCTATTCCATTAGATGATCCAGTCACTCCTCCCATTCCACCATATAATCCTCTTATAAGTCAAGATCAAAGTACCCTTTTATTTACATTTCATGATCCCAATCCATCTGAAGATCCTATTATCCCTCACAATCCCCCTCGTAATCCTAATCCTCTACATGATCCTATCACACCTATCCAATCCACTTATGAACCCCATATACATGGACTCGCATCTTGTGTTGAAAGTGATAATTATCCCTTTGAAGAAATACGTTCTCAAGATGTTGGTACACCTTCAGCTCCTTCAAAACATAAACATTCCCGTCATCCATATTCTAAGTCCATTTCGGGCCCTTATATCCATATTCCCATTCCTTCCTCATTTCCATCTATTTTGGGTCCTTATGTTCCAAAGCCAAACCCTTCCTCCCTTCCATCCATTTTGGGTCCTTACATATATCCATCCACCATATCCAATTCTTCCACTTCATCCCCTCATATAACTAGTTAAGATCAACAAAGATCAACAAAGGCACACATCCTTGAATTCCTTCCAATGATCACCATCCATAATCTCTCCATACCATTTATCCTTATACACCCCTACCATGGCCAATGGAAGCTAATTGGATGCCAAAGACAAAGTGAATCAAGCCAAAAATCCACAAAAATCTAAGAACCAACATGTCCCCTCTAAAAGACATGTCCAAGAAAAGAAAAATATGATCCAAAGCAAAATTAGAAGGCCACAAAGGCTAAAAATGCAAAATACAAAAATTATGTGGATTCCAAAGTTACTAAATGAAGCAATGAATCTCAAAGAAAAGTCCAATATGGCATCCAATTTCACTAATCCAAAGGCTTCCCTCATTCATAAATCATCCAATCTTCTATCTTCCAAATCAATTTTGGGTCCTTATATCCCAAAATCCACCATCCTAAATTCATCATCTCCTTTATCCATTTTGAGTCCCTATATCCCAAAATTCAAACTTTCTCCTACATATCCTCTAAAATTTCCTCCTTTCCATCACCCTTCAAGGTGTGTGTCAATGACGATCTTTCCACCTCCTTCATCCACTCATGCACAAGCCTTCCAACCTAGCATTCATCAACCATGTCTTCCTCCCAACCACTCCACCCTCTTAATCCAAACTTTTTCATAAGTGATTGTCCTCCATTGCCCAATCCACTTTATCCTTCTTTTCACTATCCTACCAACATCTATGAGAAGATAGTCAAAATTCCTTCAAAATAACAAAGAAAAAAGAAAATGATATCAAGGGATCCCATCCATGTAACTAGATGCTTGATTCCTCTATTTGTGTCCTTATCATGTATCCATTATCTTCCAATTCCACTTATCCATCCATTCACTTTTCCTCTTCCACTTGCACTGTACACTGGGGGAAAGTTCCAACCATACCACACTTCCATACATATCTTCCATACTTCCATCTGTTGTTCATCATCCTTTTCCATCCTTGATCTTGAATATTATTTACCTTTCATCCATTCATGTTCACTTCTTATATCCGTCCATTATCCTACATACTTCCATTTGTTAGAACCTGATAAGATTAATAACCCAGAAAACTAATGCAAAGAGTAAATATCTAAACTATGAATGCAAATGATACAAAATCAAAATAGCATCATAGAGTTAGTCTCCAAGAGAGTAATGCAAATGCTGGAAGCAAAATAGCATTAAGAGGATGCAAAAACAAGAGATGCAAATACAAGCCAGGTAGCATGCTTATATAGGCTAGGAAGAGGGAGGAGGTGGCAACACCAACCAATGAGGAGCAACCATCTATTGGACTAAAGATAGTAAAGTATCTTCCCAAGATAGCTAATGGATGCTCACATGTAGGAAGGTGACACCTCACAACCATTCACCTAATAAGACATGCTTTATTAACCTAAGCGAGATTATTAAAAGTGTAGGAAAAAACTATCAAAATAGGAAAAATAAAAAACTACACTAACACCCCCCCATAAGCGAAGCTTAGGTGGATGTAGAAATGGGTCCCGGCAAGTCAAGCCTGATGAGGTACCCATGTACGTAAAATTCCCCCAAAAGAGAGAGAAAAGAGACTCCCCAAAGAAAAGTAGGACTCCAAGTGAGAAGAAGAGGCCCCCCCAAAAGATGAAGCATCTCGCACCTCCAACAAATCTTGCAAATTTTTTCCAGTTGATCCACTTACATCGAACAAGTTTTCTTCCCTTAGGAAAAGGGACAAGATCCCAAGTGTGGTTCCTCATCAAGGAACTATACTCTTCCTGCATAGTTGTATCCCACTCAGAAATACCAGAAGCCTCATGAAAGGACTGTGGATTTGAGGTAGTAGCAATGAAGATATGTAGAGCATCTTGGAATTGCAAACGAGTTTGCTTGGTGTCTGATGGATCCCCAACCCAATCACCTGCAAACTGCAAGGTCTGTCTAGCCCAAAGTGGACTAGAAGATGGAGATTCTAGAGGAGAATCATCAACCTGTGAATGATGACTAGGAGAGGAAGGAGGTGAGTCCTCTGAATCACTCTTTGCATCAAAAGTGGAGGTAGAAGACTGCTCAAGTGAATCTGACCCATCAGAAGATCTATCATGTATTCCAAGTGACTCCAATGTCAAAGTAGAAGGCAACCCTATGACCATGCTCTACTGGTTAAGCTGATGCAAGTAGTGAAAGTTAAGATGGCCAAACCACTCATGCCATAATCTACTCACATCATTAAAGTGAGTGAGAAAAATAGTCAAAGGAGGATCAGGAACAAAGTGAGAAAAAATTTAGAGTCGTAACTGATGATCTGCTCTCCCAACTACAACTGTAGAATCATTGTGCAACTCACGTATCTCCACTGAATCAGGAGTGAACTCAACCCGCTTGCCTAAACCTGTGAGTGATCTGGTGTACCGATAGGAGATTAGTTGACAATGAGGGTACATAAGGAACATCATGGAATGTGCCATCCCCAACATCAACAGACCCTCTCCCACACACCTCAACAAGAGTGTTATCACCCATCAAAATAGAAGGCATAGTACACGGCTCCAAGGATGCAAGTTCTTCCTTAGATGAAGCCATGTGGTGTGAAGCACCTGAATCAAGAACCCAAGTGGATGGTGAGCAAGCAACTGCAAAAAGGGCCTTGCCCTTTCCTTTCCCCTTGTTGTTTTCTTTTTCCTTGTTAGACCCTTCGTTAGAACTTTGTTTGATAGACTCAGAAACATTGATATTATTCTTCTCAAGAATGTATGTCAAGTGATCAAGTTGTTTCTGCAAATATTTATGTTCATCATGACCAGGTCTTTCACAATAGGCACATTTGACCTTTTCTTTCTTAGGCTTATCGCCCTTGGAAGATGGTGTATCAATAATTTCTTTTGAAGAAATCGATATCTGATCCTTCTTCTCCTCTCTATTCTTTTGTTTCTTATCCTTACTATTGTTGTTACTACTTTGTCCTTGTTGTTCTTTTGTGCCTTGGTTGGTAGCCAAGGCATGTGACTTAGAGGACTTAAGAATGCCCATCTGGATTAGCTTGTCCTATTTTCGAGTGAGATTGATAGAAAAATCATCTAAAGATGGCATGGTGAATTGAGTACCAAGTGCACCCTTAGTAGCATAGAAGGTAGAGACAAATACAAAATATTCTAAACTTAGCTTAGAGAGAATACTAAGAATCAGTTGTTCATTTTTCTTTTCAATTCCACATTGTTTTAACTATAGCCTTAGTGATTTCAATTTGGTGAAGAAATCTTGTATTGTGTTGAAATTGCCTGGACTCAAACTAATTAATTCATTTTCCAACATATGACCCCTCATTGAATCTTGTGTGCCAAATAGTGTTTCTAGCTTTGTCCATACTTCATTTGGTGTATCCAAAGACTTAATGTGAAATAGAAAGTCAGGAGAAACAGACAAACACAATGTTCCAAATGCCTCATCACATTTGTTAAACCACTTAGGCTTATCTTCATCTTTAGCAGGTTCAGTTTCAAGTCCCATAGTTATCCTATTTAATCCATCTTTCCTTCAGTGAATTGTCATGCGTGATTTCCACTCAAAGTAATTGTATGGAGTTAGGATGGGCATATTTGTTTGATCCATGATGAAGAAATGCTAGAAAGAAGAGAACCCAACCACGACAATGCCCCCCCCCCCCCCCCCCCCTTTTTACTCAATCAAACCCCCCCCCTCCCCCCCCAAAGAAATATGATTTGAAACTTTATTTTAGTGCATTTACAACTACCACTAGAAAGAGATACTTAGTGGTCTTGATTTCAATGCATTACAAACCCTCATGAAGAGCATATGCTAAAAGTGAAACTTGGGCACAATAATAAAGGAAAAAAATAGCACCACTGCGATCTACTCGAAAAATCATGCACTTTCAAAAAAAGAATCGCCTCGATACGAGGTCGTATGAGAAAGTTATGATCCTCTGAAGTTTCCAAAACGAGAACTGTGCACAGTCACGGCTGAGAATTTGCAATTTCTGAAGAATTCATGCATGAAAATCAAAAAAAAACTCCACTAGTGGATAGAGCACAAAAAAAATAGCCAATTTCATAACAAGAATCATCAAAATCAGAGTCCGTATGAGCAAGAATGAGACATTTGAAAACTGCATTCAAATCTGTGACTGCCAATGGAGAGGGGTATGGTTGTAGCTTTGCATGCTCGATTCTGAAAAATATATAGCTTGCATGTAAATTCTAAAAGATACCCAGATGGTTTCTCGGGGTTGCAAACAAAACCCAGAAAGCATTTTTCTTGTTGATGTACAAAAGATGTTTCTATAGTGTAAATCAGACACCTTTAATAGTAAAAAATGGCTCCAAAAATTAAAAAATGACCCTAGCAACCAGAATATGGCATGTAAATGCTGGATCAGCTTCCTAAGTCCATCAATGGCATGCTGGAACCTACAAAACTAATTGAAAACTCCAAATATGCAAGTTGGTTGTCAATTTGAGATTGAAACCCCAAAAAAAAAACCGTTTTTATCAAAACTTTTCTGATTCTCAGGATCATCCAAAGATGCAAAAGAAGAGCATACTTCATTTTTCAAAAAACTAAAATAAAGTTTATTAGCCCTCCCCCCGAATCTCTCAAATAAGGAAACTAAAATCTACTCTTGCACATAGAAAAGCTCTGATACCATGTTAGAATCTGATAAGATTAATAACTCAGAAAACTAGTGCAAAGAGTAAATATCTAAACTATGAATGCAAATGATACAAAATCAAAATAGCATCATAGAGTTAGTCTCCAAGAGAGTAATGCAAATGTTGGAAGCAAAATAGCATTAAGAGGATGCAAAAATAAGAGATGCAAATACAAGCTAGGTAGCATGCTTATATAGGCTAGGAAGAGAGAGGAGGTGGCAACACCAACCAATGAGGAGCAACCATCTATTGGACTAAAGATAGTAAAGTATCTTCCCAAGATAGCTAATCGATGCTCACATGTAGGAAGGTGACACCTTACAACCATTCACCTAATAAGACATGCTTTATTAACCTAAGCGAGATTATTAAAAGTGTAGGAAAAACCTATCAAAATAGGAAAAATAAAAAACTACACTAACACCATTATCCTTTCATATATTTGATCTTGATATGTTATCCATATCTTGCATCCCATAGTCCTTGTCATGTTCATTTTCCATCCATACTCTTGCATACTTCCATGCTTCCTTCATTTGTCTTTGATCTTGGTTATCCCATCCATCCCATCCACTTCATATCCCACATTTCATCCATACTCTTCATATCATTATCCCTTTTTCATACCCTCCCTCCCATATCCCTTATTCATTCCACTTTCATGCCCATGCTCATGATCAATACTAGAGGCACAATATAAAAAAATGTTCATACATGCTTTGGATATCCACATGCCTTCACTTCCTCCATGCAATAACCTTTACACCATCTTTCCATTTTGACACATCCTTCCCCACCTTATTTTCTTCCATATTCCTATCCTTGGTATGAGGCATTTGAACTCCTTTGAAACATGGTCCTTAGCTCCCCATGTTCTGATACCATATCATTTGGCCCCTCATATCCTTTCATCCACCAAATCATGTTTCTTTTCCTCCATTTACCATGCCTTGGCTCTCCCTTGTCATTGGTCCCAATCCATTCTATCCCACATCTGTTCATATCACATTCAATCTAATTCTTCCACTCAGTTCAATCAAATTCATTTATCCTCTAATTCAATCAATTTTCCCTTCTTCTAATCCTTTCACATCAAATCAATTTATATTCTACTCTAATTATTATTCATCCTATCAAAATCATTCTTCCAATCTCATCTAAGTTCATTCTTCCAATTGCATTTCAATTCAATATATTCATCAAAATCTCCATAAAATCAAAAAAATGTCAATCAATGTGCAATCAATACTTATCCAATCAATCCAATCTTGCAATCTTGTACATTAATCCTTAATCAATTCATCAATTTGACCTAATCAGTTGATAATCCATTGACCATATTTGAACATCATCATGGGATGTTTCCTTCCCAATCCTCAGATGTGCATTGTGCTTATCGTTAGCTTTGTCATCCTCAATTAATCATCATCAATCAATCCATTAATTAGTTTTCAGCTTGACTAGGGGCAAAATTTTGGTTTTCTTTTGGTTTATTGTGCATGATTGCTTGTTACTTGTATGTATTAGTATTTTCTGCATTTATCATGGTCTTTGCATGCCATTATCCCAAAGAATCATGGTCTTCCATATCATGGTTTCATAAGGCATATGGTTTTATTAGACCCCTTTTTATCACAAACTTGACACATTGTCATCTTGGTTCCTCGTACCTTGGTGCATAGTGTTGAATAAAATATCAAACTTAGGTTGTTCACACCATTGCAGCATAACTTTATCAATCTTATCATTTTTCACTCCCTTTCATACTCCCATCTATTTCGAGGGCACATTCGTGTTCTCCTAACCCGCATGTCCTTTCGAGGGGGCATACCATTCCACCCTCATCATCCTTTGTCATCCTTTCATGACTAGGGCATCATGCTGCTAGTCTTATCCTTTCCGGGGCAACCTATATGTTATTTTCTTTGATATAATGTTGTTCTGACATCACATCAAAGAGGGGCAAAATGTAGACACATAAAATTGACCTAAGCACTATATTAATTCATTTAATATTTTCCTTGACGTTATAATTAATCATTTATTAATTATTTATATTTGTCATATTCTTCTACTTATTTAATTAAATAGGTTCACTTTTCTAATGTGTTAAATTTAATTTAAATACTTCCATCCCTAATGTGTTAAATTTATTTAATGCACGATCCTCCATAAATCCCCTTTTAAATAAATCTTATTTATTTAATTCCCTCCATTTCATTATATTCTCTAAACCTATGATTAAATTAAATCCTATTTAATTTAGTCTTAAACCTACCCTAAAACATAGTCTACAACCATCAATTTCATCCTTCTAAGCCTACCCACTACTTAATCCCACTTATTTATCCTAAACACCTTGCTAAACCCCTTTTAGTTCCTAAGTGTGTGTTCACACATGTGTGAGGAACCCTCACACTTCCCACACCCCTCACACTTCTCACACCTCTTACACATTTGTCCCCCTTCACATGAGAACCAAAGTGTCTCACACATGTGTGAGAAACCTTGATCCTCTACACCTCTTACACCTGTCATTGACCCATCACATCAAAAGTTTCCCACATATGTGTGAGCATCTTTCCCCCTTTGAATTGTCAAAAACCCTAATCCACATGGAGTCCACTTGGCCTCCACCTCATGGACACCTCATTGATCCTGAGAGATCCTAGCCCTTCAGCTTACATTGAATCTCAACTGTCCATTTCATCTCATTTCCTATAAAAGAAAAATCATTTCCTCATCTCCATAAGCACTATCTAGTCCATTATTATGTTGCGAGATTTGTGAGCAACCACATACCCTCAACAACAACAACATCAACACTTCTTCATTTTGGGGAGGTTTGCATGTGTTGTATTGAGTATATTAAGTTAGCTTCTTATTTTTATTTCAATACATTTGCATGATTTCTCCATGTCTTTCATATTTGAGGTTTGCATGAATATGTAGGAATAGGCTTAGTTTCTTATTGTTTATTCCTTAGTTACATTTTATGCAATACATTTTGGCACACCTGGTGGAACCCACTTCATGGGTACAAACTAATTATCTAATGTGCTTTTGAGTTTATTTGTGAGTTCTCAAGCTTGTAGGTTGAAGAAGCACTTGGACATCAAGTTTCATGAAGAGCCTCTAAGCAAGCCAAAAGCCTCACCATTGTTCATAAAGGACACAAATAGTAATATTTCAACATATAACACTCTAACATATTGCTCATTTTATCATTTTCAAGTTGTAGGAGTGTGTATACATTGACTATGTTTTATTATTTATTTTTTTAAAAATTCTATATTTCTTGTTAAATAAATAGATAAAAAGTTTGTTTTATTTAATTTTATCTTTTTTTTAAAAATTGTTTCTATATATATATATATATATATATATATATATACAAATCCTCCTGATTTTTCGCTGCAACATCTGATTCCGCCGGTCGTTAAAACTTGCCGCCGTGACTATTTCCGCCGGGCGCTATGTCGCTATGGAGATTTTTCGACCGATTTGCGATAGCGACATAGCGCCAAGGGCGTCAAGAACCTTTTTCGACCCGTGGAATGTCGGACCCACCCCTGCAACGTGTCGTCAGGGCGTCATCGCGCTATAATAAATATCGTGCATTTCCCTTATAGCGCGATGGCGCCAACCGTTGGTCTGCTTAGATCTGACGGCCAGAAACTTGCAGGTTGTAACATTAAAACACTTATTCAAGACTAACCGCTGCACGAGCCACACTTTCAAAATTTAAATTCTTGGTGGTAAAACCAGAGGTAACACTTCTGGTGACTCGCAGGGGGCATGAACCTGCTCAATGCATGACCAGTGCCTAAGAATGATCCATTGGGCCATGGAGTCAAAAAAGAGGGCCCAGAAGTTACGAAACCGAGAGTTGCAAGAAACCCTAACCCTTAATGAGGAAATCAAAACATTAAAGAACCCTTGAACTTTGGCTCTGTCTTTGCGACTTGAAAACAAAAAACAGGACCTCCTCAGCAACCTGAGATTTGTCAAAACTTCGGGAACTGGCGACTCAAGAAGTGAGCCATGTGCACGCGCACTTATTGTAAAATAGGAACAACAGGAAGCAACTAAACTAACTATGTACATGGATTCACAACTTTTTTAGAAACAGGGCTTCAGATGGATCCCATTGACTGGAATGGGCAGAATTTCACCATTTGGCCTGCTTAGCTGGAACGCATTGGCCTATTTGCAACTGGAGATCAGATAAGGGCCACTCCATAGTGGATCAAATTTGGAGTGCCTCCTTGGTTTTGCTCTGTCTGAGTCCCACTTGAGAACTAAATCTCCCTCTCTGAAGATTCTGGCCTTTGCCTTCTTATCAAAACTCTTCTTCATCTGCTGCTGGTGTATCTCCAGGGTTTGTATAGCTTTATTTCTCTTTTCTTCCAGTTCAATCAACTCTGTCATTCTTACTGACATGGAACTATTTTCAACCAATTCCAGCTGATGAGCCAACTCCAAGGATGGGAATTCCAACGAGATTGGAAGTCTGGCCTCCCTACCATATATCAACACAAAAGGTGAATTCCCAATAGATCTCTTGGGTGTTATCCTATCAGCCCACAGAGCGGTCCTTAATTTTTTATGCCAGACCCTCTGATTGTCTTCTATCATTCTCCTTATGATTTTGATTAGATTTTTGTTGGAAGATTCAGCTAAACCATTGCCCTACGGGTAGTAATTTGATGATGTGCTCAGATAGATATTGTGACTCATTGCCCATGCACAAATTTGGGTTCCAACAAAAGATTTGGCATTATCTGAGATGATAGTAGAAGGAGCTCCAAACCTAGATACAACTACATCAAGGAATTCAACAACTGATGGCTCTATAGCATCCTTCAAAGCAACTACCTCTGTCCACCTAGTCAAATAATCGGTAGCAGCCAAGATCCATTTATGACCTGCACTCGATGGAGGATTAATGGGGCCTATAAAGTCCAACCCCCACTGGGTAAAGGGCTGATCCACCTGAATGGGCTGAAGAAGAAGAGTTGCAAGTCTCTATTTGCCTAAGAAAAAAGCACATCTCTCACATTTTCTCACATACCTATAACAATCATGGAACAGAGATGGCCAGTAATATCCAGCCCTCATGATCTTCATGGTGGTTGTTCTTGCAGAGAAGTGGCCACCATCAGGGCCATCATGAAGTTCTTTAATCATCCTCTCAACCTGATCCTCTTCAATACATCTCAACAGGGTCCCATTAAAATCCCTCCTGAATAGGATATCATCAATCACAACATAGGGAATGGATTGCAGCCTGTATTGTCTTCTTTTAGCTCTGTCCAATCCCTGAGGGTATCCATTCCCAGATAAAAAGTTCCTCATGTTATCCATCTAGCTCCTTGGGGCATTAACATTTCTTTCCTCCTGCTGCTCTGCAATTACCATAGCAGTCCCTTCATCTGTTTCCTGACCTGATAACATTTCTTTGCATAATCCTCTCCATCTTACCAACTTGGTAATTTGAATATCAACATCATATTCCATTACCCTAGTGATCCATCCAGCTCTCTTTTCACTGATATCCTTGCTTAACAGGAAGTCTTTTACACTCGCATAGGGTACCAACAAATGGATCCTATTATGGGATAAGAGGTGTCTAAATTTCTTCAAGGCTCTAATGACTGCAAGGGCTTGCTTCTCAACAAAGCTATACTTATCTTCATATTCCTTGAGTCCTTCACTAAAGAAGGCTATGGGCTGCTCCTCATTCTTGTCATTTGTCTGAGTCAAGATAGCAGAAACACTTGACTCACCACCTAAAGTGTAGAGGATGAAATCTTTCTCAAAATTTGGGTTCATGAGAGTGGGGGCTGAGGCTATGGCTGCCTTGATTTCTTCAAAACTCTCCTTCCCCTCCTTGGTCCATGAGAAGACCATATCTTTCTTAAGCATGGTTGTGAGGGGCTTCACCATGATGGCAAGATTAGGAATAAACCTTCTTACAAAGTTTATCCTACCAAGGAAACTTTGCAACCCTTTCTTGTGTTTAGGGAAAGGAAGGGCAAGTATTGCTTTTTTTCTTTCTGGATCAATGGTCAACACGTCCTTAGATACAATGTGTCCCAGTAATTTTCCTTGGCTTGTAGCAAAGACACACTTGGCTGGGTTGAGGGAAACCCCAAACTCTCTACATCTTAGAAATACCTGTCTCAAATGATCAAGATGATCTTTTACATTCTTGGAATATACAGTTATATCATCGAGGTATACTAAGACAAACTTGTCGATTAATCTTTTGAAAGCTACCTCCATTGCCTTTTGGAATGTGGCACCTGCATTTGTTAGTCCAAATGGCATCTTGCAATAAGCATAGGTGCCCCATTTAGTAGTAAATGTTGTCTTATATCTGTCAGATTCTTTAACCAACACTTGGTTATAACTAGAAAATCCATCAAGAAAAGAGAACCTCCTTGACCCACTGACCTTGGACAGAATTTACTCCATAGAAGGGAGAGGATGGTGATCCTTAAGGGAAGCCTGATTAAGATCCCTAAAGTCCACACACAATCTGATTTCTCCATTCTTCTTCCTTACAGGGACAAGGTTAGCCACCCATAATGAGTGTTTGATAGGAAAAATCATGTTAGCTTCAATCAACTTGGATAGTTCCTTCCTCATTAAGGGTTCAATCTTGGGATTCACTGGCCTCTATTTTTGCCTTACTGGTTTGACCCTATCAACTAAATCTATGGTATGCTGAAACAAACTAGGGTCAAACCCCTTTAAGTCATCATATGTCCAAGCAAATACATCATTAAATTCTTGACATAGATGAATGAAATTTTCTTGCTCAGCCTTAGAACATACCTTCCCCACATTAAGATATTTTCCATCAGCAATAGTAACTGGAGCATGATCATCCTTTTCTGCAGCTAGATTTATTCCTTTGCCTCTTGTCTGATCATCAGGATTAAAGACACTCTCCAAGGTAATGAGACCCTTGGGCAACTTGTTGGAACTGAGGTGAATGATCTGATCACCATACTGATCTTTTAGTCTTGACTGATTTCTTTCTGAAAATTTTGCTTCATTCTGCAAGAAACTCACAATCTGCTCATCAGACTCAAACACCTGCCAATGAATATTATTATCAGGAACAGCAGGCCTTACTACCACCCTTATTTGTTGCTTCTTCTCTTCCTCAAGATTCCCTGGCACATCATAAGAAGCACCCACTGCTGCAAGTCTATCACCATATTTGTTTTCTTTCCTAGGAATGCTCTGGATATTAAATGCTTGGAAACCCTCAAGCAAATCCCAGACTCTGTGTTAGTAAGACTTGAGCAGGCATTCTTGGTGATATTCTGATTTCTCACTTGGTTCACTACCAACTCACTGTCTCCATATACTTTCAAGGCTTGAATTCCCCTCTTTTGGGCAAGTAGGAGACCTTGGATCAAAGATTCATACTCGACCACATTATTGGTACAACTAAATTGGAGCCTAAAAGAGAAGTAGTATCTTATTTGTGCAGGAGAGATCAACATAACACCAGCCCCTGCTCCATTTCTATTCCTTGAGCCATCAAAGTACATACTCCATATTCCACTTATGTCACCATTAGCTCCAACAAGATCAGGAACTTGAGCCTCCTTCTCTATGATGCAATATGTACTAAGGCCTGTCTCAAGAGTTTCTGACATAGGCTCAAACTGACATGTATTTGCCCACTCATCTAAGAAGAAATCAGGAATCTCTACTATGGAGGTGGCAGGCTCATTTACTATGTCATTTTCATCCATCTCTGAAATAGGGCAATTCATATTAATGAAGTTGGGAGTGTAGGGCTCAGTGTGATGAAGGGCTTGAGGTTCTGCTCTAATTGAAGCATTGGCCCCATATCTGGTCTTAAATGACATATAAGACCAATCAGCAGATATGAATCCACCTATTTGGGCAGTGAAGTCTCTTGAAAGACAGATGGCAAAATAGGGCTTGACTTTAGCAATAGATATGTCTTGAATCACAGTACAACCAGGGCATGCATGCAGGGCCATTTCCACATTCCTAAGGATGCCTACGGTTTTGACAGTACTCCCATCTAGTTGTAACACATCCCTAATAATGGGCTCATATTTCATCCCTAAAGCATCAGCAACACACCTAGGCATTACTGAGCTACTAGCCCCCGAATCTATCATGCAATTATGGACTAACTTGCCCTCTATAATCAGAGAAACATAGAATGGAGGAGGTCTAACCTTTTTATTTGTCTCCACATTACCTGATGGTTGTACTAAACTAGTGTCACTCTCCATGGTAGATGACTGATCTTTGGGTTCGATCTTTTCCAATTCTTGCTGCAGCATCCTTTTCTGCATTGGTATGGTGGCAACTGCATCCCACATGGAAATGCTTACATTGGTTTTCTTCATTTTCTCTACCACACTCAAGGGTGCATTAGGAATTTTGGCGAAAACTTTGGGAGCTATACCCATGAGAGGCTGAGATGGAGCGACATAGGGATCACTTGCATCCTCCTTTCTTGGACCTTGCCTTTGCTATTGTGAAGTGTTTGTCTGCTCATTTTCTTTTTGTGTATGAGGTATAACACTCGAAGTTGAGGCATGCTCAGGAGAAAGGGGGGCAGTATGTTCCATAGCTCTCTTCTTGCTTCTTGTGTTATGAGCAACAGAATCCTGGTTTACATTACAATGCTCCTCCATCTGGTGATTCATAAAAGAGCAATCACCTTGCCTCTGAACATATGAGGCCTCCTTGGGATGATCTTCCTTGTATGATTGCTTTACTGCGGACTCCTGGATAGTTAGGGCCAAATAAGATTCTGCCTTCTAACATAGGCAATAGGTATAAGAATAGTTACATGAAGGACAAAAGTCTTGATCTTGGGCTAAGTTATTTTGAGGAACTAAAGCTCTACTCTGATTTGAGCTTGAAGCAGCAGCATGACTATTTTGCCTATTCTGATCAAAAGGGCTATTCCAATGATTAGGAGGCCTACCACCACTTGGAGCCTGATGTTGTAATTGGGGAGGCTTGCCACTTTGGGCTTGCTGCCTTTCTAAGGCCACCACCTTGTTACTCATTTTTTGTATTAGAGAAAAAATATCCTCTAATCTCTTCCCTTGGTCCTTCAACTCCTTCCCCTGCTCTTGCAATTTTTTATCCAGAGTCCTCTCTCTTTTATCTGTATTCAGCACTAGACCTTGGAGCATTTCCTTGAGTTCATCTATTCCGTTTGAGGATGTGGAAGCTTGGGGAACTGGAGTAAGGGCTTGTGATGTAGAAATTGTAGGAAGGGGGGCTATCGTTGGTTGGTGGTTGGGAACATCAGGAAAGAAAGGCATAGGAGGCCTTGGAGCCAACTTTCCTCCTTGTATTAGGATGTTCTCAGCTTTTATAGCTATCTCATAAGCATTCGGTAATGTATCTCCTCCCATAGTTTGGATTGTAGTGGCAATGTCACTGTTGAAAGCTCTAAGGTAATGCAAGAAGGCATTACCAGGGGTAGGTTTCACTATAGTAGGTATTCTATCCCATGTCTTTTGGAATCTGTAATTAAAATCAGTCGTACATTCATGGGGGGCTCTTTTTATTGTAGTCAGCTGCTCTAGTAGTGACAAATGGTCACTCTTATCCTCAAAATGTTTGCATAATCCTGCTCCTAGTCCATCCCAATCAGTTATGGAACCATGAGCTAAGCCTCTATACCACTATAATGCTTTTCCTTTTAAAGATGAGGCTAGAAGTCTGACAGCAACATCGTCTTCTGTAATACCATGAATATTGCAGACATTCGCTACCTCTTGGATATGCTCTAAAGGGGAAATAGAAGTTTCACCAGTAAAATCGGGTATACTTTTTAGTGCAAATACTGGTATATCATGTCTTTGGGCTAACAACAGAGGACTTCCACCATTAAAGGTGGCAAAAGCATGAACTCTTGGCTGTGCCATATAAACAAGTGTTCTATTGATGAATGTTGATGGCAATCTAGGCTGAGTTCGAACAGTAGGGGGAGTAGAGACAGATCTTATAGGTATATCAACTGTTATTCTACCCCTAACTGGTGATAATGAAGTTCTAGTCCTTCTTCTCCTAGGATTTGAAAGAGAAAGCTCTTGATATTGAAATTTACCTCTAGAAGACGCCCTTGTTTCAGTCCTGGGCATGAATTACTGCAAACTTGGTCTGGAACCAGACTTTTTTGATGTTCAGAGTCGCTAAGTACTTGAAGAATCAGCCTGTTGAAGGCTTGAAAATTGAAGCCAGCACTACTTCTTCAGCATTTATCTCTGGAATTCTTTCTTCTTGACACCAGTAGACCTGAAATCTTCTGATATGAGTCCCACCAGGCGTGCCAAAAATTGTTGTCACTTAGGTTTGCACCCTTGTCGAAGGCCTATGCGCAAGGACAACCTAGTGAAACATGGAAACAACCTCCAAGCTGTGGGACTTGAACTGCGAGGTTGAGTCTCCGGAGAAGGCCGGCTTCCTCTTACTATCAGGGCGCACCTATCTATTCTCAGAAGGGAAAGGGAGAAAGAGAGCATTAAATCAAATCTACCTAGTCTAATCTAAGGCGGTGATGCACCAAAACAGAGTGTTCAGACTCATTTTCCTGCCCATATATGCACTACGGAACTAGGGTAACATTCAAGGTCATACATTCATTCAGACTTATATCGACCAACAGCCACATACAGATCAGAAGGCCAATTGAATAACACTAGGGACAGAAGGTTTCACTTGTATATTATTCAATAGGCCAAAGATAGATACAGTATGTAGACCACTGATCTCAACAATACATCAATGAGAGGCAAAATGCTACACATACACGTTGATGGCTGAAAGAGATGATACAGGATGTTTTATCTAGCTCAGAGACAAAGGGATTTTACACCGCAAGTCTGCAAGCAGCAGCAGAGAAAATCATGAAGAGTTGACCCTTACAAAATGTACAAAATCTGCCTTTATAGTTCAGGCGTAACTGAGATCTTTTACTGCTGAAATGACCCTGCAACTACCTGCCATTGAGTCCTGTGGAAGACAATCATGGAAAAAATCTTTAGAAAATTTGATATCTTTCACCAATAATGTCCTGAGAAGACTGAAAACGGTGCCATAACTGCGCTCCGACCTAGTAGATGGATCAACGGATGGATGGAGTGTCACTCTGTGTTTTACATTTACTCTGGTAGGTCGAGATTGATCATGGAGATCAGATCGCACAAAAAAATTGATTATCTTTGCTTCCTGGTTCATGAATCCATCAAAGTCAAAAGGTCAACCGGGCTCCTTATGCGTTAACTAGGCCACTCAGGCCAATTGCATTTCTTTATTTTGCCACCTGGAGGTCCTCCCGCGGTTGACCACCCTTCATTGGACTAACCGCACCACCTTGAATACTATCATGACTGTGACGGTTACACTAACCGCCAACCGCCATCCTAGACTGCGCCGATAGGACACGTGTCGACAAGGCGCTGTGTCGCCAACATAACCCTCGCACATCTCCGCCATAGCGCGATGGTGCCTACCGTCGATCCGAGCTGATCCAACAATCATGGAGACTCGTCATTCTGCAACCACTTTCCCTTGTAAATTACTGGGCCCGCGGCACATGTGGCACCTCCTTATTTGGTTTGACGAAAACTAGCTGGCAACCCAAGACCTGATCCGTAGAGCGACCACGTGTTAGCTAGGCGCCATGTCGCTATGCAAAAATTGAGGCCAAATTCCCATAGCACCATAGCGCCCACTAACAGCGTGCCCTGAGATTTACATGTGTCCCCATCCGATTCACCACGTCAACTGCGCTTGCACAGTACCCGCTGGGACCCATTCGTCTGATAATTCCTTGCCACAGTGAACTTTTCGTTTGGGCGCTATGTCGCCATCAGAAAATGCATGGGTTTTTCGTTGGCGCCATGGCGCCTCGCCGTATTTTTGAAACCTTCGGGCTGTGAAACTTGTTTGCCCGTCGCCATGAAACTTCTGACCTACTGTACTCTGCGATCTGCGACCGGACCCATCCACTCGGTGCCATATCTGTAACTGCACCACACTCTGGATGACACCTGGCAATCCTTGGTGAGACCTGGTCCTGTCGATCCACGTGGCGGATGGTTGCCATGTCGCTATGATAAAATCCGCACATCTCCGCCATTGTGAGATGGCGCCATCCGTTGATGTGACCCAATCCGACGATCGTGAGGACTCGTCATACCTCGTGCTTCCGCCCTCCATGTCGATACACCTGGCATCGCCTTGAGACACGGCCCCACCTGACACGTGTCACCAGGGCACGATGTCGCTGTCATAACCCTCACGCAACTCCTCCATAGCGCGATGGCGCTTACCGTTGATGCGAGCTGATCCGACGGTGGTGAACGTAAGCCTCGACTGTGTTAGCCATGCCGACAGGAACTCTGACCTGGCACACGTGGTTCCTCCTGATTTGTTGTTGCAACATCTGATTTTTCCAGTCGTTAAAACTCGCCACCGTGACTATTTCTGCAGGGCGCTATGTCGCTATGGAGATTTTTTGGCCGATTTGCGATAGCGACATAGCGCCAAGGGCGTCAAGAACCTTTTTCGACCCGCGGAATGCCGGACCCACCCCTGCAATGTGTCGTCAGGGTGTCATCGCGCTATAATAAATATCGTGCATTTCCCTTATAGCGCGATGGCGCCAACCGTTGGTCTGCTTAGATCTGACGGCCAGAAACTTGTAGGTTGTAACATTAAAACACTTATTCGAGACTAATCGTTGCATGAGCCACACTTTCAAAATTTAAATTCTTGGCGGTAAAACCAGAGGTAACAATCTTCAAAGGAAATCTGGAGTTATACCTCTGATTCAACCTGCATATCAAATCACTCCTCAAAACTTCATACACCTTATGAACTTTGGTCTAGACATACACCTATTGTAAAGTACTATATTATCTTTAGAAGTGTTATATCCAAAGAGGTGATGGTATTGAGAAGTTTGATTCTAGAAGTGACAAAGGCATGTTCCTTGGATATTCATTTAAGAGTAAAGAATATACATGTTTTAATTAGAGATTGAAAACTATTGTTGAGAGTGCTAATGTGAAAGTTGATAAAAATTTCAGAATCTAGGAAATAATACTTGATTATGATTCTGATGACAATACTAATCAAAGGACTAACAATTAGAATGTTGAGGAGGAATTATTTTATGAAACTAAAATTGATTTGTAAACTTGATTAAAAAGGGAAGAATAGAGTAAAGGTACAATTATGCCAAAAATAATGATCTCCAATACAATTTGAACAAGGCTCTTGAAGTTGCAAGTTGAAAATTCATTTGATGTTCTCTACAAGTGTCTAGAGACATTGTTTGAATACCTTTACCAAGACTCCTTAATGAATCATCTCGAACACATATGCTCCCCCATAGGAGAAACATCAAGCATCTAGTCTAGATAGAAGATAGTGCTATGATCATATTGGACTAGTGCAATACTGCATCAATTCCTCTGAAGAAGGTCAGGACATAACCCCAAGCATACCTTGCAAGTACTCAAATGGATTGTTAGCCAAGGTTTTGTGAAAAAATTCTATTTGTATGGTTTGAAGCAAGTGCCTAGAGCTTGGTATGCAAGATTGGATAAGCATTTGAAAAATTTTGGATTTAAGAATATATTTGAGAAAGAGTGAAGATGACTTCTCAATTGTCTTTGTATTTGTTGATGACATTATTTTTGAAGGAAATGGTGAAGCTATAACTCAATTTTTAGAGGAAATGAAGAATGGATTTGAGATGAGTATGATTGGTGAGATGAAATATTTCTTAGGACTATAAATAAATCAGAGCGAGGATGGAATTTTCATATTATAGACTAATTATCTTAAGAATTTTTTGAAGAAGTTTGGATTGGAGAATTGTAAGCTAGTCGCAACATGTATGGTTACAATATGCAAACTGTCAAGCAAAGATGAATCCTATCATGCATAATAGACAAGGTAGAGATCTATAATTTGAGGATTGCAATATTTGACTCATGCAAGACTTGATATATCTAATGCATTTGGAGTAGTAGCAAGATTCCAAATAGATCCTAAAGAGACACATGTTGCAACAGTAAAGAGGATATTGAAATACTTGAAGGGTACACCTAATTATGGTTTATGGTATGACAGATCTCCTTTTTTTTTTACACTAATGTAGATTTTGCAAGAAGTGTAGATGATATGAAGAGCACCAGTGGTGGAGCATTCTTCTTGGGAGGAAGATTGGTTTTATGGCTAAGTAAGAAACAAAAGTGTATATCATACCCTACAACAAAAATAAAGTATGTAGCATCAACAAATAATTGTAATCAGATAATTTGGATGAAGTATATGTTACAAGCCATTAGTATTGAGTTTACTAACCCTATTATTATTTATTGTGACAACACAAGAGTGATTAATATGTCAAATAATCTAGTATTGCATTCAAAGAAAAATTACATTGTAATAAAATATCATTTCTTGAGAGAAAAGATAGCAGGGAAGGAAATCAAATTAGAGTTTATTGGCACAAAGGAGAACATAGTAGATATTTTGACAAAACCTTTGGCTAAGGATACATTTGAATACTTACGAGGTACGATCAAGGTTATACCCCAACCTTCTTCATAGTAATTGATGTAGGATTGCATCAATCTGGTATGATCAAAGCAATATCTTCTATTTGGACTAGATGTTTGATACTTCTCCTATGGGGGAGTATTTGTGTTTGAGCTAAGTCATTGAGCACTCTTGGTAAAGGTATTCAAAGAGTATCTTTGTATACTTGTAGAGCATATCAAATGAATTTTGAAGCTGCAATGTGAAGAGCCTTTTTTAGATTGTATTAGAGATGATTATTGTTGGCATAATGAAAACTTTGTCATTGATGTCAATGGGGGAGAGTAATACATGAAAAATGCCATTTATACCTAATTTGGGAGAGATATGAATTATTGATCAATGAGGGACATAAGAACATGAAAAAATCTTTGCAACCTGTCTATAAGGAAGATGCATGTTTACGTTCATGAGTAGCATGAATGGAGGAGTAAAGGCATATGATGAATAAATAATTTGGTATTCATGGTACTTTGATGTTTTTCATTTTATTTTGCCATCAATACTAGGGGGGGAGATTTTTGGCATGAATACTTATGGGAGATTGAATGGAATAGTTTAGAGATTCTTGATTGCTTATGTATTGCATTCATGACTTGGTTTTTCATTGATGTCAACATATTAGCCTTCTAATGAGTATTGCAAGAATTACAATTTATTTTGTATTGATAGTTATGTTATACAATGTTAGTAGTTTGTTCTTAGATGTGTATAGATGTTATGTCTATGTTCGAGGAAAGAGTTATGAAAAGAGAATAGGATTATGCAAAGTTTTATGGTGACAACTTTCATAGGAGGTCGCATGAACAAAGTACCAATAATTGGCTTGTATCCTTTTAGAGAGGTAAAAGTTTGTTCAAAGAGATTGGATGCTAGTTGAAGACGTGTTTGTAATACTATGGTTAATGTGGAAGAATCAATTGATCATTCTATGAAGAGTTGAGAAGGATAATGTGTAGATTATTCCTTGGAGGACGACTGAATTTTGTAATTGATGTATTATTTCTTTGTAACACATGGGACCTAATTGTAATATCTTATGATGGTCATATATTACTCATTGTAAATTGGGAAAGCCTCAAGGATGACTCAATTAGTCATTAGGACTCAGTATAAAGGAAGGATACTTTTATTATGGTTGAGTATCGATTGTGTATATTTTGCAATCAGTGAGATCCTATACCATTATGTTATGTGAGCTTTGGATGCAAATTTGTGAAGACCAAAACAAAGTTTGATGTTGAGGATGAGTTGTCAGCTTTGAAAGGATCTGTATTAGAAAATAAGTTATTTTTTGGTCAGTTCATATGTTGGATTTGTTATCTTGAATATTTTCTTGAGGCAATTTGGATAGTGGGTTCAATTTGTCTTGGTTCCTGTTCTGAAGCAATTTGGACAGTGGCTTAAGTTATCTTCCTTTTAACTCCTAATAGGGCTGGGACAACTCCTAATAGAGTCAAAATCTTGTAACATAGATTCAAAGTCTCCTAACATGAACTCATATGTGTTAAGTAACATGGATCATTTTATGCAAATGTATTAACATTGCTAATTTAATTGATGTTTTCCAAATGCAAATAGTTAATATATATTAATAATATAAATAACCATATGTATAACTCATCTTTAAGCATGTATATAATATGCTATTATATTATATAATAATATATAATATATATTAAATATTATATTACATATATAATATTATATATATATGGGATGTATATCTTAAAGATGATTTACCATCAACAAGGTATCTCATGATAAAATCAATCCAACAGAAGCTACAACCTTAACAACAAGGTCATGTCCCCTTAGAGTCAAGTAAAGTCATTTATAAATAAATAGACACACACACACACACACACACACACACACACATAATTCTTATCAATAATATAAGACATAAAACAATGTTCATATAAATCATGAATACAAATACTCAATGTAACGAGTATATCAGTTTGATTGATGTTATACTTCAAGACTCCCTTTTAGCAAGGGAGAAGTGAATTTTTTTTAATGAGATATTAGTATCAAGGATATCTATACACAACATATTATTTGACTTTAACACTCTAATATAGTGACTTGTCAAATAATTACAATCACAATGTTATGAACACTAGCATAACATATATTATGATCTCTAATTGTCCAAAACAATATCTAGAGTAATGATAATGCTTTCATTCTCAATGACTTCCGGTGTATCTGAAACAAAATTGTCATAATAACAGGCCTATCATTTGCAAGATCATCACTTTACAAAGATTACCTTCTATTTTTTTGTTATCATGGTGTCCGAAAAAATCCAACCCAAAGAACCATGATAATAGGTTTGTCATTTATAAGATCGTCGTCTTATAATGGTTACCTTCTATTTATATATGTCAATAAAAGATCGTCACCTTTCATTACATATCATATGTGAAATAGTAACCACCATGAACCTAGTCATAGGGTGGTCCAAAGAGTTTTCACCTCATACTTAGAATTTCTCTTAGAACTTCTTCTCATAGAGAAATTATCATCCACAAAAGATTACATCTCAAAATTTCTCCCTTCGAACATCAATCCTGGGAAGTCAAGTCCTCTAGTTACTTCCTTAGAAACTCTCTTCATCCAAGGATGCCTTTTGAAGTCCCTCTAAATATAATATCAATCTTCTGACTTTATGGTGGTAAGTCATTACTTCCTCATGATATATATATATATATATATATATATATATGAGCAGGCCCATCAAAATCATGCACTCACAAACATGTATTTCTAGATTACCTCTGAGTATCAATCATCTAAGCTCCCACATTGCCTTCGAAGAATTGTCATACTCCCTCTTGATGTAGAAGAATCTCATAACCTTAATCATCAAAGATGTTTTCTTTAAGAGTCTCACTTTATCTATCTTAATCATTAGGGTCTTTGGAACTACTATCATTCAATTGAGTTTGCATAATAATTGGTAGCATGTGTAGAGTACCAACTTTCTTTTCTTATGTGCACATGAAGATTCCAAAATTGTCATATTTGATACAAAAATGGAGATGTTTCATTTTTGTATCAAATATGACAACTCCTTTCTAAGTTCCAACTTGCTCCTTTCATCCATTGGAGCTCCAAACATTCATTAAGCTTAATAGTAGAAGTGAACACAAACTCATTCATAATACTCCAATATCTTGATTGAGTATGATTGTGCCACTTGAATGACTCTACAACTCATACGTCAAGTTTCATTTATCAAAGAGGGACTCGTAGATAGTTTAATTAAAGTCACAACTTTCTTCTGATGTACACAAGGGGTTGGCTTATTCACATAATTTCATGAATTACAACCCTCTTGACTATTACAATTTATCAATCATTGAAGATTCCATCACAACATTGGTTTACTCCCTCTGAATCAATATGATCGATATCACTGATGATTGATAAAACCATATCCTCTATCTACTTCGTCTATCAAATGTGTCAGAATCCTTCTGAACATAAAGCTTCTAAGCTTCTAAAATAAACTTCCCTTTAACAAAGTGTTAGACTCTCTTTGAATCTGATATTAATCTTCCTTTTCTTGCAAGAACATCCTCGGAGGAAAAGATCAAGGAAAATGCTCGTATAGAAAAACAAGTAGGCAAGAGATTATAAAGATTAGATAAATAAAATACTCAAGGATAATAAATTCTCATTTGTACATCAATAATTATTTTATTTTATATTCCATTCTATTAGACATTAATCTAAAAATGATCCCAATTATTTCAATATAATAAATATCTAATTTAAGTATATACATTAACCATATATACATGTATTTCATTTTCTATAGACATACTTTAATTGATATTCTCAACATATTATTATTTTCATATGGAATCAATATAATATTTCCTAGCTATAAGTTAGGATGTATGTATTGTCCATACACCCTTATAAATTTCATGATTGATGTAATGACTAGCTTTATTTATATAAAGAATTGATCACAAATATTCTTATTTTATTTCAATAAATAAAATCATTTATATTTGTTTCAACTTGATAATAAAATATCATTAAATGAATATTGAGGATAAACATAATATAACATTACCTTAAAATAATACTATAATAATCCATAACTTTGAATAACATAAACAATCTAATCTATATTATTCTCATATTAATACTATATACATATTTAATAATCTTAAGTAACATATTCATAATGAAATAGAATAATATGTACCTCTACCTTCCATTCACATGGGTAACCTTCAATGTATGGTGGATAGGTACTATAAAATGTATCTCCTAAGTAAGAAGCAATCTCTACACTCAAAGGGCCTTTTGGTAGTTCATTGATGTATCCCCCAATGAAAGGTCTCCTTTATCAATACCTTCTTAATTACTGCCCGCCCTTGATATTTCCTCCTTCAATGCTCCCATGTAGATCCCATTGTCTATTTCGGTTGATAGAAATCACAAGATTCATAGATATGCCTAATCACCATTTCTCATGATGGATAGTTTGGGTCTTTTCTGTTTGGTAGAAATAGTAATAATTACCAACTCTTCAATGATTTTTTATGGATATTGGCTCTGCTATGATTTGATATAAATATTTAACAAGAATGTTTGTTTGGTTCTCTTTTATATTATTACGTTCTCCAATTGTCATTTTGTGGGGATTAGATATGCATTTGACAGTGGCTTGGTGTTGTACCTCTTAATCTCTGCTTACTATAATAGGAATCTCGTCCTTGCATTTACCACGAAGAATGTCTTTGATATGTTGTTTACTTAGTGTTATCACTCCTATTCTTTCATTTCTATTTGCTTTCCATGTTGATGCTTATGTAGGTAGATATTTGTATTCCCCTAGCTTCTCACTTATCACCATTGATACTTGCATATGGGAGTCTTCTATCTTGGTTGATCAATGTAATCTCTTATTTCATTCGTTGGTCAATGTATGTCTCCCTATTATTATATTGGTTTGTGTATGACCACCTACCAATATCTACCTTTGAATGTTCTCCTCTTGGTAGCTTCTACCAAATATATATTAAATTTCTTTCTGGTGGTATTGATGGTTGGCTAACATCATTGTACTCTTTTGATGCTTGTTAAGGAAAGATTTTTGTTCTCCCATTCATTCACTAAGTATCTTAGATTAGGCTACTATGGAAAAGAAGTGAACTTCTATTTTGGTTTTATTTGATCTGCATAGAAACAAAATGGCCTTGTCTTCAATTGAACAGACTCAAGTCTTCCTTTTTGACACCCATGGAAATTTCCATTCCATCGATGTCTATTTTATGTATTGTTTTTATTCCTCCTCACTAGGCACTCTTGTTGCTTGTGAGTCTGGCCTCTCAGAAATGATTATATATCACTACTTCTAATAGAGCATTCACTATCAACAATGACCGTGTATGTTTGTGGACACTCCATATTCATCTCATTATGCTTTGAATGCTCCATTATTGGCAATGCTGAATTATTTAATTACATTTTAATTGTATTCATTCACATCCTTGCTCTAATACTATGTTAAGTAACATGAATCATTTTCTACAAATGTACTAGCATTGCCAATTTAATTGACGTCTTCCAAATGCAAATTTGAAGACTCATAAATATAAGAGGAGGTCACATGTCTCATGAAGAGACATGTCACTATAGTTAATCATCATTAGTTAATACATATTAATAATATAAATAACCATATGTATTACTCATCTTTAAGCATATATATAATATGTTATTATATTACACAATAATATATAACGTATAATATATAATATATATTATATATATAAGATATTTATCTTAAAGATGATTTACCATCAACAAGGTATCTCATGATAAAATTCTAACAAAAGCTACAACCTTAACAACAAGGTCATGTCCCCTTAGAGTCAAGTAAAGTCATTTATAAGTAAATACACACACACACACACACATAGATATACATACATACATACATACATATATATATATATAATAAATACAAATACTCAGTGTAATGAGTATATCACTTTAACTGATGCTATAATTCAACAATATGTACTGATTGTATTTCATTTGGTTACTAACAAGGTCACATCCTTTCATGTAATGAATTTTTTATTAATATATCATCTCGTGGGCATCATCCCCACTAAGGTTTTCCCAAGTTAACAATGAAAGATTCGATCAATACGAATCCACAAATCTCAAAGAATACCTACATTAAAAAACCTATCACAAAGAAGAAAAAGACAAGAAGAGGCAAGATTTTTGATTTGAACTATGCAAATTATATTCTCAGAAATAAAAAAGATAAGAGATAATTACAAAAGATCAATCCTTATAGAAGGAGTTCGAAACCTAAAAAAGGGTAATCTAAAAGGTAAAATCTATTTAATAATTACTAATTAATTATTAAATATGAATGCAAGGTGCATAAAGTGAAATCTTAAGAAGGGAGAAAAAGTAATTTAATAAATGAAATGAAATTAACCTGTTTCTCTAACACCCCAGCCCCCCTTAAGATGAGCAACAATGCAACTACAAACAATGTAAGGAAACTACAATGCTAAAAGAAGACTTGGGTCCTGGCAACAAGGCCTAATGAGGTCCCCAATTACAATCAAATCTCTAGAAAATAGATAAATAGAGAAAACCCAGTGGGAAAAACCCTACTCCAAAAAGAGATATAAAATGATGCACAAATGAAACATCTCAAGAGAATCTCTCAATACCATAAGTACAATGAAAGCCCCGATGATAGAAGCTTGAGATTCAATAGCCCCCCCAGAATGGCTAAACTCCTATGTCGATGAAAATACCAATGTGGATCCAATCTGAAGAAAACAAAGACAATGGACAAGGATGATAAAACCCATATATGTATGGTGCAGCTGGAAGTCCTAGCTGATGCTCAAAGGAGAAAGCATAAGAATCTTGAAATGAAATCTCTATTGGAGGTGTGATAATAGGTGTGTTGAATCTTTCATCGGAGAGGAGATGTGTGTCCTCTGATATATCCTCAACAACTATAGTAGGTGTCTCGATAACTAGAGCTACAATAATAGGCAATGTTGAAGAGTAATCCTATGCAAGAGATGGAATCTAAATAAGAGGTGGAAATGTAAAACTCACAACATTGGTCTTAGGAACAACACATGAGTTCAAGTGACCCAACTTCATCTCAGTAGTCTGTCATGAAGAAGGGGAGTTAGTCTGTGATAATGGAGATGGTGGACCAAAGTGTGAGAAGGAATATAGGTGGGAAGCATGATCAACAATCCATGTAGTAATAATATTATATGTCTCACTATTTTTGATGTGCATTGAATCTTGTGCAAACTCAAATTTTTTCCCTGTCCCATTGTGTGTAATATGATAAATAGAGAGAAGGTTAGAGGAAAAAGATGAAACACAAAGTAAATCATAAAATGTACCATCATCAATGTCAATATAACCTTTCTCATATACAGTCATAACAATGTTGTTCCCCATCAAAATGTGTGGAGTAGGAGAAGCCTCAAAAGAAGAGAACAAATCCTAAGAAGATGGCATATGGTGTGAAGCACCTGAATCTAGTAACCATCTAGCAGAACGAGGAATAGTAGTTGCACATAGTGCATGACCATTTCCTATATCTTTACCATCTAACTGAAATGATGATGATGAAGAAAATATGTAAGAAGTAGAAGGAATATCAATGTTTCTCTTCTGAAGGAGAGCTGTCAAATCTAAAACCTATTTGGCATAGCCATCTAACTTATTCTCATAGCAATGTGACTCATCGTGATTAGGCTTATTACAATAAGCACACTTTGGTCTTTCTGGCTTTGGTTTACCCCCCTTAGGAGGAGGTGGCCCTAATGAACTATGAGTGTTAGATCAATTTGAGACTCTATAGAATGAGATTTATGTGTCTTCTCCTTCATCCCTGAAGATGGTTGAGCTATCAATGCATAAGTCTGTGAGCTTGTGAGAGAATCCAATTGAGAGAGATTAGATTTTTCTCAAGTCAAATGATCACAAAAAATCTCAAAGGATGGCATGGTAAATCTATTACCCAAAGCATCTTTGGTGGAATAGAAAGTAGAAGCAAAAATCTAAAAGTTTCCTCAAAGCTTAGAAAGAATAAGATAAATGAACTCAGTGTCAATCTTGGCCTTCCCACAACCATGCAATAAAGATCTATGTTGATTGAACTTCATCAAGAAGTCCTCAATAAAAGGAAAATAATATGGTACAAGAGAGACAAGCTCTGCCTCAATTTGAAGTGCCCTGAACTCATTCACTGTACCAAACAAGCCTTCAAGCTTGGTCCACATAGCAAGAGGGGTATTGCACTTATGAAGATGAAATTGTAGACTATCGGTTACCTATAAAGAAATCAATGTTATTGCCTCATCCATCTTGTTCCTATGTTGCATGACCTCAAAAGGCCTCTGTAAAACTGGTTGCACTACATCTAAACAAGACCACAACTCTTTTGATCGAAGAAGTCATGTCATCAAGGTCTTCCATGTGTGATAGTTATGAGGGGGTCAAAAGTTCTAGACAAGAAGAGGTCTCAGCCATTGTTTTAGAAGGTGTTGGATTATTTTTAAAAAAAATCTAATTTACTGATGTAAATAACAGAAACACTAACTCACAATACAAAAAATCGAACCCCAACTACAAGAAGGAATGAGTAAATGAGAGAAGAGAAAAAAAGCTTCAAATATGAATCACAAATATGTGGCATAAAATACTATTAAAATAATAGAGAATCTACAAAGTGCTCGAGAAGAGCTTTTTGACGCTTTTTCCAGATCAAGAAATGGAGATATAATAAAGAAGTTATGCCCTTGGAAGATAGAAGTCATCAATGGACTTCAAGCACAAAAACAGGTACAAAATTAGAAATAAATCCAAAAAATACCTACTCCATCATCTCCATATCTGAACCAACTTTTCGGTACTTCTTTTGGATCAAAAAAAGACCCCCATGGAGTGGCGGGCGAGTGGAGCTTTGGAGGAGCGACGATCGTGGGAAGGAATGGTGTCGGAACATGTTTGACGGTGGCTAGAAAAGGTAAGCAGGCCAGACAAGTGCAAAGTAGCAACCAAAAAACAAAACCTGTCAATGTGTGAGTAAACTGCAATGGTGTATAAGAAACACCATGCGATTTAGGAAAACCGCTACAGTTTTTCTAACCACATTGCATGGAAATGCATTTTTTTTATTTTTTTAAAAATATTTTTTAATATGCATCTCGATATGCATGCCAGAGGTCGCAAAACCTTATTACGCAAAAAAAATTTGCCTCCCAAATCAATGTTGTCCAAAATCGATAAACTTTATATGAAAATGGGGGTTTTGATGCCTTCTGAATCCAACCGTGAGGTCTATTTGGCCTCAAAGTGCTCCAAAAATTAGAGAACCCCCCTACTTTCACAAAAAATACCTAAAAAATACCAAATTTGTTTTGTCAAACCCTAATTCTTCTTTTTCTCCAAATAACGAATAAGCTACAACAGATCTAGCTCTAACACCATGAATGATTTGATCAATACAAATCTACAAAGCCCGAAGAATACCTACATGTAAAAACATGTCACATAGAAGAAAAATACAAGAAGAGGTAAGGGTTTTGCTCTGAAAATACACAAATTGTATTCTCAGAAATGAAAAAGTTAAGAGATAATTACAAAAGATCAATCCTTATAAAAGGAGATTGAAACCTGAAAAAGGGTAACATAAAAGGTAAAAGTCATTTAATAATCACTAATTAATTATTAAATGTGAATGCAAGGTGCATAAAGTGAAATCTTAAGAAGGGGGAAAAGGTAATTTAATAAATTAAATTAAATTAACCTTTTTCTCTAACAAATACATCTTGTGTCACATTGCATGGCAATTACATGTTTCAAAATTGGTAAAGTTGATAAACATTTTTTAAAGCATATAATTGATTCACCCACCCTCTCAATTATATTGGCGAACTTTACTTTCTAATAGTATACTTACAGGATATCTTTCTATAGGACGTTCTTTCTCCTTATTGTTGTATTATTGATTAATTTGATTGTGTTTAAATTTAGTACACATAGATTAACCAATTAAAATGCAAGTAATGGAAAACACATATGACAACAAAGTATTTGTAAGGATCAGATATGATACATCAAAGTAAATACTATGAAATGGAAAATGAGAAACAAAACTTGCCATAACGGTCAATAGGAGAGACCACTATAAATCTGAGAACTAGGTAGTAAACTATGATAAACACTAAAACATATCTGAATTGGGACATGAAAACTAATATATGTAGAATCTAAGAATCTAAATGTCTCTGGATAGGTATGACTTGAGGGTCAAAGATGACCTGGGTCATAGATGAGCTTGTCCTTTGAAATTCAAAACTTGACTAGAGATCTAAAAGCCTAGTTTCCAAATCCGAATTCGCCCCTTCAAAAAACCTATAGATATGGATGTGTGCACAAGAACAATGGTTTTTTTTTTGTGGGGGCAGGGGAGGGGGTGGAGTGGGGAGGGGGAAGGGGTTTTCCTTGGTCAAGCCCTTGCTTAGGAATTAACCTTGAAATGAAAAAAATATGTAAAAGCAAGACAAATGTAAATATTCACCTCACTTATCAAATCTCTATGAATAGATCTGGATCTGTTATACACAAAGATGTATGAATTCTTATATGTAGATGTATGAAACATGTAGAATTATAATGTAAGATGTCTTCACCAATGCAATGGATTTGCCACTATCAAATCATCAATCTATGAATGTAAGTATGATCTTGAACACTTAAATGCTTGTGCAAGGTTGATGAATGTGGATCTCCTTCTTTGATGGCCAACTCCACTATCTCCAATGAAGAAAGACACTAGATCTTTAGAAGGAAATTCATAATTGTTGACATGGAAATGAGACCCTTCAATGAATCCTTGCTTGCTTGGCTTGAACTCCTTGAATGCACCTTGAAAGCTTGCTTGGATGTATGATGACTTGATTGGATCTTGCTCTTGAAATTGATACCATGGTTGTGCACAATAATGATGAATTCCCTTAGATCATAATGGATTATAGTGGATACCCAAATGAAATAAGTTAACTTCCTTTTATAGCAATTTCATAATCAAAATCAAAAGGGTCAACTGCACTAGGTGGCAAAACAAATTGAAAATCTCAAGATTTGTCTCAGATCCAAGGGAAAACAACTCAGCTAAGGGATGACCTCAACCCTTACTAGAGGGTAAGGGATGAGCTATTCCCTAACTTGAGGGTAGGGGACAATGTCGACCCTTACTTAAGAGCTTATAAGCCTCGAGATGACCACTAGGATCTCAAGGATGAGAAAGAAGGGTTGAAAATGGAAAAGAAACTTGAGGAAACACAACAATTTGAGCATAAATGCATTCACAAATCTAGGAGATTGTTAAAAGGTCTTACAAAACAAGTGTACACTTTTTAGGACAACACACCATGATATTCTAAATTCTCTCGAGGATTAGTAGGAGAAGCTAAGCAAAGCTTGAAGTCATCAACTAAGAGTAGATTAATGACACATTGCATTGATTACTACTAAGAAATCTCCTTCTATTTCTTGATATGTTACATGTTTTGCTTCAAAGAGCTTGAGGCCATGAAGAAGGGCATGGAACTGACATCATTGTTAGTGTAAATAACCAAGGATATAGAGGATGTGAAAAGTATGCATTCCAATAAATCACACAAAATGAAACCAAGTCTGGAAAGGCAAAGATTGTTCAAGGATTTGTGTCAAAATTCAGGATTATGACAACTTATTTATGGTAATTTACAAATTATAAAAAATTGAAAAGGCAATAATCAACTCTACAAAGCCTAGGAATCAACTCCACTAACCCCATTAATTCATTCACTTTTATTGCAAAAAGTTAAATAATATCATTAATATTATGGTTTATATGTAATTAATGTGACTAACAAGTTATTTATTTATTTATTATTATTATTATTATTTCTTGGAAAGAAGAGATCGTAAGTTTTTTTCTCAATATTTTCTTTATTTAGTGAATATTTCTTTATTTAGAGCTCGTTTGTTTCATGGAATTGGACCAAAATTGGGATATGCAAAATCAAGTTTAGTAAAATTTGGTATTTGGGTCAAAAATCTTAAAACAGAATTAGAATTGTAGTCTTCTAAGTTTGGCCCAAAATGAGGATACCAATCTTCCATCGAGAAAGTAAGAATTGGGAATGGAATCGAAGCTTTGACATTTTGAGGATTAGAAAAAAAATGAAATCATCAAGTTTTTAAGTCCGATGAATTACTAACCTAAAAACATGTTTTAACCATTGTGTCACGACAATTTTTACCATTTCAAGGTGATTTTTTTTTTTACATTCGAATGCAACTCTATGCTACAGGTAACATAGTTTCCATTAGATTCGGTAATGTTCTAGTTCTTCTCTGTGATCCATTGTCTAAGTCAATCGTTACTCAATAAAATTTCTTTCTTCACACAATTTTCCTTATTTTTCATCTATTTTGGAAAAGGGTTTCATTGTAATTTTTTGTTCATTTTATTTGTTAGGTTCATTGCATCTCTTTTTTTGTAGCATTTTATACAATTTTTTCCTTTTATATTGTGTCAAAGACGCAGAGACAAAAATGTGATAGACCATGTTCTTGTTGCAGCAATGGTAGTTAATAAACTTGTGTCTTTGGCCCTTTTGGAATCACATATTTATCCCTGGTTGACAATTCCAATTCCAATTCCAACTTTACAAACCAAACACAAAAGATGTGTCTTTCCACTCATCTTCTAGTCAGCAAACCAAATGACATAGAATTAAGAAAGAACAATAACACTCCATAAAATAAGCAATATAAATAATGTAAGAAGAATATATATTATCTTAATGTAAAATAAATCTTATAGAGGTAAGACTAGCTTTGCTCCACTCGCCTTAAATGGACAGGTAGCGGAACACCCCTTTAATTAAGGAAAAAAATGCTCTGAAAGCAGGCACAGGGCAGAATATCTGGGAATTAAATTTTAGAAAAGCTACCCTATTTGCAGAAAAATAATAAACCCGACATCTGGGCCACACAAATTGCAAAGCTCGTGTCGCTTGGCAAAAGTCAAACACCTTTCCGAGGCTTTCTCCATTTTCTTCTTCTCTTTCTCTGCTAAATTTTTGAAACTTCATCTGCAAACAGCTTTGCAAAACGCGGAAAGATCTTTTTAAAATTGCACAAAATATTTACAAAACTATGCTGATAGCTTTTTATGATATAACACATAATATTTTTAATATCGGTACCAAGCCTGCGCTCTTCTTGTGATGTCAATCCCTCTAAAATACAGCATTAAACGTACTCAATCAAAGTAAAACATACGAGAAATTGTCATAGTCCAGGTAGGTTGTTCATGCTAGATATGATTCCATATTTGCCTAAAATTTGCCCAAGTTTCATTTCGAAAATATTGTAAAAAGAGCTCTGCAGATGCAGTCCAAGCTATTCCGATTGTCTCTGCACCTTAAACGAAAGAACAGTACTGAAATCAAGAAGCTTGAGTACAGCACACAAAACATTTTACTGTACATGCTAAAGTTTTGAAGTGAGTATTTCCTCTTATATTTAAGATATATTTTTATTGATTTAAATAAATAAATAAAATTCTTAACTGTCTACTCACAAGAATTTATGTTTGCAAAATATTTTAGGGAAAAATATACGTTTCTCAAATTTCCAATAAGTTTGTCCATCTTCCAAAGAAAATTTCAATTGTTTTTCTTACATACATTTATAGACAATGCCAAATCATTTCATGTCTTTTCTTTTATTGAACAAAGCAGACGGAAAAATGCATAATAAAGACAATTAAATTGTTGCCAAATCAGAACCAGCAGACCATAACAGTTCAAGAGATCATACAACACAGATCATAAAGGACAACACAACTGTGATGACAATTACAAAAATCATACCACTGTCACAAAAGCTTAGCAATCCTTAACACTAATGGAATAATGAAATATTACAAGCTGAGTTTTAACATTGGAGTTGTTTAGAGCAAAGCATTATTATATAATTGTAGCAGTTCAAACTTAATTCTATCGTGCTGGTGGTTGATCTTCCGTTGTTCTATGTATCTTCCCTACAATTGAGAACATGAGAAAACCATCTGAAAAATGACATCAGAGTAAAACCTTGGAACCTCTCCTTCCTGGAGATCCTTATGGTTTAAAAAATAGCCATTGCAATAGAGAACATAAGAAAAGTGTTTGAAAAATGGCATCAAGGCAAAACCTTAGAATCTCTCCTTCCTGGTAATCCTTATGGTTTAAAAACACAGCCCTGCAAAACATTTCCAAATGTTTCGTAATATAATTTGCCTCATCGAATCAGTCAGCATGTTTAAGATTTTGTCCCAGAACAGCATCTTCCAACTTAAAGCATGACCAAAAATAGTGAGAATATAAGTAAAAACAGCATACCACTTTTTCTTACACAATATACGGTCCAAAGAAATATGTTCCATATTTTCATCATAATGGCATTTATCAAATTGAATCATCGAACACCTCAGCCTGTCACTGACATGCCTGGATTGTCTCTGCTTTAAAAAGCCAAATCTGAGAACTCAACTTTTTCCAAGTCTTTTCCTGGTGCACATCTTACATGTGGAGCTGCTCTGAGCCTTGCAGCAGAGAGAAGTGGACAAAGATAGCCAGAGGTACAATGGTTATAGGCTATAGCAAGTATGAGTTGAAATAATTTTCTGGAAATTCCTCATCAGATGCGGAATTTCTGAACTCAATATGTGGAATGTCACTCAGGTCCTTCACGATAAATTTCTGGCTGAATTCACATGTGGAGAATAGCTCATGGCTGAAGAAACTTCAAGCTTTGGTAATCCATAAACCTGAGAAGAAAACATGAGGAAATGACATGCAATCCATATGAACAGGAGTATCTCCCATGGGCCACAACAACTGAGACAATAAAGCATTCATTACACTTTGGGTTGCTCTGTCACCAAGCTACTGGTCTTTTTGGGATGGCTTTCTTAGGCACTCTTTATTCGCATTTGTGTGTGGTTTATTTTTCATTTTTCACTAACGTTTCTCTTTATCTGCACTATGCTACTCTGATCTTTAATGGGACGCCTTTTGTAAACCTTTGACTGTCTTAGTAAATTTATGCTGCCTGACAGAGGAAAAACCCATGTCTTGAACAGCTTTCTACTAGTGAGTTACTCGGCATAAGTCAGTCTGTCTCTTGGCCCGCACCTGCTTCTGAATACAGATTTGGAATATAAGCAACAAGCATACATAACTCAGGAAGGACAATTGCTGTCCAAACAATATGTGATTCTAATTAAAAATGTGACTTACCTGTAGAAGTATTAAAAATGGATCCTTAATGTTGCTTTTGCTTTTTGGAGCTTCAGATGGGTGGTGAGCTATCTCTCCTTCAAAGAGGACTCTATTTTCAAATGGTCGGACTCCTCTTTGAAAGCTTCATGGTTCATCTTTTGTCCTTGGATGTTAAGCTTCTTACCATGTTACTATGTCAAATGACCATTACTGGGCAACTCTGGCTTGGGAATATAGAACGTACAAGGTAAAGGGAGCATGGAAGATGCAGAAGGCCAGAAAGTTGTATAATTTAGTGTTTGGTTTTCCTTACCCATTAACCTTTTTCTGCAACTAATCATTCTGCGTTCATGTCTATTGAATCTCTTTTTGCATTCAAGGAGCGGCTTGGACTGTTTGATTTGGACGAGTTTCTCAACCCTCATTTGCTATGCAGGCCTATAGACATTTTGATGGAAAAATTAAAATGCTCTGAACCACTTTTCTTGCAACCCCAATTGCAAAACCATCAGAAAGTGCCATGCCTTAAGAAGCATTCATTGTAAAGCCCATTAATCTCGTCAATTGATTAGTATGATTTATTTTCCACAGAAAATCAAATTGTGAAATTGCTATCATGATTCAACAATGTAGCTTTGAGTCGAACTTATTGATCCATGTTTCATGAGTAGTGGTTCACAAGAACCCATCTCATGAGAATGAACAGAATACTTAGCCTTGCCTCTAGGTGATGCTCATAGAGGGTGAAAACTCAGACTTCTTCGAAGGTCAACTATCCCAATACTACTCCAACTCAAGTGCATTTAATCATGATGTTTCCTCTGAGGTTAAACCCACTTTTCTTGCAACCCCATTTGCAAAACCTTCAGCAAGCATTGTGCCTTATGAATCATTCATTATAAAGCCCCTTTAAGCTCACTAATTGATTAGTATAAAATATTTTCCACAGCAAATTCAATTGTGATATTTCTATTAAGATTCAACTATGTAGACTTTTAGTCGAACTCATTGACCCACGTTCCACGAGTAGTGATTCACAAGAACCCATCTCTTATGCTTCATGTGTAGTTTACTTTTGTTTGGAACTAGGCCAAAAAAAAAATCTCTGATGGGAAATCCTATAATATTGTAGGTCTGCCTTGTAAATGAAGGGTTGGAGAAACTCGAGTTTAAATCAATTAATCCAAGCTGCTCCTTGAAATGCAAAAAGAGATTCAATAGTTAAGAACACATAATGATCAATTATAATAAAGGCTAATTGTCATGAAAAGCCAAACACTATGTTCTACTCATTTTAGGCCTTCCTCGTCTCCTATGCTCCTTTTACCTTGTGCTTTCCATATTGTCAGACCCAAGTTGTCCAACAATGGTCATTCGACAGAGCAACATGGTAAGGAAGTTAACATTCAAGAATTGAAGATGAACCTCCAAGCTTCCGAAGAAGAGTCTGATTATGTGCTGTTGAATTAATATGAGCCTTTGAAGTCCTTGAAACACCCATATAGCATTACTGATTTCTCCAAAATTTCCTATAATTGCCGTAAACACACAACTTAGCATGCATTAAAGATGAGTGAAGCCTTAATTTTGCTCATTACTTATGAAGCTAAACAGAAGGAAATTTGAACATTGAATGATTTAAAACTTGACCCAATGCTACTTCTCGCATCACGATGTTTCTAAAATTTTCTTCCCTTAGATCAGACATAGGGTTTGGAACTTTGGTGTGACTGTGTGGGACATCAGGCACCTTTCTAAAGTGCTTAACACCCTCATGGTAACTCTAGGTCTACACAAAATAACCTGAGAAACATGAAACATTGTTTTAAGCACAAAGCCAACTATGAAACTCATTATTTGGCGAAGTGATCTTAGAGAAAACCAAAGAAAAAGTTCAATAATCATTACTAAACAAAAAATAATATAATTGCAGACAATGAGCAGATAAATAATACAATCTTAAACAACTGATTCATATTTATAAAAAAATTCATTAACACAGCTATGCTCTATTATAGTACCATGTTCTGTCCCAGTGGTGAAAGCAAAGCAAGTTGATCAAGGTCATATTTTACCCTTCTTCCTTTATAATTCTCACCCTAGCTACCTCTATAAATTGTAGGGAGACAAACTTCAACGCTGGAAACTCATGGAGTCTTTTGTCATCAGGTAAAGTACCACCTGACACAGCAACACTGCTCTCCTGAGAAACAAGAAATGAGGAAATTCAACTATACTCAACATGTTGCCCATCCACTTCATCTATAAAGAGATAAAGAAAAATTTAAAAAGCATTCCATTATTTAAAGCATATTAACAAAATTCCTTAATTAGCATTTCAACATAACGGCCAGTTAAAATTTTTAAGTTTCTATTGTACCCCAATGTTCATCTCATGTAAAATCATCTTTCAACATGATATGTAAGGGGTAACATGATAACACTTGTAATCTAGTGAAATACACAAAATCCTTTTACAAATACCGGTGCAAGAAAGATGATATGTAGGATATTCTTTTATTATAGTTTGATCTATGTACTCAAGATGCATTGCACTCAAGAAACCTCAAGGTTTAGTCAACCAAGGGCATAGATTGTAATGAATTGTGCTAGGCATGAAATCTATCTTGGTTAACTTACAAGGATGGATTGTGCTGGGCATGAAATATATCTTGGTCAATTTACAAGGATTGTGCAGATTCGTTTAAAATATAGCTTTCTTTATTGCAACTTGTGTATTTGTGAACAAACAAATTTGCAGCTTCTAATTGATGTGTCACTCCGTTATCTAGATCTCATAATATCCTTTGAGATGTTCTTGAAGAATTTCTAGGATGTTCTTGAAGAATTTCAAGGTATTTAACCTCTTCTATGCTTGAAGCCTCTTATTTATCTATCTAATTTTCATCTGAAAAGAATCATCTTCATATCATCTAAACTTGAAACTATTTCATGATGAGACAATGCTTTGCATAGATATGACAAAAAAATATTCCTCTCCTCATATATTACTACCAAAATACAATGTAGATTATGTAGGGAACATATACTTGTTGGCAGTAAGCCAACATCCCTCATTGGATTCGCGACATGGTTTAATAGCCTCGTGTGTATTCTATAAGTCTAGTGGATGTATCAAGCATTGTCAGGTTGATCTTTTGGTGCAACGACAGCCCTAGCTTGTAACAAGTGGTATCAAAACTTAATCATAGGTTTGAATCCTCGAGGCTATGGTGAGTAATGCTAGGAGGGGGATTGATGGCAGTGGCAGTGGGTCAATGCCCCTCACGGGATTTGCAACATGGTTTAATAGCCTCCTGTGTATTCTATAAGTCTAGGGGTTGTAGCACACATTGACAGGCCGATCTTTTGGTGCAATGGCAACCCTAGCAGTTAACAAAACCCCGATTAAGCAAGGTCGACCCAGCAAGTGCTTTTTATTAAATTTAAATTTTTTTTTTTGGGTGGCCAAATTGGGAGGCCTTAGGTTGGTATATATGGATGTTAGTGTTTCCATATTGGAACACAATTTTGTTTTGGAATAAGAAAAAATGATCTGTTGGCCTGAGGGTGTAGCTGCTCAACCTCAATAGTCAAGGTGCATAGCCTCTCCTGGGACGAATTTGTAAATTGCAGTTGTTTGTTTCTGTCCTAGCACATTTCAGTGGTATCAGAGCCTAGTTTCTCTACCAACCTGTGGAGATGTTATGCGATTGAGTCAAAGAGATCAGCGTGCTCATGAAAGAGAACGAAAGAAGGCAACAACGAATTTATCAAGGATAGGAGGCAGCGGATTTGGTGAAATGGAACAAGATCATTCCAAAGGATTTGGTGAAATGGAAGAACCTCCTAGTTGAAGATGCTACTTGGGAAGGGGTTGAAATTTTCAAACATCCGAGTTTAAGATTGCTTGAGGACAAGCAACCATCTAAGGGAAGGGACTATAATATCCCCAATTGAGTTGGGCCGACCCAGCAAGTGTTTTTTATTATATATATATATTTATTTATTTATTTATTTTTTTCTAGGTGGCCAACTTGGGAGGCCTTAGGTTGGTATATATGGATGTTAGTGTTTCCATATTGAAACACAATTTTGTTTTGGAATAAGAAAAAATGATTTGTTGGCTTGAGGGCATAGTTGCTCAGCCTAAGTACTCAGGGTGCGTAGCCTCTCTTGCAATGAATTTGTAAATTTCAGTTGTTTGTTTCTGCCTTAGCACATTTCATAATCACAGGTTTGAATCCTTGAGGTTGTGGTGAGTAACGCTAGGAGGGAGATTGATGGTAGTGGCAACGGGTCAGTGCCCCTCACGGGATTTGCGACATCGTTTAATAGCCTCTTGTGCATTCTATAAGTCTAGGGGTTGTAGCACACATTGATAGGCCGATCTTTTGGTGCAATGGCAACCCTAGCAGTTAACAAAACTCAAACCACAGTTTAACTTAATTACTAAATAGTAAATATCCTGTTCGCTGATAGATACAAAATCAACTATCTTTGGATCAAAGTTAGTTTTTCATATAAATGAAATGTTAGATATTTCAAAAGTTTTGACATATAACTAAATGGAAGTCATGACAATTAATTGCTTCATCACTTGGCAATATTTACACTAGCTATATTTGTGCCGGGTCAAAACTAAAACATAATAAACATCCAAGCACAACCAAAGACAAGTCAAAATGACATTAAATTGACACAAGCTCAATAACGTTGTGTCTGGCATTCTCTACAAGTAGGAATAATCTTCCAGAAATAGGAAATGTTAGTAGGAAAATCCTTGAAGGCTGACAGAATCAAGTCAATTACTTAATTATATATTCTATGTTACATCCCAATTTTTGACCTAGCTTGAAATATAGACGTTGAGGTTCACATGAAATCGGTTGGCAGTTTAATTTGATATAATCTGGCGAAATGGTAAAATGGTCGTTATGATTTCAAGTGAAGATGACATGCTAGTTGATCGTTAATTGCAAATTCATGAAATTAAGATGAAAGGTTAACTAATATGATTATTTATAATTTATAATTTAATTACAGAGAAATTCCTTGCAGGGAGAATGTCGAAGGGGGGTGGAAGCACTATCAGAAAAGAATTAGGCAGGGCATCACCATCATTGAACAGACAAGTAGAGGACCTAGCGATTTGAAATAGGATGCATCTCTGGAACTGCATGAGTTGTTAATAATTAATTTAATTTAATTAATTAAGTTTAAATATAAACGTATTCTTAAAAGATTTTAAATTATCTTTCGTCATATTATTTTTTAATAATAGTTTATATATATGTGCATTTGAATATAAAAATGTTTTGGCATCTTTATAATTTAATAATTTAATAAAATGATGTTTTAAAGTACTTATAAGATTTTTATAATTTTCGAATTATAAGAATATTTGAGTTATTTTCCAGTTACAACCTTTCAACTCTATTATCTCTAATTTAATATTCTTTAATAATGTAATTGGCATAATTAATCGATTTAACTCTTGACAAATTGAATTATATAATTTTTCAACTTTATGTTTCTTTTAAAAAAATTCGATTTGATGGGTATTTGAATAGTTTTTTTTGATAATTGGTGGTAGTCAAAGAGTCTCGGCCAACTTTTTAAAGATGCTATGAATCGTACTGGAGAGCGATCTTTTCTCCACTCTTTCCTTCATCGCTTATCTGCTACAAATTATACCAGGTCGAGTCGGACGTCCTCAGGAGAATAAACAACCATTATTCATAGTCCCAATTTTCCATTCTTTCCTAAACTTCACCGGCGGTAGGAAGTCTAAGGAAAATACCTTCAACGAGTGATCAGGAGTTTCAGGCTGTAGAAGGAAGAGTCGTTTCACAAGTCATGTATCTTCTATTATCTCTGTTAAGATTTAACCCGACTATAGTCGGCTTTTTCTTTTAAATTGCTGAGCGGTATACCAAAGAAGCAAGGCAAATCGATTTTCATGGATTGCAATGACTATTGTTAGTCAGTATTAATAGGCAGAGATTTAATGCGTTTTTCATGAACATATTCCTTCTTTAAACCATAATCACCCATAGTCAGCTTTTTATGCAGTCTTTCCTGTAGGCAGACGTACAGAATTTTACATACGTATTGGGAATTATTATGTCTTTTTGAATCATCAATCTATATATATAACCCAATGAACTTCATTACCAGTTGGTCTTTTCATTTCCAAAATTGTCTAATCATTTGTAGAATGACTTGATTCTTGTTGTGACCAAAAACCAGAAGAAGATATCCATAGTAATTCTTTCCAATAACAAAATCATTATAAACTGTTGTAGATCAGTCAATCTCTTTAGTCTTAATTGCTAATCAAATCAAATAATTGGATTGATATCTGAATGGATAATCACTCTGAATTTTTCTTAAGGAGGAGTTTATCTTTTGATAGTATTTACTATAAGATTTGGAATTAGTAACCAAAACAAAGACGAGTTACATAAAACAGAGTACCAAGGAATTCACCAGGCTATGAGCCAGAATTACATGAATAAGGTACAATAAAAATCAAAAAGGTTAATTGTTCAAGCACCAAGGAGTCACCGGCCTGATGGCCTGATTATGGTGAAGAGGTGTTGATGAACCTGTGAAAAAGAAAAGCAAGAAAGAAATCGGTAACCTATAGAATCATACATAAACAAACTAATATATATTAGCTCATGCATATTCCTGTTATGGGATCTCCTACTGTCAAGTCGTATGGCGTGTTATATATCACGATGCCCAATGGATGGAATGATGTTCCCTATCAATTCCGAGTAGGGATGGCCTTTCTCGTTAGAGATCATGTGGGGATATATTGTGGTCCGAGGTTGGGTGGTTAAGCCCCTAACAATGTTTCACCTCTTTCAACATGTTGGATATGCGTCAAACAGAGATAAGCCATGCATTCAATTGTTTATCGGAAACAAGTATTATATTTTTAATTATGAGGTAAGATTAAATTGAAGTATTTCATTGTTATCATCATTTTACTTTCGTATATATATGAATAACGATTATAAGTATATTTTCTAATCTTAAGTTACTGTCACAGATAAGTAATCGAAAGGAAAAGAAATCCGAAGCCCTAATTGATTGTGTGACAGCTGGAACCTTAAATGATGCAATGGTATTGGAAGCCCTAGTTGAATCCGTGGTCGTGGAAGCCCTAAATTGAATCTGTCGTCATGGAAGCCTTAAATTGGATCCGTGGTAAATGATGCCCTAATTGATACAATGGTATGTGATGCCCTAATTTAAAGTAATAGAAGTATTTAACTGTAATTATCATTTGATTATAAGATGGCAGATTTTAGATGATAATTGTCAAGTGAAATTGTTAGTGTATTTGTGGACTAACCTGGGTGGTTGCAGAAGCATCCCTAGTTTGATTCGAACTCAGTTTTACAAGGTATGTGGTTTTCAATTTCTGTAGTGATTTCATTTGATGGTAACTCAAGTTTTTAGTTAAGAAATTTTGTTTAACTGTTTTTAATGGTAAATCTTATTCACATGAACATGAATGATAAAACTGTCTTCCTATGAAACAAAGTAGTAACTGTATTCTTTGAGAATGTTGAATGATAAATTTAGACCGGGGAAATCCAGATGTGACATTCTACTTCTTGTAGCAATAGATCAGTGAGACAAGTTTGCACTCAAACATCCACACATGGCAACAAATTTTGGTTCCAGCCAAAAGAGACTTTCATTAGAGGTGCCAATTAAACTTACCCAAAAAGTATACTTATTCAATATCATGCCTTCCTTCGGCATCTGACGGACCATGTCCGTGACTCTTTTAACATACCCATGGTGTGCAAATCCTGTAATCATGGTATTTTTTATCAGACAGCTTGCACTTTAGTTTTACTCCCACATTTTGAATACATTTCTGCTAGCAGACCATATAGACTTTCAAACCTCTCTGCTTCAAAGCAACCAAAGGTAATTCACAATCAGAATGATATATGAAACAAAATGAAGAAACATGAATTACTAGGCAGATCTTTCAATTCTACGAAAAAAATGATATATGACATGAGAAATGATTTTCATTGTGTTATCAATCTAAGAATTATTTTCTAAATCTGGATAGACAGTTATAAAAAAAATGATCCTTTACCTACTAGTACAATCTACCCTCACTTCTCTAATTATCTCTGCTTAACAGATTAGACAGATATAATGCAGAGTTTCTACAGATATGGCATAGAGCTTCTCGCTTCTTTATAAAACCCATGAAATAGACTTGCAAGTTGCAATTCATACAAGCAATTGAACATAGATAAAAAATATTTTGGGCCAAAGAACAAACGTGGTAAAGAGGCATTAACAACTAAAGTAACAGTGGATATGCCTCGGGTAGTTAAAATGTGTTTGAATATTTTATACACTCAATTGCTTTCATTTTTTTACATGTAATGGATGAAGCCCTTCTTGCTGCTTGCAAACTTCAACTAGAACAAGACATTGAAATGCTTAAGTGAAGGCAAATCTACAAAAAAATGAAATTGTAAGTTTCTATTTTAGATACGATGGTTGGTCTTTTTCTTTGTATGCATTCTTTTTAGAGAAGTCTTTCCTATATAGCAATTCTGCAAAACAGTTTGTCGAATAATGATATTAGTCCACTCATGCCCATGCTTGCAGAAAAACCTGCTAGTTTATTTGTTTATTTACACCCTTAGTTGGAATCTCTTGTCATGATAATGCAAAATTGCAAGAAAAATAAATTGAGATTGAGAACAATAAACTATAGATATGTTTGTTTATATCTTTTTCAAATATACAGATACGTGCAAGGCTGAGACATCCAACATGCTATTTTTATTATTTGGTTACACCTGACTGAAAATTCCACTTTCCCTACAGGCCACTAATTTTCAAAAGGTCATTTGTAGCTCCCCTAAGACCCTTTTGAAAATCTGAGGCATTGAGGAAATGCCCTGGGTTTTCAAAAAACATGCTGTCTCTACGTGTGAGTGTTCTTCAGGTTCTGCCCTGGGGCTTTGTTGACAGCTAGTTTCCTTATATTTTGGTTGTTTGGACCCTCTATTTTAGGATTATGACAGAATTATATGTCCCTCCACATCCTTTACCTTCCATAAATAGCTGAGTCCAAAGTCTGCCATTACATGAAGACAAATTGTACCACTTGCACCTATACAAATGCTTAGACCTATTTTTCTCCTAGCTCATCTATAATTGTTAGATTCATTTAAGCAGCCATACAGAAGACTTCAACTTTGTTTTTGCATGTCTCACCCACTTAATTATTCCACATCTTCACTGACATTATTTTGTGTTCACCAGTAGGAATTTGATCAAGCGATTGCTACTCATTTGCTTCAAATTCTTGGCACCTTTCCCACACAATGCTATCATACAAATGAGGAATACTCGAAAATTGATTAGTGATTAATGTACACTCCATTTTGGGTTATTAAGGGTCCTACATATGTCAGGGGAAATATATGGACTGCCACTGCCACCAATGCATATCATGGGTATGGCCATTGTTATTCATGCTAGATTTGCAGTAAAGGTCTCACATTTTTGTATCACATTCATATGTTCATGTACGGATTAAGAAGTTGTCAGCAGCACATTCTCTAACACCTCTTCTTTTATTCGTACTTGTTTAAAAATGAAAAATATTAACCATATTTTATGGTCGAATTGATAGCTTGTTCTGTGACATGTTTCACTTTATGTTTATTATTTGCATTGCAATTAGCCTAGACTTACCGATTTACTGTTGATCAGTTGGACCTACATCCTCTCATACCCATCTGACATTCAGTTTTTTTTTTAACTAGATATTAAAACTTATTGATGTTGGTGCTACACCTCGTAATAATTGCATAATTATTATACATCTTGTGAAACCTTTGTGATTGTGTGCTTGCTTATTCTTAAGCCCATGTTTTGATGGCCTGCACATTGACATGCATGGTGAGACATGTATAACCCTTTTAAGAGTTCAAAGGTTATGAGTGGCTTACTCCAATATTTGTAGATTTTCGAGGAAACTTTTTCTTGTGAGTTGTCTAGTGGCATGTGATATGTAAGATAGAGAGGATTGATGTGGCCTCAAGTGACTGTGTTTTGACCTATGTGGCTCAAATTGACAACCTAATAAAAATGAAAATGTGATGTAACACAAATAAAAATGTAAGGACCAACCAGCAGTGCAAAGAGCCTTTTGACCTACCTAGTGAGAATTAAAGTTGAGCTATCAAAAATTATGAATACATGCTGAGAAGTTATCTAGGGTGCAGGTAGGAATCACCCAACTCACTTACGCTACGAATGGTCACCTATTCACAAATTAAATTCCCCATCACTTTCAGAAATTGTTAATCCTAACCTTCAATAAATTTTGAGAATAGAAAAAGCTTTCTGCTTCCGTACTGGGGCAGGTGAATGAATGAACTACTGTTCTTCCCAAATGCAAGGGCTTTACAATGCTTAACCTAGGTTTCGTTATTATCTAAAAAAATAGATTGAAATTAAAAAGAGCATAGCACTACCTGCTTGAGATTTTGATGAAGACAACTTTTCTCTTCCTTCCTCTGAAACTGCAGGATATGATTAATTTTAGTTCTTGTAAACAAAAAATATATTAGACCAAACACTAAACACCAAGTGATAGGAATGTTCTTTCACTTTTCAATAACAATTATGTCTCAATCAAATTTAAGAATAACATGCAAATATGTGATAATGAAAATGATTACTGGGACAATGTGCTTTTTGTTACTATTCTTAAATCCTCGAGAGCTTGAAATAACATATGACAACTAGTTAGAAATGTATCTAAGACAACATATTTTTATAAGTTGTTCGGTTCCCGATGAAGAGTGCTACCCTTAATACCATAAACACATAACAGAAACAAAGAAACAACAGCAAATGCAAGAACAAAATATGGACTTCTTATTATTGCCACAAATGTGGAATTACAAAATTCAGATTTACAATATGCTAACCCACATGAGAGCCGTCATTACAGTAATCTGCAAGACTAAGCTGTGAACTATCACCCACAACTATCCTAGACAATGTTCAGCTATTTCTTAAATAGGCAATTTTATGTTGTCGGGGAATGTTATAGACATTCAAACTTAATACCTAGGGCCGACAGACCCTAACAATACATATAAAGTCGGCCAAATATATTTTTGACATTCATTTTGGATGTTTTGGTTGGCCCAACTTTGGAAGACCAAAACTCTTGAACCATTGCTCCAATTGGCTATTATAACCACTTTTCGGGAAACCCCAGTTCCTGATCTATAGGCTCGACTTTGTGCAAGTGCTCATTCCATCGAGTTTTCGGACCTCATCCGGGCACTCTAAGGCCTCCAACGGTGAGCCTGAAGTTTATTTACCAAAAAAGCGCCCATTCCGTCGATTTTTTGGACCTCATTCGGGCACTCTAAGGCCTCCAATGGTGAGCCTAAAGTTTATTTACCAAAATTGCAAACCAATAATCCGCAATAAATCCATGAATACACATGATATGTCACTGAGCCTCAACTGGTAGGCTGATATATCCAAGATGAATATCCACATCTGAAATTAGGACATTCCGAGCTCATATGACAAACTTACTAAAAATAGTAAGTTCCTAGAAATAGTAACCCCCTGTCTACTATTGGGTGATGCAAGATTGCTCTTACACATTAGTTCCACATAAGAAACGGTAATAACTTTCTGTAGAGTTCAAATATAAAGAATGCACAAAAGGAGATAACAAGTGGGAAAGACCGGCAATTTGTTTCGAGACATAGCTGCTAAGTCATCATAACTCTCACTATCAAAGCCTGTGGAATACAAGATCAAAAGGGATATATTTTAACAGCGCCTTATTGCATCAGTAGGACCATCATCAGATCCTTCTCATGTAGAGGACAGTGTACATTCATGCCATACAAGTGGGAAAGACATAAGATTGTTCTTACGCATCAGTTCCACATAAGAAACAGTAATAACTTTCTGTAGAGTTCAAATATAAAGAATGCACAAAAGGAGATAACAGGTGCGAAAGACCGGCAATTTGTTTCGAGACATAACTGCTAAGTCATCATAACTCTCACTATCAAAGCCTGTGGAATACAAGATCAAAAGGGATATATTTTAACAGCACCTTATTGCATCAGTAGGACCGTCATCAGATCTTTCTCATGTAGAGGACAGTGTACATTAATGCCATACAAAATTCTGAAGGTTATAGGAGTCAAGCAGATGGGATAGGAAAGTTGAAGATATGCCATCGATGCTTGAACAGTTATAGAGATAAGTGATTGACAACTCAAGAATTCATCTATTGAGGAGTGCAATGCCGTGAAAAATTGAAAATCTGATGATTATACTCGCGATACATCTAATAGTGTGTTCCAAAAACTCTTTGCAAATAAAATAAAATAAGGCAATGAGAATTATAACCATAATTACTTATCACAAGATATTTGTACTTTCTTTTATTATCACTACAAATAATTTCAAAATGGAAGCTAAGCTGATCTATTCTACTTTAGGCAATTTGCAAGTTGCATATAGTAATATCCCCATTTGGAATATTATCTTATTAAATTGCTGGCCTCGCATGTTTCAAAACCAAGTAATGTCACAAATCAAGATAAGATTACCAGAAAAATCAGGTATGCTTGCAGCAATTAAATACAAACAGTACTATCAACACTGCAGCCCAGTCAAAAAATATTTATTTACTTTTAGTTTAAGAATAACATATATTTCTGAAACTAAAAATCCAAATAAATTATCACGGGAAACCAGCAATCAGTTTATCACATATGGTGCTCAACAACCTGTCCATCAAATGCAATGAAATGTTACCAACGTAGCCACAAAAAATAGCAACTATAACACTGAACAATCACAAAGCTCCGCGGCAAAGTCACAACTAGAGCCTACACAAGTGACCTCAAATCCTCAGTTGTCTACCACAATGAAGCTCAAATCTAATCTCTGAATAAGATCAGCTGAATCTGAATCAGGAGCAACCATTTGCTAATCCAGAGATGGAAAACAAGGGGTTTTTGTCCTTTGATCTGCATAAATAGATTAATCTGATGGATAATCAATTTGAGGGAATGGATTCATAAAACAAGCATGTGTGCTTCGACTAAAGGCCTTGTTTATATATAAAACCCCTGCCTTTTAGATCTTTGATGACTTATCTTCACCACTAGGACTGTAATTTAGTGTAGGGACACATTGCACATATGATACACGAAATTGCAAACATATCTAAAATGTTGTTGTTAGAAAGCATTGGTCAGTAAGTAATTGCAATTGTTAAGAGTTTGAACAAAATTGACAATTCTATCTAGGTTTTCTGACATATAATTTGCATGTATGATTTCTGTATTGTTTGAACAAAATTGACAATTCTATCTAAATTTTCTGACAATATAATTTGCATGTATGATTTCTGTATTGTTTGAACAAAATTGACAATTCTATCTAGGTTTTCTGACAATATAATTTGCATGTATGATTTCTGTATTTAGCTTAGTAAGCTTTGTATTTTTATCAATTTGTCTATGCTTATGATGCAATACAAAGCTTACACAGTTAAACGCAGAATAACTGCCAAATATAAGTTGATAACAAGAGTCCATTGAAAAATAACAGAGACAGAGAGATATGAACATGCAAGGAACAGATCAATATATTCTAATGACTTAGCAAGTGCCATCCCATCAACTTACTATCTCTGTATCTAAAACCACTAGAATTTTTAGTATAATTAAGACATTTCATAATGCAAATTTTCCTCTAATAATATGTCGGAACAAAACAATTGTTTAATCATAAAATAATCTAATACATATGGTACTGAGCTACTGGGTTCTTTCCACCGTTTCCCTTTATTTTCCTACAGTTGCAGGCCTGAGAAACCTCGACAAAGGTGGGAGAGTAGAAGCTAGAAGAGAAAGTAAACTAAATTCAGTCTGTAGTAGCTTTGGGAAATGAGGCATAGTTGGAATGCATGAATTCTTTATTGGGTAACCCAGTGAAGCCCGCATTTAATTCGCTTCGAAATATGCAATTTGATTAAAAATGTAAGGGAAAGAAGAAAATTAACTACCTTGCGTCGTAAACTTCCTATCCCTCGATAGATTCAGCTAAAACTGCAGCAAATGTGTAAATCCGACAACAATTCCTTCCTTTTCCCAATTTTTTTAAGTAGAGTTCTTGTTCACCCATTTATTTTGAAGCCAGCGTAGACAGCGAAAATAGACAGCGAAAAGTATGCAAAATAATACTACTGCCAACATCCGTCATTTCTTGGGTCGTTGCCCTGCCTCTGTAATTGATCTGAATATCCCAATGAAACAGCGAAAATATGTAACTTAGACTTCGTTTCGTAAGTCCTCAGAAATCGACCCGGCTAAATAAATGGACTCCATGCAAGATGCGAATTGTCACTCTCGTACAAAGTTATATGCTTTGCCGGGATATTCATTCCAATCCCAATGAAATCTTTTGGTTCTCGGAATAGGATTAGGAAATTAGGAATATGTTCTCTATTTTTCATTTGGTCCGTCAATTGGAAAAGGGAATGGAAATATATATTCCCATTTTGACTCTAAAATGAGTTTATGTCTATTCCAAAAAATAGTTGTTATTGGAATAGTCATTCATATTCCCAATATGTATTCTTATTCTCAATTTATATGCCTGCAACCAAACAGAAGCTTAATTCCTCTGTATGTCCCTGAACCAATGCATGAGTGGCCAGTTCAACCGCCTAGTGTACTGGGCATGAAAATCATGTTAATGGCCAAGGCACCTTGGGCCATAAGGGCCCATTTGGTTGTTGGAATATGATTTAGAAATAGGAATCTAAAATCTTTGATTTGGGATTCTGGAACTTAAAATTCGTATTATGGTTTCTAGAATTTATTTAGGGACTGTTTGATTCAAACCCAAAAATATTTGGTTCAAAAAATGAATATAAAAGTTACAGTGAGAAAGACGATTCATACCTCCATTTTGTTCAAGGACCTGTTCATGGTGCTTCCAACTCCACACATGCCAAAAATGTCGATGTTCATTGTAAAATAAAAATTCAAGAAAAAATTAAAAGAAATACGAAAGAAATTAGATGTGTGGTACTAGTTATTTTATTTAATCCAAACATATGGGCAAGTGCAACAATAGTCGAAATGTTTCCCCCAATTAAAAAAAGTGTATTTGTATGAATATCTGCAATAATCTTTTTAATTTCTTCAAGCAACACCTACTAATTTTTACAAAATGGTGTTCAAAGGGTGCTCGAAGTAGATGCAAAGGGTATCATTTCTTGAAACACCTCAACTCTCTCGATTACAACTCAATTAAATTTCAAAAATAAGTGCAAAAGTAGGTGCTCCCAAATAGACATCTAGATATCAAACCCAATTAAATTTCAATTTAGTTGAAATCCTAATTTTCAAAAAGTGGGATTTAAAATGGGAATTCCAAATAACAAGTATTTTGAGGGGAGACAAAATTCTTGTTTTGGGGGTCAAATGGGGATACTGAATCCACATTTCCCTGAATTCCAATTCCTATTTTGCAGACCCAAACAGTGGATTAGAAATTTTTGAAGATTCTAAATTCCAATTCCCACTCAAATCTGCGATCCAAACGGACCCTAAAGGTTTGGGAGGTGGGAAATGGGTCTCACCCTGCCCCAACCATTCACCCATGTTTTTTGGAGTGTTGTGCCTTCCATTTGGAAGAATGTGTGCTTTTTGAGACGCGCCCCCACACCCCATCGACCCCACTTGCCATGTGGGTAGGAATTGGGAAGCACGTGACCCTAAGGAGGAAGTGTTGGAGTTAGGGTATTGGTTTGTTTAGTAAGAGCTTAGTGATAAGAGTGTAGGCAAAGTTAGGTGTAGGGTTAGAAAATATATTAGTGTTGTGTTAAAAGTTGGTAGTGGTTTGAGTTGGTAAATATGTAATGTGAGGTTAGGGAAGTATTAAAAGTTAAGGTTGTAGGATGTTTTAAAAGGAATTGTTATGTTGAAAAGGGTGGGTGGATAGAGTGTTGGGTTATGTGGATTCAGGTTTAGCATTTTAGTTAGTGAATAATATTGGAATTAATAGGTGTTTAATGCTATCCAATCACATAGTTCGTAAATAGTATGATTTGGGGATTAAACGATTGGGGTTTAGAAATCCAATGGTAGTTAGGGCAATTTTAAGTGTAGGTGGGTATTACTATTTATGTAGCAATATTATATATGTATATATGAATTAAATTTCTAAAATAATATGAGTTTAAATATTATAGATCTAGGTAGATCCTTGTAGCCATTAATGTTAATGAGGAAGTATAAAGTAACAATAAGTAATAGTAATTTAATTAGTAAGTAACATTAATAAATTAATTAAGTTAGTAACTAACATAGGTGGTTAGCTAGGAATTATTCTAGGAAATATACGGTTCATCAATAAACTGAAAATTAGTATAGTTGTTATTAGTTGGTACTAAATAATAATAATTTTTAACCTAATTAGAGGTTTCTTAACATATAGTTAGACAGATTGGCAATTGGAGGGGATTGAGTCATTTGAGATGATGCTTGAAATATCATTTAGGGTTAAATGTTATAGATATGATAAGTGATATATATATATATATATATATATATATATATATATATATATATATATATATATATATATATATATATATATATATATATATATATGGTGTTGCTAGGTAATCATATTGTTCCATGTAATTTAGTTATCACACTTAAAACTTAGGATGTACCAATATCACTACAGGTTATTTAATGAACCTTGAATTCATATTATACGATACACTTAAGCAAGGTGCATGTTTAGAAACTTAATTGTGAAAACAAAATAAGATATCTAAGATGTAGGTTATTAAGGTCAAATGGGAATTATCTAGCTCTATAATATTAGTGGTGAATGAGTTATAATTTGGGAATTGAAATGTAATGATGCATCTTATGTAGGATAGCTAGTCATGGTTCAATATGTTTGATAATATAACCTTGACCCTTAATCAAGTGCATAACACAAACATTATATTTTCAATACGTATACCATTTAATGTAACCCCACCCTAGATGTAGAAATCTTGGTTTATATTGAGTTGAACCCCTTGACAAAACAACTGGTAAACCCTAATGTATACTACCATCAAGAACACAAAGAAGGTGACCATCGTTCCATCTGATTATAAAGTTGTATCAATAAACTACTCCCTAGTTTCCAATGCCAATTAAGAGATGAACCTTCAACCAACCCAGTAAGGATCACTACATTTAGGGAATTGAAAGTTCATGCAACCCTATAAACATAACTGTTAGGTATCCCACATATTTGGCTCATCAATAACCTAGTTGACAATGTATAGTCCCTTATGTGAGATCCTAAAGGCTATCTTCAAAAAAATAAAAATAAAATTGTAGTTAGGTTTTTGCCTTGTAAATTTTGGGCATGACACCCCTATGTAGCTCCTACTAAAAACTCTTGTCAATACAGAACACACAAGACACAAACAGTGGGGCCAATTAATGTTATTGATGACAAGAGCTAGACTAAAAGACTTTGGTGATTTAGTTATTCAAACTAGTGTTGATTAAATCTTTCATATTGTGTCAAATGAATGAGAGAAAAATGTAATGCTTTGATAGGAGTATCAATTCACATTTATTTATAGGTGATATTGGCTTCGATACCTAATCTTATGCAACACCAATCACTTTAGATTATAATTTCTCAGTATGTACAAAGTCCAAAGAAAACCCAGCCATGATATAATAGTTTCACTAGGTATAATGGTCTCGCCTCTTGTAAATAATTATTGTCTTGTCATGTGTTGGGTGGATATTTTGCAACTGATAGTTTTGGGTAAAATACAGTCACAAAATAGGATGACCAACAACAGCATGTGAGACAGATTCTCTCCTACCTTAAAGGGAAGGCTTCCCCTTCTCACCGTTCCTTGGATCAACTCAAGATAAGCAAGGAGTTGAGAGATTTTGTAAGGGGTTTTACTAATATTCTTTCCTCTTAGCTTTCAGGAAAGAATCCACTTACTCGTGGAGCGAGTAATGGGCAAGATGAAACCTCAAACTATACTTCTATCTAAAGTTGTAAATGGTGATATCGATAAACTAACACTAACTCAAAGGCTACCTGAAAGTGTATCAATTTGGCTCTAAGTACTATTTAACCTATTCTATAAGAATAACCTCTACCATTGGGGCACAAAGACTTCTAGAAGTAGAGAATTATAACTATTTTTCGTGAATTTGAGATGGTAATACAAGTTACAATCAAAGCTCCTAGTTATATATTGTCACAATCACTCCAAGTCAAAGCTTTGGCTCCAATTGCTTCTTAAATCACTATGCTCTTTTATTGAACATACAATAATAACATGAATCAAAGACAATAGGCACAAATTATAGTCAAAGCATTTTTTTTTTTTATCACAATTGCTTCCAGTCAAATCTTTGAATCCAATTGTTTCTTTTTATTCACTTTTCTCCCAAATTTGTACTACACAATCAAAGTTATGCTTGCACAAATGTGACAGAGCTTTCTTGCATACAACAAAAGATGATTTTTACAAAGGGGGAGAACTCTTTTATATACGCACAAGAGCTGAGAAAAAGGTGGAGGAAAAAGTGGGAGCAACTCAACCAACTTTGACATGATCTAACTAATGAGAAAAATTATTGGGTTACATGCAACTGCACATGTAACTTGCATTACATGTAATTACACATTTTCATGTGATACATTCTCTTCAATTACAAATATGAAAAAAGAAGAACAAGAAAGACAGAAGAGAATTGAAACAATCCTAGAGATTGCTCTGAAGGGCCTTGTACTTGGTGATGCAATCCAAAATGATAACAAGATTGAGAGTTCTTGTATTTTGTGCCACTACATTCACCTTGATAACCATAGTGTTGTTTCTTTTGATAGCCTCTAACTCTCTTTGATGAATTGTCCATTGTCATTTGAAATTTTGATGTGATCAAACTTTTTCTTAGTCAAGTTGTCGTGAATTCTTCTTTGTAGATTGACACATTTTAGATTCTCTAATTCTTTGAAAACCTTCTTGACGATGTCTAGATGTAAACTAAGAATAACTTTCCATTAACGCCTTTAACTCATTTTTTGAAGTGTTTGGCACATGGGAATGCATGCAAATGAGAACTTTTGACTTGTAAAAAGTGATTTGGGCTTTCAAGATGTCATTGCATGGAAAATGGATTACATGTAAATGCAACATGTAATGAGGAATGGAAAGTGAGATGACATGTGAATGCGGATGGAGAATGAGTTCTATATTAGTACAGATGATGGATAAGATGAAATGCGTAATGACATGAGAAGTGGAATAACATGTATTTTCTAATGGAGGTGTAAGTGCATATGGAAGGAATGAATGCAATGTGTGCCTTGAGGCAAAGTGAGCTTTTATAGACGTCTTTGAGGAAAGGCGAGGTCCAAGTATATGGGAATACATGCATGTGACATTTTTTGACTTTTCAAAAAGTGACTTTAAGTCAAAAACAGGTTTTGAAGATGTAATTACATGTAAGACTTTTCATGTAATCATTTTGTGCAAGTGAACGCGGAAAGTGAGGAGTGAAAATGGAAGTGGAAAATGAGATTACATGCACATGTGGATGGTGGATGAGAATACATGTAATCGCATTTGACAGATGAGATGTGAAGTGTTGTGACATGGAAGATGGAAATAGAATGTGATGATGCTTTTGCATGAAGTGAGGCAAGAACAAGTTCTTGGGAAAGAATTTGTAACTTCTCCAAAATGAAGAAAAATGAAAAGCAAACAAGCACAAAATGAACACTTTCCTTTGGTCTTAAACATGTCAACAAGCAAGTTGCTTTCAAGTGCAAATTTGAATTTAGAATTTGGAGAAATTCCAAAAATGTGAAAATGAGAGTTTTCATCATTTTTAAAGGCAAAATGCGCTTTTCATGACATATATGTGGACAAGCGTGCAATGACAAGTCATAATATGTATGGAAATAGCAAGATAAGCATGAATTGATGAGCAATTTTGAAAATGTCCACTTACTTGGAGGTTATGAGCCAAAATAGCAAGATTTATAGATTTTGAAGACTAATTCTTCCTCAAATCTGGATTTTTAAACAAGTTTTTGACTTTTTCTGTACTTGCATGTAATGTTCATTCAATGGTTGAATTTGACATGAGAATGCCAAAAATGTAGTCTCCAAAGAAAAAATACCATGTATTTAAAACTCAAAACGACCCCTCTTGATCAATGTTATGGGTTGAAAATGCCATTTTTTGAATTTTTTTGAACAAAAACGTGACTTTTTTATGAAAAAAATCTAGGTCATTTTTGTGAAAATGTGGCCAAAAAATGCATGTTTTTGAGTCATTTTTGAATTGTGAATGCAAAAATGACTTTCCCAAATGCTAATACATGGATCCAAATGCAAAAAATTGACTTTAAAATGCATAAAAATGGATAAAAACCTCAATTTTCTACACATTTTTAGCAAAAATGCGATTCATAAAAGGCATGAAACAAAAATGTTTTGGCCTCCAAGCACCAAAACGTGAGCCAAGATGCAATGCAAACCACTAAAAATGACAAATTGATTCCTCTTTGGGCCAAAACACGAGCCAAAAGTGGTATTTTTTTGAAGATTTTTTCAAAAAGTGCCCTTGGAAGGAGTTTGAAAAAATATTTTTCAGCAAGATAAATTCATACCCTAGTAGAGAAGATTTCATGGAAAATCATGAAGTAAATCTCCCACAATCTTCAAAATCGGGTTCTTGGAGGCTCTTTGCATGTGTTCTTCCAAAAATGGGTTTCTTTAGAAGGCAATGCATGTTTTAAAATATGCATAAGGGGAAAATCACACCTTTTGGGGTGGATTGCATGTTTTAAAAACTCTACATAATGCAAATCACACCTTTTGGGATGGATTGCATATTTTAAGTAAAAGCTCACATTTTAGGTGCAATAGCACATTTAAGATATAAAACTCACATTTTTTGTGTCATTGCACATTTTAAGTGAAAGCTCACATTTTAGATGCAATGACACCAAAAAGGTCCACTCTAAGTTGAACTTTATATGCAATGACATATAAAATGTCCACTTTTGATGGATTTATGTTTTTAAGTTGAAAATTATATGCAGTGGCATGTAAAAGGTCCACTTTTGATGGATTTTACATGTAATGACATATAAAATGTCAACTTTTGATATTTTAAATGATTTTAATAAACACGTGTCAATTTAAATTCATTAAAATATTACTTAAGTGGGACATAAATTATATTTACATAGTATATTAATAATATAACATGTAAATATCATTTAAAAAGTAATATTTACTAGAGCATTTGATTTAAATGCTAAAAATTAAATTGAACTATATAGTCAATATAGTCACTTAAGTGAAAAGTCAAAAAGTAAACTCAACTTTAAAATATAACATAAAGTGCACTATAGTTACTTTAAGTGGGAATTTAATTGATAAAGTAAATTTAAATACATAACATAAAGTGAATTTAAGTTATAATTTTCAAAAAGTGAATATCAAATTAAAAATATAACATGACATGATATATTTAATTCGCGTTGTTGCATAAAAAAGGTTCACTTTTTGGGCACTAAAATGACCATATCTCTTGACTGACAACTCTGATTTAGCTCTATGTTAGATCAAATCAAAGGGGAAACTGAAAGCCATGATTTAAGAAAAACCAAAAGACTAAAAACCAACAAACAAAAACTCAAAAGAAAAGAAAATAATGGTGAAGGCCTCAAAAATCAAGCATAGGCTCGACAAAAAGAAAAACTAAAAAGAATTGAAGAAAGCCTCCAGTAAAATATTTTGATATATGAATTGGAGTTGATTGATTGATCAACATTAAGCATTCAAATATCAATTTCAACTTAGAGAGATGCAGAACTTGTTTAAAAAAAATTTGTACTATTACCTACATTTTGTGGTGACAAAATACAGGACAACATCATGCACAATAAAATTACACTTAATTTAGATAGGTGATCTATCTCAAATAAATTTTCTTCGCAAGCTACTCTCTTCTTTTTAAAAGAAGAGATGTAGGTAACAAGTTTAGCCATTCTTAATATGCTTAACATTCTCAATATAGTCGATATGCCTTATAAGCGCCTTTGTAAAAAGCAATGAAGTTTTGACTCTACACATAAGGGATATTTTGAATATTGATGAATGCTCTTAGATATATGGAAAAATAATTGTGTCTACTCTAGGAAGGATTTTGAGTACATGTATGCATAGGGGATTATGTTTTTGTGCAGAGTGTGCAACATTTGACCGAACGCCAAATGGTACAAGAATTTTTTTTTAAATAAGAACAAAGGTATTATCAATAAGGTAAATGAGCATTATTTTCATGATCGATGTGTGACACTATGCATATGTTCCTCACCTACTTCATTCCCTACATTGGTTTACTACCAATTACCTCTAAGTTGTATGTCTTTATTGATTGTGCATCTCAGACACTAATTGTGATTTTGGTCTACTAACTATTGACATTTTGAATATAATCAAAGTGTGTGTCTTCTTCCATTTCAGATTTTCCCATGTTCCCTTGATCATGAAAGATATATATTTATTCCTCATAATCTCTCCTACACTCTATTTGATTGATTTTATACACACACACACACACACACACATGGAACAAATCATGAGATGATGAGTTTCTCACACAATGCAAGGATTTTTTAAAAGAGATAATCATATATATCTCCATCTATATGAATCCTCATTTTCTCTTGGATGCTATGATGATGAATTCCTTTGACAGAAAGGAATTTTAAAATTTCAAGGTGAACATGTCATTTCATTCAATTCATTTGCAATCAGGTTTTGATACCATGTTAATGTTGTATGGATCATTTTCTACAAATGTACTAACTTTGCCATTGTAATTGGTGCATTCCAAATCCAGATTTGAAGACTCATAAATATGAGAGGAGACATGTCTCTATGGTCAATCATCATTAGTTAATATATTAATAATATAAATAACCATATGTATAATACACACACACACAAGAATATATATCTAATGATGATTTACCATCAACAATGTATCTCATAATCAAATCAATCCAACTGCAACTACAAACTTAACAATAATGTGTGATGAGGTTGTAGCTTTTTTGAGGCAATATTGAGTTATAAGGGATTACAAATTATAATAAGGTTGTAATCATTAGATAATAATAAGAAATTGGACTATCTATTTGGTGGATGTAGCCTAAGGATTGAGTGAACCACATTAAATCTTTGTTTCTTGTGTTCTCTTCTATGTTTTTTTTTTTCAATATTGAATACATTTGGATGTAATTGTTATTTTTGCCTTGCTAATCCTAACACTCCCCCTGACACAAAGGCCACACCTCCCCTTCCCCCCCATCCTTGCAGGTTACTTTTCAGGAGGTTCCTAAGATTGCACCATCACCCCTAAAGTGGGTGGGATGTTGGGAAATATCAAAAATTAGCTTGCGATGTTTGAATGTTTTGTGCAAGAGCTTAAGAAAGATGTAAAAGGGTTCAACAAGCACATCCAGGACTCTGAAAAGTTCATAATAAAGGCCATGCATGCTTGCTCTATCACCCTTTGCATGATGTAGGAGTGGATCATTGGAATTAATCAGAAGAATAATGAAGACTACAAGAAGTTGTTTAAATTCCTCAAGGAGGAATGGGCCACTACACTCTTGTCAAAGTGGTTGGGAGGAGATGCTAAACACTAAGTTTTATGTTTTTTGTTAATTTTTGTTTTCTAGTTCGTAACAACATGAGAGGCTATCCAAACTTTATAAAGAATGTTATTATCATCCTTGCATGGCGTAGCATTATGTTATTTTTCAATTTAAAGACTTATATGTTGTTAGTTTGAATAGTTTGAAGCACTTTGGTTCATATTATGTATTTTTATAGAGGCAAGAATAGGGTTGATCTTCTTATTGAAAACAACCAAATTTATTTATTTCTTGTTTGTCTTATATTCTCATTTTTTGTGTTTGCCAAAGTGATACGACAAATATGTTGTTGTTGTAAAGGATTTTGTATTTAAAATTGGGCAATTTTATTTTCACTCTATATAGGTAAATGTTAGATAGATTGTCTTTATATTTCTTAATATTTATTTTATGTAAATTGTAACCAACTTATCATTCCTCTAAATAGTTTGCTACTTCCTTCTATTTTTGTAAATCATTATAATTATCAACATCACAAACACTAACATTTTTAATAAGTAAGATCACTAAATATTGTTCACATTTCTTGATATTTATTTTTCCTAACTTATGACCCAATTATCATTCCTACAAATAATTTAGCTCCTTCCTACTATTTTTTTTTGGTAAATTATTCTAATTATCAACATTAAACTTAATAAACATTATTCACATAATATCATAAGAAAATATTAATAAGGATAATATATATACCTTTTTTTAATTCATTTTGAATTCACATTTAATAATCCCCACCTAGGTACAATTACTAGTTGTATTTATGCATTTATAAAATTGGATATGAAGATTTGAATTGCCAATTAAATGTATCTTATAGTTGGATATTAAGTCAATTTAAGGATATGTGATTACTTATGAAATTAAATATATAAATGTACTTTTATATTTATTACGCCGATAGGCATCCTACAATGGAAGAAGGATCATGAAATATTTCATGTCCATGATCTTGCTCTACCTACTTTGAATCCCCGCTCAAACACCCAAATAAAGTTATCGTTGTAATCAGAGCTACATTTAGCTACAATGAGTTATTTTGATGATAGAAGTAATAGTGGGAAATACGTCGTAGAGGCAAAAAAATAGATACAACTACAATTTTTCATCTTAAATTTGACATCTTCATGTGACCTTGTCAATCAACCACACATCTAGTTGGATCCACCTAATTGTGCAGTTTCTGACATTAATGATTCTGCGATAAATGCCATAGTTATTCAGTGAGAAATACTTACCAATGACAATTGTAGTTTGAATTTTGCATTGATATTTCTGCAATAAATATCAATTATAGTTTGATAGTTTATAATGATCACTTCAGGCTAACAACTACAGTTCTTCGTTTTAACCCTTCTTAGACTTGCACTCTATCATCATTTTTCAATTATAACTACAGATCAAAATTAAATACTTGTGGCTGACAAGTCCAATTCTCTATTTTAACCCTTCAACTACTTGTAGTGTCTCATAATTTTTCCACAAAATTGGAGACATCGTTACTGAAAAAATCTTATAAATGGTAAATCTACCATTAACTCTTCACAAACAATAGCCCCATAGAAATCAAGTGCACATGTTAGTGAATTTGTTCTTTCTTTTTATTATTTTGAGTAAGTTTTGTTGAAATGTATCATTTTACAACAGTTCCTTTCAACAATCAAATCATCTAGTTATTTTATTTTCTACTCTGTTATATATGTATATAACTTAAAATGCTTTATCATATAATTTGATTTGCTAATTTATTCTATTCTCCTTCATTTGAAATTCTTCTTCCAAATAAAATTCAAAGCAAAACTGATGAGAATATGGATTATGTGCTTGAATCAATCCGGACATCGTTCTTATTAAAACTATTTTTTAATTGTAAGACCTATGATTCTCAAAAGAAGGATTTTTGGATAAAAATATGCAGAAGATCGATCATGTCAGGTTTTTACACCTCATAAAATTAGATTGAAATATTTCTAGATTACTCTATTTGATACCTTTGTTAATGGGTCTACTTTCATGGGTTGTGTCACTGCAAAATGTTTTTGAATGTGACTATGAATTTTTCTTTGATAAATTTAAAGAATATTTTTATTTTGTAATGTTTTATATTATCCGAGTGATTGTTAATTTTTCTAATTTTTAATTCATTCTGATAGACAAATTGCTGAGTATGATCAAAAGTTGAAAGTAGAATATATTTTATAATCAAAAGAAAATCATAAAATTAGATTGAAATATTTTCAGATTACTCTGTTTGATACCTATTTTCATAGGGTGTGTCAGCACGAAATGATTTTGAATGTGACTCCATGAAATTTTCTTTGACAAATTTAATGAAGATTTTGATTTTGTATTGCTTTAAATTATACAAGTAATCATTAAATTTTCTGATTTTTAATTCATTTCGATTGACGGATTGCTAAGTATGATCTCAAGTTGAAAGTATAAGATATTTTATAATCAAAATCAAAACTTATTTATCATATCAAGAAACGTTTAGTTTTTAATATCTTACATAAGATTGATCATATCTTTTCAAAGTTTTTTATTATTTATTAATTGAAAATTAATTTTTAGTCATATATGATATAGATACAAAATAAATTTAAGATTAATCTTAACTGCTTCTTTTTTTATCGGTAAATGGCCGTAGCCTTGATTTATTTATTAATTAATTAAAAATTAAAAGTACAATGTGTCCACCATTCTGATAGGCATTGGTAGGAAAGAACAGGAAAAGAAAACCTCCAGTCTTGCCCAGAACCGAAGTCCTATATTATACATTGATAAAAGGGGCATACCCCAGTTTATTACATAAAAATGAGATTAAAAAATGTAACAACACAATCCTTCTGGTGTATCTCAAAATATTTTATAATATGAACTACTGAGTCCCTATATAAAAAGCATCACAAATAACTAGCAAAAATGTTAAGGTTAGTAAACATTAATTAACAATATCTATGATTGGAATCCAGGGGAGCCAACTCCAAGTGTTAGCAGATATTAATGAAATTTTAATATATTAAGCAGTAAATATGTGTTTGATAATGCTATCATATCTAGATTGCGAGGTGAATCAAACTGAAATCATATTGCTAATTCACTGTTATATATGATAAACCAAAAAACTATGCAAAAATCACGTGTCATCGAACTGAAATTGGGGGTGCCACTAATTCAAATGACAAGAGCTCAAAGAAAATAACCAAAATGATAATGAAATCGAAAAGATTGCAAATGAAAACCAAATCTTAAGGCTTTCTTTTAGTAAAAAAACTATCTTCATTTATATTGAAGTCATTATATACAATATCAAAATTTCTGCAACATACAGTCAAAGAGGACAATGTAAAAAGAGTCCTAAATCCTAGTATTTGATTCTAGAATTAATGCAAAGAAACTATTAACAGAGAGGGAACCCATATCTATGCATATATTAAAAACTATAATACTGGGTCGATATCTACTACAAAAGTGACCCATCAACTACAAAAAAATCTAAGTTTTCTTAAAAACCATGATAATTTTTGAGGCCTCAAGAAAATTTTTGGCTTTTGAGCCTAGGGGAAATTCATATGCTGACCTTCCTTTGCTTGATTTGTTGTAGTTGGGCAGGCAGAATTCCACATCCTCCAAGTTGGAGAGATCAACGTCCAGATGTATATATGCATCAAAAGCCCTAAGGTAAATAGTGAGCCAGTCTTGGCCAAGTTCTTCAATGATACCTCTCCACCTTAATAGGAAATTGATACTGGCCTCCATTTTCGGCCACTCTCTAAAAGATTGAATATTGTCCCTTATGACCAAACAAGGATGCCTCGGGCTTCTGGCCAGTTTTGGGCTATCCACTTCAAGCTCCATGTATGCCTTAGGGAGAGGAATCCAAAGCCTTGCATCAATGTTGGCAATTACTATTTCTAACCCAATTAACCAGCAGGGGTCAAAGATGTTATATGTCAATCTGATGATATCCCATTTCTCCACTCCAACCCGAGCTAAACACCCTACCTAGAGCCTTATTATGTCACTATTAGTCCTCTATGAATACTCATAGTTAAAAACCCCCTCTCCCAATGCTCAGCTAATTGCAACTCGACTCATGTTGTTAATAGGTCGAAACAACCTATTCCATCTTTCTTGTTTGATCAGGCCTTAGAAAGCCATCGTTCAATTTTCAAAAGCATGGAAAAGGCATATGTTGGTGTCCATGGAGGACCTAAAATGTAGTTTGCAGGCTATATCTTAATTCATACCAATTGCAGGCTAGGCTGAACTAAAATAAGAGTCTGTAATCCATGATTAAATAAACAAGGGAGGAAGATCTAGAGACCATAATAATGAAAATGAAATCCTAATGAATGCTGGAGCTCCTCACGGAACATCATTTCGAAGATTGTTTAACTCGAGTGAGAGATTTTCCTCAAAATCAAGTACTAGGTCTGATTCATTATTAATAAGTTCTCACGCAAGATATGAAGTAGCTATGATTGAAGCCACTTTCTACAATGATTTATAAGATATAATTATATGATAAGGAATTGAGTTCATTTGTTCCTAAATTAGCTAAGGTGTTGGCCTCCTTGTTGCCTTCTTTGTAAATATGCAAAAACCTTACTTCGTCAAATTTAGTAAGCAATTCGATGATTGGTTCAAGTTTAGAATTTAATATCCAATTTGGGGTTTCTCCTTTTCTAAGAGCATTTATAATAATCTAGGAGTCCCCTTCAATCATAATCCTTTTTATTTTTAGTTCTATACATAATTCAATCCCTTCTTCTACTGCTTCTAGTTCTACAATATTATTTGACGCCATTTCTAGGGATTTGGATCGTTTTACTAGCCAATTACCTTTGTCATCCCTTATGATACATCCTATGCTTACCTTACCCAAATTTCCTCTCAAAGCCCCATCAAAATTTAATTTCTTCCATCCTGGCGGAGGGGGTTCCCATTTACATGTTTGTCTGGCTAGATTGTTTTTATTTTTAAGTAAGGGGGGGGGTGTTAATAAAAGAAGGGCATAATTTTTTGATCTCTGCATCCCATTCAAAGAATGATCCTTCTTCTCTAGGTCTCTTCCTAAGATCACTATTCATAACTTCCAAAATAGCCACTTCTATTTTTGCGAAGAGAGCTTGCTCTAAGAGGCTTTGATTTTGGAAGATTGGCGATTTCTTTCTTTTCAAATTTCCCATTTTATGATTGTTGGGGAGATGTTCCATAATTTTCCGTATACTTTATTTGAAGCCTCTTTGGGCCAACCCATCAGATGATCTATCCATATGCCTGCAAACAGGGCTATCCAATTTAATTTACTTTGGAGCCACTTCCAACATTTCTGAGAAAAAATGCACCCATAAAGAAGATGTTTTGCATTTTCTTCGTGTTCTTTGCATAGTATGCATCTTGATCAGCCTTCAAAGCCCATTTTTTTAATCCTATCTTCCATTAGTATTCTCATTTGCATAGTATCCTAGAGGAACATACCTACTTTAGGAAGTCCTACTGGGTCCCAACAAAGATTGATTGGAAGGGTATTGGCTTCCCATCTCTATGAGTTTGTAATCCTTTTATATCCTTCTTTGACTTTATACGTCCCATCCTTTGATGTAGCCCATATTAGTTTATCCTCCCTGTTCTTAATAGAAGTTGGTTGATTCTTTAAAATACTTTCAAGTTTTTCTCTATCCGATTGGTTAAGTCTGCAATTAGAGAAGGATTTCCATTTCAATATCTTGCCTGTGTTAGAGTCAACTTCCTCTAGGTAATCTTTCACCTTTGTTCCCCATAGTATTTTGAGGTGAGTTATTGCTTCTGATGTTAAATCTAAAAAGATCAAGGGGGGGGTGTTTATTCCAGGAATCCTCCCATAACAAAGCATTGTCACCTTTCCCTATATCCCAAGTAACGTTTTTAGAAATCAGATTTCTGCAACTAATAATAAAATTCCAACCCGCAGAGCCTTTAGGAGGGTTTTTCATTCTAAATATGTGCTATCCATGGGATTGAGATATTTATTGTATAGTATCCTGGCCCATTTCCTATCCCTTTCATGATACAGTCTCCAAACTTGTTTAGCCCCAAGAGCTTCATTCTGCCATTCTATATTTTTAAGTCCTAAGCCCCCAGAAATTTTAGGTTTATAGATTTTACTCCAGCTGATTAAGCTCACTTTTTTCTTATCCTCCAGACCTTTCTAGAAAAATTTGCGCAATTTATTTTCCATTTTTAGGTTAATATCATGGGGTAAATGTGAATAAGAGAGTTGGTATGTTGGAATTTCCGATAAAACTGCTTTGATCTTAGTAGTCCTTCTAGCCTTTGTTAACCATCTTCCCTTCCATAATTCTATTTGACTGTCAATTTTCTTGAGGATGTGTTCCCAACCAAGGTTGGTTTTATTGCTCTTGTCAAGATATATTCCTAGATACTTAAATGGCAATTTACCCTTTTTGAACCCTAGTTTATTACATATTTCTGTTAGTCTCAAAATGGTTTTGACACTTGAGTGTCATCACACTTAATCATTTTATACATTGGAGCCGAGCACACTATGTATGTCGAGCCACAACATGAGCCGAGTTAGGAAATCCAATAGGTGTCGAGTGATCTTCAGGTGCTGAGTAGACTTAAGGTGCTGAGTGAAGATCAAGTGCCGAATGATTTTAGATGTTGAGCATGATACAAGTGCAGAGTCACAGACGATGCTGAGCAATATAGAAACGTAACAGGAGCCAAGTAAGCCAATTTGTTACATGTGCCGAGCATCTGGATCAGTAAGTGTCGAGTAATACAAAATACACATGTGAGTCTGTAACTTTACAAATTCAAATATAAACCATTTTCATGGCTGACATATGACGAATCTCGAGGGATTAAATGATAAGATCAAATCTTTTGTATTTTCTATGCAATCTACATGCAGCCAATAAGAAAAATGAAGAAGGCATGCAACCAATAATAAAAGTGCAAGGAATGAGTGGGAAACAGAGATTCAATATGGATCGTAGATCCGCATCTAACTGTAAGTCTTTGAATGTCTTTATAAGGAAGACTAAGTCTCATTGTCTGAAAAGAGATGAAGATATGTAAGGGAAACTTTTTTTTTTTCAGAGTGAAGAATATTAGATCTCAGAGGATCAAGATCAGAGAAAGCAGATCAAGTGCTTGTATTTAGCAATCAAAGGATTGTAAACTATCAGGTTTATTTTACCTAATACTCTCTAGCAACTGTATTAGAAAGGAAATCCTATGGTGATAAGTTAGCTTAACAGTTATTTTGTAGATCCTTTAAATAGGTGATTAAATCCTTTAACAGGGTAACACTTCTTGTAAAGTGTTTGTAAATCCTTTAACTAGGTCACTATTGATATAGTGTAAAGCCTTTAATAGGGCAGGCCTTTAACAGGGCAAACCAGCAAAAGTGGTTCAACATTATTGTTGCAGTATTTTTTGTGGGTATCATCCCCACCCCAGTTTTACCTTCTTATTCCTGGAGGGTTTCTGGGTTACCAAAATTTCTAGTGTTATGTGGTGATGTACATGTATTTTTCATAATTGCTTAATGTTGATATGCATGCAAGTACATTTCAATATTATGTTATTAAGGATTTGTGAAAAATAGGATAGAAGCTAGTACTTCTGATTCACCCCCCCCCCTCTCAGAAGCATTCTTTCCATTAAGATATTTCAACAATTTGATCTTCTATATCTTCGGTTGTATTTAAGAAGAAGATTTTTTATTTCTCAGCATTTATCATTTGCCCTGATGCTTTAGTGTATGTCTCTAGGATATGTTGCAATTGATCCACCTCGTTTAAGGTGCTGACACCTGCAAGTATTATGTCATCAGTGAATTATTGATGGGTTGTGTTTTCTACTTCTTTAGTAATTTTAACACCTTTAATTTTACTTTCTGCCTGCACTGCTTTGATTGCTCTTCCAAACGTTTTTGCCATGATGATGAATTAAAATGGGGAGATTGGGTCTCCTTATCTGATGTCCCTTGAGATGTTAAAGGAACCTTTCGGGGTACCATTTATAAGAAGGGAAATTTTGGGGGTTGATATACATTGAAGGATAATGTTGATCCATTGTTAGAAAAACCAAAGGCCTTCAAGGTTTTACAAAGAAATCTCCAGTCTACTTTATCATATGCTTTTTGAATATCTAATTCTAATAACATACTCGCTTCTTTGATTTTAATTGTTGAATGAAAAGTTTCCTGAATGATGGAGATGCCATCCAAAATAGATCTACTAGGGACAAAGCCTATTTGTTCTTCCAAAATAAGCTTTGGAAGAAATCTCTTTGGACAGTTAACTAAAGATTTTGAAAATATTTTGTAAATGGTGTTGCATAAGGTGATTGGTCTAAAGTTCCTAGGCATTATACTTTCATTTTTTTGGGAATAAGAGTGATAAAGGTGCGATTAATTTCAGCTAATATTGATCCTCCATTTTGTGTAGCTTCTAGGGCTTTCCATAATTCTTCTTCTAGGATTTCCCAGCATTGCTGGAAGAAGAGGGCTTGAAAGCCGTTTGGACCTGGTGATTTGTCTGGGTTGATATTGAAGAGTGCTATTTTGACCTCCTGAAGAGAGAAGGGTTTGTTAAGGAATCTGTTATGCTCTACTGAAATCAACTTTGGAATATATTTAAGCATCTCCTCTTAGGCTATTCTATTTGATGAGTCATAATTGCTAAGCATGTCATTGAAATATTGGACAAAAATATCTGCTATTTCTTGGATTTTCAGTTAGCTCCCCCTCTGAACTCCTAATCTTTGATATGTTAATAAAGCTTATAGTATGGACAGTCGGTCACCTTCTAGTAGCCATTTTTCTCTGGATTTTTGTCTCCAAAGTATCTCTTCTTTAGTTAAAATTTCTTCATGTTTTAGTAGGTATTCTTTTTCAAGAAGATAGGCTTTATTATTCACACCTTTCTTAATGATTTCTTTGTTTAAATTACTTATCTTTTCTTCAATATCTAGTTTTTCTTTAAAGATATTTTTGAAATGTGTATTGTTCCATTTTAAAAAAAAATCTTTAATACTTTTTAACTTTGATACAAAGCAAAACATTTTTGATCCTTGAAACTGTTCCTCCTACTACCATTCTCTAATCTAATCCATAAATGATTTGTCCATAAACCACATTTTCTCACATTTGAAAGGATTCCTTCTAGGTTTGATCCACTCTTTAATTTCCAATTTCATTGGGAAGTGATCAAAACCTGCCATTACTAGTATTTTTGCATTTACTAGCTTATCCATACTGAGCTCACCTTTTAGAAAAAATCTATCCAAATGTTTTGCTATGTAACTGAATCCTTTTCTTTTGTTATTCCAAGTATAAATTCCATTCTTTGTAGTGATATCAATAAGGGAGTCCTTCTGGATCTAGTTTTTAAAATCTTCCATAGCTCTACATGCTGGATTACTTCCTCCATGTTTTTCCTCCTTTCTTAAAATCACATTGAAGTCACCTCCTAAGATGAATTGAATTGATAAAAGTGCTGATTTCATTCCAAACCTCTAGTTTGTCTGTTGTTTGGGTAGGCCCATAAACATGTATTATGATTACCTGCAAATTTATTTTTATGCTGACTACTCTCACTCCCATCCAATTAGTATGGTTGGCGAGTACTTCAATATTTATTTGCTGAGGGTTCCAAATCATTCTAGGTCCTCCCGAGGCTCCCTATGATTGATGAAATTCTTATTTCCATTTTCCCAATTTCTGACTGAGTTTTATTCCCTCTTCTTTATTTAATTTGGTTTCTTGTAGTAATGAGATATTAGAATCAAATAAGGTGAGGTTATGCTTTAACAAGCATTTTTTGCTAGGGGCATTTAAGCCCCTAGCATTCCAAGTTGTGATTTTCATTGTTCCTTGGGAAGGATATTCTCCTTCCCACTTTGTTGAATATCAAAGATTTTGGTTTGTTCCTTTACCTATCCAACTGCCTCTCTAAGTTCTTTGAGTGATTTCCTTCCATGTTTCTGATTTGATTTCCCACAATTAGGAGTTCTCATTCTTTCCTAATTCACTGATATGCCTATTCTTTCAAGATTTTGTTATTTTATTACTTTTTTCATAATTGTTGGGTCCTCTATTTCCTGAAAATCTTTTGATATAATTTCTTTGATCATTAGTTTATAAATATGGTATTCCTTGCTTTCTAAGGTTCAATCTAGCCTAGTGTCCTTGACTTCTTTGTTGCCACTATCTTCTTTAGGGCTATTCTATGAATCAATCCCCATTATTTTTTCTTCTATTGAAGAATGTGGCTGCTCTATAGATGACCCTCTCTTTTTTTAATCTGATAGTATATTCTCTAAGGCTGGTTCAAACATATCCTTTCCATTGCTAGGAGTTTGCCAGAATTTTTAGCTTTTCTTTTTCCCTTTTTCCTTGATTATTATATTGCTCCACTGAGCAGAATCTGCTGGTGGGATGATGACCTCTTCCTCTATAGTTTCCTTTTGAGTACATTTTTCTTGTAAGTTATCTGTGGTCTGTTCATCTTCTTTACTTGATTTTTGAGCTCGATGCGCAATTTAAGCATTTTCGATTCGATCTTTTATTTGCTCGTGACTCAGTTTCTCCATCTTCTCCCTTCTAGTGCTAGATATTTCCCTAGTTTCTATAATTTTTATCCTTTTCCCTTTGTGTTCCTTGTGGATTTCTTCTGCTAGTGCACTCTGATCTATTAGATCATTTTGTATCAAGAGGATTTCATGAAGGAGCTTGTTTAATTTTGTAAATTGGAGTCCATTTCTTCTATAGTCTCTTTCTCCAACTGACAGCCCTTACACCTTTTGAATTTTTTTAGTGAGTGCTTGTAGTTTATGTTATTCGTCCAATCATTCCCTCTCAATCCATCAATTTCATCTTGTATTGTTTCTTTACTTTTTTCTAGCTACCTTTTATTTGGATTGTTGGCTTCTTTCTTTGCATTCTGATTTCCTCTGTAGTTTTTCGACTCTATGATTGCCTCATCTTCCCATGCTTTCTTTTTGCTTTTGCATCTTTTTAAGGTTATGCTATCTTTAATGCTATTTTTGAAATATGATTTAGATAAGTTTGAATCTACAATTTTGTTGATTTCTCCAGAATATTCTTTAAAAGTTAGGTAATAGATGGATCTGTTAGTGATAATCTTCTTGCTTATTGGATGATTTAGATCTAATTTTACTAGAACCCTAATTGTATTTGCTTTGTTTATACTATCTTCAAACCCTATAACTGTTCCTAATGAATTACCAATTTTCTTAACAGTGTTTTCCTCCATTAATTCTAATGGAATTTCATAGCTTTCCATCCATTTGATCAATTCAATGTTTTTAATGTGATTTTTGTTAAAATTTAGTTTCCATGTTAAGAAATTAATGTGATGCCCTTTGTAAAAATAGTTATTTGATTTCAAAATTTCCTCTTTATCTTTAGCATTTCTACAAAGAATAAACCAATATTGCTCTGTAAAGGAGGTAATGTTACTTACCTTGTCACCCCATTTTTTAGCTATGATGCATACCAGTTTGGAACTTTTCCTTGATGGGTTCTTCACAGTCTCTGTTCTTCATTGGGAATCTTTGTCTGGTGTTTCTTGCTACTTTTTTCTTTATAGTTTCTTGACATCATTCTTTTGATGAGGCAGAATATAAACTGCTTTCCCTTGAGAAGGGGATGCTATTCGTGGATTAAAGTCATGTTTATTCCTTAGATGATTGAGCGTGCTTACGAATTTGGGAAAACTCTTTGATGCCAGCCCTAGAGGGACACAATTTGCCTCTGATATAACTTTGGGTCATTCTACTTGCTTCTTCTGGTAGGGATTATTGTCCATCTTAGGGCTAGGGTTTTTCTCATAGACTGGTGCATATTTAGTTTTGCTAAAAAAAATCATTTGCCTTTGAATTCTTGCTTCATTTCCAACTTGCTCTTGTCGATATTGGCTTCATTTTTTCTCGTTTTGCACTATCTGTCATCCTTCTTCGATTTTGTAGTTTTGCCTCTCTTGGATTTCTTTATTTCATTTGTTATGTTGCTTGACCAGGGTCTCAAAATTGCTTTCACCATTGCTATGGGAATTGCTTTGGTTGGATTTTTGTGATGAAAGGGCTTCATACCTATTATTGGTTTTCAAAGGAAGAATAGGTTTCTTCTGCTCTTGGTATGCCGATATTCTCAAATTGGAGCGTTTGCATTTGTTTGCAATTTCACTTTTTTTGCCATCTTTTACAAGGCAGAGCTCTTTTTTAATTAGTAAGAGGTATAGATTAATCTTAACTTTTACTTTAGAACAAACTTATTCTATATTATATTTAGTTTGTTAATGCTTAGCTTTATTTTGTATCTATTATCTTAAATGGTTTAAGATTTCATAAATTATACTATTTTAAAAATTAATCATTAAATTTTTAATTTTTAAAATATTTTTGAATTTGTTAATTTAATATAAATGTTTTATTTAAATAAAACACATGCTCAAAATCACATCACCTTCAAGACTAATACTATATTATTTTCTTTCAAATTGTAGGTATCTAATATACTACTCATACAACTCATTTGACTGCTTTAAAGATCATTATCTAGGTAATTTATATCTATTGTCTTGCTTCGATAATATTTTTCAGTTATTATTTTAATAAATAAATTTCTTACATGGTATTATATTTTTGTGTGATTATATAGAGATTTGAATTATGAAGTTGACATTATACATGATATAAATTTTAATTATATTCATTGGTTAGATATACAATGGACTTATGTTGCAATGAAAAAAATAGTGTCATACAAATATCAGATACATAAGACACCATAAATGGGCCACCTCCATCAAGTCCTACGATTCCCATAGGTTCAAATGGGTACATAGAAAAACCCATTGAAAATGTAATGAAAATAATTTGTGGCCATTTCCAAGAGATAGTAACTGATATTGAGAACCTAGTAGTACATATATATGATGTTGACGAGACTAATGTCAACGTATCTAGAGAAATAACATCCTTCATCTGAAAAATCAGCTTGCAAAATATGAAGCATTGAAGTATTTGTCAAAGAGATGTTTTATAATAAACATTATGATTTAAGGAACTTTCAAATATTATGTGATGATTTCTTACGTCACTTGAACAAATAGATATTGTAATAGGGTTCTTTGAGTTCGTGTAGTTACAAAAACCACAACTAAATAAATTGTTCAACTCTCAAATGTTACAGGAGATATTAACATCGAGGCTTCTTTGAATTCATGTACTTGCAAAAACTACAAATAAATAAATTGTTGATAATGTTTGTGCCACCAGATCAATGTAAATGTACTTTTATATTCTTATTCATTATTTTTGTATGAGTATTACTTAATCAATTAAAAAGTAAATGTGTCTTTGATAAGTAAGCATCTATTCTACAAATACAAACACAATATTAAAACAGATAGATGAATTACTTAGTCATGAATTATATAGAAGTATATATTTAATCATATTTTTGTCAGTTGTATTAAAATATACATTATTTTTTTATATTATATTTTTTTTTCAATATCAACTATGGGATGTCCAAAATGAAGTTTGTAATTAGAAGACCAACAGAAACTATATATAAAAGAATACCAAAGAGAGTATCATAGAAACTATCGTAGACAAAGAAGAGAACAACAAATAGGCTCTTAGATAGAAAAGCAAAAAAGAACGCGCAACAAAGTTGATAGAGAAAGATATGCAAAAAAAAAGGAGAATCAAAGTGTAAAACATTTGGAAGTTAACAATAGTGAGGATACAACTCTGCAAATAAATGTTCATCAAATGACACCTGCACAAACCTCTAATTCTCAATGTCAAGAAAGACAAGTGGATCATGTCAAACCAAATGAGACTACCTATCCTCATTTGAATGGAAATATTCAATTCAATGATGAATATGAAAATTTAGTCTCAATAGATCGTGTTCAAGAAATACCTCAACATGAAAATTCATTACAAATGAATTTAGGTGTTTAGTGTAGTTTCCACAATGTACACAATTCTATTGGTTCAGTTCAATTTGATTTGAAAAGATTCCAAATGTAGTTTAGATCTCAACTGGATAGTTTTTAGAACCCCAAAGATGTGTTATGTCTATCAATAATCATATATTGGAATCAAAGTATCCCGAAGTTATGAAACTCCTATATGCAACAGATGTAGACAAGAAAGAGGAATTCATAGATTTCATCATCAAATAATATGGATCCTAGGCCAAAAGTAGAGGATTTTTCAAAATTGACACAAGTAGAGGAAATGTTGATTGCACGTGTAAGCCCAATACTACAAGTGATCCATGCAACAGGTGGTCAATATTAATATAAAGGGCACACGATAAGTTTTCCTCAAAATGTACAATAGGTTTCAAAAATATTGCCACACACAATACAAAATTTTCCCTTTATTATTGTTAGAAGAAGGAATCAACGTGGCACAGATTATAATTTCATTGTCAATAGAGATTGTGTTTACAAAGCATTGAAATGCAAAATAGAGCATGAAATTTTTTATTCAGATGTTATTATTGATGAAAATGCTCTCAATGACCTACCAAGGAATACAGATGAAAATATATATAGTAGATTAACTATAGTACAAATGGAATTTGACTCAAATACTAATGAAGTCACATATGTCGGTCCTATATTGGAGATTGATGAAGGTAATACAATAGAGCACACTACATCAATGGCTTGAAAACCACCAAATGCCCAAAGAGAAATGGAATTAATTCAATTATGGGTTAATAACCCTAATGCAAAACCAATAACATTGATTGATTGGTTTGGTATTGGTGCTTCTCCTGTCAATGAGTAGGTAACATCAGGTTTACTCGACATGTCATTTCCAACACTATTCCCTGATGGAAGATGTGATTGGTTAGAACCATGAATGAGGCATGTACATCTACATGAATTTGTCAAGAATTTATTATGATATAGGGATCATAGGTTTGGTAAACATCCACGATTTAGATATTTTATGATGAACATGATAATGAGACACCGAGCACATAATTTATTTGTAGTGTTTGTGAAAAGAAATATCCAAGACATGCCCATTACTATTAATGAGCTATGTGAGCGTATGAAACTAATACCACAATCTCATTTAGCTGATAAGTTGATGTGGTTTGGAACAACGTTAAGGGGAACACGGTCATATTGGACTAAATGTTGTGCAAAATTGACATACATGCTTCACCAAATTGGCACTCCAACAATATTTTTCATCTAAAGTGCAACAGAAATGCAATGGCCTGATCTACATGCTCTCATGCCTGGAACATGCCCAACCAATATGCGAGAAGCTCAAAATTAGAGAAAACAAAATGTTATCAACTATCCTCATATAGTTGTACATTACATGCATTTAAGACATACAATATTCAAAAAAGAAATTCTAGAAAACGGAATGGATGTCAAAGATTTTTGGTGTAGGTATGAATGGAAACATAGAGGTTCTCCACATGTGTATGGATTTTTATGGATCAACTTTGCTCCCAATATGGACATTATTGATTGGTCAAATGAGGAGGAACAAAGAACAAATGAGCAATACTTTCATTGCATTATTCATGCATGGAATCCTAGAGAAGATAGACACCAAATAAATATATAGGTTTTTTCAAATTGTTTTTCTATAAAATACCTTATTATTATATAACATATTGTTCCAAAACTATATTTATAAAATAAACATATCTCAAATATCTTTATTTTCTTGTAGGCATTCCAAAATTTTGGTCAACATCTGTGTCTCAAAAATACAACACAACTTACCAATATGGATATTGACAATGATTATGAACAATTACTAAACTATGTTGAGTGTCACACAGTTTGTAGAGAGGGTGTATGTCTATGCAAAAAAAAGGAAAGATGGTTTGCAGGTAACTATTATAGTTATTAATATTTGTATAGTACAACATATTATTTATTTAATGAAATAATTAATCATTCACCTTCTTATAATGTTTTTAGATATCATGCTCCTTGGCCATTGAATCTTACTGGATCTAAATTATATGAAGACATAGGAACAGGTGAATTTTTTTTTAGCCAACAAGAAATGATGATAGAGTGAACTCACATAATCGTCACATATTGCAATTATGGAGAGCAAATATAGATTGGCAACCTATTTTGTCCAAACACGTAGTCATTAAATACATAGTAAAGTACACATCAAAAGCTGAGAAGAGCTCTGAAACATACCATCGAATGTTCATGCCTCTTTCAAACATGGAAAACCCTGATGATTTAGTTGAATGTGCATAGAGAAGGCTTCTAACAGAAACTATGATGGGAAGGGACATTGGAGCTCAAGAAACATGTCACATGTTGTTAGAGCTTCTGCTCATGGAGAGTGGTAGAAGATTTGTCAATCTAAATGTCTCACATGGAGTGTTCAAATCTATAACTCTGAATAATGTGGAGAACTATGATGAAAAAATAAAATGTTTCATTGATGGATATAAACAAAGGCCTCTTTGTATGGAAGGAATTGTACTAATTGATGTAGCCAAATCATGGATACAACTCTAAAAGAAAAAGAGAAAATAAATAGGAGCCAAGGGAAAAAGCAGCTATAGTTAGAGTTTTTCCAAGATTTACATCCATTCCTTGACGTGCTTCACAAAAATGGTCAGAATTTTGTTTTACAAAGTTATTACTATACAAACCATTTCATGACATAGAAAGGGATATTGGTGTGCATATTGACTCCATAATAGAAAAGTGGGACTCATTCAATTAAATAATGCTTGGCATGTACAAAGAGAAATAATTATAGAGGAAAATGAAAATATTAATGGTTCAGATATTGAAGAAGATGAACCTATTGTAAGTAATACTATAGAGAATGAATGGGAAATCATATCTAGACTTCATAATGGTCAAAATATGCAAGTATTAGAAATAGATATGTCAGGAAGAAGAGACAATGATAACAATACAAATTGGTCTATTAAATATCAAGGTGAGGAGTGTACAATGGGAGTATTCAATTTCATTAAATATATGAAGGAAAATGGATGTCTCATATATGATGATATTCCTCAATGCTTCAATTATACAACCCTTAGCAATAAACAACAAAAGGAAATGAACATAGTTATGACACACTATCATACTAATGAAGATAGAGGCTCATTGTTCATGATAATTCAAGGAACAATAGGAATAGGAAATTTGTATTTGATTGATGCGATTCGTGAAGCCCTTCAAAATGCATGTTTGTCGGGTCCTTCTCCCCTTCTTTTATTAGCACCAATAGGAGTTGCAACATTTAATATTGGAGCTTTCACTATTCGCTCAAAGCTAAGAATACTAGTAAGAGATTTCTCACAGCTAGAAGGATCAAGTCTTACAAGTTTCCAAGAGGAAATGAACATGTCAAATACATATTGATTGATGAAATGAACATCATTGGTCAGACTATTTCGAAAACATAGATTTAAGATTAAGGCAAACATTTCCACAAAGTTCAAACAAAAGCTTTGCAAGTATGTTTTCACTTCTATTAGTACATGTTATCATATTATGCCATATTTAGTACAACATATAAATATTTAACACATTATAAATTTTGAACAACTTACTAATTTTTTAATTTTAAATTTGTTTAGGTATATCTATAATTTTTGTCGGAGACTTGGTCAATTGCCTCCAGTGAGTGATATACCTACATATGATAGCAAAAGATGAGCAAAATTATTGTGGGAGGAATTGAAAACAATGGTAACTTTAGATAAGATTTTTAGACAAGAGAAGGAAAACATTGAACAAAAGAGATTTCGTCAGCTTCTAACAAATCTTAGAGATGTTGACCCACAAATTGAAGACTGAAAATTACTTATGATGAGAACTCCTATAAATTTAACTGCTGCAATAAATGATGAGTTTCAAAATTGTGTCCATTTGTTCTCCACAAATGACAATGTTTATAACCGTAGTAAGATAATGTTACATTCATTAAACCATCCTGTTGCATGAAGTCTTGCAACAAAAGTGGTGAGTTTGAATGCAATAGAAGATTGTTCAAATGGAGAGCTTGAGATTGAATTATTAATCAGTAACAATTCAAGAGTGATGTTGACTATAAATCTTTGGGTAGAGGTAGGTCTTGTAAATGGAGCATTGGGGTATATTAGAAAGATTATCTACAAGCCATAAAGTAATTTTCTAGAGCCACCAACATATGTTTTGGTTGAATTTGATAATTACGCTATATTACCTTTTCAAGAGCATCAACTAAATATAGTCCCAATAATACCAATACAAAGGGGTAGAACTCTTCAACTACCTTTAAGATTGGCATGGACATTGACTATTCATAAATCATAAGGACTAACTCTCTCAAAAGCTACAATTGACATAGGTCCAAGAGAGAGAACAAGTTTGACATTTGTGGCAATATCTCATGTTAAGTCTTTACAAAGTCTTAAAATAACACCACCATTCACATATGACTATTATGAGAAAATGAAAAATGACATACAACTTTCCAAAAGAAAAGCTGAAGAAAATAGACTCAAATGTTTAGAAGAATATTAAGGTATTCATTTTATTTTTGAAATTGCTTTAATTACAATATATTGGTCCATTATATAAGTTCAAAATATAATGATTTTAAAATGGTTGCATCCATATAAACTTGCATGTATATATAATTACATAAAATTAAAAAACTACAAATTATTTTTTCCTATTGAAGTTCAAATTTAAATTATCTTAAATTATATATACTAACATTGCTTTGGTTTTGTTTGATTCTTAGGTAACACTTTTCTCTATGGATCTATCAGACAATGAATCTGAAATTGTTGATGCAACTCCAAATATCTCAGCCAACTCTACTCCATCTGATGAAACACCTATTGATAAGTGCACAACCTTAATTTTACAGTGTTGCTCTAAAAATTTTCAAGATATTGAAAACACTGCATTATCCAAAGATTACATTGAAAAGATAGAAATAATGAAGATGAAATATGTTGCACACAAGGTTAAGGAAACATATACAAAGGTGGTTGCCTTCACAAGTTTTATGGAAGAAGTATATTGTGATCACTTGCTTAATAAAGGTCGTAATACTATTCTAATTACTGAAGAATATGTAATGTATTTGCACCATTACAATGAAGTACTCTTTATGCAATTTCCACTTTGTTAGCACAAAAATTTTAAATAAGAGTTATTTGAACCATTTATAAACTCTTCAATTGTGATATAAACTACAAGGTTTGACCTATGATTTGTTATGCTCTATAATTTATATGCTAATGGTTGTAGAACTTTTTCAACTATTTTGAATCAAATAATTAGTTTGCCTTAAACTCCAAGCTTTGTGTAATGGTTTAGACTGATGATTGTGACTTGTAATATCACCAAACTTCTAAATAACCGTTATTTGAAACATTTATAAACTTCTAAATTCTATCAATACACTATATGGTTTGACTTATGAAATTTATTATCGTTTATAATTAATATGGTAATGGTTGTACGACTATTCCAATTTTTTTTAATCAAACAATTCATATGGTTAAATATGAACTATTGCATATGCCATTTTAATTATTTTTGCTTCAACTCCAATGCTTGTGTAATGGTTTAGATTGATGAATGTGATTTGGGTAAATGCTTTAATAGCATATTCTTAAAATGATAAAAAAATTATAGATTTAGTTTATATTTTAGATAATAATATGAAAAAATATTTCAATTTTACTTATATGTCCTCCAAAATATACTCTATTATAAAATATAGAAATAATTTGTAACTAAAATGTAAATGAAAAATTGAATTGTACTATTGTAAAATGTTATAATTTTACTTACCATATATGTCTTCAAAGTTATACTCAATTATACCTAAATATGCATTTTGTTAGTATAATTATCATATACTATGTTTCTGATTAATTTAACAAAATTAAAATATTGTTCAAATACTTGTATTTTTATTCATATGTATTTCTTTTTACCAATGTCTAAAAAATGACGAAAAATAAATATTGTTTAAATACATTTATTTTTATTAATATGTATATCTATTTAGTAATGACCAAAATATTGTCAAAAATCTTACATATAGAAATTGTAGTTATCATACATGTATACCATGTGCGTGGTTGCTACTAGCTTATCTATATTTATTCAAATAATATCTATATTGAATATGTAGATCGATATCTTTTGGAAAGATATCGATCAACGTATTTAATATAGATATTATCTCTATAAATATATAGAAGATATCAATTGGTATATTTAATATATTTATAATCTAAATAAATATATATAAGTTAGGGGAGGACCCATACTTAAACATCCTAAGTTTGCGCTTATCAAAGTCTTATGTAAAAAATTTAAATTGCTCCCAATTTTTTAAGCAGCTTACTTGACGAGTCGCCTAGGGTTTCAAGTCCACATCACCCATTATGATGCCACATTAATATGCTTTTTGTCAAGTTGTCCAAAACAAGTCAAAAAAAAGAAGTGAGACCAATGGTTGTGCATAAAAGGTCCCTGTAGTTGAACAACTATGTGACATCGCATCATTGATTAATTTTTTTAATTTAGAGTACATTTTATTCAATTTTGGGTAGTGTAGCAACTTTAAAGTCACAAGTATTGATACAATGTTGTTGAAAAAATTAGGGAGTAAGTCAAGAAGTGTAGATATCAAGCAAACGACTCCTATTACAACTATTGGAAAGGCATTCAAATACTCGGTCGTCTCTGCTAGTACATTTCAATGCTCTTCACTCACAAATTAATGATACAATGAATGGCGGATCCTTGAGGATGGAAAACAATTACGGCCAGCTAAATCCGCAGACATTCTAATGTTCACTGGTAACTGTAAATTGAAAAACAATTATGGACAGCCAAATTCTGTTGTCGGAACTGCAAACAAAATCCTATTGTCAGAGCTTGGAAGGCCCAGAAATAATTGAGAGACATTTTCTTTCGGCTAATTTTATGCTGTCTGTCAAAAATGGTGGCCGACTGGTTATAAATTATGGAAAATGTGCTTCAAATTTCAAATTCTTCTTCTTTGTTCTTCTATTATATGTATAAGGACAGAGCGAGGCACTCCTAAAAATGAACCCTGTTTATGATATCATGGAATTCTCTTGTTTAAATTCTCTGGTTTTTCTGTTTCCAACGCTCTTCTTGGGCATCATATATGCTTGTTCCATGTGGAACTGCAGCACTTCTAAATCATCTCCAGAGAAGACGGAGAACCATTGTCATACGGATTCATATAAAAGGATATGTTCTTCTGCTTTTGCTCTTTTCGAGGAGGGGTTTAAGGGTTTGAAGCAGAGGCAAATTCACTCGGAGAAAAATGTCGAGCCCCCGAGTGAAGCCTTTGAACTAGCGGAACCTCCTCAGCCTATGCTTGAAAGAAGATTAGAGAAGATTAGTACAAGCATTTCAAAAGCTGCGGCAGAAAACGAACTGTTAACTCCACTTTGCAGCAATTCTCTCAGTGTGGAAAATTTAGGGCTCTGCTTCAAATCGTCAGAGGAATTATCTTGTGCCTTTACAAATGGACGAGTTCAAGTTAGTGGTAAGAGTAGGAAGAGCAGAAGGGAAAACATTTTCGAGCTTACAGAAAGGATTAAGGTTTATGTTAGGGCTAGACCTCTGTCGAAAAAGGAAGAAAAAATGGGTGCCCGTAGTTGTGTTGGTGCCGTGAGCGACAAGGACCTCTTGTTGAAAGAAATTGGAAACAAGGAAATTTCAAGTTCAAAGAAGAATTGTGCTCAAACTTACACTTTCGATGCAGTTTTCCCTGAATATGTTGAGCAACAAGAAGTTTACAATGCAAGGTAGTTAATTTCCTCATTAGCCCTACTTTCTTTACATAGTTTGCGTTGCATAAAATATGCTTCATTTTCCCTAGGAATGAATTCATGCATTCTAATCATTCATCATCGCTCAAATAGAATACAAACTGAATTTACTTTCCCCTGTCTTCTAATTTCTACAATCCCATCCTTGCAAAGATTTCTAAAGCCTGCAATTATACGAAAATAAAGGGAAATGGTGGAAAAAATCCAGTAGCTTAGCATCATATGTATCCAAAATTACAGCTAATAAGACTGTTAACGACCAAATAGTAAACAATTGTTTTGTTTGGCTTTATTTTTTATAGGAAAATTTGCATTATAAAATTTGTTTATTACAAAAAACAAACGTGGTTTCGATTACAGAGATGGTGGCTTAATGGGATGACACTATTCTGGGTTATTAGAACACATATATCCGTTCCTTGCGTCTTTATATTTCTCTGCTGTCTTTTTGATGGAGAGACTCTTGTTAGCAACTTATATAGTCAAAAAACCTATATAAAACAGTTTGTTTTAGTTGTTGACCATTTAAATTAGTGAATAGAATGAATCATTTTAGTTAGCGAATACCCAATCTGTTCCCCTGAGAACAAAATCTATGTTATATTTGCAATATCGCTTATCATATGTTTGTCATTGTTTGATGTGCCTCTACACCAAATGTTTGAAGACAAGTGTCAAGGCAGGACTTTGATATATAAGCACATTGTAATCCCTGACTCAGATTAGGTGATCTCATTTGGAGATTACACTTGAACTTCTTTGTGGCAAACAACTGAGGATTTGATTTCACCTTCATAGGTCCTAGTTTTGACTTTGCTTCCAAGCTGTGCGATGATTTCAGTGTTATAATTGCCTATATTTAGTGGTTACCTGATCATCATTTCCTTGTATTTTATGGGCAACTTGTTGAGCACCATATATTAGAAATTTATTGCCGGTTAACTGTGTTAAATTGATTTAGATACGTGTTTTCAGAAATATTTGTGATACTTACAGCAGAAGTGAATAATAGATTCTGACTAGGCTACCATGTTGAACTAGGCTACTGTGTCGATATTTGATAAGTGTTCTTATTTAATTGCCGCAAATATATCTGATATTTCTTGTAATCTAATCTTGATTCATGACAAAAATATTTCAATTACTAGGTTGAAACATGTGAGAAAAGAAATTCAGTTAGATATTACTCAATTTCAATTGTGGATAATACGATTTGCAACACGTAGACTGTCTAAAAAAGAAAAGTTTAGATAACCTTCCATTTTAATATTGTTTGTAGTTGTGCTGAATTGTATAGAATGTTCTGTAATAGATTGGAATGAATTTGTGCAGCACTGGGGAGCTTGTTGATGCTGTTCTCCATGGAAAAAATGCATGTGTGTTTTGTTATGGAGCTACAGGGGCAGGCAAAACTCATACAATGTTGGGAACCGTTGAGACTCCAGGTGTGGTGGCCATGTCGATAGAAGATATCTTTACAAAGATTGGGCAGCAAAAGTGTCACCATGAACCGATGATTACGCTTTCATATATTGAGATTTACAATGAATCTGTGAAGGATCTCCTCTTCCCTGGCAGGCCTCTAGTTCTGAGAGAGGATAAACAGGTTTTCTACAGTCCTATCTCAAGCTTTTTGTGTGAATATCTAGGGTTTCTTTTATTGACCTAAATGAACCGTCATTCCTTTAGGGCAATGTATCATTACTAGGGATCACACAACATAGGGCTTATTCAACTAAAGAGGTATGATTTTCACTTTTCTGCTTAAATTTTGATACACAGTAGAGAAAATTATACAACGAACTCCAAAGTTTTGTAGTCTTCTGGATTTTTTGTTTCCTCTAGCTGTCCTCATCCCGATGATGGATCACAGCGTGTGATTCAAAAAGTTGATGCAAAAATTATATACAAAATCAAATCCAGAAGACTACAAAATTCTAAACTTTGATGGATTGTGGAAATCTATTTACACTAATACATCAAACTTTTATAAATAAGCTTGCAGGTAATGGAATTGCTTCAACTAGGAACTCAGAACAGAACTACAACGTCCACTGGAATGAATGAGACTTCATCTCGATCTCATGCTATTATTCAGGTATTGTGCTTACTACTTACATTAGGTCAGCTAATAATACAAATTGGATAATCTAATTGGGAAATTTTGACTTAAGATTATGTAGGATGAATCCTAAACTTTTGCTCTTTAAATCTATTATTGTTGCAGGTTGTGGTGGAATCGAAAGTGGTTGAGGAATTAAACACTGAAATTCGCAAGGGTAAATTATCTCTGGTAGATCTGGCAGGGTCTGAGAGGGCTGTGGCCACATATCAAAGGACAGTCAGATCTACGGAAGGAGCCAACATAAACAAATCGCTATTGGCCCTTAGCAGCTGCATAAATGCTCTGGTAGAAAGGAAAAGTCACATACCTTATAGAGATTCAAAACTAACTCAACTTCTGAAGGTGTGAATATTATTATCCATGTGATATATCATATTTTCCATCATCTATTTTTCTCACTTGTAACCTTTTAGAAAGACATTATAAGGAATTTGCACAATATATTTCTACATAACAACTGCAAATGTTCAAATATACAAAAGAAAAACTTAGCTGGCAGGGTCTTTTAAGGACTGACCATGATAAGCATTGGGTGATTGCAGGATTCATTGGGTGGAACTTGCCAAACTGCCATTATTGCAAATATCAGTCCAAGTAATCTAGCTTATACAGAAACAAAAAACACTCTTCACTGGGCAAATTGAGCAAAAGAGATTCGCACAAGAGTAAGACATGACTAGATTTAAATCAATTTGTATTTTAACAGTGTACTTTTTATTTGGAACTTTTCAAGAAAACCACCTTTGATGGGGAACACTATGATATTGCAGGCTTGCACTGCAAATGAAGTGGAATTTCAAATTGAACACTCCGAGTTGCTTCTTGAAATGCAAAAGGAGATTCAACAATTGAGATTGCAGAATGATCAGTTGCAGCAAAAGTTAATTGCTCTTGAAAACCGAACATTAAATTCTACTCCTTATAGAATTTCATCATTTCCAGTGCTCCCATTTCCTTGTACTTTCCATACTCCCAGGCCCAACTTGTCCTATAATGGACATTCTACAGAGAAACATGCGAAGGAAGTTAACATTCAAGGGCTAAAGATGAATCTTAAAGCTTTTAAAGAGGAGTCTGCTTTGAAGGAGAAACAACCCACCTCCCATCTTTTGTCTCGTAAATCTGATCAATGTGAAAGAAAACCTAGCTTCCCATATGTAGAACTGAAGAAGTCATCTCCATCTTCCTCCACCGTGTCTATGTTTCCTGTATCAAGGAAAAAAAATGCCTTTAAGGATACCACCAGACCACTTGCAGCTCTGGAAAGCACAAGTAGGAACAACACCAAGGATGCACCTTCAATGCAAAAAAAGGTAAGCCACATTTTAAATAAGGATTGCATTTTGTGAAGACAACAGTAGTCCTTGTTGACTTATGTACTGGTTGCTTCTTGTATCCCAAATTTATATGCGAACAGAAACAGGGGCAGACCAGTAGGCGGCTTGGTTTACGCTAACATCTCTTGCTCTCTTTCACCTTGATGATGGATCACGTAGTGTGATTTGAAACGTTGATGGTAAAAATCTTGACACAATCAAATCCAGAAACAAATTAATCTAATACAAAAGATTGTGAAAATTTGATCTTTTTAATTACCAGTGGAACGTTAGCTGTTGAAGACATGAGTTCCATTTGTCCTCTCTCAGGCAGCATAAATTTACCAAGACACTCAAAGAATTGTCCAAAGATGAGAATGAGCCTCCCCATGAGATTGAACTGCTTGAAGGATTTGAGAAATACAATTTATCATCCGTACAAGTCCTTTGGTAAGGTGGTGATGGAAAATCTAACAATGCCTAGTCAAAGAGATTAAAAGATTGTAAGTTTTTTTGGAGTGGTTTTACTTCTTATTTTTAATAAAGATGATCATTTGTCTGCAATTGGTAAGGTTTGAAATTACCTTTTCCTTGATTTTTACTTCAAGCAACTCTTGCTTTTTTGCTTTATACAAGTAAGGTTTCCCTATACTCAATTACCTGCTAAAAACTAACATCTTTATAATTCACTTGCTTGAAATCAAATCACATGACACATAAAAGGATATAATCATGGCGTAAGCCAAAGTTTTTTTTTTGGGGCAAAATAACAGATTTGCAACCTGAAAGATTCGAAGAATTGAAAGATCCCAGCAAGGCATCATAGCTGGAAATAATTATTTGTCTTGCTTTTCTAGAAACTGTTCACAATCAGCGAAAAATGTTTTATCTTGCATATTGAAAAGTACTGTTCTGCAAAATGGAGAGGTAACTGATAACTAAAAGACACTTTTCATCCATGTAGCTGGCAAATACCTGTGCTCAATTCCTTTGAATTCTGTGTATTTAATTTTCTTTCAAGGTTCGTTGCAATCTGAGATCATCTGTGTAAAGTACATCTGTAAAAAAAATGCTCGCATAGTATTTATTCAGAAGTATTGTCATAATCACCATGAACTGTGAAATATTCGGGTCTGTTATACGATGGTATCTACTATCAAACTTCGGGAGAATATATAATACATTGGATAATGATTAGTTTAGAAATATAAAATGTGTAAATTCACAAAACAAAGAATTGAAAAATTTACATAGCCATTCTTAACTAGTGTTAGAAAGGGGAAATTTTTTTTATACGAGTTTTGTTTTTAAGATATGGTCTTTGTATCTCATGTGTGTTCTTTTTTAAAGCAAAAGTGGGGGAACCATTAAAAAATATATAAGATACCTTGATTCAAAGGCCCAACTAAGAAAGAATCATAAAGAAAACTCAGTATCCTTGCTAGGTTACAACATTGAACGAGAGCGAAGACAGAGAAAATATTTGAGCACACAATTTTTGGTTGGGGATACATGTTTTTCACAAGAGCCAGACCCAGATACACTCTAGACAAACAATAATTTGTGAAAGGTTTGACAAGAGAGGAACAGAATCAGAAGACCAACACTTTTAGGGTGATTTATACTCGTTCAGAGCGTATTAATTTCCCCAATTTAGGAATCAGATTAGAGATATGTTTTGCTAGAAAAGACTCAATAAAGTTATTGTCACATCCATGATTTGATAAGCAGTCAGCCACCTTGTTACCTTCTCTTAGCGTGTGTGTTATGCAAGTATTTTGAAATGATTGAAGTAATCGCCAAATCTGATTCATAATATACTATAATTGCCAATTGTGAACAATCTTTGATGTGCATGCATCAATTATCACTAGGGAATCCCCTTCAAAACTAGTCCTTGAAATAGAGCACGAGCCTCTACCATGTTGTTTGTGCCTAGATTAATGGGAGCTGCCTTAACCGCCAACACATTGCTTAACCAATCTTCGATGCAAAATCCTATACCTAAAATTTCAGGGTTGCCTCTTGAAGCTCTGCCAAAGTTGATTTTGACAAAATCTCTAAAAGGGGGATGCCAATTGATAATGAACCTATCTTTGGCATGAATGGATTTCCAGTTTGGAACTGATCTGACTGGAATGAAAATGAATTTCCATTCATTTAAAATCATATTGTCCCAATGTGAAAAGTAGTGATTACATTTGACGTTGGATAGATTAGAGTTAGCTATCTTTGAGATTGAAGTTTCCAATTGTTCAATAACTTGATCAATGGAAGAGACATCTTTCCTGAAAATTATTTTATTACATTCCCACCAGATAGCCCAAACAACTAAAGAAGGAATACATTTTCAAAGGCAAGTATAAGTGGAGGTAGTGAACAGAAGAGGCCAGGATTCAAACAAGTCCCAAACCTTGTGTGGGAGTAGCATGCACACATTAAATTTCTTGAGGAAAAACAACCAATAGGGATGTGCAAATTTAATTAATCAATAAGTGGTCCATTGTTTCCACTCCTTCCCAGCAAATGACACAAATGAAAGGATCTACAATTCCAAACTTAGAGAGTTTGTCACTCGTTAATATTTTCTTCCTGAGGGCTAACCACCTCAAACGACTTCTCTCCCAGGACCCCTTCCCCAACTCTGGGGACGTCACCTCCATGGTCCACTCACCTGCGTCCACCTTGTGGGAGTCTGCCCTTCTCTCCATTCCCCATTGCACCTTCTCACTCACCCCTAGCCCCACTCATAGGTCTTGCCCCATGAATCAATGGTTTGATGAGGATTGCAAATCCTTTCATCGCAAGCTTTGCTCTGCTCCATCCACTACTTTCTCCTCTTCCTCTCAGTTGAGGCTCAACTACTACCGCTTTCTTTGCCATAAGAAACAAAATTTCACTTTCCTGTAGTGTAAGTCTCTTTGTGCCATATTTTTCTAGTCTCCAGAGCTCTTTTGGTGCACCATGTTTTCTCGCCACCCCTTGCCTCCCTCTACTCTGGACCTCCACTCCCTTGCCTCCCACACCTTCACTCTCTATGATATTCCTGGCCAACCCCTTCTCCATCTCATCCTCTTCTCCACCCATTGCCACCTCTTCTCCTTTTCCCACATTTGTGAACTAGTTAGAGTGATGAATAGTAGTAGAACTCCAGATGAGGAAGGATTTCAAGCGGAAATTTTCAAGTTGGGTATCTCTGTCCTAGGTCCCTTTCTTACAGTGCTCTTTAATTGAGTGGTTTGCGTCGGCTTCCTCGACTCTTGGTCACGACATATTATCTATCCAATCCATAAATTTGGGCCAGCTTCAGACCCCAAAAACTATAGGACCATCATGGTTGGGCATACCTTTGCCAAACTCTGTGCGACTATACTAAACGGTATCCTATCTAGTGAGCTCGATCAGCGACATTGTCGGGCTAGGGGTCAAGTTGGGTTTCGTTCAAACTTTCAGACCACTAATCATATTTTGACTTTAGGGGCAATCATTGAGGAGACTCGCCACCACTTGGTGAAAGTTTATTGATGCTTTGTTGACTTCCGCAAAGCCTTTGACTCTATTCCTTGAGTGACTCTCTTTCAACGTCTTAGGGATATCGAGATCTCAAAGATTCTTCTTACAACTATTATGAGGTTATACGAGTGCGTCGAGGGTAGATTTAGGACTCCATAGGGCTTCTCTGATCCTATCCATAGTACTATTGGGGTGAAACAGAGATGTCCTCTCTCCCCCACTCTTTTTGGCATCTACGTCAACGACCTTGAGGCATTTCTCTGTAATTGCTCGCTCCCTCGCAATGGTTGTTACTTACATCAGGTATTGATCTCTATTCTCTTATTTGTTGATGATGTGATTCTCCTAGCATCTTCTCTCGATGGTCTTTAGTGGCTCCTTGATGGCTTGGCCTCTTCTTGCGACTCACGTGAGCTAGTTGTAAATCTAGGCAAGACTCGGGTTATGGTCTTCAATTGTTTGAGGACATCTCATCTCCATTTTTACTTCCAGAGTACCGAGATCAAGATTGCATCTCCATATACTTACTTGGGGGTTAAGTTTTATGGACTTCGTTTCAGTCTAAGACTAGCCATGCAACCTAGAGTCAACAAGGGGCTCAGCTCCCTTGCCATTCTTGAGCGACAGTGTTTTCGACACCACTTCTAGGACACCACGACTAAGATGTCTCTTCTTGACTCCTTGGTCAAGCTGATTGTCCTTTATGGCTCTATTGTTTGGGGCCCCTCCCTCTTGGAGTTTGACTAGGCCTCTATTGAGAGAGTCCAAACTCTTTTCCTTCGGTGCATTATCAGATGTCACTGGTTCACACCACACAACATTGTTCTGTCTGAGTTTGGTGCTCACCCTTTTAGATTGGGAACCATCTTTGATTTAGTTTGGCTTCTTCACCAGCTTCAGAGCTTTTCCTATTCCTCTGATGATCATCACAGATATTCCTACTTGGCTTACTGTTCTTCTATGGAGGTTGCAGATTCAGACTTTGGTCATAGGTCTCGTTGCTGGTACACCTAGGTCTTTGCTCTCTTGGGCTCGATTGGTATTAGCTTGGATCTTCTTCCCACCTTCCAATTTTCTCTGGGCACTCTAGCCCATCTTCTTCAACCCTTCAGGAATTGAATGAGCATGTTAGACTTGACATCTATAGACAGTATGTTATCACGACCTGGAAGAATCCCCAGGTGGGCTCCATTCGTGCATGGCCTTCTATGCTGAGCACTTTCTTGATATCCAGGATGAGATCATCTTATGTCCCTAGTGTCTCACTTGTTGTTGGACTCATGCTTTTCGCATCTCCTTGGGATCTTTTAGGGTGGGATCTCACTGGCTATGTATTTAGACTAATCACTAGATTGGTAGGGAGGACAGGATCCGTCAGCTTTGTCACCTCGGGGAGGTCGAGACCGAGTCTCACTTTATTTTTTGTTGTCCCATTTACTATGAGATCCGAGGGAGATTCTACTATTTGTTCAGAGAGTGTTGGTCTCTTCGCTCATTCTTTAGATATATTGATCAGGACTATCTTGCACTCTACCTTCAAGAGACCATGCAACTTTGCGAGCACACTATATAGCTCCAACTTTTCTCGACTTCGACCCCTACGCAACTCATCACCTCTTTCTTCAATTCTATAGTTCCTGCCTGAGGATTGAAGTAGCCTCTCTGCACTATTTCTATTCACACTAGATCTGTGAGACCCCATAGATATTATACTTGGAAACATTCCTCTAGTAGACCTCAGAGGCGACCTTCTAGAGTATCTGATTGCCCTAATGTCCACCTTTCCGTTTTGGACTACTTGCTTATGAGGAGTTCTTAACTGTTGTTATTTCTTTTTCTTAGTTCTTTTGCTATTTTGCTTTCATGTTCTTTCTGTGGACACCATTTGGTGCTCCCCTGTTGGCATTTTCCCTTTGTACTATTTCTAGTGCCTTAGACCCTCGTTGGTTTCTTGTTGGGCATTAATAAATTTATCTTATCTTATCTTATCTTGCTTTAGGGAGGACAGTGGGGTTCCAACTAAAAAAAATGCTCTGCTCCTACTATTTTTGTTATCAAACTATTGGAGGGTCATATATCCTTCCTTGATCGAGTACTCACCATCCTCAGAGGGTACCCAAATCAGTTTGTCCTCTTGGTTCAATAAGAAAATAGACCATTGTTGAAGAATATTAAGGAGAAGGATGGATTGATGATCACTGAGCGAGAGAGTTGATAAGTCCTTCCAAATTACTTTTCTTGAGGAGATTTCCATAGCCAATACATAGTCCAACAAATAAGATCCCCAACAGTCGGTCGAAATGGTCATGACATCTTCATATTGATCTAACTGGGAGAGGGGAGGGAGGCCATTCCATGAGTCTGATCAAAATTTGACACTACAACCATTGTTTACTTCCCAAGTTATGTACTTTGTAACAAGGTCTCTAGAATTAACCGTGAAGTTTCATATTACTGATCCCTTAGGAGGGTCAAGAATGAAGAATATTCAGGAGGGATTCTTGTCATCTAAGTATTTCTCTTGCAAGATTTGTCACCATTTAGATCGAGGCTTGGAGTACATTTGCCAAACAAGCTTTCCCTCAAATGCTTTGTTTCTATGGGCAAGATTATGCAATCCAGAGTTCCCCCATGTGTTTTCGTTTGAGCCATATTTTCTAGAGAGATGAGGGGAATCTTCTTATTTTCAGACATGTTACTTTTCCAAAGGAAATCTTGAATGAGTTTCTGTATTTGCTAGATGGTTGCTGCAAGGGCTTTGAGGACCGACAAATAGTAGTTGGGTATTGGAGTTACTACTGGTTTTATGAGCAGAATTTTCTCGGAGAGTGACAACCATCTAACCTTCCAAGATGAAGTCCTATATTTTATTCTATCCATCACAACAATCCAATAGGTAGCTTTTTTGACACCTATTAGTGTAAATAATTAATTATTATTTACACTTTACTTAAAGTTTACTTAGGTTAATGCATTATTATATTAGTTGTCATGTAGACACCTAGGAGTATGCATTGTCATATGAGTTGTCTTGTTGACACCACAAGAGTTAGCAAGTTAAGTAGGCACATGGTCTCTATAACATCTCTTCATGAGATACACCTATGCAAGCTTATCTTCTCATCATCGCACAAACTTCTGTGCTCAATGGAGGATAATCCACTTCTGGTGGGCATGTGCTTAGTTGTCATACTTATCACTTTGCTGACTCCTAGTCATTTTAGTAGGCACTTCTAGTGTGTATATACATCAGATATTCATTCTCATATTGTTATTATGATCATACATTATTTGGTCCATATTGTGCTAAGTTCTTGAGCTTCTTGATCTTGGTGTCATTTTGCCCTAAGGAAAATTCTTAAATGGTATCAAAGCTATACCAAATTCTTACATGGTATCAAAGCAATACCAAATTCTTACAACACCCACAAAGAAGGGAATCCCCATGTAATTAGAGGGTAGTTTGTCAACTGCAAAACCCAAGATCTTAACAATCTTTTTTGATATGATTGTGTTGGTATTGAAGAAAAATATTTTAGATTTATTGACATTGATCTTTTGGCCTAAAACCAAGCATACAAATCCAAGGATTTCTTTATTTGTGTTGCTTGTATGACAGAAGACTTGCCATAGGAGAGTATCATCTACCAAAAAAGAATGGGTAACTGACATGGCTATACCTGAAACATGTGCCCCTTGCCAAAGAGCATTCTCATAGTCTCTAGAAATGCTCTTGCTAAATGCATCTGTCATGATAATGAAGAGGACTAGGGATAATGGGTCACCCTACCTCACCCCTCGAGTAGAAGAGAAGACCCCTGCTGGTTGACCATTGATAAGTACTTAAAACTAAGCCCCTGAGACACAAGCTTTGATCCATTTGCACCACTTATTTCCAAATCCAAATTTGGAGAGAACTTTGAATGAAAAATTCTAACAAACCCTATCATAGGCCTTCATCATGCCTAGTTTAATAACAAAGTTAGACTACTAATTTGAATTGATGGAATGAAGAACTTCATGGGCAACTAAGGCCCCTTCCATTGTTTCTTTACCCAAGATGAAACCTCCTTGTTCCTGAGAAATAATTAAGGGAATAAGATGATGAAGCCTTAGGTAAATAGCCTTAGTGATAATCTTGTATACCAAGTTACACAAAGAGATAGGCCTAAAGTTTGCAAATGTGTTCAGAGCTGCAACTTTTGGGATGAGAGAAATGTTTGTTGTATTAAAACATTTTAGCATTGAACCATTTCTTTTGGATTTTTCCATAGTAGCTAATAGATCATCACAAATGAAATCCCACCATTTTTGGAAAAATAAGGCTGTAAATTCATCTAGCCCTAGTGCTTTGTCTGGGGGAAAGGAGAAGACCACTTTCCAAACTTCCTCAAGAGTAAACAGGGCAAGACGTAATTTATTATCATCATCTGAAACTAATCTTGGAATATGGACAAGAAGATAATCAACTAAAGCATTAGAGGGTGGGACTAAAGTTAGAGGAGCAAGCAAGTTTTTGAAAAAATTAACCCCTTCATTTTGAATACCTTGGGCATCTTCAATAAAATAAGCTATATCACAACATCTCATAGAGGATATAACATAAGCAACCTTCTTTTGTTTTGCTGATGCATGAAAGAATTTAGTGTTTTTGTCACCTTCCTTGAGCCACAACTCTCTTGATTTTTGTCTCCGGTACACTTCTTCCCTAATGTAAAGCTCATTCCACTCATCTTGTAGATATTTTTTCTTGTCATACGAGGCTACATCCAGCCCATGTTGAATGATGTGTTGGTTAATCTTAGCTAGCAACTTACTAACAAGTTTGTTTCCCCTTAAAAACATTTTTGAAGACCCTGTCATCCAATCCTTTATCTGCAACTTGATGAATTTAAGCTTCTTTGAAAATTGGAACATTTTGGTTCCTCTACAAAAGGGAGTTGATCTCCACCATTGTTTTAACAAGGCCTCGAAGTGTGTGTGTATAAGCCACATACTCTCAAATTTAAATGAGGATCCAAATACACGATACTGAGAAGAGACGGTCTAGTCAAAGTTTAGGAGCAATGGAAAGTGGTCAGGTTTAGAAACTGGTAGGATTTCATAATAAAATGAGACTTGAAGGAGCTTCCAGCTCTGAGGGCTGAAGAATCTGCCAAGCCTCTTAGCAATTTGCAGAAAGCCAACTCTTCTATTTATCCATGTGAATGAGCCATTTTGTGGAATGACACCTGATAGATGATTGATTGTTGTAAAGTTCAATTTTTTTTGAATAGTTCTTGGATGAGGAGAGATACCTCCCCTTTTATTAGTATGAAATAGAATAACATTAAAGTCTCTGCTCACTAGTTTACAAGTTCCTCTTATCGGAGATAGAAGACGAGCCATAAACATTTAGAAGCAAGAAAGAGAAATCAAATTTTGTCATCTTCACTATTTACCAGTTATGATCCTATCCAATAAGTTGGCCACTTATAGTCATGGGATTCCATAGGGTAAGAAGACCACCCGAAGCTCCCAAACCTTGCATGTCAAATGACTTTCGAGATGACCATTTATAAATAGTTTTAGCATACACTTCACTGGACAAATTGGTCTCTTTAATTATAAAAATATTCGCCTTAATAGAATCAAGACGTTGCTTGATTCTAATCCTTTTGTTAGAGGCGTTTAAGCCTCTAACATTCCAAGAGATGATCTTCATTGAGGACATGGAGAACCCTGTGTTCTCCATGTTGGTCTCTTTCTCCTTGCTGATCTCCTGTAGACAGTGAATTTACCATCTAATGTGGACTATATCCCTACTACCATTTCCTCTAATACCTTAGCACTATTAGGTTTTTGACCCCGTGTCTTTGGAGTTTTCTGCTCTACCTACTTGGAGGATGGAGTTTGTGCTATTGAAAGGGATTGTGAGTAATCAAAGGAGTCAATAGATGATTGATACTGATAAAAAATATTTTCATCTTCTTCAAGTGACATAATGTTATCCAAATTTTGAATTTATAGTGTACAACAAGGGGCAATTGAATCTGATTGGGGGATCAAATGGGAGCATTCCTTCTTGCTGACTGACTTGATGAAAATAATCCTCCATCTCAAAATTAAGGGCATCGTTCCCTAAGGAAAAATATGAGAGAACTCTTTGTAGAGGAGGAATAGATTAGGGGCATGAAATTGTATCTTGCCCTTGATCAATATTACACTCGATCTTGTTATAGTTGATATTCTCAAAAGATTTGTGGGAATTTCTTGATATTGTTACCCCATCAATAGATGAGCACAAGAAAACTCCACTCTTTGAAGTTCATGTCTCATCAATCACGATAACTCCTTCTACTGCAATTTCATTAATCATGGAGACCACCAGAGAATATAGCGTATTATTAACTATATTTTGAAGAGTCTTATCTGAAACCTTATGCCCTTGTCTTGGGAAGTACCCGATCATGGCATCAACTAGTTTGTCTTGAAAGATGAGATCGTGTGCTAAATAATCTCTCTTGTCCATATGGGTATCTGTCGACAATAGGTATATCGGTGCCGAGTGAGCTGAAGACTGAAGTATCAAATTTGGGTGTAGAAGAGAGAAAATACAATTAAGAGCCTAGAGAAATTTATGTACCATCAAAAAATAATTTGTGACGGTCTCACTCATTTCAGCTTGTAGACAACAATATTGGTGCTTAGTAAAGGATAAATCCATTTGCTTATGGAGGCACAACCTCAAGAAGTCAAACTTCGCCTGAATGTTCTATTTCCTAATCGAACACCTATATAGATCTAATATGTGATCCTCACATATTGAGATCTACATCATTTCTTGTGATTGACAGAGCGAGGTAAGGTGCCTGAGATGATGCTGAAAACTATGAGTTATGCTTGTGTCCTAAATCAGAACTTATTATGCCCAAATGCCCCATTTTAGTAAACCCACTTGTTAGTAGTGCATTTCCATATAAATTAGCTATTTGATGAGTGCCAAAGAGAGGGAAAGAGCATACAAACTTTCTAAATAGTTGAATTTGAAAAAAAAAATCCATTTTAGTGATGAAAGGTTTCAGCTAACTAGCAAGAATACATAAATTGAATCCAAAAATTTCCCTGTTTTGAGAAAAAAATCTAGATACAATTTTTAAATTATTGGAACTAATAACCAAATCTATTTACTTGGACCAAGTAATACACATTCAAAATATCACGAATGATCACCTAAGAAGGTTTATGAAAGATCAAATATGAAAAATACAAGGATCATAATTTATAAATGATCATGTTATCAATGTTTTCAACAATAGCTTAGCATTTTGCGGTAAAAAACAATATAAATGCATATTTACAGCTATAGCAAGAATTTATGATCAACATCCTGTCATATAATGATCTTGAAGAATTAGCATGATAATAACATAGGCACTAAAAGAAAGTATCTTCTTTTGATAGATTGCAATAAATAAGAAAATAAGAAGATGATCTTGAAATGTAAAAACTTTTCTATCAGATTTTTATTCTACTATTCTGCAAGTTTGGAGCAGTTGAAAGATAATGATAATTTCTCTTAGAATGTGTGGCATACGACAACATTTGATCTCTCTATGATGTCATCTTGAAGGTAGACAACATGATTAGCTTATTTGAAGGGGATACGATAAATCAGACTATTGGTTTTTTGGTTAAGATACATACCAAAAGATTAGAAATGGAAAAGAATTCAGAAATTATCTAGTGCGTTTGTTCTTCGGTCCCTTAGACTGCTTTGGTCTCGTGGACACCATTAAAAAACATTCATTCATTCATTCACTAACTTTTCTAGCATATTTTTTTCTACTAATATTATCTTATTTAATTAGTATACACTTTAATACCTTTTGATTGTGATTTATTAATTTTAAAATTAATTTTATTAATTATGAATTCTTATAAAATTATAAATAATAATAAAATATATTAGAATTATTTTTTATTGATATTTTAATTTAGTGAGCTTGTAAAATGACAGTTCAATCTTAGCATGTTGAGATCTCAAAGCAACCTCTCCAACACTCTTATTTCTAATTCAACTTAAACATGCAAAAATATCCTATAGATCATCTCCTCAACACAAACGTTAGGACAAGTACTTAACAATAAGTTTTCTTTGTTGCATAGACCATGTTTATCAATGGATCAAAACATCATGCAATAGTGGATAAATAAAATTCAAAAGTTATATTAATGTAATTTTTAATCTCAGATTGGTTTTGACATATGAGTGACAACACACTTGAGTCATTTGCTTAGTTCATTCCGAACAAGTAGTGTATGTTGAGCGTAAGTTGTTAGATATATAGTATGTGTTGAGTAACTAGCAAGTGCCAAGTAGATAGTATATGCTGAGTGACTAATGGATGCCGAGTCATTTAGAGGTGAGGTTACAACATTGAAGATTTAGTGGATGCCGAACATTAGACACTTCAAGTGTCAAGTAAATAGTTTTGGACATAGTTGTTTCTAATAGCACAAACTTCTATGTAAACCATTTTTGAGCCAATTTAGGGATTTTTTTGTGATTCTAGATGATAAGGACAAATCTATATTGAGGATCCCTATGCATTACATGCAACCAATTAGTTGAAGGGATGTTTTAAGCGGCAAAATGGGTGAATCAAAATCGTTGATTCATACCTAACCCTAAGTCACTTAGGTCTTCTTAAGGAGGAAAAACCCTAAACATTGTATGAATGGAAGAGAGAAGTTTGCATCCGCAAACAAAGAATTCATGGTGGCTAAGGACTTGTGAATTGAGATACATTACAAAATCAGTTAGAGGAGAATAGAGGAAAGGAGTTAGAGGACATAAGTGATCAATCTAATTAGAGAGGATCAAGTACACATCAGGAAAGAGGTGATTTGTTATCTAGCAACAGAGTGCTAACCGAAGGATCATTGCTGAGACATTCTAGCAGGTGAACCAGTTAAATCTCTTAACAAAGTATTCATAACAGGCTATTGTAAATCCTTTAACAAGGTGCTTACTTCATTGTAAATTAAAGTCCTTTAATCAAGTACACTTCTAACAAGATGTTGAAATCTTTTAACAGGGTAAGATCTAACAATCTTGTAAGCCTTTAACAGGGCATACCTATAATAGGGCAGATCATAGTTTATGATCAAATATTGTAGCTTTCATTGGATACACTTTATTACTGCAGTAGTGGAGATTTGTCGGTGTCATCACCATCCAAAGTTTACCTTCTCATTGGAGGGTTTCTGGGTAATCAAATATCTTGTGTCATACATGTGTTGAATGTTATTTGCTTTCATGCTATTGAAGAATACGTTTAGCTAGCTATTTTAGTTTACATGAAAATTGTGAGATGGATGTGCGGTGAATGAATTTATGGTTAAAATTTTGAAGGACTGAGTCACCCCCCCTCTAAAAGTTTACTTTCCCTATTGTATTTCCAACAATAATCATGTTCACCATATCAAATGGTCTTTTCTCAATGCACAACACACAAGGTTTTATTTGGCTAGCTCAACAATGCCCCTTGGGAACCATGATCAACAAGGTTGGTAATCCCTTATTGCTCTATTTAAGCATGCCTAGTGTACTAGAAGGTATTGCTTGCATGTGATTTTCTAAATTCACATGTCCACAAGGATTGACTTAGTACTAACCTTTAAAAGGTGATATATTTTTCTATAAACTTTTCTTGATTAGATTGTGTCAAAAAAATCATCATCATTTCAAAAAAATCTTCATTAGCTCTCTTGCAACATGATTATGAATCACGTAGTATTATTCAAAATGTTGATGAATTTTTTTTGACACAATCTAACCCAAAAAATTGAATATTATTCTAATTATTTGAGAAAATATAATATCTCTAACAAATATTTTAATACATAAGCCCCTAAAAATACATTTGTGAGACCCATAATACTCGTAAGAATTACAAAACTATGTTTTCATTTTCATAATATTTACTTCTACTAGACTTGATGTCTTTACAATAACTTTAAAAAAAAAATGGCATTTCATCTACACAAAAATTAGTATTGATACTTAATCAAATAATAACCAACAACCACAACTCACCCATTGCACAGATTGATGCCAAAAATCAAAATGAACTTATTTAATACATGATCAAATAAGTAGATCTTTACTTAACTATATACCTAATATACATGCGACATTCACACCATCTTCTATTAATGACACCAACAAAATTAAACTTAGATTATGCCACATACCCATAGACAAATATTTTATTTTGTTAGTCACATGCCATCCCAATGTAATTTGGACAAAGGCAAAACTCATGAGGGCTTTACTCAGTGAACTTGGGTTATAACATGTGTGTCTGTGTCATACTTAAAAATCACCCTATTTTGAAAAAGCATTTCCCTATACGTATTTCTTGTCACCCCTTCCCAATACACAACATAAATTAAACCCCCCCCAAATTTTGGCATGATATTAAATGCATCATATTTTTCTTTGACAATTTTCATACCTCTTTATATTTCTATTGATATCCAAATCATTGTTTTCCATTTAAAGCAATTTAACCCTACTTTGAATTTTGAGAAAAACATGAATTTGAAGTACCTTGACTAGTCATTCCCTCAATCACCCTTCTTAAGTTATCACTAAGATTCTACATTTGAGCAGGTAGGGAGATACCTTTACAAAGGTTAATGAAGCTACAAAATTTTTCTTCCAAATTTCAACCACGCAGTCAAAACTGATATCAATACTTTTTCATAGGTCATCATGAGGTTTCTGAGATTTGATCCAAGAGAGTATTGTTTTTCGAAAAAGCGAACCGTAAGTGTCATCATAATGTTTGAAAAGTTATTAAAACCAAATTTGTCTTGGCTCTTATATATTTCATTTTCTTGCAGGTGCCAAAAGTAGAGGTTGTGAAATAGAGTAGTCATCACTATTTATAGTAAGTTACCTCATAAAAATCATCTATTTATAGCAAGTTTCAAAAAAGTTTAGTCAACCCCAATTGATAACTCAACCATCCATGGCTTCACATTCCAACAAAAAATAACATTATGTTAATGGATTTTCCACCACCACACATGGCAACCAACTCCTTCATGAAGAAATTTAAGTGTTGGTATATCAAACTCCTTTTGTTTTCAATATTTTTATGTTGGTGATTCAAAAATAAAGATACTAAAGAAATCCATTTAGACATCAACAATTTAGTTAAAAGCTCACCATAAAGAATGAGGAAGTAAATTTTAGTTTCCCTTTTTAAGACGTCCACACTTGAAAGGTTATGCATATATTTCTTAAAAGTGAACCATAAGTATCATAATAATGTTTGAAAGGTTCTTAAAACCAAAATTTTCTTGGTTCTTATATATTTTTTTGTTTAGTAGGTACCAAAAGTAGAGGTCATGAAATAGAGCAGTCATCACTATTTTGCAGGGAATGAAATGGCCTAGGTTGCGATATAGTGAAATATCACTATTTGACAAGTGACTTTTAAGGGCATTTTGAAGTGGTGATAAATTTGTATTTTGTGGAGGTAGTTGTGACCACTCATGAAATGGAAAAAGATTGTCTCCATCTTGTGGAAGCAAAAAGATGGACTTGCACTATATATGGTGAAGGGGAAATTAAAGTGAAATGATTTCCACTTTTTTGTGATGATAGAACACACATGTGGATATATGAAGCAAACTAGATGTTGATAAACTCAAAACTATAAAATATAATGTACACATTAAATGTGTTCAGTGGTAAAATGAAAGAACTTTAATACAATGTAGGCCTCCACTTTACAAGGCATTGATCCATTCAAATATGTGCATGTAAGGGAAAGAGGGGGATTTACAAGTATGATTCCACTTATGATATGAATTAGATTATCTAGGACCAAGAGGAAGAAGGGTGCTAATACTAAATCCAAGTTGTAAAGAGGAATGCAATACCAAGAAATGCACTCTCCTAGGCCCTTGATAGGATAACATGAATGTGAAATTGAACTAATTTCTTAGGAAATATAAATCTAGATGCTATGTGAATACAATTAGCCCAATTAAGATGTAAATCTAGGGCAAAGATATGAAATGTAAAAGACTCACCTTGAAATGTGCAGAGGAAAATGTGTTTATACCCAATAAATTTTGAATCTAAATCTTTTCTAAACTTTCATCCGTCAATCTTGGAATGAAACGACAAAAGGGAAAAAGCCCAAAAATATCATCAAAATTTGAGGGTGAAGGACAAGGTTGATATGGAAGGACATCCTACAACAAGGTTGACGTAGTTTACGGCCCTGAAACTAACAAATCCAAAAAACTTGCAAACTGTAGGTTCCATTATGTAATTCTTTTCACTCCCAACCTACAAATAAACACCAAAAAGAAAGGTTTGGAGGTTGAGGTTTGATGAAGGATTTCCTTGGTCAAGCCCTATGTTAAGGAATGAAATGTAAATATAAATCACTATAAAGAACAAGATAAATGTTAGGATTCACCTTGCCTATGCATATGTAATGGAGATCTTGTATTAGGAATGTAGGATATATCTACACTTTGCAATGGATCTATTATAACTATGTTATGGTGCCATGAATATGGATATGTATCAATGAAGAGGACGAATGCTGCAATGCGGATCTCCTCCCTTGATGGCCAACAATACACTAGATCTTGAAGAGGAAATGCTTGCAAAGAATTCTCCAATGCTAGATAGAAATCCACTTGCTTGAAAATGCTTGATTGCTTGAACTCCTTAAATGAAAAAGTAAAAAATATTCAATAAAGAGAAAGAGCTTGAATCACTTGAGATGAGATATGAAAATGAAGCCTCCAAGTCTCCTTATATATGAGTTTTCAGGCGAGAAAATGATACAGGCAACTAGATAATGTCACAAAATATTTAAACTGCTGTGGAATTTTGGACCCCAAGATTTGGAACTACCAGAGACTAGGGTTGACCTAGTCCAAGACTATCTCAACTTGGGAGGACTAGGCTGACTTGGGTTGACTTGGTCTAGGAGGACAGGTCCTAGGTGCCACAAAGAGCCACGATAGATACTATAGAGATAAGTTGGATAGATGGAAGAGAGAAGAGGAATAGAAGAGCGAGCATGAACATATCCATGGTCTAAAGAGGGAATCATGAAGAGGAGAGAGCTAAAAGGTCTTAAAAGGTAAGTGTGTCCATTTTTAGACGAATACATATAGCCCCCACTTTAGTGGGAGTATGAGTTTCCTAAAACTCATGGTAAAGTAGATCAAGAGCAAAAGAGAAAGTCTTATTATGACTAAAGAGGAAAGAAATCATCAAGCCCCCAATAGACTTGAGTCCTGTCACAATCTAGAGTTAAAATAAGAGAGATAAGCACTACAAAACAAAGGGGTGCAGTTTCTTGTGCAATAAAGTTTGTGTGCCTTATTGTGAACCACACAAGGAAAAGGAACAAGAGAAGAACTAGGGGAAAAGGTCTTTGAAAAAGGGGATTTCATTGCAAGTGTGTGTGGCATGCTAGTTAGTCCATCAAGGGATTCAAGTTCAATGGAACTCCATGTCCCAAAAAGAAGAATAAAAAAGAAATCCAGGCTAAGGATGTGTGTTTCATTATGGGATCAAGATTGAGCTTCCTAAACTGTTAGTATTCAAAAGAAGGGTAAAAAAAAAGAATCAAACCTTCCAAGTTGTTAGAGTTTAGAGAGAGATCCCAAAAGAGACCAAGCCCCCAGGAACTGTCCAGAGTTCCTAGAAACTAAAAATGAAAAAGAAAAAAAAAAGAGAGGATAAAAAGGCATGAAATAACAATGCATAGATTTAGTTATACCTTAGAAATCATACCAAGCTATACACAAAATCCATATTTGTATTCCATGGAAAAAGGATGAGCGGAGTGTATGTAGAGTAATAGCTTTAATGGAAGCGTACATGCATCCACCAAATAACATTTCCACAATGAGATACCCCTAAGAGAAGAAACATATCAAGGGAAATGAGAACAAAAATAGATAAGGAACAAAAGGGATCTACTAACTAAGGGGTCAGTAAGATCATGTGATAATATATAGTATTATGTCAATTATGAAAATATCATCATTCCCTAAAGGAAGTAGAACCACAACAAAATGGAGGAAGAGACACAAAAGAGATATGAGCAAGAGTCTTTTTGGGTCAATAACATGGAGACCAAAAAGAATCAGTGCTACCATATCATAAGCAACCAAGATGACTAAACAAGACCATGGGTGCAAACAATAGCACTTGCATAAGATAAAATATAATGACATATAGAAGAAGATAGATACAAATAGAATAATGTAGACAATAGAGTGATAACTTTATCCCCTTGCACTCAAAAAAGAAACAAGGATTGTCTAAAGAAATAAAAAAGGAAATAGAAAATAGAAGCACAACACGAGATACACACAACACAAGAACACTAAAAAGTATCATTATGGGTCGAGTTCACATCAAGCATTCCACGTGCCCCCCATCTCAGTTTGAGATGCTAGGGGAAGGATGACAACTCACAAGAAGAACCATATCCATAATAGTAGGAATCACAGTAAGTTCTAAGCAAGGACTTTGAGAGTCACTATGCTCATTACTAGGAGTGATTGCAAGCTCCATAGAAAACATGTTAGGTAAATCACTATCTACAATAATTAAATCATTATCATTACTATCATCTAAATTATTTTCTATATCTAGATTAGCAAAATCTAAATAACAAATAAAATCACCATTTTCTTCCAAGTGTATAGTGTTACCTTGTTGAACCTCCTTCAAAGATGCACGTAGGGTGTGATCAAAGGAAAGTAAAGGTTGAGATGAATATGTAGGAAAGAACCAAGAGAATGAGCCTGAGCATTAGCTCTAGTTTGATGACTCTTGCAATGTTGACAAGCATGTTGATTACAAACAATTTTATGAGAGATAACATAAGGATTATGATCAACTACCAATATAGGTTCTATAGAAGGAAGATAATTGGTTGAGATACAATAGTAGAAGGAATAGATGTAGAAGATAAAATAGGTGTAGAAGTAGAAGGTGTAGATGAAATAGACAAGACATAGATGGTAAAAAAACCTTAGGAAGAATAAGCTCCATAATCTTAGATACTTTATGTTGTTGATAGTTTCTATAAAGATGATCAAGACAAGTAGGTGGTTTTTTAGGACAAGATGGCCAATAAAAATCAATCCCAACACAATCTCTAGGGCGTGATAGTTTATAAAAATAATGATTAGTGATAACAATGAATCCGTCACAAGAAAATTTTAATACATTTATGAATAGGGGAAGAAACAACTCACATGACTGGAAAGCCATGACATACCAAGCTTAACTTGAAATTGATTAGAAGTAGGAATAACCAGAAAGGTAGTGAAACTAGTTTTCTCCAAAACAATAACAAATAAAGTTACAAAACCTTGAGGTTGGTAAAGAAAACCACTACAAGTTTGAATCCATACAAGAATTGAATCATACGTATCTCTATGTAATCCTTTATTAAAAAAGTGTCCTTTGGTGATAACATTCACAGAAGAGGAAGGATCAACCAAAGTACTACAAGAAGGAATATGAGCCACTCTAGCAGCGATGTAAAGAGGACCATTAGATATCTTAAATATATCTGACTAACTAAAGCTAATAATAGGTGGTATTTTTTGAGGATTAGGTGGATAATAAATCAGAGGTTGAGACTCTAACTCAACATGATTAACCATATGATTCACTTCTTCTATCTTCTCATCATAAGAAATATGGAAATAAGAAGAAGAAGGTTGATTAATGAAATTCACTGAGTGTGAAGGAAAATGATTAGTGTAAAAATACAAATTCTAATTAGGTGATGCACTAGACTTGTTCGTATGATTAACTTGAGTATAAATAGAAATATCCCTAGAATCAATAAAGTATTGAATACCATTCTTCAAACCATAACACTTTTGAATATGATGACTTGGTTGACAATGATATTGATATAAAGCTTCAGAATCAAAAGACTTAGGAAAAGGTTTACTAGGATCAATAGGACAAAATAGGAGGAAGATTAAGAACATGAGTGTGAATCAACTTAGTCATCACCTTAGACAAAGGCTTAGATAAGTCAATAAATTGACAATTAGGACAAAATACAAAGGAAAAACTAGTCATACCTCAAGATGTAGTAGCCACTAAATCACTATCTATATGTGGAGATTTTATTTTGATCAAGTTTTTATATTTAGAGAACTTGTTTGAATGTTTGACAACATCACTCTTATCACTAGAAACAAGAGCCATTAGAGTAGAGATCTCAAGTTGACTCACTTGTAACTAGTAATGGTGAAGTACTGCACATAGGTGTGAAAAGGTGGTATACTTAGCAAGGAGAGTCATAGCCCTAATTTCTTTTTGTAAATTAGAAATAAAAATGTGTTGAATATCATGATCAGGCATAGGATAAGAAATCTGAGCATACATATGTTTAAGCTTGCCAATAAAATCAATAACTTTCTCGTTAACATTCTACTTACAATGCATTTAAAAAGTTAAAGAAACTTGTGGACCAATATTATTTTGAACTATTTAATGAAAGCATTAGCAAGAGTTTGAAAAGAATCAATAGAATAAGGAGGTAGAGATAAATACCATTGCAAGAATCTATCCCTAAAGGTGTGCAGAAATAACTTAGTCATAAGCCTATAGTCATGAGAAAAATCACTACATATAGTTTGGAAAGTTTTAACATGAATCATGAGATATCCCTTACCATTATAAGTCTCAAGATGAGGTACCTCAACATATTATAGAATAACAACACAAATGATATCTAAAGAAAGGGGACTCACCATATCACATGTAGGAATATTGTACTTAGATTGGATTAAGTGATCAAGTTGTTGTTGTAAAGAAAAGATGGTTTTAACCAAGGTACTAATAGTAGGATCCTCATAAGGATTAGACATATTAGAAAAGGTATTAGAAATGAAAGGAATATGTAAGGATGTTAGTAGAGAATTGGAAGGAATGGGTAAAGGGTTTGAATAAGTAAAAAGAACCACATTATATGAAGGCAATGAAGAAGGAATGGAAGTCACATGAAGTGAAAGACTATGAAAAAAACATGTAAAGGAGTGGAAAATTGTGTAGAATTAGTCATAAGAGGCAGAGCATATGTAGGCATGCTGGAAGTAGTGGTAGAAATTGCGATAGAAGGTTTAATACTTGCAGAAGAAAGAGGAGGGTATCCTAAATCTTGAGCACATTCGTCAAAGACTTAACATGAGTATTAATAAGGTGAGATATACCATGTAAGATAGAAATGTTATTATCATCATTATTAACAAGATTCTTAAGAGTTTCAACAACAACAACACTATCGAGATTCTGATTTTCTTGAGCAAGCCAAGTTTCCAATTGATCAAATTCACTAGAAATCTTATCAACTTGCAAGGGAAGAACTCTTAAAGGATCATCCTTATCATGAGATGAGTGAGAAGAGTTATGCTCCATGATAGGATTAAGATCATGAGAAAAAAATGTGAGTACCATCAAAAAAACTCATGAGTCTATAGATTTTCCAAACGAGAATGTTATATATTGGGCTTTGTGTAACTAGGCTCATAAAAAGAGATCACAAAAGAAAAATCTATTGAGATCTTACCAAAGTAAAGAATATCCAACATAAGAGGAAAATATATTCAAAGTAATCTAATGCCAAAAAGATACAGGGTTCATGTTGGTAAGAATATCAAATTCCAATAAAGAGGGTAAAAAGTTGGGTTCACAAAAAGAAGGTAAACACATAGAAGAAATAATCTAACTCCAAAAAGAAAGCAACACAAGTCGGGTTCACCAAAATATTTAGTGTTAAAACAGAAGCACTTTAATAGGATGTAGGCCTCCACATTACAAGGCACCGAGCCATTCAAATATATGTGTGTGAGGGAAAGATGGGGATTTCCAAGTATGATATGAATTAGATTAGCTAAGACCCAACAGATGAAAGGTGCTAATACTAAATATAGGTTGTAAAGAGGAATGCGATACCAAGAAATACACTATCTTAGACCCTTGATATGATAATTTGAATGTGAAATTGAACTAATTGCTTAGGAAATGTAAATCTAGATGATATGTGAACATAATTATCCCAATTAAGATGTAAATCTAGGGTAGAGGTATGAAATAAAATGAAATGTAAAAGATTTGCCTTGAAATGCGTAGAGGAAGATGTGTTTATGCTCAATAAATTTTGGATTTGAATCTTTTCCAAACTTTCATCAGGGAATCTTGAAATAAAATGACAAAAGGATCAAAACCTAGAAATCTCCCCAAAATATGAGATAGAAGGACTAGGTCAGAAAGGAAGGACATCCTACAACTAGGTTGACGCAGTCTATAAATCCAAAACTAAGACTCCAAAAAACTTGTGAACTATAGGTTCCATATTTGTAATTCTTTTTTCTCCCAACCCCTAAATCAACACAAAAAATAAAGGTTTGGGGTTGGGTTTGATGAGGGCTTGCCTTGGTCAAGGCCTAAATTAAGGAGTTAATCATAAATGAGAAATGTAAATGTAAATGACTATAAAGAACAAGATAAATGTTAGGATTCACCTTGTTTGTGTGTATGTAATATGTATATAATGTAGATATTGAATAAGGAATGTAGGACATTTATACTCTTTGCAATGGATCTATAATAACTCCATCATGGTGCCATGGATATGGGTATACATCAATGAAGAGGATAAATGCTTCAATACATATCTATTCCCTTGATGGCCAACGATATGCTAGATCTTGAAGAGGAAATGATCACAAAGGATTCTCCAATGCTAGATAGAAATCACCTTGCTTGAATGCTTGAAAAATGCTTGAATGCTTGAACTCCTTAAATGCAAAAGGAAGAAATCTTTACTAGAGAGAAAGAGCTCGAATCACTTAAGACAAGATATGGATGAGATATGAAAATGAACCCTCTGAGACTCCTTATATATGAGTTTTTGGGAAGGAAAACAATACAGGCTGATTGGATAACAGTCACAAACTAATTAAACTCTCTAGGAATTTTGGGCCTCAAGATCCATAATTGTTGGGGATTAGGTCAACCTAGTCTAGAACTATGTCAACCTAGGAAGACTAGGTCAACCTGGGTCAACCTAGTCCAAACTATGTCGATATGGGTTGACCTGGTCCAGGAGGACAAGTCCTAGGTGCCATAAAGAGCCAAGGAAGATACCATAGAGATAAGGTGGAAAGATGGAAGCGAGAAGAGGAAAAGGAGAAAAAGAAGAGTAAGCATGAGCATATCCATGGTTTGAAGAGGGAATCATGAAGATGAGGGAGATAAAAGGTCTTAAAAGGCAAGTGCATCCATTTTAAGATCATACAAAATGTACACAAATGACCATCTAAAATTATGAAAGATTATTGAGATAGGAGCAAATCATGTGTGGAGAACTTGTACAATTTTGGACACAAGTTGTAAAAGTGGAAAAACTTTATAGACATGAGTTAAACAGTAAGTTAAATCTTCTTTCTAAGCTTGAAAAAAAATCAATTTAGCAATGCATAAAATGAAAGAATTCGTAGGAACTATACATTAAGGTTATAAAGAAAGAAGAAGAACTCAAGATTTCTTGTTGAGAACTTTATTATATGTGTTGTTAGGGTCAAAGGGTATTAGTACTAAGAATTTATTTTACAACTTATAAGTAGAGCATACAGATGTGATACTATCGGTCTAGAGCTAGACCTTGTTTTGATATTTCCATATCTAGGACAAGTGTATTCAGAAGGAAACTCCATGAAATTTAGACTTAGCTAAACTCATAGTTCCTGATGTGTTTGTAGAGATTGAATTTATTGACCTATCAATATAGAATTATAGAATGGAAACCAATTAGTAAGAGAGATTGATGATAATCATATTTATTTGTTCCTAAGTCATGTACAGTAATGTGTTTCAGTTTGAATAAGAAAGGTTTGACAAATATAATAAGAGAGTAGTATCTTGTTGATTACCAATGGTTGGTAAAGTCTTTCATCCTAAGGAAAGTGACATACTTCAGAGAGGGGGAAAAGTAATAGGTTAGTGCCCATTTTGGGATGTGTCTCATTTTCTACTCAAGGCATGTTTTTTTCCCAAAAAAATTACAATGGTTAGTGTCAAGTATGTGGTGAATACCAAATTTGGGATGCCTATTTATTTAATGTTTATGTCCATGAGGATCCAAAACCCTAATTTCAATCTAGATTTCAACATTTCTAGTGGACTCAAAAGGCTTATGCATGACCAGTTGTTAAATTGGAAGAAAAAAGGGCTTTTATACTCTATTACTTGATCTTGTTCCGCAAAAGTAATTATTTCAGTTATAGTATGGAATTAACTACTACACACAACCAAGGAAATAGGCTTTTTGTCCAACTCTGGTGTCATATATAGGACAAAGACAAAAGAGACTATGATTTTAGGATATTTCTAGATTCATTTGTTATATGGGTATTCAAAGCATTAAGACATTAAGTTGAGAGGTTTCCTTTCAAGATAAGGAAATTTATAAGGCCACTAGAGTATGATCTTGAGAAGGGTCATACTCATATCTTCACAAATTGGTTCATAAAGAGGGACCATACTCTCATTAGGTTGTATGGGTGCAAACAAGCTCCTCATAACCTACCAATTTGTGTTCCTTAAACAATAGCCTCTTAATATTTCATGTGGAAGATGTTATAGTTGGAAAAGGGACACATATCTCCAAGGAAGAATATGACCATTCTTCCTCACTCATCCAATTACATAGGGTTTTCTATTGGTTTTGATGCCCTTGAGCATCTCCAAAAAGAAATTTGCAGAGGGATACCATCTAGAAGATGGAGATGAAAGTGAATATGGCCCCAAGGGATACATAAATTCATTTATTGCAATAATTAAGCATTAGATAAACATAAATGAGGATATTTCTTAAAATTACACAAATTTTTATAAGGTGATGCAAAGGGAAATGAAGTGAAACATCCTCAAGAAAATCGAAGAGGATAAGACAAAAAATGAATAACCCCTTTTTCATGGTGAGGAGGACCATAAAATTAAAAACATAGAATTGTGTTTCAAAGAGTTTGGAAAGTTACATACAATGATCATAAGTGGTGTACCATTAGAGGCTAAGTCTCCTCCTAAAAAAAATTTAAATTTATTATTCATGACTCAACTTGGGTTGCACCTAAGTTTCCCTCCAACTAGTGGCATAAATGTGATGAAGTGGTATATATTGTACCCTATGATGTGTTTGAAGGATCAGGGGATACAAAAGAGATTGCTAGGGCACTTAAGGCACTTGGAAATGATGAAGAAGTAAATAATCATGAATCAATATGAACTTGATCACCTATTAATCTTGATTACAGTTGAATAAACTTCACTGAAAGTGTTTTAGAAAACAATAAAGTAATGAATGCAACACTATAAAAGAAAGTAGATTTGCACAAAATCATACATCAATGACATTGAGATTTTGTACATGGAAACCATCAATGAGAGGATCAAAACTATATATCCTCTGGCCCTTATAATGCATGTAAAGGGCTGCCATGTTAAAGACCAAAATTTTTCTTTTTAATAACACATCCTATTAGGCATGTTCATAACTTGTGAGGATTAAAAAATATTGTGAAAACTACTTGGTTAGAGGATTTACCAATTTCTTTTTGAGTGACAAATTGTAAGAGGATTTACAAAAGATTACTACTGAAGCTTTCTTTATCAAAGAATTACAAATACTTTTAATGGTGACAAGGCAATATAAGTGAGTGAGCTAAGAATAGAAATTTATTTTCTTGTTGATCTTTATTATGTTTTCATAAAGATGCATTGATTTTATTCATTTCTCTTTCTTTCCTTGTAAACTTCCCTAGTTCACTTCTATGTTTTTGTTCTTAACATCCAGTCTATTGTTCAACTCTCTTCTCTAAAAATCTATTCTCCTTCACTATCTTGCACACTCAATATGAGCAATTTTTTTAATTTATAAACAACCATAACAAAAACAACTCCAATAAAGTGAATTCTAAGTGTCATACACTTTTTAATGTTTGGATGTTGTCACCAAAACATAATCCTTCTCAAATTCAAATTTGAAATTCATTCTCAAGGTATTACAAAAATATTCTTTCCACCTACTAGTAGGGTCTAGATTGGTAGGTTCATCAATCCCTTTGTGAGCCTATATATAGCCTCTATCCTTACATCATTCCACCACTTTGACTTGTATGCTTGTCACATCACTCTTTCTAACTTTCCTTACATCCTTTCACATCTCTGGTGACCCTTTGTCCTCAATCCTATGTCCAACTATTTTCTTTCCTATTTCCCAGTTGTGACTACAATTGGGCCACTAAACACATGTTAACCAATAAACCTTTCCAGCAATGGTTGCATCTTCTTCTTTACAACACTTAGATCATCTTTTTCTAGTTGCTAATCAATGAAAACACATAATCGATATGCTAAGTATTAGAGTTACCTTTCTATAGTCTTCATGCCAATGAGACTAGTAAGTCCAACAATCTGCCCCTTTGGCATTAATGTAAAACCCTTGAACAATCCTTGACCTTCTAGTCAGAGTTTTAGCTAACACTCACTATATCTACATTCTTCCTATTATACTGGTGGAGAGGTATATGCCACTACGTAGACTTAATTGAAAGTCCATTGGAACTCCCCCTTTAACATGATATTCTTTTCCTAGGTTCTTTGTGTTTTTTCTCCCCTATGAGTTTTCCTCTTTGAACATTCTCCCTCATTCTTATGCCTTTCTTCTTTGCAATGCTTCTCTTCATTCTCTTCTTCTCATAATCTTCAATTTTCTGAACCTTTCATCAATCTTCTCTAGTCTTCTCCCTCCTTCAACTCTTCCATTTTTCATCTTCTGTCTTCTCACCATTTAGTCTTATTTTTCTCCCTTAATTCTTCTCCCTCTTTTTTCATCAATGATGAAGAGTTAGTCAAACACATCCTTGTATTGAATCTTTGTATTGGGAATATGTTTTTCCTATGATGCATTTATATTGGTGAGAGAAATGGTCATATTTCTAATATTGGCTAGGTGTTCTTCAATTCCATCTAGTGTTCTAATTAGTGCTTGGAAATAAGTACTTCAACATCCTTGATGTGTCCTTGGATAGTACCTCTTTGAGGTGACAATATGCTTTGCAATTCCATAAGTCTTAGAATTACCCTTTCTTGTTCATCTTTGACTTTTTGAATTAAGTTTATGGTACCTTGAGTCTTAGATATACTCCATTACTAAATTAGTTATTGCATTAATGATATTTGCACTAGTTGAATTTTTTTTTGACATTTGTGTATGGTCTTCTCTAAGTCACTTGTAAATGAGCTTGGGTCAAACACTTTTTTTAGTAAGTTGGTGTTATGGCCTTAAGTGGCTTGATCATTTCATCTTTCAAATTTTGCAGTGTTTCCTTTTTTGTCTCAACTAGGTCTATGAGATGCTCAATCCTCTTTTCTTCTATCTTCTTTTCTACTATTTCTTGATATTTGCTACTCTTTGATGTTGTCAACAAAATTTGTAAGCTAACTAATGAGATATGTATTAGGATCATATGTGGCATTTGAGGCTAGTTTTTTAATTATGTCTCTTTTCATGACCAATTTTTTGGCCCTTTGTTGTCTCTTCTTACTATGTTGATCTTCTCATGTATATTTAGAATACTTGAATATTCCTTAAGCTCTTCTACATCCAGTTGTTTTACCTTGGGTTTCCTTTATGCAATGATTGTATCAAGAGTTTTCTTCTCTTATTCTATTTCTATATTTTATTCAAAGAGCTCTCCTTCATCTTCAGAACTATATGATAAAGATGATGATGATGGTAATAATTGTTGACCCTTTCACCTTCTCTTCCTATTGGGTTCACCTCCTTCATTCCTTGACATACTTCTTGCACTTATGCTTTTCTATCCAATTGTCTTGCTCTTAGACATCTTGGATCTTGAAGGTGTTACTTTTTTTTTGATGACTCAACCTTTTCATGTTGTACTTCTTTTCATGAAAAAGTCAAACTTATTCTTTTCTGGTGACTCCTATTGCACTTTCTCCTTAGGAGTATTTCTTTCTTTGGAGGTGATTCTTCCCTTATAGGGGGCTACATCATCTTAGGTGTGTTCTCTTTTACCTATTCCTCAACTCTTTTTGGAGATGATTCATCTACTTATGTAGCCACCCTAATGGTTTCTTATATATCTTATTGAGTCATAATGACAAGTGACTCAACTTTATCTTTTCTTCCTTTTCTCTTTAGGGAGTTAGTTGTGAGTGGATTACCTTGTGCAACTAGCGAATCATTGTCTCCCTATTCAAAATCCACAGTTTAAATTTCTAGTGTACTTAGTTTCTTTTGTGGTTCCTATTCTCTTTTAGGAATAGATGTGACTTTAATATGGACTACATTTCCTATACCTTTTCTCACTCTTTGTTCCTCCACCTTTCCTTCTTTTTCCTTAGCATCCTTATCTATATCTTTTGATCCTAGTTGTTCCTTGGTTCCTTTTTTATGTTTCTTCAAAATGTACTCATCTATCTCATGGGATACCTCTTGCTAGTGCTTAACTATACTTTCTTGAGCCACTTTTATGTGATCAGATAGTATATTGAGCATGTTTTCATGCATGCTAAACTCATTCCTGTATACTTCAATCAATGTTCTTTTCTTCATTTTCTCTATCCCAGGCCTCATTTTGGATAGACTATCATATAAAATATTTCAAAAGTTATGTACACCTATACTTCAGGTCTTATATAGTATTTTTCTTAGTTCTTTAGGTAACAAGGTTCTAATTTTTGATGGCCTCTTGCCAATTATTTTCATGGTTAACAAAAATGCCTTTATGACTTTTTTCTTTTTTTTTTCTTTTTAGTGCACTTAGAGGACCTTATTTTCAATATAGCATAATCATTTTTATTCATTATTTCATCTACAATGCCATTCACTGAGAGTGAGGTTGATTTCCTCTTACCTTTCTTTACTATATTTTCTACATAAATATCAATATTAGTCTCTAATGATCATTTTTCTCGTGGTGTCAGTGATGATTCTTTCTCCTCCATTTGTGGTTGAGACTTATCTCTTCTTCTCCCACCTCTTTGATCTCTATTACTTTGGATTCCCTCATTTCTTGACTTTGAGTCACTCTCTATGGCATACTCTTGTCTTCCTTATTTTTCTTAAGAAGAATGTTTCTTATTTCTGTGTAGGTACCAAACCTTAGTAGAATCAGGCTTTCTAGCAAAACTAGTATTCGTTCAATGTTTGGCTTTCCCACTTCTTTTGTTAACTCATATAGAAAAGGTGTCAACTACTGATTTCTTGGTTGTATTTATTATATGTTGCATTTTGTTACATGTTTTCTATGAAACATATGTCACTCTTGTATTTTTCCACTAGGATAGAAGGAATTCTTTCCTTCTTGTGCATCTCTTTCTAAAATCTTTTGAAAATAATCACATGTAATTATGTTGCCTTTTCCTTCACGTTTCTTTTACATTATATTTATTAGTGTAGTTATTGGTCACTCCTTTGACCATTTGAAGGGTTGGAACCTTGGGAATTCTCCTTTAAAATAGAAGGATATGCATACTAAGATTGAACCAAACTTGAGAACTTGGTTGCTTGAATATTTCTTGATCATACCTAGATTCTCCATGATTTGTCCATGCAACCATCTACTTAAGTCAAGTGTATCCTTATCATGTATGATATTGTAAGCTTCATATGCTTATCCACTATGAATGTGCTTCTTATTTTTCTAGTGATATATTATATAACATATTACCATCCTTGTGAATATTTCTTCCATATTTGGTATGTCATTTACCATACATTCCCTTCTATTTGGAGACTAAAATCCTCCTATGAGATCTGTTGCTTTCCTTGATGATATTAAATAAGTTTGTTATATCTATGAATTGACTTAGGATAGACTTCTCTAATTTCTTATGCTCATCCTTCAAATCCTCTTTCTTAGAAAAATGTTTTATACAACTCACAAATTGTCTTGTTGCCCAATTCTTATATCTTGACATCTAGATACACACTTACATATTCTATAAGTATAACATCAATAGGCAGTGATGACAATCCTCTATCTTCTACATCTTCTCCCTTGAATAGTATGCCCTCAAACTCAAGATGATTAATTTCTCTTTTGTCAATCAACATCACTTTGATAATCTCTTTATCCATTGTATTATTTCCTTTTGACTGGTTTTTCTCTGCTCAATTCATCATTTTTCCTTGTATAGTGATCCACTTCTTGCACTTGTACTATTTTCTTGGTTACAGTACACACATATTCACAAGATATTTTTCATTATGAATGTTTGAGATATTTGAACCATGCAAAGTGATAAAAGTCTTGTGGTAAATCTATATATAGCCTGCAATTGTAATGTTAAGGTTACAACAATACGAAAAAGATTTACCTACCACTAGACTTGAGTCATTCAATGCTTTGTATCAATTGAAAAACGATCACTTTTCACCATTCATCTTGTGAGCTATAGGTGGTGCATGGTTTACTTTAGTGGCGAATATTTTCCAATTGATGAATTTCGCACATCGGCCTATGTTGATTTGGCAAATTATTTCCACATATGTGGTTGGGTGTGTCACCCCAACTTTAATAAAAATGGGTCACACCCTTGGGCCCATCATTGTATGATTTATGCCATTGACTCTCTTTTTCATGCAATATAGAAAATTAAAATAATTTTTTGTACAATGTCTGGAAGGAAGTCGTCCCATGAAGCTAAAGTAGGAAGACATAATATTTCTTGTTGTACTAAATTAGAAGTATCTGTGGTTAGAACTAGATTAGTAGAATCAAGAGGAGTATCAAGAGATGAGATCTCATCTGGAGTTGGAGGTACCATAGCAGGAGTGACTAGAGATAAATTTTCCTCAAGAAATGGAGAGACTCATGCATCTCCATATGCTTCCTAAAGAGCCATCCAAACATCATGAGGAAAACTTGCCAGTCTAAGATGAGCAAAAGATTCCTTACTCATACTGCTATACATAAAGCAAAGAAGGAAAGGAAGATATTTGAACGAAGGTAGTATCTTTGAGTATAGAGAAGGAAACACTTCCTTATGTTCTCTTAGATGATCAAGCATCAAAGCACTCCATTTCTAATAGTTCCTTGGTGTCAACTTTAGTCTTAAACTAGACTAACATATGTGACAAGACTCCATGAGATCAATATATGTATGCACCCCCCAAAATATAGAATTAATCAATCAACCCCCCTAATATATGATTTGGGCACTCTATACTTAGTGCGATTATAATAGCCAATTTAGGGCCTATTTCTAAAAGTAGTACTTCTATCTACAGAACCTATAATCTGATTGCAAATCTAGAAAGTAGACAAAAAATATGCACTTTCAAAAAAAATGGAACTTGAATATGTGTCTAGATGAGCCCATAATAAGTATTTGAAGTGACAAAAATTGAGATTCGCAATTTGCAGAAAAATTCGAGAATAGAGATCTCAAACCACTTGCACCAATATGTAGATCAAAAAATTGTACCTCAAAACAAAAAAATTGCTCGCAAAAACAACTCTGTATGAGGGAGATATTGCTATTTGAAATCACCTCTGTTATTTTTTTTCCTGAATAACTATTGTTGCACCTCCAAAAATCAAATGACTCTAGATTTTTCCTTAGATGTTAAATTTGGATGAAGCAAAATCTAATTTGGGAGGTTTTTTGACCTTCTGAATGTGATGCAAATATCTAATTTGCACCAGCAAGCTTTAATTTTCACTTGCAAAATATCTCTCCTACACTCTTGATGGCCAAAAATTTCTCGAAAAAGAATGCAGATCCGAAAAAAATTATAGAGATGCAGATGAAAAAAAATATAGATCTGAAATTTAAAGGTACAAATTTGAAGTGATCATACCAATTTTGCAAATCAGGGTTTCGGTTTGCCGGTTTGCAAAAAAATTTTGCCTCAAATTTGACTTTGGCACAATATAGGTGATTTTATAGTCAATTTTCACTAAATTGACATTTTGGATGCAATGGTGAGGTCCGCTTTGGCTTTAGATGCTCCCAATTTCTACAGATTCTTTGGACCTGGTCGAGGTGTTGAAACAATAATGGTCTTGAATAGCTATGTGAAGAGAATCTTCCTAAGAGCTCTAATACCATGTGAGAATTTGGTATAGCTCTGATACCATGCAAGAATTTGCCTTAGGGAAAAATCACCCAAGATCAATGAACTCAAACACAAGTACAATAGTAAACCAAAAGAGTATGATCAATATGAGAAAATATTAATTCAAGCATGTAAGCATGTATATACACACTAGGAGTGCCTGTATATAAAGGCCTCTAAGATGCATCTAGAAAGAACTAGGAGATAAGCATAAAAACTAAGCACACGTCCTCCATAATGAGAGGATAAACATGATGAGGTGTCTCACATGTGTAGATGTTGTAGACACCATGTGCTGAAATAAAGTGCTTACTCCTATGTTGTAGACACCATGTGTATAATTAGAGTGTTAACTCATGTGTTGTCAACATGACAACTCACAAGAGTATGCATACTCCTAGCTGACTAACTAATAAATAATAAAATAATGCATTAACCTAAGTAAACTTAAGTAAAGTGTAAATAGTAAATACTTATTTACACCAACAAATTTTAACCTTAGCAACCACTCTTAACATGTTAGAGGACATGAGCAATATAGTTAAGAAGATCCAATAAATATTTATATATATTGCATAATATAATACATAGCATAAATTGATATGCATGGCCCTCGATAATATCTATAGAAATCCAAGTTTATTTTGTGTCGATAAAAAATCTATAGGAAGGACCAAAGTCATAGATATGGATAATAATGCAAACATTTTAATGATTGATGCAAATGATAAGCTATGTGCAAATATATGCAGTGTTGAGATACCAATGCACTATTATGGAAGGTCTATGTCCATAAGAAAAGGAAAGAAACCCACACAACCAAAATTAATTGTTACAAAGAAAGTCTTTAAGAAGATTTTTGAGCCTGCAACTAATTCTCTGAAAGAAATTTCTTATAAATTTTCCTTAGAAGCTAGAGAAAGATCACCTCTACATGAATCACTTGAAGCAATGTATATTGTGTTTCCCAATTATTGGAGTCTTAGAATTTTGAAATACTTTATAGATAAGTTAATTGTTTTGATAGATAAATTTTGTAAATCCAAAGAAATCAATGGGATAAATATAAATGGAATTTTAGATGAATCACATTAGTGAGAGATATCATGTCGTTTTTCATATATAATGAAGGAACAATATGATCCTTGCAAAACCTAAGAGAAGAAGGAGCAATAACCAATATCATAATATTTCAAACTTGTTGATTTATGTTTGAACATGATATTGGGGTTTGTGGAGGATGAGAGAGATTTATAGTTCTTTGCGGTTCCTAAAGTCAAATGTAAAAAAGAAAAAAACTAGACAAGAATATGAAAAATTTCTTGAAGTTATATACATTCGAATATGAAGTCAATAAATTTCCTTACAAAAGGGAAATAAACTTTTGGAGGAATAAATGTCAAAAAAGAGGGTTGGGAAACATTTCAAATAATGAAAATCAGTAAATCAAATAATGATACTAGTAGCATTGATGTTGAAGTTGAGGATCTTGAGATGCAAGTAAGTAGAGGTATAAATGTTGGAGAAAACATAGAGCATAATGAACGACTCTTTGAAATTCATGGTAAGGAATAAGAAAGATTTGGATGAAGAGATGTTGTGGCAACTCTAGTATTTATGGTATGATGTGGAAAATCTGAATTTATTACTAATTAGCAATTACTACACTAATAAGAAATCAATGAGGTAATTGTAAATGGAATTTCAAATGAATCACATTAGAGAGAGATATCATCTCATTTTGCATATATAATGAAGGAACAATATGATCCTTGTGGAACCCAAGAGAAGAAGGATCGATAACCAAGATTTTTAGAAACCTAAATCTCTATAGAAATCCAGGTTCATTTTTTGTTGATAAAAATTTGTAGAATGGATCATAATCACATATTTGGATAATAATGATAACTTTTTAATGAGTGGTGCAAATGAGGAGTTATGTGAAGATATATGTAGTGTTGAGATACCAATGCACTACTATGGAAGGCCTGCATCCACAAGAAAAGGAAAGAAACCAAAACAACCAAAATTAATTATTACAAAAGAATTCTTTGAAAAGATTGTTGAGTCTATAACTAATTCTATGAAATAAATTTCCTATAATATTTCCTTAGAAACTAGAGAAAGATTACCTCTACTTTAATTACTTGAAGCAATGTGTATTGTGTTTCCTAATTATTGGAGTCTCAAAATTTTGAAATAGTTTAGAGATAAGTTAATAGTTTTGATAGATAAATTTTGCAAAACCAAAGAAATCAATGAGGTAACTATAAATAGAATTTCAGATGAATCAAGTTAGAGAGAGATATCATGCTATTTTGCATATATAATGAAGGAACAATGTAGTGCCTCTCGTGTTTGTCATTTGAACCTTGTTATATTTTGGTTGAATAGATAGTTGATATTCTTGTTATGTTACTTTGGAGATGACCCAAGGGTTTGATGTTATACCTTTATTTCAATATCATAGATGTTTCACTACTATGCTATTTAGTTTATCATATTTGCATGTTGATGCCATTTTCAGATGATAGTAGGTCTATGATGATATCTGGTTATCTAGTATTTTGGACATATATTTGATTTGGTTATATGTGGATTTAGGCTATGGTGATTTACTTCATTCTTGTTTCATTATGCTTTGTGCAAATGTGAGTGATGTAACTGGATAATTGTAGTATAATTGAATAAATGGTTAAATTAGGTATTTAATGCATTTATTACTTCAACTATGTTATTATATGAAATTTCACTTGATCATGTGTTTTAGTATGCACAAATTATATCCCTGGTAGTGGAACATGGAGTTAGTTATTCAACTATTCATATTTTACCAATGTTGTCCCTGTATGGTCAATGTATCTTATTTAAATGTTTAATTAAACCTTTCAGTGATTTTTTAAATCTGGATTCATTTGCATTATGTGATAGACCAGTGAGCGTGTCTATGCATTTAGAGTTTCACATTGTCACAAAGATGTCAAGGCCTTCTGTGATTTTGGTTTCAGGGTTTTCAAGATTTATTTAATTTATTTTTAACTTCTGGCAGCTTTTCCATAGATGAATTCCAATTACTTGGAATAGCCTATTTTTGTTTGGGTTAAGTCAGAGTCTAGCTAGTCTAACTAGCTATTCACCCTAATCGATTATTCACTCAAAAAAGTGAATAAATATTGAAAGAGGAATTTGATTCCTCATTTCTTAGTTTTGTAATTTGGAAGGCGTGGGTGCAGTGTTGATGCAGGATGGTCGTGCGATTGCATATGATTCTAGAAAACTCAAGGACCACGAGCTTAACTACCTCACTCATGATTTTGAACTTGTGGCCATAGTGCATTATCTAGTTCATTGGAGACATTTTCTTTTGGGATATAGGTTTGAGTTGCATAGCAATCATAGGAGCTTGCAATATATCTTTACTTAGCCAAACCTTAATTCATGAAAAATCGTTGGATGAAATTCTTGTGTGAATATGACTTTGATGTTCACTACATTGAAGGGAAGGAGAATGTTGTCACTGATGCCTTGAATATGAGGTGACATGAGATACTAATGCTATTGTTGGGAGTGGATTTGCGAGGCCATATCTTGTAGGCTTTTCCTAGTGACACTTGGTATCAAGAGGTGAGGGCAGAGATTGAGTCTAGACATACCCATGAGGGGAGGTTTTCAGGTTATTTTCTTGAGTCCAATGAACTAATGTGATACTTGGGTTGTATCTATGTACCCATGTCTGGTTATCTTCATACCTTGATTTTGTCAGAAGTGCATCGTGCACTATATTTTACACATCTTGATGTCAAGAAGATGCATATCTTAAACAGTTATACTTTTGGGTAGGGATTAGGCGCAATGTTTTTGATTTTTTTTCTACATGTCTCGAGTGCTAAAGAGTGAAGGCAAATCATTAACATCTAGTGGGCCTTTTGCAGCTCCATGCCATTCTAGAATGGAATTGGGATATGATATCAATTGATTCTATCATAGGGTTTCCTATGTCATCACAATAACATGATTGTATTATGGTGATAGTGGACAAGTTGTCCAAGGTAGCACATTTCTCACCCATGAGAGCATCCTACACAACTTCTTTTGTAGCACATGTTTTCTTGGAGGATATTGTTTGCTTGCATGGGATCCCTCATCGAATTATTTTGGATAGAGATCTAGTGTTTACTTTAGCATTGTGGACGTCTCTTCAACATGATTTGGGTGCGCAACTCAATTTTAGTTTAGCTTATCACTTAGAGACTGATGGTCAGACTAAGTGAGTGAGCCCAATTCTAGAAGATACGCTTTGCATGCATGTGATGGATAGGTAGGTGAAGTGGGAGGAGTATTTATACCTTGTTGAGTTTGCATAAAACAATAGATATCATAGTTCTCTTGGCATGTCACCTTTTTAGGCCTTGTATGGTAGATTGTGTTGTACCTCTTTGAGTTGGGATTGTTTGGAGGATCAAGTACTTTTAGATCCAGAGATGCTTTAAGATAAGGAGCAGTAGGTTGTTTATATTATATAGCATTTGGTTATTGCACAAACTAGGAAGAAGAAGTATGTAGATGCCCATATGTTGGATCATCACTTTTCTATTGGTGATAGGGTGTTTTTGAGAGTACGATCGAGGAAGAGCTAAATCCATTATGGGAAAGACTCTAAGTTGGCACCACATTTTCTCAAACCATTTGAGATCCTTGAGAGGATCAGTCATGTTTCTTATTGACTAGCGTTGCCACCTAGCTTATCATGCATCCATGATGTTTTGCATATTTCTATTTTGAGATAGTCTATTCCTGGTGTGAACCATGTTCTTGATTGGGATACTTTGGAGGTGGAGGACAAGAACTTACTTTGGAGCCCATCTATGTCCTTCAACATTAGAGGTTGACTTTGAGAGGTAGGGACATCGAGAAAGTAAGGGTCTAGTAGGATCTGATCGATGAGACATTTGCAATTTGGGAAGATCCTACATGATTTAGAGGATTGTACTCCTATCTATTTGCCAGCTTCTAGGAGTAAGCCTATACTAGTGGGAGAGGATGTAGTGCCTCTCATGCTTGTAGTCTGAACCTTATTATATATTGATTGGAGAGATACTTGATACTCTTGTTATGTTACTTTGGAGATGACTTGAGGGTTGGATGTTATACCTTGATTTCAGTATCGTAGATGTTTCACTACTACGTTGTTCAGTTTATCATATTTTCATGTTGATGCCATTTTAAGATGACAGTAGGTCTATGATGATATCTAGTTATCTGGTATTTTGGACATGTCTCTGATTTGGTTATATGTGGATTTATGCTACGGTGATTTACTTCATTCTTGTTTCATTATGCTTTATTTTTAGTATGAGGATTTGGAGTTTAGCACTGTTATACTAGCCATTTATGTATATGGTGTCCAAACCCAAATTTTATTATATTTTTGAGGATTTTGTACCCAAAGACCAAATGGGTTTTTTATTTTGAAGTTTTTCGATTTTGGAGTCTTTACCTTGTTTCGTTTGCCACCTTATTTTCTCAAGTTTTCTTGGCATGATGTTGGTTGTGGACTTGGTTCATCCATTTGGACATTAGTCAGATCATTATTTCTCTTTTATGTTGTATTGGGATGCATGCCACATCCATCCTCTCAAGCTTGTTTTTGGTTGAGTGATATTTTACTTGTGTTCTCATCCAATCCTTATGTTATGATCTTTTTGATGGTGGTGCACCATGCATGAGTATGTATGTGTACATTGTTGACAAGGCCCAGTCTTATGTTTGTACCTCAATGGAGTTATGATCATTTGGGGTTGGGTTGGGAATATGCATGCATATGGGCATTCATCGTTGGATGAGCATGGGTAGGGTAGGGTAGCACATGGAGGGGGCTTCTATCTTGCAACCTAGTGTTTATGGACCAAGAGTTGGCAGAGGGAGTTTTAAGTAAGTGATAACTAAATAAAACACTGGGTGGTAATAAAACTTAAAATAATAAAATGCTTTAGTGTGAGAGCCTTTCGTTGGAAAGTTGGGTCCGCATAGTTTCAAGCTTAGTATTTTTGATGCCAAGAGACTTTCCATGGTGTTAGCCCCTACATAATAGCCCATTGAGTGTTTGACTAGGACCTATTTTTCTTCCATTATCTCATGATCTTGGTTTCAATCATCATTACCGTCTAGTGTGAGTGTTAGCCATGGAGGTTTGCTTTATGTGTGTTTGTGGTTGGATCATTATCTCTATCAACAAAACAAGAGTGGACCAATAGGTTTTACATGGTTTGAAGGCATAGCTACCTATACCACTATTGAGGAATGGTGTACAGAGATGATCTATTATTCTAATGCGACCATTGCTGGAATTTTCACTTGGTACTTTGGGTTCCAGAGTATGCTTTCTTTTGATTTGCGCTTTCATTGGAATGCTTGTATATCATATTTACATAATGTTAGTTTATTGATGTATTTACTTATTATGATGTTTAGCATATGATTAGAGGATGTTATCTTCTTAGTTGGAGTATCTATTGCTTTCAGTTAACATGTTATATTTATGTTCTTATGATGTTATTATGTTTTAGTAATGATTTACTTATAAGATAACTCCAACTAACTAGTTGGCAGTTTGGGATGTTATGTGTGGGGAATGGCTAGGGTCTTTGAGGTATCATGATGCTATTATGGCTAGGAGGAAATAAACACTTAGTTTGGTTGTTTCAGTTCATTGCGATGTTGTTTCTATATACTACGATGTTACTTTCAGTATGTTCTTTTCCAACTTTTTTTTAGATGATTGTTGTAGTTTTTGTCTTTCAGTTTAGTGTTCAAGTGTCTATGCCTCAATTTGTGGATCTAGCACTCCCTAGTGTGGAGGAAATTCGTTTCTTAACTTTTTAACTTTATGTTTTCTAGCTTGCTGCTTTGAATCTTCATGCAAAATTATACTTTCTCACATGAGAGTGCAAAAGTTCGCGTGGTCTACTGGGTTTTCTCACACATCTCTTGGTACTTCCTTGCATGAAACCCCACACCAGTTATGGGTCTTTTCATTGCTGGGATGAGTACTTCCTCATGTTATTTGGGGCATTTCCTTGTGCAAAAGGCAGTTTCCTGTGTGGCATGTTGTACTTCCTCACATGAAATTATGTCAGTTGTTGTGTTTGGATGAAAAATATGGGGCATCTCCACTAGTTTTTAGGGATCACAAGTTGGAGTTTTAAGTACCATTTGGGTTTTTTTAATTTTCCATGCTTTGATAGATCTGAGATTCTTTGTTGAGTTGTCATCTTTGGTCTTTATTTCTCTATTTTTGTGTGTTAGTTTGGTAGTGGCATTTTGAGATTTGTTGGTTGTTGGGATTACGGTTAAGTCTTTCATTGAGATCTTTGTGATCCTTGTATGTTGAGTGTCATGTACATCCATTCTTGTTTAATTTTATTTTATTTTAATCTTGGCTTTTATTGAATCCTAGTTCCAAGGATCTCCAAGTGGTACATTACAAGCAATATGATCCTTGTGGAACCCAAGAGAAGAAGGATCAATAACCAAGATTTGGAGAAATCTAGATCTCTATAGAAATCTAGGTTCATTTTGTGTTGATAAAAATTTGTAGGGTGGATTAGGATCACAAGATTTGGATTAAAATTATGACATTTTAATGATTGATGCAAATGAGGAGTTATGTGCCATTATACACAGTGTTGAGATACCAATGCACTACTATGGAAGGTCTATGTCCACGAGAAAAGGAAAGAAACCCACACAACCAAAATTAATTGTTATAGATAAAGTCTTTGAAAAGATTGTTGAGTTTGTAACTAATTCTATGAAGGAAATTTCCTATAAGATTTCCTCAAAAACTAGAGAAAGATTACCTCTACATGAATCACTTGAAGCAATGTGTATCATGTTTTCCAATTATTGGAGTCTCAGAATTTTGAACTAGTTTATAGATAAGTTAATAGTTTTGATAGATAAATTTTGAAAAACCAAATAAATCAATGGGGTAACTATAAATGGAATCTTAGATGAAACACATTAGAGAGAGATATCATGTATTTTGTACATATAATGAGGGGACAATATAATCCTTGCAGAACCTAAGAGAAGAAAGATTGATAACCAAGATTTGGAGAAAAAAGGATTAGAGTGAAGTATTGAAGGATTCAATATCATAATATTTCAAACTTGTTGATTTATGTTTGAACATGATATTGGGGTCTATGGAGGATGAGATATTTTTTTAGTTCTTTGTGGTTCCTAAAGCCAAAGGTAAAAAATAAACTAGACAAGAATTTTGAAAATTGCTTGAGGTTGTATACAGTCAAATATGAAGTCAATAAATTTCCTTATGAAACAAAACTAAATTTTTAGAGGAATGAATCTCAAAGAAGAGGGTTGGGAAACATTTCAAATAATGAAATCAGTAAATCAAGTAATGATACTAGTAGCATTTATGTTGAAGTTCAGGATCTTGAGATGTAGGTAAGCTGAGGTATACACATTGGAGAAAACATAAAGCAAATGAAGGACTCTTTGAACTCCACAGTAAGGAATAAAAAGATTTGGATGAAGAAATGTTGTGGTAACTCTAATAATTATGGTATGATGTGGAAAATTTGAATTTATTACTAATTAGTAATTACTATAGTCTACTTTCTCAATTATAGACACTATTCTTTGTATCTCATCATTTATCATGCACAATAATTTATATCATATTCTAAATGTTTAATGTCAAACAAACATGTAAATTTTACATTAGATGATGTCATCAATCATTCAACTTTTACCATTATTATTGATTTTTATTTGCATTATTATGCTTGTATTATACATTATTATGGTACAATCCTTGAAGATTTCTATTAATTTATGAAAATATAGAAATTCATATGATAATATTCCTATTGGTTTTGATTAAATTAATTTGGACATGATAATTGATAAAATTCAATGAATTCATTTTTCAAAAGTTAAATTTCAATACCCAATTTCATAATCGTAAGTTATAATTTTACAATTGTTAGGTTTGGAAAATTACTCTAAAATATCTTTTATAGAAATAAAGTAACAAAAGTAGCTTCAGGTTGATTTGTCTCATGGGAAGAGTAGCGTCAAATTCAATATCACAAATATTTTTGGAATTCGCATTCAATAGGTATGTTCAATAAATTAGCATATGGATTCTGCTAAGTTTATCTTGTTCAGGAAACAAAGTACAAACTTCAAACTCATATCAAATAATTAGAAATAGAAATACAACATACACTATAAAGATGATTAAAAGTACTTTCCAAGTTTCACATACTCAGATTGATCACTTATGACATGATTGAAGATTGCACCATTTTTTTAGGATGATCGATTTTGCTTTGTTTAAAATTTGAATATTTTTGATGTTATAGTAAATTATGTGCAACTTCGTCATACATCCATATTTGGAAGATTTATTTTAAAATTATGCTACATCCAATAGTGCATTCATATTTTCCAATAGCTTGATGCAATTCACAATACCTTCAGGAGTTGCGTCATGAATAAACTTGACTACTTAAGACCTCATTTTTGTTTCAAATCTTTTAGGTAAGCTTCCCTTCCAATGAATTTCATTGATAAGCTACTTGTTGGAAATATTCAAGACTATGCTAAGTTACTGAGAGGGGAAGGGTGAATTAGTAACTTCTAAAAATTTAACAATTTTAGATCTTAATTACAATAATCCAATTTAGCATCTAGTTCATCACAACTGATCTAATTGCATGCATGAGAAATTGAAAACGTAAAAGCATTCATAATAATTGAACAAACAAATTTGGTGACCCAGAAACCTTCCAAATAGAAAGTAAAATTTGGGTGGGGATGATACCCACAAACTTCAATACTACAACATAAAGTTGGCCAGTTAAGGCTTACATTAATCACTTTTGATGATCTACCTTGTTAGAAGCAATTAGGACTACTAGGTCCACCTTGTTAGAGGTTTTACAAACATACAATGAAGTATGCATTCGGTAAAGAGCTTTTATGAAAGACTATTAAGTCTACCTTGTTAAAGAATTTTGATTGGTTTACCTATTAGGATGAAGTAGTAGATCTCTGATCTATAACTAAATTTTCTAAATGAGATTCTTTTATGTACTGATCACCTTTCTGTGATGGATGTCTCTGTTGCTCCTTATGCTGACATGGCCTTTACAATTCACCCTTCTTTTGCTTTATTACTTGTACAATCACATTCACATGCATATCCTTAATCTAATTATTACTTTAAAATGATACAACACATTACATGTATATACCAATCCAAATTACATAATAACAAAGTTGGCCATCATAAAAGTTAACACAAATATTACAAAGTCGGCCCACATGAAGACACTCAGGCTCTGAAGACCAACTCAGTGAAGTTCTGATACATGAAATACACTATTATTACTCGACATCATCATGCACTCAGTAGATGTAGAAGCTCAGTCCATACTGATCACCTTCAAGTAGTCTTGAACTTAGTCTACACTAGTGACTCGGTACATATTGTGTAACTCGGCATAAACTGAATTACTTGTTTACCATGACTGAACTTGGTAAACACTAGCTTCATATTACATGAACTGCAAACTAGATAGATATTACAATGCTCAGTAAACACTGATAAATTTGGTGTATGCTGAAATGCTTGTTTTGAACTATTGAATTTCTCACTAATTGAATCTGCTTAGTGACCACTGATATACTTGGCAAGCACTATAAACTGTACAATGAGCTTGGTAGCCATACAAAATATGACTAAGTGTATTGTCACTAATTAAAAACTTGACTGATATGTCAACAATCTCCCTCTTTCGCATTAGTGACAAAAAAACTTATCAACCAAAACTTATATTCATCACCACACGATACTAGCTTGGTAGAATATTTGTTTTTGAGATTTTTCAAAACTGATTTTGTAAGGTATACCATACAACTTTTGCTATATACATTCTCCCTCGTAGCATGTTTCTCCCCCATACTATGTGTCTCTCAAAACAATATATGTGTCTCTCCCCCTTTTTGACAGTAATGCCAAAGATTTATTCTAACTTATTTACATAGAGACACCAAAATGAGATAAGAAACTAGAATGTACTTTGAGAATGATTGCCAAGGTTTTATCCCAATTCTCTTGTAGAATCTTGCATGTATGAATTGTAATTTGTACCTCTAGAGATAGTTCAATCATGTGGTCTACAATAGAGAAGTTATTATCATGGATCAAGGTTTTTGAATATACAATATGTTTTTGCATTATATCCATGTTTAGAAGGATCATATTCTAAGTGTCAATCAATGTTGACCAGATCCTTGCTTCTTCTCTTAACAATTCTGCTTGCATATCTGACAAGAATCTGATCTTGTTATAATGTGCAGAGCTTGAACTAGGGTCAAGTTGCAACTGTTGAGCACTAGCTTTTAGATCTTCATCAATTTTGGACAATTTCCCCTTTATTTCTTTTGTGAATTTGGAGACATTGCATAGCTTCCCAAAAAGTGATGTCACACTGGAATAGGATGTCTCAAGATTGACCAAAATTGTAGAAAGCTCTACTTGAGGAATGGCAATTCGCTAAGCAATGTGCTCCAACACTTTATTATTGAATTTCTTTTCAGCCTTTTCAATTAGCTTGTCCTAACCATCTGTGTCCTCATTGAATTTTTGGACTGCTTTTGCTAATTGAAACAAAATAGGTTGAGAAGAATCAATCTCAACTCCTATTGCCTCTTCTAAAATGTTCTTGACATCATCTATAATCTTATACTCCTTATCTCCTTCTTCTCTCAGTCTTTGTTGTTTTGCCTTTTTTTGGAGGAGTGCACCAAATATTTTCATTTGGTCTAGAGTAAGCTTGTAGATATTCCAATTTAGGAACACTATCTCCTCATCTAAATCAATATCATCCTCTATCTCCTTTCCTTTCCCAAAAAAAATTGTACTCAGTTGAGCCTTAGGATCAACTATCCTTATACTTATTTCCTTTGTGTTTGGAATGGAAACAATAGTAGATATACTTGGACATGCATCAAAAATTGATACTGTACTCACTAATGGAATACTTATAGGAATATTGAAGGAATCCAAAATTGTTGAATTCAAAACTAAAGTAGACAAAATTAGAGATCTTACCGCTGAAGTACTCAAAACTATAGAAGTCAAAATTGGAGAGGTGAAGACTGAAGAACTCAACTCGGTAGCTGAAGGAGTCTGGAACTTGGTAGATGAAGTAGAAGTTACTTCTGTCATTGATATGCTGAGCTGAGTTGGGGCAAAGAGTGATTGGACATTTGATGTATCAGTAGTAGTCACAACCAAACTTGTTGAAGCTATCTCTATACTTGATATAGCTAATGGTTTGCCTAGAGAGTGAGGAAGTTAGGCAATGACTACCGCAACTATCTATACTAGGTTAGTTTCCTCATCATCTTCCTTATCTTCCTGGATAGCTTCTTGCTCCTTGAATTCCTCATTATCAATTGTGACAAACTGAGTTGATTCTTCATCATTGTCTTCATCCTTGTCATCATCATCATCATCACCCTTTATTTCAACTAGATGTTCACTTGTCTTGTGAAGATGATAGATGTTTTTCTAGGTATTTGTCGTATTCTTCAAAAAATATTCAATATCTTTCATCAAAATTAAACAAGTATTGAATTTTTGAGTCATCTTATCTTCATTATCCTTTAATGACTTATCCACCTTATCATGTTTCATGTTCGATAGAAGCTTCCTCATAGTTTGCTTGGTATGTTCCCACCTTGGTTTCATTTTCTCCATTAAGGTATTGGGAATATGAGAGGCTAGCTAGTCAGGTGAATACTTCCACTTACCCATTTTGTCCATGACCAAATCTTCAATCTATTTATGCTCTGCCTCAGTACTGGTATCATATTTTAATGCCTTAAAATTTGTTATTCCTACACTTTCTTGTAGTTCCTTTCATCTATCTTGGAAGGTGGGTGGAGGCTTGCTGAAAATGATATCTGTTCCTTCTTTACCAACCTTCTTCCTTGACCTTCTTGTGAAGACTACAATGGATGGGTTGGCTAGCTTCTTGATGATCACCTTGCCTTTCTTCTTCTTTCTCAAATTCCTCCTCATCCTTTTCTTCTTCACTTGGCTCATCTTCACCTTTACCCTTGGTTAACAAGAGGGGTACACTTGATTTTAGTTTGGCTATTCTTCTCTTCCCTTTGTTAACTGCCCGAGGGAGCTTTATTTCTAGCTCAATTATTTCCTTGGCTTCATCATAGGTTCCAAAATAAGGAGCCTTGGGATCAACTAGTTCATTGATAAGAGCTTCAATGATATCCTTGGTCTCATCAATATTTAGCTCATAGCCAAGAGGTTTGACCCACACAACTCTAGGCCTAACTGCCTAGATATATACTTTGTCACTGTCCACCATGAAGCATACACCATTCTTGTAATATTCAACTAACTTCTTTAGAATTCTAAACCTATTGTTCATTTTCTCTTTGAATGCATCAAAGTAGTTGTCCATGATGCTAACATAGTTTTCACCCATATCTGCAATATATTCATTTATCTGATAAAGAAAAGGCACATCCTTTCTCCAGACTACTATGCCTTAAGATGGGAAAAAATTCTGGACATAAAAGAATAGATAGGTTAATAGTGAACCAAATTTACGTGAGTTATTCTTTGATGTTCTAATACTTTCCATATTTTTGTTGAATTGCTTCAACAACAGGTTGTAAAGGTCATAAGATAAGTTTTTTTTAACCATTTTATAAGCTAAGTCCACAGCTTCACATGACACACTATTAATACAACTTGAACTATATATCTTATGAGCAATGACATGAATTTCAAATTTCAATTAAACATATGTAACACTACTTATCTTCATACCCTTGCCATCCCATTCAGCTAGGGTTTTCTTCTCTAGTTATGCCCGACCTAGGGTTTTCATTGTTTTGGTTTTGGTGATCATGGGAAGGATGGCAATTCGATGAATCATCTTCTTGGTAATAAAAATTGGTTTCTCAAGCCACAAATGACCATTATGCACCTGGCTAAAGATAAACCTAATCCATTTAATTTGAAAATTCACAAGGCATATGGGGAATATGTGTCAATCCTTTTGCTTCCAAATGTTGATGCTCAAGTTTTAGGGTTCCATCAACACATAACTAACCTAGGGAATCATCCATCTCTAGAGTACCAATTTCTTGAATAACACATTTAAAATGAGTACGAATGTCATTAACAAGAAGTACCTTTGGAGAGATTTGAGATTGAGCATTGATTGGGTCTAGGGTTTTTGCAACTACTTTAGAGGGAATGATGGATAGGGCATTGGCTAGGTCATTATTATAAGCTACTTTAGGGATTGGTTTGAAATCTAGTTGCTTAACCTCTGTACTAACTAGCTAAACCTTGAAAGGCTTCTTATCCTTGGGGTTTTTCAAGCTAGATGTCATTTTCACAAACTAGGGTTTAACAAATTCAAAGACTATGTAACTCAACACTCAAGTAATTACCTTTTAATTGACGAAATTGCTCAAATATGTTTGAATGCTTTACCTTCACTTGAAATTGCTTCTTTCTTTCTCACTCTTTTCTCTGCATTCAAATGATGAAAATGATAAAAAAATCAAACATATACCTTTTAATACCTAGCATTAAATGCTTAGTTCTCATATAGTTGGATATTTTGCTCGTATGCACTTTCTTGCATTACTCAACATCAATTGATTTTCACTTTACTTGGTAGCTGAAGGATTTACCCTTACTCATCATCAACTAGCATAGTTTTACTCAGTAGCAATTGATCACTCGGCTTCCACTAGTTCTGTCCAACAACTTGGCATACATTATGATTTCACTCGGAAACTGAAGGTATCTTGTCACACTTAGTAGTAGGATGAAAACTTGAAGCTTTAACCTTGCATCTTTGGTCATGTTGGTTTACCTTTTTAGTGCTAATTTGTTTTGGAACTAATGTATGATAAAGTATTGTATATCAATTGCACATACCTTCTTTTGCTTAATTGGATGAAGTGTGACCACTTGACCTTTTAGCTAAAGTGATCCCTCCATTGGATGTGTTTCTTCCATCTCTTTTCTTCCATGTCTTATTCATCTCTCCTCTGATGTGTTCAACATCAAATTTCCCTTTTCCTTTTTTGAACTCAGAGTTGGGTACCTTTGATCTTGTTGGGAAATACTTGCTGATGTGTCCTATCTTTAGGCAACTGAAGCAAGTGGTTTGACTCAACCATCTATTGTAGTTGCCACTAAAGTGTTTTCTTATGTAGTTCTCAAGAATTTGTCCATATTCTTGATAGTAGTGACAACTCTGCCTAGTGTTGTAGTCCCAATTGTAGTGGTGTCCATGACTTTTTGTCTTTGTTGATTGGTTTGGTGACCACATAGGCTTGGATCTACATTCAAAGGTTCTATGTCCATGCTTTTGATAGTTGTAGCAGTGACCTTCAAATCTTGGTGTCCTGATGGTTTTAGTCCTACATTCATGTGCCTAATGTCCTTTCTTATTGCACATATGACAGTGACCCATGGTTTTAGGTTTGTCATGATGATTGACATTCTTGCTCCTTCACACATTAACAATATGTCCTTTATTACCACAAAAATGGAAAATGGGTTTTGAGTTCTTACCTTTGTCACTTCTTTCTTTAGTAGTCTTGGATGATTCTCCTTCTTCAATGTTGGCATAGCCTAGTCCTAATGTGTCATTACTGGATCTTGGAGATTTTAGTAGTCACTCAAAATACTTGATGGCTTCATTGGGCTTGTTGAAGCTCCCTGCAGTCTCTTTTTCTCTCCTCAAATCATTTTGTAGTTGTTCATTCTGCATCCTTAATGTGGTGATCTCAATTTCTTTGACATTCAACTCATGATGAACAATCATCATTTGGCTTAGGCTGTTTAACTGCATGTTGGAAACTCTTGCAAGCTTAGTTGACTTCTCCTCCAATCTGTTGGCTAGGTTTCTCTTGTCATCTTCTATAATGTCCTTATCTTCAATGGCTCTCCTTTTCTATTTAGTCACTTCACATAACATCATGGCTTGTGATTCTTTCTCAATCTTGAGAGTTTTAATTTCTTCTTCTTGAGCTCTGTTCTTGTCCATTAGGTCTACAATTGCTACATCAAACTCCTTTGAGTCTACATTGGCAAAGACTTTTGTGGTGTCAATATCCTTGTACTGTGTATCATTCTCAGCTATGGTGATGTCTTTTCTCCTGTTTAGGGATTTTCTCAATTCTTCCCTAGCTTCTTCCAAAGAATGTAGAATGAGATGTATTTCAATCTTCTAGTTCTCTATAATCTTCCCAAGCTTAAAGACCTCCATCTCTAGATCTTTTCTCCAAGCTGTAAAGATTCTCCTTGTGAGAACTAGGCTCTAATACCAATTGTTGGAATTCTCAAGTGGGAAGTATACTTCTGAGAGGGGGGGTGAATCAGAAGTACCAAACTTTAAGCTATAAAACTTTTACTTGAAATCAATAAAAACACGTAACATATCTAAATAACATAAAAGTAAAGGAATGCATGAAAATAGATGGTGCAATACTTGATCATCCAAAAACCCTCCAAAATGAGAAGGTAAAACTTGGGTGCGGATGATACCCACAACTTATCACTGTAGCAATATGTAACTTGTTAAGGTTACAATGTTTGACAATTGTTAGAAAGAATAGTAGAATGTGTCAACCTAATCACTTACAATCTTCAATTGCTGATTTTAGATTATTGTTTAATTCATTCTACTCTGATCCTTTTTGATTTGATGTGAAGCTACATGTGGCACTGATGCTCTGTTCTGCTTAACTGATCTTTCAATTCCTTTGTTTTACTAAGTCAACTTGAATGTCCTCTTTACCCTTCTTTTCTTCACTCTCTTTCACTCTATCATATCTCTATTCAACTTCACAAATTATTGAGCTTTTTCCTCCTTAAAAAGTTTTCATCACTTAGGGTTAGGTATGAATCTACGGCTGAGATTCATCCTTATTGCCTCTTTAGCATTCTAATTATTTGATTGGTTTCATGTAGATTACATAGGAAATCAAAATAGATTCGTTCTTATCTCTAGGCTTCGAGATCTATCATTAGTTGCATGAAACATGATTTACAACTAAGTTTGTGAAGGCACAAACTCTTATGTCAATATTGTGTCACTCGGCACTTGCTATTTTCTGTTGCTCGGCACTAACTATAATTCTGTCTTGCTTAGCACCTATTGTTTACTCAGCACATACACTTGCTCAACACTATCTATTTGCTTGGCACCTGAATGAATCGACACTTACTAACTTTCTATCTTGACACCTATTGCAACTTGGCACTTGTACATATATTATACTCAACATATATTGCTAGCTCAGCATGAACTTAGCAAATAGTTTAAGTGTGTTGACACTCAATTGTCAAAACCATTGAGACCAAAAAATTCTTGAGTGACTTGACCATCATTACTTGAACTATTTTCCTTAGTAGACTTAGGAATCCATTGCTAGCTCATCTACTTTTGGATGTTGTCACCTTTTGCCTTCTTTTCATCTTCAATTCTACTTTTATTCATGCAATTCTTGGCAAGATGACCAAATTTTGTACAAGTGAAACATCTTTTGGTGGAAACATCTCTTTTTCTCATATGATGTTTAACACAATTCATGCCAATGTGTCCAAATTCTCCACAGGTAATGATATCTACACCATGTATTGTAGTCCTAACCAAATATTGTTTTCACAATTTTTTCTACTAGATTGAATGTCTTGGCTTTGCATTCTGATGCCTTATGCCCTTGTTTCTTGCATTTGTGACACTTACCCTAAAATTTTGGTTTATCTTTGAATTCATTAGCCCTATAACCATGCTGAATGCAATTGTAGCACTTTCCATCAAATTTTTCTTTCCCATTACTCCAACATTTGTTTGATGTATAAAGTAGCTTACCATAGAGATTGCAAGTAGGTCTTTAATTCTTTTGAGCACCTTGTTTGGAGGATTCACCTTCTTCTTTGTATCCAATTCCTACTTTACCCTTTTTTCTATGGAGATTTTGTTCATTCAACTAATTCATGTTTGCTTTAGATTTTATCATCCTTGCATTGATTTTCTTTTTAGTGTTTAAGTCATCTCTCAATCCAAATTACAGAATAAAAAAGTCATCCATCATACAAGTTAACCCCAATATTATAAAGTCGGCCCACATGAAGACACTTAGTTTTTGAAGATTGAGTTAGTAAAGTTCTGATACATGACATCCACTATCATTACTCAACATCGTCATTCACTCAGTAGATGTAGAAGCTTGGTCCATACTGATCACCTTCAAGTAGTCTTGAACTTGGTCTGCAATGGTGACTCAATAGATACTATGCAACTTGACATAAAATGAATTACTTGTTTACCATGACTGAACTCGGTAAACACTAGCTTTGCATTACATGAACTATGGACTCAATAGATATTGCAATGCTTGGTAACCACTGATAAACTTGGTATATACCGAAATGCTTAGTTTGAACTGCTAGACTTCTCACTAACTGAATCTGCTCAATGCCCATTGATATACTTGGAAAACACTATAAACTGTACAATTATCTTGGTAGCCATAGAAAATATAACTAAATGTGTTGTCACTAATAACAAGCTTTACTAATATGTCAACACTACTAGGGAAAGGATTCAAAAAACCAAGACTTACCATTAATTTTCGTCTGTCATTCATCTTGGTGAGATTTCTTGCAAATGAGTTCAAATATTCCTCTCCTTCCCTTATATACTAGCATTTTTGAATGTTAGTTGATGCCTTTATTTATGCACAAACATGGCCATGAATTCCTTTGCTTACAAAATACCTGCTACTATTTGTGTTGGTTATGTGTATAATCTACCTTGCAATCTTCCCAAGCCTAAAAAGGTCTTTTTTCTTCTCAACCTTCTCTTTGATACTCCCATAAATAAATCTAACATTTTCATGCAATTCAAACCAATCACACAACCTATTAGCAGTTCCCATAATTCCCTCTTATGTGTTTTCTTTAATTTTCTTGATTGGTTTTTTAATTTTGTCATTGGGCTCATTTAAGTTGTTTTCATAGGTTGTGATTATTTTATTTTCCTTTTATACATCTTGCACCAATTGTGACAACTACTTTTCACTTTATTTCTTTATTTTCTCTTCTTTCTCTCCCATTGTTTTACTTTTTCCCTCTCATTCTCCAATTATTTATTTAAGTTAGTGATTGCATGTCTAGTAGACTCCAACATTGTGAAAATACTTAGTGAGGATGATCCTTCATTTTCAAGTTGTTTATTGCTTTCTTGTAATATTTCTCTCATCTCTTGAATTTTACTAGAGCATCCATATTCACATCACTAAGTTTTTCATTGTTTGCTTCCAATTTTTCTTTCAACTGCTTGAGTTATACTTCTCTCTCCATATTTACATCGCTAAGTTTATTGTTGTTTTCTTCTAATTATTCCCTCTAAATTTTCATTTCTACGTTTATATTTTTTACTTGTACAATTTCTTCTTGAGAAGAAGCATTTTTTATCCCTTTGTCTAATTATTTTCACTTATTATATGTTTCTTTCTCCTTTTCCTTTGCATTTTCCAAGCCTTCTTGCATCTTTTCAATTACCTTCTCCAACCCTTTTTTCTCTCTTCACCTTGAACAATGAACTATAGACCATAGAGTTGGTTTCTTTTCCACACTGACCTTGTCCACATTTTTTACTTCAGATAAATCTATTAATAGGGTGATAACATGAAAATATAGTAGATTTATCTCACTCTCGGGTGAATTATTATCTCTCTATGGGGGCAAAAAACCATGAACCCAAACATTTATTTATTTGGGTTATATGTTGGAAATACCCTACTTGATGTGGTTTCTTGAAAATAAGCTACATCATTAAGTACATCCCTCTTTAATACCTTTTCTATTTAATTGTTTGATTTGTTTAAAAGTTCTTATAAAATTAAATTGAATTCAAAATTTTCGTCGACTGACATAATATGATGTTGGAAAGAAGAAAGAACACTTCCAAAAATGTACTAGTCTCCATCAATGCCCGAGGTTCTAATAATTACATCATGAGGATTTCCAATGACCTCACCCCTTCCTAATCCTACCTCACTACTACTGAAAAGTGTAGTTTTTGGACTATGCTAAGGTTTTTTCCCGAGGGAATTGTGATTGGCATTGTGTGAGTATCCATAACATTTTTCTTCTTTGCATTGCCTTGTTGACTAAGATCCCCTATATTCTTCATGTCTAGTCTTAATGTCCATTTTGGACTAGAACTACCTATGTCATCCCCACCAGTGGTAGTGTAGGTGCACTTGTTTCATATTGAATCTGAGAGTTTGGAAAAGGTGGAATTAGAACTAAAGATGAGACAAATGATGTTGGAAGGGATTTACCTTGTTTTTATGAACATGATGGGTCATCTCCAATGATTGCTTTATGACCATATTTTGGTGGATCTAGTGTGGGAGGTGGATACAAATCTCCTTGACCAGTTGGGCCTAGCCTACCTTCACCAAAATAACCTAAGTTTTCTACTATCACTACCCCTTTGCTATAATTTTCCCTTGTCCATAGATTGAGTACAATATATGGTGAAGGAAATGTACTTGTAGTGGTTTGGGGAGAGGAACTAGTGCCAATGGATGTAGGATCTACAAAGACCTCATACTAATTATCTTCATCCTTATCATTGGTTTTTTGTGTTGCTACTTCATCTAGATACCCATTATCCCATAATTTTCTAAATGTTTCATCCTAATCCAAGTCACCAAAATCTGCAGAGATCTTAGGCTTGCCAAGATTCTTCCTCATTTCCCAAAAATCAATAATTTTTCTTCGAGGCCAATGTACAAATTCACCATCTTTATTTATGGCATCTAGAATATTTATATAGTTGGATGATCTAGTTTTAGGAGAAATTGTAGGATGTACTGAGCTTCACTTTTTCTATCTTTTTGTGCAATTATTTAGTTTGTGCTGATAATTCCTCTATTGAAACATTGTTTTCACTGGTGCATTTCTCCATCTCTTTTTTAACCACTACTTAGGAGTCCATGTTTTTAATTTTTTCAATCAATGACACACTCTCATGTTGACATTTTCTTGTGGAGTTCCCATTATATATAATCTTTCTACTAATTATGTTTAGTAGATGATACTACTAGTGCTTAGCAACATCAAATCTAAAAATTGTAAATAAATCTTGTGTGATTTTGAATTCTTTTCTTTCAAATGAAAAACCTCCACATGAGAAAGGAAAAGAAGGAAATACAATATTCTTTTGATGACCATGAAAGAGTACAACTATGCTTTCCATTATTCCAGTAAAAAAACTCTCTTTGATGCATGTATTGAATTTTTTTAGGATTCTACTATTGAACCATAAGACCTTAATACAATATACTCTTCCATGAAGTACCAATCATCTAATAGAATTTCACTTCCTAGTTGAATGCAATCTTTACAAGGCACAAACAATCTAGGCATTGAAGTACCTATAATTTTATGATACATGGGTTCCCAAAAGAAGTTTTCAAAATGGTTGTAGTCCATTCTATTATCACTTATCCTTATCAAAGGTGTTCATTCATTTATGACTCATCCTTATCAAAGGTGTTTATTCATCTATTGTTTTCTGAATATTTACCTAAAGCTTGTTTCTTTCAAATATTTGACAATGCTTTGATAATAGAAGATAGCACAAGTAGGTCATGAATATAAATGTCTTATGCGAAGCTCTTTCAATCATAAACAATTATTTTCGAATATGACAAACAATGTGCTCAATAAAATTATATCTTACTAGTTGTTTTTGACAATAAATATTAAAAATCATTTCTAGAATGTTGACACCCACTTTTTCATTACTTTCCAATCCCAAACACATTGATAGTAAGGATGTGCTATCTTGGAATCATTGCAAAAAAAATCACAATCATAAGGAGATTTATGATCATAGGAAAAATTTCATCTATCTACTAACCTACTAATATAAGAATATTTTCTATATACTTGTAAGTTCTTATATGATTTTGGCAAGTTTTCCAAGTCAATGTGGGTTGAGTTTTTTGCTTCATACCCTAGGTCCAATAAACTAGCAAATTCACTCTCTATTATCAACAAAATCACCTATTGTGTATTTTTATTGAAAAATTCCTTTCTATTTTCATCATAGTTTTCAGCAGAGGCTATGAAAATTTATGGACAAGGAAATATTGGAGGTAATCCAATGCGAGTCATTCCAGCAATCCACGTTGCAAATTTATTTACCTTGGATCCTATCATGGTTTTATATTTAATATATTTTAACTCTGTTTATGGAACATCCACTTATTTCCAACAAAAATATAATTTCCTTGATACTCCTCCCATAGATAACAAGATCATAAATATCATGGAATTCAATAGTGAAGCTTGCTATTTTAACCAGTTTGTGGAAGTCTATTATTGGTTTTCTGGTCCCTTGTATATTAATTTAGGTCACAATGCTAGTGCCATTGCCACTCCTCTTGTAAATTTTTGTAACCATTGAAAAATTTATGCAACTATACATAGTCATACATTATAATTTATAGGCATGATTATCCTAAAGTATAATCTATTATTTTATTTAGCAAGTTAGCTAGCTACTAGAATGTAAAACTTTAGGCTTACAATGCATGAGTAATTTAAAATTAAAACCTAAATTCTACAGTCAATACTAAACTTCCAATAAGAAAGTATGGTGAGAAAAAATGTGTTTAGGATTTTACCTAGAAAGTTGGAACTCAAATTGAGAACTATGAGTTGTCTTAGAAGACTAAGGTTACATTGTAACTTGTAAATCATAGCCCCTTTTTAATGCCTGATCCAATAGTTTTACCAAAGCTTGGTAGAAGTCAAACAAATAGATCTATGATTGAACAATGAAAACAAAATTTTAGGATCTACACCAAGGGGAAAAATTTACAAATTGTAGAATTGTGTGACTATGTTTAACATTATATTTTGTTACTTTTACAACTATAGATTGTATGACTTATATTCTTGTGAAATGTGTAATATATTTGATGTTCACTTTTATAATTATTTCTACTTTCTAAAGAGTTGAAGACTTCTTTATGAATAATTATTTTTTAAGGGAATCTGGAATAAAGGTTGAGAGTTGCTAAAATTGGCCTGAAATACATCTAAAGTCATTGATCTTTGTTGATCTAATTGTGGCTAGTGTGTCACCTCTATTGTAGACTATAAATGATGTAGCCATCAGATAACCAAACTGCATCATAATGAATAATGATTAGTCAAACTTGAGTTGTGTATGCCACATGTCTTCTCTCTAGGGGAGTTTAGCAAAAATAGTCTAGTGTTTCCAAAATTAGCTTGAAATACATCTCAAACCATTGATCTATGTTCATCCAATGATGGTCAGCTCGTTGCCTCCATTGTAGATAGTAAATGATGTAGATGTCATGTCATTGCACTACACCATAATGAATAGTAATTATTCATACTTGATATGTGTATGCTACATGTCTTGTCTCTGGGGGCATATGGAAAAAGGCAAGTGTTGTCGAAACCAGTCTTAAATACATCTCAAATTGTTGATCTTTGATAATCCAATAGTGGTCAAATCATCCTCTTTTGGGTACACTATAAATGATGTAGATAGTACATAACCAAAGGTCCCTAAGACTTTTACCATGTCAAACTCAATATGGATAGTGATTAGTCACACTCATGCTGTTGACTGGACACGTATGATATTTCCAAAAGAGTTTCAAAGAATTCCTATTTATTTTTCTTGTTTGAAATACACTATATGTCATTGATTTATTGTGATCTAATAATTGTCATATTAAATTTAAATTTAATATAATATAAACTAATAATTTTTTGATTAGATAAACATGTTTTACAGGGATCCTGAAACCCAAGTTAAAACATTACAAAAGGCTGAAAATAAGCAATTTTAGCCTAACTAAAGGACAACAACCAAAAAAAAAAGGCCAGTGTTATAGATCACCAAACAAAAGGTGACCATTGTGGCATCTCAACAACCACCAATAAAGATTTTGACTGGGCTCCTGAAACCCAAAGAAGAAAAGGGAAAAAATTCCCCAACCATGATACACAACAAAGAACAACAGGCCAAAAGACAAGGGATAAAACAAAGAACAATAGGCCAAAAAAGACCAGTCAGGCTTTGCCTTTAGATCCATTCTTTTGAGAACGTAATGCCATATTAAAAGAGGTAGTGGAGGGATTGATCTTTTTACCTTTTACTATGGTCCATCCATCCTCCACCAAACTAGTAGCCTTCTGCCACTGTAAATCAGCAACACCAGAGCCAATCCAAGAAATCCCCAAGACCAGGGAAGAGACTGCAATTGGAACATCTGCAACCTGAGAAGAAGCCACAGGAAGGTCTATCCTCGATAAAATAGAAGTGGAGGGCATGACCTTATTTCCTTTTACTATGGTCCTTCCAACCCCCACCAAACTAGTAGCCATTTGGCTCTGTGAATCAGCAAAGCCACAATCGGACCCTTAAACCCCTGAAGCTAGGGGAAAAACTATAGTAGAGGAAGTTACAATAGAAACATGAGAAGGAATATCAACCTAAAATGGAGCCAGAGAGGGGGTTACCCTCAAATCACCATAAGACAAACCAACTGCATCCAAAGAAGGAGCCAAAGGAGGATCCTCCAACAAATCACCAAAAGACAAGACAATAGAAACCAAAGATCGATCTGCTGCAACCAAAGGAGCCAAAGGATGTTCCTTTGTCAAAATGCCAGGAGCAGTAGCTAAATACTCCACAAAAATATCATGAAGAGAGTCATCATCCATTGTAGAGAGGACCTTGTGGACCATTTAGTGATCTTCCAAGATCCCCTTCCACCAAGAAGGGAGCATTTTTGGTCTAGATTTACTAGTGGAGCAGCTAGTAGCTAGGTGACTAGCCTTGTGCCATTTCCTATAGCAGAAGGGGATACCCTCATAGTCAAGAAGGATATTCCATGATCCTAAAGTAGAAGCCACCAAAATAATTTCTAGGAGTCCCTTAGAAATATCAACCTCTACCAAAATGCAAGCATACGTCATTCGAAACACATTGATAGAATCTTTATCTATCAAAAAAAATCCACCAATAGATCTCCCCACCTCCTCCAAAATAGGATCTACCCAAAGGTGAAGGGGGAGATTCAATAGCCTAACCCAGATAGGGAACTTATTAAAAGATTCTGTCAGTGGATTGAAATTATTATGCCAAGATTTTGCCATCAAGGGAAACTTCGCTTTCCAATAGAAAACATGGCAAAGGATGGCATCTCTATCTATAGCATATTCAAATTTAACAATGAAAAACCCCCTAGGCATAGGGTAAATATGGGCTATCTTTGAAATGATGGGGTCCCAAAAATGGAAAATCCATGCATGCAGGTCCGACAAAGAAGGCCAAAAACCCTTAAAATAAAAGATAGCAGCATTGGCTAAGAAATCAGCCATACAAATAGAGATCTCATCAACAATATCAGATTTTAAATCAATCTTTAATGGGTTACTTATGTAATCGGCACCCCCGAGCGCATGGTATCAAAAAACTTTGACTTTTCAGAAAGACCACCAATACTAGCTCAAAGGCAGCCAAATCAGCATAGGAAATGGCCGAACCACCCACAACACCAGGCGAACAAACCCTAGAAGCTGAAGGGATAGCCATAAAGCCAAACATAGGAAAAAAAAAAACTAGAACCAAAGCCAGACGCAGGATTCAAAGTAGAACCCACATAGGAGCTGAAGCCGAAGTCAGGTGCAGAAGTCGAAGCCGAAGCCGAAGCCAGGCATAGAGGTTGGATCAAAGCCAGGGGCTGAAGCCGAAGCCAAGCGCAAGGAGCCATGCGGGATAATAAGAGACTAAAAGTTCTTAGACTCTTCTATGTTATATAAACTATTAAGTTATGAATAAGTATAAAATTTTAAAAAGTTCATAAGATGGATCAAATTATTTATTACTATTAACAAGTACACTGTGCCATGGCCCATGTAATGACTTAGTACTTGTCTTCATAATAATAATTATAGTAATAATAAAATTGTATTTCATAGAACTATAATTAATTTAAATTTAAAATTTAATTAGACTGATTGATTAATTAGGACTTTGGTACTAAGTTAATAATAATTAGTTGTATAAAAAAATTTGATTTTTGTAGTTAGTAAGCAAAAGCATTTTTGGTATTAATCATAAGATAAACAATATTATAGATATTTCAATTTGATATGTTATTTAATACATATATTAAAGGATAAATAATACTTAAAATATTTGAAAGATTATATTTTTTTTCTTTTTGTAAATTTAAGATATTTAATTATCACATTTTAAATCAAATTAATAAAAATAAAAAATAACCCTTACAAATGAATGTACTAATAACTCATTAATTTTAAGTAAAGGCGATTGCAATACTAGTTATTATAGTTAAAATTTGACACATGTCTTCTTTCAAGGTGACATTTATAAAATTGGTTGAGTGCTCCCCAAATCTTCCCAAAATTCATCTTGGTTTGTTGATCTAAGTTGAACAAAAAATGACCATTTATGTTTCTTACACATAATCATCACTAGTAGTTAGTCATGGTGGACACATGTAAACATCTTGGAAGTGTCTTGGGAATTTTGCCCTTGCTAATATTAGCATAAACTCAATTACAATGGGAATTAATTACTTAAATTAAATGTTAATTACATGTTAAATGTTAAACCTCAAACTCATAATTTTAATTCAATGTTAAATGTTATACTATGTTTATTACAAATTTATAAAAAATTAAAAAATGCCAAAACATTGAAGATGTCAGCAGAACAATGAAACATAATTTTCAATGAAACTATAATTTTTCATTGATATTTTTAAAAAATTGCAATCTATAGTTAGACATATATATAACAATTATAAATTGATATAATAAAACAAAAACCCCAACCCCTAGAAAATTCTTAGTCTATGTAAAAATCATCAAACATGATTAAGTCTGTGAATTCTTGAAGCCAATGGTTGGCATCCTCAACTTCATCTAGTGAAGATCATTTTAAAAGAAAATCCCTGCGAATTTGTATATATTTATTATGGCTCTTCAACCACCCAATATTCAGGCCCAACAAAAATGGTTGGAGGGTTGCATTCTGGTTAGGTTGTAGAAGCTTATGAATTTCACTTGCCCAAGGGATCCCTCCCCATTATTTTGCATGAGAAACAACTCCAATGTTGTCTCCCAAGTATTTTTCTTTAAAAGTCTTCCTCAAGAACATCAAAATGTCAACCTTATCTCTTGAGGTCGAGGAGAGGCTAGAAAAATGGGATGTAATGTCCTTGTTGAAATAGTACTTGTTCTCATTCATAACTCATAGCCCAACACTATTGTCACAACATGATTGATGAAAGACACAATTTCCCTAGCCTCATTTCAAATTGATTTGAGGTTTTCATTAGGGAAGGGGTCTAAAAGGCCTTATGGTCCTCTTCCAATTTGCATTTGAGATGAATTGGAGTGTCCATCTTAATTAAATTAAATTACCTATAGAGATATGATTACTAGATAATTAACTTATCTACAAAATTGGTTGCAAATTAAATTACCTGCAAAACTATGACCACCAAACCAATTAACTAGGACCAAACCATTATCAAGAAGTACCACTACCAAACTAGTGACTACAAAAGATGAGATGATCAATGACAAATAAAGAATCTTGATTTCCTATAAATAAACTTGGGGGCCTTTTTCGTTCTAGTTTAATTTCTTTGAACAATCAAATATTTTGAAAATCTCCCAATTAATGTAGGTTTGGACCGAAAAATAAATAATTTGTGCAGAGCCAATGGAAGAGCAATGTGATTGACAGTGACAAGACATCTATTTGATGACCGCTACAAGTGGAATATGATGGAAGGAGACGTGTCACCATTCTGGAGACTTTAGGAAGGTTGATGTTCTATACAAGATGTTTGGCCAAAAATAATCCTTCAAATATTGATTTATGATCATCAAACATTAAATGAATGTTATGTGCATGTTGGAGATATGACACAAAATAAATATTAAAAAGTGTTGGCTCCAATAAAAATACCAACAAGTTTGAAACCTCAACTCCTTAGTTCTAAAATAATAGGACAGGTGTACCCTAACTTTTATTCCTAATAAAATACTTACTAACTAGAAAATTAAATTAGGAATCCAGGAACTTAATATATATATTTACACAAGTTATGAAAGTAATAATCAGGTTGTTGTAAAAGAATGAGAGACAAAAATAAAACATCATGCCACATAAAATTGAAATATCAAAATGTGGTTTTATTTTCATTATATTTTATCTATTTGCTTCACATTTCATCTTCAAACACACAGACATGTGTGCACGCGCACGCACACACACACAACACACACACACACACACACACACACACACACACACACACACACACACACACACACACACACACACACACACACATTTACACAAGTTTTGAAAGTAATAATCAGGTTCCTGTAAAAGAATGAGAGACAAAAATAAAACATCATGCCAGATAAAATTGAAATATCAAAATGAGGTTTTGTTTTCATTATATTTTATGTATCTGCTTCACATTTCATCTTCACACATATGTGCACGCATACACACACACATAATACAAAAAAATTGTGGTTTCCATAAAAAAGGGAAGTGACAAGCTTCCAATCGTTAAAATTTTATTTTATTTTTAAATACATTTTACAAAATATACCCTAAATAGATGATTCTTCACATAACAGTTATTTTATGATTCAAAACATCCCAAAAGCATTAAAATTTTAGTTTCCCTATTCTACCACATTTACAATGTGTTCTTCAAAATTAGTAAGGTCAATATGTATTTCAATGAACATAGCTCAGAGCTCTGCCTTTTCATTCTCCTTTTCCAACTCTTTCATGATGTCACCTAGATTAATAAAGAGAACACATGAAGCCACCATAAGCCTAGTAATAATATTACCCTACTCCTTATCCTTGTCTAGAGTCAAATCTAGGTTGACAACAAGACTTGGATTTTCATTCAACAGTCTATCTACCAAAGGCAGTGTCATTTCTGGCAACCAACCACGTTGATGATAATGTCAAACAAGATGTCTTCATTTTAAAGATATTCTTTCTACTAGTTTTCATTCTTCCATAAATGCAACAAGACATTCCAAATAAGGTAATTGTCCTCAAGAATGATGCAATCAATCTACCACCTCAATGTGTCATCCTTTTGATACTGATCAATATTGAAAACATTGTTGATGATATCAATGGTTTATCATCAATTCTACCTAGAGTCTTGACTATTCAAGATTTAAGATTGTGTTATCAATGAAAAGTTGAAGAAATAAGAGATTTTGAGATAATAACAACTTATTAGAAGCTATGTGTTGATGGAAATCTGAAGGAAGAATATAAGATCACTGCCGAGAAAGGGCTTACCTATGCCCTAGGATTTCTAAAAGTTTTTAAAGTTGAATGGATTAAGGTTGTGCTCAGCTGCATTCATGATATGAAAATATGGTTAGAAGGTGTGCTGATCAAAATCAGCAAGGCAATCATTCGTAGGGTAACTAGGTACCCTACATTGGATCAATCAAAGAGAATAAGGAGCAAAATGAAGAATGAAATTGAAAATATGACTAGGGAAAATGGGAATGGTTTTGGAATGTCAATTGATGGAATTGAGGACACATTAATTGATTATTTTTTCATGTGATTGCACACAAGTTCTATCAATCTAAAAGATTGAACAACGTACCCTGCGTAGTAGTATATTTGGGCTACAAAATTTTGAAGAAGGATTATTCATATGACCTTTTTGAGCTACAACTTCACCAACTTACAGAGAACTTAGAGGCAGTGAGAAAAGTAAAGAACACCTCTTGTAAGTTTGGATCCCTACTAGTTTGCATATTTTTCTATGTACATAATTATTTTCTTACAATTGGAACAATTGCACAGGATAGGAATAGAACTGCTATGGAGAAGCTAAGTGATTTGATAAGAAGGTTGGAAGAGAATTTCAAAGCAATAATGGACAACTAATTTGAAGAGTTCAAGGTTAAAATGAAGAATAGAATGAGAATTCCAAAGTCAATTGTCGACAAATATTATGATGAAGTATGTTTCATTGTGGACACAAATTTTGTGCATGTACAAACATTTTTTCTAAGGGTAGCATGGCTAAGGCTAGTGCCCTATGAAATAAACATAGACAAGGTAACTACAACACTAACTACACTTTTGGTAGAAGATATAGAGGCTAGTGCCAAGTAATTTGGCACATAAGAGATTGTAATTGCCGAGTTGGCTACTGAATCTGACACACCTAAAGCAGGGAAGCAAAGAAAGAGAAAGGTTGCCGAGGTTGGAATTATGGAACAAGGAGAAGGGTCTAGATAGCTGAAAGAGGCCAAGGAAGGTAAAGGAAAATAACTTGTTATTATGAAGTTGAAGGCCACCAAGCAGAAAAAGGTTGTAGGTTGACCTCAAGAAGTACATGCAAGAAAAGGTGACACCTCAAAGGCCAAAGGGCAAGGCGATCATCACTAGGAAAAGGACTACACAAACCCCTGCCAAGATATTAATAGGAAGTATATCCAAGAAGAGGAAACCAGATGAATCCCAAGCAAAGCTAAAGAGAAAACTTATCATTGCACAAGAGGAGGAGGAAGATGATGAAAAGATAGAGTCTAATCAAACTAGAAAATTAAAAATAGTGAAGAGACTCCCTCCAATGACAGTGGATCAAGTATGTTCAAAATTGGTAGAATTTGAAAGTATTTTGGGATTCAATATGATTCTTTGAACAATTATGATCAAGTTAAGCTTGAAGGGAAATGATTGAAATGATTATCAAGTTCAAGCTTACACCCCAGGAATTGTTGTTGATTGATGGAGGTATAAATAAGATAACAAGATACTGGGGGGGAGGGGGTGGTGAATCAAAATCTTATGGGTATGTGCAGGATCATGGTGTGCCAAAAAGTGGCGATGTGAAAAAAGCGGAGTTTGAAAACGTCTAAAAGTATTTCAAAATTTCTTTTTTCCACACATCTTGATACCATGGCAAAAAGGTTGGGCCAAACCTTATCTGGTATATGATCCATTATTGGGTATCCAATATCATATCAAGTATTTGATATGAGATTAGATACCTGAAACCTATGACTTGGATTTATAAATAAAAATGAGAGCAAATAATGCATTTGTGTTTAGGTTTTTTTTGAGTTGACTCTATTTTAGGTATATGATATAGCAATGGATATACGATATAGGTAAGGATATTTTTGTATTTTTTTTATGATTTTGAATAAATTTTAAGATAAATTAGGTTTTTTAAATAGAAATCATTGAAAATTAGGTTTTTTAAATAGAAATAGTTGTAAATTAATTTTTTTAATAGAAATATTATTTTTCAATTTAATAGGAATGGCTGACCCAAATGATGACACTGAGGTAGGAAAAAATCTTCCTCATAACTCTCCACTAAACAATCTAGTACCCCCTCAAAATCGTCCACCAAATGATCTCCTACTCCCTCAAAACCCTCCTTGGATTAAAGATTTGATATATGAAAGTATCACCTAATTGAGGGTTTTTCAAACCACATATAATAATATACTTGCATTATCTCCTATGTTATCCATGTTAAATGCCATAGTGGATAATATTGAAACACTTACAAATGAACAAAATGTTTCTCTTCACTGGTGTGAGAAAATGCATGCCATATTTGATGATGGGTTGGACTATGATGAGGTTGCGGCCCTAAATATAACTAAAGATGATATAGTTAACCTTTTTGTAAACCCAAACACTGGTAAACTAGTAGAACACACAAAGCTCAAATTATCAATTAAATGGTGCATAAATGAGGCTATGTGTGCAAACTTTTGGGATCGTTGGTGGATGGATTTTGACAAACCTCTACACAAAAATTTAGAGGTGCCATTCTATTTCATTAAAAAATTGTATGTCAAATTTGTGTTGCACCTCAAGGTGAACTACTAGAGCATGAGGCCCAACATGGGTTAGGAGGAGGAGCTCCTCGACCCTTTTCCCAGTGGAATAAAGCTGTCACTTTTGTCCCCCTTGTCTCCCCCCTCCTCTAATGCAGCATCCTGATATCATTGTAGAGTCTATCTCTCAAACTATTAGAGCCATCCATAGAGTGGGTAGCCTATTGATATCCCAAGCTAGCTTAGTGTTGCCTCCCCATGTTGATGATGCTGGTGCGAGGTCATCATTGGTGAGCTCATCACATGTTTGTGTGACCTATACTTGCATAACATGCAAGAATCTTTGTCTGGGTCTAGTAGGTGATCTTTATAAGTATTAGTTTGTATTTGAGGATGAGGATACACTAGATGCATGTACAGAGAATACACACCCTAACGTGAGAGAGGAGGGGCAAGAAGAGGCATGGCATCCCACAAGTTCAGTATGAGTATACATTTTTAGTTATGACATATGTCATTTAAAATTAATCTTTATAATGGAGTAATGTTAACCTATATTGACTTATACATGTATGTGATCTTCATTCATCTTTAGTTGATGATTGAGGAGGAGCTTAGACAGGTTGATGTTGTGACACTCTTGACTATTTTATTTAGCCTTGAGACATCTAAAATACATTATGTTGTGTTCTCATTGTTTTCCTATTTGATAGTGGAGCATTTATGGTTTCTAATCTTTCTTTTCTCTTTCAGGTGTCACCCGTTAGTCGAGGGCAAAGTGCAGGGGGTGAGGCACAACCCATTGACAAGGGAAAGGTAATTAGCTACTTTTAAAGTGATTAGATATTGATGCATTCTTGTAAAATGTTTGTGGTAATAAAATTTAATTACATTCTTTATTATACAAGGTGTGGCTAATGGTGATGAGTCCAGGTAGATTCAGTGTTGCAAACCCTCTGGCATTTCCATTCATAGCAAGAGCTCCATCATATGTATAAGTATCATTTATTTGGTATTTTCCTTATTTTCATAAACAAATTTAAAACTGAATTTCATGATATTAACAAATAGTCTTTTGTATCTCATAGGAAACACTTAGTGCACATGAGGTGGGATTTTAGAGTTTTGTATATTTTCTCATGCAACCATTATATCTAGAGGAGGATTCAATAGAGTTAAGTTGTAGTTTGAATTTTTAATTATATGTTATAATTTAGTATGCTATGAATTATAATTTTATAGTTTAATTTGTAGATCCATCTAAAAAAACATACTTGAACATATACAAGCCATAATCAACGAGATTCAAGCATTATCAAGGACATATGAGAGGACTCCTTGCCAGTGCAGGAGGTCAACAAGAGAGGTATTTATGATGAAAATTTAATACTATAAATATTCATTAAAAAAGGATCATTATGAATTTGAGAAATTCAATGTTAGATACATAGAATCATATAAATTTAGTAGTCTAAGTTTGGGTTTTCATTTTTTTTTTCTATAGGAGGCATCCAATCCACCTAGTGCAGTGAAAAGGCTACATTTTGATCATCCACTAGTAGCATAGAATAGTATAATTGTCATAGGATGCATCATGAGACATTTTGAGATGCCATATGTGACATTGTATACAAAATCATTGATATTATACACATTTCGATGGCATGATCAGCCACATTTTTGTATATGGATCTATGTATTTTGATATATTTTTGCATAATTTGTCTATGGATACATGAACTTTGATATGTATATTTGTGTAATTTGTCTATAGATACATGTATTTTGATATATTTTTTTATCATTTATGTGCACAATGATATACATATTAATTTATTATAGTATTGTTCAATTTATCATGGATCATGTGTATTGTTCATGTTTGTGGAATATCATGCATTTTGATCATGTTTGTTATATTCGATTCAAATGCGATAATTTTTGAAGAACATTTTAACAACCTTTATTATCAAATGTTGATGCAATGTCTAATTTGAAATGATATCATATATGTTTAATTTGAAATGATCTTTGTAATCCTTTAAGATGTCACTATGGTTCACCCACCCAAACACACTTAGAGCACCTTGGAGACTCTTTGTTACGGGGTGGATGCAAATGTTGGAGGTTTTGTGTGGCTAGAAAAATGGTGTCACTATGGTTTTCCCACCCATTTGGAGCTAATGGAACTGACGATTTGATGCCAAGATAAGTGGTTTCAAAGTTACACGGTGATGCACCAATGAATTGAGGCACACTGCAAGTTTTTACATCTAGCAAGATCGTTGTGCCAAATCCAAATGAAATGTGATCTCTTAGAAATGAGATAGGTTATTTTAGGCCTTGGCATGACCATAATGTAGCATTTGACATTTCACCAATATGCCCTATGAGCTCCGAGTTATGACCCTCAAAAGATCAACCTCCAAACACACTTAGAGCACCTTGGAGACTCTTTGGTATGGGGTGGCTACAAATGTTGGAGGCTATCTGCAGCTAGAACAAGGGTTTTACTAGGTTCACCCACCCATCTAGAGCTTATGGCACTAATGATTCAATGCCAAGATCAGTGGTTTCAAAGTTACACAGTGATGCACTAATGAATTGAGGCACATTGCAAGTTTTTGCATTGAGTGAGATCATTTTGCTAAATCCAAATGGAATGTGATCTCTCAAAAATGAGATAGGTTATTTTAGGCCTTGGCATGACCATCCTATATAATTTTACATTTCACAAATACCCCCACGAGCTTCAAGTTATGACCCTCGAAAGGTCAACCTCTAAATGCACTTAGAGCACCTTAGAAACTCTTTAGTATGGGTGGCCGCGAACATTGGAGGCTCTCCACAACCCAAAAAAGGGTGTCACTAGGGGTCACCACCCATCTAGAGCTAATGGTTCTAACAATTTGATGCTAAGATCAGTGGTTTCAAAGTTACGCAATGATGCACCAATGAACTTAGGTACAATGCAAGTTTTTGCATCAAGCGAGATCATTGTGCCGAATCCAAATAGAATGTGATCTCTCAAAAATGAGATACATTACTGTAGGCCTTGACATGACCATCTTTTAGTATTCAACATTTCATCGATATCCCCCAAGAGCTCCAAGTTACGACCCTCAGAAGATTGACCTCAAAATGCACTTAGAGCACCTTGGAGACCCTTTCTTATGGGGTGGCTGCGAATGATGGAGGATCTTCATGGCAATAAAAATGGTGTCACTAGGGTTTAACCAAACATCTAGAGCTAATGGTACTAAATATTCAATGCCAAGATCATTGGTTTCAAAGTTATGTAGTGATGCACCAATGAACTAAGGCATATTGCAAATTTTGGCATTGAGTGTGATCGATGTGCCGAATCCAAATGGAATGTGATCTCTCATAAAGAAGATGCATTATTGTAGGCCTTGACATGACTTTCCTATAGAAATCAACATTTAACCAAAAGCCCGTACAAGATTCGAGTTATGACACTTGGAAGATCGACCTCCAAACAAACTTAGAGAACCTTGGAGATTCTTTGGTTTAGGGTGGTCATGAATGATGGAGGATCTTTGTAGGTAGAACAAGGGTGGCACTAGGGTTCACCTACACATCTATAGCTAATGGAACTAATGATTCGATGCCAAGATCAGTGGTTTCAAAGTTACATAGCGATGCACCTATGAACTGAGGTACACTGCAAGTTTTGGCATCAAGCAAGATCATTATGCTGAATCCAAATAGAATGTGATCTCTTAGAAATGAGATGGGTTATTGTAGGCCTTGGCATGACTATCTAGTAGTATTTTATGTTTCACCAATAGCCCCCATGAGCTCTAAGTTACAACCCTCAAAAGATTGACCTATAAAAACACTTAGAGCACCTTGGAGACTCTTCTATACGAGGTGTCCATGAATGATGGAAGCTCTCCATGGCTAGAAAAAGGGTGTCACTAAGGCTTACTTGCCCAGCTAGAGCTAATGGCACTGACGATTCGATGTCAAAATCTGCGGTTTCAAATTTTGGTGTTAGTATTAATTAAGATCGTCATATTTTAGTTCCCTCTACATAAATTACATTAACTAGAAACATATTTGTTTCTTACATTAAATCAACAACTTTAAATTTACAATATCTCAAGTATTTCATCATTATCACATCAATACACAATTACCAAAAATCATAGTGTAAAAAATAGAATAGATTTTTCTTCATTCTACTCCTTATTTACTTTTTATCTTCATGCATGACTACTCTTCATGATGTACCTACATTCTAATATCATAGAAAATATTAGTAAATAATGGTATTAAAATAGATAATCATTTATTCATCAAATCATTATGAATAAAAGAACATGAGAAGTAAATATACGTAGTTGAGTGTTCCTGTAGTATCCTCTTTCTATTTTAAGGTCTCCAATAGGGCTTCACGATCAACATTAGTAATAGTGAAAAGTTATTTTACTTTTGTTCTTCCTTAATTCTTCAACAACTCCACATTTATTGCTATAATAAGAAGTGAATATATGAGAATTTCTTTGTTCTTCTAATAGTCTTTTAATGTAGGAATTCCATTCCTTCTAAGCATGTATGTCTGCAACCATGGTCCAGTAATAATAATTGAACCAGTAGGATATGTGAATCCATCATCATTTTTTATCGGTTGTGCAAGATTTTTTTTACCTCTTTCATAATGTGCCAACCAATAATATGATTTCTCATCATTCCCTTATGGTGCGACCAATGCAAAGACATGTCCTAGTTGAAGAAGATCCGATAGATAGTTATGCTCAAGTGAACTTTCAATGTCATCATTTTTGATAGTGGGTATGATAGACAATGGAGTAAGATAAAATGGATCCCATGTGTCCACCCACTCACTTGAATCATAGTGATCCCAATCACATTGAAAACAACTAGGACAAAAGCAAGTTAGCTGTCATATCCAAATTGTCTATGTACTAGAATCGGAGCTCTAGAATGAATGCATTTTTTATGAGTCTCTAATAGTAAAAAATTCTGATCTATCACCTATGGAACCTTACTCAACCAACCAAAAGAACCTATGCACTATTGAATCAAGATTCCTCTCTCTGATAATGTTGAACTACACCAATCAACAATGCTATGAGCATCAAGAAGCTCTCTCTTGAAATCTTCAATTACTTGTTAACTAGAGCTCTCTTCACACATGCCCCTTCTCTATCATGTTCCTCTTTCCCATGTCTAGACTCAAAAAATTCCAAATATGAGGCACCCCCCTCTCTACATGAATCTACACAACCAATAGAATATATGAGCATTCTTGAATTGACTTGTGCAATTATTTGATCAAATGATATGTTTATCCATAGAAATATCATGTTCCTATAAGAAATAAAAATAATTCTCAAAAAAATGTTGCACAAACTCATGAGAGTGAGATCTATCATCACACATGTAAAAATGGTACTCTTTGATAGGGTGATCTCACAATAATGGGTTCCACTTTTTGACCAATTTTAACACTAAAAATAATAGTTTTGAAACAAACCTCACATTCAAGTGACTATATATCTAAAACTATGAATAATTTAAAGATTAAATAAACTAGTGATTTCTAGTACTCTGTTCCTACTTTGTAACCATATTTTCTAATTTAAAAAAAAAAATTAATTAAGTCACATTTTTCTTCTCCTCCTAAAAGTGGCACATATGAAAAATCAATATGTTTAAAGGGTGATAGTTCACTTGACATGCATAACTTTTTTTCTAGAAATGATAATGAGGTAATTATTTTGGTGTTGGATTTGTAACATAAATATCTATAGGATTCATTTGGTTTGATTCCATTTGGTGGAATATTGTATAGTTTATGAAGTTTTGAAGTGCCATCAATCATAATTCAGACATACGTTCATTTTGATACAGATAACTTGAACTCAATTTATCAAAAATATAATTTTATTTTTTTAATAGAAAGCTATTTCAACAACCTATTTAATAGATATTATTCAAAAAAAAATGGACCTAATTTACTAATTTTTTTCGAAGTGTCAAAGTTAGTTATGTTCAAGTGTTAATGAACCTATAATGAGTTAAACTCATATTTGAAAGTCTTAATAAATATAATATGTATTACAATTATAATCATTGGAAACTTTGCTTTGAGTAGTACAAATTGGCATTTTTTATTTTATATTAGGAGATCATTCAATCTCAATTTTGCGGGTCAAAATAGACAAATTCAATTTTTTTAAAGAAAAGAACACCAAAGTTTTATAAATTTATGTGTTCACATGAACACTATGTCCGCACAAACATATATTTTGTATTCAGGCAAACCCATGTTTGAGTGAACGTCCAAAAATAATTAATTCAACCATTGGAAAGTTAATTTAATGCATTCACTTGAACATATAAATAAAATTGTGTTCACGCAAACATACCAAAAAAATGTTGTCCTCACCTGCAGTGACGACAAAAGTTTGACAGTGAAGCCAAAAATTGATAGTTACTGTGAAATTTTTATAAAGTTAATGTGATTTTATTAAGGCAAGGGGAAAAAATTATTTTTATGAATTTTTTATGGGAAAGAAGAAAGGAAGACAAAACAAAAATGCAAAGAGGAGATCTCATGAAGCAAAACAAAGAAATCTCGAGAAGACTTTGGCACGTTATCATCAAATTAAACAAGGTTTGTAATTATATATATATATATATATATATATATATATATATATATGTATACATATATATATATGTATACATATATACATATGTATATATATATATATGTATACATATATACATATGTATATATATATATGTATACATATATACATATGTATACATATATATATATACATATATATATATACATATATATATATATACATATATATATATATATGTATATATATATATATATACATATATATATATACACACACACACACATATATATATGTGTGTGTGTGTGTGTGTGTGTGTGTATGTATGTATATATTTATGGTCTTGAATTTAATTATGTATCAATCTTTTTTTTTTATCTAATTTGATTTATTTATAAATTTGTTGTAGACAATCAACAAGATGAAGGGGAAGAAAATGTTGGAGGCTCAACAAAAGTAGAAGAAGTGCATATGGGAGAAGGATCACGAACACTCTCTATGGAATATCAAACAATGAATTTTGAAGAAGGTTCAAGATCACTCCCTATAGAGGTTCAAACAATAGAAATCAGAGAAGGATTAGAATCTTTCCTTGCAAAGTCTTAAAAAATGAATGTTGGAGAAGGCTCAAGATCGCTCCCTATAGAAATTACAATAACAGAAGTCAAAGAAGGGTCGGGATCAAGTGCAGGAACTGGTATGGATGAACTCATAAATATTATCCAATCTGTAAACAATGGAATTTCTCATAAAAATTTAGATCATTTACTTAAAATGGATGTGGATAAATTGAGAACACTTGTAGCTACTATTTAACCCTTAAGTTTTTCTAAGAAAAGGTTAATGAATAAGAAGATAAGAGAAATAATGACTAAATTTGATAGCATTGAAACACTTGAACAAGCTTAGTTGCTTTCAATTTTGCTTACACAAAAGAAGTTGCAAGAGGCATTGAAATTGATAAGTGTAGACACAACATCAAAGAAGAGAAGATTTTTTAACATGAAAACTGATGTGATTGAAAATGTTAAACAAGGTTTGAGAAACATAGGAAAGCAGTCTCAAACTAAAGATAAGTCCACGACAAGAAAAGTGATGTTGATGTCTATTATAGATAAGAATATGACCTAAAATAGAAAAATATTTTCAATTTCATCTAAAATTGGTTTTAGTAGGGAAATAATAAGAGAATATGTTAAGAGAAGATTAATTCTAGATAACAGTACTATGGAAGGAAATTGGGAAATCATGTGTAGAACAACTCATTCTAATAGGATTGATGAGGGATTACAAAATTTAGTCATATTATTTTGGATTGATAACACTCATCCTTCATCAAATAGTAGATATGTTATAAGGCATAGGATTGCACTTGGTCAATATGAACATCATACCTAACATTGGTTGGACACAACACAACATGAGTTATATGTGTCATTTTGTAGTGAACATCCTAATGTAAAAATTAGACAAACGTTGTTTGAAAAATTGAAGCCATACTTTGTAAGGTCAAACAAAATGTTTGAAGCATGTTGTTTTTGTCATCATATTAAGCTTGATCTCCACTATCAGGTATTTTGAAAGTTTGTAGAAGACACATATCATTTTCATGATGCTCCTAGTAGGACAAATGATTTTATATCATCCATTCTACGTGACAAAATGAATGATCCTGCAAGTCAAATAAATTGCATCAAAGGATTATGTTAAACATGTGATGAATTGGTTCTATTTCCTTCGAAAATTGAAAATAATGATGTAACAAAAAATTAAATTGCAAAGCAGAATGAAACAAAGTTGGGGAAAGAGACAAAAAGGTTGGAATATGTTGAAGAGGAGTTACCTATTGTAACATTTATGGACATATTTAAGAATTTGATTCAACCTTATATTCATCGTGCATTTTTTGCAAAGTGGAAAGCACAATAGTTTCAAACTTTGAGAGATAATTTGCCACTTGGAATGATTGTATCAGTCATTGATTTTGCAGAGAAGTATTCTTTTATTCATCAGAAAGCAATTCAATAAGATTATTTCTTTTCTAAGCAAGTCACTATTATCGTACATGTTTGTTATAGACATGCATAGTTAGATTTGGATGGTGTTTAGAGTATAATTGAAGCACAAGTCATTAAAAAGGAATATCACTTTTATATAAGTGATGATAAAGAACATGACATTCAATATGTATAACATTGATTCAATATGTTCTTTTCTTATTTGAAAGAAAGAGACATAAATGTTGATAAACATTATGTGTGGTCTGATGGATGTATTGCATAGTTAAATTGTACTAGACCATTTTATGCATTATGTAGATATCATCATAATGAGAATATAAAACACATATAGAATTTCTTTGAGAGTGGGAATGGAAAAGGTGAACATGATGGTGTTGGAGCTTGCATCAAACGTGCTATGCAAAAGTATCAAATGAATTATCAAGGAGTTCGTATAAATGATGTACATGATGTTGTTGAATTTTGTAAGACACATTTTGCATTAGACGAGTTTGGAACATCATCGACAACGAGTAAACATGTACCATATAGAGTCTTTTGGGAGATAACAAGTATGGATGTGTATAGTTATTTAAATTTTATGCAATTTTAAGTTTTAAAATTTCATTTAAAATTTTTATCTTTCAATTCATTAAAGTTTAAATTTAATTTGTCCATATTTTCAATGTAGTGAACTTTCAGGTGTTAATAAAAAAAACATGCATGGTTGCAAGAGGATAGAAAAGACATGTTCCTTACATTCAGCCATGAGTACGGATAATTGCAATTGGACATTGAAGACAAGAGAATACTCATGTTTCTGTGACAGTTGCATTGATGAAGACTATCAAGAATGCATCAATCAAACACATGGATATACAAGTGCATGGGTTTTGGTACCACTTCATGTTACTGATATATTTGATAAAGATGACAAAAATTTTGGTGATATTCCATTGACTTTTTATGATTATAATCATATCTATGGATTGGTAAAATTGGGTAAGTATCATAAAAATTAATCTCAACTTGTCAATTAATCTGAACTTTTTATTTAATTATTAATGACCTGTCTTATATATATTGTACACATGTATGTATAATTGTTCTGCAGGAGATGTCTTTGTAGTGATTACTAAGCTTGGAAATCATGAAGGTGTCAATTATTATTTATTGTGATGTACTACAAAGAGGAAATTTTTTTCCCCATAGGTATTATATATACATGTGCATGCACATATATGAATTTATATATCTAGGTAATGTTATATTTATCAAATTTTAAAATATTTAAATTTGTGGTGCAGGTTCTATTGTGATAGAGGGAACATATTTGAAGCAAATAAAAGTAGTCCAACATGGAATACACTTTGTTGATTATGAACCTGACAACAAAGTTTTACAATACACCCACTTGGTCATTGCTATTGGGCTTTGTCTACATCCAGTCAAATCTAAGCGTGTATGTCAAAAGTGCAGACTAGATAGTGAAGATCATGGGAATATATTGCCTGTTATAAGTGTACATCATGGTTAAATCGGCCTTTGAGATGGTAGATAATTTAATTTAAATCAAATTTTAAGACCTCTAAATGTAGACAATTGGAATTTATAAATGTGTCATTTTAATAATATTAATTACCATCCTAAACTAAAGATTATGTTATCATTAGCTTATTAATTTAAACTATGTATTAATGTTAGTTTATTGTAGGATCATACTCTTAGTTTATTAGTTTATTAATGTTTTTTTTTTTTTGATTGGCAAGAAGCCGAAGCCAAGATTAATAATTATGTATTATTATTAATTATTATTTTATTAAACATAGGTAGATTCGAACCCAAGACCTCTTCGATAAGAGGCTCACAATTTACCATTGTGTTGCAAGCTCTTGCCTTATTTATTAATTTTTTTTTAAATGTATACATCTTAATAATATTAATTACCACATGGATGAATTTAATAATAACAACTTGATCTAAATAGGCAATACAAATAAGTTGGAACTTACACAATCATTAGATAGATATGTATCAAAGATAATTTAATATTTTAGAATTCTAGAATTCTTTTATCAACTTCTTTTCAAACTATTGAATTTCATCTCATTATGTGTTTTTAATTGTAGGATCATACTCTTAGTTATCATTAGTTTATTAAAAAACTATATATTAATGTTAGTTTATTGTAGGATCATACTCTTAATTTATTAGTCTATTAATGTGGTTTTAAATGTATACATTTTAATAATATTAATTACTATGGATGAATTTAATAAGAACAACTTGATCTACACAGGCAATACAAATTAGTTGGAACTTACACAATCATTAGATAGATATGTATCAACTTAAATATTTTAATATGTTAGAACTATTTTATCAACTTCTTTTCAAACTATTGAATTTCATCTCATTATGTGTTTTTAATGGTACATGATCATACCAGTCTTATTATCATTAGTTTATTAAAAAAAATAAAAATTTAATGTTAGCTTAAAACAAATATTTATCTTTAGCCCTACTAATTGACTTAACAAATATGTATCTTTAGTCCTACTAATTGATTTAACAAATTTGTATCTTTAGTCTTACTAATTTATTTACCAAATATGTATCTTTAGTCCTACTAATTGATTATTTTATAATTATTACAAATAAATATAATGTTTTAAATTTGGTTTCTAAATCATTTGGGTTAATTTAGTAGTTTTAAGCACCTAGATATTAATTCAACTCAATCACCCTATATTATTAGTATTTTTCAAAATTATAAATTAGGTTCATAGATCAATTTGGAACTTCTTCATATTTAGCTATTGAAGTAGGTATTTAAAGAAGTTAATTTGATTATTTTATTATGATCACAAAAAAATTTAAAGTTTAAAATCTATAATTTAATTCATGAAGAATGTTATACTAAAATACAAAAATATACACATACATGTATGTCTCAAGAAAAGACATATAGATACATATCTAATATCTCTACTAAAATGAATACATATGCAAACTGTAAGTCTTGAATAAACATGATTGCTAGTAAAATATAAAAAGTCAAATACATGTACTACTGAAGTACTAAATAGTCAAATAAATAGTGAAATGTACATGTCATCGAACTACTAAAATACACATGTATACATAAGTCTCCAAAATATACAAAGTCTCCAATATATATAAATGCATCAATATATATATATAAATATATACTACTACTAGAGGGAGCCCTCAAGACACATACAAATAGAATGACTCTCTAATCGAGTCTTCTATACATCCTATGGCCGAGGTGCAACAACCGAGCCCTACAAATATATATACATTAGAACTATGTTTAGAAACATATATATGTACATGTGTACATGAATACAAATGCATATAGTTTGAAACATAAATAACTTTACAAACTATTTAAAACTTGTACCTAAGCACTACTGGGTGTCTCAATAGAATCCTCTCTCTGACGTACATGCCCTGACCCAACACTAGATGTAATCATGTGCTCGGCGACCTATGCCTACACAATTTATTATAACTTTTAAATATCTATTTGAACTAAAATTTTTAATTTCATATATATTTAAATTTAAAAATATTATATATGTACCTGGGTCTCAGGAGGTAGAGGATGATCATTAGACTCCATCGTATCATGTACCGATGCACCTCTAATGTCAACATCTCATCCTAATACACCAACATCATCTCTTGAAACTCCAACACCTACTGAACCACCCTCAGTGCCACAATCTCCAACTGCTAGTAATGGTGAGTGAAGTTTCATGTGTAACTAGCTAGGAAATGGTGTGGAATCAGTGTCAGGTCAGAATAACATGTCCATGGATAATGGAAATCTAGCCCTCGTAACTGCTCACCAAAATCATCAAGGCCCTTAGCTGTGATCCTAACATCTCCAACTCATATGCCTGAGTCATTTGTAGAGTGTCGTGAGACTGGTGCAAAATGATGTGAGCTTTGTTGTGTGGTGATTGCTAGTAGTGTGGTCTATGACTATGTAATTATGGGGCTCTTATGGTGTCTAATGGCATCCATCACCAAGTGAACTAGTATCCCTTATGTATTAGAAATATAACTGATACTCTACAATAGATCCTCCAAAAAATACAATGCTAAATCCATATGTGTGTGTTGTCCAAAAAGAGCATGAACATTTCCTAGTAATGGTAGTCTAGTAGCTCTATATACCTCATCAAGGGAGGTGTCTAAAGTGCTACTTAATGCCTCTAAAGATGGTCAAGTTAGATGACTCTGTCGAGTGTGAATATAGGAACCAAGAGAGTCAGATTTGATACTAGCAGCCGCAGATGCAATGTGTCCCATACTATCAATTTCTCCCCTCTGGGAAGCAATGATAACTCTATTTACAATAGGTGCTAGTACTAGAGTCACTGAAGGAAGTCTTTGTTGAATGAATTGTCTCACATCTAGAGGTGACAAACATTGTACACTATGATACTGGTCACGATCTGCAACCCAACCATGCCCATGTCTACAATAATTTGGAATATCTAAGTAGTTAATGTTGAGCCCCATGCAAAACTTAGCATACAATTATTGTGCAAAATAAAGAGGTCTCTAATCGTTATTAGGATAACAACCATGTGTAGCTAAAAAATGAGGATAGATCATATTGGCAATAATAGGATCTCTACACCATGTCACTCAATAGCCTCTCACCCTACCTTGTGTACCATCATATGATACCCCACCACAAGCCCCATAACGAGCTGCAACACAAGCTCCATCATGAGCCACAACACGAGCCCCACCACGAGTGCCACCATGAGCAGCACCATGAGCCACAACAAGAACCATAACAAGAGCCACAAGAGGAGTCGTAGCAAGAGCTGCAACAAGAGGAGTCACAACAAGAGCCTCATCACCCTCAGGATCATAAGCAGGTTGATTGTGTGAAGTCATATCTACAATGATCTAGAGCTAGTATTATATTGTAAACACACACACACACACACACACACACACACACACACACGTACATGTAATCTAGTACACAAATTTTTATTTAAAAAAAAATGTAATTATCATACATGTCATCTAGATCTACACATCAATATATATCATGTACAAATGAGAGTTAGAGTTAGATTAGATTAGGGTTTAAGTTATATTAATGTTCATGATTATGGTTTGAGTTCTAGATTAGGGTTTGAGTTTTTAGTAAGGATTAGATTAACTAGGTTTGAGTTATGGCTTGAGTTAGATTCTAGGGTTTGATTATAGTTTTCAATTTAGATTAGGGTATGAGTTTTCAATTACCTAGGATTAGATTAGGGTTTGAGTTTTCAACTAGGATTAGGTATCCAGTTACTAGGGTTTTCAATCTTTCTACCTAGGTTAATTGTACAGTTAGATTAGGGTTTCATTTAGATTAGGGTTTGAGTTAGATTATGGTTTGAGTTTTTAGTAAGGATTAGATTAGGGTTTGATTAGGATTTCATTTAGATTAGGGTAACTTGAGTTTTCAGTTAGGATTACAAATTAGAGTTTGAGTTAGATTAGGATTACTGTTAAAGATTAGGGTTTGATTAAGATTAGGGTTTGAGTTAGATTCTAGGTTTGGCTAGGGTTACGATTAGATTACCTAGTTTGAGTTTGATTAGGGTTCATGATTAGGGTTTGAGTTTTTAGTTAGGATTAGAAATTACCTAGGTTTGAGTTAGAGTTAGAGTAAGAGTTAGATTCTAGGGTTTGATTATGGTTTTCAATTAAGAAATTCTAGGGTTTAAGAGTTAGATTAGGGTATGATTAAGGTAACTTGAGTTTTCAGTTAGGATTAGATTAGGGTTTGGTTAGGATTTTATTTCTAGGGTTACAATTAGATTAGGGTTTGAGTTAGATTACAGTTTGAGTTTTCAATAAGGATTAGATTAGGGTTTGAGTTAGGGTTTGAGTTTGAGTTAGGATTAGATTAGGGTTTTTGTTAGGGTTAGGGTTAAAGATTAGGGTTTGAATTCTAGGGTTACATAGTTAGATTAGGGTTTTTATTAGGGTTAGATTCTAGGATTAGGTCAGATTCTAGGGAAAGTTAGAGTTTTCAAGTTAGGGTGAACTAGATTACAGTTATGGTTCTATGGTTAGATTAAAGGGTGACTTTAATTAGGGTTAGCATTAAATTAGGGTTTGATTAAATGAGTTAGGCTTAGATTAGGACACAAGTTTGAGTTATAGGGTTAGATTACCTAGGGTTTTAGTTATAGTTAGGGTTAGGTTAAGACCTTATCTAGTTAGATTAGGGTTACAATTCTAGGGTTAGATCACAGTTTCAGTTATGAAACTCTAAGATTAGATTACCTAGGTTAGAGTTTTCAAATTAGGGTTAGAGAACTTGAGTTAGGGTTAGAAATTAGGGTTTGATTTTGAGTTCTAGGGTTACATTAGAGTTCAAGAGTTAGGGTTAGGGTTGGATTTAGATAGAGTTCTAATATTTTCTAATTTTCTATAGTAATTAATGTTTTTTATTTTATTTTTCTTATGTTTTTTCTAATATTTTGTAAAAAAAAAATTTCACATATAAATTACAATGTTTTTCTAATATATTGTAAAATTTTTCTAATATTTTCTAGACTAATGTATTTTAAAATATTTTCTAATATAAATGTAATTTTTTTCTAATAAAACTAATATTTTTCTAAATTTGTTTCCTAATGTTTTACTAATTTTAAAAATATTTTCTAATATTTTTCTAATATTCTACACTGTTTTTTTTAATATTTCTTATTTTTTTTAATATATTGTACTATTTTTCTAATATTTTCTAGACTAATTTTAAAAAAATATTTTCTAATGTTTTTCTAATAAAACTAATAAATTTCTAAATTTTTTTCCTAATGTTATACTATTTAAAAAAAAAAAATTCTAATGTTTTTCTAATATTCTACACTATTATTTTTTTATATTTTCTAATGTTTTTATAATAAAACTAATTTATTTTTCCTAATTTGTTTCCTAATGTTATACTAATATTTTTCTGATATTCTAGATTAACATTTTTTAATATTTTCTAATGATTTCCTAATATTCTAGACTATTGCTTTTCTAATATTTATCTAATTTAACACTAATTTTTTTCTAAATTTGTTTTCTAATGCTAAATTAATATTTTTCTAATATTTTACACTAATGTTTTTAATAATTTCTAATGTATTTTCTAATAACACTCTTATATAACTAACAAATTCAAAAAAATTATAAACAAGAAATTAATAGAATTAACTAACATAAATAAACAATAAAAATATTAAATTAACATGAAAATATGCTTTGAAAATATTAAAAAAATTCAAATAATAACATATAAACATACTTGAAATAACGCAATGACCAAAATTTGGAGGAGAATGACGCAAAGTGATGCAGCTCACTTACCAATCAAGTATGTTTTCTCCAACATCCAAAACAAATTTTACCACACCATAAAATGAAACGAGAAAATGGAAAAACTAGAGTTTAAAACTCCAAATTGTCGTTAAGTATGTTTGCACGAACATATTCATCGTGGATGTTCACACAAACATACCCTATATAAACTAAATATGTTCGCATGAACATCAAAGTTTTTCAGGTTCGCGTGAACATACTAAATATGTTCATGTGAACATATGGAAAATGGAATTTTAGAAATTTTCATTGTTTTGTGATTTTCTTTGTGCCACAAAGTGGTACCCAATATTGTGGGTTCATCCAATAATATTCTAATTATCTTCCACACTATTAGAGACATGTCTATACGTTATGTGGACAAAAATAGCAATATGAATGGAGTTGTAATACTGAGATTGTGTCTCATTTGGGGGTTGCAATGTGTAGTTCTCTGCAAAGTCAACAATTGATATAATAGTGTCAATTGGAAAAATCTCCTTATGCATTCTAAATTGTTGATCCAACCACCAAGACCTATGACTATGCCTTGCATACTTGTAGAAAAGATTTGTCTTGAAATCAGAAATAAAACTAGCCACATTGATTTCTTTTGCAACCAATTCACATCTAGAGCCCTCACCTCCACTCTTCAATGTGTATTTCACCGTTTCATATACCATTTTTAAAGCTATTGTCCTCCCAAGATCTTATTTGCACCCCTCATGGAAACATGTGTCAAACTTAGATAAGCCACCACATTTTGTACAATTCTTTTTTAAGCAAGAATTTCTATAAAAGATACAACCATCAGCTCTAGGACATAAAAATTGATTTAGCAAGTCTCTTGATGATTTTGGAAGCCCACTGGCACCACAAGTCTCCAACATTTATTTACTATGCAAAGTAGAATGGATGGAACATTATAGTTCATGCTACATAGAAAACTCCACATGATAATTGCAATAACATGTATTTCAAACTTTAAGTGGTGCACAGTAAAATGGCTTCAAGGTTTCAAAAGCCCTTTGTGATATATGCAATCTTCGATGACTCTCTCTAAATTATTTGAACAACATTTTTTGACTTACCTTCAAATGATGTTTAGGATGTGGCATGTGGTCTCTAATGTCAATTCTCAACTTTAACACATCTTTAGCATTGGGTGATACTCTTGAGATAGAGTGTCAAAATTGTGTAATTTCTTGCTTCATATCATCGAATAGCTTCTTATCAAAATGTGGAAATCTCCCACCAAAAGTCCATGTTTCATTTTGAAGAGGATCGCCAATTATTTCTCGTCTACTAAGTGCTCTTCTCAAAGTAGTATGATTTAGGTTCAAGTCAATAAAATGTTTGTCTCATTTATCTACCCTTTCTCAAATGATAACTTACCAAATAGGTTGTAATAACCCTTTGAGCAACTCTCTTATTCTTCTCCCTTCTATTTTTCCTAATGCTATTGAGAGCACTGAAAAGATTCTCCATAATAATGGCATTTCTTTCCATTTTTTTATTAACATGAATCTTCAATTTGGAAAGCACGAGTCTCATCTTTTGCATCTTTAATAAATGCATAAAACGTTGACATTGCTCCACCACTATCTTGTTGCTGAAAAACATCATATATAGTCTTGAAGCCCATAACTGAATGGTTCTTTGTGATTTTTTTCCTTCCAAATTGGTAATAATCATTTCATCAATTTCAATTATCCATTTTGGCATTCTAGGACCTTCATGTCAATTGTAATTAGGAAATATGTAACGTTCCTATGCATTTTCATTTTTGACATGGTCAATCATGGCATTTACATTATGAACTAGTAAATTTTCAATCCTGCCATTATCATTATGAATTGGTGCATTTTCATTCCCCAACTAAGCATATTCATTATCTGACTCTATGATTTCACCTTCGATCAATACATCATCAACTTGATTCATATTTAACATACCTTGTCTCTTCCTTCGATGATTTACCTTGTCCCTTTTCCTATATGTTGTAATTTCTTCATTTGATACCTTCCTTTTGTGATTATCCTTTCGATGACTACTACTCCCATTCAAACAATAATACCAAACACCTAATCAAACCTTATAAAAGTTTTTTCGATCATATGGCCCCCAAACAATCCTTTTTCTCCAAACTCATGAAAATGGGCCCAAAAAAATGTGATTGTCAAGTCTGCGGTGACAGAGAATATTTTGGGAAAAAGTTTGCCAATATTTTAGGTACTTGATCCCATATTAGGTATCTGATATTATCAGATATCTAATTCAAGATCAAATCTTCGAGTAGATATCAAGTACTCAAAATGATTGCCCAAATTTTGGAGGGAAATCAAAATTTGGCCAGTGTGGGAAATCAACAACTAAATTGTATATTATTATATATTAGTATTTTATTATTATTATTTTTATTAAATATAATATAGTAATATATATGATTATTATCATTATTGTTATAATATATATATATAATTTTATTCTTTTTTTCTCGGAGGGTGTCCCTATAATCCAAGCCCAACGGGTTCCCTTTACGAGATGAGCTTAGAGAAAGACTAATCCCTTCAGCCATGGGATAACCAACACCTCCCCTAAGTGTCTACGATAGGGTAATGATGGGCAGGGGAGTCCAATCGAAGACCATGGGGATCACCCACCAACTAAAACCAACTCACCTAACTCGTGAGGACAATATAAAATAATATATTATTATTATATAATATAGTAATATATATGATTATTATTATTATATAATCTAGTAATATATTATTATTATATTAAAATAAATAGTCATACATTATTATTATTATTATTATATAATATAGTAATGTATTATTATTATTAAATAAAATATAGTTGAATGGTTTATAGGTTATTCTATAACCCCTTTCAACCCATTCTAAAAGACTAAATAAGTCCCTAGGGGTCCTAAGACTCTTAGGGACATGTTTTGTCGTGAAATGCGTCTAAAGGGGTCATAGGTTATCATATGACCCCTTTTGACCAATTCAAACAAACCAAATAGGTCCTAAGGGTCGACCCCTAGGGACATATGTTGTCATGAAATGCGTCAAAAGGGGTCATAGGTTATCCTATGACCCCTTTTGACCCATTTGAACAAACCAAAGAGGTCCCTAGGGGTCCTAGGACCCCTAGGGATATATGATGTCATGAAATGTGTCAAAATGGCCTATGACCCCTTTTAACCCATTCAAACAAATCAAATAGGTCCGTAGGGGTCCTAGGACCCTAGGGACATATGTTGTCATGAAATGGGTCAAAAGCAGTCACAGGTTATCCTATGACCCCTTTCAACCCATTCAAACAAACCAAATAGGTCCCTAGAGGTCCAAGGACCCCTAGGGACATAGGGTAATCGATGCAGTGGGTCCAATAGGGTCGATAATCGATGCAATGGGTCCAATAGGGTCGTGGGCTAGCCCACGACCCCATTGGACCCATTGCATTGCAACATGTGTCCCTAGGAGTCCTAAGACCCCTAGGGACATAAGGTAATTGATGTTGTAGGCCAAATGGGATTGTAGGCTAGCCCACGACTCCATTAGACCAATTGTATCAATTACCCTCGCCTACAACCCCATTACTATATTATAATAATAATACATTACTATATTATATAATAATATATGAATATGTATTAAATATATTAATAATATACTACTAGATTATATAATAATAATAGTAATAATAATAATCATATATATTACTATGTTATATTTAATAATAATAATATTCTAATATATTATATTTAATTATTATTATTATCATTATATATTAATATATACTAATATATAATAATACACTAACATACAATATTGTTGAACACTTGTCAAATTAATTTTCCTCCAAAATTTGGGCAATCAATTTTTGAAAAAAATATTTGCCGCCAAAATTCTAGTATCTGATTAGGCTTGGTATTTACCAAACCTCTTTGGTCAACTCAAAAAATGTGTTTGAGACATGTTTCACTGACATTCAAGCTTTGAGTAGCCATCTAACAATATTTTTTTCATCAAAATTCAATGAAATGAAAATGGTTTTTTGATAACAGTCTCAAGATTTCATTGATATAATTGCTATCAAATTCTAAGTTTGATAAGTATTTATTACTTAATTTTTAATGAAGATGTCTATAAACTGTTGATTGACATACTGATTAAAAAATAACTATAACTTTCAAATGGTATAACATTTTTAAAATCCAAAAGTTGCATCACATTCTATGCTTAGCCTAGTATAAGAATTTTTTTTGTAAAGTTTTCAATTAGTTAAGGTGGTCAAACACAAGAGTTTTTTATTTTGAAAAAGTTATAATAGAAAATTCATATTTAATTATTTATTTGGAATAAAAATACCCAAAAATATGCGTCACATCCAAGAATTAGTATATTTCTTATGTCTATAATTATATTAAAAAATATTTTCATTTGATTTTTATTAAGGTGGTTAGACATACACCTACTTTTTATTTTCGCCCTAAAATTTTTGTAGTACTGCAATAAAATCCAAAATTTTGAAAAATCAAATAATTTTTTTCCAAATAAGGCCTAGTAATTTAAAACTACATTCAATTTCCTATAGATTCTTTTCTTAAAACTTTTTGATATAAATCCCATAACTATTTTAAAATTATGTGTCAAGTTAACATAACCCTGATTTGTTGGTTTTTCATTGCCACTTAAGGCCATAGTTTGGCTGGCCATGATCCTGGACGTACCCATTTGGGACTAATGTACTTGTTAGGATGAATTAGTGGATGATCTCTGAAATGCTATTAAGATTACTAATAAAGATCCTTTGAAGTGAACTGATCACCTTACTATGATAGATGAGTCTCTTCCTTTCCTTGTGATGCGTGTAGCCTTCTAGACAATCTTCCCTTCCATATTCACTAATGATGATATAATGAATACTATTACCACTCTTTGGATAAAAAAAATATCTCATACTTATATCCATCCAAATAGTTGTCACATAGGTCAGCTACAATAAGAATAGTTCCAAAACAATCACCAAGTCATCTTGATACAATAACTCAAGTCAATGTCATACTCAGACGATACTAGAAACACTTGGTCACCACTATCTCCTTGGCTAACTTTGGCACTCGGTAGATTCTGGGTGCATGGTTCACACTGATCGCTTAGTAGATGCTTTTGACTTGGCTTGCACTATTATTTCATCTTGATTATTACCTTGAAACAAGACTTCTCTGCTAACTCAATTCACATTGGAGCTCAATAGACATAGTCAACTTGGTTGACACTAGAGCTCGATGTGAATTGTCAACTCAGTTGCCACTACAACTTGGTTTACATGCAACTTTCTACAAGGTTAACTTGTTTTCTTGGATGTATTGTAAACTCAATTAACACTGCACACTAGTGACTTGATTGCAACTATCTTTCATTATGACTAAGTGTTTTGACACTAACTAACAATATATCTTGCATGAGATTAAAAAACTTATGGTAAAGTATATGATCTCCAAAATGGTCAAGATAAAATAATATTAGTTGTCATCAACAACACACCATGCTCTACTAATTAATCTTGTCAACAATCTCCCCCTTGGTATTTATGACAACTCTTACTAAAAATTGGCTAAGTGTCCATCCAAAATATGTCAAAGGCTCAAAATGTTCTCCCTCTTAAAATGATATGGTATTTTTCACACACTCTTCCCCTTTGACATGAATGAAAAATATGGGGCTAAAAATGCCAAAATTGTCTATCAAAATCATAGCATCCACATGTACATATACAAGTCTAATCAAGAAGCATGTACAACATCTTAAAGACATTTGAATAATTTCTCCTTAATGATTTGGTATCCGAAATCCAAGTCATCCTTATGTTTTCCAAAACCTAAATCTCACCACACAATATGTATAGGTTGTCTCTTCTACATGTATAAGATTCAGTGGTGAAGGAGACATACTGAAGGTGGCAACTTCCTCTAAGCTCCTTTGAAGAACATCCAACTTAGGAACACTAAGATTCTTTACATCAAAACATATTTTCATGCAATTTTGCTACCACATCCATGAAATCAAAGAAAATCCCTTTGATAAATCAAAGTGCTTTTCTTTACTTGCGAGTCCATCCTAACGTTCTTTGATTAATTTTTCAAGCTCTAGAACATTGTCAAATGGATTGATAGTAGCTTTTAAAATCTAAGTACCATCATCTATAAAATTATTTATCTAACCCTATAACCACTTATAATATGGGGTTTTCTTTAACAATTAGTCCTCATAGATGCATATAGATTTGGAATCTGAATTACTTTTGTACCTTGTCCTTCACACACTTTCCCAAATTCTCAAATTGACTATCAAAGTTGTTCATCAAGTCCTCTAGTTTATTGGATGAGGAAATACTTGTATTGATTTGTACATTTGGTGTAGATTTTCCTAATATCTCAACTTCCATAGAAATTAGTTTATTGTCTTTCTCCTTCTTTCTCAAGTCCTTTCATGGGTTTTATCTTGTGCTAATACTATAAATTGTATTAGATCATTTTCATCTATACTTTCTAAATCAATAGGCTTGTATTTCTCTAATAACTACGTGATTCTAAATAATCTCTTTCCAACAACATATTCTCATTGGATGTGCCTAATCCAATAGGTTCTTATCTATTGTAGTATAATCAGGTACCTTACCTCATATATCTCCCATTACTTCTTCAAAATTATCAATAGGAATATTACCTTCAATTTCCATTACCTCAATATCATGATCAATGATTTCTAGTACTGGCTTTGCTATATCTCAAGTTCATCTAACGTTACTTCTTTAATTTTTTTCTCATTGAAAATGTTAGTTAGAGCCTTATTTGATGTAGAGGAGTCTATTGATTTACATACTCTTAATGCAATTGCATCATTGACAGATGTCATCATTCAGCATGGCTCATAGTTAGGTGGTATTACTTCACCTATGATACCTTAACCATCATTAGATGCACTGTTAGGGTCATCACAACCTAAAACAACTCTATCATCATCACCTAACCACCAGTGTCCTCCCTGCCTATGCCACCTACATCGTAATCATGTGTATCATTATAGTCTTTGGGGCATAATCAACATTTGTGTTTTAATTATTAGCACATATGTGATGGGGCAGATAGTGAGGTGACTTAGGATGAATTTTCATCACATCCATGTATACAATGTAGGAAGACCTATTATGCATACGGAGGTGGGTATTTCACACTCACAGATGATTTCTAGATGATGGTCTTCAATGGAGAGGAGACATGATTTTTTTGTTTGGGTTTTGACATGTTATTATTTAATCACCTAAACATCATAAAAGTAAATTTATTTTATATTTTATAGAATGCTCTAGATTTATATGTGAACAATATGCAATACTAGGTACAAAAAGAGATATGAGAACACCACTGAGTACTTATTCTGCTAGAGGCACGAGGCTAGGAGCCACTTGAGGTAAAGTTTTCTTAAATATTCTTAAAAGCACAATAATACATTGGCTTCAAAATATTGTTTCTTAATTTTTATGACACTAACAATACAAAGCACCCTAAATGTTGTTTCCAAATTATTTTACAAGGAATCCAATAGAATATGCATGTCAAAAAAAAGTTGATGAGTCATGTCATCTAATTACATAATGTGAAGATTCTAGTGTTGAAACCTTACCATCTCCCACACCCATCATTCTTCTTCCATCTCCCATAACTATCATCCATATTTCATTCACCCCACTTATAGATCCCCCTCCATATCCTTCCATTATTGAAACCCCTCTTATAGATCCCCTTCTATCTCCTACCATCATTAAAACTATCCCATTCATCAAATCCATCCAATTCCCATTCACGTCTCCTACTTCTAGCATTACCCAACACTAGTACATTTGAGGTCAATTTTCAACCTTTAATTTTGACCAAGGCCTTTTTTGGCTTGTTCAATTCTTTTTTTTTTTGTTTATGAGCCCAATTTGGTCAAAAGTTTGACCAAAATGTCCGATTTGGCCAAAATTTTGACCAAATTAGTATCATAAACAAGAGAAAAAAAAGGTGCACACGAGATTTATTTTACAATTTGGACCTTTTAGAGAGGAGCTAATTTGGAGGTCTATGTGCTTTGGAGGTCTGCATTTCAGGGAACTAAACTTGGAGATAGGGGAGGGCTTTTTATTCTAAGGGGGGAGTTTCTAGTGCTTGTGTAGGGGAGGAAGGCTAAAGAATTTGATAGGTCACAAGGCATTTTAGCCTCATTGGGGTGAATTTCTAATTTTTTCCCATAATCATGTCGATGCCAAAATATTCCACGAGATCTAGATTAATGTTCATATATCAAAGAGTGTGAGATTCAACTTTTTTAATCGATCTCAGTGGAGAAGATGTAATGCACACTTTAGAGGTCTATGAGTGTGAAATTCAACTATGTTAATCCCAACAAAGAAGACATGAATACAGACTTTGTAGCCAAGTATGTGAGTGATGTGAGTTTGAAGACATTTTCCTTCACACATTTGTTGCACATTTCTTCAGTATTCTTGTCTATTCATGCATGTGGAATTTTAGTCTTGTTCTTTCTATAACATTAGAAAGCTCATTAAATGAGTTTAGCTATTTTTCAAGTACTTCATGTGATTGAGAACTTACTCTAGTCAAGACTTCATTTCTCTCCCCAGACTATGACAAGTTTATACCTAGGATACCGTGCTTTTATTTGTATTTTATCATCATCACCAAATGTCAATTTATGGGCATATAAGGTCACAGGAAGTTGCCATAAAAATCACAAGTAGGTTTAAAGGTGTCACTTTTAGGTAGTGGGAAGGGGTATGAGATTCCTAAAACCTAGCTAAGAAGGTTTAGTGACAAAGTGAGCCTAAATTATGAAGACAATAAGGAAAACCTTCATCATGGTAAACCAATATGACAAAAGGCAAAGTGTTTAGATCTTTTTGGCTTCGTTTTTAAGTATTATGTCACTTCAATACTGTAAAGTCATGTTCCCAAGTTGGATTTTGATTTGGAATTTTTTTTGGTTATAGTGGCAGTTGATTGGGTCCTTAATGCATCCATTTCATACTCGACCATATTGCTATTTATGTTTATTTTCATGTTCCCACTCTTTTATTTGTTAATTTTAGCCCATTGATGCTAAGGATGGTTATATGTAGAGCACTTCCATACTCTTGCACTTGAAGTTGTACCTACATTTGTGGCACACAATAGGGAAGAATCTTATGGATTCATCAAATTAGTTGATGTATTTTCTCTCTCTTTTATCTTTTAATTTTGTCACAGGATATGCCAAATTTCATCTATGAAGTTCAAATTTTAGAAAAAAATTCATCTTTCCGAACTTCATCTGAATTCTATATGTTTAATCATAGTTGTCTCTAGTAATCTCTAGTCACACAAAAATTGTTTCTAGCAAGGTAGATACTGATTCATCCATGTGAATTAAAATATGAGGCATCTATATAAGTTTGTATTACTCATATGTACACATCCACTTAGAAAATTATTTTGATTGTAGGTCACTTGTAAGAGAAACATTGAGATGCACATTTGACTTAAGTGAGGCTCATAATCTTACTAGTTGGAACAAACCTTGTTTTAATAAGTCATTTACTCTTAGATTTATCTATTGATTTAGTTGATGACTATAGCCATTCAATGCTAAATTGTTGCCATACTAATACACTAGAATGTCTACAATGTTCCTTTTTGTATTGTGATATATATTTTTCAAAAAAATGATAACAGACATTTGTTGTCTCATCTGGTTATTGTATCACTAGACTTATTTGTAACAAATAGATATTTTATATATTGACTAGTTTCTTCAAGACACGTTTCCTTTCTTTTCTGGTTCAAAGGAAATAAGTTCAATTCAAATTCTTATCTTATAGGGTCATGATATTATTTTTTATTTGTGAATTAATTACATTCAATTAATTTTTTCATAGGAAAGATGTATGTGGCTCATAGTTACACTTCCTATGATTTTTTAATAAAATATTTAAGACAAGTAGGACTTGCCAAAGAAGGATGACCAAGGGATTTATTCGTAAGGTTATAGTTATTTATTAAGTTATATGTCTTTTGTGGTAGATTGACAGAGATGAACAACAAGGAATATTTGGAAGAACATGATTTATGCCTCAAAAAGAAAGAGACACAAGAAGGTTTTCATATTGGGATTACAGAAGCTCCAAAAGAGAATATTGAATACTACTTTTGACCTTTCAGGTGTATGAATATTTTTTTGTATATCATCACAATATTAGTTTGATTATTTCTTGATTAGATTATATGAATCTTTCTATCAATATTTTCATATTCATATTCTACAATCCACCATTGAAATGAACAAAAGAGAGAAGAAAATGATTAATCTAACTGAAATCTTTTCAAGCTATATGGAAAAGTTTGAATGAATGTTTCATGAAAAATAGAGATATGATACATGGTTTAATTTTGTATAAATAGATGGGACATAGCCTTGGAAGGAAATACAACGTACAAAAGTATAGACCAAATGGTTGCTTATAGAACAGCCTTAAATACTTGGCCAATTGGGAAAATTCACAAGTAGATTTCAAGAAATTAATGGTATTTTTCAGCACCATGTCACCTCGCCATTCAAGGTTGGTCATCTTATATGATATTTACTTCTAATTTTAGTCAACAAGTTTTAAATTTTCATTATCATGAATTGTAGTGAATCACACTGCATTGTTCTCAGTTATTATTTATTCATGAGAAAATTTCTACTACAATTTGATTGCATGAAACTTATTTCCATGAATTTTGTCCATCATACACCATGATCTATAATTAGAATAAAGAAAGTATAATAGTAGACAAAGAGAAGATCATAAAGTATAATTCATAACATTGGTAGAAATAATTCACACAATCAAGCCCTAAAATGTTTTTTGTGATTAATTTCAATCTGAACATGCCCACTTGAACTCTAGTTCTAATTGGCATGATTTTAATACAGGTTTGAGAAAGATACAGAGCCTTTGCAGAACACATTTGCACACAATCCTCCACTACCATTTTAGGTGTCAATACTAAAACAAGTTGTGAACAACACAAGTTTTCCTCTTGTTCTGTTGGATATAATAGGAATGTACCAACTACACAAGGATGCACATCCCTCTAAATATGGTGGTGGTTGTGGATCCTCAATATGTTTCAATGGACTCTTTCTTGATACTATTTCCTTCTACTACTTGGAATGAGTGATGAGATGGAAGTGTTGACTAGGTGCTCATAGTCATTATTATTCAATGGTATAAAGTGTGGAAGAAAACTTAGATTGCATGTATGTGTCTTATTTATTTCTTCTTATGAAATGGTTTTGTTTTAATCTTGAGAAAAGCTGATTGGATATAATTACTATTGTTGATAGGGACATGTAGTTGTTCCTAATGTTGATTCCATAATTTCTTCTTCATTTATATGTTTGACTGTATATATTTTTATTGTTGAAGTTTACTTCTGTTGATTTTGTTCCCTTTTCTTATTGTTGGCATTTAACTCCATATATATTATATATCCTTTCTATTGAAGTGTTGCAACTCTTATATATCCAACATAAATTCTCTTTATTCTTAAGAGATCGTACCCACTCTTATTATCATTTACAAAACTGATTCTAATAAATGTTTGATCATTACCTATGATCAATATAATGCAATAATGTATTATAATCTCTACACTTCATTGATTTTTCAATGATTAGTCAATAATCATTTAGCCACCATAATATTGGTCAAATATGTTCGAATAAATAACTCTATTGTCAAGATCAAAATTGATTTTCTAAAGCGTCTTTAATCTCTATCAATATGATTAAAGTGACTCCTATTAAATTTTTCATCTCATAAATTTATCTTTGACATTAACTATCCCTTGTATCTCCTTCGAATATGTGCTCTCTTTTTTTTTGGGAAAAAGTAGCAAGCCACTATAATATTTTATTAATCTGATTCAAATAGTTCAACTCAGAAAGAATCAACTAAGAAAACCCAGCATTGTCCCTTTTACTTACATAGTTTTTACATAGTTTTTTTGAAACCTATTGAAGACGATACATAATTACATTAAGGAGTATCAACTACCTCCCAATAATATGTTTTTAGCTTTCAAAAACTAATTATCAGCACATCCAAATTTCATAATTATAAGTTTATCCATCAAAAAGACAAAAAACCAAACTCATACCATTGTTTATTCCTCCATATCATCACAGCCACAAGAACTCTTGATACCCATATCACTCAAGTCCCCCCGATCTTGTTTACATTCAACTCTGTAGCACCTTGCCCACATACAGGTGTGACATCTATTGTAGCCCAGCCCCAACCATGATCTTCCAACTAGAATGTGCCACCTCTAAAGAATTGGGAGACCAACCAGAGCCACCTTGAGATGTAGTATGCAAAGATGGGATTATTGATTCAAATACAAAATTCTAGGCATTCCTTTCTTCAATCTGAAGATTCACATTCCCCAGTCTTGGACCCTTTTGAGCTAGTGACTAAAGAAGTAGAGGAGATTGCATTATGTCCATAGCATTGGAAAGGAAAATGGAGACTAGGTTCAAAGGATATAAGAAGTGCGGCATCGAAGAAACTAGGAATTCTTCACCAATAACTTGTCGGATGGCTCGCCAAACAGTGGGAGAATGAACAATAAACATCAAGTTGAGCATGGCATCATGTGAGGCCTCGCCCTGACCCTTCGTGGCCTTAGTTGTTACTTCATATTTTTGTTACTCACGAATCGAGATGTCGAGACATTATCTGATATTTAGAACATATTATATTATTTCATGTTATGTGATGTTACTTTTAGATATATTGATGTTTTTCATTTAAATGTTTTATGTACATGTATGTTGATGAATTAAGTAAAATGTAGGATTAACACATTGATTTTGGAATCTTTATGATTAAGAATATAGGTAGGATGCAAGAAACCCTGATTGATGTATGTTTCAATTTATGTGAATTTCTGATACGTATATATGTACATGTGATTTTTGGGACTACTGATGTGTGCAATGAGTGTGTAGATATTTTAGTCAAGGAAACCGACAAAGGAACAAAACTGATTTCTATGTGCTAATTTTGGAAACCTTGTTGTTCGTAATTCACGTATTGTACTGTGAGATGTATGTATGTATCTTTCTGTGTTCAGTAAATGTTAATGTTTGTAACTATGTTCTGTTGGTGTCGCTTGACACTCGTGAATTGTTTGTGCTCCTTAGCGTGCTAGTTAGGGTTAGCTGTGTAACCCATGGACCTAAGTCGGTTTAAGTTAGTGTCAGTTTACTAGTTGGTTCTTAATCGAGGTTAGTCATCCCTAATCTAGATTAGTGCTTAATTTGCATTGTTAGAGTTGTTAGATGGTCCTATTTTTTTTCCTAAATTTTGTTTGACTCTAAACCTCTTCCCTAAGGCTTAAAACATAAAATTATTATACCCAAAGGGTATGGGTATGGGTTAGGGGTCTTTTCCAACCCCTAAGCCCCTTTTATTGACTTTTGAAGTCACTCAAAAAGTCTCTTTTTGCCTTTGTGCGAAAATTGACCATGGTTATCTTGAGTTACCTCACCTCATCTCCACTTAGGGTTTAACCATAGTGTAGGTTGAGTTAGGAGTTTCTAGAATTTCTAGTGGGTGGAGGTAGTTATTGCTCCTTTTGGGGTGGTTGAGTTAGAGGCTTATTTAGAGGCCTTCATTTGGACTAGTTGAGGTTGTTACCCAATCTCTACATTTAGAGAGGATTCTTGGAAGATTGAAGCAAGGAAGGGAAAAGCTCTACTCAAACTTTTTCTATTGCCATTACCTCTTTGTGAAGGTTGGAATTCTCATCTCCCTTGTTCAGATTTCATTCTTGTTTCATGCTCATGCTACCTTATTGTTGTTTCAATGTTTGTATGTTGTGGGTATGTTGGGAAGCTTTGAAAACCATGTTATTTTTTTTGGATGATTTCCTTTCATGTTATGTTTGCAATTTTGAGATTTTTCTTGCATGGGTGTTTTGGTATTACTCACCCTTGGAGAGGGCAGAAGTGACCAATTTTGGGAAAGGTTTGTTTAGTCAGACTCCAACCAGTGTAGAGTCTCTTCTTAGGATGAGAAGAGGGAGAAAGGGTAGGGTGTTATGGGCCCCTACCTGTCAGCACAAACCTTGTATGATTATGGTATGTTGAAATGGAAGAACAGAAGTTCTTGGTGTATAGCCCCGATTGGGCATCTGTTGGTGTTGTGCTTGACTTCTCCTGGTTGGAAGAATCCACCTTTCCCTAGTGTTGATTCATTTTGAATCATATTGTGAAAACCATGTATGAATATGCATGTTTGATTGTCTCTTGGTTATGTTTTGTTGTCACCTGATCAGAATTCTATTTCCTCCATGGTTCTTGAATGTGTTGCAGAAATCGTTATGAATCCCTTGATGAGGGTCATGAAGAAAATTCATTTAAATTGTTGTAATTGGGATTGATATCCTATGTAAATTGGTATTTCAAACTTTGTTGGATTGGAAACAAAGCCAGGTTTTCTTCCTGATTCTTTCTCGGTTGAGCCTTTGAATCAGGTTTCCTAATAAAATTGGTGTTGAGTAATATATATATATATATATATATATATATATATATATCCTTGTAAATCCATACTTAGAACAAAAATTTGGCAAAAAAAAAAATGTTTGCCCAAGAGCAAAAGCCCTCTGGATTTTGTATGGGCTTGGAAATTAAATGTCTTCTTGTGCAGAGAATATCCCTAAGAATCTTTTTAAAGTTTAAAATTCAAAAAAATATAATGGTGAGGAAAATGCATAAAAGACTAATCTGATATCCTCTAAAGTGTAGCCCATCGCTTCAACCACTTAACTTTATGCAATAAATTTAACACTTATCACCCCCACTCCATCTTTTCTTAGGCGCCAGATTTGTCAGAGGGGGGAAGACTTGCACTTATGAACCAAATTTATGAATTATATTGGTAGTGACCCTTGTACCCACCTATCATTTCACAAGGGCTTGCTAGCCTATCCATTGGTGGGAAGTCAGTTGTGAAGGGGGGGACCTTTTTTTTATTTTTTTATACCCAATTTTCTTGTTGGAGTGCCAAGCACTCTTCCCTGCCCATACACCTAGCACTGACCTTGGATTGTCCACATGCGCATGAGAGGACAGAGTCCTGACAGTGCAAGGCTTGGTCAGAGTGCCTCCCATCTTTAATGTGTTGGAGATGGGGAAAGTATCTTTGCAGTAGGAAGGGGTGATTTGATTGTTGAATCACTAAATTTGCTAGTTCTTTTGAAATTTCCCCAACATGCCTTGGTTAGCGCATGGATGGATGTGACGTGGGTAGTTGGGGTTCTTGGGGAGCACCTCTATGTTCAGGCCACTTGGGCAGTGCGCTTTCCTATGGGACAGTCCACTTGGCTTGGGATATGGAGAGGGAAGGTAGGTTTTAGGATAGTTTAGTTTTTTTGTTAGTTAGATTGTTATATTTTAAATTAGAGTAGCACCAATTTATAATTAGATTAGTGGTAGGATAGTATTTAAAATATTGTTTTAAATTAGAGTTTCTTTTCTTTTCTTAGAATAGATTAGTTTCCATGTATTCTGTTAGATACAAATATGTATATATATATTTAATGCACTTTTACTATGGTTAGTGTTTAAGATTGCTTTAAGTTGTTTTATATATTAAATTGTATGTTTAGGTTTAAACATTGGGTAGTAAGTATTGATAATGTTAAGTTGTTAAATTTTGTTTATTAAAGTTGGGTTAGATAATTTTATTTAAAATTAGTAATAGATTTGTTTAATTTTGAGTTAGTAGAGTTTTAATGTTAGGAGTTGTCATTTCATATCAGGTTGGTTTTAGTTAAATATTAATTCTTTTAATTGGTTAGTGTTTAAGTTGTTAGTTGGTTTAAGTGTATTTTTAGATTAGTTTTTAAATTCAATCTTGCTAGAATGTTAATTATCTTTCTTTATATATATTTTTAGTATAGTTGTTGTGCATGTTGTTTAGTTAGTCTATTTTAAATATTTTTCATGTTAATGTTCTACTTAAATGATAAAATTTAATAAATCAACTTAGCTTAGTTTAAAGGATAGTGTGGTTGAAGTTAGAGACATTAAATTTATCTAGAAATTAGGTTTAATTAAGTAAAAAAATTTATTAGTATATCCAAAGGGTCTCTAGTACATTGTTTAGTTATATCTTATCTTATTTAAACTAGTACCAGTCATGTAGCTGTTGGTAGATTGATTAATTTAGATTTAAAATAAGTAAAGTTGTTAACCTATAAGTTTGTTATGTTTTAAACAAGTCTATGTTAGATTAATGAGATAATGAAACAAATGTTGTATCAATCTTATAGAAAGAGTTCTATTTAACGATTTATTTCTCCTCAAGTTGATTATTTTAAGATGTAATGTAGAGAACCTGTACTAAAACTTTTATCTATCATTTCAACTTAGAGCATGTTTAATTATTAATTATTATTCAAAAAAAAATTGTGTGTTTTTTCCCTCGTAGTTTGGGCATGACACATCATTAACATCAATAGGCAACATACTTTCATCGGGTCGTGGAGGAATCCAAATGTGATAGATCTTTGAAAACATAACACGATGTTGTTTATGACACAATACACATGAAGCAGATGCATCAACCATCTTCATCATTTTGAAGAAAATGAGAAGAATGCAGATTAGATTTGGCTAATCTAAAAAAGTATGCAATGAAGAGAACACATATAAATGGATATGTTGAATCCCTTTCTGTATAAACTAGTGTGTATTTAGTTTTACACCATAAAAGCCATGTGAATTCAAATGAAATGTGTCCTTTGGTAAAGCTGTATTTTGTACTTCCTAATGCAGCCATAATTGCCCACATATTTCCCAGGAAACACAGATGATACTCCTCTTGTTTAATAAATTTAGGATATACTAACTATACCAAATCATGGTCAAAGTAATGGTGTAGGCACAAGAAAGTAGTCTTATCAACTTCTATTAATCTTTTCAGAGCATCATACATTTTTATCATAGAAAGTAGATGTAGTGATGAAAATAACAATCCATCACAACCTAAATTTGATAGATAACCAACTACTTGATTTCCTTCTCGAAATGTATGTGAGATGCAAACATCTTGGTATTCATCTAGAAGCCATCAGACTTGATTGAGAATATACTTTAATTTTCATGAGTATACTTTTCTATGTATACGAACATCTATAATTACTGAAGAATCTCCTTCAATATGCAACAATCAAAAATTACCTTGTTTAGCTAATATGAGGCCAACTAGCAGAGCTTGAGATTTTTCCATGTTATTTGTACCAATAGAAAAAGGGGAAGTTGTAAGTGTCACTACTGTTCCATGGGGGTCTCTAATGTACACTCCCAAACGAGAATTTCCTGGGTTTCCTCTGGATGCCCCATCGAAATTCAGTTTCCAATATCCCACAGATGGGGATCTCCAACAAACCTTCCTTCAAGAAAAGGAAGAAGAAATTATGTTATTAATTTTCCAACCATTGGGAATAATTAACTGCCTCCAATTCTGAATCACTTTAGAGTCCCAAAAAGTAACAATAGGATTAAATTTACAATTTCTCAAGCTTGTGTTTGTCACTTCAGATATTGCTCTCTCAATACCCTCTAGAACTTTATCTATTGTATTACACTCTTTTCTTAAAATGTGCTTATTTCGCTCCCACCACATAGCCCACACCACTAATGTCAGAATACACTTCCAAACATTTGCAAATAATGAGTTTGGATAAAGGATTGGCCAAGATTGAAAAAGATCTCATAAATTATTTTGGATTAGAGTATTATAGTTTAACTTATTCATGATGAAGCTCCAACATTGATTAGAAAATGAACATGTAATAAGAAGGTGATCCACTAATTCTTCACACTCATTACAAAAAATGCAATTAAATGATAGGGCAATGTGCAATCTATTCAATCTATCACTAGTCATTATCCTATGCTTCAATGCAAGACAATCAAAGCAACCTGCCTTTGGAAGGACAATATGATTCCAAAAAAATGTGAATTCTCTACTAGTAGTTTTATTTGTTACATTTTGCTACAAGATTTTATAACCCTCTTTCACTGAATATTGGCCATCCTTAGTTGGAGCCCAAACAATCTTATATTCAGATCTAGATATGAAGACTTGTTTAGATGCCAAAATTTCTTTGAATTGAATAATTTCCTAAGATTTCAAAGGTAACTCATCTGATCTTTTCCAATTCACTCTTCCTAAATTTTCACATACATTAGCCACATACTCATTGAGTTGTGTACCCCAATGAATTTCTAAAACCTTGATAATAGTTTGAGATATCAAATTGTTTGATAAAGGAGGTTGACCATTCCAAGAGTCCCTCCAAAAACTTACCCTACTACCATTATTTACTTCCCAAGAAACATATTTTACTACAATATCGCATGAAGCAATCATGAAATCCCAAATAACTGAGCCTTTTGGAGGATCCAAGATAGAGAAAATTCTTGTAGAGTCATTTTTGTCTAGATATTTTTGTTGCATAATCTTGCACCATGTGGAATGAGGCTCGTTGTACATTTTCTAAACTAATTTTCCACCAAAGGCTTCATTTCTTTTAGTTAAATCATGCACTCTTGCCCCGCCCACTACTGGGATATGTGCCATATCTTAAAGAGAAATAAGTGGTATTTTTTTTAGAATCATTCATATTGCCTATCTAGAGGAAGCCCTTAATCATCTTTTGAATTTGAAGTAAAAAATTTAGAGGAGTTTTAAGTACAACAATAAAGTAATTTGGAATTTCTGTTAAAACTAATTTAATCAGCAAAATTCTACCAGCCAATGACAACCATCTAAATTTCCAAGCCACTATTTTACTATGAATACATTGAAGGACTGAGGACCAATAACAAGCTTTATTTGATCCCATAAAGAAAGGAATTCCCAAGTATATGGATGGTAATAAGTCCACTGTGAAGCCTAAAATCAGATTAATTTTATCAGATATCAGTTTGTTTATGTTGAAAAAATAGGATTTTGACTTTTGTGCATTAATGACTTGACCAGACACCTCTGAGTAAAGATTGAGTACATGTTTTATTTGTCAAGCCTCCTGAACATTTGACAATCCAAATAAAAATGTATCATCCACAAATAAGGAATGTGTGATAGATAGATTTGTACCCAAAATATTTGCACTGTGCCACTTGCTGATCTTGTTTTGATGCTTAATGGTCATGTTGAATTCTTTAGCTATAATGATGAAAAGAATTAGAGATAATGGATCTCCCTACCTAACCCCTTGAGTTGATGGGGAAAAACCCGTTGGCTTTCCATTTACTAGAACTAAAAACCAAGCACCCGAGATGCATGCCTTTATCCATTTACACCATCCTTTATAGAAACCCATTTTGATTAGCACTTGAAACAAAAACTTTCAACAAACTCTGTCATATGCTTTCATCATATCTAATTTGACTACAAAATTTGATGACTGGTTTGAATTTATAGAGTGAAGAACCTCATGTGCCACTAAAGCTCCTTCAATAGTCTCTCTTCCCAAGACAAATCTACCTTGTTCTAGCGAAATGATGTGAGGAATAAGATGCTACAATCTTAAGTAAATAGCCTTAGATATAATTTTATAAGAAAAATTACATAAAGAAATTGGCCTAAAGTCAATAAATGTTTAGGGATCCTTGATCTTTGGGATTTTTGAGATATTTGTAGTATTGAAATACTTAAGCATGCTCTTGCTCTTCCTAGATTCTTCAACAACAACTAATAAATCCTGACTAATGATATCCCAACAACTTTGATAAAACAAAGTAGAAAATCCATTTGGATCAGGAGCTTTATCTGGAAGAAAAGAAAAAAACTTCTTACAAATTTCTTGGATAGTGAAAGGTGCCTTCAACATGTGATTTTTTTGAGATGATATCATATTTGGTATGGATTCTAGTATCTCATTGACTTGTGAGTCACAAGGAGAAGGCAAAATAGCAGGTGCAAGGAGATTCTTAAAGAATTTAATCCCTTCATACTGAATGAGATTTTCATTTGTGATAAGATTTCCTGAACTAGCATCTTTGATTTGGGAAATTGATTTAGATACTCTCTTTTGTTTAGCTAAAACATGAAAAAAAATTGTGTTTCTGTCACCGTCTTGAAGCCATAACTCTCTTGATTTATTCCTCCAATAAGTTTCCTCTCTACTGCACAATTCTTCCCACTCTTGCTGAAGATTTTTTTGTATTACATAAGTGTCTTCATTCATACCATTCTGAATGATACAATTCTAGACTTCTTCTAACTGCTGATTTTTGAGTAAAGACATTTTTGAACACTTGCTAATTCCATTGCCTAATTTGAATTTTCACAAATTTTAGTTTCATAAAAAATTGATGCATCTTGAATCCATCAACATGTGGTGCCTCATTCCACCATTGCTGAACATTATTCAAAAACTGTGGATGACGAAGCCACATTCTTTCAAACTTGAAAGAAGAATAAAAATGATTATCAATTCCAATATGTGCTTGTTAGCAAGTATGAGGTACGACATTGTCCATGTGGGCGTATGCTTTCTTCTATCAAATTTCTATTCCCAATACTAATATGATGTTTGCATATTAAAATAGGCATAGGTGGATTTCTCTAACAATGGTATATGTTGTCATCAATTGGTCTGAGCAAAGACCATGTACTAGTGGAGAAAGTGTTTATGGAAGAAGATTTACAAATTTCTCATTGTCCACTCTATTAGAATTTATTACTTCACATTGAATGTAAAATCACATTGTTAGCATTTCAATTGATATTTTTATCTTTGCAAATGAGAATTTTTGGTTAAAACATGAGGGACCTAGAATTCTTTCGATAAAAAATGCTAGTGCAAATACTAATGGATCTCAATTTTTCATTACGTTTGCTACAACACCTCATCTTGATGGATATTTACTTGATACTAATCTTGTAGTCAATTGGGTTATGTTTTTTTTTTTGAAAAGGTATGCTTTGCCTATCTTTATAAATTCTAGTTTTATAGCAGCCTAGGTTTGTGTGTAAACTAATTAAAAAAAATCTTTTAAAAGAACAGGTAGTTTCCTATTAACATCAAATACCTTTTTAATTTTTAACAATTGATCTACAAATCTTCATAATCTTTTATAGGCTATTCTCTATAGTGTAGTTCAATTGGTATATATGCTACTGATAGGTTGAGGCTATCATCTGGTTGACAAATATGGTTACAATTAATTATCATTTTCCCCCTTATGAACATTTTTGTAGTTCCTTTCTCAATAGTAGACATGCAATATTGTTTTCTATGTTACTTGTGTAGGTCTCTCGTAGGCATTTCTTGATATGCTTGACATGATTTTTCATTTTGAAATATAAATAGCTTCTCATCCTTTTTTGTATCCATGCTAAAATATTTTGCTACTTTCAATCTATAAAATGTCAATAGTTTAAAATGTAAATTTGAGATGATAAGTTGTTTTCTTTGAGTATGTTGTTAATTGTGAAGTAATGTCATATAGCTTTTAAGAATTTTTTTATAATTAACTAACCATTTTTCTTTTTCTATTTGATTATAGGGAAGTGAATTCTCAAAGAGAGATGGTAAACATGTGCACTTTACTATTATTTGATTACTTAATAGCTAGTGTATCTCTTAAGTCTCATGTTAAAACATACTCCCTGTAAAGTACAATATGATCTAAATACAAAACCTTCCCCTTTCTTTTTTCTATATTGGGATGATTGCAAAGATGTTAAATGCAAAGATAATACTCCTATGACTTAAGTTTTGAGTGTCCTATTCTATGAAGTGCATGTACATGCGATAACTATATACACTTTACCTAGAGTTTTGTTGAACTTTTCTAATATCTCTATTGGATAAATGAAGATACCCATGAAGCCCAATGCTTGTAAGCAAACATTTTTATAATGATTCTTGATGCATTACAAATATGCTTGAACTCTTGAGATAACTACCTAATATAAACTATAGCTATCTTATTATTCTCAAGAATACTATAGGCATTTAGTCTTTTCAAAAATCAGTGTCTAGTTAAAAGCTAAAACTATATGCATGGCTCTTTGTAGGTGCATTGTATCCCTTAATACTATATTATTAATATAAATTATAAATTTGGATCTATATCAAGACATTCTTTTTTTCTCTTTAGTTTCCTACAACAATATGATATTAATTCCTTTTAGATCAACAATTTTTATAAAAGCTAGACAAGTCAATCTATACACCAATCATTTTATTTAGGAATCGTGTCTGAAAAAGATAACAATAGAAAAACTACTAACAGCAACAAGTGAAGAGGAACCATGGAGTATTAGGCTCTAGTCCACATCATAGTGAAGAACACATTGAATAACTTGGGTATGGCAGGATACTTTTGGTGGGTTTGTTCCTACGATTTAAGTCTGATCATCCTCACATGTAGAAAGAAATTGGTAACATGCATCTGTTGTAATGTCCCATGTAGAATAACTTAAATTCTACACTCAATATATAAGATTTAAAAGGATCCAAGGTTGCAAGAAACCAATAATTTCTAAAGGTTATAAAAAATTATATAACTGGTTATAGAAATTTGCTAATTCACCCTTTGTTTTATTCAAAATTAAACTCCTTTACAGTAGATAGAGGAAGGTAATAGATAATATTATCCACACCCAAGCCTGATATGATTTAAGGTAATATGTTTTGAGCACTAGTTTGATATTGAGAGTTGACAAGAGTATGAAGTTGTTGTTCTAGATATATATTTTGATGTGTATAAGATAGTACTTATCCAATTGTCATTTTCTAGTTAAACCTATATATTCTATGGTGGCCTACTATTGATTTGTCTAATATAATATCACAGTACTAGTGCATGCTTATTATGGTCATAGATGGGTCATGTACACTAATGTGTGCTAGGTTATGAATCCTTTCCTATTTGAATTCTTCAAATATGTAATTGAAAATTCCCTTCCAATATACTAGATTATATATATATATATATATATATATATATATATATATATATATATATATATATATATATATATATATATATATATATATATATATATATATATATATATATATATATATATATATATATATATATATATATATATATATATATATATATGATTTCTTTGTCTTTCCTCCTCTATATGTTTCAATGGACTCTTGCTTGATAACATTAAGTGAACTGACAAACATGCAAATATTTGTGTTTCGCACAGTTGTTGCCTTGTACGGGTCACATTAACTAAAGTACCAAAGGTGTGGACATTGCAACCCTCATTCAAAAAAACATTGGTGGGTTCATCCAAAAGGTTGGATCTAGCTTTGTTGTTATATCTTTAGGGGTCCAATCTAATGACACTGGAATACTTTCATTGATGTTCTTCATCTCATTCCAACCCCAAATGCTATTACAAGTTGTATCTTACCAAAAAATTCTACAATTTTGTAAATTATATCTCGCACCATTACTATATTATTCAAAACCCAAAAATGTTCTCCAAGACTCATCTCACCTGCAATCTAACACTAGTAACCTTCAGTATTTCTCTTCCTATTGCTAGTTACAAAATTTTTCATTCTTACCAGTGTATCTTCCCTGCAAAATCCATCTTCTTAATGATGATCTTCATTCAATTTTCTAGGTGGTACTTCATTGTCTATCTTCTGCTTCTTCTTAGCTTTGTCATGTTTAACCTTCTATGTTTTCCTCTTCTGTGTCAAACCAAAACTCTCCATGATACCTTCTAAACTTCTTCTAGTATAATTCTCTGTAAAATCTAGATGTCAAACAACAATTTCACAACTTCCTTCTGAAAATTTGTGAACAAAAACCAATAATGATTTCCTTTTTATTACCAAACATATTGCATTCGTGCATTTACTCTCTCATATGAATTCAAACATAAAGCCATCTTTATCATTGTAACAAATGAACTAACTATCAAAAGTCACTTCATGCAATTATCTCTATGCCTTATAAAATATATTCAAACATTTGATCATTGTAGCTCTTAGCAATAAAAATATGTCTCCTCCAATCACTATATCTTAATACTGCAAATAGAGAACTATTTTTGATTTCATGTCTATTGTAATAGAAATAGTGACACTTCTATCACTCATTGTTGATCACTATACCTCCATTGCATAAAATTTGATACGCAATCGATTTCAACTTATCACTATAACTCACAACGATACTGACACAGGAAAAGGATGAATAACTAGGGCCAAAGGCTCACCCAACTATCCAAACCACCTTGCAAGAGTTAACACAATGGAAGAAATCACAAGGAACAACAACCAAAGGAGGAAGAAGAGTGAAATACTTTTATTGATTCTCTAAATATTCAACATACATGCCCAGTTGTAAGGTCGTCTAGGTTACAACCAATAATATTTAGAATTACAATTCAAATTCGATCCTTGAAGTTCACATCCTCTATCTTGCTCTAAGAATTCTCCTACTTGCTGATCTCTAATCTGCCTTAATTCTAAGCCTAAAAACTCTATTTATACTTGCCAAAATGGCTCACAGAACATTCTAGAACATAGAGAAGCCACAAGTCAGCACTTAGCAAATATAACTACCTATACCAATATTAAATGCAAGCAAAGTCGGCCCAAATAGGAACCAAACATAGATTACTCAGCAAAAGAAAGCTTTCCAAAACTGGCACTCGACATCCACACAAGCTCGGCATCAAAAGGGATTACATTGTAGCAACCACGAACTCAGTAGCAATTGGAACTTGGTAGCATCTGGAAATTGTAACTCGGTAGCAACTAGAACTCGGTAGCAATTGGAACTTGGTAGCAATTGGACCTTGGTAGCAACTAAAAAAATGAACAAAATGTGTAAGATTACAAGGAAAACCTAGGATGCTCCTACATCAAACAACCAGGGTTGGAGAAAATGATTCTCTTGAATCATGCAAGTGTCACAACCTAAGCTAAATCAATCTCAAATTGAGAAATCCATGTAGTATCTTTAATAGGTCTATTCTTCCACTTCATCAAATATTAATAGTAATATTTTCCTCTTGTACTTTTGCCAACTCTCTGATCCAATATCTATTCAACTTCTTCAATCTACTTCTTAGGATAATCTTCTGATACAAAAACTTCATCCTCTAACTCATGATACTTATAAAAATCAGCAATATTGAATATAGGAGATATATCCATGTCATCAGGTAACTCAACTTTATAAGCATTACCACTGTCAAACTTCTTCAAGATCTTATAAGGTCCAAATTTCTTCATCTTCAGCTTACTATATGTTCCAACTAGTAATCTTCTTTTCTTCAAATGAACCATCACCTCATCACCAACTTAAAAATCATGGTGTCTTCTAGACTAATCAACATTCTCCTTGTACTTCTGATTACTTTGTTCCAACCTCAACTTCACTTCCTTATGCAAAGACTCCATAAAATCATCAAATTGTTCTCCTGCAGCGCTTCTCTTTTCTTCACCAGCAACATCTCTCAAATTTGATATACCTCTAGGATGGATTCTAGTAACAATCTCAAAAGGCATCTTCCCTATACTCCGGTTCACAGAATTGTTATATGCAAATTCAGCTTGTGGCAATACCATCTCATAATTACTTGACTTATTCCCAACTAAATATCTCAACAAATTACCCAAGCTTCTATTCACAACCTATGTCTATCCATCTATTTGTGGTTGGGATGTAAAACTAAACTTCAACTCAATACCCATCTTCTTCCACAAAGTCTTCCAAAAATAACCAACAAACTTACTATCTCTGTCAAAAATAATGCTTCTTGGTAATCCATGCAATCTCACAATCTCTTTAAAGAAAAGTTCAGCAACATGCTCAGCATCTGATGTTTTCTTACATGGTATAAAATGAGCCATCTTAGAAAATCAATCCACTACAAAAAATATAGAATCATACCCCTTCATTGTCTTAGGCAATCCAAGAACAAAATTCATACTGATGTCAGTCCAAGGTTTCTTAGGAATAGTAATAGGTGTATATAAACTAGTATTTTGACTCACTCCCTTTGCAACTTGACAAACTCCACAACTCTTTACAATTTTTTGAACATCCTTATACATTTGCGGCCAATAATACTTCTCTTTCAACAAATTCAATGTCTTATCAATACCAAAATGTCCAGCTGAACCACCACTATGCTTTTCCTTAATCAGATTCAACCTCATAGAACTTCTAGGAATACACAACTGAATAACTTTGAACAAAAGACCTTCTTAAATGAAATACTCATCATACTTACTTATGTGATCCATCAGATTTGGTGCTCTGCACTCTCTCCACACCTCAGAAAAATTAGGATCAACATCATACAACTCTTTCATTTCATCAAAACCAAGAACTTCAACCTTCATTTTAGTCAACAAAGAATGTCTTCTACTCAATGCATTAACAGCTCTGTTAGTAACTCCACTCTTATTCTTGATCACAAATGTAAAACTCTACAAGTACTCAACCCACTTCATATGTCTTTGATTCAATTTATGTTGACTTCCCAAGTATTGTAAAGCTTTATGATCAGTATATAGTACAAACTCTTTAGGAATCAAATAATATCTCCACTTCTTTAATGCTTGGACAATAGCATAAAATTCTTGAACATACAAAGAATAATTCCTTTTAGCATCATTCAACTTTTCACTAAAGAAAGCAACAGGCTTAACTTCTTGACTTAATACAACTCCTATTGCATTACCACTTGCATCACCTTCCACTTGAAATACTTTGTTAAAATAAGGTGAAGCTAATACAGGTAATTCAACAACCTTTTGTTTCAAAGTCTCAAAACTCTTATAAACTTTGTGTGTCCACTTCAATTCCTTTTTATCTCCCCTCATTGTCTCAGTCATAGCATTACAAAAAACACTAAAATTATTTATAAACTTTTTGTAAAAACTAGCCAAACCATGAAATGATCTTACCTCACCCACATTCTTAGGTGTAGACCATTCCAAAATTTCTTTAACCTTCTTAGGATCCATCAACTGAAATCACAAATCCCAAATACACATTCTCCTCTTGCATAAAAGAACACTTTTTCAGATTAATTAGCAACTTTTCCTCTTTCAACCTCTGCAATACTTGTCTAATATGCTCAAGATGTTCTTCCTTAGTCTTACTAAATATCAGAATATCATCCAAATAAAAAATCACAAACTTAACCAAAAATCTTTTCAGAACTTCATTCATCAACCTCATGAAAGTACTAGGTGCATTAGTCAAACCAAAAGGCATAACCAACCATCCATACAAACCATCTTTTGTCTTGAAAGCAGTCTTCCATTCATCACCTTCTCTGATTCTGATTTGACAATAACCACTCTTCAAATCAATCTTGGTAAAATACTTTGCTCCACTCAAACAATCCATTATGTCATCCATCCTCGGCATAGGAAACCTATATCTCATTGTGATCTTTTTAATAACTTTGGAATCAGTACACATTCTCCATTATCCATTCTTTTTAGGTGCTAATATAATAGGTACAGCACATGGACTCAAGCTTTCTCTAATCAAACCTTTCTGCAACAACTCATGCACTTGTTTGTTAAGTTCTTCATTTAGGTGTCAATCTATATGGTGCTTTGTTTAGAAAACTAGCTCCAGGAATCAGATCCATACAATGACTTATACTTCTTATTGGAGGTAAACCATTAGGAATATCCTCAGCAACAATCTCTTTATACTCATTCAGCAATTCTGTAATTTCCTCTGGTGCTCAGCTTCCATTAGTTTCTATTGTCACTTGGTCAACATTGACTAGTACTCAGCTAATACTGTTTGCTGGCACACAACTCAGTCTTCTAGCAATTATAGGAAAACAAACTTGGTTCCTTTTCATTTCCTTTTCAAATTGTTTCCTATTAACAATACAAATTTTATAGTAGTACAATTAACCTCATCTGGACTTTCAATCAAAGGCAGCAATGTTTGTTTCTTCCCATTCACCCAAAGAGTGTATTGATTCAATCTTCCATCATGCACAACATATCTATCATATTTCCAAGGTCTACCCAACAAAATATGACAACAATCCATAGGCATAATATCACACAAAACTTCATGAAAGTAATGTCCAATTTTGAACTTCACAAGGAATTGTTCACTTACCAATATCTTATGCTCATCTTTGATCCATGAAACATGATAAGGTTTGGGATGTTTCAGCCTCTGCAACTGCAACTTGGTAACCAGCTCTTCTGATGCTAGATTTGTAGAACTTCCACTGTCAATGATCACTTTGCAGCATTTTCCAACCATCTTACATCTTGTCTTGAAAAGACTTCTCCTTAAAATAGGTTCCTCATCACTTCCCTTATTGCATAAGGTTCTTCTCACCATCAGACTTTCTCCAGTCTCAGGTCCACTTGGTGAACCCTCATCATCTTCTTGAATCACAACATTTATGTTACCTTGCCTACTTTCAGAGGATCTACACTCAAAAGATCTATGTCCCTCTTTACTACATCTAAAACAATTACCATGAAATCCACCTCTAGAATAAGAATTACCTCTTGCTCAGTAAGAATTAGTACCTCGTCGGTAAGAATTACCACTTTTCCATTCAATCTTGCCTTTTTCATCATTCTTCCATTCTAATTTTCCTTTATCTTGCATAGAACTATCATATCTACCACTTTCTCCATAAGATCTACCTCTGCCTATCTGGAATCTACCACCTCTACCTCTTTGTCTTTGTTCATGCTTCTTTGTCAAGATCTCCTCAACTGTCAAGGTATATTAATATGCTTCTTCCACACTTTCCAACTTCACAAAACTTATTCCATCTTGAATTCTAGATCTCAATCCATTAATATACCTTGCAATTTTCTCAACATCATCATCCACATGTCCAGATCTGATGTCCAATCTATAGAGTTCCTTAGTATATTCTTTCACATTCATGTCCTTTTTTTTTTTTTTCAAATTTTGCATCTTTTTCAATAGGCTAACTTGGTAATCAATAGGGAGGAATTTTTTCTTTACCTTATTCACCATCTTTGGCCAAGTTTTGATCTTCTCCTTTCCTCTCCTTTGTCTATCAATTTGCAAGTGCTCCCACCATAATGATGCATGACCTTTCAACCTAGTGACTACAATCTTCACTTTTCTATTATTACGAGGGTTTTCATACTCAAGGAACTTCTCCATATTATGAATCCAATCCAACACAACATTGGTATCCAATTTTCCGTTACAAGGAACAAATTCTACAGCAAGCTTTGAATTTTCCCTAGAAAACACTCACAACAATCTTTCCTCATCTTGATCTTCTTCAAGTTTTGGATTATGGTTTGGTGCTACTACTTCATCATCACTTACATCATCAAGATGTACTCCTCTTCTCTAGGCTATCTCCACAGTATCTAATTTGGCTACAATTTTTCTCAACTGATCCAATATAGCATCATCAACATTTCTTTTACCACGAATCATCTTTACAAATCAGTGCCTGCAAGATTGTAACCCTCTGCAAGTTATAAGTCAAATCCACAGATTTTCCACCCTACAACCAAATCTAAATCAGGGTTCTACATGATCCAATCTCCACAAGGATGAACCTCAAGATCTAATACCAACTGACACAAGCAAAGGATGAATAACTAGGGCCAAAGGCTCACCCAGCAATCCAAACCATCCTGCAAGAGTTAACACAATAGAAGAAAACACAAGGAACAACAACCAAAGGAGGAAGAAGAGTGAAATACTTTTATTGATTCTCCAAATATTCAACATACATGCCCAGTTTTAAGGCCTTCTAGGTTACGACCAATAATATTTAAAATTAGATTTCAAATTTGATCTTGGAAGTTTGCATCCTCTATCTTGCTCTAAGGATTCTCTTAATTGTTGATCTCTAATCCACCTTAATTCTAAGCCTAAACACTCTATATATACTTGCCAAAATGGCTCACAGAACATTCTAGAACATAGAGAAGCCACAAGTCGACTCTCAGCAAATATAACTACCATACCAAAATTAAATGTGAGCAAAGTCAGCCCAAATAGGAACCAGACACAAATTACTCGACAAAAGAAAACTTTCCAAAACTAGCACTCAACATCCAAAGGGATTATAAGGTAGTAACTACAAACTTGGTAGCAACTAAAAATTGCAACTCGGTAGCAACTAGAAACTGGAACTCAATAGCAACTAACAGAATGAACAAAATGTGCAAGATTACAAGGAAAACCTAGGATGCTCCTACATCAGATACCTCTTTTATAATACATCAATCTATCATTATAAACTATAGCAATCACCAAGCTTCATCTATTATCGCTAGAGCACATCTATTCACTCTTGATCACCTATAATTACTACATATCACAGTGACAACTTCCATCTCATCGCTAATTGCTAAAGCTGAAACCTTATCATTTTGATTAGCAATAATCGCTATATCTCATAGCAATCTCATTGCTAATCACCAAAGTTGGAACCTTGTCATTTTGATTAGCGATAATCTCTATATCTCCATTGCACAAAATGTGATCTGTGATCGATTTTAACTTATTGCTATAACTCATAGCGATACCTCATTTTTAAAACATTCATCCATCACTATAAACTATAATGATCACCAAGCTTAATCACTTATCACCAGAGAACATCTATTCATTTTCGATCACTAATAATCACTACATATCATAGTGACAACTTCTATATCATTGCTAATCATCAAAGCCAGAACCTTGTTATTTTGCTTAGCGATAATCTCTATATCTCATGGAGATCTCCTTACTTTATAGCTAATCGCTATATCTTTTTTGTGTTTTCACCACATATAATAATTACAGCAATGAGTGATAGAGATGTTGCATCTCTATAAGTCATGTTGATGACTATTTTTGGTGATAAAAAAGGAGGAGATATTGCTATAGAATATAGCGAACTCTTTTATAGCTATACAAAGAAGGCCTAATCTTGACATAGTGATAAGCAATGAGGAAAGTATATCGCTATGACATATAGCGATCCCTTTTATCGCTATGTGAAGAAACTGCAAAAATAATATAGTGATGAGCGATAGAGGAGGCTTATCACTATAACATATAGTGATCATCGGCAAATAGAAAACAAATATAATCATTACAGTGATGAGCAATAGAGATGTTGTATCACTATAAGTCATGGTGATGAGTGTTTTCTGTGATCGAAAAGGAGATATCATTATAGAATTTTATGAACTCTTCTATTGAAAAGGAAGAGATATCACTATCAGTCATGGCGATGAGTGCTTTCAGTGATCGAAAAGGAGGAGATATCACTATAGAATATAGCGAACTCCTTTATCAAAAAGGAGGAGATATCGCTATAAGTCATGGTGATGATTTTTTTCAATGATTGGTAAAGGAGGCTTATCACTATAGAATATAATGAACTCTTCTATCTTAAATGAGGAGATATCACTATCAGTCATAGCGATGAGTGTTTTTGGTGAGCGAAAAGGAGGATTATCGCTATAGAATATAGTGAATCATTCTATCAAAAAGGAGAAGGTATTGCTATAAGTCATGGCAATGAGTTTTTTCAATGAGTGAAAGGGAGGCTTATCGCTATAACATATAGCGATCATCAGAAATTTGGTCAAAAATTGGTTGAATTTTTTACCAAAAAAATAATGACAAAATAGTTTGTCAAAAATTTGACCAACATGAGTCAAAAATTTGACTAGTTTTTGTTGAAAAATTAGTCAAAATGTACTAGTGCAAACCCCATCTAATGAACATCATGAGTTTATCCTCCATATACCCATCCCCATAGAAGAACCTGTCAACCTCCATATCACCTAGGGTGTCTTGCAAGAGTGTGGAGGTCATGAATCTACACTTGTATATTTTGAAAAGGTGTTGAAAGTTCATTTGTATCTCTATTTTCTTTCTTAGTCTCTTTGTTTTCAATTCAGGCCTTGTAGCCTTTTTAAGCCGCAGTTTTCCCTATCTTTCATCTATCCTTCAAATCTCATCCTTCATGTCCTTATTTCTTATCTTTTATCTTCTTGTTGTTCTTGTACCTTATTTCCATTTACAACATTATCTCATATTTATAACAATACTCTTTACTATTTTATAGGGCTAGTCGAGGGCTAAAATTTCTCAAGTTGATGATGTCATACTTTCTACCATTAACTTTGGCCTTGATAGCTATGCCGTGTCATAGCTTACACACCTATAAAGTTTACAATTTGAGTCAAACTCATGATGTATCTTATTCATTCCTCTTATGGTTTTTTTTTTTCTTTAGGGTACCCCACGTGGCTCGAGGTCAGGAGAAAAGAGAAAGAAATCAACAAGAACACCCAAACACAAAAAGATATTAAATGCATGCCAAGTCTATATTTTGAAATTTATTATGAATGAATGGAAGTAAAATTAATTTATTTTTGTAGAGTTGATGAATGCACCTGACACTACTAATGTTTAGGATAGGGAAGAGTAAATTTTCATATTTTATTTCAATTAAATTCCATCACCATGTCATAACATGTTATGTTTTTCCATCCAACCAATTGTCAAAGTTGTCTCACAAGTATTTTTTCCTCCTACAAGTACTTGATATGCATATGAGGTTATGGTACGCATTGGTCCTATATACATATTAAACAATTGTATTTACAAATGAGTACATGTTTTTTTTTTTCAGTTTTATAGTGATTATCAACAATTTTGGGTTATCAACATGTGTTATTTATGTCTTACCTATTACAACACCACTCGGAACTTCATACAAATCCTTTCACATTTCATTTTTTTTAGAGTCCTAAGCATCAAAGATGGGGTCAAACACAACAAAAGCTAGAGGTAAGCATCTAGATTCTTAGTTAAAGCACTCTTGTGATCTCAATTTCAATTTCTTATTTGCGTGATAAAAATCCCTAACTTGTACTCCATAATTCTAACATTTTATCACTTACCATACAAGTTGTACCTCATACCAACACTAATTCATCACTAGTTTTGCATCTTGGTAGCATGGGAGATCCAGCTCAAACTATAGTACATATTTTTTTCACTCTATTTAGAACTGTTAATGTGTACTCTACAATTCTAACATTTTATTGCTTACCATACAAGTTGTGCCTCATACCAACATTGATTAATTAGTGGTTGTGCCTCTTGTTAGCATGGGACGTCCAACTCAAGTTGTAGTATGTATTTTTTTTACTCTATTTGGAATCCTTAATTCCACTATATAATTCTACTATTATCGCTTACCATACAAATTGTGCCTCATACTAGCATTTTTTCATCAATGGTTGTGCCTCCCATTAACACAAGAGATCCAAATCAAGATCTAGTATGTATTTGTTTTTTTTGCTCTATTTTGAAATCCCTAACACCTATTTCTACAAATCTAACATTTTATCACTTACCATACAAGTGGTGCCTCATACTAGTATTGCTTCGTCACTGGTTATGCCTCCCATGAGCATGGATTCATCGATAGTTGTATCTCCCATCATCACTCTACCTCATCATTTTGGTAGGAGTCATTCCCATCCATGAAAGAGCCAATTATCATCACCATTTAGTCCAAGTGTGGGAAAAAGAGATGAGGTAAACAAGAACTCAACTATCCACAATTTATAACCTAATTTTTAGTTATTTTCATATTGTTATTAGATAAGATATTTGATATAGCATGTTAATTTTCCTTGTATAGACACCTGGTGAGCCATGTACTGCATCAAAGAGGCTTAGTTTTGATGATCTAGCACAATCATAGATATTGATAGAGATATACATATTCATTGTGGCCATTACACAATATTAACATATATTCGACTTTTGTATTGTATATAATCAACATTTGTATACATTCAACTTTTGTATTGTACCTATGAGAAATGGCATCTTTTTGTAACTATATGATTCATATGGAACACTATTGTTCATTTTGATATACATTAAAGTTTAATTTCCATCCAACTTGTACAATGTGTGTGTACAAATTTGTATTTCATATTTATTTCTTGTAATTACTCAAACACACACATGTTCATTATTTTATATAGAAAATGTAACATGTTTATCAAATCCATTCTAAGATGTAATCAAAATCATATGTGACTTATTTTGATTTAATAAGACATGAACAATAAAAATATGTCATTTTTTTGTATTTGTGTCAAATTATTAAAATTTCACACTTATTTAGATGTCTTTTGGAAACCCTTATCTTGTGGTTTGACGCCCATTTGGCATGCGTAATTAAGCAAACTTGAGAAAGGATCTAACAGTGAAATTAGGTGATTTTATAATATTGTTTATAGCTTGTTATGCCACCTAATATGTGTAGGAGTTTGCTCCAAAAGGCTTTGCAAGAATTTTTCAAAACTTGCTATGTGTGTCATCTTTGCATCAAAAGTTGCAATATGGAAACTTCACATCTTTTTCTTAAAGAGTGGAAGGCCAAATGTTTTTTTTTGTTAAGTTAGGATGTGAAAAGACTCTAACTGACACTTCCACCATGTACAATGGAAAAATCAAATCAACTTTGGTTTTACTGGATTGAGTCACTAAAGCAATTAGCCTCACAAGGTCACCAATGTAGCTTAGAGACCTTTAGGGATGCTTTTGTTGAGTGTGGTCAATAATGTCTGAGGGACTTTGTGGCTGAAATGAGATTATCCCTAGCCAAAACTTGGCCAAACAAAGATAATAGAGAAGAAAATTCAATCCCAAGACAAATGGCTTGAAATATACATAATGTTGCTCATTTGCACTGATCAACATTGCAACTTTTGGCATTAGTCGAGAAGGGATGTGAAATCCAAACAAAGTTGGATCTCCTAAAATAAAGATAGGTAATTGTAGACCTCAGCAATGTGATCCTATAGCACTTTATATTTTGTCAATACCTCGCACAAGCTTAGAGATATGACTTCTCAAATATCATTTCCCAATAGTGCTTAGAGACCCTTAGGGATGCTTCTATTTAGTGTGGTTGATAACGCCCGATGGACTCTGTTGCAAAAATGAGGTTGGCCCTAGCCTAAACCTAATCAACAAGAGCTAATAGAAAAGATGGTTTGATCTTAGGGTGAACAATTTGAAATATACACAACCTTGCTCATTTGAACTAAGTAACAATGCAACTTTTAGCATTAGGCGAGAAAGGGATGCCAAATCCAAATAAAGTCAAATCTCCTAAAAATGAGATAGGTTATTGTAGGCCTTGAAAAAAAAAAATCTTGTAGTACCTAACAGTTTGTCAATACCTTAAAAGAGCTTAGAGATGTTCTGCTCAAAGATCTCTGCCTAATAATGTTTAGAGACCCTTAGGGATGCTTATGTTTAATGTGGTCAATAACGTCTGAGGGACTCTATCACTGAAATTAGATTGGACCTAGAAAAACACTAGACCAATCAGAGCTGACAAGTATACATTTTGATCCTAGGATGAATGGTTTGAAATATACACAAGCTTGCTCATATGAACTGAGAAACACTATAACTTTTGGCATTATACGAGAAAGGTATGCCAAATCCAAACAATGTTGGATCTCCTAAAACAAAGACAGCTAATTGTAGGCCTCAACAATTTGATCCTATAGCACCTGAGAGTTCATCAATACCTCGCATGCGCTAAGATATATACCCATTTAAAGATCATTTTCCAATAGTGCTTAGAGACCCTTAGGGATGCTTCTGTTTAGTGCAGTCAATAATGCTCGAATGAATCTATCACCAAAATAAGGTTGGCCCTAGCCTAAACATGACCAACAAGAGCTAATGGAGTAGATGGTTTGATGCTAGGATGAATGGTTTAAAATATACACAACCTTGCTCATTTGAACTGAACAACATTGCAACTTTTGGCATTAGGCGAGAAAGGGACCATGTGAAATTAAAAAAAAAGTTAGATCTTCTAAAAATGAGATAGGTTATTGTAGGCCTCAAAAACATGATCTTGTAGCACCTAATAGTCTTTCAATACTTTGTACGAGCTCATAGATATTGTAATGCCCCACCTGGAGATCCTTGGAAACAAGGATGAAATACCAGCCAAGAATTTTTTTTTTTGCAAGTATGAATGCACATGACAACATCATACAGGGATCACAATGATCGCAATGGAAGACTTCACCACCATCCCGACAACCAACGAATCTCCAAACGCCACTACCAAACTGACACACACAAAAAAAGCCAAAAATGACAACGCACATGATGAGGGCACAAGAAACAACCACTCATCAACAAAACACCAAGCTAGGGTAAAATGCAGGAAACTTGAAATCTGGCTAAGCCTGAAATCCTGAAGCCCTGAAAATTGGCTAAGTCTGGATTTCTGAAGCCCTGAAATTTCCTAGAATCCATAACTTATCTCTGAGAGGTTTGAAACCTATCTCAAACAATTTGTCGCATATATTAAAATATATCTTAAGTATACGTCAACTTATACTTAAACGATATATTTTAAACCCCGAAGGACTACAACAAAAACCCAAAAAATGAATTTCAAAAGAAACCTCCTAAATACAAAATGCAACAACATAGGCTTGAAGAACGCCCAAAAGGGTATCCAGATCAACTATCAAAATGATCAGAACGCTACAAAAAGTGCCCGTTGTTGGCACGCGCAAGTTTTAACCAAAGGGCGTGCGACACTTTTTACTAAGGGAGGGCAACACTTCTCCCATAGTGCGTGCGACACTACTCAAGAAGGCTTGCGATACTGGAAAAGTATCGCACGACATTTTTCATGAAGTCATACGAAACTCTTCCAGTGTTGTACGATACTTCTTCAATAATACATGCAATACTTTATAGTATCGTACGACATTCTTTCTATGGGCGTGCGATACTTTATCAATGTCGCACAATGCTGAACAAATGTCGCCCGTAGAAAACAAAAACACTTCAAGAAACTCGTAAAAAGGCCAAACACATAGAAAAACCTCCACACTGGGGAGTACCGGATCCACATTCTGAGGCGAGAGCACTCAAACAATAATAGAATAACTGAAAGATAGAACACTAGGATCTAACCATCTACCAAACAGAGAAGGGAAAAATTACAGAAAGGAAACATCACATTCAACTGAAAGAAACATCGCAATAACATAGTTAACATTGCAATGAGAAAAATAACCAACTAAGTACGTGGTTCCTCCCAACTGTCAATAGCATCATAAGACCATCGTGGGTCCTAGCCATCCCCTGCGCGTAACATCCCAAGCCACTGACCAGATCATCGGTACTGTCGTAATCGAGGCATCACTACTAAAAACATGCAACAAAATAAGCGTAAGGAAATCTAACATGCTAGTAAAAAAGCATAAGATAATCCTATAGTAGATAACATCACCTATCACATGCTAAACGACAATAAGCAATAGATATGCTAATACAACAATTCACAGCATCTAATCATATGCTAAACCTCATGATAAGGGAATGCACCAAGTAAACTAACATCATCTAAACATGATATACAAGCATCCCAATGAAAGCATAAATCACAAGAAATCATACTCTGAAACCCAAAGTACCAAGTGAAGACATCTAGCAAGAGTCGCACTAGGATAAAAGATCGTCTCTATACACCGATCCCTAGCAATGGTGAAGGTAGCTACGCCTCCCAACCACGTGGCACCCATAGGTCCACACCTGCCATGCTGATGGAGATAATGATCCAACCACAAACACACAAAAGAACATCCATGGCTAACACTTACGCCAGACAGTATGATGGCTGAACCAAGAATCTAAGACAATGCAAGGAGTACAGGTCCTGGTCAGACACTCAATAGGCTACTATGTAGGGACTAACATCATGGAGAGTCGCTTGGCATCGAAAAGCCCAAGCTAGGACTTGTGCAGATTCAACATCCCTCAACGGAAAGGCTCTTGCACCCCAAACCTTTTTATTATCTTAAGTTTTAGTATCATTCACACATTTATTTAATTATCACTTATATAAAGCTTCCTCTGCCAACCCATGATGCCATGATCGTCGGGTTGCGAGATAGAAGCCCCCTCCATATGCTACCCTACCCTACCCATGCTCATCCTACGACAAGTGCTCATGGGCATGCATACTCCCATCCCAACCCCAATGATCATAACTTTTGACAAATCCACGAAATATCGAGCCTCGCAAGTTAGCCAACAAATGTACGCGCATGTACTCATGTGTGGCGCACCACCATCACGAAGATCATAACACAAGGACAGGAATGAGAACACAATGCAAAGAAACACCCAACTAAAAGCAACATAGGAAGGATGGATTCTACATGAATCCCAAAGCCAAAAAACCATACATCATAAAATCACTCAACCGGCCTCAATTCGAGAGTATGGATTCTACACGAATCCCAATGATGCAACAAGACCAAAAGTCATGAACTTACTCATCCGGCCTCAATCCAAGAGTATGGATTCTACATGAATCCTAGCATTCACGAAACAAAAGCAAAGGTCCAACAGAAACCATAACAGGTATAAAATCACTCAACCGAACACAACGTCGGGAGTACGGATGCAACATGCATCCCAATGCAACATAAAAGTGCAAAAGTGGTTTGATTGATATCCAAATGGATCATCAAGGTCCACGATCCACATTGTGCCAAGAAAACTCGAGAAAATAGGGTGGCACACAAAACGAGGTAAAAACCCCAAAAATTTGGAAAACTTCAAAATTAAAACCCATTTGGCATTTGGGTTCAAAAACTCAAAAAATCAAAAAATAAATGGAATCGAACATCGTATGCAAAAACGACCAGCATAACGGCGTTAAAACCCAAACTCCCATTCCAAAAATAGGGAAAATGTTCATACCCGACCAACCGGGCAGAACCAACAAACAAAAATGGAGGGGAACACTAGTTCTCATCCTCCTAACATACAGCTGCAAGAAACGGAAGCAGAAACGGAGTAAAACCAATAAAATGGGAAGGCCCTACCTAATGGAAAAAGGGGCAGAAACCAAAACCCGCACAATAAAATAATCAATCTGCCAAAATTGCTAAAACTGACGGCAAAGCAAGAACTCCTCGAGCTGAATCCAACAAGACCAACCTCGCAAAGATCCCACGCTCATAGCTCCTAGAACGAACAAAACAAGAATCCTACAGAAGAGGATTTCCAAATTGCTCTCCAAATTTCAATTTCCAAATTGTGATAAGTGATTTAGGAAATCACTTTTCCAATTCTTATTCACTTTTTGGGTGAATAGTCGATTCTGGAAAATAGCTAGCTGGAGTAGTTAAACTCCGAATCAACCCAAATGAAAATAGGTTATTATCTGTAATGGAAATTCACCTAAGGCAAAGCTGCCAGAAATTAAATCTGAAAAGATTAAAACCTGAAAACCTCAAAAACATAGAAAAACACTTAACACTTTTGCGACAAATGCAAACTTCTAAATGCACAAACACACTCACTGGTCTAAACACATAATGCAAATGAGTTCGGATTTACTAATCACCAAAAGGTTTAAATTAAACATTTAATAAAGGATACGTCGACCATACAAGGACGACATTGGTAAAATATGAATGGTTGAATCACTAACTCCATGTGCCACTGCTAGGGATATAAATCCTGCACACTAAACAACACGATCAAGTGCAATTGCATATAATAACATAGCCGAAACAATAAATGCATTAAATCACCTAATTTAACCATTTATTTAATTATATTAAAATAACCTATTTACATCACTCACATTCGCATAATGCATAACAACGCAAGAATGAAGTAAATAACCATAGCATTAAATCCATCACATAACCTAATCATTGGTATGTCCAAATACCAAATAACTAGATATCATCATGAAACACATTGTCATCTCAAAATGGCATCATCATGCAAAATGATTAACTGAACAACATAGTAGTCTAATATCTATTATACTGGAATCAAAGAGTAACATTTGACCCTCAGGTCCTCTCAAATGTAAACATAACATGAGTAACAAATATCTCTCTAATCAGAAATATAACAAGGTAAATGTCCGCAACACATAACCAAATAATCCAACAAGAACAATCCATTCTAATCATTAATGCATTTAATAAGGCACTTAAAACACATAAGCGAACATAGTCAAAAACATGACTAACCACTGCTACAGGAACCTAGTCCCATGTAGCATGGTAATAGAACATAGTGAAATCTCTACACACATCTCAGGGTAATCACGGAACAACCTTATGATACCACATCAATCCTGGTAACCACTGGCACAAACCTTAGTGAACCAAAAATCACATCATAATCTCAAAGATCAGTCAAAATCATAATCAAAGCAACTAATACAGAAACATAAACCCAAACACCTCAACAGTGTAGACCACTCAGGGTCACAATCATGATCCCATCACAACAAAAGATCAGCAAGGTTGCATCCATCAGGACGACTTACAAAAGTCAAATGGGAGAGGCACTACAGATATGACCAGTCAAAGATTGATGCCCAATGTTGCCTAAAGACTCTTAGGGACACTTCTGTGCAATGTGCTTGATAATGTCCAAGGATTTATATGGCCCTAGAAAGATTGGACTTAGCCTAAATCTAGCCAACAAGAGCCAATAGAAAATTATTTTGAATCCCAAGATGAACAAAATGTAGGTATACACCATTGGTAAGAGTAGGAAAAGGGTACAAAAATTATTGTTGTATTTCTCTGATGTGAAACTATGGATGAGTGAAGGCCCAATATAACATGTATTATACAAAACTAATCAAATAAGGTGCAGGAAAGAAGGCTTGAGGGGTGTACATTGTAAGGAAGCATGATTGGAGGGTATAAAGTTGATGCAAGGGTATGCTAGCAACTTATTTACCTTAACAAGGGGTAATTTTTTGAGATGATATTGATTATATATGTTTAATAGAAGGTGTACATTGAAAGAATCAGTTTTGGAAGTGATTGAAGAATGGATTTCTAGAAGGCCCTAGTTTTAGGGAGCAAGTGGTGAGGATTTGATGGTTGGGAATGTAAACAAGGCCAAGGGGACTTAAAACCAATTAAATCCATGGTTTTGACACCTAAGTAGATGCTAGAAAAAGTTGAGGAATCAGGGATTAAGGATAAAGAGTAGTTGCTATGTAAAAAGTGACCCATTTTAAGCGTAAAAAGGGGTGCCATAGTGTGATAGTAAGGACACAGTAACCAAATTTGTAACTATAACAATATATAAAAATATACTATATTTCTATCTCTTACTATTTTTATATACAAAATTTGGCATCTAAATATTCACATGTTACATCTCTTATCGCTTTTTTATACAAAATATGACATCTAAATATTCACATGTTACATGTCTTCTCTTTTTTTAATACAAAATTTGGCATCTACATATGCACATCATTGTGAAGTTTCAATATTTCGTGTGACATATATACAAAATTTTCAAAACTATTCTACCATATGTAGAATGATTCATCTATATAGCACACAATCAATCAAGGAAACTTTTGGATCATCTCTAACCCTTATTGTATCAAGTATTTCCTCACAACTAGATTCATAAATTTTGATAACTTCTTTTAAGAGATCTACCATGATATGGTCTCAATTAAATATTCGTTGCAACAATAAGGCAAGAGTAATGAAGAACATGTCTGTGTGTCTCAAAATCCTTAAAAAACCATGTGCTATAATTCTTGATAGAGTACATACATTTAATTGTAAAGATAATATAAATTCAAAATTAATACATTAAACATGAAAAATTGACTTAAATATATCTACATGCCAATGGACAAAAATATACTACCTTCTACACCATGTGTTTGTCACAACAACAAATCCTACTAGGTACTCAATACCCTCACAATCAATGATTGTAGCTATCAGTTTCATTTTTGCCTAGAAATTAATTGATTCCTTCATCATTATTCTCATCTACAATAATTGCATATACGTGATCTACATTATATGGAACAATGCGTTAATGCCAAAATTGAAATTAATCTATTTTAACTAGGTATTAAATTGATAACTTAGTACCTGGTTCAACAAGGTTAGATACATGCTCAAAATCTATTGATGCTTCAACCTAGTTGAGTTGTAGTGTTGTAGGTAGTTGATATGAATCGATTGAATGCAAAGGTCTACAAGACCACCGGTCAACCCTCTCTTTTGATTCACATTCATCCCATAAATGATGCATACAAGAAGAGAAAAAACATGCAAGATTTCTAGTATGAATGGCTAGTGATGTTGCATTTGAACTTCGAAATGAATGCATCTCACTTGATCTTGTAAGTGTACAACAATCTTGCAAAATTTCAATGTTAGGTTTACATATCAACCAAAAATATCTAGAAACCATAGACCTACTTTTATTACCTAGTCCAATTATAGAATTACACCATTGCACAATTGTTTCAATATTTTCTAATATTGTGTCACCTTCATACTTTAATTCCTCTCTACTAATGGCTCTTTTCACACATGCTCCAACACTATCCTTCTCCTCCTTTCCATGTACTGCCTTGGTGAAATTCCAAAAATGTTGCACTCCACTTTTCACATGCATCCTACTCAATCAATAGAACACCTTTGCATTCTTGAATTGTGTGGTGCAATTGTTTGACCATATAATGTTGTGATTGTATCTTACATCTCATTCCCTAAAATATTCATAGAAAACTCCAAAACATCCTTGCACAAACTATGTTGAATGAATTCAATCATCATTGGTATAGAAGTGATACTCTCTTGAAACCTTTATGTCCTCCTTGTTAGGAATAAGGTGTCTCAACCTTGTATAATTCCTATTCTTATTATTTGTTTTGTAAAATGTATTTCTTGCAAATAATGTTGATGTGTCGACATCTTGAATTGTGTGTAAGGAGATCATGACTACGAGTAGCTACTGAAGTCTTCTGTTGTTGATGTTGAACTTGCATTGCAAGTGTATTGTAATCTTGTTTTGAAGATAATACATTGTGCAGGTTCTGAAGGGGTGGGGTTGTTTTACCAAAAGGTTTTTCCCCATCGGCAAATCTTTGTGTTATGTGTTTCTTTCTCTGTCTATTTTTTGTATGCATGGTTGGCTGCAATATTGTTGTCTACATGATATTGAATCTGTAAGTGTAGAAGATTTTAATAGGATTTGCATCATACTTTCCTTATGAGATTAGTGTAGGAAGCTGTTTCCACACATGAGTTTCCTTACACTCCTCTATGCTATCATGTGCATGAATAAATGCTATGTGTACAAAATTGACACTTGCATAGAGTTGTAATACATTGGTTGCACTTCATTTTGAGGATTTAGTGTATAGTTTATAGTGAAGTTAACAATTGACACAATTGTACACAAGGGAAAAGTGTCCTTACACAAGTTGAATTGCACATCTAACTATCTAGCTCTATGTGTATGACGTATGTACTCAAACTATTTCCTCTTGAGACAATTTCATAAAATTAGCTACACATACATCATTTATTACTAACTCGCACCTCTTTAATTATTGTCCATCTTTAATACCACATGTAACTAGCTTGTACTTTCCAAGAGAAACTAGTGTCTTACCAATTCCATGTGTGATATCTGGATGTAGGCATCTATGCAGCTTTTGCAAATCACCACATTGAAGGAAAAAACCTTTCAAACACATTGTCTTATAATAAATGCACCCATCATCTCGTTGACATAGTAGACTCATAATAAATTCTCTCGGTAACTTAGGAGGCACTTGTAGACCACATTCCTATAATATATCTCTAGAGTGAAAAGTAGAACATATATAATGATAAACATCATAATGCATAAAAAACTCAACATGTAATGTGTGTATGATTTATCTTAACACATAATGGTTTGATCATCTCAAAATACCTTTGGCTGATTTTAATTTGAGGAAATTCTTGAATTAACATTTCATAAAAATGTGTTTGAGTCATATCCAAATAATGTTTTGCATGTGCCTCATGGTTTGTTTTTCCAATTCGTCTTTCGACAACATCTTTTTTGTTTGGTGTAGCCTTTGTGTTGTCACACCAAAAGGTTTTCAATTAATATTCTTAGTGCATCAACAATAACTTTATCCTTACATGAGAGTCCACCTTGGAATGACCAAAAAGAAATATAATTAGAATTCTCCAATTTCTCTCGTCTCACTAAAGCTTTAGCTAACAATGTTGTACTTATCTTTAATGATTTACTTGTTTGGCTTACCATACAAGATTTTTCCATTTCATTTCCTGGTATTATGGTTGATGTAAAGACACGTTGACTTGTATTATGTGATTTTAAACCAATGGATTGGTATGCATCAAAGAGATTTCTAACAATGCTTCTATCACTACAATTTCAGATGTTCTTAACCCCTAAATTATCATTGTCTCTCTAAATTTAAGATTTTAAAGCATTTCAACAAGTTGGCATCTTCTACTTTGATTTAATTTTTCAAAATAGTTATTCCAAATCTTTTTAACAATTCTTCTACAATTTTTTGCTGACATTTTATCATGCACTGGCTTCAAAATATTTTCATCGATGTCAATTAGAAACTTTGGTTTTCTACAAATTATTCTAGGAGATGTTGATGTAGGTGCATGCTCTATATTTCCATTACTTGCATTGTGTACATTCATAATTTTAACTTGAGATGTCACATTAGGTGCATTAGGTGGTGTATGTGTATTTGTTGTAATCATTACAATTGTTGTATGTTGAACATTTTTGTTTGTCGAATTAGGTGCATTTGTGACATCAATATCAATAATTGCATGCTTATGATTTTCATTTGCAACATTAGGTGCATTGATCATGTCAATTTGAATTGGTAGATTCTCATCACTTACATTGGAGGCATTTGATGATGCACCTTCACGTAATCTCCTCATACGCTCTCTTGTTTGTGCCTTTGTTGCCTCTCATTTTTCAATAGTTCATCTCTTAGTCTTTCCCATGATTGTAGATGCAAATCACCCTACAAACAATAACATGAAATAAATACACAATCAAATACAAAATTAAACAAATGTGAATCACTATTTGATGCTTAGTCACAAGATACAAACATCTAATAACATGTGGACACAAGAAAATAGATCAAATTCATCATTTCCAAGAAAATTTCCATATAAAAAATAACATTAACAAAAATACACGATCAAATACAAAATTAAAAAAAATTTGCATCATTTTTTTATGCTCAATCACAAGATACAAACATAAAATAACATGTGGACACAAGAAAATAGATCAAGTTCAACATTCCCAAGCAAAAATGACCAAATATTTGCATACCTGGTGTAGAAAGACATGAAACAATAGTAGAATCTTGTGGCCCACAATGAAACAACATAATAATTGCTGACATGTTCTTTTAATTACACTTTTCAATAACTCGATTGGGTTATTGATTCCTAACTACATCGTTCATAGTATCTCAAAAGTCAGTCAGGTCTTACTAAACCCGATCAAGTTATGTAGAACTAGTAGACAAAGAGAAATGGGGGGTTAGTGAAAGGTAGAGGGAGGAAGTGAGGGAGTTAGAGGATTAGGGGTTTAGGGATTAGAGAGAGGGGGTTAGGAGTTAGGTAGAGATAAAGATAGAGGTTAGGGGTTTGAGAGGGGGAGAGGGAGGGAAGGAGGGTTACTGATATCTTTGTGGGTACCATCCCCATCAGGGTCTTTTTCTTAACCGAGTTTCCTTGAAAAACAAATATGGTGTTACGAGTTCTTCGATTGCTTGTGTATTATGTTTTAGTTTAATTTTGACATTTTTGATATGGTACTTGTGCAATCGGTTTGACGTTATTAAAAAAGCTAGAATACCTAATTCACCCTTGCACTCTCACCCTAGCGCTCTTAGTGTTCTTCAATCCTAACATTCCTTGAGGAATGGAAATGACCTTTTGTCCTCATAAATTAAACAACTACCTAAATTAATAGGCAAATGTTCTCGATCTTGGTATGTCTTCATTCTTAATCTTCTGATGGGCTCTTCTATGCTTGTGTCGAAAACCCAAAAACAAAGTACCCAAAATGATAACGCACAAAGGAACTGAATTGAAGAGTGCAATTTATTTTCTTCTTCCTCCCTTGGATTGCGATTGCTGCAAATTGAAAGAAGTCGATCTCATGAACAATGTCTCTCCTTGGGATGAATTATCCTTAGCCTGCATACTCAGTAGATCGCCAAACCATAATTTACAAATAACAGGAATGGAATCAGTGAGGGCCAAGAAGGAGAAATTATTGAGGCATACACTTTTACATCCTTTCAGAATAAATCCTTGTGTATATTGAGGAGTTTTTTCATCGGCCAAAGATACATTGGTGAATTGGAGGAACTGCCCTGCCATTATAGCATTTGCACAGCTCAATGGATTCTGCCGAACACAGCTACTCAACCGGCACTTACGTGAATTCCACGCCCAATAATTTGTAGGATAGAATGCTTAATTACAACTGCAGAATTCAATGTCTCTTGCACTAAAGCACACCCCATGAGCATCACAGACCCCATGCACGTCGCATTTTAGTTGAGCTCTTGGAAAGATCATGCTCCATTAGCTCTTATCAATTCACTAAAACAATGATTAGTATCCATCATAATTTTAAACTTGCCTGATGAATATCGAACTACCTTCAGATGTATGCGACTATGTGTAGAAAATTCTTGCAAGATAAAATTTCACCACTTCGTCCCCAAATGAGGACTGAGGAATCACATCTGACGCAGTGGTGTAATTAGTGTTGTAATATGAAACACCATTTTTGTAAGGTGTTCTAGGTGAGATGAAAGGGAGCAACAAGTGATATATATATACACCATGGAATTAGTAATGCAAAAGGATAAAATTATTATAGAGAATCATGTGGACTACATGAAAGTAGAGAGGGATATCTTGACATAGGTGGAACATCCTTTTATAGTTCAAATTCATTCAAGACAAAATCAAGATTGTATTCGACTCTGGATTTAGATCTCAAATAAAAGTATATGGCCACACGTAGTATTGGATCTTTGTTCAAAAGAATTGTACAATGACATCCAAAGTTGATGAATAAATGTGGTCCAATTCTATGTGTGGGACAATAGTGTATATGGAACCTAAATTCATACTTTCTAAAAGTCATGATAAAATTTCCTATTGGTGGAGTGTTGGCATACTTCTTTATGAAATGGTTATTGGTCAGCCTCCCTTGGCCTACAACAATAGGCAGATCCTAGTAAGCCTCAAGGGCTGTTGCAGAAGGATCCTAGTAAGCATCTAGGGAGCAGATTTAATCGCAGCAATGAAATTAAGCGTCACAAGTGGTTTAAAATTATTAACTGCAAAAAAAAGTGGTCTAAAATATTAACTCGAATATTCCTTGTTGGGACTAGATTCATTGCTACCAGAGTAGATTTAGGGTTAGGGAGGAATTATGTGGATGACTATGTGCATGTGGAAATGGTTGTAAACAATAAATTTACTCCTTTGGTGTGGAGATTTGAGGCTAGGAAGAGAAGGAGAAGATTTAAGGAAGCAAGAAAGATCACTGGAGAAATTGAAAGATTAAATTCAACTAGGGTACCAAGAAGACAAAGGTCTCCAAAAGGAATGAGATTTGCAGAGGATGAAGCGGGAGGGACACTACAAGTGAGAAAGCTCAAGGGAATGATGATGGTGAGTTTGGTCAAAAGATAATGTTTACTATAATCTAGTAATATTTTCATAGTAATATAATAAAATAATGTAAGGCAGTAAGAAAAATATAAGATCTCAATAATTGTGTAATCAAATTTTAAAAAATATCTTGACACAATCTACATCAACACTCCACGTAACCATTGCATAATTTGCAGTCATATAAGGTTTCCCTAAGACAATTCACATCAACCACATAGAATGCATCTCAAAAGCCCACAACAAACGTATTTCTCAGTGTAACCAATGCACCTACTTTCACTGCAAAAACTAGTATTTAAGCATTTATAAAATTCAATATGGAGACAATGAAATGTATCTTGTAGTTGGATATTACTTCCAAAATTAGATTTAAATGTATTTTTATATTTATATATTCAATCACTTTAATGCTGTTCACTGAGAAATCAATGGTGTGATGAATGGCAGATAGTCTTCAAAATGGAAAATAATTACCGCCAGCAAAATCCGTAGACATTTTAACGTTCACTGCTAACTTTAAATTGAAAAGCAATTATGGACAGCAACATTGTATTGCCCGAACTACAAGCAAAATCCTATTGTCAGACCTTGGAAGGCCCGAAAATAATTGAGAGACGTTTTCTATCAGCTAACTTTATGCTGTTTGTCAAAGATGGTGGCCGACTGATTATAAATTATGGAAAATGTGCTTCAAATTTCAAATTCTTCTTCTTTGTTCATTGACTATATGTTCAAGGACAGAGCGAGGCATTCTTGAAAATGAGCCCTGTTTATGATAGCATGGAATTATGTTGTTTAAATTCTCTAGTTTTCCTGTTTCCAACACTCTTCTTGGGTATCATATATGCTTGTTCACTGTGGAGCTGCAGCACTTCTAAATCATCTCCGAAGAAGGCGAAGAGCCATTCTCATAAAGATTCATATAAAAGGACATGTTCTTCTGCTTTTGCTCTTTTCAAGGAGGGGTTTAAGAGCTTGAAGCAGAGGCAAATTCACTCGGACAAAAATGTCGAGCCCCTCAGTGAAGCCTCTAAAGTAGTAGAACCTCCAAAGTCTATGCTTGGAAGTAGATTGGAGTAGAGTAGCACAAGCATGTCAACAACAGTGGCAGAAAAGGAACTATTGACTCCGCTTTGCGGCAATTCTCTCAGTGTGGAAAATTCAGGGCTCTGCTTTGAGTTGTCAGAGGAATTATCTTGTGACTCTACAGATGGACGATTTCGAGTTAGTGGCAAGAGTAGGAAGAGTAGAAGGAAAAACGTTTCTGAGCTTACAGAAAGGATTAAGGTTTATGCAAGGGTCATAGCCCTTAGTTGCCCGTAGTTGTGTTGGTGCCGTGAGCGACAAGGACCTCTTGCTGAAAGAAATTGGAAACAAGGAAATTTCAAGTTCCAAGAAGAATAGTACTTAGACTTACAAATTCGATGCAATTTTCCATGAATCTATTGAGCAACAAGAAGTTTACAATGCAAGGTAGTGAATTTCCTCATTTGCCCCACTTTCTTTGCATACTTAGCGTTGCATAAAATAGGCTTCATTTTCTCCAGGAAATAATGCATGCATTCCAACCATGCAAACTGAATTTTCTCCAGGAAATAATACATGCATTCGAACCATGCATAAAATAGGCTTCATTTTCTTCAAGAAATAATACAAACCAAATTTTCTTGGCCCTCTCTCTTAATTTCTACGTTGAATTGAGCACCGTATATTAGAATTTTATTGCCGGTTTTCTATGTTGAATTGATTTACATGTCAGAAATATCTGTGATACTTACACTAGAAGTGAATAATAGATTCCGACTAAGCTACTGTGTCGATAGTTGGTTAAGTGTTTGTATTTAATTGTCGCTAAAATATCTGATATTTCTTGTGATCTAATCTTGTTTTGTGACAAAAATATTTCAATTACTACGCATGAAGCATTTGAGAAAAGCAATTCAATTAGATATTACTCAATTCCTATTGTGGATAATACAATATGCAAACATGCAGGCTGTCTAGAAAAGAAAAATTCAGAATAGCTTCCATTTTAATATTGTTTTTAGTTGTACTGAATTCTATAGAATGTTGTGTAATTGATTGGAATGAATGTGTGCAGCACTCGAGAGCTTGTTGATGTTGTTCTCCATGGAAAAAATGCATGTGTGTTTTGTTATGGAGCTACAGGGGCAGGCAAAACTCATACAATGTTGGGAACCATTGAGAACCGAGGAGTGGTGACCATGTCGATAAAAGATATCTTTACAAAAATTGGGCAGCAAAAGTGTTACCAAGAACTAGTGGTTGTGCTTTCATATATTGAGATTTACAATGAATCTGTGAAGGATCTCCTCTCCCCTGGCGGGCCTCTTGTTCTGAGAGAGGATAAACAGGTTTTCTTTAGTCCAATCTCAAGTTCTTTGTGTGAGCATTTGGGGTTTCTTTTATTGACCTAAATGAACTTTCGTTCTTTCAGGGCAATGTATCGTTGCTAGGGATCACACAATGCAGGACTTATTCAACCAAAGAGGTGTGATTTTCACTTTTCTGTTAAATTTGGATACACAACAGAGAATACAAATCATACAACAAACTTGTCTAAATAAGCTTGCATGCAGGTAATGGAATTACTTCAACAAGGAAATAAGAATAGAACTACAGCGTCCACTCGAATGAATGAGACTTCGTCTCGGTCTCATGCTATTATTCAGGTTTGCACTTCATAATACAAGTCCTCTAATTTAGAATTTTTCAGTGTTCAAGATTATGTAGGATCATAACTTAAATTGTTTTTAAATTGTTTTGATTATTGTTGCAGGTTATGGTGGAATGGAAAGTGGATGGGGGATCAAACACTGAAACTTGCAAGGGTAAACTATCTCTAGTAGATTTGGCAGGGTTTGAGAGGGCTGTGGCCACAAATCAAAGGACAGTCAGATGTGCGAAAGGAGCCAACATAAACAAATCACTCTTGGCCCTTAGTAGCTGCATAAATGCTCTAGTAGAAAGGAAAAGACACATCCCTTACAGAGATTCAAAACTAACTCAACTTCTCAAGGTATGAAAATTATTATCCTTAAGATTTTTCCCAATTTCTACTTTTCTCACTTGTAAGCTTTTAGAATGACATTATAAGGAATATGATGTAAGCCATTATAAGGAATTTGCCCAGCATATATCTACATAACAATTGAAAATGTTTGAATATAAAAAAGAAAAAACTATCTTGGCAGGATCTTTTAAGGGTCGACTGACCATGATAGGCGTTGCATGATTGCAGGACTCATTAGGTGGAAATTGCCAAACTTCCATTATTGCAAATATCAATCCAAATAATTTAGCTTATACAGAAATGAAAAACACTCTTCACTGGGCAAATCGAGCAAAAGAGATTCCTACAAAGGTAAGTTATGACTAGATTTTAATCAATTGCTATTTTAACAGTTTAGTTTTATTTGGAACTGGTCAATAAAATGATCTTTGATAGGGAGTATCATGATATTACAGGTCAGCAGTATTGCAAATGAAGGGGAAGTCAAAATTGAACACTACAAGCTTCTCCTTGAAATGCAAAAGGAGATTCAAGAGTTAAGAATGCAACAAAAGTTAATTGCTCTTGAAAAACAAGGCCTGAGTTATCCAACAACAGGCCAAGGAAGTTAATAGTCAAGGGCTATTAATCACCATGCATTGTGAAAAATTCCAGTCTGCTATTGCTACGATGGTATCTATATATCAAACTTCGAGAGAATATAGTATTCATTGGATTATGATTAGTTTAGATATATCAAATATGTAAATTCACAAAACCAAGAATTGAAAAAATTATATAACCATTCTTATCACTTGGTAACTAGATAGTGGAAGAATTTTTATATGAATTTTTTTAAATACTCAGAGATGCACCAGTTAACAGGGCAGTGCCATTTAACTTATTAATTTTAGATGAGTGCCAAAAGAGGGAATATGTATAGAAGTTTACTGTACTGTTGAATTTAAAAAAACAAAATTTTCGTTATAATAATAAATGGCTTCAACTTGGCTTCAACTAACTGCCAAGAATACAAAAATTGAATCCAAAAATTTCCTTGTACTGTGAACTAGATAACCAAATTTGTTTACTTTGACCAGGTAGCACGGATTAAAATGATCATTAATAATCATCTAAGAAGGATTATCAAATATGAAAAATGTTAGGATCGTAATATGGTTGAGCAAGCATGAACTGATCACGGTATCAATGTTTTCAACAATAGCCTAACATTTTTATTTAAAAACAATGGAAAGGTATATTTACAGTTATAGCAAGGATTTACCATATGTTAGTTTTAGGTAGCTTGGATAGTTGTTCATCCATATGTGATTAATTAGGGAATAATTGTTAGAGTTAGGACAAATATTTTTTAATTAATTGACTCCTTCTAGAAGCAACTAGAAACTTTTTGGTTAGGAAGCAACTAGAAGCTTCTTGGTTAGGAAGCAACTAGAAACTTCTTGGTTGAGTTGTCTTTATCAAGAAGCAACTAGAAAACTCTTGGTTAATAGTATAAAAGGGGATCAAGGGAGGCATTCGGAGAATAGAACAGAACAAAACAGAGAACAACAAGAGTTGTAGAAGCATTTGTAGTGTTAGCAAATGAGTTTGCAGTGATAGCAAACAATCTTGTAGTGTTAGTAAGGGCGCAATGATAGTGTTGGGGATAGTAATGGAGAATATCAACAACAGAAATTAGAAGGTTGTTTGAATTTTGCCAATGAGAAGAAAGGAAGTTTGTATCTCTTGATTTGCTAAAGTTAATATATTTTCCATTTGTAGAATTGGTTTTCCCTTAAGGGTTTTTCCAGGGACGATTTGTCCAAAAATATTGTGTTCTTTGTGTTCTGAATTTCTTTCTGTATTTTATTGGTGAAGTTGTAGTTGTGTTATTTTTCGATATTAGTTGTGAATTTATTTTTAATAGTTTAAAAATCATTTACGATAGGAGATTAATAATCAGTGACTGCAATAGTGTTAATTTTCACACGATCAACGACCTATCATATAATGATCCTAAAGAATTAGTATGATAATAACATAGGCACCAAAAGAAAATTCTTTCTCCTGCAAGATTGCAATTAATACGAAAGCAAGAAGGTGAGCTCAGAAAAATAGACTTATTAAAAATTGAAAAAAAGAAATAATGACGATATATATATATATATACAAAAGAATATTTTGCACACTTTATCAATAGAGGATAACCTCCACACATGGGGCCACGAGCACAAACCTGGTGGTCCCTCAACTGGGCAACACCACGATGGGGTGGGCGAGGGGGGCAAAGTTGGAACTCAAGACTTCTTACTTCTAAAGTTTAGCCAAACACCAAAACACCAAAGGCCAGTGTTGGTGATGGACCATAGTTTCATTGGACTTGCATTCCTAGGCATATTTTTAGCTTTAGATGTTTTGCACACTTTATCAGTGGAGGATAACCCCCACACATGGGGCCATAGGCACAAACCTAGCAGTCCCTTAACTAGGCAACACCACGATGGGGGGTGGGAACTTGAGATTTCTTACTTCTAAAGTTTAGCTAAACACCAAAACACATAATGATTTCATTTTTTTAATATATATGTATGAAAGTTTTATATATACAAATGCATGAGGATAAATAATATCATGTATCACTTTGAAATATTTTATATTTGTAATGTCCCATTTTTTTGGAGGAATTAATTATAAAGTTATCAATTAAAAAAAAAATATTACAAGGTAAATTTATAAATTAAATAAAAAAATCTTCTAGAGGTTGCTAGAAGAAGCGGAGAAAAATTAAAAAGGGAGGCCGACCTATCAAGGAAAAAAGAATAAATAGGCATTGAGGGCTCATTTCCTATCATCGAGATTTATTATTTCTTTTTGTTGATGTGCATTGTGGAGCCTAGGGTTTATGCAAGTAGTCACAATTGGCCATTGAGAACAAAAACTCTCAATTGGTACGCAATTTTGAGGTTGTGAAAGATCACCTGAATCATTGCAGCTGTGGGAAGGATATTTCAGTCCTTTCACTTGTGCTTAATTGTTGGTTTGGAGTTTCAGTTGGAGTTGCACTTTCAGCATATCATCTTTAGCATTTAGTCTCTACCATTTGATCAATCCAGGTTCTTCATTTCAATCTGTAGTTGCAACAAGTTCTCAATTGTATACAACCAGTTAGGGTTTCTCTGTAATGTGCTATGTCATAATGTTTTGGTGTTAAAATTTGCCATATCATTTGTAAAAACATTTGGTTTTCATTGAATGAATACATTAGCACTATTATTTCTTTTATTTCAGCAATATATTTTAGTAGTGTATTAAATTTAGGGTTTTGTTTAGTGGCCTATTAGTGCGGGTCATTATAGTGGTATCAGAGCGATTTCCTACCAGCCTGATAGGGTTACCTAGCCACCATTTAATTTAGTTTACAAAAGAACCAACATAACTGAGAATATGGCTGAAGGACATTCTCAAAGCCCATCCAGAAGTGTGCAAGATGATGAGACTTTACAGCAACAAGAGAGGCTTCTACAGTCAATAGAGGAAAGTACATAGGCAATGATGGTTATGATGCAACATTTGATTGGGGAAAATAGGAGGAATAATCATAATAATGACCAGATGATAGGAGCATAGTAGGATCACAACATAGGACACGGTTTGGAATAGCTGATAGACCCACACGTCCTACATTCAGAGAAGAAACTCCAGCACGCACACCTGATGCTATGGTAACATATATTGTAGATGAACTCTGACAAGCGAGGAATGAGTGGGATTCATTACCAGAATATGTACAGGATGGATGAACATTTGACAGGTACCTGAACTATAGAGCAGCCAGGTAGAAGCAAGTAGATAAACACAGTGAGTTGCAACAGTTCACCAACAAGTTGGTATTATCCACATTTGATGCCAGTAGAAAAATGAATGCTCGTGCTTGGATTCATAAGGTGGATACTTTCCTATCTTTGAAGATGATGATAGAATTTGAAGCACTCAAGTATGCCACTTTACACTTAGATGGGGCAGCACATGATTGGTGGACACATGGCATGATCACATTGCAACACAATCAGTTAACCACTTATCAGGAGTTTGTGGATAGATTGATAGAAAGGTTCGATAAAAAAAATCTTGAAGCTTATTTCTGAGAGTTAGCCCAGTTGAGACAGTTAGGAGGCTTAGAACAATTTATCAATGACTTCCAGAAGCTTGCAGTGATGGTGCCTGACATTTTAGAAAGGAGGCTAGTTATTTTATTCACAGAGGGATTAACTAAACCACTCAAGGGGTGGGTAAAGGCCTTTGATCCTCCTACATTATAGTAAGTCATGAAGAAAGCCCATAGTATGGAACTTGTAGCTCCAACAAACCAGTTGACTTCAAAGAGTTCTTCATCATTTAGAGATATCAAAGGGGAATTCAGCAAGGGTAAAGAGAAGTTTAGTGACTCAAAATACAAGCTAGCTACACCTTGGGATAAGGAAACACTTAATGACTTGCATAGGAAGAAGCTATGCTTCTTTTGCAAAGGTCCCTATGAGTTTGGTCGTGATTTTCTTATGAAGCCTAAGGGGAAGGCTAACCGGGTGATGTGGGCTTATTATGAAGGTTCAAATTCAAACATCTCAGAGCACCATGATGAGGATCCTGATGAGGCAAAGGGTGAACAAGAGGTAGATAGTGCTAAGAAAAAAGAGGCTCCAGAGATACATTTACAGGAGGCACGTTTGTCTAGTATTCAAAGAGAGGGATCTTTCAAATTTTGGGGAGTCTTGGTAGGAAAAAAGATTATTACTCTATTGGATACAGGTGCCACGCATAATTTCATTGATGCATGATTTGTGGAGAGGCATGGACTCATTACTGAGGAGTTCGAGGGACTAAGAGTTAAGGTAGCTGATGGATATACTCTTCGTTGTGATAGGATGGTGCGAGATATACCTTTGCGCCTAAACAACCATGAGTTTAAGGTAGACTATCATGTGGTCAACATGGGTGACATGGGTGACATGGACATAGTACTTGGGATGCAATGGCTACATTCTTTGAAGGAGGTTACCCTGAGATTGGAGGATATGGAGATACGATTTGTGGTGGATGGCAGGATTCATGTGCTGAAGGCTATCCATAATGGTGATGTCAGGACTATCTCATTTAGGTAGTTGGAGAGATAAGCCAAACATAATAATATAGATTGGGCAGAAATATGTGCTTTGATGCCTACCTAGGAGGGGCAACATAAGACTAAATATTATCCAAATATTCAAAAATTGAGAATCAAGTATGGGAAGGTATTCAGTGAGATTCCACTAGGCAGGCCACCAGGCAGAGGTATTGAGCACATTATCGAGTTGGAGGAAGGTGCTAAGCCTATCATGATCACACCATGCCAGCACCCAAAATGACTCAAAGATGAGATCAAGAGGACCATAAACGAGTTGCTAGCAATGGGACACATCAAAACAAGTAAGTCACCCTTTGCATCTTTTGTTGTTTTGGTAAAAAAGAAGGATGGTACTCTACGAATGTGTATTGATTATAGGGTGTTGAATAAGAGAACTATAAAGAACAAGTATCCCATCCCACGCATCGATGAGCTAATAGACGAATTGCATGAGGCTTGTTATTTCAAAAAATTGATTTGAGATCAGGCTATCACCAAATCAGAGTTCGAGAGTAGGATATTGAAAAAACTGCTTTTAGATGTCATTACGGGCATTTTGAGTTTGTAGTCATGCCTTTTGGTTGACTAATGCACCTGCCACTTTTCAGTCCACTATGAACAAAGTCTTCCACCATCAGTTGAGAAAATTTGTTCTAGTGTTCTTTGATGATATTTTGATCTATAGCAGGACATGGCAGGAACATTTAGAGCACTTGGAGATAGTATTAAGCATTTTACAGAGTGAGTCCTTGTATGCCAAGGAGTCCAAATGTGATTTCGGGATGACAGAATTTTTGTATCTTGGACACATCATTAGTGTGGAAGGAGCGCGAATGGATCTTGAAAAGATCCATGCTATTGTTGATTGGCCACCACCAGAGAACCTTACATAGTTAAGAGGGTTCCTTGGTCTATGTGGATTCTATCGCAGGTTTTTTAGTGGCTACTCACGACATGTAGCACCCATGATAGATTTGCTAAAGGAAGTGGCATTTGTGTGGACTCGAGAGGCACAAGAGTATTTTATGCAGTTCAAGGAAATAATGACTACATGCCCAGTATTAGCATTACCTAATTTCACAAAGCCATTTGAGCTTCAATGTGATGCTTCTGGAGAGGGAGTTGGTGTTGTACTCATGCAGGACAAGCATCCTATAGCTTATGAGAGTAGGAAATTCAGAGGGGCTGAGAGATCATTCAGCATATATGATAAGGAGATGTTGGCCATCATGCATGCCTTGGCCAAATTCAGATAGTATCTTGTGGGCAGAAAATTTTGTATTAAAACTGATCATAATAGTTTGAAGCACTTTTTGGGACAGCGGGACTTGAATGATCGTCAGGAGAAGTGGGTGAGTAAGTTACAGGCATATGATTTTGATATCACATATGTTAAGGGGACACAGAATATTGTTGCAGATGCTTTATCCTGTAGGCCACACCTCACTTCTATGATTTCGATATCAGAGGATTGGCGACACTTGATTGTAGCAGAATATGCCAAAGACACATGGGCCTCTGCTATAGTGGAGGGGACAACAATCGACACCAGATACACTCTCATAGATGATTTGATCATTTACAAGAATAGGATTTACTTAGTCCCAGGATCGAAGTGAAGCAGATGATTTTGAGAGCATTCCATAATTCACCTACAGTAAGCCATCCTGGGTATTTCAAGACTTACAGGTTAGTATGGGAACGGTTCACTTGGAAGGGACTTAAGGCTGATGTTTTGCAGTATGTGCGTGAGTGTCATGTTTTCCAGTAGAACAAACAAGAGCACACTTATCCAGCTAGGCTCCTATAGCCACTTCCTATTCCTGACAGGAAGTGGGAGTGCATCTCTATGAATTTTATTATGGGCTTGCCTAGGGCCCAGGGGCGCGATTATTTCTATGTGGTGGTGGATAGGCTGACAAAATATGCTCACTTCTTCCCTATCGCTACTACATACTCAGCAACTCAGGTGGCAGAGGTCTTCTTTAGGGAGATTTTTAGATTACACAGTTTGCCTCAGAGCATTGTGAGTGACAGGGACAGCTGCTTCATGAGTCACTTTTGGCAAGAGATATTTCAGTTGTTTGGCATTGAGCTTACACCTAGTACTAGTTATCACCCACAGACTGATGGTCAAACAGAGATTGTAAACAAATAGGTGGAAGGGTATTTGAAGAATTATGTGGCAGATCAACAGTGAGCTTGGGTCAGATGGATATATCTCTATGAGTATTGTTAGAATACTACATATCATATGACTATACAAATGACACCCTTCATGGCACTTCACGGTTATGAGGCACCTAGTTTCTTAGATTTGTTGTTGGGAGACAGTCAAGTACCCCGTGCAGGTGAACTATTACAGGAAAGTAAAGATATAGTTGCTACTCTCAAAGACAACATTGCTAGAGCTCAGAACAGGAAAAAATTGTATGCAGACAAGAAGAGGACTGAGTGTAGTTTTGAGGTAAATGATATGGTTTACCTAATGTTGCAGCCATATAAGCAGTCCACTCTCAAGAAGAGTGGTATAGAGAAAATCAATCCATGCTATTGTGGACCATTCAAGATCATCAAACGAGTTGGTGAGGTGGCTTATGAGTTGGAGCTTCCCACAAATAGTAGAGTGCACAATGTGTTTCATGTATCACGCCTCAAAAAGGCGTTGGGTCAGAATGTGATGCCTTCTGCAGTATTACCTCCCTTGGATGATGAGGGGAAATTGATCTTAGTGCCATAATCCATTCTAGATATTAGAGAGAAGTAGCTTCACAGGAGAGTAATCAGAGAGTATCTAGTTAAGTGGAAAGATTTACCTATTGAAGATGCTACTTGGGAGGGAGAAGTGATTTTGTAGCATCCAGCATTAAGATTTCTTGAGGCCAAGCAATTTTAGGAGGAGCGGACCTGTAATGTCCCATTTTTTTTGGAGGAATTAATTATAAAGTTATCAATTTAAAAATATATATATTACAAGGTAACTATATAAATTAAATAAAAAAATCTTCTAGAGGTTGTTGGAAGAAGTGGAGAAAAATTAAAAAGGGAGGCCGACCTATCAAGGAAAAAAGAATAAATAGGCATTGAGAGCTCATTGCCTATCATCGAGATTTATTATTTCTTTTTACTGATGTGTGTTTTAGAGCCTAGGGTTTTTGCAAGTAGTCACAATTGGCCATTGAGAAGGAAAACTCTCAATTGGTACGCAATTTTGAGGGTGTGAAAGATCACCTAAATTATTGCAGCTGTGGGAAGGATATTTCAGTCCTTTCACTTGTGCTTAATTGCTGGTTTGGAGTTTTAGTTGGAGTTGCACTTTCATCATATCATCTTCAGTATTCAGTCTCCACCATTTGATCAATCCAGGTTCTTCATTTCAATCTGTAGTTGCAACAAGTTCTCAATTGTATACAGCTAGTTAGGGTTTCTCTGTAATGTGCTATGTCATAATGTTTTGGTGCTGAAATTTGCCATATCATTTGTAAAAACATTTGGTTTTCATTGAATGAATACATTGGCACTAGTATTTCTTTTATTTCAGCAATATATTTTAGCAGTGCATTAAATTTAGGGTTTTGTTTAGTGGCCTATTGGTACGGGTCATTACAATATTTAACTTATTTTAAATTTAATATATATAATTTTATTCATTTAAGTAAACATGCAAGATTTTAATGTTTGTAAAAAATAAAATAAAATAATTTCGTATAAGTAACCATACATTAAATTAAACTTTGTAAAAATGGAAAATATAATTTTAAAAAATGGTCATATATCTTTTTTTTCAAAACTAAATTATTATCAAACGCGACACTATAATTATCATAATTATTTGTGATTATATAAAATAGCATATTAAAAAATTCATCAATGAGTAAAAATCCTAAATTTACATAAAATAACATATTGAAATTTAATATTTATAATAACTACTTTTTATTAATTTATAAATAAATAAAACTAGTTAATACTAACAAGTAAATTACTAAATAAAAGATTTATAAATTTATAAATAAAACTAGTTAATAACTATTCCCTGGTCATAAAAACTAAGTATGTGTTTTTGTAGTTCTCAAGAAAGAAAAGGTGTTATTTATGCTTGTGTAGTTTTTATAATTGAAAAAGAAACACTATTTTGTTTAAATTTAACTACAATTGCCACTAGAAATAGTTGTTTCATGACGAGAAACTATTTCGGCCATCTAAATGAAAAACATAAGTCTCTCATCATTTTTTTGACAACTATGCTATTCACTGATCTTAACAAGGTCATGGAAAATACATTGCTCTTTACAATACTTATTGGAAAAGTTAAATTGCAATTAAAAAATTTACATCTTTACAGATACTTATGGGAAAACTCGGATTGCAATTAAAATGAAAATTTTAACATCTTTACATATATGTTTATAGCATTACAATTAAGAAATTTAGAAATATTCCAATATTTAGAACTATTCTCTTACAGACTTGAGGCTACAAGAGTATCCTTCAACCAAGGACCACCTAGATTCTCACTTCCAAACAAGTCATTCTTTTACATAGTTCTTCTTACAAGATTTTTTTCAAAGGACACCAATGAAGTATCATCATTCCCTTTCAATAATTTAATATCTAATAATAACTAGCACTTGCACTCAAAAGAGCAAGGGGTACGTCGATACTGACAGAAGGTGAAAGTATATATAAGATAATTTTAGGCATTTAATATGACATGAGAGGCATGTAAGAAAAAGAAAAATTAGTTGCATTCATATTCTTAAATTCATATAACAAATGTAGAAGAGGAACACAAAAATTGAAGATAGCTACATCCATACAAGTATACTCTAATAAGAACCATTCAATACAAAATATTTAAAAAATCAAGAAAGGAATTATTTATTTTATTTTAAAAATTTACATATTCACAAGTGTTTGTTTAATAACCTACAAATCATAACAAAATAGAATACAAGTATATTTATTTATTTTTAAATTATTAATAGCATACAAACCAAAATAAATTAGCATACTATTATTTTTATATATTTTTTATCAATTAAAAATTATGATGAATAATAGTATGTGTATAGACATTGCATAAAGATCATTCTTTTTGGTTTTTTCCTTCATAAATTAGATTATTAGATACATGCATACCCAAAAATGTACATGTGAAGATAAAATACTAAAGTATAACGTTTTTAAAATCACATAAATAAACTACAATATTTGTAATTACAAAGTGAGTTATGATTAGGAGATGCAAATAAAAGAATGATAACAGTAGTTTCTCCACAAAGAACGCATATTTATTATTCAATTTCATCACAAAGAAACATAATAGATGTCGACAATGTAATACACATGGAGCCTATAGAATTGCGGTGTTCTTGCACTTATTGACAACAATGGGCTTCGAGGTGCATCCACTAGAATAGCATATGCAATCAATGACATATTCAAGGATGACATGTTTTCCCATCTATAACGGACAACATGCCTCCTTGGTCTTCATGGTGCAATCAGAAACATGCACAGTGTGTATCCTTTGGAGTTTGTAGGAAATCACATAGATAAACTACAATATTTGAAATTACATAGATAAACTACAATATTTGAAATTACAAAGTGAGTTATGAGTAGAGGATTCAAGTAAGAATATATGGTATCTTTTCACCATACCTATAACAAAATAACTTGTTACATTAGCAAACAATGATATTTAAATGCATAAATGTAACCTATGTAAAGATTGATGAAGTACACACACACATAGTCATATAAATTAGAGGAAAGTACTACATTTGTTACCTATCCACTCTATATGGAGAGTTGTTTCCATTGAGACTCTTCCTTTTTTTCTTGATAATGGTATATGGATTATCTTTCATTCTTGCATATTGATCAAAGGAGAATGGTGGCTCTATAGAGTGTTTTAACTCTTGATATAGCTATGAAAGTCAGACCTTGTTGTTCTCTTGTACCAATATCAATTGTTGTTCTTTGAAGTGTCAATCCTTGGGATTTGGGTATGGTGAGTACCCATGACATAGATAGTGGGACCTATCTATAATTACCTAAGGTTATAGGTCTTATAGGTAGACTATTTGGATCACCTTGGTCCCAAGGTGGGCCATTATAATTATCGAATCAGATAACCACATATAGAGGTAGGTCAGGGGGCTTACAACTAGGTGTGCACACAATATCTACCACCTCCCCAAGTGATACATTTACAAGGCCCATTTGAATCCAAAGGTTTTTCATTAACATTGTTCATTGGCCTTTACATAGCAATAGTTCTACTAAGTGTAACTAGAAGATTGAGTAATTTAAGCATTTTTCAATTGTGTAGCCTGACTAAATTGTTTGTAGAGTAAAGGTGCATTGATTGATCCAATGCTCTTTGTTCAAAAACAAATATTATTTTATTTGTACATTGCATAAGTAATTCCCAATCTTGTTTAGTTGGATCTACATTTTGCATATTGTACAACACATGATGAAAGTTGATTTGAGTTTGAGTGTCACCTTTTTGGCGAAATATGGTTGTCAATGTGATAACCTTTGTAAATTTATCCCAAAGGTATTTTGCATGTGAGTGTGATGCATATATTGGTTTATCCATGATAGGGGGTAGTTTTGTTAAGTCACCAACAAGAATTATAGATGTACCACCAAAGCATTTTTTTGGTTGATGCGGGAAAGCCTCACACAATCTACTATCTATTTTCAAAAGCAATTTTGGCCCTATGAAGCTAAATTCATCTAGTTTCGAAACACCATTGGACAAGCCATCTCCACATGAAATTCCTCATAATCCTCATAAAGGTATGATTCCAAGCTTCCAGACTTTCAGATTTCCTTGAACTATTGGATACTGATCCACACATGTGTGGCTCATAACCCTTGGGTTGTGTCTGGGGAAGGTTGTTGTGTGCATGTAACTAACTTGATGACATGATTGTGGGAACCATTTTCTAGAGGTTTGAGACTTAGCAAATCATGGTTCTTTAAGTAAAAAAAAAATTTCTTTAGACATTTTAAGAGCGAGGGTGACTAATAATCTTCAAAGGGTTACAAACTCAAGATTTTAGTCACGGTTATACTATCTTTTAAGATATTCCTGTTAGAATGGTCATTGCACCAAAAGAACAATCTGTTATTTCCCAATACAACCACTCAAACTATGGTACACAGGAGGCGGTTAAGCCCTTGATATGAATCTTGAGGGCAGTGCTAAACAAATTTTCAATAATCTCCCCCTCAGCATTACCCAAGGGTCTGAGGATTTGAACATGTGACCAATCCTTGATACAACTTGTTAGAATGGGGTTTCCATTGCAAAAAAAGACCAATCTATTATGATAGTGGCACGCATTGATCGAAAAAACAATGGTTAACTTTCATCTATAGTTGACCTAGATTTTGGGAGGTGTTGATTATAATCGTTAGTTGAACCAGATTGTGGAGACGGGGGATATAATCATGCTCCTCATTACTTTTTAAAGGTGTACAAAGGTGACTGACATGGATATACCTGATTTAAATAACTACGTACTATAATTATAGTGGTAAAGTAACTTCCAATCTGCATTATAAGTTTTCAACCTATTACTAGTAATTCCCTATTTTGGCATATGGATCAATCTAACTATTAAAGGGTATTGTTCATAGCTATCTTTTTTTTTTTGGCAGATGTTTTAGTGTTTTCTTGCATTTTTCAGTTACAAAAATGGTAATTAGGTAATTATTATTTTATTGAAAAAAATATACAAGAATACAATTAGATACTTTAGTATTGTTATTATTATGTTTATTAGGATGGTTTAAATATAATATAATTATAATGAAGACTAAAAAACTAAGTATTATTATTATTATCAAATTATTATTATTAATGAATTTATTAATAATGTTTTAATAAATATTGTTATTTTGATATTAATGATAATGTAAAAGAAATTTAGATTCATATATCCCCACAATCAAACTATTAGAAAATTTAAGTAATTTGTTTGGTTGTTGTTCTTTTGTGGTTGGATTTTGTTTTGTGGTCGGTCTTGTTTTGTGGTTGGCCCTATTTTTTGTTGGTTATGTTATTCTATGTGGACATTAATGGTATAAATATTCATGGTGCAAGGGGTCCTTTCTCTAATCAGCAGTTGTTTGGGGAGTGGACCATTAGTGTAGGAGTAGCAGAGAGTTAGAGAACTCTAGTTATGGTCAAGAAAAAAGGATCAAGGCAGTAGACTTGGTTTCATAGCTAGCACTTATTAGTTCAGTTTCATTTTGCTACTAATTTAGGGATGGATTTGTCACATATATGACCTATGATTGAGGGACGCACAGAGCAGAGTAAAGAAAGCATTGCTAGGAAAACAAAAAGAACTTTTGAAATTGAAACTAAAATTCAATTTCATTCCAAGGAATGTAATTGGTAGTTGGAGACAACCACCTATAAGCATGTTCATACAATTACTATGGAGACAAAAACCCTCAGGGAGCATATTCTTGTACAGAGAGTGAGCAATATGGTATAGATCCTTATCAGAATCATCAAGGCATTCAGATTTGCACACTGGATACATCCAGTGAGTTGTTTGTCTACTAAATTTCAACTCTAATGAATGTGAATGTTTGAATCAAACTAGAAAAAGAAAAAGAGATAAGAAAATTTGGTAGAATATTTCCAAGTTTGTTTTCTTTTGGTATGGAACTAGGTAGTATCTACTATCTTCACTAATTACCATATATCTTATCAATTGAGAAAATTCTTTATTGTTTAACCTCTTTCTCAAAATGTCATTCTTGTTATAGAGTAAGAATTTCATTTAGAAAAAGAATAGATTAAAACCAAAATAATGTGTGTTATTAACTAAGAAGCCTACACATGCAATGGTTTTTATTGCTCAAGCTCTTTATGAAAATGTTGTTCAACTACATGTTATAAACTAACAAACATATTCATTGTTTAAGCTCTTTCTAAAATTGATATTAATGTTATGAACTTAGAAATTAATACAGAAAATAAACCAAAAACATTCAGTAATCCCATCGCATAATTACCTACTTGTAAATCTAGGAACTAGCATATACACTAAAAAAATGAGGGGAGATTACAGACAATAGCAACGAATAAACTTGGAAGTCCACTTACAAAATCCACCTTTGAGAGATGTTAGTTCACATTATATTCTTCCTCCAAATCAAAGTTTTCTTACTTTTCCTGTTGAGGAAAACTAGGTTCCAAGAAAGCAATGCACATAAACCAAATCATTGGTAAAGAATGAAGTAGGTTTTACTTACAAAGGCAGATACGCATGACAAAACCAAGTTACAAACCTCCTTCTACTTCTTTGGAAATTCACTGGAATGAGTTTTGTAGGGAGGATTGTGGAACAAGTATGGCAAGAATGACACACAGATGCATCCTATCACAAAAATGATAGGTCTCAAAACCTACAAAAATTGGTTTTGTTTCCTAACCAATTTTTACCTCTAAATCTATTTGGCCTTGCTAGTTGTAGGCTCATTGAAATTTAGAAGAGAAGTATAAGCCATAGAATTACAAACTCTCAAAAAGGACAATGGAAATTTTCATTTTAACCTTGATCTTAAGCATTGAAAGTGCAGTCACTCCATGTAATAAATCCTTGAAAGCCCTTGTTTGTAATTCAATTGTAGAGAACTTTGTGGAGTAGTCTGATGATCGCAGATAAACAAATACTGGTTGTGCTACAGCATTTGGTACCATCCCTACCCATCTACCATTTCTAAGGGTTTATTGGGAGGGTTCTTCTAAAGTTAGTAAATCTCTTGTAATCAACAAAAAAATGATGGTTTGCAAGTCAATCATGGATTGGAAAAAAGTACATGGCATTTGATTTGGTATTAGCATCTATGAATGCCATTGGTATTGAAAAGGTTTCAATTCTACCAGATATGTTCTTGATGGTACTAGAATTTTTTTAGCCAGACCAACAAAGATTGGTACCAGCTCTTGTTCAAAATGTTTACACTATTCACAGATATTTCCACCACCGTTTCTTGGAGGTTATTAATAAAAGGGTTAAACGGTCGGTGAAATGCTTACAAATCATCAAAAGATATGGTAAGATATTTAAATATTTACAGATATTAGATCTCCAAATTAATATGGTCGGTAAATAAGATTTAGAAGGAGATATGCATTTATTGATGACCAGCCAGAATAGTAGTTGCACTAGTTTAGACAACCTACTAATGGTAAATGATACTAGTATCTCTGAACAGACAGATTTTCCTTGAAATGTTTACTTATAATAGCCTATCGGCTAGTAAGAAATAATTTAGTAGCAGATAGGAAAACACTTTCCTTTTCCATGTTTATATATAAATCAACATGAAAAGTTTGTCGATCACATATATTCTATGTAAATTCCAAGTAATTCCCACAAGAAATGTATTGGTATATTATTAATGCTAATGCTTATTATATAACTAGCACTTGCATCTAAGAAGGTGCAAGGGATAAGTAGGAAATTATAGTAGAATTTTAAATGTGAAAAAATTAAAAAAATAAATTTTTTATTTAAAAATATTGATCACTATTATAATCAACTATTTAAATCTCAATTCTTTACTTCTCCCCTAAACCCAACTCTAAGGAGAGTGTGGATTTACTTGTCCTAGATGCTTGACACTAATACGTTCTCCAGATTTACTCCAACTTTTTGTACACAACACTAGATCTACCAACTCCTAGAACTATAGAAAGAATATAAGAGGCTTGTCTATATAAGAATTATGATTGCTTTGCATTACAAAATAGATACATTCATATAATACTTATAGATACAAATCTAATTATTAGTACATAAGTATTTCCTATATGTAATAGGTCATACATATATTTATATATATGTAATAAATAATATAAATATCATGTATATATGACAATGCATAATGCTACCTATAATTATAAATATATATAACTACCAATATTAACTTTACAAATATGTCGTTAGATATGTATCATATTCCTTAATTCTTCTACATCATTTATTTTTATTATTTGTTAATTAATTCCCCTTAAATTATAGTTATTTATGAATTATATAAAACGATATATATATATATATTTGTATCACTTATCAAATATAGTTACCAATATATTTTTAATTTAGGAGGCAATTGGTGAATAGGCAACAAGTTAGAGGGCAGTGTTGTGGTGGGTTGTAGCGGCATGGGGGTAGTCGCTTTGTGGTACCCTTTTTTAATAGGATGCACTTTACTAAAGAATTTTATTTTTATTTATTTATTTATTATCCTTGTAAAGCATATGCAAGGATGTACGACCTTGAGGAATTTTTATTTTTTTTTGCCTCAAAGGTCAACAATGACCAAATTAGCAATTGAAAGTTAGAGATGGAGGCGAGTGGTGCTAGGGTTTCAATGGGAAGTGATGGTGGCCAAGATGCATTGGTGACCTCTAGTGCAACAGATTGGGGTTTTTTTTCCTTTCTATCTTTGATCTCCCAAGATCTATTGGTGGTCTCTAGTGCTACAAATTGGGGCTTGTTGGCCCTGATGTCTCTTCTTTCCCAAGAGCACTTTGTGTGGGGGTTATCCCTACCCAAAAATTTATCGTGTGGGAGTTGTGGTGGTCTATGGAGGTCTTTAGGGATCTTCCTTGTTTGGAGTAGTGTTGTAGGATGGAGGGGTTGTCTACCTTCAATAGTTGGGTTAGATCTCTCCTCCCCTGTAAAACACTTATTCTTTGGTGGAGGTGTTATCTAGTCTTCTTGTTTACTTTCTTGCATCCTATTGAGGTGGAGAACCCTATTGAGGTGGGGGAAAAGCTTATGGAGGTAGTTGTTTGTTGAGGGAAAGTGGTGGTGAATGGGTTCAGTGGGTACTCTCCTTCTGTTGTTGGCAAGAATCCCTTTTATTTTGCAAGGGATTGGGATGGATAGAGCATGTTTGAACAATATACTTCACATGGTGAACAAGTCACAACTCTGCAAATAAACGCTTTGGTGCAGAGATGAGTGTTACTTCTTTTGAGGGTGGTCTAGGTCTTCCATTTTACTTCTACATTTATAGCTCCTATGGAGGTAGATAAATCTCCTATTGAGGTGGAGATCGTATTTGGGAAATGGGAAGAAGAGGAGACTCTTATCAAGATGTTGTGTACTTGAGCTACTTTTAGTATCCTAGTCAGCAGAAGAAGAGGGGGCAACTCTTAACTCTAGGGTTTGGTCTTCCTCCTCCCTGAACCTCTCATTTCTATTATGGTGACATGGGAGTTTTGGGGATGATGGAAGAATTTTGACTACATTTTCCAAAGCTGGAGGTTGAGCTTTGCTTGGACCTATGGTTGGAAGATACTTGTTATGTTTGCCAAGGCTAGAGGTATAGGGTTGATGCACCGAGTTGTGGTGCCAAAAACATGACACAAAAAACAAATTTTTAAACTTCTAAAAGCGTGCATGCACTATAACACACACATGCTTGGGCTTAGGCTTGGCTTGTGAAGCCCAAGCCAAAGCGTGTGTGCACTTTTTAAAATTACAAGTTTTTATATATGGGCTACAAACCTGCAGTCCATTCCATTCCATTTCTTTTCTTTTTATTGATTCCTTCTGTCTCCTCAACAACGCACATATGGTTTGTAAAAATTGAAGAATTTTCTCACTCACCTCCTCAAAATGCCTCCTCATCGCCAAAGATCAAGATTGGATCACATAGTATGTTTTCTACTCTCTTTTTTGCATTTTTTTATATGTTTTTGCATTGTTTTGTAGGTTTTTTTAGTTTTCTTTAAATGTATTTATTATTTAGATTGCAATTGGTTTCTTATCATGAAATGTGAATAATCAACTGCCAAATCCCTAGTCTGATCAACAAAATAAAAATGAAAACCCTCCACAAGATCCAAAGAAAAACCTTCCACAAGATGAAAATCAAAACCCTTCACAAGAAGATCAATAAATTATGCAACCTCCACCGATTGAAAGACCTCCTCCTAGCACCCAAGACAACATAATGAATGAAATAGAAAGAAAAAAAATTGGATTAGAAGTAATCATTGTTAGGTTGAAAGTTTGTGGAAAAATGAATCCTATGAGAACACAATTGGCTTCCTCCCTTGAGTCCATTATGAGCCATGTAGCTTCTTTTAGTGGCTAGTTATATATTTAGTGTGTTAAGAGAGAAGAACAAACAAGATATTATGCAAACAAATTATCCTATAAAGATATAAGGAAAAAGGACATAGCAAAAGGTAGCATTTTTGCATTGTTTAAAAATCCTGGAGAACAAGACACTATTAAACATACAACTAAAAGATTCCCCATCCATTGGTGCATACATGATGATATTAGAAATAAATTTTGGAATAGATGGTGGATGGTCTTTGATGCTCCTCTCTGCAATAATCATGAGGTACTCTGCAATTCCCATGTCATATCCATCCATCTTCTCATGAAAACCAAAATATACCTCATCATCTTTATCAAAGTCATATGTTACCTCTTCATCAAAAAAAAATTGTCTTCTCCTCTAAACAATCCTGCTAAATGGTAAGACAACTCTCCTTTTGATTTGTAGATACCAACTCAAATAACATTTCATCATCTCTTCAAACCCCTAAGTGAATTCAGCCCAAAACTAATCCAACTTGGCCACTAGGTTCCTTTAAATGTGCAATTGCCTCACATTAACAATCTAATTGGAAGACTCTAGCTACCTTACACTTGGTGATCTACTTTTCATATTCATAACCTGTCTCAATTTGGCAATCTTCTCACTAAAGGAAAACACCATCTCTCACATCAAGGTTTCATAACCAATATCATACATCTATTAGTCCTCTACAATTGCAAGAAAAAATCACAATCTTCCACCTCACAATAAATATTTCTAGGGATCCACAGGAAATCAATCCACCATACAACCAACACATGATCAAAAAGATTCTCTAGCACTACTTGATATAGTTCAAGACTAGGTGTACCCCACTTGGAGGTGACATAGCCCCAAAAAAAAATCACATAGAAGAGTATAGACAATAACACAAATTCATATCACCTAAAAAAATTATTCTCATAATATCACATCTATAGTATTGACTGCAAGGCCTTCCGGGTTAGGACCAATACAAAGAAGAATACAACTCAATCCTCATATGTGAAGATTCACCTCCTAGCCATCTTCCCTCAAGATGCTCCTAGCTACTCCACGCTTAACTAAATAATGACAAGATCCTCCTAGCTACTCCATGCTTAACTAAATAATGACTCTAGATATCACAAGACCCTCTACTTATACCAAACCAAGCCACATGTTATCCTAGCAAGTCACATTAAACAAAATCTCGCATTAAATAAACACTCAAACCAAAAGTCATCCTAGCAAATTAAATAAGATTTAGGATAGGCCCCAAGTTACAATCATAACTAATTTGTTAGATAAAATAATATTATGTGGTCTTAGACATAAGATCATACGCCATCCAATGATCCACATCTAAGATAACATTAGCCAACTCCCATAGATCAAAGCTTACAGAAATAATCTCCAAATTCCACCTAGGAAATAATGAACACATTACCAGTAGCCACCAAAAGAGCTCTAACTTTAATATGATCAATCCAATCATTATGTACACATAGGACATGGTTCAACAATATTTCTTAGACATAACTCTAACCATTCAAAACATAGGGTCTATAAAATCCAAGCTTGATTATCTTGCATCATGATAAGTATATGATCTTTCCATTTCTTATTGGATATGAAACAAAATTTGAAAACCTATTTTACAAGAACAATTCCTCCATCTAGAATATGTTTAAATTTTGTATTTTCAAATCCCTATGTTCCTTGAGATGTGAAATGATTCTAGGCATAATTTCCTTATACTCAACTTTCCACTCCTCAAGTACTTTAATGTTGGACTTACAAGACTCATTGGCATGAAGATTATAGTAAGGTAATTGGTAATACTTAGCATAACAATGTGTTGTCATTAATTGGGAACCGCTCAAAGATAATCAAAGTGTTGCAAGGAGAAGATGAAACCATTGATAGAAATTTGTATTGATTAACATGTATTTAGTGGTTCAATCGAAGTAATGACTGAAAAATAGGAAAGCAAACAAGAGGATATAGGATCAAGGCCAAAGGGTCACCAAAGATGTGAAAGGATATAAGGACAATGAAAATGAGTTATATGGAACACATACAATTTGAAGGATTGGAAGGACACAAGGGAAAAGGCTACATATAGACTCACAGAGGGATTGGAAAGCCTACTAGCTTAGACCCTACTAGTAGGTATCACAAATATTTTTTGAACAACTTGATTATGAATTTTAAATTTGAGTTTAATCATTATTTGTTTTGGTTAAAATTACCTAGAAATCAAAAAGTGTATAAGGACACATATATTTCATTTTATTGAGTTTTTTGTTGTTGTGGTTGTTAAAAGATTATTGTCCATATTGAGTGTGTAGGATAGTGAATAAGATCATAGTTGTAGAGAAGAGAATTGAACAACATATGGGCTATTAAGAACAACAAGGCAGAAGTGATCTAGGAAGTTCATGAGACAAGCAAGAGAAAGGAAGAAGATAAGTACATCTTCAAGGAAACATAACAGAGATCTACAAGGAAAACCAATGATATTCTTAGACCACTCACTTAGATTTCTTCTCACCATTTCATCCATTTGTAAGCCTTTGACAAGGAAATCTTTTCTAGTAATATTTGTAGATCCTCTTATAAGGTGTCTCCTAGGAAAAGATTTGTAAATCCTCTAACTAGGTAGTTTTGACAAGATCTTTTAATCGTCATAGGTTATGAACATTCCTATTAGGATGTGTTGTCAGAAGGAACAGTTATAGCCTTTAATAGGGCCACCCTTTACATGCATTCTAAGGGCTAGTGGGTATATTGCTCCCATTATGATTTTCATCCTCTCATCGATGGTTTCCATGTACAAAATCTCTAAGTTATTGATGTATGTTTTTGTGTGTGATTTTAATTGCTTTTATAGTGTTGCATTCATTGCTTTATTTCTATTTATATCATTTAGTTTATTCAACTAGGAACAAGATTAACCAATGATAAAGTTCATACTGATTCCCCCCTCATCTCAGTATTGGTTGGAGCCAAAAATTAGTATAAGAGCTCAAAACTTGACTATAGCAAGCCTAACAACTTGAAGATCTAATTGAATTCTTCATACTATAGAAATATCCCTTGATACTGTTGAGGGTTTGAAGGACAAGGTGAGAAATCCCTTAACCAAAAGAAAGAAGCTAATGAAGAAGTTGAGTGAAATCCAAGAGCTTTTTGAACAACTAGAAGATCAAAAGTGGATTTGAAGAGTCTGATCAAGTCATGATAACTAATCTAATGGCTAATAAAGAGAAGCTAAAGAAAACCATTACACAAATGAGGAAAGAGACAAAAGAGATGGAAAAAGGAGTAAGAAAAGAAAAAGAGGAATGAGATAGTTCCATCTTAGCCAAAGTGGAAGCTAAGAAAGAAGCAAGGAGAAAGGGTGCACATATAGTATAGATAAGAGAGGAGAACAGTCATCCTTATATGAAGTAGTTCACATAGTTCTTGAGAAAGTACTCAAACTAATTGGAGAGCTTAGGAGTACAAATGAAAGGAACAAAAAGTGAGAAGATTCAATGAGAACTCAAAAAATATTGAGGAACAACTACATGTTCAAAGAAGAAACAAAAGTATCACCAGTATTTTTAAGACTAGAGAAAGTGAGACTTCAAGAAGTCGAGATACACATCTCCAACGAGTAAGAAACATGTCAACCCACTTTTTATTATTGTGGCAAGAAGGGAAATGTTCCAAATGTATGTTGGTTTAAGAAAATATCACCTGCTGAGCATTGTATTTTTTATGGGTATAGTAATAATTTCCATCTATGTGGTCATACCGCATGGATGTGCATGTCTCATTTTAGTGTGAAAAGAGTAGATGGAAACTACTACCACTACTACTATAACAAGTATGGGCATAGAGCTGAAGATTGTAGATCAAGAAAAGATCTAACCAATCATCTTCAAAATCAATGAGTCCCCCTAGAAGGAACAAGTTTGCTACACTCATTTGTACTACCTATGGGAATGATGGTTATTCTACAACACATTGCAAGTTGAGAATGAGTTAGAGTAACAACTCTAGACCATGGAAAGGTACCAAAGTAACATGCAACAAGTGGCACAAGATTGGGAATCTTTCTAGAGAGTACAATAGTAGTAGAAGAGAAAATGTCAAGGTTGTAGACAAAGAGCAATATGAGAAGGATTTTGCCAAGATCTAGATGAAGAAGAGCGAGGAAGAAGAGGTGTTGAAGCTTGTAGAGGATTTAAATTAATTTTTTAGTAGTGAGACCTTTGAAGTAAATTAAGATAACTCAAAACTAGAGAGGTTATGAAAGAAGAAAAAATCTTACACTGGTCCCCTAGTATAAACTAGTAAGTTACAATGTGGCAAGAAATGTTACTGAGTGATTGAACACACTGGAAAGTATGCACCACCTCAGGGATAACTTTAATAAATCCTATCCAAAAAAATGTATAAAATAATGGTGAATCCAACATTACATTTTGGGGAAAAATTAATTTCTATCGCCAATTTTTTTCAACATTGGGAAAACTTTAATTTGAGGGGCAATTTTACTCTGGCCATTGTGTGTGAGAAATGTGGATCATGCATCTGCAAAACCAACACACTTCAATAATACATTAGATCATAGGGTTACCTATGAAACCATCCTATTGCTCTCTAACTAAGGAATGAGTATGTAAATGGTATTAATCGCTCTCAGAATTAAGACCAAGTCACTGACAATAGCACCCCTAGAATGAGAGATTCAAGCTAGCATGAATGCAAGATTCAAACTTAGAATTCAAATATTAAGCTAGCATAGAGTACAATCAAGCGAGGAAATAAAGAAATTAAGCTAGAATTGAAAGATATAATTAGAATTGAAATGCCAGAATGCTTAATCTAACAGAGTTTCTTTGCTCTAAAAATTACCTCCCTTAGCTCTTAGAATGCCTTGTATTTATAGATTTTTCCAAGGGCTTGGGGTATAATTTGATCCAACCATGGTGAGGTTGGGGGTTGATTATTTTATTCATGGTGGAGATCCCACTAGAATAAATAATGTAGAGTGGAGATCCCACTCGAAATAAACAATCTGAAGTGGAGATCCCACTCAGAATAAATAATCTAAAGTGAAGATCCCACTCAAAATAAAAGAATAAAAAATCTAAAGTGGAGATCCCACTCAGAATTAACAATATGAAGTGGAGATCCCACTTAGAATAAACAATCTGGAGTAGAGATCCTACTCAGAATAAACAATCTGAAGTGGAGATCCCACTCAGAATAAATAATCTAAAGTGGAGAACCCACTCAAAATTGTTTAAGAATATCCTTGGACCCCATAAAGAATAAAATATTCATTTATGGATAGGGGGTCTCTTATCAATATTAAATTAATTTCCAAAATAATGACTCATTAATGCTTATTCCAAAATTAATATTCATGTGTCACAATTGAATGAGTTCAAATTGATTTGACTTGTTTGATTTATTTGAACCTATTCCATTCCAAGTTGTAATTCTACATTTAAGGATGTGATCAATTTTGGGTGATTACATTTGCCCCTCTTTGAATTGATGTGCAAGCAGCACATTGATTCAAAGAATAGTTTGATTTGAAGTGTAGAATGAGAATTAAGATCGGTTCTAATTTTGATTGTATGAAGACTAATTGATAATATTTTTAGGACTATCTCAAGAAAAAACTTAGTCCTCCAGAGTTAGGGTTAGAATGCACCAATACCAATCCATAAAATAGATGACAAGACCTATCATGAGTTGTAGAAATATCCCTAGAATGAGGCTTAATCCTCAAGAGTCAGGGTTAGAATGCCTTGATAATTGTCCATCGAGCTATTATTTGAGCTTTCATAAGTTTGATTGATATAACTAAGAAAAAGTCAATTGGTCGATCGATTGATAGCATAGATAGAAGATGGTGTGAGATACAAAGAGTAGAGATGCCTCTAGCAACGAGGACTTTGAGTTTAGATCAAGTTGATAGATTGAAGCAAGATTTGAAGTAGAATTTTGAAATAGAATTTTGAAGAAAGATTTCAAGTAGAATTTTTGAAGAAATATTTGAAGTAAGATTCAATGATGTAATCATCCTGCCCCCTCGGGAGCAAAATCAAAAGATGATACTTCAAAAAAAGTGATGTAGACTAATAGATGTGAAGATGTAGATATGATGAGTGATTCAGAAGAATGTAAATCATATTAGCATAGATTGTAGAAAGTGTGGAGTCCATTCAAAGTGATGTGAGGGTCCATATGACCAAGTTTGACCAAGTTTGATAATGATTTTCTCAAAGTTGAAGAATATTAGATTTTGATTTTGATCCAAAAATGGACTCATGATGATCAAATTAAGGAGGGGATGATGAAATGCAATCCATGTTGAATATTCTACCCCTTGTTTTGTCAAAGGCTAGTCAAAGAGCTATGGGAGACATTTTGTAGTGCAAAGTTGAGCTGAAATGAAAACCTAAAATGAATGCAACCCTAGGACTTAGTCACTGAATCAGTATGGTTTAATTTTCATCATTATGCAGAAAAAAAATGATATAGTACAATCATCACTAGTTCAACCATGGCAATGTGAATACTTTATCATTCCAAGCCAATATGTATGTGAAAAGAAAATTATTTACAATAATTACCAATATGTACAATAATTACAAAAATTTTGAGTAAAACACCATAGTCAGAAAATAAAGAAAAAGTTCATATTTTTCATCCTGGCTTCTCTAGTCTTAGACATCATTGAGTTGCTAGAAAAATCATGACAGAAAAAAAAAAAAAAAAAAAAACATTGTGTAATCTTCATGTGCATGTTTGTTTGAAGAACAATTATAAAAAATAGTATGAAATTTGTCGCCATGCAGAAAATAAAGCCAGTGATAGAACTGTGTACATTTCTCAACAAGTGTAAATAACAAACCCATTGTAGAAAATAGTTGAAGGTTTGTTTGTTGTGATAATATTTTTGGATGCTGATATGATTCGACCAAGTAAAGATTGGATAAATCATTGTTGTAAAGAATCTTACAATTTTCATTGCATGTGATGTGTTTGTCGAAGTGTGTTAGTTTTGGCTTGTTTGGAGGACAAGCATGAGTGCACATGGGAAGCATCTTTTGGAAGAAACAAGAGTGCAATGCAACTGTTGAAAGGCATTATGTTTGATATTTTGGCAAGACGAGGTTGGTTTTTGTGTGATTGTTATGTGTCGTGAGATGTGCAAAAATTAATCAGAGTGGCATTATTGTGTGTCATTTTAAAAAATATGGTGGACAACTCTTCTGCTCCTAAGAAGTTGGTAGTGTGTAGCAGAAGGTATTGAGAGTTTGTTTCCATAAATAGGTGAACAAGTCTTAATGACTCAATTCATAGTGTGTCGAAAGCATCAAAAGACTCCAAAAATCCATAAGAAGATAGTTATATCTGTTTGTGTACAAAAATAGCCATGGTAGGATCACAAGAAAAATTGCAACAAGAGTATCAGATGGAAGAAGCAAAGTTTGGAGGATGGGTGAACGATGATAGTAATAGTGTGGCAGATAGAACGTAGTGGAGAAGACACAAAAGAGCAAACTGTAGCCGATCAAAAGCAAGCAGAGCATCCTCTCATCAAAATGTGCATTAGTGTGAATGGGAAGTTGTAGAGGCAAGTCAAGGTGAATTGCCCCAGGATCCAACAAAATAAAATGAGGAAGATCCTACCCTACTATAGATTTTAGTTGAAAGTGCGATGCAGATCACAGGGAAAAATGAGAGTGGAGAAGATTGAATCTCCATGTGATGGGATGCAACTAGAAGAGAGCAACATGTACATCTACTTTACTGATAGCCAGATAGAAGATCAAGCGCCTATAGAAAAGGCTACCCTAGTCATTGAGAAAGGAATTGGGGTGAAGCCACTAGCATCACCATTTTGGCATGGAAAGAATATCTTGGGGGGAATGATCAATTTATCTGTAGAGAAGATGAGTAGTTCTGTTATGTCTTCATTTCATCCTTTAGAGAAGCACAACCTAGTATTATCTTGCAACTAGTTCATGATGCAGTCATGGCGATGGAAGTAAAGCTAAAGAAAGCATTGGTGGTAGAGATAGAGAAGGTCGATAACACAGGGAAAGATGCAAAGTTCTTTCAAGGTTTGATTGAGAGAGCCCAAGAAGATGGAGCATGTGAGAAAGCAAAACAGGAAGAAGCAATGTTGGCAAAAGAACAAGCACAAGCAGAGAGTATAGTGGCATATCTAGTAGTAGAGCGGGCATCATTGGAATAAATTCACAATGAGATGGTGTTGTTATGAGCTCAAGTGGAAGCATTTAGAGAAATTGTGGCAAAGACTAATGCCATATCGTATCGATCACAAGATCAATTAAATGTTGCCAACACAAGGATCACCCACTTTATGAATCAGATGCATGAAGTGAAGCATGAGAGGGAGTCCTAGAAAATGAATGTGAATACATATAAGGTAGAATGGGACATCTCTTAACAGGCAACAATGCTACCTAGGGCAGTGAGACTGTGGTCAAATATGAATGAAGTCTGAAAGTGGTCAGAGAAGCTTGCATGAGAGGCAGCATACTGCATGGGATTGTATCATCAGGTAGTCGCTCCAGAGCATAAGAGAGGAATATCCTTCTCAGATAGAATTTTTATGACACAAATGAACACTATGTTGAGATGTGGCCATATCCTGATCTCTATGGATACAATTTGGGAAGGTGCAAGACTGACACTAGGAGCTTCATCATTTGGAACTACAGAAATAGGAGTGGGAATGCCACTTGTTGGAAATCCAAATATCTAGCCTCCACGAGAAGGAGCTCAATGAGCATTTTTTTTATGTTTTGGCTTTGTGCGTTTGTAACCAATGCTTCAAATGCTCATTAATAAAGTGCATATTGTTTTTGTTTCTAAGCATTGTCTCAAATGTGTATCACCTAATGAGATGATCTTAATTCAATATAAATGTTTAGAATTTTTGGAATTTTGTGAATATTTTTGGGGTTTTAAAAAAATTAATTTTTTTTTTAAATTTTGTTGATATATAGATGTTTTTGGTAGTTTTCAAATGTAAAGCTTAGCATAGCTCAAACAGTTTTAGTTTTTAGTTTTTATATTTGGTATAAGTGGATTGATGTCATGTTTGAAAGTCATAGTGTGAGTGCGAGAAATCTCTATAGTAAAGATGCAGTTAGAACAAATGGTGATTGAAGTGAGAGAGTTTCTAAGAAAACTAAAGGAATCTCATTGTAGTACAGCGATAGTAGACAGACTCAATTAGAACAACTGGTGACTAACATAAGAGAGACATTCAGAAAGCATAGGATATTTCTCCCTAGAATAGGTAGGTTGCCCCCTAAACTTATGACCGATTTCAATCCATGTAGGTATGAGCAATGTTTTGAAGTTAGCTGAGAGCTTATGCACAAGTGAAGATAACAAAGCTACATCATAAAACTTGCAAAGAGAAAATCACTGAAAGCAGAAAAGAAAAGAAAAACACAGTTGTACATGAATGTTCAACATATTTTTGGATTTTTTGGATTTTTATATTTTTTTTTGGTATTATCAAGATGTCTATTGCTAATTTTTCACTAGGATAATGATTTTGTCAGGACTTTTTGCAATTTTTAGCATTTTTTTTAGAGATATCTAGCTCTCAAGCACGATCACATTGGTTTGTCCCCAGTGTCTAGCAAGGTGTAGGAAAAGATGAGTAGCAAGTTGGTGGATAAGTAGAGATGGATAGGAAAGGAATATGAAGCAAGTGAAAGTGATCCCTAAGGACTAACTCCTCAAGAGTACCCAAGCTAGGTAAAAGGAAATAGCAATATGGTGTAATGGAAGGTAGCATGTAGGATATTGACATGATGTCATGAAATGTAAGTTATCCAAAAGAATGGGCATGTCAAGAGGTTTCTAAGAACTAATTTTTATTTTTATTTTCTTTTGATCAAGACCAAAGGGTCAAGTGAGTAGGATAGAAAAGTTTAGTATGGAGGCTATGAGATGTGGGATACGCAAGATCATGATAGGAAAATTGATAAATAAGATAGCCAATGCTCATAGGAAAATCAACTATGTCAAGATCAAAGGTGAAAGAGCAAATAGATGGGTGATGGAAGAATTACACATGATACTTGTTTGCCAATTTTTCATCATGGTATTTGTCCAAAGTGCCACATGAAGTGGTTTTCACCATAGGACATATTTATTTTTATTTTTATTTTTTTTGCTACCAAGGTGCCACAAGAAGTCATTTTTGCCAAGGCACTCTTTTTTTTTGAATTTTTAGAAAGAGCTCAAACTTTGATTTCAAGTTAAACAATGCTCTTATAAGAAAGATAAGTCATGATAAGTCAATGCTATACCAAGGCATGCTCAAAGATGCTAATGAGGTAATGGAAGGGAGATGTTAGTAAAATGAAAGGTTGATGGAGAATAAGGTTTTTGGTTTTGGATAGATAGAAGGAGAATGGATAAAAGGGAAGTGTAGGCTTCAAAAGATTGTAGAAGGGTAGGTGTGAAAGTGGGAAAGATCAACAAAGGCACACACCTCGAAGGGTAGTGGAATATTTGAGTAGATATGGATAAGATAGCTTGAGCTTTTGATGTAGGAGATGGTAGAATAGTTTTAGAAAAAGATGGAGTGGAAGGTATTGAAACCTTTTTAGGAAGATGTTTGGAAGAAGATGGAGTGGAAGCCTTTGGAAGCTTGAATGTCAACTTTGATTTTTTTTCAATATTCAAGTCCTTCAAAATAAACTTGGGAATCCATATAGCATTTGATTTCTCATTAGATGCTTTAGATCATATTTCTTCCATAATGGATTTAGGAACCCATATTTTCTTTGATTTTGTAACAATATACCTTTGTGGTCTCTTTTGTGCATTTTTTTTCTTAGGATTCACATGTTCTTTAGAGGAGACATAGTGATTATTTTTAAATGGATTCTTGTGTTTGCTCTTAAGTTGATCATCCAAATTGCTTCCAAAAGGCTAGGAACTTGTGGATAACGAAGGTTGATATGGTTTGTTTAGATGGAAGACTTTATATGAAGGACTCAAGGATATATATCTTTGTTGACCTTATGGTAGGGTAGGAAAAGTAGATAATGAGTTAAGAGTAGAATTAGGAGATGGAGGAATATAAGGTCCCAAAATAGATGGAAGGTTTGAAGGCTTTAGCTTAGATGGATAAGGACCAAGTATAGATTTAGAAGATACAAATGGATAGTGGATAGGATATCAACATCCTTAGAGTGAGCAACATGACCTAGGCCATTACTAGACTCAGATGTAAATTTAATAGGAGGAACACCTTTTATAGGAGCACATATAGCTTCAATGTAGATTTGAAGTAGATGTAGAGAAGTAGAACAAGAGGGTGAGAGAATACTTTTATCTTCACAAGGAAGTTTAGGTAGCATAGGAAATGTATCCTTCTCTTGATCTTCACTAATCTTGTTAGGGATGGTGGAAGGAATATCATGATCTTTCCTGGTAGAGAGGCATGATATGGGAGATGGAGGACTATGTGGCTCTTGAGATTGAGGGATGGCATCTTGAGGGAGATGAGAGGGTTCTTGACCTTGATCTTTAAGTTTTTTAGAATCCTCTTGACATGGATTCACTTCTAAGGACAAGGTAGAATGTGGAGTTTGCATGGTAGGATCTTGAAGAGATAGTGAAGGACTAGCTGGAGTGGGAGTAATAGGAGTAGTCAGGCATGAAGGTTTTGGATATTTAGTTTGAGTAGTATGGGAGAGGTTTGCAGCTAGGTCAATATTAACTTGGCTTTCTTTTAGAGGTAGCCCTTGAGGGTACACGTAGTCAATAGAGAAAGTAGTGAGTTATTTATTCAGTGGAGGTACGTTGGAAAGCTTAGATGCTTTAGAAGGTGATGGCATGTCAATAGAAGTAGAAGTCACATTTGAACCATTACTATACATGGTTTCATGATATTGATCAAACTTGAGAGTAGTATCTTTAAAAGATATTTTCTTAAGTTTTGGAATTATGCCTTCATCAAATAAATCTTAGATTTTATTTTTCAACTCCATACAATATGAAGTTTTATGTAGATTATGTCTATGATAGGCACAATAGTTACTCATAAAGTAGACTCTAGCCAAACTGATTTTAGGTAAAAAAATGAGTTTTTTTTCAAGAAGTTCTTCCAAAGTTGATTCATAATATTTTCCCAAAGTGGTGAAATCACGCTTTGGTTTAGGTTCCCAAGGTTTTCCTTCAAAGATACTTCTAGATTTCTTGGGTATTTGTGCATTGTTCTTAGATGGCTTGGATTCAACATCATAAGAAGTTGATGGTTTGCTATCATTGGAGGAAGGAGAATAATCTTGCCAAGAGAATTTTTTTGATGATGCGTCATCTTCTTCCTTTAGTCTTTGAAGTTGAGTGCTCATTGATTGGATTTGTTTCTTCATGTTTGCAATAAGTATGGCTTCTTCCTCAGTAGGAATGTTGGATTTAGTGCATTTGTTGTTAGTCATTTTGATGTACTATGTTTCAAGTAGTAATAGCTAGGTTTTAGAACATAAGCCCACTACAAAAAGAGAAATAACATAATGTTTACAACCATAGACAAGGACCACACAAGAACATAGCCTCAAAGTGAGATAAGATTTTTTATACTAAGGTACGAGTAGTCTAAGTAATGGCTAGAACAACCAAATATTATGACTATAGTCACCAAGTATGACAAGCACTGAAGGACAAGAACAAGAAAACTAAGAAATGAGACTAGGTTGAGTGTAGGTCACAAGTTGTTAGCTAAGCAAGATGTTGTTTGAAACTATTTGAAGATGGAAAAGTGGTAAAATGTTGTAGGTAACAGACTAGACTTAGAGTGCAGATAGCTCTAACAGAAAATTTAATAGTTTTGAGACAAGATCCTAAACGGGGTCAAAGCACTATAACCCAAGGTGTAAACAAGCTTCTAACATTAGGGTAAATTGCCTAATTTGAACCGGATCATCATAGGAAGACTAGAAATTATAGGATAGAAAAGAAGCTTGATCATAAAGTCTCAACTCAGGAAGTTAGATTTTATTCATTTTAAATATCCAACTACATGTGATTAATCTTGAATCATGTGCTAAGCATGCAAGACAACAATCAGGGACTTCAAGAAAACATCTTCAAACAATGAGCAAAGGATAAAGCAACCTTGCACATAAACAAGAATAGTGTAGTAGTACCAATCTAATCCCTAGAACCACCACTGTGTATGTTCTCAAAATGTTTTCCAATCATGCACATAGTCCTAGAAAATAAAATTTGGCAGCACTATGGTTCTTAGTAATGTTCCACTTTGCAGCTTTTGAAATCTAGAGTTGGCGAAATCCAATCTCGGTGCACCAAGGTTTTGACATATTTTGAGAATTTAATAAATTAGAGATACTGAGGAGATCTAACAACCCAAAAAAAGACTACACCTGTGGAGATTTCCCCCACAAGGACATTTATATAGTGATTTCTATTACCACGTCAAAAATGGTTTTTACTGCTTGAGGTTCCTTCCACATGGTTGACCCAATAAAGGGAATATCCATTATAGTTAACCCTCTCTAATCAAGAAAGACTCACAAAGTTGTACCACATGGGGACTTGCTTTGAATTCAAGGGTTCCAAGTTTTTGATGTAGCCAAAAGGGAACAGAGCATAATCCTCTAGCCTCTTCACCTTATCCAAACATAGCAAACAAGATTCTTTGACATGCTAATTTGAAACCACCTCACCAATTTTTTTGGAAAAGCCAATAACTAACACCACCAATCTCAAAAGAGAAAGTAGTAATGGATGTTGAGGACAAACCCAAGCAGAATAGTGAGATAATAACAAATACCTTTCCCTACCTACAGGGGGATCTATCACTGAGAAGATCTTCCCATTTAAGGAAAGTGAATGAAGCACATCCCCTCAAGAACTCCACAAATAGTGTTCATAGGGCCTAATTACTATGTGAAACACATATTCATGAAAGTAAATCTAGATCCAATTTTAGAGCACCAAATGAAGTGTGAGTCTATGAAAGCATGTAAAAACACTCAAGCCAAACACATGAGAGGGTTCATTTCCTTTCCAAATCCAAATTTTATAGAGATCCAACAAAATACCTAGTAATCCTTGCATTGCATCTTTTCTCTGTTGTACCTTTCATTTATGCTTGGACACTTGATCGCAATGAACAAAGCAACAGGCAAAACAAGCAAACACAAGATATGCAATATATATCCAACTTATGCAAAACTAGGGTTAGATCTGAAGATATGATTTTAAAGAGTGATAATAACCAAAAAATAACCAAAATAAAAGCTCACATCCTGCATTGATCCATGTGAAAATTAAATGCAAGCTATTCATCAAATGTCATTTTTTTAATATTGGTTTTTTTGACCTAGTCAACAATATTTGATTTATTTCTTATGATTTCAGCTTCAAAAAAAGAAGTAAAAATAAGGGACCTCTGCTAAAAATCAGAGAGCTTTCTAAAAATGTAATAATTTTGATCATATCTATGCATTTCTCTTGTGGGACCCACTTTGTCAAAATAGACTAGTTTTGGTAAATTGACTATTTGAGCATTATATAATATGTAAACTAAAAATACAAAGAACAAACCCCCTCTATAATTTGTAGACCTATCCAAAAATGCTGAGTTGATTGAAAAATTCACTGATTTGCATTTGAAAACCTATTTTTATGAAAAACAAAGAAATTGTTACAAATCATGCAAATCAATTTGAATAAGTCTGAATTTTAGATTGAAGACTCTTTGGAATGTCACCATGTTGCAAAAAAAAATCAAATCAATATCCCAAATGGTTTGGAAGATATGAGTAAATCTTTCAAAATGTAGAGTTGTAGCCTTCAAACCAATCTACATACGGGTTAGCCTTAAAACCAAAGTAAGAAACATGCAAAACCACTTTGTTAGATGCAATAGGTTGCTATAAAAAAAATAAACATGAGAATACAACTAAAATACCAGCAAAAAAATGGAGCTAGAAACTTGGTTCGCCCCATGGTGGGCGCCAAAAATATGTGTGAGAAATGTGGATCATGTATCTGCAAAACCAACACACTTCATTAAGACATTAGATCATAGGGTTAGCACATATAAGCTATCAAAATTGAACATAAAACCTATGAAATCATCCTATTTCTGTCTAACTAAGGAATGAGTATGTAAATGGAATTAATTGCTCTCAGAATTAAGACCAAAATAGTGACAATAACACCCCTAGAATGAGAGATTCAAGTTAGCATGAATGAAAGATTCAAACTTAGAATTAAAATATTAAGCTAGCATGGAGTACAATCAAGCTAAGAAATAAAGCAATTAAGCTAGAATTGAAAGATATAATCAGAATTGAAATGCCAGAATGCTTAATCTAACAGAGTTTCTTTGCTCTAAAAATTGCCTCCCTTAGCTCTTAAAATGTCTTTCATTTATAGATTTTTTCAAGGGCTTTGGGTAGAGTTTGATCCAACCATGGTGAGGTTGGGGGTTGATTATTTTATTCATGGTGGACTAGAATAAATAATGCAAAGTGGAGACCCCACTCAAAATAAACAATCTAATGTGGAGATCCCACTCAGAATTTACAATCTGAAGTGGAGATCCTGCTTAGAATAAAAGAATAAACAATCTGAAGAGGAGATCCCACTCAGAATTAACAATATGAAGTGGAGATCCCACTCATAATTAACAATCTGAAGTGGAGATCCCACTCAGAATAAACAAACTAAAGTGGAGATCCCACTCAGAATTGTTTAAGAATATCCTTGGACCCCATAAAGAATAAAATATTCATTTGTGGATAGGGGGTCCCTTATCAATATTAAATTGATTTCCAGAATAATGACTCATTAATGCTTATTCTAAAATTAATACTCATGTGTCACAATTGAATGGGTTCAAATTGATTTGACTTGTTTGATTTATTTGAACCTATTCCATTCCAAGATGTAATTCTGCATTTAAGGATGTGAACAATTTTGGGTGATTACAACCATAGTAAAATTTCATAAAAGTGAACCATTTTTTCCCCTTGTAAAAGAAAAATATATAATGTAAGAGGAAATTTTGTTTTATCACTAAAAGGAAAAGAGCCCTATATATTATATGCAGAATATTTTACAAATTATCTTCATTCAATGTGCACACACTAGAGGGAAAAGAATGAGGAAGAAAACCCCTAGTGTAGCATGTACATTTATGTTCTAATGCAAATACATTCACCTTTGTGACTTAACAAAGGTCTTTGGGAATGAATACCCTCTCCTACATTTAAATCAATTTAAAATCGTCTTTACAATTTTTTAGAAAATATAAAATCACCCCTTATTACAAGGGTCTAAGATAGGCAGTCCTTTTCTAGTTACATAGTTGAATATCTTACAATTGATGTTTTTCTTGCATGGATTTAAAGGAGGTTTATGGCCTCTGAATTGCATTCTTTAAAATGTAAGTGCTTCTTATTTGGAACCATTAACATGTTTAGATTAGCTTCTTTACACTTTTGTTTTACATTATCTCATAGTAACCCATCAACTTCATTTACACTTCAAGCTCAAAAAAAATTTAGTCTCCAAAATTCTATAATCATGGGTTCTTTATCCTTAGCTTAAGAATTTCATTAAATAAATTAAACTACCCTAATTATCATAGGATAAAATTTAATTATTGCCAATTTCCAAATTTATTTTGGTTTCCTTAGCTTCGTTTCTTATGATAAGATTTGAAATGCCTTATTAATATATTTATTTGTGATTTCATATTATGATTGTAGAGTATTTAGCATCTTTGTCTTTTTTATTGTGTTGGATAGTCCTTTACCTTCTAAAATTTAAATTTAAATTCTAAAACTTGAAGCTACAACACTAAAACTAATATGAGATCTATCTATCTAGAGTATAAGAACTCTAAAGCCAGTAAATGCAATGTAAGAGGCAATTTCCTCTCTTGTAATGGAAAGAAATTATAATGTATGAGGAGGTAATTTTTCCCATTTAATGGAAAATATATATATTTTATGAGGAAAATTTTCCCCTCAAGTGGAAAAATTATATATTATATGAAGAAAATTTTCCCTTCTCATAAAACATATTTATAATGTGTTAGCTATTGTGTACTGCGAGAAAACAAATAAGGTTATATCATTGACAAATTGTGTGTGGTTACTAGATGAAATGATTACTAGAAATCAATCCTATGTTTATAAAATTAGAAATGTAGACTATTTTGATGTTGTACTAGTATGTACTTATAGTTTTACAAAGATATTTTGTTATTTATATTTTGCTTCAGTGTGAAGACTATAAGGCTATTGTTACCAGTCATTAGCATTGCATGTGAGGATGTCATTTTGTACCTTAAATGCATTTAAATATATTCACACTTAGCTTGTTTGATTTGTTTACTCATTTATTGACTCATTAGATGCATCTCCTCCTTGAATTTTGCAAAAAAATGAATTTCAAATTAAATATAAGGAAATTTTTAGGTTTCAGTGTTTGGATAATAAGTTGCCAATTTATCACCAATATTTTGTTGATACTTTTTTCCCCTTGGCAATAATTTATCAATAACAATATTTTGAACTATGGTTGAAAGCTTATGTTTAAATTAATGTTAGGCATCAAGATCCATAGATTCTATATGAAATGACTTTGGAAACCATGTTTTTTCATGCTAATAAGTATCTTTCACAAAGGCAATAATAACCTCAATGTAAAAAAAAAAAATTCTAAATAAATGGATGTAACATCTCAATAGGGATCCTTACCAAATAAATTCTACAATATAAAGTCAAAATTATGATTTACTATGAGTATTAAAAAATCATAATGTTGAGAGAAAAAATTTTAAATGGGGATTTATTTGAGTAAAAAAATTGAAATTTTGATTTAAAACTCCATACCTACTTCCAAAGTGGCAGCAACTTGGACTCAATTTTCAAATTTTTAGGAACCAGCATTGCACATACAAGCAAATAAGTAGTGATACTTTTTAATAACATAACAATATTGCAATAGTGCTCAAATAATTTGCATACACCCAAAATATTTTCCAAAAATTAATATGAGCAAATTGTGACCTTACTTTAGAGTTAAATCTGCATCATATGAAAAGTGCAAGCCAGGTGTTTTCTCTACAGCCCTCAGCAACTTGGAAAACACTTCCTTAGCTTTTTCTGTTAAACCATTAGTTCATAGTACATATAGTTGAGAACCTACATTGACATATCAAAATTTAAAAATTGCATAGAATTAATGTTTACCTCCTATGTTGTTGACCTTTGCAAAGCAGAATTGCAAGACTAGAATCACATATCTTGAATCCTAAAAATGGGATGTCCCCTATATGATCCAACACATTCATGAGCAGTAATTGCCAAAACATATGCCCCTATACATTAAATTATAAATATTTAAAAGCATGCAAGGAATGCAGTCTATGCAATCATCTTGAATCACTTTGTTGGCCTTTAGTCTTTGATAATAGGAAAAATAATTCATTCACTTTCTAAACATTTCAGAGCCCAAAAGTAAGTTTAAACATATGTATAGTTTGTAACAATAGCCTAGCAATCAACTAAAATTGCTAATGCAAAATTATAGATGTGAATGACATCATACCATTGATTTGATAAACTTGTGACTTCTAGCCACATCAAAGTTGATAAACATAATTCAATGGTGACTAGAAGAAACATTCCAAGTCTAAAGAATGTTTGAATCTGGGTATGTTCTTCCTAGAATGTGATTCTTTAGCTAGGTAAGCTTCTCTAGTGAGTATCAAAGTTGCATCTTCAATAAGATTCTGCCACTTTGAATCAAGAATGCATGTGCAGCTACATTCTATATGCATGGACAATAGGTGGAGCTAAAAAAATGCACCACCTTTACATTTATTTAATAGGTTTATTAAGTTTTAAAAATTAGACTATCATGAATGTTAGAACTCTAGCTGCTATGGATAAGAGAATGTCCTCAACAAGCCAACACATAGAAAGTCTTGATTTGTTTGCATGTTGAGGACATTACCCTTGACTATAATAGTCAAAGTTACAATATTCATGATGGTCTATAACTTAGAATACCTAATTAAAGACCTCTAAAAAAAATGCAAACCTATTTTCAGCTCCACCTGATTTCATATGCATATGAATTGAGATTGCATATTGAATTATGGTATCCTTCTACATTGCATGAAACCAAGAGATTCACATAGTTAGTTATCATGAAACATAGGTTAATGTTGAGCTTCACTTGGTTTTGAGAATAGTTTAATATTCTCTACTAATCAGGGCCAACCACGTGAAGGTAGAAGCTCATTTGGCCCCCCCAACCCCCTCCAACATCTATATTCCTTGTTAACATCTAAAATTCATTTATTCTATTAATAAAATGTAACATTCATGAATTATCACATGATAACATTCATTAACACATAAGTTTCATTAGAACATTTGCATTAACATTAAAACATAGGAGTCATTAGAACATTCAATAGAACATAAATAAAACATCTAAACATAAAACATCAGTCATTATAAAATAAGTTACATAGATTATAATCATTTCTTTTTTTTCCTTTTTCTTTTTTTATTGTTCCCTATATTGTTATAGGCGCATATAAATGTCATCATCGACATTTCTTCTCACCTGTGGATGTGATATTGTTGTCCTTTGCAAAGGTGGGTCCTCTACAATAATAAATAAAAGTGTTAAATTTAAAAAAATTGAGACTTTAAAGAAGATTGTAGCACTCTTTACCTTTTCCAACCACATCATCTTGCTCGACATCTTGAACCTCAACATGCTCATCAATAACAACCTCTACATCCCCTACAATTGCAATAAAGATGTTTTCTCAATCCCAACACATATTATAGTTAAATTTATATTACTACACCAAAGTAAATTTAAAATGTTTACTTGTATTAATAATTAAGAAATAATAATTGAATAGAAAATATATACTTTCAGTACTACAATGCACATTCAAATTGATAGCTCCATGTTGCTCGACTGGTGTATCAGGATTGGCATGCTACAATCCAATGTAAATAATTAGTGTATTTATCAACAATATATACATATAAATACAAGATAAATATTGAGAAATTTTAATCATTCATTTTAATACATATAAATATATTCACTTTAAAGTTTTAAAATATACAATCATCCTTTCCTTACTTAAAACAAATATAATAACTTATATTTTTGGAACTTAATATCAAATATAGTAATTGCTAAAGTATTCAATTTGAAATCAAAATTAATTGACTTATTTACCTGATTGATATATCCAACAAAAGAACCTTGCATAGTCATTTCTTAGAGTCATTCAGCCATGGTTGTATAGCCTCATCTATAGGCTAATTTCTTGTCATCTTTAGAAGTTATTTTTAAAACTCCAAGGCCTGCATTTTTTCTTGGTATCATGAATTTTTTTTGCAATCAATTTCATCAAAACCATATTGACTATAATTTATAAATATTTTCATATTATTTTTCATTTACTCATACTTACAATTCATGCAGCAAGTTTTGAATATCCACCCAAGTCGAGTTTGTGTTGCTTGTGCCTCTCTTTTCTTGCTTTGGTTGCCTTTAATGAGTCAAGAAACCTATGTGACGTTTGAAATATGTTAGATCATATAAGTATTAAGAGTAATTAGTACATAATTTCATTCTTAATATTATGACATACCTTCTTTCCTCAAGTGGTACTATTTCTCCACCATGTCTTGCGCTTTTCTTAGTGGCATCCTTTTTAAGATTTTCCCACTCAATAATAAGAACATAGGGGGGCCGCTCATAATAAGGGTTGTGTTTTATTTGAGTCCTATAGTTGTACCTAATATACTTCAAATCTTGACCCATTTTCTCAAGGAGCCTAAGTCTTTTAAAGACATTGGGTCCAAAAAGTGTTGTCATTTCATCAATGAGTTTATCCTTTAACTCTTTAGTTTGTAAATTCAACCTTTTAAGAAAAGGAAAAAAACCATTAGATTCATAAATTAATTGAAGCTACCTTTTAGTTTACTTGAATAAATTAATCAAAAGAAACATGATCTAGCAATGAAATCAAAATATGATACCATATGCATATGTTCGGCCCAAATATGCACAAACATTCATCATTAAGTTTTTTATAAAAATAGATTATTCCCTGCAAAATAATAATGGGATTAGTAGTTATTGCAAGGGATTGCACGGGAGGTTAGTGCATTTGATTATGAGTATAATATTGTATAGTAAAAGAAAGGATCAATATTTAAAGTACCTGGAAGTTGGGCTACTCTTAGGGGAAGTCCATCTTCATTGCTCATGAGCAATTGATCACAATACTTTAGTGTTCCCGAACATCTAACCTAGGTACACCCAAGAATGTCCTCATCACCTCCTGCACAAAATGAACTAAATATTACAAAATTCTCCCTAATAAATAACAGTTCAAGTGAAATAAACACATGAAAAATGAGAGAGAAAAAGATGAATCCACTTACCAATACATGTTGCCATCGCATTTCTGGCCATGCTACATGTTGTTGACATTGTAGTTGGCATTACCTCTTTGGTTTTGTTCCTTGTAGTAGGCAGCATAGTGAACATAGGATCAATGGTAGGAGCTGAAAATGAGATTTTCAGAGCACAATAAAACAAGATTTTTAGAGCTATTAAAAATAATAGTTTGAGCAAAACACAAGTGTAGGATAGAACATGTGATGTACTTGAACCACCTAAAATATCATCCTCTAGGGAATTTCCCTTTAACCTCTTAATAATCCTCTGTAAAAATGACACATATTCATTTTATTTATTGACATAAATAAAAGATTATACTATAAAAACTATTATTGAACTTTTGTTATAATAGAAAACCACATTAATACTTATTGTATATGTCTCAACTAGGTGAATCAACTCATCCTCTCTCTATTTTTATTTCAAGAGTCTATGGTGGAATTGATGCCAATTGTGTTAACTTTCTTGATAAATTATGAAGTGCCTTTTGTAGTGCAGCCATAGGATCAGCAACTAATGCAAAATCAATCATGAATTCATCCTGCTCATCATGTGGTTCCTCATGGATTACTTTTTCCTTTCCCTTTTCATGATCAACACTTGTTTGTGAGAATAATATTATTATAGCTATATTTAAAATCAATCCAAAATAGTAGTGAATATTAAAACACAATAAAAAATACACATTAACACATTTCTTATATCTAATTTATATAGCAACAATGAGTTTTACCTATTGGGAAGAAGAAGTCTCGTGAGAACCATTGTCACAATGTGTATCCTACGGATGTTTCCATAATATAGCCCTATATTTCAAAAAAAATCATTGAGACATGTTAACACACGTGTGTTATTATTCTAATTTAGCAAAAAAAGAAAAATTATTGTGTGTTGGATTCATTGATTGAAGTTGATTTTAAATGTGCATAGTACGTACCACCTCACTCATGATAGTGTATTTGTTTGTATCTATGTGATTCAAATTGTAATCAATAAGAAGTTCTTCACCTCTATGTATTGATTTTATTACAAATACAAATACGTGATTTCCCTCGCACACCTTAAGTATGAAATTGGGTTGCTTCTTAGTTGAGGTAGGTCATGTACTATTTATAAATCTTGCAATATTCCCTAATGCTTTTGACATTCTATCAATGTATATAGCTATTGTTTTACTTTTTTCTCTAACTTTTTGTTGTATATAATTTTCCATGAGTGCATACTTACACTTACTTTTTTTATATCTAACAATCTGCATCCAACTATTGTAATCATACCAAGGTCTGACATACTCCATCAATTCAATAACCTTTTTGTAAGAGACCTTTATGCAATCCATGGAAAATAGGCCTAAACCATGTAATGAGGATGGTGTTGTGTGATATACCCTCTCTCCAACACAAAAATCAGTGTTTATTGGAGGATGTTCATCAAGGACCCATTATTTCTACAGATGTTTATACCTAGAGGGCACATCAAAGTTGCCTTCACTCTCATCATCATAAGAACATGAGCCCCCTTAAGAAAGGAAAAATTTCATGCACTTATTGAATTTATTTCTGATATTTTGACCTCAAGCTAATCTCCTTGATTTAGACATACTAAATGTCTCACTTTCTTCTTCTATTTCTACATTTTCCTACCTCGAGGAAGAAAAATTTGATAAATACTTATTCCTTGGTACCTGAACTCCATGAAATAAGAGAGATAAGTGGCAATGAGAGATATTTTACAAATGGTAAAAGATATTAATCTCTATGTGGTGTACTGACTTATACCTGATGATCCATGAGACTGTGTGGGATGCTCGTGAAAGGGCTTCGGGTTTCTACATATGTAAATCAATTGTCTTATGTTAGCTAAAAAATTCATGATACTTATACTCAAAATTAGATCAAATATTGGCATCACATATGAATTATAAATAGTAAAAGGTACTTCACAAGTTAATCAAATTAATCGTTGATATATCAAGAACTCAATATTGAATAGCATAGGCACTGATCACATAACTATACATTTTATTCTTGTCATTGATAATCAAACCCCCTTCAATGTTAGCTAATCACCCCCCACCCCCCGTCATTTATATTATTCTTCATCCTTCTCATCATCAAGATCATCATTTTTGTTGACATCTTCACCTCCACTATCATGGTCATTGTCGTTATCATCATCATCATAATCATCATAAACATCAATATCATCATCATCATCACCACCAACATCATCATCATTATCCTCCTCCTCCTCATCATCATCATTATCATCATCATGATCAATAGCAACATCATTTGCATTAGGAGCATCATTGACTAACTCTCGATAGTAATCCACTTCTTCCTCTTCCTCAATATCTTCTTATTCATCACATTATACTTTATCGATCTTTCTCTTGGATCATGTCTAACAAAAAATGAATAACTCGATTTATGTGTAACCTTTGAGTAAAATACCTGCTCACATTGGCTTAGAAGAACATAGGGCTTATCCCCAACTGGCTCAAACAACCTTGTATTAATCATTGGAAATATATTCTCATGCTCAATAATAGTTCAATTAGGATCATTTTTATTGAGTTGTAGCTTGTACCATTTGACAATCAAGAGAACTAATTTGAAGAAATTAAAGTTGTAGTCAAGTATATCAACCAAAATGTCATAGTATCAATTTTGAGATTCTCTAGGTTGTCACATGTAGGAAGGTGACACCTCACAACCATTCACCTAATAATATGTGCTTTATTAACCTAAGTGAGATTATTAAAATTTTAGAAAAAACCTAGCAAAATAGGAAAAATAAAAAACTACACTAACACCCCCCCATAAGCGAAGCTTAGGTGGATGTAGAAATGGGTCCCGGCAAGTCAAGCCTGATGAGGTACCCATGTACATAAAATTCCCCCAAAAGAGAGAGAAAAGAGACTCCCCAAAGAAAATTAGGACTACAAGTGAGAGGAAGAGGCCCCCCCAAAAGATGAAGCATCCTGCACCCCCAGCAAAGCTTGCAAATTTTGTTCGGTAGATCCACTTACATCGAACAAGTTTTCTTCCCTTAGGAAAAGGGACAAGATCCCAAGTGTGGTTCCTCATCAAGGAATTATACTCTTCCTGCATAGTTGTATCCAACTCAAAAATACCAGAAGCCTCATGAAAGGAATGTGGATTTGAGGCAGTAGCAATGAAGATATGCAGAGCATCCTAGAATTGTGAACGAGTCTGCTTGGTGTTTGATGGATCCCCAACCCAATCATCTGCAAACTGAAAGGTCTGTCTAGCCCAAAGTGGACCAGAAGATGGAGAATGTAGAGGATAATCATCAACCTATGAATGATGACTAGGAGAGGAAGGAGGTGAGTCCTCTGAATTACTCTTTGCATCAGAAGTGGAAGTAGAAAACTGCTCAAGTGAATCTGACCCATTAGAAGATCTGTTATGTATTCCAAGTGACTCCAATGTCAAAGTAGAAGGCAACCCTATGACCATGCTTTGTTGGTTAAGATGATGCAAGTAGTGGAAGTTAAGATGGCCAAACTTCTCATTCCATAATCTGCTCACATCATTAGAGGGAGTGAGTGAAACAGTCAAAGGAGGATCAAGAACAAAGTGAGAAAACATATAGAGTCGTGACTGATGATTTGCTCTCCCAACTACAACTGTAGAATCATTATGCAACTTATGTATCTCCACTGAATCAGGAGTGAACTCAAACCACTTGCCTAAACATGTGTAAGTGATCTGGTGTACCGATAGGAGATTAGTTGACAATGAGGGTACACAAGAAACATCATGGAATGTGCCATCCCCCACATCAATAGACCCTCTCCCACACACCTCAACAAGAGTGTTATCACCCATCAAAATAGAAGGAATAGTACATGGCTCCAAGGATGCAAGTTCTTCCTTAGATGAAGTCATGTGGTGTGAAGCACCCGAATCAAGAACCCAAGTGGATGGTGAGGAAGCAACTGCAACAAGAGCCTTGCCCTTTCCTTTCCCTTTGTTTTTTTCTTTTGCCTTGTTAGACCCTTCATTAGAACTTTGTTTGATAGACTCAGGAACACTGATATTATTCTTCTCAAGAATGTATGTCAAGTGATCAAGTTGTTTCTGCAAACATTTATGTTCATCATGACTAGGTCTTTTACAATAGGCACATTTGACCTTTTCTTTCTTAGGCTTATCGCCCTTGGAAGATGGTGTATCAATAGTTGCTTTTGAAGAAACTTGTATCTGATCCTTCTTCTCCTTGCTATTCTTTTGTTTCTTATCCTTACTATTGTTGTTACTACTTTGTCCTTGTTGTTCTTTTGTGCCTTGGTTGGCAGCTAAGGCATGTGACTTAGAGGACTTAAGAGTGCCCATCTGGATTAGCTTGTCCTGTTCTTGAATGAGATTGACAGCAAAATCATCTAAAGATGGCATGGTGAATTGAGTACCAAGTGCACCCTTAGTAGCATAGAAGGTAGAGAAAAACACAGAGTATTCTGAACTTAGCTTAGAGAGAATACTAAGAATCATTGGTTCTTCTTTCTTTTCAATTCCACATTGTTTTAAGTGTAGCCTTAGTGATTTCATTTTGGTGAAAAAATCTTGGATTGTGTTGAAATTGCCTGGACTCAAACTAATTAATTCATTTTTCAAATATGACCCCTCATTGAATCTTGTGTGCCAAATAGTGTTTCTAGCTTTGTCCATACTTCATTTGGTGTATCCAAAGACTCAATGTGAAATAGCCAGTTTGGAGAAACAGACAAACACAATGTTCCATATGCCTCATCACATTTGTTAAACCACTTAGGCTTGTCTTCATCTTTAGCAGGTTCAGTTTCAAGTCCCATAGTTATCCTATTTAATCTAGCTTTTCTTAAGTGAATTTTCATGTGTGATTTCCACTCAAAGTAATTGTATGGAGTTAGGATGGGCATATTTGTTTGATCCATGATGAAGAAATGCAGAGAAAAAATGCTAAAAAGAAGAGAACCCAGCCATGACAATGCCCCCCCCCCCCCCCCCTTTTTACTCAATCAAAGAACCCCCCCAAAAGAAATATGACTTGACACTTTATTTTAGTGCGTTTACAACTAACACTAGAAAGAAATACTTAGTGGTCTTGATTTCAATGCATTACAAACCGTCATGAAGAGCATATGCTAAAAGTGAAACTTGGGCACAATAATCAAGGAAACAAATTGCACCACTGTGATCTACTCAAAAAATAATGCACTTTCAAAAAAAGAATCACCTCGATACGAGGTCGTATGAGAAATTTATCATCCTCCAAAGTTTTCAAAACGAGAACTATGCATAGTCACGACTGAGAATCTGCAATTTCAAAAGAATTCATGCATGAAAATCAAAAAATAACTCCACTAGTGGATAGAGCACAAAAAAATAGCCAAGTTCATAACAAGAATCATCAAAATCGGAGTCTGTATGAGCAAGAATGAGACATTTAAAAACTACATTCAAATCTGCGACTACCAACGGAGAGGGGTATGGTTGTAGCCTTTCTTGCTCGATTTTGCAAAATATATAGCTTGCATGCAAAATCTAAAAGATACCCAGATGGCTTTTCAAGGCTATGAACAAAACCTAGAAAGCATTTTTCTTGTTGATGTACAGAAGATGCTGGTGTAGTGTAAATTAGATGCCTTTAACAGTAAAAAATGGCTCCAAAAATCAAAAAATGACCCTAGGAAACTAGAATATGACATGCAAATGCTAGATCAGCTTCCTAAGTCCATCAATGGCATGCTAAAACCTGCAATACTAATTGAAAACTCCAAATATGCAAGTTGGTTGTCAGATTTGAGATTGAAACCCCAGAGAAAAACATTTTTTTGTCAAAACTTTTCTAATTCTCAGGATCATCCAAAGATGCAAGAGAAGAGCATACTTCATTTTTCAAAAAACTACAATAAAGTTTATTAGCCCCCCTTGAATCTCTCAAATAAGGAAACTAAAATCTACTCTGGCACATAGAAAAGCTCTGATACCATGTTAGAATCTGATAAGATTAATAACCCAGAAAACTAGTGCAAAAAATAAATATCTAAACTATGAATGCAAATGATACAAAATCAAAATAGCATCATAGAGTTAGTCTCCAAGAGAGTAATGCAAATGCTGGAAGAAAAATAGCATTAAGAGGATGCAAAAACTAAGCGATTCAAATACAAGCCAGGTAGCATGCTTATATAGGCTAGGAAGAGGGAGGAGGTGGCAACACCAACCAATGAGGAGCAACCATCTATCTGACTAAAGATATCAAAGTATCTTCCCAAGATAGCTAATGGATGCTCACATGTAGGAAGGTGACACCTCACAACCATTCACGTAATAAGACATGCTTTATTAACCTAAGCGAGATTATTAAAAGTGTAGGAAAAACCTAGCAAAATAGGAAAAATAAAAAACTACACTAACACTGATCACATAACTATACATTTTATTCTTGTCATTGATAATCAAACCTGCTTCAATGTTAGCTAATCACCCCCCACCCCCCATCATTGATATTATTCTTCATTTTTCTCATCATCAAGATCATCACTTTTGTTGACATCTTCACCTCCACTATCATGGTCATTGTCGTTATCATCATCGTCATCATCATCGCCATCATCATCATAATCATCATAAACATCAATATCATCATCATCATCATCACCACCAACATCATCATCATTATCCTCCTCATCATCATCATCATCATTATCATCATCATGATCAATAGAAGCATCATCATCGTGATCAATAGCAGCATCATTTGCATTAGGAGCATCATTGACTAACTCTCAATCGTGATCCACTTCTTCCTCTTCCTCAATATCTTCTTCTTCATCACATTATAATTTATCGATCTTCCTCTTGGATAATGTCTAACAAAAAATGGACAAATCGATTTATGTGTAACCTTTGAGTAAAATACCTACTCACATTGGCTTAGGAGAACATAGGGCTTATCCCCAACTGGCTCAAACAACCTTGTATTAAACATTGGAAATCTATTCTCATGCTCAATAATAGTTCAATTAGGATCATTTTTATTGAGTTGTAGCTTGAACCATTTGACGATGAAGAAAACTGATTTGAAGAAATTAAAGTTGTAGTCAAGTATATCAACCAAAATGTCATAGTATCAATTTTGAGATTCTCTAGGGTGTAAGTCAGTTCTAGATGAAATATTGGTCACCAAGGAGACTGCACTTATCCCAAAATCACAAGTTCTCTTTATGTCATAAAAATATGATGCATAATTTATAACCATTGCATAAAATAGTCTTGTGGTGTTCAACCTGCAATAATGTCAAACATGTATAAATTATTGCATCATGAGTTCAAAAACATATGGTTGATTAACAAACTTATAAGTACCTAGAGATCTCTTAAACTATATGCTAAATCTATTTCCTTTTGTGTAACATTGCGATCTCCATTAAAATGAGCTTGTATAACCAATGAAGATAGATTCCCATTTTAAACTATCACTAGAATGTTGACATCATTCAATCTATACCGTCATCCAATCTTTGATTGTTTGCAATAAAAAAATGTATTGCATCCCACTCTTTAGCAACTATAAAAAAGTAAATAGATGACTTACAACATGTTTATTTTGAATATTAAGAATTAATTAACTACAATAACATCTCATAATTTATTACCTTTCACTTTCCTAAATCTACCATTCCCCACCAAGCACTCCCCTTCAAACTTTTTAATGGAGACGAGATACCAAATGCAATCTATATGGGTCTTTGATACAAGATTAGGAAGATATTGAGTGTTGTAAACCATCATCTGGTATACCATATATCCCTCAACCATAGAACCCTCAGGAAGTGCTCTTTTTTGAACCAAAACCTTCAAAAATTTCAACTATCTCTCAACCATCCACATTGACCTAGGTTGTATAGGTCCACACAATTCAATCTTCTTGAGTTGGTGTATGAGGTAGTGTTCTTGTGCATTGAAAAAAGTTGAAGGTAAACACTTTTGCATTTCAAACATTAGTAAATGAATTCTTTTCTTCCAATATTTTATATCTTCTTTATGGGTTTTTTAAGATGACAACCACCTACAAGGGATTCAAGACACAAAAACATATAAATATGAGACTTTACAATATATTACTTGTTTGATATATTGAACAAACATTGTTTCCTACCTCATGTATTTTCAAAGATCATATATCACTTGTTTGATATTATTGTTGAAGTTGTCTGGGAGTGATAGGGTAGCACATACTACAACAATTGTCAATTGATCTTTTCATTCTTTTCTAACATAATACAATGAAATTTGAATGCAGTTTCACAAATATATTGTAAATACAAAATATTGTGACTTACCTTGATGAATGTATGCCAATTATGTGCTTTGATATGAGATTGCTTATATTCGCGATAAATCCTATTGGAAATCAATTTCTTTCATATGACTTCTTTTATGGAATTACTTTGTTGCTTTGTTAATAACCAAGGAAGGGAACTTGCATTAATCAGGTCTCCATTGCTATTTAATTCAATGATATTTTCCATTTCATGGTTGGAATCATGAATGTCACTACAATTTTTGGCAAGTTTTTCTTTGTCACACCTTCCTTCCAATATTTTCCAAAGTGTCTCTACTACATTCTTTCCAATATGCATACTATCAAATAAATGCATAATTAGTTTCTCATAGTAAGGAAGCCTACTAAATTCTCTGGGATAATATTTTAGTCCCTTTGGAAGGTGTTCAGTGATGCCTTGATGACCTTCACGATCATCAGTTACATAAGTAGCCAATAAAGCACAATCAAAATATATAATTTCCAAACATAAACCATTAGGTGGAATGATACTACCTTGAATTATATTACGTTCCAGCTGCCATAGGTGAGGTGTCACTCTTTGTGGATTTGATGTAGTCTCTTCTTTCCCACTAAAAAGACATTTTTTGGCACTTTGATTATTATGATTTCTATGGTGGAAGTATCTATACTCATCAAACACCTACTTTCTTAAACTTTTGGAATGACAAGATTTCATCTTTGGACTACACATTACATATGGAAATTTTCCCTTTGTTTAAAGACCTACAAGATAATGATACAATTGGATTTAATATGTTCATTTTTGGAATTAGTATTGTGTTGTACAACTAGATTTCAGCATGACATACGACATAAATGTGTCAACTCAAAGGCATCATAAATTATCCACACAAGCATTGCATGGAATTGAAATTATTTTTGTCCAATTGGTCTAGAGATATCATGCATAGTGAAACCATTCCATAACACCAAAAACTCATCGATAAGAGGTGCAATATATACATCGATATCTTTCACTTGGTACTTACCTAGTTGAATGAACAACATCAGATAATTATTGTGATCATTTCACTCCAACACTTATAACTACATGTAGATAAAAATAAAATAATAAAATACCTAGAACAATCATTGCCAACCTAATGTGATCCATCTTTATTGACATCCATGGAGGAAGGTTATTGTTGATAACAAAATACGCCACACTAATTAAATAGATCTCATCTCTCTAAATGGATTAACACCATCAGTTGCTAGAGCAAGCCTGAGATTTTGAGGTTCTTCTTTAAAGTGTGGCCCCTTTTCCTCTATGTCCATAAATTTTGAACCATCCATAGACATTTGAATAATGTCATCTTGACTTCTATTGTGTATATGGTAATCCATAAATTGCGCCAAGCTACTACACTTGAATTATCATTTAAGACATGGAATAATGAGGATGTAACAAAGAACCTTGTAAGGCACCTTTCTGTCACTTGATCATCTTGATATCTACTCATATGGAATTCAGGGCATTCTGTTGCATTTTCATGTTCTTTATAATAAATAACATGATCTTTAGAACATGCATATATTGCTTGATACTCCATTCTAATATGTTTCATAGTGGCACATAATTCTAGGTACAAGTGAGGGAGAACATTTGTTGGTGGTAACAAATAGTCACCTATATTCAATCTATAGAAAAAAATATAAGTTGTTAGTATAAAAAATCTTAATGGTACATGTTTTACCTTTTATAGACTATAATGATGTATATGACAAACTTTAGCATACATGACATTGCTATGTTGGATAAATCATTCATAACCTTCAAATTCACCAACAATAATACAACAAAGAGAAGAGTTGATTGGAATCCTTCATAAAGGGTCATGTTTCCCTTCTAAAGTATAGGTATATTGATCATGGATGGCCTCATTCTCATCTTCATCATAATCATCATCATCAGCAGCAAAAACAACACTAGTACCAAATGTGTCATGGATCACTACATTCGTACCATCATCTTCAAATGTGTTTTATGGCACGTGATCATCATCTTCCATGGTATCATGATCTTCTCCTTCAATATTCACACCTCCATGTTGCTCTCAGATGTGGTAGTTCATATTACGTTCTATCTTGGCGAGAACGGCATATATAAAAATGATGAAAATCAAACCCTCCTTCAATGCGACAATAAAACCCCCATTTTTTGGTTTATATCTACATTAATTGTGAAAAAACATAACAAATAACTTACCAATGGATGATAATCAAACCCCCCTTTAATGTGACCATTCTCCCTACAATGTCTCTTAGTTGTTTTGATTTTGATTCTTCTTTTCTTCAAGTCATTACAACTCTTGCAAAGATAATAACATTTATCATTGGCTTCTCTTTTAAAGTTAGGCAATAATCGAGCGATTGTTTCCCTATTTTTATCAAATTTTCTTGTATTATTTAGCATAATCCTTTTTCATAGGAATAACTTATTTTTGTACCCTTACTAGGTTGGTTGTACTTGTTGGATCTATAATTGATAACCATTTCAACATACACATTGATATTAGAGAGAAAACCTTGAAAAAAAATTGGACATGGTGTTCTTAATGTTTATATATGTACATATGATTTTGAAAGAAAAAATCTGGTGTACTTAATGTGTATGTCTGCAAAAAAAATTGGACATATTGTACTTAATGTTTATATCTGCACATTGTTGATATTGAGGTGGCTGATCATGTGGTGGGTTTTGATGTTGTGGAAACTTCTCCAATATTTGTTGGAGGTGAGGAGTGTTAGTCCCCCACCTCTGGCTGGTGTGCAGGGCCAAAAATATTTAGTGTTTTTCCCGATAACATAAAACTGAAAATGTAAAAAAAAAAATCCCTAAAATGGTCAATTTTAGAGGTTACCCTAAAATGTTGTTATAAGCAGCTGAGATGCATAATAAATTGTAATGTTGGTGTATGTTTTTTCTAGATAATAGAAAGGTTGAAGGCTATGTAGATGGATGTAGCCCAGGTTTTGTGTGAACCACATTACATCTAGGTGTTATATGTACTCTTTGGGTATTCTCCTTTTGCTTCTGCATATAACTATTTATTCTTATATTGTTCTGGATCTATCAAACCCTAACACACATGGTTTTGAAAGAAAAAAATTGGTGTAATTAATGTGTATATCTAAAAAAATATTGGACATGTTTCACTTAATGTTTATATCTGCACAATGGTTTTGAAGATGGTAGAATTATTGAACAAGGTATTTCTTCACTGAACCACATTAAAATCACCAGGTATTTCTTCAGTGACCTACATTCAAATATGTCTACGGGTTGTAGGGAACCTAACATATAAATACAATTTGACCATACGGTATCATTTGAGTACTTTTTGTTGTAAATATACATTGTTTTTGTGAATCCCAATAAATAAGTTGGCAAACTTGATATAAAGATGAAATATATTTTGCATAAACACTACATACATTGTTTGCAATAAACAAATAATAACTACGAAAAAATTCATTTTTCATTTTTCTTCTTCTTAAGCACACTTTCTTCATAATCATAGAGTGTGATCAAACACAAAGCATTATCTATTTTATCACTCTTTCTTCTTCATATTTCTTACCCAATTATCCCATCTCACCCCTATAAATATGCTCCATTTATAACTCCATTTACCGCATCAACACGACTCCCATTTCATATTGATTACTAATTTGGACTATCTTTCTCCCATTTATATTCCCTCACACATTTGATCATTTGAGAAAATAAACTATTCAATTCCTTCTTGTATTCTGAGGAAGGTCTTATTCGATTCTATTGTTGTATGAACCACATGTGGAGATTTTCAATGTGTAGATCATTCATAGAATCATCAGCAATTTTTGTGTTGAAATTTCGTTGTGTGAGTATCTTAGTGTGCTTTTATTTCTCAATTTTAGTAGACTAAATGTATTTATATGCCATGATTGATGCAGGGCATAAGCTATGCAAGCTTGCAAATTTTCCTCCCTTCATGTGACTATGTGAGTACTAATCTATTCAATTATTTTTCTCTATAATTTAATCACTAACCCCACATTAATATCCACATTCCCCTCTCACCAAATCCAATTTTTTAAGTAGGTATACTATTGTCTAACTTTGGATCTTTTTGAAATCCATTTAATTCTATGGAATATTTTGGCTTTCAGTTTTAGGATTGGAAAGCTTTGCAATTAAGGTAGGCTATACAAAGACTATGGCTAAGTTTTGAAACAAATTATTAGACATTATATTACTCTAGATAGCTCTTAGAGAGTAGAGATATGTTCTAAATAAATTCAACTAAAGTGCTTGAGCTCAACCAAAGTTCTCACACTGGTCCTTAAACTAAATGAAACACTAGTCCTTAAACAAAACTAATTACCAGATATGTTTATTCTTGCCTAACTGCAATCTACAAACCCACATTATTATATTAGTTTGAGTGAAAATCCTAGTTGTTAGAGGCATTCACTCCTATTTGAGATGCAATCTATAAGTATAAATAAATAGACATGGTCACATGCAAAAAGTTATAATTAATGAGCAGCCCAAGCTACTATCAAAGGATACCATTTTAGACTTTAGTTAATAAACTATCATGACCCAATATTTGAGTAACTCTTTTTTTTGTCTTTTGGAAGTCTTATTTTCCTTGCTCAAGGAAAGTGTAGTTTTATATCTCAAGTGTCCATTAATATTGTTGTCTCATGATCTAAGACTCTATTTTACCCTAATTCAAATTGTGAAGTTGCTTGCTATATCATCTCTAAATTTAAAGCTAGATAGATAAATAGTCATACTTGAAAAGTGGCTCTAATAATTAGTTTTATTATAGACATTTATTTATTTTATTTGTATCAGCTTTTTTTAAAAAGTTTTATTGTCCAATTTTCCATGGTTTAGCCAACTATGATGTTTGACTTCCATAGCATTATTCATGGTTTAAGTTTACGTTAGGATAAGTAGATTTATGTCTAGGCTTGGGGATGATCTAGACAACCTATTTGTTGAATTTATTTCTCTACTCCAATAACATATCATTGTAAGGAATATTATAAGAAAAAAAATGAGAATCCCAATCTAATTCAATCAGGGAATTTAATCTTCGTACAGATTATAGTTTTGTTCCTCCTCTAGTATATGAAATGTTGGGAACATCCAAGGATATAAAAATGGGCACAGTGGCAGTTGTATCCCTTCTCCTTGCCTTAATTCTTGGAGATGAGGTTTCTCCCTTAACTAATCCAAAGTTGTATATACAACTAGCTTTGAATGCAATATTTTTTGCTAGAATATTCCAAGCATCCATGGGCATTTTTAGGTTGGAGCTAATTATCTATACCTCCATACATAAATAATTTCCTATTTTTATTTGTTTGATTTCATATTAGCATAAATTTTCTAACACCCTCACTCTAGGTTTAAATGTCGATAACCCATTGGAGTGTTACAGGCTGAGATTCATCATAGACATGCTTTCATATGCAACAATAGTGGGATTCATGACAAGAGTAACCACTGTTGTGTGCCTCCAATAGCTCAAAGGATTCCTTGGTCTGCAACATTTCACAACTAAGATAAATGTTGAAATTCCTCAAGGTCAAGAAATTTGGCTAAGTGGATTCGAGTACCAATTGGGGTTCAGGATTCACTAAAATTTCTTTGAATTGGATTTGGATTTGTTTTGGACCTACCTTACATAGAAAAATATTTTTAAAAATATATATATGCACATAGATGCAATAGTACATTAGTTCATACACCACTATGCTAATATTAAAGCAACATAGCAAAATACACCACCATGTCAATGTTTTAGTTAAAAAACAATAATATCAACATTGATAATCAACTATCATTGAACAAATATCACCATGGACCATCAAGAAATTCATCATTATCAAGCAACTCATCATCATTTTGTTGTTGCAAATTTTAAGTACAAAAAGTATCGCTATAAGCCCATTTAAGGTAAAGGTTGTGATTGTTACAATATTGTAAGCTTCACACATCAATTTTCATACTTGATGATTCAAAGAAAGCAACTTTGGACCAGAATGGATGAAATCATGTCATGTAGCAACCAAAATTAGTTAAACAGAATATTCAATTTCTTTGAACCTTTGTGGTTGGTCTATTAAGGATTGTATTCTTTGAGTTTAACTAGTTCATTATTTCCTATAATGGACTAAAGACTTAATGATCTGAGTTGTTTTTTAGTTGTTTTAATGTTTCATTGTCATCATTCAATAATTGTATAAGGAAAATTCATCAAAACATTAGATGCTTAATAATTCAATGTTAAAATATTATAAAGTTTCTTTAGCAATAATGTGCAAATTTTACAATTGATACCTCAAAAAACTATTCATATGTCTTTTCTTTGATAAAAATAATCATAAATGGTCATCAAAGTCAATTTGAACCTCCTAAATTTATAGATTAGTCCTAAACCCTATAGGTGATAAAGAGGCATCATGGGCCCTTCCACACTCACACTAGAACACTCCATGTTCCCTTTATGTTGATAGAACTTCTCATATCATCACTCACAACTATAGTCATTATCTAAATGTCTTCCTTGATAGGATCAACTATTTAAGAATCCTCTACTAATCATAGCCTCATAATCCCTAGCTTTGATCACGACTTTTGGATTCTGAACAACAACTTTTGAATTCAAGTCTAGTAATAGGTGATGAAGATGTGGATTACTTTCAAGTAGGATTTTTATTTAGTGGTCATTATTGCCCATCAAGCAATTTTTGACTGATCTAAAAGAGTTTAGTATTGCAATCTGCAACTACTATGACTTCTTGTAAGAATTTGGTATAGCTTTGATACCATGTAAGAATTTGCCTAAGGGAAACATTCATCGAGGAACTAAGAACTCAAACACAAGCACAAATGTAGACGAAAAATGGATATGATCAATTAATAAGAATATGTCCTAATACATTACTCTATTTAGTATGTGATGTACAAACACACTAGGAGTGCCTATATATAAAGGCCTCTCAAGAAGCACCTAGAATGTCTTTAGAAAGAGCCAAGAGATAAGATAAGCACCAGATAACTAAGCACATGCCTTATCCATCATTCTAGATGAGTGGATAAGAATGACAAGGTTGTAGACACCATGTACTTAATTAGTGTGCTAACTCCTATGTTGTAGACACCATTTGCATAAAAGAGGTGTGGACTGCTATGTTTTCAACATGACAACTCACAAGAGTATGCATACTCCTAGGTGGCTAATAAATAAATAATAAAAAATATGCATTAACCTAAGTAAACTTAAGTGTAAATAGTAAAGTACGTATTTACACCAACAACCCCCCTTAAGTGCAACTTAGGGAAATGTCCTTAAGCTTATGAAAACTAGGATGAAATTTATAATGGGTCCTAGCTACTAGGCCATGTTAGGTACCCATGTACATAATGATATACAATCTCTCGTAAAGCAGAGAAAGAGGGAAAACCTCATGGGAAAAACCCTCCACCAAAAAGAGAGATAAATAGGGATACATGGATGGATAGAGTAATCAAGACACCCCCCCCCATTACGACATACATCCAATATATACAAGAGAAAAATGGAGAAGGACAAAACACCATAACAGGAAAAAGTCCCCCCCAAAAAGGAGAAGAAGGAGACAAGGTAGTTCCCCCACCCTAAAGGTAGTGTCTCGATCCGTGAGAAATTCTCTAATATAGAAGTTGATCCATGACTATTGTATGATGTTTTTCCCCTTTGGAAGAAACAAATGTAAGGGTACAAAGGAGATATGTCCCTATATGGAGAAGGAATCTCTAAAAAGAACAGTGTCTCTGAAACCTGTTCAAGTGTCCCTGTGTCGATGTTGATGATGGCTTCCTCCAAAACTGCTAAGAAGAAGTGCAGATTGAACAAGGAGTGATGTAGAACCTATTTCAAAAAATCAACAGTCTGACAAAGAGACCTCTTGCAAATGTTGTACATAAGTATCCACAATCACATCAACTTGTAAAGACTAATCATGTAAAGAATGGACATGAGGGTCAAAGTAAGCCCTCGCAACAATTGTAGAAGGATCATCCTCAGCAAAGAGAAGTGGTAGATCATCAAAGAAGTCTTCCAAATTTGTTGTGTGTGACTCCAAAAATAGAGCTAAAATGTCTAACAAGAAGTCATCACCTGGAAGACAAAGTGTATCCTATAGTGCTGAAGTACATGAATCTATCATTGTACCAAAAGAATTATTCACCTCAAAGAGAAGATGAATATCATCAAGGATGTCTCCCACATCTTCAATGTGATACTCCATGAATAGGCCTACAAGGGTAGAAAGGAATTCATCGCATGAAGTAGAGTAGGAAGACATAAAGGGTCTTGTTGCACTGAATCCGAAGCATTTGTAGCTAATAGGTGGTTGTTCTTCAATGTCAGAGATCAAGTCATTAGAACATAAATAAGGAAATACTTCTTTATGCTTTCTTTTAAGATGATCAAGGAGTGTATCACTCCATGTGTGATAGTTTCTTTTTGTCAACCTGAGTCTGATTCCATGCTGACATGTGAAACAATGCTCCTTTTCCATGATGGACCAATCAATGTAACCTCCAAAGAATCAAAGAACCCCCCCTAATATATGATTTAGGCACTTGGTAGTCACTTACCAATTTAGGGCCTATTTTTGAAAGTAGTATTTTTGTCCACAGAACCTATAGTCTGATTGTAGATCTAGAAAGTAGACAAAAAAAATGCACTTTCAAAAAAAATGAAACCTGATTTGGAGTCTAGATGAGCCTATACTAAGCATTTGAAGTGGCAAAATTCAAGATTTGTGAGTTGCAAAAAAATTCAAGAATAGAGATCTCAAACCACCTACACCAATGTGTAGATCATGAAATTCTATCCCAAAACAAAACAAAATTGCTTGCAAAAAGAAGTCTGTATGAGGGAGATATCGGTGTTTGAAAATTGTTCCTGCTATTTTTTTTTTGAATCGCCATCGCGCCTCCAAAAATTAAATGGCTCTAGATTTTACCTCAGATGTCCGATTTGATTGAGAGAAAAATCCAATCAGGGGGTTTTTGGACCTTCTGAATGTGATGCAAATATCTAATTTGCACCAGCAAGCTTCAATCTTCACCTACAAAAGATCTCTCCTATGGCCTGATGGCCAAAAAAATTTCAAAAAATAATACAAATCCAAAAAAAATAGAAGAGATGCGGATGAAAAAAATGTAGATCTAAAAATTAAATGTACAGATCTAAAATGATCATACCAAAATTGCAAATCAGACCTTTGGGTGTCAGTTTACAAAAAAATTGTCTCAATTTTAACTATGTCTAGAGTAGGTGAGTTTATAGTCGATCTTCATCGAATCAGCATTCCAGATGCAATGGCGAGGTTAGATCTAGCTCTAGACACTCCCAATTTATGTAGTACTCTAGATTTAGGTTGCGGTGATGAAGCAAGAAGATGGTCTTGAACACCTTTGTGAAGAGGAATTCTCTAAGAGCTCTAATACCATGTAAGAATTTGGTATAGCTCTAATACCATGTAAGAATTTTCCTAAGGGAAAAAATCACGCAGGAACTAAGAACTCAAACACAAGCACAACTGTAGACCAAAAATGGATATGATCAACTAATCAGAGTATGTCCTAATACATTTATCTATTCAATATGTGATATACAAACACACTAGGAGTGCCTATATATAAAGACCTCTCAGGAAGCACCTAGAATGTCTCTAGAAAGAGCCAGGAGATAAGATAAGCATCATGACAACTAAGCACATGTCTTATCCATCATTCTAGATGAGTGGATAAGAATGACAAGGTTGTAGACAACATGTTCTTAATTAGTGTTCTAACTCCTGTATTGCAGACACCATGTGCATAAAAGAGGTGCAGACTCCTATGTTGTCAACATGACAACTCACAAGAGTACACATACTCTGAGGTGGCTAATAAATAAATAATAATAAATATGCATTAACCTAAGTAAACTTAAGTAAGTGTAAATAGTAAAGTACATATTTACACCAACACTTCTAATATTCTATAGAATAAAAGGAACAACTACTACTCATTTAAACCATTTTGGATATATGCACTTAGGTACCTATGTTATCTTTGATTCTTCACATCATATTTTACATGTAATGGGTATGTTACTAAAGTTTCTAAATGTCTTTGGAGCTATGCACAGCTCTATTGTAGTGGAGTTTAGTAAGATTTCTACAAATTGTTAGAAACCTGCATTTTATTCGTAGAATTTATGGACATGCCTATTAGTTGAATAATTTCAACCAAATCATGTGCTAGCAACTTTCTTTTTAGTCATTTTACCATATGGCGTACAAACCTCTACTTCTAGGCTTAACCAAAATATGTGACTTCCATTCAGAATAATTATATGGTGTAAGAAGAGAAAAGGCTTAAAAATTCATTCTCTTAGTTCCTATTCTCTAAGAACATGCAAAATTTTGTAGCTAATGCTAACATATGAATAATAGATCTATCTAGGAAAAGGAGAAAAGAATCTTTGCAAGAATACAAGAAATAAATAAAATTAGGAATAGAATTAGATCTCTCATTATTCAATGTTTACAATATGCATAGAAGCAAAAATTGGGTAGAATGTTTATTAAGAAATTAGGTTCTCATACATTTTCTAGGTTTTTGCCCAAGATTGATTCACAAGGTTAATATCTTATCAAATAATGAAATGGCTTTATGGGAAGGAGTCTAAGCTTAAATATTCACATTCAAATGGTTGTTAAAATGTATCTAGAACAATTAGTCCACCTTCCATGCTTTGTTGAGAAGAAAACATAAACAAAATGTCCCTTGTTGAATTAGTTGAACACCTTAAATAAACCAAAATCAATATAATATCTAAGCTATCTAATACCTAAAGCAAAACTAGAATGAGTTGAATACCTAATAGACACAAAAAATACCTAATGTAGTAGGCAAGGGCATGGGTGCAACAAGGTAATGGCATAGCAAGGGCAATGCAAGACCTTCAAGGGCACAGGCATGGAAAATGGGGGATCGATCTAGCTTATTTCTATTGGTGGCTTTGCAGCTCTCCACTGGCGTCTTCGTAACTCTTCAATATCACAATCAATCAAATGCATAATGATTTATGTTGTGTTTTCTTTTCTTTTTTATAATCACGTGGACATTGCAATTGCAACACCAATGTCAGTATTGTGACGACGTCGGGGATATTTGCAAAAAAAACATGAAAATCACACACAAATTATACTACCCTCATAAATTGCCATCACAATTTGACCCCAAATGTTGTAGTTTAATTTTTTATTTTATTTTTAAGCATAAACCAAAGCCCCATATGAAATCGATTTCTAATTGATTGCAATTACCATAGTAATTTTTTAATTACTATAGTAAATGCATTTTTTTTAATGTTTCCATGATAAATCTGATAGGGCAACATAATTGAAACAATCAAATTTAATAATTCAATCTAGTTTTTCTATTTTTTTCAACCCTATCTTGACCTTTTTTTTTTGAAACATTTCAATTTTTCCAATAAGATTTCAATTGACTTCTCTCACAGTCAATTCAATAACAAATAACAAGATTCCTCAAAACAAGGGTTTCAACCAGAACTGATCTTTGAAAAACAAGATCTACAATCAGACATGAAGCAATCAAAGAGAAAATTCAATATAATCTACTGCGATAATTTCAATAGAGTTCCTACCTTGATATGATGCTAACCAGATGAACATTTGGAAATTGCAAGAATTCTCGTCTCTCAAAACCCCTTCCAAAAATTTGCTCCTCCAAACCTCAGTGTGGAGAAATGAGCTTGAATTTCTTAATACAGAGCTTTCTCCTTTAGGGTTTCAGTTTTACAAACACCCAAACACTTTTTCTTTATTATGTTAAGTAATTTTAATTTCATGTGCAATCTTTTTGCGTTTTAATTAAAATTAGCTTTATTTAATTTATTCTCTCTTGCTTTTATTAAATAACAAGATATATTTTAAAAGTATATTTATTAATTTAAATAATAATAATATTTAGAGTTTATTATAAAAATGAAACTCCTAAGTTAATTATTATTAAATTAAATAAATATAATTACGCCAAATTACAACTTTAATTAAATCTTTTAAATTTAATTCTTCTATTTAATTAATTTCTCAATTAATTGAATATAATTTTTAAAAAAATCATTAAATTAAATCATTTAATAATCTCTTAATTTGATTTAATTATAACTAAAAATCACAACATACCCACAAAATTAAATAGTAAAACCCATTTTAAAGACAAAGTACTAAATCAAGTTCAAGGGTCAAAATCTTGAATTTACATCACTTGATGAATTTGAAAGGGTAAATAACAAAGATAATTGTCATATATTTTAGGACAATTGGCTCAGGTTTAGGATTTGGACTTGAGAACCATCTCCCCTCTTTACCATTGAGATATTGTGATAGGGCATGCTCATCCTAGCAATTCAAGGAAGTTGATGCTCAGTACCTGCAATCTGCATAAAATTTGAACATATATATTGTTGGAAATATTCAAGATATGACAAGTTACTGAGAGGGGAGGTGTGAATCGGTAACTTTTAAAATTCTTTCTTTTATCACAAAGCAATTAATACTAAAAGATAAAACATTCATCACACAAAAGAACACAATATTTTGGTGACCCAGAAACCTTCCAAATAGAAAGTAAAACTAGGGTGGAGATGATACCCATAAAACTTTACTACTGCAACATAAATTTGGCCTGTTGAGGCTTACATTGACCACTTCTAGTGATCTACCCTATTAGGAGCACAAAGAATTGCTAGGTCCACCTTGTTAGAGGATTTACAAACATACAATGAAGTATGCACTCAGTTAAGAGATTTATACAAAGACTGTTAAGTGTACCTTGTTAGAGGATTTAGAAATTGATTCACTAGTTAAGACAAAGTAGTGGATCTACTTACAACTAATTTCTGATAAGATCCTTTATGCACTGATCACCTTATTTGATGGATATAACTTTTCTACCTCTATATTGACCTTGTTTTATTCCTTGAACTATTGTTGATAATCCTTCACATGTACTTCTCAAAAATACTTCAAATTACTTCTCTATTGCTTAATACAAATGATATCTTACAATACACCTTACATATATACCATTCTAGTAATAAAAATTGCAAGGTTAGCTAAAACACAAGTAAACAAAACATTATTGAGTCGGCCAAATAGTAGTAAACTCAAGCTCTTCAAGCTAACCCGGTGACCTTCTGATACTCGATATCCATTGCATTACTTGGCATCATCATGCACTTGGTAGAAGTAGAAGCATGGTCCATACTAATCACACAATGTAGCTTGGAAATTGGTAACCATTGGAGACTCAGTAGATATAGTGTCACTCAGTGAGTACTGAAACCTTTTTTTACCTTGCTATCACTCAGTAAACACTACACATTCAGTAGATACTGTGAAGCTCAAAAACCATAACTTTTTCGGTGAATACTGTAAGCTCGATAAACATAGTTGAACTATACATTCACTGGGTAGCTTCAAGAATGCTCAGTGTGAACTACTTAACTGCTAAGCTTACAAGGTAACCACTAAATGCTCAGTATAAATTGTAGACTGAGTGATGAGCTCAGTAAGCATTTAGAATCGAATAAGTGTTGTCACTAATGACAAATATGACATAATGCCAACAATCTCCCCCTTTGGCATCAATGACAAAAACACTTATGAGCCAAAACTTATGTTTACTGACATTTTGATTTTGATTTTTCAAAATTTATCTTTGTAAAGCTACTGTATATACATATCTTACATATCCCCCCCATACATATGGCATAATATATACATAGCTTTTATCCATACATATATCAATTTATTTTCTTCCTTATTTCTCCACAAGTCTCTTTACTCCCCATGTTCTCTTCCCTTGTTCATCTCATACTCCCCCTTTTTTATAATAATGCCAAAGAGTATATACAATAAATTAAAATAGAGACACTAAAATGTGAGAGAAACTCAGATTGTACCTTAAGAATAAGAGACAATGTCTTATCCCAGTTATCTTGCAAAATTTTGCAGGTGGAGAGTGCCACTTGAACTTCTATAGAAAGTTCAATCATATGATCTGCTATTGAAAAATTGTTGTCTTGGATCAATGTTTTTGAATAAGCAATATGATTTTGCATTTGGTCCATAACTGGAAGGATCATATTCTTGATGTCAATCAGTGTAGACTTGATCTTGGCTTCCTCTCTAAGTAGCTCTACCTACATTTCTGACAAAAATTTCACCTTCATGCGATGGATTGGTCAGGTGTTGATGAAGAGGGCTATAGGTCGGTAGATGAAGTAACTGATACTTCCATTGAAGATACCTAGAGTTGTGAGCTGGCAGGAGCAGATGATATATTTGATGTAGATGCAATCAATCCTATTGAAGCTGACTCCAACCCTAATGATGTTGCAGGCTTAGGTGGAGAGTGAGGAAGGGAAGCAATGACTTCTACTGCAATCTTCACTGGATCATCTTCTTCATCCACTTCCTCCTTGCCTTCCTCTTCAGCTTCTTTCTCTTCATCATCAATCCTTAGTGCCTGATAGTCTTCAACATCAATAGTAGCACATGGAGTGTCTTCATCATCACTATCACCATAATCATCCTTGATCTCAACTAGATCATCACTAGGCTTATGTAGATGATAGATATTTTTCCACATGTTTTTTGCATCTCTTACAACATGTTCAATGTCCTTCATTAAAATCAAACGTGTGTGAAATCTAATCATCATTTTACCTTCATTATCCTTCATGGCTACCTTTACTTCTGTATCAATAAGATTTGGTAATAGTTTCCTCAAGGATTGTTCATAGATGTCCTTGGTTGTCTATGCAACTGACTCCCATCTCGACTGCAATCTTACTAACAATTCTTTTGAGATCTGAGGAGCAATCTAGTCTGGGGAATACTTCCACTTTCCCATTTTGGTGAGTACCAGCTCCTCAATCTGCATCTTCTCAACATCAGTTCTAGTTTCAAACTTTAAAGCCTTAAAGTTTGTGATGTCAGCTCCCTCTTCCATCTATTTCAACCTTTCTTGGAAGGTAAGTTGGGGCTTGCTAAATATTAATTGACCTTTATCTTTGCCTTTGCTTCTCTTGGTGAAAACAATTGTGGAGGCCATTAGAGGTTTAGTAATGATAGCCCTCCCTTTCTTCTCAACTGGCTCTGCTTCCTTTTTTTATTCTTGCTCTTCATCTTCCTTTTCTTGATCCTCTTCTTCATCTTCTCCTTTTCCCTCAGTAAGTATTAAGGGACTAGTGGCAGTTTTCATCTTAGCAATCTTCCTCTTGCCTTTGCTGATTGCTTGAGGTAGCTTGATTTCCAATTCAATTTTGGCTTTTACCCCATCATATGTGCCAAAGACTAGTTGCTTGGGTTTTATAGGCTCATTTACTAGTGCTTCAATGATGTCCCTGGTTTCATCAATATTGACCTCATAAGGGAGAGGTTTTGCCCATGCAACTCGGGGCCTGATTGCTTGAATATATACACTATCATAGTCTACCATGAAACATACATCATCTTTATAATCCTCAACAAGTTTAGGAGGAATCCTAAACCTATTTTTCATTCTTTCTTTGAAGTCTTCAAAATAATTATCCATTATACTATAAAAGTTTACACCCATTTCTGCAATAAACTCATTTATCTAATACAAAATGGGAACATCCTTTCTCCATATGATAGAACCTTTGGATGGAAAGAATTTTTGCACATAAAAGAAAAGACACGTCAACAAAGAACCAAATTTGTAGGGATTTTTCTTTGATGATCTAATGCTATCCATATTCTTGTTTAGTTGCTTTCGTAGTAGCTCTGATAGGTCAAATTCCATGTTTTTCCTCACAACTTTGAATGCTAAGTCCACTACCTCACATGGCACATTGTTTAAATGACTAGAACAATAAATTTTGTGGGCAATTACATGAATTCCAAACCTCAACTCCACATCAGTAACAGTGCTAATTTTCAAACCTCTACCATCCCACTCGACTAGGGTTTTCTTCTGGAATTCATCCTAAATTAGGGTTTTGGTGGTTTTTGCTTTGGTTAGAATGGAAAGGTTAGTAATCTTATGAATCATCTTTTTGGTGATCAATACGAGCTGCTCCAACCATAACTGACCATTGTGTATGCGGTTAAGAATATACCTAATCCATTTTATTTGAAAGCTTCTTGGCAGGTGTGATATGTGTGTCAATCCTTTTGAATCCAAATGCATGTGCTCGGGTTTCAATGATCCATCAACACGCATTTCTTCTAAAGAACTATCCATTTCTAGGGTTCCTATTTCTTGAATTGAACACTTAAAATGAGTGTGGATATTGTTAATCAAAAGTACCTTTGGTGGAATTTGTGATTGTGCACCATTAGGGTCGAGTGCCTCTGCTAATACTAGAACTATCTTGAAATTTGGTGCTTTCCACTCTACACCCTTGACCAACATCTATGATCCCCTTTTTGCCTTGCTGTTGTTGGTACTTTTGAATGCCATTGCTGCTCGATAAGTGAAAGAAATTTTCAAATAAATTCCTTAGCCACAAATTCACTCAAAATCACTTGAGTGCACCTAGAAATCTCTTTGCTCTGAGAATACTGAAGATGCAGTGAAAAATGAAGTCAAATTTTGCCCTTTTTGATGAAAATTTTCCATTAATGTTAGGTACCATACTGACATAGTTCATGAAAGACTGTCATCCACTGACCTAACTTAGTAAGGTCTTCAACCAACTTTTATTGGTGGAGTCTGATGCAACTCAGTGAAAGATAACCTTTATGTGATCCTTGTGTATCTGGAATACTGGTTGGATCATTTCCATTCCTAAAATTTCTTGGAACTGCTTATGATTTTCTTGTTGAGTATAGCTCCAACACATTCTTAGGAATTTAGTTTAAGGGGATGGAGTCACTCACTTCTTGAGTGACCTCACTTCCATGATTTGAGCTTGCATCCTTAGTAGATTTAGGAATCCATTGCTACCTCATTTGTTTCCTTATGTTGTCAGCCCTTGCTTTCTTTTCATCTTCAACTTTGCCTAAATTCATGCATTTTTTAGCTATATGACTGAGTTCAGTACATGTGTAACACCTTATAGTAGTATCCTTCTTTCTTAGGTGATGCCTTGCACAATTTATGCTAGAGTATCCATATTCTCCACAATAATGACATCTGCACTAGGTATTGTAGTTGTTTAGCTAGATTGAATGATTTGGATCTGCATTGAGATGCCTTGTGACCATGCTTTTTGCATTTGTGACATTTACCTTCAAATTTTGATTTCTCCTTGCATTCATTAGCTTTGTGACCATGTTGATTGTAGTTGTAGAAATTTCCATTGAATTTTTCTTTTCCATTGCTCCAACATTTGTTTGATGTATGACCAATTTTCCCACAATGATTGCATAAGGGTTTTTTAATTCCTTTTTGCACCTTGTTTGGAAGATTCACCTTGTTCTTCATTGTATCCAAGTCCTACTTTACCTTTTTGCCTATGAAGATTCTATACATTTTGTTGATTCAATTGATTCATGTATTTTTGTGATTTCAACATTCTCTCATTGATTTTATTTTCATCATTTAGGTCATTTTTCAATTTTTCAATGATTTTCTTTTCACATCTCAATTCTCTTATTATTCTTTCATTAATTTCCCTTTCATAACTTATATCACTTCTTATTCATTCATTTTACGCTTTGAGAATCCTAATTTCTTCATTTTCTCTAGTGATTTGATCAATGAGGTCTTAATGTTGATTGGATTGATTATGTTCTTCATTGTTTCTTGCCTCCAAGTCTTCATTTGCCTTATTCCTTTGTTCCAAAATTTCACATAGCCTGATTGATTGAATTTCTTGTTCTCTTTTGAGTTTCCTTAATTCTTCTTGTAGAGAGCCATTCTTTGCTAGGAGTTCTTTGATTGCCTCATTGGCTTCATCTGAGCTACTGATGAGAAAAAGTCTTCAATATTTTCTTCAAGATACTGATGGTCATCCATTTTTCTTGCAAGTTCCTTCCTTCTTTTTAGGGATTGGGAAAGATGCTTCTTTTCTTCTTTGAGTTGAGCTATGGCCATCTCTAGATCTAGCTTTTCATTTTCAATTTCATTGTCAAGTTTGAATATCTCCAGTTGTCCTTAGATCTTTGCTCAAGCTATCAAACTTTTATCTTGAGAACCACAATGCTCTGATACCAATTGTTGGAAATATTCAAGATATGACAAGTTGCTGAGAGGGGAGGGGTGAATTAGTAACTTTTAAAACTCTTTCTTTTATCACAAAGCAATTAATACTAAAAGATAAAACATTTATCACACAAAAGAACACAATATTTTGGTGACCCATAAACCTTCCAAATAGAAAGTAAAAATGGGGTGGGGATGATATCCACAAAACTTTACTATTGCAGTATAAAATTGGCCTGTTAAGGCTTACATTGACCACTTCTAGTGATCTACCCTATTAGGATCACAAAGGACTGTTATGTCCACCTTGTTAGAGGATTTACAAACATACAATGAAGTCTGCACTCGGTTAAGAGATTTATACAAAGACTGTTAAGTCTACCTTTTTAGAGGATTTAGAAATTGATTCAACTGTTAAGATGAAGTAGTAGATCTACTTACAACTGATTGCTAATAAGATCCTTTATGCACTGATCACCTTATGTGATGGATATAACTTTTTTGCCTCTGTATTGACCTTGCTATATTCCTTGAACTACTATTGATAATCCTTCACATGTACTTGTCTAAAATACTTCACATTACTTCTTTATTGCTTAATACAAATGATATCTTACAATACACCTTACATATATACCATTCTAGTAATAAAAATTGCAAGGTTGGCTAAAACACAAGAAAATAAAACATTACTAAGTCAGCCAAACAGTAGTAAACTCGAGCTCTTCAAGCTGACTCGATGACCTTCTGATACTCGACATCCACTGCATTACTCAGCATTGTCATGTACTTGGTAGAAGTATAAGCATGGTCCATACTAATCACACAATGTAGCTTGGAACTCAGTAACCATTGGAGACTCGATAGATATAGTGTCACTCGGTGAGTACTAAAACCTTTGTTTACCTTTTTGTCACTTGGTAAACACTACACATTCATCACTCGGTAGAAACTAACTTCATGTCATGCAAACTAATAACTCGTTAGATACTATGAAGCTCAGTAACCATAATTTTTTTGATGAACACTGTAAGCTCGGTAAACACAGTTGGACTGTACATTCACTCGGTAGCTTCAAGAATGCTCAGCGTGAATTGGTTAACTGCTAAGCTTACAAGATAACCACTGAATGCTTGGTATAAACTATAGATTGAGTGATGAGCTCAGTAAGAATTCAAAATCAAATAAGTGTTTTCTCTAATGATAAATATGACATAATTCCAACTATATATATATATATATATATATATATATATATATATATATATATATATATATATATATATATATATATATATATATATATATATATATATATATATATATATATATATATATATATATATATATATATATATATATATATATATATATATATATATATATATATATATATATATATATATATATATAAACTAAATAGGTGATGGCAAGAAGTGGTGCAACATGTAGATCCTGACTAGTAGATGACTATGACTCCCTCCCTTAACCACATCAAAAATGTCAAACATAAAGTAAAATATACATGTACACCATACACATGCAAGTATGGGGTAAGTAACTATAGAAAACTACATATAAATCATCCATCTAACTATCATCATGAAATAATTGAAATCACTATATGAACATACGAAGCACCATTATCGAAAGGATAAACATAAACACATGAAATAAATGAGTATCAAGTAGCTCATCAAATATATAAACTAAGTATGAAATAACATCCAATCAAATTAGGTAACTGAGTACCACTAAATCATAACACAACCATAAAAGATGGCCTAAAAGAATTCAGCAAAATAACATGAAAAGGAACCTAGGGGTAGGCATTTGATCCACCCCCTAGAGTTAGGCTTACTCCTACAAGACTACAAACAAGATAAACTCAAGCACTCAATGTTTGAGTCCCATTAAACCCTTCCCCCCTATAGGAGGATAAGACTCCACTAAAAACACCCTCTATGATCTACCCATATCTCCAATAGTAGTTTCTAAAATTGTAGGTCTTTAATCCAATAATTGTGGTTTCCATTAAAGATAATGTGATGACTTATGCCCATGTTTTCCACTTGAAAAAATTCTCCATCAAAACTCCCCTGCACTCTAGGTGCATTGGACTTCTGAAAACTACCCCCACTAGCAAAAGAATGAGTACTTTGTGTTTGAATTGATTGTGCCTATGGTGCTAAGATTATTGAGAATTGTTAGAGTGTGAACCACCACCACTACTCTATGCTAGAGGATAGAATCCTCCCTGCTTCTACTTCTTCCAATTGCCTCCTAAAGAAGGAGGCTTCCTATTACTATTCATTCCTTGGTTTTGTGTACCCTTGGACCTAGATGGTGCATGTCCATTAGCAGGTGCACCCACAAAATCACCATGTCCTAAAATGACATGCTGCTCCACAAGAATAGCCTAATGTACTACATCCTTGAGGATTTTAGGTTGGAATTCCATTACACACCCAATAAAATGGTTATTCTGACCCCGAATGAAATGTTGTACCATCAGTGGTGAACTATCACTAATCCCTACATAAGGCATGAGCTCATAGAATTTTTTCTCATACTCTATGATAGTCATGGTATACTACCTCATATTATGAAATTCATCTACCCTCTGCTGGTGTCAGTCCTCTATTAGGAAACAATCAAAGAAGTATTCAAGGAATAAATCCCAAGTAATAGTTTTCATATCCACACCCAATTTCTTTTCTTCAATGTTGCACCATGTAGCTGCAAAGACTTCTAGGTGTGTGATGGAATACCTTTCTTTGACATTGGAATCAAAATCTTGCATCACAAAACATCTATCTAAGGCAATTAACCATTGCTCTGCAACATATCCTATACCTACTCTAGTGAAAGGTTTGATCTTGGACCTCTATAGGTCCCTCATTTGAGTGGCCCTAGCCAACCTATATTTATCACTGTGGACCTCTCCCCAAGGACTCTTTGATCTTTTCCTCTCCTCATTCTAGCATGGTGTGATTCCTCCTTATCAACATCCCTTGGATGCAGCAGGTGCTCTAAGATCAACCTCATCATCTATCTCCAAATAGCCTCCTCCGAGTTAGCATGATCTTCTATTTGGGTCTCCTCCCTATTTTCCTCCTAAATAGGACTCTCTCTATGAGTTAAAGGAGATATATCATGTCCACCTCTCCCACAACCTCCACCTTGACCTACACTACGACCTCTAACAATTGATCTAGTGTTAAACACCATCTTCCACCTCTCCCACAACCTCCACCTTGACCTACACTATGACCTCTAACAAATGATCTAGAGTTAAACACCATCCTCCAACAATACCCAAGCAAGAACAACAAAATATTCACAAAGTCAAAAAAGGCATACTACCTTAAAGCATAATCATAAAAAAATATGTTTGAAGTCCAACTCAAGACTTATTCAAGTTTTTCCTTTTTCTATGTTCAAGTGAGCAAGTCTAAAGTTCAAAATGTTCAAGTTGTAATTGATACAAATATTTGTTTAAGTTTCGTGTAAGCTCACTAGTTGTCATCTAGTGTTGTTCCAATATACCCAAAGCTCCCAATGTAGAAACTTGGGCTCTGATAACACATACAACGCCCCGCTAGGGAACCCAAAATAAATTAACCTAAAATGCAACTAAGTTTTTCAAACATTTTTATTTTCTTTTTTGTTTAAGAAACACTACCACCCAACCTCATGTAACCTAAATGGCCCACTCCCACTATTTTGAGGAGATAATCAGCAATCCCATACATATATCAATCCCAAAAGTCATAACCATCATCTAGGTCACCTCTCAAGCCTCTAGTATACATACCTAACTAGTCATAACTAGGTTTATCCCCAACCCAGCACAAAAATTGTAATAAGTGTAAATAAATTGACCATTTCAATTTTTTGATGAAAAATTTCAGAAAAGTCAATTTGTAATAAAGTTTCAAGTTTAAATTTTCTATAAGTTTTCCAAATTGTAAAGGTTTCAAGATAAGATCAAGTACAAAGGCAATTTCTATCTCCTAGTTAAACGTCCATAATTCCTTATTAATTGGGTATTCATTTGAGTATAATAATAGGATGCATATGAATAATCACTTTGTTAATCCGGTACCAAAACAATCTGTGTTAAATGATATTATAATTTTAATTATAATAAGACTAAAGAAGAAATTAATATTTAAAATATATATATTAATGTCCAAATACTAAACAAAATAAATAACTAAATTTGATTTAATTAATTCTATAATTAAAATTTTAATTAAATAATTATAAATTTTTAAATTAACTAACACTTAACTTTATTGAAAGTTATCTTTCACTCATTTAAATAAATAAATAAAACTATTTTAAAAATTATATATTAAAAAAATATATTAAATAAACCCATTTTTTAAAGAAAAAAATCTATAAAAAAACATTAACCCTTTTTTGAAAGGGCGGTAGCAAACATTTTCCAAGACAATCATAGCTACCAAGGCAGTTACTGCTATCTTTGGCAGCATCGTCCTATGTGCCAATGGGGAAAGAGAAAAGAGCGAGTGAGGGTAATGGCCTGCCTCCCCAATTTTTATTTTTTAAAAAAAACTTAAACCAAAGCCACCAAGGAAACCAATTTATAATTAATTGTAATTACCACAGTAATTTTTCAATTAATGTGCTAAATATATATTTTTAAAATATATTTCCATGATAGATCTGATAGGGCAACATAATTAAAATAGTCAAATTTAATACTTAAATCTAGTCTTTTTCTTTTTTCAACCCTATCCAAATCTTAATTTTTTCTGAAATGTTTGAATTTTTCCAATAAGAATTTCAATTGATTTCTCTCATAATCAATTCAATAATGAATAACAAGATTCCTCAAAACAAGGGTTTCAACCATAACCGATCTTTGAAAAACAAGATCTACAATCAAACATGAAGTAGACAGATAGAAAATTCAATACAATCTACTTTGATAATTTCAATAGAGATCCTACCTCGATCTAATGCTAACTAGATGAACATTCAAAAATTGCAATAATTCTCATCTCTCGAAACCCTTTCCAGAAATTTGCTACTCAAAACATGTGTGTGGACAATGAGCTCTAATTTTTTAATAAAGAGCTTTCTCCTTTAGGGTTTCAATTTTACAAACACTCAAACCCTTTTTCTTTATTATTATAATTTATTTTAATTTTATGTGCAGACTTTTTACATTTTAATTAAAATAAATTTTGTTTAATTTATTCTCTCTTGCTTTTATTTAAATAACAAGATGCGTTTTAAAACTATATTTATTAATTTAAATAATACTAATATTTAGAGTTTATTATAAAAATGAAACTCTAAAATTAATTATTATTAAATTAAATAAATATAATTATGCCAAATTAGAACTTTAAATTCAATCTTTTAAATTTAATTCTTCTATTTAATTAATTTCATAATTATTTAAATTTAATTAAAATCTGATTTTTCTTTATAAAAAATTTGTTACATTAAGTTATAATTTGAAAATGAACTATATTAGAAAATTTAATTTAGAGTGTAAAAAATGGAGAACTATAGCAAAATTGTGAATATAGTAGAGTAGAAAAATGGTCTCAAAACATGGCGATCTCCTACATATGCACGAAAAAAAGGACAAAGCTGCAATATAAAGGGCTTAGAAGAACCCTAGATTGAAATTTGAGGTTAAAACCTCAAACAAATTCACAGCACTTGAGGAAACAAAAGGCTTAGACAAGCCTAGGTGTCAAATTATGAATCAGCAAAATGCTCCAAAGCAGAAGTCGAGGCCTTCCAAAGTAGCGCAAGGAGTTTCTTCATGCCATATATCTGGTTAGTCATTGCACCATTATTCTCTAGTGTATTTCACATTATACAACTTAGAGGAGCAAATCAGATATTTTCATCTAACCAAATATGCGAAGTCCATTCATGATCAACCAGTTTTGCATTGTTCAAATCCCGTTAGGGCAGATCCTGCTAGGGCTGGTCCATCACCATTTCTCACCCATCCTAGAGTCAAAAATTCATCTAGCCCCAATTGCCATGGTTTGTATATCCCTCTACATTGTCATTTGGAGCTTTCAATTCCTAGGGCTTCCTCAAACCCCAAGGGTTTAGATTCTCCTAAAGAGTTAGTTCCTCCCATATCCCTCCAAGGGAGAGATATAGAAGATGCCTAGAATGAATGTCAAAAATGTGTAATTTATGCTATCTAGTGTGGACCAAAAGAAGATTTTCCTTTTCTATTAGATTGGATAGAAGATAACTGTGGATCTCAGGAAAGTATTTCTTACTTCTCATATATTGTTCTTTATCTACAATGTAGCAATGAAGGTGTTAAAAAATAATTTATTAAAGCCTATGAGTGTTTGTTTAATGGGAATGCTATTAAATTTATTGCTTGGTATCCTAATCTTAATTTAGAGAGTCTAGATTTCATGTGTTTGTCCTGCTTTAGTATTATGTGCATGCCTCCAGAATTAAGTCACATAGAGATTATTAAATATCTAGGGTTTGGATTAGGAGATCTCTTAAGTGTAGATTCTTCATATCAATATGATAATAATGTTAAAATGCTCTTTAAGACAAAATTCAATCAATCATTCCAAGGTTTAAGGAAAGTTGCTACAAAAAAAGCTTCATATGATTGTTATCTACACCTCTATAAAGGAGAAATATCAAAAATTATCAAGATGGAAAAGGGAAATAAAGAAAAATATGACATTATTCCAAGTACCTCAAATTTTTAGAAGTTATTTCCAAAGCTTGGAGAATAGAGAAGGAAATTGAGGGCCAAGTTGTGTAGACTAGATCCCTCTAATATGGAGTATAAGCATTATAAGGAAAATACATATCCCCAAAATAGGAGTAAGGCCTCTACCAAAGGCAATCTAGAATCTCAAATAAGACTCAAATTTTTTATTGTTAAGAACTCAAAGTCAAATTCCCCAATTGACAAGGATGGCTTAGCCAATAGAAAACATGAGTATACATAGGTACAAGAACATCCAGAAAAAACAAAAAAAAATCAAGGCACTTCAATACCAAGCAAAAGTAAATAGTAGATGATAAATGTGTTGATTCTAACACCAATCAAGTATAGGCCATTTGATATTATATACACTATGGATTCAGTCAGTTTGATGCGTGGTGACCAACATAACAGAGATGCAAGGGTTTCTAAAGTTGCCAATATTGAAGAAATTGAAAATTTAATGTTATTTGAATCAGATCCAGACTCAAAAGAGCCCGATGTACCTACAAAGGAAATATCTTCAGAGAGAAAGTGCCAAATGTTGGATCTGCCAGATATCACACCTATCAAAGAGAACCAATATAAAGCTTCCAAATTCTGACAGACTCCATCAGAGATCAGAAGTACTCCATTCACCCCAATAGAGTAGCCTTACAAAGAGAAGGATTATAATTGTGAGGGCTCTCTAACAAAAATGGTTCAAGAATTCTTAAAAAAAGAAGACAATACAGAGGTAGATTTATATGATTTGAGTTCAAGAGATGAGAATTTGGAACAACTTACAGATGAATTAGTTTAGGTTTTTAGCTTTGAAGAAATCAATAACAGTTCAGAGGCGCACAAGGAAGAACTAATCCAGAGAATCATCAAATTAGGGGGTAGTACTTATACTTGTGATGATCTTAGAAGAGATTTGATGAGTATAGAGGTAGAAGATAAAGCTAGAAGGCAAGATCAAAGCATTGACAGGAAGGCAACAGATCTAGGGAACATAGTTGATAATATTACAGAAAATGGTATTGAAGAGCTTCAGACAGATATTATTAATAAGATCATTAGTGAGTTAGAATCTGAAAATATAGAGAGGAAGGATATTCAAAAGAAGACCAATGATTTAAAGCTCAAGAAAGTCACAGAATACCTTGGGATCTAGCAGAATCAGGATAGTTTAAGCTCTCCTAACTTTGGCAAGGCCAAAGGTAAAAGGGGTAGAAGATCTTTAAAGGACCTGAGAGAAGTAGAAGGGCTTAGTAGAGAGTAGTAGAAGATTGATCAGCTTTTTAATGTTGGGAAGGGGAAGTGCCTTCCCAAAGAGACATGAAGATAACTATATGGAACACTAGGGGATTACATGCCCCTAGCAAGAAAAGGTTAGTAAAAGAAAATCTCAAATCCTTTGATTCATATATCATTATAGTTCAGGAAACTAAGCTTAATAAGGATGAAGCAATTAAATTAGATAAAATGTTAGGCATATGGAGTTCATTCTTCTAAGAATATGTGGGAGCATTGAGTGGTTTAGGAGTTTTATGGAATCCTAGGAAGGTATATCTTAGCTATCTTCATCATTGTCCTAATTGAATTAGCTCGAGTGTCAAGAGTCTTAAGTTTGATTTGCAGTTTATTCTTATTAAAATTTATGGTCTTATTAGTTATTTGGATAAAAAATAGGTTTGGAATGAGATTAGTAGTTTCATCCTAAACTTTAAGGACAATGCCTTTTTGATAAGAGGAGATTTCAATACCATTTTAGACCTTACAGAAAAGACAGGTGGTATACATCACCTCTCACAATCTTTGTAAGATTTCAAAATGTGGGTTAGTAAACATTACATGATAGATGTCCCCACAAGCAATGGAATCTTCATGTGGAATAATAGGAGAAAGGACTTTGCATATATTATAGAGAAATTAGATAAGTTCTTTATCATAAGTGAGCTAGTTAATAGTAATTTTAATTTTCAATCGTCAATTTTGCCTATTGATAGGTCAGATCATTATCTAGTTTGACTGAGACTCTCAGAACCTGACAAACCCACTAGGAACCCCTTTAAATGTGAAAAAATGTGGTTCCTAAATCCAAATTTCATTGATAACATTAAAATTTGGTCAGGACAAGATAAAGTAGAAGGTTTGAAGATGTTTGTGTTTGTCTCTAAATTAAAGTTACTAAAAGAGCATATCCTAAAATGGAATAAATACCATTTTAACAATATTTTCAAAGAAAAGCTAGAAATAGAAAATGAACTTAAAAACCTAAATCTAGATATTATAAAGAATGGTATGAACAATGAAAGCTATTAGCTAGAAAAAGAGTTATTGGCGAAACAAGAGTTAATCTTATCAAAAGAAGAAACCTTATGGCAATAGAAATCTAGGGAAGAATGGCTGGAAGAAGGAGATCGTAATACAAAAAAATTTCATAACTCAACTTTATATAATAGATCTAAGAATAAAATTACTAGTATCAAAAATCACTTGTGTATCCAAGTCAAAAAGCCAAGCGATATTGCAGATACATTCATAACCCATTTTAAGAATATACTAAACAACTATGAAGGATCTAATAAGGTGGCACAAGATAAGATGCTTAAATTTATTTTTAAACTTATCACAGTTGAAGATAATAATTTTTTAAATAAACCCATCACCTTTGATGAGGTCAAATTAGTAGTTTTTAACATGAATCCTGATAAATCTCCTGGACCTTATGGTTTTCAGGTCTTTTTCTTCCAAAAATGGTGGGACACTATTGGGTTCGACCTATGGAAAGCCATTGAAGCCTCAAGAAATGGAGGTGCTCTAATATTGGAATTTAATTTCTCTTTTTTCACTTTAATTCCTAAAAATAATGATCCTAAGATGGCGAGAGATTTCAGGCCTATTGCTCTCTACAATATGATTTATAAGATCTATTCCAAGATCATAGCAAATAGGCTTAAAGGTTTCCTATCTAAATTGATTTCCGAGGAACAAATAGGATTTGTTCTTGGGAGATCTATACCTGATGGTATAATTACTATACAAGAAACAATTCATTCAGCTAGCAAAAGTAAGGAACGATGTATGTTTATGAAGCTTGATATTCAAAAAGCGTACGATATGGTAGATTGGAGATTTTTGTGCAAAGTTCCCAAAGCCTTTGGATTCTCCTATCAATGGATTAATCTTAGTTTTAAAATCATATCTACACCTAAAATCTCTATTTTAATCAATGGCATGCCTAAAGGTTTCTTTGAAATCTCCAGGGGTATTCGGCAAGGTGACCCGTTATCACCTTCTCTTTTCATCATTATGACTGAAGCTTTTGGGAGAGTCTTAATAGGTGCTCATCAGAACCGGCTACTTTTTGGTATTACCATCACTAGAAATGTTCCAAATATCACTCATCAAAAATATGCTAATGATACAATTCTCCCTAGGAAAAGCACTATTGTTGAAGCTTCTGAGTTTAAATCCATCATAAATTCATATATGATGGCTTCAGGATAGAAAGTGAATGAGGATAAGTTTGATATTTTCTTTATAAATAAAAATGAAGATATGAAAGATAGGATTTGTGAGCTAATGGGCTATCGAAAAGGACAATTCCCTTGTAAATATTTGGGAATTGTGCTTGAAAAAGGCTCCAAATCCTGCAAAGTATGGCATAACACAATTGAGAAATTGGATGCTAGGATTAGGGGTTGGAAGGATAAGTGGCTCTCCAAAGTAGGTAAGGTCACTAAAATTAGTTCAGTTCTTTTTGCTATCCCAATTTATCCCCTGTCCTGCCTCCCTCTTTCAAAGAGTTATCGCAGTAAATTAGAATCTAAATTGAGGACTTTTCTCTGGAAGGACTATGATGAAGATAAAAAATTGGCTTTAATCAAATGGGAAAATATTTGCAAGCCTAAAGAAATGGGTGGACTTGGTATTAAAAATCTAGAATGGAAAAATGAAGCCTTGGGAGTAAAATTGGTATGGTGACTATACACTAAAAGGACCAAAAATGGGCTAAGTTATTATATAAAAAATATCTAAATGTGGAAGACCCAATATCTATATTTAGAATGATCAATCCCCCTAGGGGTTCCAAAAGCTAGAACTTTATGTTGAATTTTCATGATCTTATAGGTAAGTTCCTCACTTGGGATGTTGGCATAGGAGATAAAGCCTTATTTTGGGAGGATTTCTAGAATGGCCACCCCCCTCTTGTTTCCAAACCTTACCCAAAACATTTAAAGGAAGTGTTAATCTCTCATTGGGGTAATGAAGTTGGCAAATAAAAAACTAAGATTCTGATTAATGGTGTGGCTAGATGGGTTTGGAGATCGGTGGAAGACGTGGGTTTTGAAAAGGCAGAAGTAGAAGCTTATATCAAGATTATCTCTGATAAGGTAGTCAAGTAGTCAAAAAAACTGGATAAGCTCATTTGGGCAGCTGCCAATGATGAGAACTACAGAGTTAAGGATGGTTATAATGCTATACTCTACTCTCAAAGTTGAGATAATATTGATATCCCACTCAAACTTTGTTGGGATGGGGCTTGCCTCCCTAAGGCTAGATTCTTCCTATGGTTAGCCTTTCAAAACAAGATCTTAACTACTAATAAGTTAAACAAATTTGGGATATATAGTCCTTCAAGATGTGTGCTATGTAAACAAAACTTTGAGGACTTTAATCATTTGCCTTACTTAATTTCTGGGAATGTCTTAGATCTAAACTAGGTTGGTCTTCGTTGTTCCCAAAAACTTATAGGGATCTTCTTATTAGTTGGCCAAGAAACTTGGTTAAAGGCATTTACAACAAAATTTAGAATATATTTCCATCAATAGTCTCTTGGGAAATTTGGAAGGAAAGGAACGGGTATATTTTTCAAAATTCTGAATTGAAGGTTGAAGAGCTAACCTTAAAAATTGAGGCTAGTATCATGGAAGCTATTAACTCTCAACTTAGGAAATGTATGAAAGAAGAAGGATCCTTCTCTTTCTAGGATGGGCTTATGAAAAATAATTGGGTCAATCTGATAAACCCCACCCCCCCCCCCACCCCTTGTCTATCTTTAAAAAAGCAAAGAAGACAGGGCTAATTGTAGATGGTCCCCTCCCCTGATGGGATGGGCTAAGCTCAATTTTTATGGAGCTTCTTGTGGCAATCCTAGGATTGTAGGAATTGGTTACATTATTAATAATTATTCTATTCAATGGTTAGCCAAAAAGGCAATGGCCATTAAGCCCACCTCCAACAACCTAGCCGAACTCGAAGCATTGGAAGAAGGATTGCACTTGAGTTTGGAGGTAGGGATTACCAAAGTGGTTATTGAAGGTGATTCTCATATTATTTTAAATTGGATAAGGAAGTGATCTGCCACTAACTGGGTCATTAACTCAAGATTAGATTTTTTCCTTGAGCTTCTTGATCGTTTTGAGGATTATCGAATTTGTCATATTTACCGCGAAGGCAATGTCAAAGCAAATTAGCTAGCAAATAAAGGGGTTGATGGTCTTAACAATCATCTAATTAAGGAGTTATCCTTCTAATTCTATTATGATTTTATAATCAGGAAGTTTATTCCTTAAGTATAAGTGTGTTGTATTCATAATATAATATTTTAGAGCCTTCTTCATATTATGACATTAGTGCCCATCCTATTAATAATGATGGTGTAAAATTATGGTCGACTCTGATTATGAGTGTTTATACTTTAGTAATATAGAAATTGGGTTTGAAACAAAGTGTTGGCATCATCCTCATCAATTCATGATGGGATTATTGATTATTCTTAACACTTCCCTTTATTTCCAGCATGACTTGGCTCATTGGTGTCAGTACCATGATGAGGCATGTTAGTGGCTTCTAGACTTGTCTGTGATTATTTTTTATGGGATTGCTTCATCATGAAACTTGTCAATTTCCCTTTCAGTGACTATGGACACAAACACCATGGTTTATCACACCAAAGAAGCCAGGACTATGGCTTTTCGTGGCTCAGTGAAACCAAAATGTTGGAATAGGATCTTGAATATGTTAGATGACATGTCTAGGATTGCAGTGGGGAGGGTGATCAGTGAAGGCCTATTCAACTACAGCTACAGCTGGAGAACTAATAACAGCATTATTGCAACCTTCATTGGTTGTTTAACCAGAGCAAAGGTAGACCATGACCTGACTATTCAACTCTGTAATGATATTTTTCAAGCCACATGGCATAAGGGGTTAGAAAATTTAGTTAGAAGGATCTATAGAAAATTGAGGATTCCACTTCCAGAGAGATATATGGCTTCCCCTCCAAGTTCCTCTGAGCTAGACATGGCATACCACAGGCCCTCTTTGATCATTTGGGAAAGCCTCAAATTCTATAACCAGTGGCCCAAAATGGAGGCGACTATCAAATTCTTTCTACACTAGAGGGGTATTGTAGTTGAAGCTGATAGGAGGTGGCTAACAAAGTATCTCAATGTATTTCATGCATACATTCACCTAGGAGTCTCTTTTGAAAACCTAGAAGCCATCATTTTTTGCACCCCCAATGCAGATAAGACTAGTAGATTGAAGGCTTGTTTCGAGCTTCCCCCAAATTTCCTAGTGGAGAACCCTAAAGACATTTTTGAAGTCATTATGGAATTTCTAAGGTAGGGCTTGCTAATGGACAAGATCATAGCTCCTTCCAGTATATAGAAAGTTATCAAGATTTTTGCAATCTCATATTGACAAGGGTTTATATGTATTTAGTAGGTTTAATACTATGCACTAAATAGCGCTAGATATTTTGGGTTTCAATGTACATCATCGTGTATGTAAAGACTTTTATATATTAATAATATCAGATTTCCACAATCCATTGCTAAAGATGATATTGCTTCTGGATTTGATTGTGTAAGTTTTTTTATCATCAATGTTTTGGATCACACTCTATGATCCATCATCAAGATGAGAGAAGGATGTAATAAGTATGCAAACTAGCCAAGCCAAGCAAAATAAAAATGAGAGAAGGGGAGGAGGAGCATGCATCACGAAGCAGAGAAAGAAAGAGATGAAAAAAAAGAAAAATTAAAAATTAAAAATGAATTCTACTAAACTAGAAATAGGACATAGAGCAGAAAAAGCAAGATAGAATGAACAAACAAATGAAAGAGGGGAGAGTATAGAAATATACGAGAGAAAGAGTTATATAATTAATATATAGAACTAGTTATGCTTATTTGGATATGGACCTCTTTTTTATTGTTCCCTTATTTGGTTTTGATCTCTCTTCCCTGTTACTTGTGATAATGGATGGCGGGAAGTTAATTTTCTATTAGTAATGGTGGGAAGTTTATATCCACTTTTCAAATTCATTTCATTGATTAGCAGTATAAGGACTATGTTAACTAATTCTTGACCTACTCAAATTTTACTAAGTAGGTTTGAGTATTACCAATTTTGGCTTAGATTTATATGTTCCAATTATAATGTTGCAGAGATTGGTTTGTATATTTAATTTTATCAAGATTTAGTTCTTCAAAAGGCAATATCGATTTGATCATCTTTTGAGAAAAATAGGGTTTTCATTAGATTTTCCAAGGTAGGGGAAGATCGGGGCCCTCTCTTTGATACTTGTTTGGATAAGGATTCTGTAGTTCTAATAATCCCTTAGTTGGTTATACCCTTCTCCATTGTTTTGGTTTTATATAATAGAATGGTGAATGGTTTTTGCTCATTTAGTAATAATGGAAGACAATTTCTATTTATAACCTTGATATGTTACAATAAGTGGTTGTGAGGTTCTGATTACTAACATATGCTCATCTAGTTCTACTGGGTAGGTATGAGGAAAAAAACTCTCAACTAAGAAGGTAATTTCTTTTTCTATAATGGTGATGTTTAGATTGGTCTAGATATCTATTTTCTCTCATGTCTCAGCCCTTACATTAGGCAGTATCAAATTGATGGTCTTATGGTCATGAGAATGGTGTTGTTAGTTTTATGGAATCCTCTATTTGGCAATATTGTGAATTGGCAGGTGGTATTAGCTAGCAAAAAGATTAAATCTAGAATTTAATTATAAATCCGTGGTTATTCGTTTATGATAGTCATTACAATATTTGTATTAATTTAGTAAAATTTTAGGATGACCGCTACTAATATAGCTGGTTTCAAAATGAAGGGGATGTTCTCCACTTGAGATAGATAAATTCTTAAGATTGATAGGCCAAGGATATCGGTTTTTAACCCTCTCTTAGTTGGTTTTGGACTAGTAGGATTAAGTATTTACCTCTCTCGTAATCTCTTTATATCTCTTGTAGCTCTTTCTTTAAAATTTTCCTCTTTTTTTCTTTCATTTCTTTAGAATATTATAATGGGTAGTGTTTTGATTACTATACCTTGTATCTTGATCCTTTTTATGATCTCATTTGGTAAGTTTTCCTAGAGTATCTTATAGATTGGAGCATATATTTTACTCTTTTATCCATGGTATGGAATTGTATACATATTATCTGGACAATAGATTTTCTTTCTTGTGTCTTCGATTGTTTGCTAACATTTTTTTTACCTAGCCCAACTTGAGGAGAGGACTGTTCGATGGTGTAGTATCTCTCACTTAAGGGATACAAACTGTACCAATTTGTTAAGCTATGTAAGCATAACTTTTAGATGTGATGTATATTTTCAAAAGGGTTTGTTCCCTCAATTCTATAAAACAATTTACAATTAATTATTTTCACTGGGGTATGCACCTTTTAAATTTGTAATAATATAGGACTTATGTCCTAGGCTAGACTAGAGGTTTTCTTCTCTATTCTTTCCTACCAGTGCCTGCATGAATGGATTTAAGCTACTATAAAACTTTTTAATTTCTATAATATTAATCAAGGGCTCAGACATTCACCAATTTAAAAAAAAATGTTACATTAAATATTTTAATATTCTCTTAATTTAATTTAATCATAACTGAAAATCACATCTAACCCACAAAACTAAATAAGTAAAATGATTTTAAAGAAAAAGTACTAAATCAATTTCAAGGGTCAAAATCTCGAATTCATGTCACTTAACAAATTCAAAAGGGTAAATAACTCATATACATGTCCTATATTTTAGAAAAATTGGCTCAAGGTTAGGATTTGGACTCGAGAACCATCTCCCCTCTTTACCATTGAGATGTATTGCAATAGGGCGCACTCATCTTGGCAATTCAAGGAAGTTGATACCTAATACCTTCAATCTGCATAAAAGTAGAACATGTACATATACATATATATCTAAACTAAATAGGAAATGGTGGGGAGTAGTGCATCGTGTATATCCAGACTAGCAAGTGACTATGACTCCCTCCCTCAACCACATAAAAAATGTCAAACATAAAGTAAAACATACATGTACACCAAACACATGCAAGTATGGGGTAAATAACCATAGAAAACTACATATAAATCATCCATCTAGCTATCATCATGAAATAACTTAGAATCACTATATAAACATACAAAGCATCATCATCAAAAGGATAAACATAAACACATAAAATAACCGAGTATCAAGTAGCTCATCAAATATATAAACTGAGTATGAAATAACATCCAATCAAATCAGGTAACCAAGTACCACTAAATTATAACACAACCATAAAAACTAACCTAAAAAAAATTGACAAAATAACATGAAAAGTAAACTAGGGGTAGGCATTACAACTATCATCATAAATCAACCCCAAATGTGTTAGTAGGATACTACAATGCATTGGAAGCCTCATACCCCTAGGAATTGGTATCAACACTTATGTCACAAGTTCCTCATGAACCTATCATGATCCCAATACTATCCTTGCATCCACTCATTAATCTATCAAAATTAATAACTTGGGATGTGGCAAGTATAGCCTAATAGATGTATTTGCATTTGGTTCCTTGTCCATGGATCCACACACATGAAGATTTCCTTCCCATCAAGGCCCACAATATGAGACACAATCTAGACAATAACATCTTGGTTCATCTACCTTTCTATCCAATGGCATAATAAAAAGAAAGGAAATGGGTCCAGACATCAATCAGTCTTTATATATAGGTCTCCCTCCTTAGGATGACTAACTCCTACTTAAGAGATAAGTATCCAAAATCACATATGTTATCACTAAGGGGGTATCTTAAGCCATGAAGAAAGTGAGATAAAGGCTCCCATCAAAGCCTATATAAAACCTAGGAATCATAGCTTTGGATTTGGCCATGATATGAAATTGGGGTACTAAATTCCCTAACATGAATCTTTTTGGTAGCCAACACATCTTGCTAGAAATCAAATACATCTACATATAAGAATTTAATAAATCTTATGATAATATATTTGAAGAAGAATTTTGAGTAGGTTACACTATCCTCCATTAATCATCCATCAACCTCATTAAACTTCTACTTGTCCATCTCAAGCTCATGGATTTAGGCAAACCAACTATTGTACACATTAATAAATTGAAAGATGAGGCCAAACTCTTAAGATTTATGGGATTTTAACCACATCAAAAACATAAGAGGATAGCATATGTCCATATCTACAAGTTAGACTCAAAGGCTTAGTTTGGGGAAGAGGAAGTCTCTAGTCACAAAATTGAAAGATAAAATGAAAAAATCCTAAAAGAAAGAGGAGTCCTTTGGTGAAAACCACTCTAGGGAACCTTTTCACCTAAAAAAGGTATAAATAAAAGATGTATCTACTAATAAAAGCCTCTCTGAGGTCCCTAAAGATGAAGACTTCCTTCTTCCTAAGTACATACCTAAAGTACAATCCATTCTTATAGAGGAAACCAATTTGTTTAATTGTAGGACACTAGATATTCCAAGAATTGCATACATAGCAACATCACTATTAGAAGAAGAATATGAAGACCATATTAAGATCATTTGGGAAAATAATTTCAATTTTTCATGGTCATTATTGACTCCTAAAAACACTCTAAGGGGAATAATATCATTTTTATGGGAAGCTTCAGTGAGTGCAAGACATCATTTCTTTTGATTGGGAAGCATTTGGGATTTTAGAAGATGACTGTTTGTATGATTATAAAGGAAAGGGTTAGAGTGCATAAAAGTAACTTTAGGTGATGCACTAGACTTTGGAATGAATAAACAAGATGCACAAGATATCCTAACTATGATATCAAGACCAAAACATGAAACCACTTGAGTAATATTTGTATATCATTCATAAGTGTATAAAATGAGAAGAAATGATATAAAATAGCATATTTTGATCAATACATCCACGCAAAAAGTTAGATCCCAAAAGGACTCATAGGTGGACTATTAGATGAAATATACTCATAAAGAATGTGTTAATCTTATATTGGTTTAGAAATATGAGTGAAAATATACTTAAGTCATTTACTTAGTTCATGACAAAAAAGTAATGTATGTCGAGCATAAGTTGTTAGATAGTATATGTCGAGCAAGAGATCTACAATAAATGTCGAGTAACTAGTAAGTGTTGATTCACTCAAGTTTTGAGCAGATAGTAAGTGTCAAGTCATTTAGATGTCGAGTGATCAGTGGATGCCGAGTCATTCAAAGGCTAAGTTACAACATTGAAGAGATAGTGGATGTCGAGCATCAAACACTTTAAGTTCTGATTAATACAATTTTGACATTTTTTTTGTAATGGCACAAACTACTATGTAAACTATTTTGGAGCGAACTTGAGGATTTTTTTTGCGATCTTAGATGATAAGGACGAATATTTATTGAGAAACCCTATGCAATACAATGCAGCCAATCAAAAAAAGGGAAGGATTAAGAGGCAATATGGGTGAATCACAATCATTGATTCATAACTAACCCTAAGTCACCTAGGTCTTCTTAAGGAGGAAAAACCCTAAACTTTTTATATGTGTGGAAGGAGAAAAGAGAGAAGTTTGCATGCACAAATAGAGTATTCATGGCAATTAAGGTATGGTGAATTGAGATACATTGCAGAATCAATTAAAGGGGAATAGAGAAAAGGAATTAGAGGAGAGAAGAGATACATTTTATTAGTAAAGATCAAGTACACATCAAAAAAATGGTGATGTGTTATCTAGTAGCATAGTGCTAACCGTAGGATCATTGTTGAGACATTCTAATATGTGAATAAGTTAAATCTCTTAACAAAGTAGTCTTAACAGGCTATTGTAAATCCTTTAACAGGGTGCTTACTTCATTGTAAGTTAAATTCCTTTTACCAGGCACACTTCTTTAGAATAGGATGTTGAAATCTTTAATAGGGTAAGATCTAACAATATTGTAAGCCTTTAATAGGGCAGACCTTTCACAAGGTAGACCATGTTTCATGATCAAATATTGTAACCTTCATTGGATATAATTCATTACTACAGTAGTGGAGATTTTTGGGTTTCATTCCCACCCCAATTTTACCTTCTCATTGGAGGGTTTTGAGGTAACCAAATATCTTGTGTCAGAAATGTGTTGCATTGAAAAGAAGGAAACAGATAGCTATTGATGAGAGTGACACACATTACCAAGAAATTAACACTACTAGATTATTTGTAGATATAAATAAAACGAAATTTGATGCCGCAATTGTAGCTGAGATGGAAAAGAATGGAGCCCTAACTGAAGAGGTCAAAAATCTCAAAATAGAAAAAGAAGTCCAATTAGTATTGTTGAGGTGACTGAGCAGAAGAAGAAAGTTGAAGAAGACAAAGTCATGATTGAAGATGAAAAAATGATACTGACCAACAAACTGAAAGAGATGACATCAGAGGTGAATAGAATTGCTCACATGCAATTAGAAACATTGAATCAAATGATGATTTCAAATTACAAATTGAATGGAAAAGTTATTGAGATCACAACACTAAAGTTGTAGAATGAGCAACTGAGAAATGATTTGAAAAGAGAAAAATAATTTGCTAAAAGTTTCAATAGACCTAGTGAAGCCATCAAGTATTATGATCAATTGATGAGATCTCCTAGATCCAATAGTGATACTACTAGATTGGGTTACACTAGTACTGAAGAAGGAGAATCATCTAAAAGTGGTAAAAAAAGGAATGTCAATGGTCAGAACTCCAAACCTACTTGTCATAATTGTGTAAAATTAGGACATAATGCTAATGTTTGCAGAAGAAACACTGCAAATCAAAATCTTAAGAAGAAGTTTGTGGGTCACTCCCACAAGTGCAACAAGCAAGGACATCAAGCGCACGAGTGTAGAACCAAGACCATAAGCACACAAATATTTGAAGGATACTACTATAACTATTAGAATTATGGACATAGAGAATTGTTAGAAATAGGGATTACTGAGAGGGGGGTGAATCAATAATCTACAAAATTTAGTCACCAATTAGATATTATTTCTTACTTTAAACCATGCATAACAAAGTAATAAAGTAATGCTGAATAGTAACAATAAAAATGCACAAAGATAACTCATAACACCATATTTTGTTAACTAGGAAACCCTAGCAAAGGGAAAACCCCGGTGGGGATGATAACCACTAGATAATATACTAATATATAAGTTCCTTATTAGAGGATAGACCCTATTAGGACCCAATGAGAAAATTTAGTATAAGGAATCCTTGTTAGGAGATTTTGAATCCCTATTAGGAGTTGTAGTATAGAAAATGCAAGATGAGCTCACTACCCAAACATGCACTTCCAATTACAAGAAGAGCTCACTACCCAAACAAGTAATCAAACTTCTAGAATATAAGTACTATATCTTCTTCCTCAATTGATCTCTAGTATTCAACTTGATCTTGGATCAAAAAGTAGCTTATACAAAACTTCATATATATCACTTTCACAGTAAGTTTGCACATCATAATATTCGCACAACTTTCATCACAAATTACACTTCTTATCACAAGATGTCCTTTGCATAAGTACTATGCCTTTACACAAATTTTTGCTAGGTTGGCTAAGACCACAATCCACTTTTCCAACTTAGAGTAAAAATCTAGGATGTCGGCCCTAATTGGACAAGTAATTATTTTATAAACAAAATAATTCTTTCCTTCAATTCTATTGTCTTGTTTTATTAAAACATGATTATCTCTATTTTTTATAGTCTGTACTAACTTTTGAGGTTATACATGTCATCACCAACATTAATACTATCTCCATCTAACTTTGCTAGTCATAATATGACATAAACAACAAGTTATAAGAAAAACAATACAATGTTGTATACCCCAAATTCTATACTTAGACAATTTTCTAAGTACCAAACATTAAGTATCTTTATTTCTAATGTTTTCTATAAGCATGTACATCATGTGTTGCCATAAATGATAGCAATTACATATCTCTATTAGCCAATTGTCAAAAATCTCCCCCTTTGGCATTGATGGCTATAAAATAGAGAAAATTGGCTAAGTAACAAAACTACATAAACATAATAACATTGCATCTATTACATTTTTCCATCTTTACATATGCTCCCCCTTGCAATATACTTTACAATATTTTTCTCTCTTAGATGTACTTCTACCCTTAACAAGTTTCATGTGTACTTCTCCTTTGACACCAATGACAATGGTCAAAATGTCAAAATCTATCCAAAACTACCACAAAAATGTTGTCCTTCCTTAAGCTGATAGGATTTTCATACAATCATCAAAGTTTTCCTTAAGATTATCCATACCCTTAGTCCATGTCTCCTTGGTGGATTCAGATAAGGTGAGAATTGCACATAAAGCATATGATCCAATCTCAACAGCATTAGGATATGAATACAAAAAGTTAGAATAGGTGTCCTTGGCCTTGACACATTCTTCCAATTGTTTCTCAACAAAAGATACTTTTAGAGCAATAGACTCTCTAAAATCTGATATCATCTGCAAGATCTATTCCTTCCAAAGTTCTAGTTTCCTAATATTATTGTGAATACTGGCTACTTGTCCTTCAAAGTCATCAATCTTACAAGATGAATATGGGATATGGTTGGATAGAGCCTCTAGCTCACTCATCTTTCCCTCTATCTGACGATCAATGTCTTTAGTTAGTTTATATGACAAAGTACACTTAATTTACAATGTCTTTCCATCCTGTTGACATTTTTGAAGTTCCTTGATACAAGTGTCAAGACCAACCAAATCATTCTTAATGATCTAACAGATAGTGGTAAACAAGTTAGCATAATGCAAAATTTGTGTCTTTTCTTTTGCAACATTTAACAAGTTAGTAGACTCTTCATCAAATGATTTTATCACTGCTTGTGCCCTCTATTCAAGATCAAATTTGGTGTGTTGTACTACCAAAGTATTGTGCAATCTGTTAGTAACCTCCATTAAGGTTTTCTGTAGTCCCTTTACTATTCTATTCTTCTTAATTTGATTTGATAGGGATGAGATCAAATCTATTTGATCATCAACATCAAATGCTAAGCTAGCAAGTGAAAGCAAAGTAGATGAATTGGAAGGTTTCGTGTCATCCTCCCTTTGCTTCTTGGCTACCTCTTTCATTCTTTTCTCTTCTTCTTCTTTCTCTTCCAATCTCTTCTTCTTGTCTTCCTCTATTTTCTTTCTTATTTCTTCTTCTTCTATTCTTTTCTTTTCTTCCCCTTCCTTTCTTCTCTTCTCATTCTCAAGCAATTTATGTTTAGCCTCTTCTATTTTATTCTTCTCTTCTTCAAGTAACCTCTTTTCTTCTTGAATTAGTCTCATTTTTTCTTCAATATCCTCAGTATTAGTTTCATTAAGTTTATAACCTTCAAATGGATTAGTATAGTCTTTCTGCATAGTATCACCACTTATTGACACTTTCGAGGTTCTTGGTGTTAGTGGAGATGTTGTCCTTGATTCTATCAACATCCCATTTATTTTTATTGCAGTCTCACTTCTTAATTTATCTATCTCATGCACCATAAATAGAAATGGTCTTACTTTATTTCTTAAGTAAGGTGCGAGATTATTCAATAATATTTTAATCTCTTCTTTGTTATTACTCTTGCAAATAGTTCTAAGAATAGACTTCTAAAGTTCTAGATCTTCTTCTCTTATAGGTTCCTTCTTCTCAATAAGTTTATCATAGACTTTTTGGTTGACTATTCCCTCAATATCTTTCAGTATCAAATTATTTGCTATAATGTATCTCACGATAGAGATATCAATCTGATCTTTCTCAAAACTGTTATACAAATCATAAAATTTGTTAATCTGAACAAAGTTTCCTTCAATAGCAATAGTTGAGTTAATCTTCTCTATCTTTGACTTCCAAGGTTGTCAAGATTTTCCTGCTAATTATTTTGATGATGTCACCTTCTCTACTTGCTTGACCTCTTATTCTTTTTCCTCTTCATCACTAGACTAAACAATTGTCAACAATTATTTTTCCTTTTACCTAGTCTAGTGGCTTGTTGCTTTACCCTTTTTGTCTTAGTGGTCACAATTTCCACTAATCTCTCAAATTTTCTCTTTGGCTCACTAGGTTGCACATCTAACACTACTACATATGGAATGCTTTTCTTTGAAGATGTCTCAACAATGGATATTGACAAAGGTTGTATATTCAGTATGCCTTGTTTCATAGTTTGCTTGATTGTCTCAGACTCACTCTCAGTCATACCGGCCTCTGGTAAGGCTTTCTTCATAATAGACTCTATCTTCTTGTGTGATGCCTTCTTTAAGGTTGCTTGATGAATTGACTAGGTAATCTCATCATAAGTTCCAAATCTATATTATGCTTTATCTTTCTCTAATTTCAACAATAAATCAATGTAACTAACTGTTGTATCGTCATTCAATTCACAACCCAAGGGATGAAGAAATGTTTCCTAAGGTTCCACTGCTTGTATATAATTATAATTTGTATCAACCATAATGCAAATGTCTTCTTTAAATCTATCTACAATTGTAAGTACAATTCTGAATCTCTGTCTCATTTCATTCTGAAATTTTTTCATTATCAAGTTTCCATTGTCCAATATCTTATCTATAGGATGCCTTCTACATAATTCTACGATCTTCTCCATTGTACATCTATCATTTCTTATTATCTCAATGAATATTAAATATGGAAACCTTTTAAGCACATGAAAGAATATGTGATTGATCAATGACTGAAATCTAAATACACCATTCTTAGTCCTCTTGATCTTTTCTAGGTTCTCTAAGAGTTGCATTCTCAGAATTTCATGAAGATTTACTTGTTCCTTTTCTAAACATATCTTATATGCTGCATAGATGAATCCAGCTAATAGCCCGTCAATCTTTGAGCTTGCACATATAGAATAGGCAATGATTCTACTTAGTAATCTTACATCATCTTGCTTAATGGTGTTGATCACCATGGCCTTTCCATTATACACTTTTTTAGTATAACTCTCAACTTTCTTCTTGACCATTTTCTTGTCTATAGGTACACTACCTTGTTTACTAACACTGGTTACCTCATGAATTAGGTTGGTAGAAATATCAATTACATTATCTTGCATCCATAGTTTCCCATCATGTATTCTACTTAATATGATCTATGTCCATTCATCTGTGTCCAATTCATGGTAAAAATGATATTTGAACAAGTCTAGTTTCCTTAAATGTTCAAATCCAAGCTTCACAGTCATGTCGTGATTAAAAACTAATTCCATATCCTTGTTCATTTATTCACTACCAATAGACTCAAATTTATTGTTAAGATAGTCTCCTGCATCTTCAAGATATAATACATTGTTTAGAGTGACGGATAATGTTGAGTTAGGGTTTCCTTTAGTAGATTTTATAGAAACAACCTTCAACTTAGGTCTATCCCCATTCTTAACATTGTGCAGTATTGGCATATCCATAATTCTATCAAATAAGAACTTTTATTGAACAAATTTGCAGAAATATGATAAAATACCTCTTTTTGAAAATAGGTTTTGCTTCGAAATCACCTTGACAAGTTGCTTCTGAGTGCTCTTTACTTTGGATGTATTTGTAATGAAGTGAAACTCAATTTTGTACTCCATTTATTCCATCAACTTGAGCCCGCATTGATTGTGTACTTTGCAAACATGAAAAAGATGTCAATTACATTCTGTAATCAAATAACTACTCAAGATCATTAATCCAATCTTTAGATGCCATCGAGGTTTTCCATAGCCTCCTTTCATCATGAGAAAACTCTACTAAGCTTCACTATATGAAATTCTTTGCAAAAACATACTTTTCATCTTTTTCTACAGAGTTAACCTTTTCTATAATGTCAATAACTCTTAATTCCATCATAACTTGTTTAGATCAGCTCCAAATTACAAGTGAGATTAGGTACCATCTAAACATAATTGGATACACCTTTTCCCAACTTTTCTACCTCTAATTTGATCTCAGAATGAAGTTCTCAAATTTTGATGTTGTAAACAAGCTTAACTCAACTTAGTTGAATCAAACTCAACAACTGAATTTGATCTTTTTGTCTCATCATCATCTAGCTTTTCCTTTGATATATTTACTCCTTTTTAAAATGCCTCATTAATTTCTTCTCAAAGTTCACTAACAAAGTTTCTTTGTTCCTCATTGTCTCTATTAGTTCTAGAGTTCCTTTCATGGTTCCTTCTATCATTTTCCTTCTATTCTCAAAGTTTCTTCCATTGTTCCTTCTATCTCTAAAGTTTATGTCCATTCTACAGTACTTTGTTGTATGTCCAAAGTTGTTGCATAACTAACACATTGATGCTCAACTTCTAGGATTTTTTTGATCATCAGGTGTATGACAATTTTGAGCAATGTGTCCTAAGTTGTTGCACTTATAACACACAATCTATCTTCTATCTTCATAAGATCTTCCTTCTCTCAATGTCCTTTCATTAGATCTTCTATCTGCAAGGTTGGTATTTTTAGACATTTTGTTATTATCATACTTAGGTTTCCTACAGTCAATTATTTATGACCGATACCATGACAATCATGACAATAGAAGTCCTTAACATGATTAAATGACTTATTTGTACAATCTCTTTTTATATGACTTATTTCATTACATGAAAAATATTTACCTCTAAATTCGTACCTCATTTCCTTAGGAGATTCCACTTGCTTTGGTTCATTCAAAATTTCAACTTCCTTGTCTTGTCCAGCTTCTTTGGATTTATCAAAAGATTGATTGTATTCAATCTTATCATCAGACTTACCTTTTTCTTCCTAATCTGATATAATCACAGGTTTCTTCACAAACATGTTAATTAGATAACCAATACCAGCATTAGCATAAGTAGGTCTCTAGATTGACAATGAATCATCAAGTTTTTCTCTACTAGAATAAAGCTTCTCAAGTTGTTTCTTGCACTAAGTTAATTCAACTTTCAAAATAGTATTGTAATTATGAAGTTCATCATGATCTTCTTTCAATGTTTCAAATTCAGATGTTTTCCTTGCCAAACTCGCTCTAAGATCCGCATTCTTAGTCTTCAAAATAGTTTCAATTTTTCTAGGATCATTTCTCAAAGTCAACTTCAGATTCTTAATCTTCAATTCATACTTCAAGATTTTGTACTTTGTCTTCAACTTTGAATAATCATCATCACTAGTTCCAGATACATTAGATTCAGGCTTGGATTTGAGATGTTCAATCTTTTCCTTCAATTAACCAATGTATACTTTGGAGTCTTCATATCTATTTTTCAATTCATCTCTTTTTTCAGTAAGGAGATCAATCTTTTCAATAGCCTCTTCAAGGTTTTTCATCAACTATTCCATATCCATAGGGATCTTACTCAAGCTATTAAGCTTCTTCAAAGTAACTGTGTTCTGATACCAATTGTTAGAAATAGAGATTACTAAGAGGGGGGTGAATCAGTGATCTAAAAACTTTAGTCACTAACTAGATATTATTTCTTACTTTAAACCATGCATTAAAAAGTAATAACATAATGTTGAATAGTAACAGTAATAATGCACAAAGATAAATCATAACACCATATTTTGTTAACTAGGGAAACCATGGCCAAGGGAAAATCTCGGTGGGGATGATACCCACTACATAATATACTAATATATAAGTTCCTTGTTAGAGGATGGACCCTGTTAGGAGTCAATGAGAAAATTTAGTATAAGGAGTCTCTATTAGGAGACTTTGAATCCCTGTTAGAAGATTCCAACCCTATTAGGAGTTGTAGTACAGAGAATGCAAGATGAGTTCACTGCCCAAACACGCACTTCCAATTACAAGAAGATATCATTGCCCAAACAAGTAATTAGACTTTTGGAATATAAGTAATATATCTTCTTCCTCAATTGATCTTTGATCTTCATCTCGATCTCAAATCATCAATTAGCTTATACAAAACTTCACATAAATTGCTTTCACAATAAATTCGCATATCACAATATTCATACAACTTTCATCACAAATTACACTTCTTATCACAAGATTTCCTTTGAATAAATATCATTCCTTTACACAAACTATTGTTGGATCAGTTAAGACTATAATCCACTTTTCCAACTTAGAGTATACATCTAAGATGTCAACCCTAATTGGACAAGTAATTATTTTATTAAAAAAATAATCCTTTCCTTCAATTTCACTATCCTATTTTGCTAAAACATGATTATCTCTAATCTACATAGTCTGTACTAACTTTTGAAGTTATACACATCATCACCAACATGTATACTATCTCCATCTAACTTCGCTAGTCATAATATGACATCAGCAACAAGTTATAAACAAAACAATACATTGTTGTATACCAAATTCTATACTTAGACAATTTTCTTATTACCAAACACTAAGTATCTTTATTTCTGAAGTTTCCTATAAGCATGTACATCATGTGTTGTCATAAATGAAAATAATTATATATCTCTATTAGACAATTATAACAAGAATATGAGTGCAGATCCAAGCCCAAGTGGTCATCAAACAAGCAAACAAAGGTAAAGCACAATGGCAACTCTTATAATTGGGATTATAATACAAGGTATAGTTGTCACTATTGTCAAGAGTATGGACATGTTGCTGAAAATGCATTAGAACACACTTCAAAAGTGACTACAAAAGATGGTTGAGTCAAACTACATGTTTTAGTTGTTTGAAGATCAATCACATAAGTAGAAATTGTCCAACAAGGTCAAAGCACCTAGCGGTGAGTTCAATAAAGGAAAAGGAAAGGTTGATGTTGAAGAAGTCAAAGTGCAGATGAACAAGACATGGAAGAAGAAGGAAGATTGTAATACATCAAGTTCAAATGGGATCACTTCATCCAATGGATCAAGTGATCACACCATCTCCAACTAGGCAATTAAGAGGTATATATGGGACTGATATTTCAAAGTTCAATTATACATTAGTTCCAAGGATTGAGTTCTAAAAAGATCATATATGCATGAAGAAAGATGCAAAGTATTGGTTAGAACTTAGAAGAAATCTATAAGTTTTCATGTTATTGTCGAGCATGAAAGTTTCACTATGGTTGTCAAGTGAAAGCTAGTTGATACCAAACTATCGAAGGTGATAGTTTTGGCTGAGCTCATAGTGGTTTCCAAGCATGAAGTAAATTACATGGAAGTTGAGTGAGTCAGAATCACAATTGGAGCCGAGCTTATAGTTGTGTAAGCACTGAGCATTTATTGTAAAGTTTTAAGGGGTATATGGTCAATTTTTGACTCATTTGTAATCATTCAAATTTGGAGAGTGCATCAAGAGATGAAGGTGAATTTGAACGAAGGATTCAAGTGTTTGCAAACTAAATTCAACTGCTACTTGACACCAGTCATCAGATTTGAGAAGGTATTTATCGTGTGTCGAGCTACATTGTTTGATTTTTTGTAAATCCTAGTTAGTTATTATGGAATCCAATTATTTTGCTACTACAATTAAAGAAGGAAAGGAAGTTCTGAATATGTAATTGATAAGTAATGAGATCAAACAACCACATTTCCAGGAAATTCTTGACATTGCATATAATGGAGACCCATCTGGTGTGTTATTGATGATACCACCACAAATTTTGATGATACAAGATGTAAGGTGTTGCTACACTTGTAAGGTTGGAAGCATTGGAGACATGGAGTTAAGAGAGTTATATGGAAAATTGTATGAGAATAGAGTATTGAAAGATGAATTCAAGGTTGTAGAGAGAAAAGGGTTAACTCATGCCCTAGATTTTCCAAACGTATTCAAAACTGAATGAATTAAGATTATTCTTAATAGAATTTATGATAATTTTGTATGGTTGGAGGATGGCCCTATAAAAATCACAAAGAGGATCATTCATAGAGTGACAGGGTATCTAACCCTAGATAAACCTAAGACAATGAGGAGTGATGCAAAAGTGGCAATTGAAAAGAATACAAGGGCACTACCAAACAAGAGAGGAATGACCATAGACTCAATTTTCAATCCCCTAATTACTTTTTTAGTAATAATTATTGCACATAAGTTCTTTCAATCTAGCAGGTTAAATAATGTACCATGTATGGCTATGGATTTGGGCTACAAGATAGTGAAGAAAGACCACTCTTATGACCTTTCCGTTACAACTCTAGCAGTTATCTAAGAACTTGGGAGCCATAAGGAAAACAAAAAGTGCACAATGCAAATTTGGATCAATACTTATTTATATATTTTTCTCTATCTAGAACACTTTCCCCATATTTAGGAAAGTAGCTTGGAAAGCTAATAGGTCAGTTGTAGTGTAGATTGGTGAATTTATAGAGCAACATGGAGAAAATTTTGAGAGTGTGATGACTAGCTACTTTGAAGACTTCAAGAAGTCAATGAAACAAAGACAAAGGATACTAGTATCATTAGTAGAGAAACATTTCAATGATGTTTATTTTCTAGTTGATGTTGATTTCACATATGTTTGAGCTGTTGTTCTAAGGGTGAGATGGCTCAAACCCCTGCCTTATGAAATTAATGTTGATGAGGTATCTTCAACCATCACTGCTTTATTGGTAGAAGAGGTATATAAGGATGTTACTATTTCTGGAAACTATGATGTAGCAAAGTCAAAGATCACAATGGACTTAAAGAAAAATTCTATGATGAGGAAAAAGAATAACCTTGTAAAGAAACTCAAAGAATAATTTGGTGAAGGGGAAGAAGGAGATAAAGAAGAAAAAGATAATGAAGATGATGATGATACTCCTACCTAATAACCACCTTCCATCACAAAGGGTCAAGGTGAGGACCAAGGAGAAGAAGAAACACAAATAGATGAAGCTGTCAAGGGAGAAGAAGCCAATGAAGCACCATAGTGCAGAGAAGTTCTAAAATTTTGGTGAAAAATCATTTAAGTCATGGTGTCCTACAGATTAGGGTTTCTTTCCTTATAATTTTCCAAATTTTGTGTTACCCTGGTCATGCCCTAGTTTTTGTGTTGTTTGAATTTTATTAAATTCTCAAGATTTGTCATCAACACAATCATTAAAATGCCCTAAGTCTATTGAAACCCTAGGTTATTTTTCAAATTTTGGAAGGGTTTGCAAAGCGCCTAAGTTCCTCCTTTTACAATTTTACACTCTTAGGGTTTTCCATAAGAATTAAATGCTTTCTTGCTCATGTTTTTGTGGCCATGCTTCACCAAGAAGTGTAAGGGCATAAAGTAATTCATGTCTCATAGGGTTATAGTTGTGTATTCTATAATAGTGGAGCAATCCACTTTGGGGTCCTCCAGTCATATGATTGATCTTTGGGCGAAGAGGCATAAAAGGTGTTTTGTGCTTTAGAAGTGGTCTTACGGTTCCACGATGATGGGTTGAGTGAGTGAGAGAAAGGAGTTTATTAAAGTGTTTCCAATCATATGTTGTTTTGTTAAGTGTATGAGCGTAATAGGTTTAAAAGTGACCATGCCAGATGGTTTTATGAGAATACAAGTAAAGTGTTGAGTGAAGGGGCAGAAGGGTCTTGTGGTTTGATCTATGCACTTGCATTACATTGAATAGCATAAAGGCGTTATATCCCAGGATGGCTCATGAGAAGAGATAAAGTCATTTTACAGTTCTACGTATAAGAGGGACTCGTAAGAGTGAAGTAAATTTTCATTTTGTTTGTGTGCCTTTGCTGCTTTGACTTGTGAGTAACCGTAAAGCAATCTTATAAAGAGAAGCATGTTGTGTGGAACCTATTGAGTTGTCAGATGGGCCTTGACTAGAACAAATCAAATGGTGACATGTCACACATGTCAGATGGGCCTAGCCTACATGGCAGACAACTTAAGTTTTCATTTTGCATGTGCATAAAATCAACGATGATGTTTTTTTCTATTTTCCTAAGATCTGATCTAGGTCGTTGATAAGTGAAAAGAAAAAATTCTCATTATGTCCTTATGATTGCATGGTGAGCATATGAATGAGGAGTTGTTTCATCCCTTTCCCTGTGGTTACGAACTAATTCTAAGTGTATAAGCATAAAAGAGAGACGGGGGAATGAAGAGAAGGCTTTACATTTATACAAGAAGGGAGAAATGAAAGAACAAAATGTAAATTATAAAGGTTTCCCATGTTATCCAGATAGGGTAACTCGTGTTAGCATAAAGGAGAATAAAGAAAGTAAAAAGCATTACAATGCCACGAGTAAAACCTTAAGCATATGAGCGGAGGATGGATGTGTAAGATGTTACGATGTTTTGAATATTGAAATGAGTGTAACAGTGTAAAGAAGGTTTTTAAAGGCTTCAACACTACGTGTGCATATGAGCATTAAGATTAAAGTGAATATTGTAACAAAAGCTTTACATTAGTATGAGTAAAGTGTTGAAGTGTAAGTTGTAAGGATTTGATAAGGAGGTTTGAGATTCTATGGTATATAGGACAGCGTAAGAGTGTAAAAGGAATTTTAATATAGTGCTTAAGAAACCCTAATGCTTCTACACTTGGAGCATTCTAAAGCATCACTAGACAAACATAAAGGCTTACTAAGTATATCTCCAGGGTTATGAAGATTGAAGATTTTGACTTAGTGTGTAAACAGAAGACCAAAATTGAAAAGAAAGCAGCTAAGGTGTCATGCCAATTCAGAAAAAAAAGGACAAATTCACCATGGCCAAGTAAAATAAAACACTGCAAAGTACATCAAGATCAAATTTCACGATTAATATTCCTTGCTGACAACCTACGAAGGTGGTATTAAAAACTTATGCATGCAGAATTTATTAAAAGGCTGGTAGATTGCATGATTAAACCATAAAGATTTGATCGAACATTTAGAGTATTTGCCATTTTGAAGAGCTTGTGTTTTCTGTTCTAAGAATTTCAAAAGTGTCCATAGCTTCATGATTTCTGTTTCACTGTTGCAAGAGTTTGAGATATAACTTGTAGAGAAAATGGCTAACAAGGAAGTCGAAGAGGTTCCTACGGAAGAAGTAGAGGTTGAAGATGAGGGTGATGATGTTGTAGAGGTAACAACCAAAGGAAAAAGGAAGAAAAGTGTTGTAAAAATAGAGAACAAGCCAAGGGTTAGGAAGCCAAACAAGCATGCATAAGATTGGCTAAAAGTTCTTCCAAGGTCATCCAACACCATTTTGAAAAATGACCATATTTTTAAAGACCCTTACTTCCTGATCAAGGATGAAAAATGCCCTAGAATTGATGGTTTTAATTTGTTTTTGTATTTCTACTAGAATAGAACTGAAAACATACCAGTCTGCAACCCATGGAATAGGAACATAGAAAAATTAGTTGTCCCAGAGGTATTTTTTGGTGTGGACTTGTTAAAGGCACTAATAAATTCTTACAATCTAGTCACCAAGACATTCCAAAGGCATAACGGGAGTTTTTTGTGCACACTAGATAGAACTTCTTTCATAGAAGCTTCTGGATTAGAAGGACAAATGGATGTGCCTATTGACATTGAAGACTTACAACAGAAATTTGGGAGGAATAAAACTTATTTTATGAACAATGTGATGCTGCCCCACATCCCTTACAATGTAAAAAAGGAAGGGTTGATTCCAAAGAAGGTAGGGAATCATTTGCCCTTGAGCAGGTTCAAGAATTACTTCAAGAATATTGTATATGGACTGCACAAAGTTCTGGGAAGTGATGGTGTAGAGGACTGTGTATATGGTTCATTATTTCTAATGGCATGTGACATTCAAGACCCCTTCCACAAAAAAGAATATGATTATGTGGCATTCATCATGGATAGCATAAAAAAATCAAATTGTCAATGCAAAGAAAGGAGAATTGAAGGATTTCAAGTTCCACCACTACTCATTGTTGATGCACCTGATCTTGTATTACAACATTGGTTACATCAACCATGACTTCATCTATCAAACTTCTGATGAGTTTAGTGAATTACCTATGCAACTATGGACTCATATCTGGGATAGAAATTTTCATTATTCAAATGCACTTGTGTTCTTTAATTTGTTCAATTTTGTGATTATGAGGCAATTGGACCATACTTTCTTTAGGGCCCCAAATGTTTTGAAAACTTTTCTTAGACCCTACTTTTTGGATGAGAAAACTAAATTGGATCATAACTAGGGGGACATATTTTTGTTTAAGGAGTGCACATTGATGAGAGTATATGCATGCCCACATCCTCCTCACATATTGCCCAAATATTTACCCCCTAGGTTGGCTATTATTGAATTCTTTTGGCAATTTCTATTAATGAACAAAGAAATGATTACTCCCTCTCTACACAAACCCACATTTGTTTGTAGAATTTTCAAGGTAGGAGATTTTCAAATTGGAAAAAATGCATATGAAGAGCTGAGTGAGTACCTAGGTCAATACAAGTTTGCTACTGGACCTTATAGAATGTATGAACCAAAGAATTATATAGCAAATGAGGTAAAGGCCATCAGGGCTTACATTATACCTCCTAGCAAGCCAATCCTTGTAGAATATTTGCTTGTTAACATAGTAGAAATAGGGGAGGATGATGAGCTATTAGGAAAATATGGTGAAATAAGGAAGGTGGAGGAGGCCTTAAAAAGGACCAACCCTGATTTCAAAGGTTTCTATACAGAGATTCCATTCCCTGATAACTTGACAAAGATGGTAGAAAATTTTGATTATATCATGTCTCAAATGCCAACTAAGCCAGAGGGAGATGAGGCCACTATGAACAAAGAATCCCCTAAGCCAAATGTGCAATTGGAGGTTGATGTTGAGGAGGAGCAGCCATCATCTTCAACATGGGTGCCAAAAGAAAACAAGAGGCAAAAAACAATGCACATCCCAGAGAGGGTGGTGAGTAGGGCCTCACAAGTAATGCCTAGAAATGATGAATATTTTGCTGACATCAAACAAAATTAGTTGCATCAAAGTGCAATAGAGGCAAGAAAAGCCTCCAGTGATCTACAAATTGTAGCTTCTAGGTTGGATGATAGACTCGTCCAATCTGAAAATTTTATGGAAGATGATGATTTCATTAAATCATCAGAATTTGAAAGTTTTTTATATAAAATAAAATAAAATGAGCTCACATTGAGCCTCATGCCAGAAGAGGATCGTAAGAAAAACAAAGAATTGGTTGATAAATTACTGGCTTATGATCTAGATAGTGAAACAATGACCCCTATAGAAGCTAGGGAGTTGATGCATAGGAGTGGTATGATTCTGATACCAAATTGGTATATTGAGAGAGCTTTTGTTCTTGATCAAATGAGGAGACAAGAAAAAACCATCAGCTATGAAGCCAACAGTAGTAAAGGATTGAAGAGGGGGTTAGGATTCAATATAGACACAAAGACCCTAGCTATGTGGAGTGTTTCCCTTGACACCAAAAAGCCTAAAATAATGGACATATAGGAAACTACACAGGGCAACATGATTGTGTGGAAATTGGACAATACCACTGGAAAAGAGATCTCTAGCCTAGTCAAACGCTTTGCACTCATGAATGAGGAAAAGGTAGATCAAATTAAGGATAGGCTAGCTGCTACATACAATGAATGTTTAGATGTCGGAAAACTATGAGGAAGATCTCAAGATGAGCTATGTGCAAAAGAAAAGGATACAGGAGTTGGAAGGGAAAATTTAGAGTCTAGAAGTAGAAGTAGCATCCCTAAAAGACCAACTCAAGGCTGCAACAGAGGTAGAACATGCACAAAGAGATGTAGAAGAGGTAAGGCACTCTGTAGTAGCAGAAGTCCAAATAGAAGACATACCCCTAGGGGTGACAATGCATGTGCCTGTGGTGAGTGTGGAAGCAGAGGTTCCCCAGTCTGATAATGCAGCAAAGAAGGGTATAATGATGAACATGCTAAGTCACAGGATAAACATCTTGAAGAGAATCTCTCAAGATGCATATAATGCATTCATTAACTCACAATCTGTAGAACAAATGTGCAAAGAAGTAGTAGGATGGCTTGATCCAATTTTCCAACAATGGGGACCCTACATGCAATTCTTTGATAGGTTAATATCATTGCTATCCAAGAAGCCAGACCTTCTTGATAAGGTTATTGCTATTAAAGAGGGCATGGACACAGTAAAGGATTTACTATAGTTCTTCACAGGAAAATTGGTAGCAATTCAAAATAAGATGAAAGTTCTTACAAGTGGTTTTCATTCTTTAATTCTTTATGTCCTTGATTCTAACAACCAAGTAAAGGATTTAAATGACTGGTCTAATTCTTTTGACCATATTGTAGACTTGCCATAGGTGGCATCTATTTTTTAGGGTGATATTGATGAAATTGCTTTTAATGAACTTGTTGATATTCTATTCAAAATTAAAATTGAGATGAATAAATTTATCACAGAGGGGAAAGTGATTACTAATGTTAGGTGGCAGAAATCTATTAGTGAATTAGCAAAAACTAAAGCATGTGAATGGCCAACAAAGAGGGAGCTTATTGTATGGGAAGAAATTGCAAAAATAAAGGCTTTACCAACAGGGGGCAGTTAAGGAAAAAGACAAAATTAAAGATTTGATGCTCCAACTGTCATCTACAACTATTTTTTGTTGTTTCTTTTTGTATTAGGGTGTCATGGATATTTTGACAAAGGTTTTTGTACTTCTTTTTGTAAAAAGACACCTGTCAGTCATAATTACCCTTTTCTTGTTGCAACTCATGCTTATATAAATGAGTTTTCAAGGCATTGTGGTAGCCCAAATGCTTGTATATTTTTCTTTTTTAAAGGAAATAATAGTCGGTCTAGTCATAAGTAGTTGTTTTTTAGTTTACTTCCAATTATGTACTCTCTGATGATATAAAGAAATGACAGAATTAGCAAAATGTTTGGGGCTTTTCATTTAGTTTATGTTGGTTATTGTATTAGTCATCTAAAAGGATAATGCAAAAGGATTTTTATACTAAATTTGTGTCACCAATTTATGTCTCCATCTCATGAGTTTTTTAGTTTTGAGATCATTTGGATAAGGTTCAATTGATTGAATGCAGTCTGGATGGGTTGTATATTGATTATATTGTTGCTTTTAATTCAATGGATTATGTAAATGCTTTAGTATATTAGTAGAATTCATGAGTTTATGAAAAGGATATTTCATAAGAATAGAAATAGGTGATTATAGTTGATAAATTCAATTAAGAGTTAATTGAACAAGATCTCCTGCCAATAGTTGACTCTTTGTTCCCATGGATAAGGCACTGGTCACATAAATCATTAATGGTTGAGAGTAAATTCTACTTCTACATGTCAAAAAAACTATAAAATCAAGTTCATTTTTATTCCCTCTTGTTCAAAGTTGCAAAATGTTTGTCACCACTCATTTACATCTGGTTTCTGAGTCTTAGGTAGCTACTATTTTCAGAAATATTTGTAAACCCTAGGAGAATTATGACCAGATCTACTTATAAGGGATGCATATAAACTTGAAAGCATTAAAGAATTCAATAAACTATGTATGTTTCTAAAGATAGAAGATGAGAATCAAAATGAAACCAAGATAATTTTCATACAATAGTTTGCATTAGAATTATCCCTAGGTATACCCACCTTGGTTTTGTAGAGCCTAAAGAGTAGAAAACCATCCTTGGTTTTCTTAAAGTTGGGTCCAAGTGGTTTGCACATGTAATTGTTAATAGGAATTGTCTAATCCTTAGATTATGTGAGTATTATCACTTAGGTATTCAACATTTTGTTGTTCAGTAGTTTCAAACACCAACACACCTATTGCCACACAAGAAAAGAAAAGGAAAGCAAAGAAACTGATAGCAAGAAAACCTAAAGAAGGTTGTGAAATCTTCCCAACAAAAGCTATAGTTCTTGTTACCAAGGCTAGCACAAGAACTATTGCCAACAAGACTCAGGAGGTTCAGAAGCCTAAAGGAAAGAGAGCTAGTATAGCTACAAAAGGAGATGAACCTGAGTAGAAGCAAAGAAGGAAGTACATTGCCCTAACTGAATTAGATGAGGTGAGGATAGAATCATATGATAACAACCAATTCAAAGTGGTAAATCATTGTCCCTCTTCTGATTTGGACAACTTGTGTGAAAATATTAAGAATAACATTGATTTAAGTGGATTCACACATGTTGAGTTTGATGAACTTGGGAAGTTAGATATGGATAAAGTAGAAGAGTCTATATATGCCATGATGGTAACTTTTAAGATGACTCCAATTGAGATTTCCAACTCTCTACCAAAGAGCCTATATAATAGAGTTGATAAAAGGTGGAAATATAGTCTCACAAAAGAGAGAAATATTAGAGAGGCTACACTTGCAAGAGTGATGCTAGATTTGGACAAATTTGAGATTAGAAAAGCTATTGATAAGTACAAGGGAAGATTTTCTCCAAAGTATTGAGCTTTTAACATTTTACAAATTTAGATTTAAGTTATTGTCCAGCAAAGCACACAAATATGGAAGGTAATTTATGGGTTGACAACACAAAAGGCTATTGAGCAAGCACCTTAAGAAGTAGGTGAAGACAAAACAAAGGAAGAGGTAGTTAAAGAAAAAAATGATGAATCTATGATGGAAGTACATGGGGAAGGCACTACAAAGGCAACATTTGAAGAAGAGTAATAGCCAGACCAAAACATACCAACAGTTCAAATGTCAAGTGTTAGTCCTCAAGCAGATATAGTAAAGGTTGAGGATGTGTTTGACAACACCATTCAGAACACCAATCCCATAATAGAGGAGGATATGCAAAAGATACTGACTAATTCCCCCAGCAAGGCACAATTATGAAGTCATCTTGTGTTGATGAGTGTGGATGAGATTGAGAAGGCAGAATTTCCATCCACAGGGGAGAAAACTCAAGCATTATCAAGTGCCCCCTCTCAATCTACAAAGGTTAAACCTTACATGGATATGGTAGTATACCACTGGAAGGACACCATGCCTTCACATATTAGCACCAAGGTACCTACAATTATAATAATTGAAAAAGAAAGGACACCAGTTCAAATAGGTTAGGAAGCTAGTCCTCCACCTACACCATAAGCACAAGGTGGAGAAGAGATCAAAGAGAAGAAGGATAGGACTAAAGATTTAGTCTTAACTACAAAGCTAGAGGAAGTAATAGCAATACAAACATTGATTACCTTACCAAACACTGCTACTCCAACTCCTAGTCAAGCATTTCATAGGCCGAGTACTAAAGTCACACCTTTGCAAACATCAAGGCCAAGTCCTAGCACATATAAGGTTGATGAGATTACATCCTATGGTGATATCAACTTAGATGAGGTGATTGAGTTACCAAAATATGATCTTACTACAATCACAATAGAGCGGATGAGCATATTGCAAGATGCTCTAGCAAGGAAGAAACACCAAGAATTGCCCAGAAGGGAGCACAAGCATAAACAAGCACTTCATGACATCAAGGACATATTTCTTGATGCATTCAACCTTCCTACACCTGATGAAGCCAAGCCCATCATTGAGCAGTGGCAAATATTGTAGAGAAAATCAATGACGAAGAACTACAAACCAATGTCAAATTATTGGAATGGTTTGAGAAGAAATTTAAAACCAAGGTGGATGAATAGATATATAGTGCCATTGCACTACACCATGTTGAGTTAGCAACCAAGATTGAGGGTGTGAAGGAAGTATTAGAGAATATTTTCTCTCTTTACACCAAGTTGTGTGATACAACTCTGTTCACACAAGAAGTGTAGTGCCATATCGACACTCTACAAGGAGATATGAAGCTATCAGGTATTACTCTACCCAATTCTCCAGCATATCGTCAAAAGCACTTCAGGACTTGATGATTTCCCAAGAGATACAAACAACTGGGCCACATTGGTCAATATTCGATCCACGTTGACCCCACACATGGAGATACTACACTAGGAACTAGCCTTTGCAGAAACAATGATGATGAAAGATCCTCATCTTTCTACACATGAAGGCTAAGTTCACCTTGCTGTTGAGTTATCTATTCAAATCAAATCATTGGAAGTAGCCTGTGATAAGTGGGATACAACTTTGAAGATAGTACTTGAGGTCCATAAAACTTTCTTGGACAAACATACAATTCATGTACAACCCATGACATAAGTGTCAAAAGGGGGAGAATAAATAAAGGGAGAGAATGCAGAAAGGGGGAGAATGCATGATAGGAGAGATAAGTTTTGGGGGAGGCAAAATAGAGATAGAGTCAATGTATCAAATCTACTCAACATGAGTATTCACTTTCAGTTTAGAATAGAATAATCAACTTAGGGGGAGTTATTGAATTTTGAGGTATGACTGATGAGTCATAAGTTTTGCAAAATTTTAAATTTTTGAAATTCTGTATGTAAGACAAACACTAAATGGATATTATCTGAGTTATGCTTGAAATGCTAAGGTTATTCATGCATGACCAAGTATTTTTCTACTCATGTCAAAGGGGGAGATTGTTGATCTCATATTGGTTTTTACATATGAGCGACAATATACTTAAGTCATTTACTTAGCTCATGTCAAACAAGTAATATATGTCAAGCATAAGTTGTCAGATAGTATATGTCAAGCAAGAGATATACAATATATGTTGAGTAACAAGTGTTGAGTAGATAGGAACTGCTAAGTCATTCGGATGTCGAGTGATCAGTGGATGCAAAGTCATTTAGAGGTTGAGTTATAGCATTGAAGAGATAGTGGATGTTGAACATCAAACACTTCAAGTTCCAAGTAATACAGTTTTGACATATTTGTTTATAATGGCACAAAATACTATGTAAAGTATTTTGGAGCCAACTTGAGGATTTTTTTTGTGATCTTAGATGATAAGGATTAATCTTTATTAAGAATCCCTATGCAATACATGAAACCAATCAGAAAAAAGGGAAGGATTATGCGGCAATATGAGTGAATCACAATCATTGATTCATACCTAACCCTAAGCCACCTAGGTCTTCTTAAGGAGGAAAAACCCTAAACTTTTTATATGTGTGGAAGGAGAAAAGAGAGAAGTTTGCATGCACAAATAGAGAATTCATGGTGACTAAGGTATGGTGAATTGAGATACATTGCAAGAATCAATTATAGGAGAACAAAGGAAAGGAGTTAGAAGAGAGAAGAGATAAATCTTATCAGTAAGGATCAAGTACACATTATGAAAGAGGTGATATGTTATATAGTAGTAGAGTGCTAATTGTAGGATCATTGTTGAGACCTTTTAAAAGGTGAATCAGTTAAATCTCTTAACAAAGTAGTCTTAACAAGCTATTGTAAAGTAGTCTTAATTAGCAATGGGGAGTGGAGCATGCAGAGTGAGTGAGAATGGGATTTTGAATAAGCAGCTAGGCAGGAATGGGATTTTGATTCAGCAGCTAGGCGAGAATTGTGAGAACACGAGCGTTGAGGGGCAATCTACAGATGCAGGGCAGGAATCAAAGGTGAATAAAGTGGATGCCTCAAAGGATGGGGACCCACAAAAGTTGTTGCCTCACCCAGGTGAGAAGATTCCTCCCCTTAACTCCAATGGTGGGCCACTTGGGGCCTAGGGGCACTGGTTGAACCTATTTGGAGTCAAACAATCATGTAAGTCAACATTCCTGAAAGTCATTGATAAATCAAACAAGGAGAAGGGTATCTTTGCTCTGGAAGTTCCTCGAGAAATTATAGACCACAATATCCTCAGTATGGTGAATACTCTGGTGGGAAAATATATAGGGCCAAGGCCCAACATTAATGTTGTGAGGTTTTTTACCAAAAACAAATGGGATTTAAAGGGGCATGTAGAGGTGACAGTAATGGCTAAAGGTTTCATGACTTTTGAGTTTTCTTTCTCGGAAGACTTTTCCAGAATCCTGTGCTCAAGGAACTGGTCTCTGGGGAGATCTACTTTAATCTTGTAGAAATGGTCTTCCAATCTGGACTTGAATAATGATTTTCTATCCTAGGCTCCAGTTTGGATTAGACTCTTGGAATTGCCCATGGAATATTGGCATGAGGACATCTTTGATGGCATTGCCAGGTCTTTTGGAGAGCTTCTTTCCATTGATCCTGTAATGGCAGCTAAGAAGAGACTTACCTATGCAAGGATATGTGTAGGAGTGACTGAAGGACAGGATATGCCTCAAGTTATAGAATTTCAATCTCAATTGGGAAGTAGAATCCAAAAGATTGACTATGAAAGTGTGCCTTTTGTGTGCTTCCATTGTAAGAAGGCAGACCACAAGGCTACATTCTGCCCACTATTCAAAGGAAAGGGAATGGGGGGAAAGGCCCACCCTCAAGGTGGGAAGAAAGCTGCTCATGTTCCCAAAAAGATTTGGAAGAAGAAAGAAATGCAAGTCAAGAAAAATGGAGAAGCTGAAGGAAAAGCTAATGATTATGTTCCTGATCTCCAAGCTAAACCTCGAGACCCTTAGGTTGTAGTGGAAGCACTGGAAGGAGAAGGGAAAGAGACAACTGAGGACAAAACCAACCCTTCCCAAATGAAGGAAACCAAGGATAATCTTGAAGAGGCAAGTATTATGGAGTCTCAAATCCCTGAGAGTTCTAAGGAGGTTGATCTGAATCTTTCCTCTGTCCTGGACTCTATGGAGGAACAAAAGGAAGCGGAACCAATGTCTCAAAACTCCACAAACCCAGTTAGTAGGGAACCCCCGGTAATAGTGAATAGAATCTTAGAACAGCTGTTTGCTTCAACATCGGAACAACTAGCCAGGCTAGATGCTTTGTTTGATTTATGCAAAGAAGAAGAAGAGCCACCCTAGACAGAAGTCAGAAGAAGAAAGAAGAAGAATAGCTAGGACCCCTCTCCTACCTCTCCTGCTTCAACTAGAAGCAAGGCCAAGGTAGATCTTGGTCATAAAACCAACCTGGTGGAAAGGAAAAACAAGAATGAAATCAGGAAGGAGGAAGCAAGAAGAAACATCATGGATGGAATGCAGTGCACCATCCAGGAAGCCTACTCATCAATTAAAGCATGAAGATCCTCTCATGGAATATTCATGGACTCAATGGAATCCACAAGCAAGAAGTTGTAAGGAATATGATAAGGGATCAAAGGCTTGATATATTTCTTATTCAAGAAACAAAAATGAAGAAAGAAAATTTGGAAAATATTAGATTCAATAGCAACATGAATGGAATTGCCTCAAACTCAAAAGGAGCATCTGGAGGGCTGCTACTATTATTCAATAACAGACATTTCAATATTGTGCTCGAGTATGATGAGGATAACATCCTCTTCTGTAGAGTTAAACATTTGCAAACTAATGATTTCTGGTTTTTAGTGAACATTTATGCTCCCAACAACAAGAGAGATAGAAAAATTACTAGGTCAAAGTTGGAAAGTTGGTGCAAGCCAGTGACATTAAGAAAGGCATAATCCTGGGAGACTTCAACTCTCCACTGGAGGACAAGGAGAAGATGGGAGGATTGCCCCCGAATTAGGAAAGTAAGCAAAGATCTTTCCAATTTCATCAATGACCTGGCCCTAATGGATTTGGAGCTCTCGGGGGTACCTTTACCTGGTCTAATAAGAGAGCTGGTCAGGACTGCATTTAGGTCAGATTGGACAGAGCTTTAATCTCCCCGGATTGGTTGCACTCTTTTAGCTGTAGATTATCTCTACTTCCTAGAGTTGGTTCTGACCACTCCCCCATTTCTATTTCGGTGTCCCCTCTTGAGCCCAAGAGAAATTGCCCTTTTAGGTTTAAGAAAATGTGGACTACTCACCCCGACCTATTGGATAATGTCAAAAGATGGTGGGGGATCGGTATTGATGGCTCAGCCATGTTTAGAGTCACCAGAAAGCTCAGCAATGTGAAGAGGATGGTAAAAATTTGGAACAAGTCTGATTTTGGCCATATTTTCCATGACAAGGAGGAGTTGTCAGACAATCTATCTGTTATCCAAGATAGTATACAGAAGGAAGGATATAATGAGAGTAACAGGGAGGCTGAGTTGTTGATCCTATTAGATCTTCATAACATCATCAACAGGGAGGAAAAGTTCTGGAGGCAAAAATCTCAAATCACATGGCTTAAGGATGGAGATCAGAACATGAAGTTCTTTCATCTCTCCACCCTAAAACATAGGGCTAACAACAGGATCTTTGGAATCAAGAAGGGGTAGGTGTTGTTGTCTGAAGATCCAGATATCTCGGTTGAAGCGATCTCCTTCTTCTCTTCTCATCTCTCCGAGGACCCCCTACTTTCCAAGGTGGACCAAGAGGATATCATCTCTTGTATTCCTTAGATTATTCAACCCCACCAAAATAAAGTTCTCTATGCTATTCCTAATGCTTTGGAAGTTAGAGAGGCCCTTTTCTCCCTACCTGGTGACAAATCACCTGGTTCGGACGGGTTTCCCACCTTTTCCTTCCAAATGTACTGGTCGGTGGTCATGGGGGATGTGGTTAAGGCAGTTCAAGAGTTTTTTGGAGCTAGAAGTATTCTTAAGGAGATAAATTCTACCTTCTTGGTTCTCATCCCTAAATCCCCAGGGGCTAACTCTTTCGACAAGTTCAGGCCTATCAGTTTGTGCAACTCTTTCTACAAGATCATCTCTAAAGTTCTCACTTCTAGAATGCTTAAAATCCTACATCTAATCATATCGTAGCAACAATCTAACTTTGTTCCCAGGAGACAAATCTTGGACTCGGTGCTGACGATTCATGAGCTTATTCATTCTTTAGAAGCTTCCAAGCGGGAAGGTATGTTGCTCAAACTGGATCTTTCAAAAGCCTATGATCAGGTGGACTGGTCCTTTCTTGGGAAGGTCCTTCAAGCCTTTGGTTTTGACAATAAAGTGTGTAAACTCATTTCTCAATTGGTGTCTACCTCCTCTCTTGTTGTTCTAATTAATGGAGCCCCCTCTGATTTCTTTAAACCTTCTAGAGGTCTCAGGCAGGGAGAACCCCTCTCACCTATCCTCTTCATTATTTTAGCTGAATGCATTGGGAGGCTTATTGAATGTAAAAAGTCTAAAGGAAGTCTTAAATGGATTAAGCCTTCTTTGAGAAATGTCCCCTTTACTCACCAGCAATTTGTGGATGACACTATAATGGGGGGGGAAGCTTCTGTGAAAGAAGCTAAGACTTTGAAAGAGGTTCTTGATACTTACTCTAGAGGGACTGGATAGCTGATTAACTAGAACAAAAGCTCAACCTTCTTTGTTAACACCCTGAAGTCAGACAAAGAAAAATTGCCAGAATCCTTGGTTGTGGGGTGGGCTCTCTCCCTTCATCCTATCTAGGGATCCCCTTGGGCTCCTCTCCCCCTGACTCTTTCTGGAATGGTATTCTAGATAGATTCAATAAGAAGATGGTTGGATAGAAAGGTGCCTCTCTCTCAACCAGGCTGGGAAATGTTTACTGGTCAAGTCCACTCTTTAGAACCTTCCCATTTATGCTCTGAGCCTTTTTGGAATTCCTATGAAATTTGCAAAGAAAATGGAGAAAATCCAAAGAGACTTTCTATAGACCGGACTTGAAGGAAAGAAAAGGTACCCTCTTGTTGCTTGGGAGAAGGTTTGCCTCCCCAAGAGGTATGGTGGTCTGGGCATCAGAAACCTTACCCATCTCAATAAGGTGCTTCTTGCAAAACAAATTTGGCGAATCTTCAATAACACTGGTGAATGGATAGACATTCTGGAAAATAAATACCTCAGAAGACCCTCTCTTCATTTTACTTTATTCAATGAGGACATCCCTAAAGGGTTGACTATTTGGAATGGTATCCTGAAGGCCAGGGACCTGGCTAAGGTGAGTGTCTCTTGGAAACTAGGCAATGGGGAGGATATTTAGTTTTGGTCTGACAGGTGGTTATGTCAAGGCCCACTTTCTAACAACCCAGTATTTGAGAGATGGGTGCAAGAATGCACAGAGCTATATGGGTTTAAAGTAAGCAATTATAGGGTTGGTCAGGAATGGAGAGGCCTTTCTCTCTTTCAAGGATTTGAAACCAATAATGACTATGCTTAACTCTTTGATCCCTAGTAATAATAAGGATGAGCTGGTCTGGAGGGATAATCCCAATGAAAGTTATTCTGTTGCTTTTGGCTACAACTCTCTCTGGGGTTTAAAGGAGAAACCCCCTTGGGCAAATGCCTAGCTCATGGGCCTCACTCCAAAGATCAACATATTTTATTGGCTAGCCCTTTAGAACAAAATCCTAAAGCAAGATAATCTCATGAAGAGAGGCCATGTTATGCCCAGCAGATGCCCGCTCTATAAAAACCAGTCTGAGTCAGGAAATCATATCTTCATTCAATGTGACTTTGCTAGGGAGGTGTGGAGTTCTCTTAATCAAGAAATGGAGATTCTCTAGTGTTGGCCGGATGACCTTATCAACTTTTTCAGTCATTGGAAAAGCCTTTGTAAAATTTCATGCCGGCAGAATAATTATGCCTGGTTTTTGCCTCACTTCTGCTGGAGCATCTGGAAGGAAAGGAACAACAAAACTTTTAGGGATAGAGAGGAGCCGGCAATAATTCTGGGAAGGAAGATTTTGAAAAACATAAAAGAAAACCTTCAAGTGATGAAGGAGGGGGAAGTTGATATAGGGGATAGAAAGATGGTTAAAGAAAAAGATAGGATGCCAGATGGATTCTACCCCTGGAAGGATGGTCAAAAGCCAACTTCGATGGCGCTTCTAAGGGAAACCCTAGCCCCTCTGGAAGCGGTGGAATTATAAGAAATAGTTTTGGGGAGGGGATTGCGGGCTTTTCTCTCCTGCTTGGAACCCAGACCAACCATTTGGTCGAAGCCAGAGCCGCGTGCAGTGTGGTAAAGCTGGCTTTTGAAGCTGGCGTTTCCAAACTTTGGCTTGAAGGGGACTCCAAAAACATAATTAACAATATTAATGGAATTCCCCCCCCCCCCCCCTCATGGTCGATTGCAAATATAATTGATGAGACACGTGCCACCCTCACAAAATTTGAGAAGGTTCACATCACTCATGCGTTTAGAAAGGCAAACCCAGTTGCTAACTGGTTCGCTAACAAAGGGGTGGAAGTAGACAAAGAGATGATCTGGCATTCTGAAAAAGATTTTTTGATGGAGGCTAAGTCACTAATCGAGCTGGAGAAAATCCATGGAAGTATGGATCAATCTAATTATTATCATGTTTAATAAAGAAATATTGGATGTTGGCACAAGCCATAATAAGTTTCTTGGTTTTCGTAATCTCAAGGGATTTTTCCCATCATTTCGACACGTTTGGAGGATCGTTATCATTTTCACTTGCTATTGTATCAGACAGGCAAATGATCACGAACCCAATAATAGAAACAGAGCCAAAATCTTGGCTGGAAAAAAATTGTAGAGATTGGGGCTCATGAGAATAGTTGAAGAAAAAATGGATGTCATGACTAGAGAACGGAGCAGAAACTAGCCAGCGGGTGAAGTGGAGAACTGGAAGAATATGGGCAAAGTCTAGAAAAAATTGAAAAAGGGCAGGGTTGCAAATTTTTTCGAGAAACTCCATGATTTTGACCCTGAGGTAACCAACAGCATGGTGAACTCATGGAACAATGGCAAGGTCAAGGTGAACGGGGTTTCTTTTGAAATAATAGAGGAGGTGTTTGTAGAGGTCACTAGTATCCCTATTGAGGGTTTCAAATTCTACAAGGACAAGAAACTTTCATCCAATGCAGTCAAGGAGTTCATGAAAAATTCTGCAGAGATGAACAAGCTGGTAAAGAAACAGTCTTTTTATGTGACGGAGACTATAAAGAAGTTCTGGAGGTATGTTTTATATGCCCTCATTGATTATGTAACCCTAGACCCTAGGTTTGATCAGGTCAGAACTCACCATTTTGTGATTTTAAATCATTTTTTCCATAAGAGTAGAATTTCCATTCCCTTTTACCTTCTCACTTCTATGAACAAGGCAATCTCTAGTTTCAAGAAGAAAGCCACTGTTAACCCTGCTTTGCATGAGGGATTATTGCTCCTCATCCATGAGTATTTCAAAGCTCATTCTATATGCAATAACCCTCCTCAATTTGAGGATGTTGACAAAGGCAGCTCCAACTTTTCTTCAGACTCTGATGACATTGAGAGCATTAGCTCAGAGCAGGAGAATGTTACCTCAGGAAAGAAGAAAAAAGGTCAAGATAGGAAATAGTCCACAGCTACAACTCCCAGCAAGAAAAGCCCTAGGGATCACGGCCAAGCTCAAGCAAAAGAGGGTTATGCTGAGGAGGAGGAGGAAATGGATATGGAAGATTCTGACAAAGTGTCAGAGGGGGAGTTGGAAGAGGAGAAACCGAAGAAAAAATGGAAGAGGGAGGTAGTGAGAGTTGAGGAGACTAGAAATCAGAGGACGGATGTTATTCCTCTTCCCCTCTCCCCTGTCTAGTCTCAGCCTCCTTTGGAGGAAAAAGTGAATGTCATCACTAGTGAGAACAAGGGGGAAGTGCAGGTCAAAAATAGGAGAAAGGCCTGGAAAAATTTCAATGTGAGGACTACTACTATCGGGATTTTTTGGGAAGTTATGAACCCTCAGATCCTGGTGGACAACCTGGAGCAACCTAGGCTCAATGAGCTCATAGACCCAATTATCCTGGCCATTTTAGACAATGCAAGGGAGATTGGAATGAACCTTCTGAATAATGCCCGTAGTAGTATGATTGACAACTTTAGATCAATCAAATGGCTCTTCCATGAGCTGGAGGAAGTTAGAGAAAGGGTATCCCAGATGCAAATTATTAAGAATAAGACAGGTAATGATAGCTAGGAGGACCAGGATAATAGAGAAAGCTTAAATGAAAGGAGATTTAGAAATCTTGAAAGCTACAACCACAACCTGGCAAGTCAGATGATTTCTCTCCTGAGTTTGATGAATGACAACATCCAATCCCTTGCTGGTAAACTTAAGGACAGGGGCTTGCTGGTGGAGGAGGGAGGATAGAATAGGGATAAGGCAAGGCCGGATGATGACAAGGCCACAATCAGTACGTTCACCAATATGGATTAGGGCATTGAGAAGGTCCAGGATCAAATGGCAAAGAAGCAACGAAAGATAGTCGACGCAGCTTAGACTATGCAAGAAATGGAGAAGATAACTAAAGACTAGTTTTCTTGTCTTTTGTCTTTTTGTCTTCCTGGCTTTTGGCTTTTGGACAGGCTTTCTGTAGTCTATTTTAGTTTTTTTGTTTTCTAGCCTTTATGTGGGCCTTTGTTTTGGGCTGGGCCTTCGGGCTTTTTTTCAGCTGTTGGACCTCTATTTTGGCTGAGCTTCTTTTGCTTATTATCAGCCTTGTTTTTGTAAAACTTAAGGGTTTCAGGATCCCTTAAAACCTGTTTATCTTATCAAAAACAAGCTGTTGTAAATTCTTTAACAGGGTGCTTACTTTATTGTAAGTTAAAATCCTTTTACCAGGAACACTTCTAATAGGGTAAGATATAACAATCTTGTAAACCTTTAACAAGGTAGACCTTTCACAAGGTAGATCATATTTCATGATCAAACATTGTAACCTTCATTAGATACACTTTATTACTACAGTAGTGGATATTTGTGGGTGTCATCCCCACCCCAATTTTACCTTCTCATTGGAGGGTTTATGGTTAACCAAATATCTTGTGTCATACATGTGTTGAATGTTATTTGCTTTCATACAATGGATGAATATGTTTAGCTAGCTATTTTAGTTTACATGTACAATTGTGAGATGGATGTGTGGTGAAGGAATTTATGGTTAAATTTTTGAAGGATTGATTAACCTCCTACCTACCCCCTCTTAGAGTTTACTTTCCCTATTGTATTCCCAACGATTTGTGTCCTTTAAGATTATCCATAGTGTCTTGATGTTTGAGGAGTAAATTTGTCAATCTATAATCCCCATGATTTTCTCTTGAGTGAGTATCACAACTCCGCTACCAAATTGGGGGGGTGGGGGAGGGGGACGAGAGGGTCATGCTTTGTGTGTATGTGATGTGTATTTAATATATTGCTTTCATGTTGTTATCTTTATGTTGTGTAAACTTTCATAAAATATGTTTAGTAAAATTAATGACATAATAGGCTTATTTCTCTTGGGTTCCCTAGTGGGGTATTACATCTAGTATTAGATCTTGGGTTTTTATTTTTGGAACTATTAGAATTTGAATTTCCTTATAGATTACAAGTAGTCAAACTTGAATGACAAACATAGAAAACTTTGGTTGATTTTGGTATATCATTCACTTGATGTGATGTTGTAGTAAAATGACCACTAAAACTAGACCTATTGCTAGAGTTCCTATCTTAGGTCATGGTATGGTCTGTAGGAGAGGTAGAAATCACAACCCTCCTTTACCCACAAAGATGATATTGTGCAAGAAGAGAACAGAGAGGGAAATAGTAGTGGGTAGTATGTTGAATTAGAGGACCATAACACTAGGAAGTTACTACATTCTATCATGTAAAATACTTACATGTCCATGATAGATTTGATCATGAGGTATTGTACCATTCTAGCAATAGAGAGAGACCTAGATCCAGGATTCCTAGAAGTGGGCACACAAAGGATAGATGAGAGTCTATCAAATTTGCACAAATGAAATACCTCTTATGGATCAAGCCTCCTTCCTTTGGTGGCTTGGGTACTAGCTATGATACAAAAAATGGTATATCATGTTGGACAAGTTCTTTCCTATGTAGTACTTTGTGACCAACATAAAAGAAAGATTTTCTATCATGCACTTGAATGACTTGTAGAAAACTAGTGGAAGACTGAGGAAAATAAGCTTGGGTTAGATATAAAGAATATAACTTGGGGATAATTTATTGATAAATTTTGTGAGTGATTCTTACCATATTTTTGGCACCAATAAAGAGAAAATGAATTCCACAATCTGAAAAAACTTACTATGATCATTCAAGAGTATAAGTGCAATTTTTTTAGTACATGCCTAATGCAAGATACAATGATAGTTCACCCTTAATATGTTAGAGTAAATAATTATTTATTAATTATTTTTTGTGGATGTATGCTTAGTTGTCAACCTTATCTTCTAGCACTTTCCAGCTTGTTCTACAAGCTTCCTTGAGGCCTTTATATTTGGTCTCTCTCATTGTAAATTCATTCGTTCAAATAGCAATTTCATTTTCCTATTGTGAAATATTTTCTCATGTTGTTTGCTTCAAGCTCTTGCTCCTTTAGTTTTTCTTCAGCAAGCTATTTGCATGTAGGTGATCTTGGCAGACTGTGGAATTGGATTTCATCAACTCCTACATGCTATTAGAGCCTCTTTGTTGCTTCTTGGTTGAAGGATTTTTGAAGCCACAATTCAGAGACACAAACCCTAGTTTGTTTGTGCATTTTTCTTCAATCCAGGGGTAGAGTAATTTTTTGAAGAACTTTAGGACTAAATAGATTCTGCCATTAAGTTTAGAAGGCCTGTTATAGTCAAGATTCATATAAAATTTGCCAATTTTGGTGACAAGAGCTCGGGGAGACAAAAAAAATTAGTTTGGCCGGCCGTACTGACAGAGCGAAAAAAATTTTAAAAATCATTTCTAGCGCCATCGCACCACCACACCACTGCGGAGCCACTACCGTGTAGTCAGTGCGTAGCTCATGCACCAACCTAGCTGGTTGTACTACTATGGTGACACTAACGCTCAGTCATTGCCCTCCAGCCACTATGGCTCGGTGGTGCCCCTAGTTTCCTTCACCTCAACTCTACTCCACCAACGTTTGCCCCCTCTCCACCGCTCTGCTTTGCCTGACAGCACAGCAGCCTATGTGGACATTTTTAGTGCCACTTGGACCAATTTTAGAGTGCCACATGGAAGTGTGCCATGTTGGCATCTGGCACAGATGCCACATTGGCATCTGGCACAGATGCCACGTTGGCATCTGGCACAGATGCCACGTTGGCATCTACCATGTGGACCCTGCCATGTCACCTGGCCTAGTCAGCATTTGCCATGTGGCCCTTTTTTTTGCTATGATGGTTGTCTAGCCATCAAATTTATGCACCTATTTTTCTAATGTCAGCATGATGTCACACTACATCAACACCTTTGCAGGCTCTCTAGGGTCTTTTTTGACCTACTTGCAATTTTTTGGCCATAACTTGAGCGTACAGAGGTATTTTTCTAATCCAAAAAAAGCGTTGAAAAGTTGGTTTTGAGATAGAGACATTGGTGTAGATATTTTTAAGTTTTAATGTAGTTTTATTTCTCATTTTTGTAGTAGAAGTTTGAAGTTCTATTTTTCACTCTGACAAGTTTATCTTTAAGTTGATCAACGGTGGAATTTGAAAAGAGGAGTGATCCATGTGCACACATAAATCAACCAATAGAATATAAGTTGACTTGTCATATAAGACAAAAGTCACAAAGCCTTTTCTTTTAATTGCAAAATAGAAAAAAGACTTTATGTGTGCACTTTAAGTGGGTTAGAAGAATGGGGTCTTTTATTTAATTAAAAGGGGACATGTTCTTTTAATCAAATAATGAACTTAGGATAGCATAGTCAAACTATAGGTTATAATCAAATAAATTGATTATTAGCAATTTGGCTTAGGTAAGTGATTAAATTAATTTAGACAAAATGTTGAAAAGGGGGCTAATAGTCTAGATGACCATTTTTAGGTGATTACATTTGCCCCTCTTTGACTAATGCGTGATCGATCTGAGAACACATTATGTCAAAGAAAATCGAAGCCAAGTAGGCGATGATAGATATAGATGTCTAATTCTGAAGAGTGAAATGCAGAAATAGATAGCAAGTCCTAAATGCACAGCCTGATAGCAGTAGTACTGAACACTAGGAAGAGATGATGTTAGAATTCAAGAAGAATACTAACACTTAGAAAAGCAGATAGAGTGAGAGCAAGTGAGAAGATCAAACAAATGCTCCTAAGCAGTGATAAAGTATTTCTGCCCCCTCGAGATTGAAATTGAAATGAGGTAAGGGGGTGCAAAAACTGGCTAGAAATGAGAAAATTAGAATATAGCAATGTCCAAGATGACAGATAGATGATTAGAACCCAAGAATGACTATATAAAAAAACTGATAAAATGCCCCAGTTTGACTAGAGTTGACCTTGAAGGATATAACATAAAAATTAGGTCAAAACGAGTAGAAAGGTGATTTTAGACATGAAACAGTGAATTGAAGTAGATATGAAGTATGGAAATGATGAAGACATGAAGAAATGAAGATGCCCCAGTGATGATTCAGAGATTAGACCTCAAAAGGTCAGCTAACTGCTCAGAAGAAAGTAGAATTTTAAAAGACAATTTTGACCATCAAGATGAACTCGAATTTGGATTTTGATCCCGAAAATAAATCTAGGACGTCAAAATTATTTAAGAGGTCAAAACTTTAGATAATGTGATGACAAGATAGAAAAGAGATGAAGCGAAAGATTAAGAAGGTGAAAAGACATGAACAAGAAGAAAGTAAAGAAATATATGAAAGGAGTTAGCTGATATGTCCACAAAAAGATGAAGAGAGAGCTCTCCCCATATGCAAGAATGCAAGACTAAGCTATAAAATGAACCTAAAATGCAAGCTAATATGCAAAGTGGTTTACCAGCAAGAAGTGCATAACATTTAGACTCTTAATTTCATCATTGAGCATTTATTAGGGACATCATGAGATCATACAACCATCACTAGTATAACTATGAGGATATGAATATGATCAATATGAGATAGGTATGTGGAAATCCAATCTAAGCATCAGAGACATGTAAGTCAAGATAACTACACGATTAGATTCCCTAAGTTTAATTTAGCAAGATTACACCTGTATCAAGGCATAAGCGCCGGGATAAACCCTGAGTGCGGTCTTGCAAAAACAATCAAGGATGATACATTTATAAGTCAAAGTGTTGAATAGGACAAGCATGAATGCTTACAACACTATAGACAAACAAAAGTATACCCACAAGCAGAAATCAAGAAAATATGTCCCATGCCCCCAGTCTTCTAGTCAATGACATCCTTGAAAGACTATTAGGGAGGGAACACCTGGCAAAGAAATCATCATAGACAGCACACAAAGTAGATAAAGATCAGCATAGCTCAGTCGTTTAAGTGTTAAAGTGTGTGTGTGTAAGTCACTTGGCCATTTCTTCCAGACTTGATTCTGATAGTGAGATATCGCGACATTGGAGACCGTAGGTAAACTATCTGTAAAGTGTTAAAAAACACTTGATGTCAAAGTGGGGGAAGTGTTGAGAAAAACTATTTTGTGAGTTGTCAAAGAAACCCTAATCCACAAGAATACCTCAATAGGCTAAGTAGCTATGCCCCCAAGATGAGGACAAGAAACAATTCCAAGCTAGGAAATGTGTAGCAAAGTGGATGATTGAGATTGATAGACATAGGTGCAAGGGTTTCAAGTAGCGCCTGTTTCCAGGTTTTCACCACTTTGACAGATTTTTTTTTTTTTTTTTTTTTTTTTTTTTTTTTTTTTTGGTGATACATCAAAGTGAGGTTTTCACTAAGATGATCATTTTTTCAGGACATTTTCTGATTTTTAAGATTTTTTCAGACTCATAGATGTATACAAGATAGCTGAGCAGCAAGCCTCTAAGTATAGAACTTCTTCAAGTGTAGGATGTTGATAGGTTCTGCAAGTTCTTCACCCTCTGAAGTAGACAACTGGTAAGCACCAGACCCAAATGATGTTGTGATAATGTAAGGACCTAACCAGTTAGGTTCAAATTTCCCTTTCTGTTCTCGATTTTGCTGATTTTTGGGATTCTCTCTAAGCACGAGTTCACCAACTTGGAACTCACGGGGGTGAACCTTTTTGTTATATTGTGTAGACATGCGCTTCTAATAAGCTCTCATGTGATCAAAAGCAGCCTTGCGCCGTTCATCCAGAGTCTCTAATTCCTGTACTCTCATAGCTCTATGGTCTTCATCGGTTATTAACCCATGTAAGGCGATGCGCAAAGAAGGTATTTCGACTTCTAATGGGAGAACAGCCTCAGAGCCATAGACTAGAGAAAAGGGTGTAGCCCCTGTAGGAGTACGAATAGAGGTTCTATAGGCCCAAAGTGCTGAATTTATTTGCAAGTGCCAATCTTTCCCAGACTTGTGAACTGTGCGGTGTAGGATTTTCAGCAGCATTTTATTAGAGGCCTCAGCTTGGCCATTCCCTTGGGGATAGTAAATGGAAGACCAGTGTTGCTTAATTCCAAACTTTTTGCACAGTTGTTTTAAGTCTTTATTTTTGAATTGTCCTCCATTATCTGTAACAATAGAGGATGTAATCACCTAAAAATGGTCATCTAGACTATTAGCCCCCTTTTCAACATTTTGGCTAAATTAATTTAATCACTTACCTAAGCCAAATTGCTAATAATCAATTTATTTGATTATAACCTATAGTTTGACTATGCTATCCTAAGTTTATTATTTGATTAAAAGAACATGTCCCCTTTTAATTAAATAAAAGACCCCATTCTTCTAACCCACTTAAAGTGCACACATAAAGTCCTTTTTCTATTTTGCAATTAAAAGAAAAGGCTTTGTGACTTTTGTCTTATGTGACAAGTCAACTTAAATTCTATTGGTTGATTTGTGTGTGCACATGGATCACTCCTCTTTTCAAATTCCACCATTGATCATCCACCATCTTCATCTTGATCTCTACCGTCCATACATCTTTAAAAGGGAGAGAGCTTTCCCCCTCAAAATCCATTTTTGAATATTGTTATGCTGCAGGTTTTCTAACAGGTTTCTTTGGAGCTTTGTGGAGAACTTCTATTTCTTGTCTACATTCTCTCATACCATAGCATCTTAGCTTAGCTTTCATTTTTACATGTAGCTTAATCTCACATAGCTTAATAATGGTATTGTAACACTCTCATACATGTTTTAGCATAGCTGCATTTTGCATTATCATCCTAGTTTAGTTTTCATACTTGCATTGCATTCTTGAAGGATTCCTTGAAGATATTTGCACTCTTGCTCTTGTCTCAAAGAACCTCCCGTTGCATGGTTTACTAGCAAGAAGTACATTTCCAAGGCTTGGCTGAGAGCCTTCATGCTGAAATACTAACTCCTTGCACTCCGTGGATAGGGAGCTCTAAGTCGGCATCCAAGCATTCCAACTCATGGAATCGTTTGGATAGAAGGGTTTAGAGTGTGACACAAATCGAGTGTACATTTTTGGCGCCCACCGTGGGGCTTGAATCAAATTTTCAGCTCCATTTGCTTTCATTTCTTATCTCTGGTTTTTTACAGCAGCATATTGGGTCTAATCAAATGCTTTTGTAGAATTTTCACTTTGGTTTTAAGGCCAAGCCATAAGTAAATTGGTTTGAAGGCCAAAAACTTAGTTGGTTTAAAGATTTGATCATATCTTTTAAACCGCTTAGAATTTGGTTCTGAAATTTTGTGTGCAGGTTGCGTATATGCTCAAAATGTCTCAGTCCAATTTTCAGAGCATTTTGACATGATTTTTGGAAGTTATGATATTTTCTTTATTTTTCATAAAAAGCCGTTTTTGATCGCAAATCAGCGCATTTTTTGAAAAAACTTACATTTTCAGAAATCTTTTTGAATTTTAATGGGGGTTCTTTCTTTGTGTTTTTAATTTTGAGATCGTATTAAGGATAAAAAATTCGATTTGATAAATTTGGCCTGTTTTGACAAAATCAATCTCTAGGGAGCAAATGAAGAGATTTTTTAAAATTTCTTGCATTTTTGGAAAGCTCTCTGATTTTTAACAGGGGTCTCTTTTTTTCATTTTCATTTTTGGATACGAAATCATAGCAAAAAAGTTCAATCTTGTTGACTAGGTCAAAACCAAAGAGTAAAAATGAAAGCATTTGTGATTAACTTGCACTTTCTTTGCATGTACTTGGTTGGAGGATAAATTAGATTTTTGAAGCAACTCACCACTTTTTATTGCAGATTTTTATGTTATTTCACACTAAATTTTGTTGCTAACAAGTTGTGATTTCAGGTTGCCATCCTTGTGAAAAAGATTGAAACATTGCATAAAAAGAACGCATGTCAAAGCTTCAAATGCACAAGGGCTACTAACATTGTTTGCAGGGCTGCCCAAAGCATAAAAACCCAAAATTTATTGCTTTTTAGTTTTTATGTGCGGCATATACTAGTTGTTTATTTTTAGGCACATTAAAACTTACAATTGGGATCTTTTGGTGATAGGAGAGTATGCTCTTCACCCTTGTGGTGAATCAGAAATCTTGACTTACCATTTGGTTTCAAGAGTAAGAGGCAATTGAATCTTCTTGGCGTGTTTGGGAGAAAACAATTGGAATAGGAGAGTATGCTCTTCACCTTTGTGGTGAATCAGAAATCTTGACTTTCGAAAGTTGATCCACTCTTTGTGTAGTTAGAATCCTTTAGAGGGCCTGCTCTCAGACAACCTGAGAGGAACGACCCAAGTGGGAACAAGCCGATTACCTGGCTCTTCCAACCCACTATAAACTCAAGGCTATCAAGGACACAAAACCTTGGTAGACATAGTGTTTATCTTCGTCTAGTGTGATCGCTTATGGGATTTCGACCATAGGGAGATCACTAGGCAAGAATGCTTAAGGTACTCTTGTGATCGCGAGATCGGTTACTCATCGCAAGGTGAGGTGTCCCGTAATTGGGAGCAAGAGGAACACTATGAACGGAAGCCCTATCTAAACACCCTAAGTTAGTAACTACCCTTTTTAGCCACTCAACTTCTTGGTGCAAGGATTGATCCTAGTGGACTACCCGGATCACCCCAAGATTTTACACTCACCATCTGTGTTCCCTTGGTTATGCTTATGGCATTTCCATGACAAAGCCAATATCTCTTGTGGGAAACCACTTGGTGTGAGGCAAAGGAGCATCAAGTGTGGGCCAAGATGTTGAGTAATGAATCATGTCTTTTAGGTAGATATTGCTTGATGTGTTCTCGAATGTGGTATACTTGTGAAAATCTTTTGAACATACACATGACGATAATTATAGGAAATTCTTTTGAGACCTCAGATATGCTTGTATCATGCAAGGTTGCTTTGTCCCTTGCTTGATTGTTTGAAGAATACTCCATGTGTCACTATCTTGCTTGGAAAGAAATTGCTTTTGAACATCAAACTTGCTATGCTATCAACTATTGTCAAACTTTGTCAACCAAGTCAAAATATCAAATGCAAACATTTTCTTGTGTTGCTTGCTAAGGGGAGTCTCATCATTTGACTTTGATTTGCTATGTCTCTAGTTTTTTAACATGCTTAAAGTGGTTCTTTGGTCTTAGTGCTCTTGGTCTTTTTGTCTTCATGGTCTATGCATGCTTGCTAGTTATCCTTTTGCTAAAATGGTTACCTTGATTTCTTGACTACACTCTTGGGTTGGAGAGTTGTTCACTTGTCACCCCACTTGCTCTATCTATTTGGCTATTTTGGCATCTTGCCTAGCTATTGACTTGAGTCATTCATGTCGTAAGTTTCTTGGACATATTGTTTGACAAGTCACTTTAATCTCTCTCTACTATCTTGGAAAGTGAACACTCTACCTCCTATAGTTTCAAAATCAAGTTATCTTCTAAGCTCTTTTATGCTTGGCTTTGCATCTAAAACTATGGCATTCAAAGCTTGTGCTATCAAATCTAGGCCAAATCTAGATGATCATGATATCCTCCATGTCACTAAAGAGTTTCAAGTTCTATATGCACAATACAAAGAACTAGAAGAGACAAATGATCTTTCTTACCTTCATTTCTCTAAGCGCATGAAAAAAATGAAGTCTAAACTTGAGAAAATGTTAGAGGAGAAGATTGCATCATTACATGAATCTTCCTTAAGGTCTTTAAATGCATATAAGTCACCTTCTTTGAGGTCATCTTCCTCTTCTAGGTCTACATGCTCTACTTCAAGACATCAAATGTCTTCATCTTCTAGATCTAAAGACCTCTTTAGAGGTCAAGCAAGTGATACCTACTTTGAGCCTATTCCAAAATTTCATGATGGACCTATCTTTGACCAAGATAATGATGAAGACATGAATGCATTCTATTCACTTGAGAAACAACAAGAAGATCCTAGACATACTTCTAATAGAACTTTTGCTCCCTTGGAAGATTCTTATGATGACACTTTGCAAAAACTTCTTGGCAATAAGATCATCATGTTACCTAAGTCTAGCTCATATGGAAATCCATTCTTGGATACCTATTGTGCCTATCATCAATCTAATGACCACGCTACTTTTGATTGTATAGAGCTGAAACATAAAATCCAAGATCTCATTGATGATGAGATTGTTGATCTTGGAACCTCTAGTGACTCATGTGGTGAAGATACTTCTCTTGAGCAAGATTACATTGATGAACCTATGTCTAGTAGTGGCTCCATTACATCTTCCACTTCTTCCAACACTCATGCATCTCCCAACACTTCAAATCTTTCCAACATGCCTCCATCAAATAAAGAACCTAATGCTTTCCACATTGACTACGCATATCCTCAAGGGCTACCTCTAAAAGAAACTCAAGCTAACCTTCACTTGGCTGCAAACCTTTTCCATGCTACTAATCCTAAACATCCTCAACCTTCATGCACTACTATGCCTAATCCAAGCACTACTCCATTCACTCTTCATCCTCCCTTGTCCTTAGAAGTGGCTCCATGTCAAGAGGACTCTCAAAAAGAAAAAACTATAAATGCCAAGAAATATCAAGATCAAGCACCCTTTCATCTCTTTCAAGATTTTTCCACTCCATATCGTATATCTTTTCCACCTCCTAAGTATGATGAAGATACCACTTCCATTATCTCCCTTGAGCTTACTGAAAATTATGAGAAAAGTTCTCTTCATATGCTATCCAAAGCTACTTGTCAAGATGAAAGCATCCCCTCATGTTCTACTTCTCCATATCCACTTCAAAATTGTGCTCAAGATTCAAGTGCTCCTATCAAAGCTACTCATGAGTCTATTGATGGCTTTGACTATGTTGCTCACTCTAAAGATGTTGATATCCCTTCCCACTATCCATTTGCATCTTCTAAATCTATCCTTGGTCCTTATCCATCTAAACTAAAGCATTCAAACCTTCCATCCATAGTGGGGCCTTATCTTCCTCCATCTCCTACATTCACTCATAGCTCATTCCCTAGATCTCCTATATTACCTCAAGATCAACAAAGACACTCATCCTTGATGACTTTTCACCCATCTATACATCTAAACCAATCATATCATCTTTATTCATCCACAAATCCCAAGTCCTTTGGAAGTGAGAATAAACATAAGAATCCATTGAAAAAGAAAGATCACTATGTCCCATCTAATAGACATGTGAATGCTAAGAAGGAGAATGCACAAAAGAGACCACAAAGGTCCACTATTAAAAAAGCTAAATCAAAGAAAATATGGGTTCCTAAACCCATTATTGAAGAAATGTGTTTTGAAGTATCCAAAAGAAAATCTAAAGCTATATGGATTCCCAAGTCTCTTTTAAAAGACTTGAATATTGAAAATACTTCAAAGTTGACATTCAAGCTTCCAAAGGCTTCCATTCCATCTTCTTTCAAAAATCTTTCTAAAAATATTCCAAAGCCTTCCACTCCACTTTTTTCCAAATCTCTTCTACCACCTCATACATCTAAACCTCAAGCTACTTCATCCATGATTCCTCCATCATTCCAATACCCTTCAAGGTGTGTGTCAACGTTGATCTTGTCCAATATTTCAACTACCCTCATGAAATCCTCTAAAGCTTACACTAACTTTCTATACATGAACTATTATCCTCCATATACTCTTCCTACTACCATTTCTCTTTCATCACCCTATCAACATCTTTGAGCATACCTTTCTATGGTCTTGGCTTATCATGACTTATCTTTCCTATAGGAGCACTATCTACATTCAAAAAAGCTTGAGCTCTTTCTAAAAATTCAAAAAAAAAAAGAAAAAAGAAAAAAATGAAAAAAATTGAAAATGTGCCTTGGTGAAAACCACTTCTTGTGGCACCTTGGTAGCAAAAGTAAAGAGAAATAAATGCATCCTATGGTGAAAACTACATCTTGTGGTACCTTGGATAAGTACCATGATGAAAACCTGGCAAACAGGCATCAAGCATAATTCTTCCATCATCCATCTATCCCCTCTTCTCTCTTTGATCTGGACAATGTTGAGCTATCTTTGCATATTGGCTATCTTATCCACGAGATTTTCTATTGTGCTCTCCCATTCACTCATAGCCTCCATCTTGAGCTTTATTCTTATTGCTCTATCCCATTGCTATACTATCTAGTTGACCCCTTGGTCTTGATCATAATAAATAAAACTTGGTTCTCATAGGTCTCTTGACATGTCTACTCTTTTGGACTACATGCTTCATGCTTTCTCACTTGTTGGCTTCACTACTTATCCTACATGCTATCTTGCTCATTTCTTCCATTGCTTATCCAAAATATGCTTCATATGACTATTTCACCTCTTTCCCTAGCTTGGGTACTCTTGAGGAGTGCGTCCTTGAGGATCACTTTCACTTGCTTCATACTCCTTTCTTATCCATCTTTGTCTATCCACCAACTTTCTGCTCCATAATGTCCTACACCTTGCTAGACATTGGGAGAAAATGATGTGATCTTGCTTGAGAACTAGTGATCTCTAAATTATTATAAAAAATTCAAAAAATCATATATGATGCTGAAAAAATCCTAAAAATCAGAAAATGTCTTGAAGAAAAGATCTTCTTAGTGAATACCTAGCAATAGGCACTTTGATGTATCACCAAAAAAATAAAAAATATAAAAAATACAAAAATTTGAAAAAAGCCTTGAAAAAAAAGAAAAAATCTGTCAAAGTGGTGAAAACCTAGAAACAGGCACTACTTGAAACCCTTGCACCTATGTCTATCAATCTCAATCATCCACTTTGCTACACATTTCCTAGCTTGGAATTGTTTCTTGTCCTCATCTTGGGGGCATAGCTACTTAGCCTATTGAGGTATTCTTGTGGATTAGGGTTTCTTTGACAACTCACAAAATAGTGTTTCTCAACACTTCCCCCACTTTGACATCAAGTGTTTTTTAACACTTTATAGATAGTTTACCTACGGTCTCCGATGTCGCGATATCTCACTATCAGAATCAACTCTGGAAGAAATGGCCAAGTGACTTACACACACGCACTTTAACACTTAAATGACTGAGCTATGCTGACATTTATCTACTTTGTGTGTTGTCTATGATGATTTCTTTGCCATGTATTCCCTCCCTAATAGTCTTTCAAGGATGTCATTGACTAGAAGACTGGGGGCATGGGACATATTTTCTTGATTTCTGCTTGTGGGTATACTTTTGTTTGTCTATAGTGTTGTAAGCATTCATGCTTGTCCTATTCAACACTTTGACTTATAAATGTATCATCCTTGATTGTTTTGCAAGACTGCACTCAGGGTTTATCCTGGCGCTTATGCCTTGATACAGGTGTAATCTTGCTAAATTAAACGTAGGGAATCTAATCGTGTAGTTATCTTGACTTACATGTCTCTGATGCTTAGATTGGATTTCCACATACCTATCTAATATCGATCATATTCATATCCTCATAGTTATACTAGTGATGGTTGTATGATCTCATGATGTCCCTAATAAATGCTCAATGATGAAATTAAGAGTCTAAATGTTATGCGCTTCTTGCTGGTAAACCAAATTGCATATTAGCTTGCATTTTAGGTTCATTTTCTAGCTTAGTCTTCCATTCTTGCATATGGGGAGAGCTCTCTTTCTTCATCTTTTTGTGGACGTATCAGCTAACTCCTTTCATATATTTCTTTACTTTCTTCTTGTTCATGTCTTTTCACCTTCTTAATCTTTCGCTTCATCTCTTTTCTATCTTGTCATCACATTATCTAAAGTTTTGACCTCTTAAATAATTTTGACGTCCTAGATTTATTTTCGGGATCAAAATCCAAATTCGAGTTCATCTTGATGGTCAAAATTGTCTTTTAAAATTCTACTTTCTTCTGAGCAGTTAGCTGACCTTTTGAGGTCTAATCTCTGAATCATCACTAGGGCATCTTCATTTCTTCATGTCTTCATCATTTCCATACTTCATATCTACTTAAATTCACTATTTCATGTCTAAAAATCACCTTTCTACTCATTTCGACCTTATTTTTATGCTATATCCTTCAAGGTCAACTCTAGTCAAACTGGGGCATTTTATCAATTTTTTTCTATAGTCATTCTTGGGTTCTAATCATCTATCTGTCATCTTGGACATTGCTATATTCTAATTTTCTCATTTCTAGCCAATTTTTGCATCCCCTTACCTCATTTCAATTTCGATCCCGAGGGGGCAGAAATACTCTATCATTGCTTAGGAGCATTTGTTTGATCTTCTCACTTGCTCTCACTCTATCTGCTTTTCTAAGTGTTAGTATTCTTCTTGAATTCTAACATCATCTCTTCCTAGTGTTCAGTACTACTGCTATCAGGCTGTGCATTCAGGACTTGCTATCTATTTCTGCATTTCATTCTTTGGAATCAGATATCTATATCTATCACCGCCTACTTGACTTTCTATTTTCTTTGACATAATGTGTTCCCAGATCGATCACACATTAGTCAAAGAGGGGCAAATGTAATCACCTAAAAATGGTCATCTAGACTATTAGCCCCCTTTTCAACATTTTGGCTAAATTAATTTAATCACTTACCTAAGCCAAATTGCTAATAATCAATTTATTTGATTATAACCTATAGTTTGACTATGCTATCCTAAGTTTATTATTTGATTAAAAGAACATGTCCCCTTTTAATTAAATAAAAGACCCCATTCTTCTAACCCACTTAAAGTGCACACATAAAGTCCTTTTTCTATTTTGCAATTAAAAGAAAAGGCTTTGTGACTTTTGTCTTATGTGACAAGTCAACTTAAATTCTATTGGTTGATTTGTGTGTGCACATGGATCACTCCTCTTTTCAAATTCCACCATTGATCATCCACCATCTTCATCTTGATCTCTACCGTCCATACATCTTTAAAAGGGAGAGAGCTTTCCCCCTCAAAATCCATTTTTGAATATTGTTATGCTGCAGGTTTTCTAACAGGTTTCTTTGGAGCTTTGTGGAGAACTTCTATTTCTTGTCTACATTCTCTCATACCATAGCATCTTAGCTTAGCTTTCATTTTTACATGTAGCTTAATCTCACATAGCTTAATAATGGTATTGTAACACTCTCATACATGTTTTAGCATAGCTGCATTTTGCATTATCATCCTAGTTTAGTTTTCATACTTGCATTGCATTCTTGAAGGATTCCTTGAAGATATTTGCACTCTTGCTCTTGTCTCAAAGAACCTCCCGTTGCATGGTTTACTAGCAAGAAGTACATTTCCAAGGCTTGGCTGAGAGCCTTCATGCTGAAATACTAACTCCTTGCACTCCGTGGATAGGGAGCTCTAAGTCGGCATCCAAGCATTCCAACTCATGGAATCGTTTGGATAGAAGGGTTTAGAGTGTGACACAAATCGAGTGTACAGCAATTTTTTGGCCATAACTTGAGCGTACAGAGGTATTTTTCTAATCCAAAAAAAGCGTTGAAAAGTTGGTTTTGAGATAGAGACATTGGTGTAGATATTTTTAAGTTTTAATGTAGTTTTATTTCTCATTTTTGTAGTAGAAGTTTGAAGTTCTATTTTTCACTCTGACAAGTTTATCTTTTGCATCCCATCTCCATTTTTTGAAAACGTTATATTTTTGGAAAGTTGGTTTTGTCATCTTTTCAAAAATGTTATCATTTTATTCAAATTTTGCCCCATGCTCTTTCTATCATATTTTTGGCATTTTTTCTCTATGGTGGATATCTTGGGTGTTCCAGGTCCAAGGATCATTTTCATAGCATGGGATCTTTTGTTTTGGATTGTATTATCTTTTGTATTAGTTTTTTTTCCTTTTTTGATCATTGTAGCTATCATTTGTAAGCATCTTTACGTAAATTTACTAAGATAAAGTGCCACTCTTGCATTTCAGGTTCATGAATGTTGTTTTGAGACAGTTGTACTTGCACTTTTTTATAAAGCACCATGGGGGGATAGTTGTTTATCACTTTTGTGCCCTCTTTTTTTTTTGCCCCATGCAGAGTCGGTGTGACCGTGCCTTTATAGGTGTTTGTATCCCTTCAAATCTCTCATCATTCTTGGTTCTTTCTGCAAAGGATTTTGGCCCACCTTTTCAATTTCTTGTCATTTCACCTTGTCTACATTAAGGGGGGATTATTCTATTGTTCTAATGCTTCCTTGGTTCAATGGTTTGATAGTGTGAACTATGTATTCAATACATGATCCTATATATTAGGCGATTATAGTGGCTAGCTTCCTATGCATTTCGGTGAGATAGATCATCTACCATATAGACACACTCAGTTCATGCCTTACTCTTCCATGGAGGTTCTTCAGATCAATAGTTTATTTCTGATGATAGAATTTGCGGCTTCTTCATGCTTCAGTGATGCTCTTCATGATCTTCTCTTTGTTCTTGTTTTGTGGGACATTCCTCTAGTTGGAGGCTTCTTCAGTCCTTCACTAGATTTTCTTACCTCTTTTTGGGGGAGGGTTTTTCCCATGGGGTTTTCCCTCTTTCCCCATTTTTAGTGGTTGCATTTCTTTGTAGTTTACATGGGTACCTAACATGGCCTTGTTGTTGGAACCCATTTTACATTACATCTTAGTTTTTGTGAGCTTAAGGAATTCCCCTAAGTTGCACTTAAAGGGGGTATTAGAGTAAATAATTATTTATTAATTATTTATTCTTTTACTTAATTTTACTTAGTTTAATGCATTTATTTATTATTTGTAGTCTAGGAGTTGTTGACAACACAGGAGTTTGTTCCTATCTAAGTCATACTTATCCTCTCACCTTGTTCGAGGATATTCCACCTTTTGTGGATGTATGCTTAGTTGTCAACCTTATCTTCTAGCACTTTCTATCTTGTTCTACAAGCTTCCTTAAGGCCTTTATATTTGAGCTTTCTCATTGTATTTCTCAACTCATTGTAAATACATTTTTCTTGTTTGCAATATCTTCTCTTTCAAGTTTGTTTAGTATTTTTTCAAGCTCCACCTCTTCCTTCTTTGGTTTCCCTTCGACAGGTTATTTGCATGCAGGTGATCTTAGCAAGCTATGAATTTGGATTTCATCAACTTCTACATAATAATCCAACACTTCATTCGTGAGCTTAACAATTATATCATTGGGGGAGTTAAGGTGTTTCAACCTTAAGACCCTCAAATATATTGTTCATCAAGCCACACTAGTAAAATAAAACATTACTTTGGGACACAATGGTTTTGTGGGAACACTGACTAGTGGACCTACACCTTTAGGGTCTAGAGGAAATTAGAATTAGGTAGTGAGTAGTGGAAATAAGCCCCATTTATTTAGGGGAAATTATGGATAGCAGCATGTGACATCCTATTCTTCATCTTAGAGTAGTGGTAGTGGTTCTTGTTCTATGAACTTCTGTGACTCTTAGTGCATCAAGTGCCACCAACACAATGAGCCTATATAGAGTACTCATTCTTTTTTTAGTAGAGGTGGGCATATTTATTCTAGTGCACCACCTTTAGGTAGGGATTTGTTTCAGGTACTATTGCTTCTCTTGTGGATGATTTTGGAATGTCACAACCAACTACCCTTAGCATACTTTCCAATTTATGGGTTAGATGCCCAAAACATATGAGCCTAAAGTGGGTTATTTTGGAAGATCACATAGAGTTTTGTAGTGATAGAGAATCACTAAGTTGAGAATCATGTTACTCTTGCTGAGAATTCGGGTGTTATCAAAGGTACATTTCTCTCTATCTTATTTGACTCAAGTTCTATAAACTCATTTATATCTCCCTTCATAGTAGATAAATTTGAGCTAGTGGCACTAAAAAAGATATAGCTTAGCAAGTAGACTTAGCCTCAAGAGAAAAGGTATCCATAGATTCTCTAGTACACAAGTGTAAGTTGAGACTAGGATAATTCATTAGTATAGTTGATTTTCATGGGATTCATCTTGGATCATATGATATTGTGCTAGGTATGGATTAGCTAGGCTTACATGGAGATATAATTTATTGTAGAAAGAAGATCATTGTGAGGATCATGAGGGAAAGGATACTAAGATTATGGGAATTTAGTGACCTATATATCTTCGTATGATCTTTGCAATGAAATTTATGTGAAGCATGCAAAGTGTTTATCAAGTATTTTCTATATTTGTGAGTGTACTTGAGATTGGTTTGAAGTGTTTAGTTTCATTATATTGATGGATACTACTACAAGTTTTTTTAGAAATTCTCTGAAATTTCATTTCCTATCACTTCCCTCTAGAGAAAGGAGAAGAATTTTATTTTGATAGAGAAGTGTAAAGAGCCCTAGAAACTCAAGGAGAGTTTTAACTATTACACCTATTTTAGCAGTACCTTACCCATTATTTGATTTTATAGTGTTCGTAGATACTTCCCTAGAAGGGATTGGAGCAATCCTTATGCAAGAATGATGTATGGTTGCTTATGGGTCTCAAAAACTAAATTATCATGAGCTAAAGTATCTCACAAATGATCTTGAGTTAGAAGCAGTTGTTCATACCTTGCTTAGATGGAGACACCTTATCTTGGTGAATCATTTTGAGATGCATAGAAAATATCGTAGTTTATAGTATATATTTTTCCAACCTAATTTAAATACTTGGCAAGCTTTATGAATGGAGTTTGTGAGTAAGACTTTGAGGATAAGTACATCCAGAGAAAGGAAAATAGAGTAGTTGGAACTTAGAATTCCAGAGACATGAGATATCAATATTGACTCTTACTATGGATTTGAAGGGTCATATAATTCAGGTACTTCTTATAGATACTTGGTATCATGAAGTGAGTGCAGAGATTGAGTTAGGTAGACCTTTGGAGGGAAAATTCTTAGGGTATTAATTTGATTTAGATGGTGTTTTACATCACATGGGCTAGATATATGTAGCACCATTAGATGATCTTCATACAGTGATCCTATCTAAGTCTCATCATGCACCTCAACACATCCAAGTGGTAAAAATATGTGTGTGGACTTACGATAGTTTAAAGTATTTGTTGGTATAAAGTGTGATATTTTTTATTTTGTAGCTAGGTTCGTATAGTGTCAAAAAGTTAAGAATAGCAACATCTAGCAAGGTTCTCATATGCTAACCTTATTCCTTTATGCAATTGGGATATTATTTATATGGATTTCATTATGGGGCTTCCTATGACTCCATGTAGACACAATTCTATCATGGTGATTATTGATCGACTGACTAAGGTGGTACACCTTTCATCAATGAGATCATTCTCTATAGAATCTTCAATAACTAGAGTCTTTATGTAAGACATTGTGAGACTACATGGTATTTAATGAAAGATCATTTTGAATAGGGATCATGTATTCACATCTTCATTTTTTACTTCTTTGTAGAACGATTTTGGAGCACACCTAATTTTAGCTCAATGTATCACCCTCAGACTGATGGTTAGAGAGAGAGAGAGGTAATCAATTATTGGATGATATGTTGAGGATGTAAATCATGAACTCATACACTCATTGAGAGGACTATTATACTTGGTTGATTTGCCTCTAATAACAGATATAATAGTTTGATTAGGATGCAAGCTTTTCAGACATTTTATGGTCATCCTTGTTATACACATCTGAGTTGGATTATATGCTAAAAATGTGAGCACACTTGTCTAAACCCTTCTATCCAAGGAATCCAATGGAAATAGGGTTCTGAATGGAGGCTTATAGATCTCTCTCCATGATGTACAACAATCCAAATAGTATGATGATGGTGGCTCTCAAATGAACCTAAGATAGGAGACCCTTGCAAGGTGTTGTTAGAGTAATAAAGTATTTTCTTATTAATTAAATTATATTGATTTAATTAATAAGTCACTTATTATCTCTAGTTTACTTAAGCTAAAATTTGGGCATATATTAATTAATTCTTTTATTAATTATTATCATGCAACCTATGTTAGTTAGTTGTTAGGATTTTGATCTCTTTTATAAGGATTGATCTCTTTGTAATTTATTCATTCAAGTTTTATAATAGCAATCTCTCTCTTTTCTCATCAAGAATGTCTCACCTATGGATCTGGGAATTCCAAGCTCCATAATTTTTGCTTCTCTTTTTCTGTGATAGATGTTTGCATGCAGATAATTCTAGGGAGTTGTGGGGTTGATCTATAATGAAATTCAACATGGTATCAGAGCTTCAGATCTTCATGCCATGTTCTATTTATGAGAAGTTTGGCTTGGCTTTCAGATCTGTGTTTTTTCTTTTAGTGTGTTTAATTTTTTAGAGTTATTTTTTATTGCATCTAGAGGGTCACTCTTTTTCAGTGCATGTTGAGCTGAAATAGATCTCATTGTTGAGCTTAGGGCGCCCAAAAACCCCTATTTTCATATAAATTTTGTCCAATTTGGACATAGTTGGAATTTGAGGCAAACAATATTCCTTTTAGATTTGGCCACATTTCCCAAGGCAATGCTTTTGTATTTTTGAGAATTATCGGCTTGAAAATTAAGGTTTTTTGGCATGGAAATTGAGATTTTCTTCTTAAAAATCAAGATTGTTTGGCCAAAATCAAGATTCCCATGTGAAAATTGAGATTTTTTGCATGCAAATTAGGGCAATTTAGCACATAATTTAAATTGATTTGGCATGAATCCTAAGGTAATTTCTAATAATGGTGGACACACTTCCCAAGGTATTTTGGTACACATCCTAAGGCAGTGTTTTTTTTCCATGAAATTTTTATAAAAGTCGATTTGTAATAAAGTTTAATGTTTTCATTTTCTATAAGTTTTCCAAATGATAAAGGTTTCAAGATAAGATCAAGTGCAAAGGCAGTTTCTATCTCCTAGTTAAACATTCATAATTCCTTATAACTATATATTTCTTTGAGTATAATAATAGGATTCATATGAATAACCACTTTGTTAATTCAGTACCAAAACAATCTGTATTAAATGATATTATAATTCCAATTATAATAAGAATAAAAAAGAAATTCATATTTAAAACATATATATTAATGTCCAAATACTAAACAAAATAAATAGTTAAATTTAATTTAAATATTTCTATAATTAAAAATTTTATTAAATAATTAAATATTCAAATAAGTTTTAAATTAACTAACACTTAAATTTATTAAAACCTATCTTTAACTCATTTAAATGAAAAACAAGATTATTTTTAAAATTATATAAAAACAATATTAAATAAACCTTTTTTTTAGAGAAAAATAAATCTAAAAAAAAAAATTTAACCCTTTTTGAAAGGGCGCCAGCCAACAACTTGTCAATACAGTTGTAGCTACCAAGGTAGCCATAGCTACCAAGGCAACCGCTACACTACCTAAGGTAGTTGTTATTGTCTTTGGCAGCCTCAACTTGTGTTCTGATGGGGAAAGAGAAAGGAAGGGGGTGGTGTAATGGCCTGCCTCCTCAATTTTTTTTAACTAATATATATTTTTAAAAGCATAAACCAAAGCTCCCTATAAAATTGATTTATAATTAATTGCAATTACCATAGTAATTTTTCAATTACTACGGTAAATGTACATTCTTCTAATATATTTCCATGATAGATCTAATAGGGCAACATAATTGAAACAACCAAATTTAATAATTAAATCTAGTTTTTTTCTTTTTTTCAACCCTATCACGATCTCAATTTTTCTAAAACATTCCAATTTTTCCAATAATAATTTTATTTGACTTCTTTCACACTCAATTCAATAACAAATAACAAGATTCCTCAACACAAAGGTTTCAACCAGAATCGATCTTTGAAAAATAAGATCTACAATCAAACACAAAGCAGACAGAGAGAAAATTCAATACAATCTACTATGATAATTTCAACAAACTTCCCACCTCGATCCAATGCTAACCAGATGAACATTTGGAAATTGCAAGAATTCTCATCTCTTGAAACCCTTTCCAGAAATTTGCTTCTCCAAACTTATGTGTGGAGAAATGAGCTCTAAATTCTTGATAAAGAGTGTTCTCCTTTAGGATTTCAATTTTATAAACACCCAAACCCTTTTTCTTTATTATTTTAATTTTATGTGCAAACTTTTTGCATTTTAAAATAAACTTTATTTAATTTATTCTCTCTTGCTTTTATTAAATAACAAGACACATTTTAAAAGTATATTTAGTAATTTAAATAATAATAATATTTAGAATTTATTATAAAAATGAAACTCCTAAATTAATTATAATTAAATTAAATAAATATAACTATGCCAAATTAGAACTTTAATTAAATCTTTTAAATTTAAAGCTTTTGTTTAATTAATTTCTTAATTAATTTAATAAGTAAAAATTGATTTCTCTTTTAAAAATTTTGGTAAATTAAATCATTTAATATTCTCTTAATTTGATTTAATTATAACTGAAAATCACAACAGACCCACAAAACTAAATAAGAAAACTCATTTTAAAGACAAAGTACTAAATCAAGTTCAAGGTTCAAAATCTTGAATTCACATCACTTGATGAATTTGAAAGGGTAAATAACATAGATACTTGTCCTATATTTTAGGACAATTGGCTTATGGTTAGGATTTGTGGAGGATTTGAGCAATGCAAATCCATAAAGCCTGAAGAATACTTACATGTAAAAACCTATCCCAAAGAAGAAGAAGAAACAAGAAGAGGCAAGGGTTTGCTCTGAAGAATATGCAAATTATATTCTTAGAAATGAAATAGATAAGAGATAATTACAAAAGATCTATCCTTATAGAAGGAGATAGAAACCCAAAAAAGGATAACCTAAAAGGTAAAAGCCATTTAATAAATACTAATTGATTATTAAATGTGAATGCAAAAGTACATAAAGTGAAATCTTAAAAAGGAAGAAAAAGGAAATTTAATAAATTAAATTAAATTAACCTTTTTCTCTAAAACACCCACCCTTAAGATGAGCAATAATGTAGCTACAAACAATGCAAGGAAACTACAATGCTGAAAGAAAACTCAGGTCCCAGAAACAAGGCCTGATGAGGTACCCAATCACAACCAAATCTCTATGAAATAGAGAAATAGAGAAAACCCAATGGGAAAACCTCTACTCTAAAAAGAGATAGAAAAAGGATGCACAAATGTAACATCTCAAGCGAATCTCTCAAGATCATAAGTACAATAAAAGCCTCCATTATACAAGCTTGAGACTCCATGCCCCCCCCCCCCCCCCCCCCAGAATGGAAAAACTCCTGTGTCAATGAACATCCCAATGTGGCTCCGATATGAAGGAAACAAAAGTAGTGGACAAGGATGATAAAACCCAGGTATGTAAGGTGCAACTAGAAGTCCTAGCTTATGCTCAAAGGAGAAAGCATGAGAATCCTAAAATGGAATCTCCAATGGAGGTGGAATAACAGGTGTGTTGAATATATCATTTGAGAGGAGATGTGTGTCCTATGATATATCCTCAACAACTAAAGTGGATTGGTCAATGATTGGAGCTGCAATAGTAGACAATGTTGAAGAGTAATCCTATGCAATCAAATCTGAATAAGAGGTGGAAGTGTGGAAGTCATAACACTAGTCTTAGGAAAAAAACATTAAGTTCAAGTGACCTGACTTCACCTCAGTAGACTCTGGTGAAAAAAGAGAGTGAGTCACTGATAGTGGAGATGGTGGACCAAAATGTGAGAAGGCGTGTAGGTGGGAAGCATGATCAACAGTCCCTATAGCAATAATATTGTCTATCTCGCTATCTCTGATGTGCACTGAATCTTGTGCAAACTCAACTATCTTTTTTATCCTACTGTGTGTAATCTAATAAATAGAGAGAAGGTTAGAGGACAAAGATGGAACACAAAGTACATCATCAATGTTAATAGAACCTTTCCCACATACAATCATAACAGTGTTTTTCCCCATCAAAATACATGAAGTAGGAGAAGCCTCAAAAGAAGAGAACAAATCTTGAGAAGATGTCATATGGTGTGAAGCACTTAACTCTAGTAACCATCTAGAAGAATGAGAAATAATAGTTGCAAATAGTGCATGACCCTTTCCTATATCTTTACCATCTGACCAAAATGATGATGATGAAGAAGATTGGTGAGAAGTAGAAGGAATATCAATGTTGTTCTTCCAAAGGAGAGCTATCATATCTAAAACCTATTTGGCATATCCATCTAACTTATTCTCATAGCAATGTGATTCATCATGATTAGGCTTATTACAATAAGCACACTTTGGTGTTTTTGGCTTTGGTTTACCCCCTTTAGGAGGAGGTGGCACTGATGAACTGTGAGTGCTAGAATCAATCTAAGACTCTATAGAATGAGATTTATGTGTCTTCTCCTTCATCCCAGAAGTTGGTCGAGCCACTAATGCATAAGTTCATGAGCCTATGAGAGAATTCAACTGAGAGAGCTTTACTTGCTCTCAAGTCAAATGATCACAAAAAACCTCAAAGGATGGCATGGTAGATCTATTACCCAAAGCCTATTTGGTAGAATAGAAGGTAGAAGAAAAAATATGAAAGTTTCCATGAAGCTTAAAAAGAATCAAGTAAATGCACTCAGTATCAGTCTTGGTCTTCCCACAACCTTGCAATAAAGATCTATGTTGATTGAACTTCATCAAGAAGTCCTCAACAGAAGGAAAAGAATCTAGTACAAGAAAGGTAAGCTCTGCCTCAATTTGAAGTTCCTTGAACTCATTCATTGTACCAAACAAGCCTTCAAGCTTGATCCACATAGCTACAGGGGTATTGCACCCATCAAGATGAAACTATAGACTGTCAGATGCATGTAAAGCAATCAACCCCATTGCCTCATCCATCTTGTTCCTGTGTTGCGTAACCTCAAAAGGCCTTTGTACAACTAGTTATATGACATCTAAACAAGACCACAACCCTTTTGACTAGAGAGATCATGTCATCAAGGTCTTCCATGTGTGATAGTTATGAGGGGTCAGAAGTTCTAGACAAGAAGAGGTCTCAAACATTATTTTAGAAGGTGTTGGATTTTTTTTTCAGGCAAAAAAATGACCAAATTCTTAAAGAAATATGTCCACTCAATATTACTCCAAACTGATACCAGATCCAGAAAGTAGACAATAAATTATGCAGTTAAAAAAAAATAGCGCCTGAATATATGTCCATATGAGCCTAAATGAAGCCTTTGAAGTTGCAAAATTTGGGATTTGAAATTTTCAGAAAACTTTAGGGAAATAGATTACAAACAACCTACAACAATGTGTAGATCATGAAATTCTACCCCAAAACAAAACCAAAAAAAAAAAAAAAAAATTGCTCAAAAAAAGTGTTAGTTTGTGGTGACTGATCAAAGAAGTATTGTACATACTTCATAATTCATTGGGCTCTGAAAAAAAAATTTGCTCCTATTTTATCGCACCTTATTTAGATGGGCATATTGTAACCCTAAAGTAGGAATATATTATATAAGATAGCTCAAGGTTAGGGATTGTATAAGAATATGATGTATAATGAGATAGGTTGTGCTTGTTGTGGTATTGAGTTGTAAGGGTTTGTACTATAATTACTGGATAATAAGAAAGGTTGGATAGTTGTGTAGGTGGATGTAGCCTAGGTTTTGGGTGAACCACATTAAATCTATGTGTTATCTATGTTCTTATGGTTTTCTTCTTTTGTTTTTGCATTTAACTATTTATTCGTATATTGTTCTGGATCTATTAAATCCTAACAATTGGTATCAAAGCAAGGTTTGTTGTTGTAGATTGACAAGACTTTCATATTTGAGTGGGGTAATGGAGGATTCCAAATTCAAGATTAAAAAATTAAATGGCTGGAATTTTCAATTATGGAAAATGCAAATGGAAGATTATCTATATCAAAAGGATTTGAGGAAGCCATTAGAAGGGAAAACTAGGAGACAAGGAATGCTCACAGATGAAGATTGGGAGATCTTGGATAGGAAGGCATTGGGATCTATTCGATTGTGCCTTGCACCGTCTATAACATTTAATATATCAAAGGCAAAAATAACTGTAGAGTTCATGGAGACACTAGCTAAGTCATACAAGAAACCCTCAACTTCAAATAAGGTATTTCTTATGAAGCATTTATTTAATATGAAAATGGGTAAGGGAGGACATATAGCGAATCATTTAAATGAATTTAACATAGTTACTAGTCAATTGTCATCCGTACAAATTTCATTTGATGGAGAGGTTAGGGCTCTCTTAATTTTATGTTCTTTGCCAAAAAGTTGGAATAGCTTGGTTATGGTTGTAAGTAACTCTATCTCTGGTTTGAACACTTGAAATTTGATGAAGTTGTTGGTGTTATCCTAAGCAAGGAAATGTGATGGAAAAACATGGGTGAAACTTCAACCTCATCAAGTTCCACATTGAATTTGGAGAATAGAGGAAGAACAAGTCAAAGAGGAAAAGACCCTTTGCATGGCAAGTCACAAGGGAAGTCAAAGAAAGAATGTTCTTAGTCTAAAGGAAAGAAAGATTGCTAGTACTATTGATCCGGTGGACAATTTCAATAAAAATTGAGGTATCTCATTTCTCTCCAGAATCTGCACCATCGAAAAGATATCAATGTCCTGATTCCAACGCAACTTGAATGGAGCAAAAAGGAGTCTGTTCATGCAAGTTATGGTCGGTCAAAGATGGGTCAAACTAGGATCAAGGGGTGGCCAAAAGGCGAAAAAAATAATTGTCTCAAAAATGGATGAAACCCATGTCATTGCAAAGAGCTCGTCGAGACGATTCTGACGGCGTTCGTTTTGTCGAAATTCGATATCGTATGCTCGAGTTACAAACATTTAAAGTTTGGTTGACTTGGGGGGAGTTGATGATGTCAGCATCCGTATGCGATGACATCAGCAGTAAGGGAAACATTAGTGGACCAATCATGTGCTGACACGTGTCCATTTCGTAAGTAAGTGGCATCCAAATCAGCAAAGACGTGGCAGGCAGTTGTCGGATGACGTGTCTCTTTTGGTGAATCAAAGCTAGCCACGTGGCACCCTCCTGGTGCAACACATGGCCCCATCTTCATAGCGGTCGTCTGGGTTGTTAAAAGTTTGTTGGGGAGATTCGAACCCCGAACCTGCCGTTCTTAATATAGCGGCATTGTCGTTCTTCCAAATCGGTATTTCCTTATGTGAAATGAGCACCGGTTGCTTTTGATGTATAAACGCCAAAAATTGGCTAATAAAAACTATCGATGGGGTTGGATCCCGCAACCGCCGGCCCACGAAAAGCTCTTGCCACCATTGCACTATTGGCACGATTTGCTTTAAGATTGGCATCGGTTAGTTTTGTTATGATTTTAAAACCGATTGCCTTATAACTCAAACAAAACCCACTATTTTTTATTTAAAAACTAATTCCCTCAAATAACTAAAGCCCAAAGAGAATAAATTTAATGGGCTTAGATTAATTAGGATTATTAATAATCCTAATAAAGAAGATTTGTTATGTAAAATGGGGAATTATGTGAGATTTAGAAGATATGGGGAATTTTTATAAATCTTTTAGTTTCACCAAATTGGGTGAATTTTCCTGTATAAAAGGGGAGAGTGTGAGTGAGTTTGGACATGGATAATTTTTCAAGGGAAATAAGTGACATAGTGGAGAATTTGTGGAGAGTTTTTTTAAAAGGAGATTTTTTTTTGAGCCATTTTCGTACTTTGGAGGACTATTATGCTGTCAAAGTGCTAGAAGAAATGGACTTGGTGCATTTGTAATTGATTTCTGGAGATTAATCAGATCGGTCATACTCTATTAGAGTCGACCCGAAGACGTAGTCACGTTTGTGGTGAACTCCGAAATCAAACTTGTTTGCACTTTCTATCTTCTTCTCTCTCAATTCTGTTTATTTCACCTTAAATTCTTAAGTTTTAATGCATAATTTCAGTTATGTATAAATGTATTAAGACTTCCGCTAAATTGTGATTTATTTATTTTATTAAGCATTCAATACTGCAATTAGTCTAGATCGGACCAATCAGTCAACTATGGAAAACCTGGTCATCTGAAGAAAGATTTTTGGTCTCGAAAAAAAAAAACAAGGAGACGAACATGAAGATGACAGTAACTTGCAATTAATGATTTACAAGATGCTTTAATATTATGTTCAGATAATGCTAATGATTCCTGGGTAATACATTTTGGGGCCTCATTCCATGCTACACCCCATAGGAAATATTTTCAAGATTATGTTCAAGGTGATTTTGGATAGGTATATTTAGGTGATGATGAGCCCTATCCTATTGTTGGAAAAGGAAAAATAAAGATCAAGTTGCCAAACATAAATGACTGGACACTGTAAGAGGTAAGGAATGTCCCTAATTTAAGAAGAAATTTACTTTATGTAGGACAACTAGGTAGTGAAGGTTATGTAGTCATGTTTATAGACAATGTCTAGAAGGTAACTAAAGATTCATTAGTAGTAGCTAAAGGTGCAAAGATTGGCAAATTGTACTTGTGTACTGGGAACACTTATTCTACTTTAGTTGCTACTGATGTTGATAATGCAAGGAAAGCTACTGTAAATGTTGCAAGAATAGATTTAGTTGTGTCGCACCATAGGCTTAAGCACATTAGTAAGAAAGGGATGAAAATTCTTCACTCTAAGAATCTATTGCTAGGGTTGAAAAATATTGATTTAGAGTTTTATGAAAATTGTGTTTATGGTAAAAAGAGAATAGTCGGATTTCTCAAAATCAGAAAAGAGAAGAAGAGTGAGAAGTTAGAGCTAGTGCACTCAGATGTGTGGGGACCAGCTCAGGTATCATCTCTTGGTGGCTCTCATTACTATGTTATTTCATTGATGACTCAACTCAAAAGACATGGGTGCATTTTCTAAAGAAAATATTTGATGTCTTTGAAACTTTCAAGAAATGGAAAGCTTTGGTTGAAAATTAGATAGGAAAGAAGCTAAAGTGTCTCAAATCGGATATTGGAGGTGAGTATTGTAGCAAGTCCTTTGAAAATTACTATTCTATTAATGGAATTAGAAGGTAGAAGACTATTCTAGGAACTCCACAAGAAAATGGTGTGTTTGAGAGGATGAATAGGACAATCCTAGAACATGAAAGGAGCATGAGATTGCATTTTGGGATGCCACTTCATTTTTGGGAAGATGCTATAAACACTACTGTCTATTTGATAAATAGAGGACCTTTAACTCCTTTGGATGGTAGTATTCTAGAGGAAGCATGGACTGGTAAAAAGGTAAATTATTCATTTCTAAAATCTTTTGGTTGTGAAACTTTTGTCCATGTTGATAAAGGAAATAGAACCAAGCTTAATGCTAGACCTCAAACATGTGCCTTCATTGAATATGGAATAGATGACTATGGTTATTAGTTATGGGATTTTGAAAATCTGAAAATAATTAGAAGCAAAGATTTTATATTCAATGAGAAGGTCATGTACAAAGAACAATTGTAGGAAAAGAACCATGAATAGGTCAATGAAAATTATGTGGTTTTGGATGAGACTCCTGAAAAAGAAATGCCATTGGTACTTCATGCTCAACAACAATAGGTTATCCCACAAACTCTTGTAAGTGTTAGATGTTCTACTCAGTTGAGTAGACCTCCTGAAAGGTTTTCTCCTTCTTTATACTCTATTTTATTAACTGATTTTGGTGAACTAGAGGGGTATAAAGAGGCAATATAGGTAGATGCTAGACAATAGTGGAAATTGGGCATGAAAGAGGAGATGGACTCCTTGTTGAAAAATAAGAGTTGGGACTTAGTCCCTTTACCTAAAGGAAAAAGAGTCTTGCCTAACAAATGAGTTTATAGGCTAAAACAGGAAGATGGAGGAAAGAAAAGGTATAAGGCCAAACTTGTGGTAAAAGGTTTTGCACAGAAAAAAGGTATAGATTTCGATGAAATATTCTCCCCTATTGTAAAAATGACTTGAATTAGAACTATACTAAGTCTTGTTGTTGTAGATGACTTGCATCTTGAATAACTATATGTGAAAACAACCTTTCTCCATGGAGATTTGGAGGAGGAAATTTACATACAACAACCAAAGGGATATGATGTCAAGGGTAAGGAGAATTTGGTGTGCAAGTTAAGGAAGAGTGTGTATGGCCTAAAGTAGGCACTTGTTGGAAATAATCAAGACTAACTAGGTTACTAAGAGGGGAGGGGTGAATCAGTAACCTCAAAAACTTTAAATCAATTCAGTATTTAACCATATAAATCATTCACCATTCATTCATATAATCTACTGCATGCATGAGAAAAGATAAACATACATAACACATGAACATAGAATTTTGGTGACCCAGAAACCTTCCAAAAAGAAAGTAAAACTGGGGTGGGGATGATACCCACAAAAATTCACTACTACAGTATAAAGTTGGCCTGTTAGGGCTTACATTGACCACTTCCGATGATCTACCTTGTTAAGAGCAATTTGGACTGCTAGGTCCACCTTGTTAGAGGTTTTACAAACATAAAATGAAGTATGCAATCTGTTAGGAGATTTATACAAAGACTGTTTAGTCTACCCTATTAAAGGATTTGGAAAATTGATTCACCTGTTAGGATGAAATAGTAGATCTGACTTACAACTTGATTGCTGAACAGATCTTGAAGTATAGATCACCTCTTGTGACTGATATGCCTTTGCTACTCCTTAATGACCTTATAGAATACTAGGTTCTACTGTTGATTTACATGTCCATTCCTTCACATACTCATTATCATCATATTGCAAATGATAAAATACATTACATATATACCATTCCAATAATTACAATTGCAAGGTCGGCTAAAACAAAAGTAAACCAAATATTACTGAGTTGACCAAACAGTAGAAAACTCAAGCTCTTCAAGTTGACTTGGTGACCTTCTGATACTTGGCGCCCACTACATTACTTGACATCATCATGCACTTGGTAGAAGTAGAAGCATAGTCCATACTAATCACACAACGTAGCTTGGAACTTGGTAACCATTGGAGACTCGGTAGATATAGTGTCACTCGGTAAATACTGAAACCTTTGTTTACCTTACTGTCACTCGGTAAACACTACACATCCATCACTTGGTAGAAATTGACTTCATATCATGCAAACTGATAACTCGGTAGACACTATGAAGCTTGGTAACCACTATCTATTCGGTGAACACTATAAGCTCGGTATACACTGCCGAACTACCCATTCACTAGGTAGCTTTAGGAATGCTCAGTGAGAACTGCATAACTGTTGAACTTAAAAGGTAACCAATGAATGCTTGGTATAAATTGTAGACTAAGTGATGAGCTCAATAAGCATTCAAAATCAAATAAGTGTTGTCACTAATGACAATACAAGATAATTCCAACAATCTCCCCCTTTGGCATTAGTGACAAAAACACTTATGAGCCAAAACTTATGTACACTAACACACTAATTTTTCATTTTTCAAAATTAATCTTTGTAAAGCTGCTTTATATACATATCTTACATATCTCCTCCATACATATGGCATAATATATATACATAGCTTTTATCTATACATATATCAATCTATTATCTCCCTTGATTTCTCCACAAGTCTCTCTCTTTACTTCCCCTATTCTCTCCCCTTGTTCATCTCATACTCCCCCTTTTTGACAATAATGCCAAAGGGTATATACAATATATTCAAATAGAGACATCAAAATGTGAGAGAAATTTGGAGTGTACCTTGAGAATAAGAACCAATGTCTTATCCCAATTATCTTGCAAAATTTTGTAGGTGGAGAGGGCCACTTGAACTTCTATAGAAAGTTTGATCATATGATCTGCTACTAAAAAATTGTTATCTTGGACCAACATTTTTGAATATGCAATATGTTTCTACATTGGGTCCATAACTAGAAGGATCATATTTTGGATGTCAATCAATGTAGACCTGATCTTGGATTCTTCTATAAGTAACTCTGCCTACATTTCTGACAAAAAATTCACCTTCATGTGATGTGATGAGCTTGAACTCAGGTCAAGCTATAACCTTTGAGCACTAGCCTTCATGTCTACATCAATCTTATTCAATCTTTCTTTTATATCCTTGGTATACTCGATAACATCATAAAGCCTACCAAAAAGTGATGTTACATTTGTGAAGGATTGATCAAGGTTGCTCAAAATTGTAGATAATTCTACCTAATTTACTACAATGTGCTCAAGCAACTTATTGTCAAATTTTTTCTCTGCCTTTTCAATGAACTTCTCTTGGCCAGAAGTGTCCTCATTGAACTTATTCATAACATCTTCAATTGTAACAAAATGTGTTGAGATGGATCAACATCAACACCTATGGCCTCAATAATTATGTTTTTGGCATTCTCAATTATAGTAAATTATCTATCTCTCTCTTCCCTAAGCTGCTTCTGCCTTGCCTTTTGCTCTAAAAGTTGACTGACTAATCTCATTTCATTAGTTGTGGCAGTATCCAGATCTATCTTAGGAATAATGATTTCTTTGTCTAAGTCTATGTCTTCATCAATTGCTTTGCTAGTAAGCAAAAGTTTTATAGAAGTCTTTGGTTTTACTTCTATGCTTACTTCCTTGGACTTAGAAACAAAAACAATAGTTGAAATAGTTGGACTAGTAGAAAAGACTTGAATGAGTCCAACTAAAGGAAAACTGAAAGAAGTACTGGCTGAATCCAAAATTGATGTGCTTCCCACAAATGATGTACCAATAAGTAATTTACAAATTGAAGTATTTACAACAGAAGAGCTAACTATAACAAAAATGGTGTAGTTAAAGCTGTAGTAGACAAAATTGTAGAATAAATTGGCAAACTTACTGAACAAGGAGTAGAAAAAGTTGACACAATTGTAGAACTGGCAGTTGTGCATATTGCTGAAGTAGATTGCTCAGGAGCTAATGAAGAGAGCTGCAACTCAATAGATGAAGTGACTGACACTTCCATTGAAGATACCTAGAGCTGTGAGGTAGTAGGTGCAGATGATATTTCTAATGTAGTTGCAATCATTCCTATTGAAGCTAACTCCAACCCTGACGATGTTGTTGGCTTAGGTGGAGAGTGAGGAAGGGAAGCAATGACTTCTGCTGCAATTTTCATTGGATCATCCTCTTCCTTATCTTCCTCTTTAGCTTCTTCCTCTTTCTCTTCATCATCAACCCTTAGTGCCTGATAGTCTTCAACATCAATAGTAGCACATGGAGTGTTATCATCTTCTTCATCATCACTATCACTATCATCATCCTTGACTTCAACTAGATCATCACTAGGCTTATGCAGATAATAGATGTTTCTCCACAGGTTTTTTGCATCTCTTACAACATGCTCAATATCTTTGATTAAAATCAAACATGTTTGGAATCTAATCATCATTTTACCTTCATTAATTTCCATGGCTACCTTTTCTTTTGCATCAATAAGGTTAGGCAATACTTTCCTCAATGATTATTCATAAATATCCTTGGTTGTCTGTGCAGTTGACACCCACCTTGGTTGCAATCTCACTAACAATTTGTTAGAGATTTGAGGAGCAATCTGGTCTGGGGAATACTTCCACTTTCCCATTTTGGTGAGTACCAGTTCCTCAATCTACATCTTCTGGACATCAGTCCTTGTTTCAAACTTTAAAGCCTTGAAGTTTGTGATGCCAACTCCTTCTTCCATCTATTTCAGCCTTTCCTGGAATGTAACTGGGGGCTTGTTGAACACAAATTCACCTTTACCTTTGCCTTTGCCTCTCCTGGTGAAAACAGCTATGGAGGCCTTTGGAGGTTTAGTAATGATAACCCTCCCTTTCTTCTTAGCTAGCTCTACCTCCTTCTTTGATTCTTGCTCTTCACCTTCTTCTTCTTCTTCTTCTTCATCATCCTCTCCTTTTCCCTCAGTAATCATTAGAGGGCCAGTGGTAGTTTTCATCTTTGTAATTTTTCTCTTGCCTTTGCTAATTACTTGAGGTAGCTAGATTTCACGTTCAATTCTGGCTTTTTCCTCATCATAAGTGCCAAAAATTGGTTGCTTAGGCTCTGCAGGCTCATCTACTAATGCTTCAATGATGTCCCTAGTTTCATCAATATTGACCTCATAAGGGAGAGGTTTTACCCATGTAACTTGGGGCTTGACTGCTTGAATGTATACTCTATCACAGTCTACCATAAAACACACATCATCTTTATAATCCTCAATAAGTTTAGGAGGAATCCTGAACCTTTTTTTCATCCTTTCCTTAAAATCTTCAAAATAATTGTCCATTATACTGTCAAAATTTACACCCATTTCTGCAATAAACTCATTTATCTAATATAAAATGGGAACATCCTTTCTCCATATAATAGAACCTTTAGATGGAAAGAATTTTTGCACATAGAAGAATAGACACATCAACAAAGAACCAAATTTGCAAGGGTTGTTCTTTGATGTTCTGATGTTGTCCATATTCTTGTTTAATTGTTTGAGTAGTAACTTTGACAAGTCAAATTCCATGTTTTTCTTCACAACTTTAAATGCCAAGTCCATTGCCTCACATGGCACGTTGCTCAGTCAACTAGAGTTGTAAATTTTGTGGGCAATTATATGAATACCAAACCTTAACTCCACATAAAAAATGGTGCTAATTTTCAAACCTCTATCATCCAACTCGGCTAGAGTTTTCTTCTAGAGTTCATCCCATCCTAGGGTTTTGGTAGATTTTGCTTTGCTTGGCATGGGAAGGCCAGTAATCTTGTGAATCATCTTTTTGGTAATCAACATGGGTTTCTCTAACCATAATTGACCATTTTGCATGTGAATAAGAATATACCTAATCCATTTTATCTGAAAACTCCTTGGCAAGTGTGAGATATGTGTCAAACCTTTTGTTTCTAAGTGCTTGTGCTCGGGTTTCAATGAGCCATCAACACACATTTCCTCTAAAGCACTATCCATTTCTAAGGTTCCTACCTCCTAAATAGAACACTTAAAATGAGTGCAGATATCATTAATTAATAGTACCTTTGGTGGTATTTGGGATTGTGCACCATTAGGGTCAAGTGCCTCCGCCACTACTAGAACTAGCTTGAAATTCAGTGCTTTCCACTCTACACCCTTAACAAACATCTCTAAACTCCTCTTTGCCTTGTTGTTGCTAGTGTTTCCAGATGCCATCGCTACTTGGTAAGTGAAAGAAATTTTTGAACAAATTCTTCACTGGAAATTCACTCAAAATCACTTGGAATCGCTTGAGTGCACTTCGAAATCTCTTAGCTCTGAGAATATTAAAGACATGGTAAAAAAATGGAGTCAAATTCTACCATTTTTGATGAAAATTCACCATTAATTCTAGGTACCATACTGACATAGTGCATGATAGACTATCATCCACTCACTAGTTCAGTAAAAACTTGTGACTCGACAATCAAACAAGCTTACATTGCTCCTGACCTAGCTCGGTTGAGTCTATGACTAACCTTGCTCGATATGAACTAAACTCATGTGATCCTTTTGTATCTAATATACTAATTTGGATCTTCTACTTTCTTCCATTTGCAACTGTAGAACCAGAATCAGTATGCAAAGAACATTAACAAATAAAGTAAACATTCACAAACCAAAAACTAAATTCACATATATGCTTAGACAAAGAAAGAGAACAAGAAGTGCAAACCTCACAAGAGAAAACACTCCATGCTTTCTTGATTCTGTAGATGTGTCCTTTTGCTGTGGATGTATGCTCAAGATGCTCAAAAGTTGCTTCAATGGAGATGGGTAATGGCAAATTGGTAGCTTTGTGAGCTCTCAATTTGGCATTATAAGGGTAATATTGATGGCTTTGGTTCTCAAAATAGCATGGTAACTTTAGCTCAAAGATTGTTGAGGAAATGGCTTGGGATGGGATTCAATTTATAGGCTAAGGGGTAGAGGGATGGAGGGCTTATATGCAAGGATGGATGAAGGCTTAAGGAGGGCTAAGATGCACTCAAAGGGGAGCACATGGATTGTGCTTGTTTAGCACCAATGGGAAGGTGACACTTGTCACAAGGAGGATGAGTGTGAGAGGGTAGGGTAAAGGGTTGGTTAAAGTCATGATGAGTGGGGTTGAGTATGTAAGAGGGATGTAAGAGGAATGAGTGTGGAAGAGGGAAGAGTGTGGAAGATGTGTGTAAGAGTCATGAGTGGGCTTGTAAGAGTCTTTATGTTTTGTAAGAGCACTCATGACTTAGTGGTTGGGTTTTTTTTGAGGGGAGACTTTGGTTTGGATTAGGAAAGTCTTAAACTTGTTTAAGGAATGTGACAACATTAGGGGGTGGATTAGGCTTGGGTTTAGGATTAGATTAGGGATGTTAGAGATGTGCAAGTGGATGGCATTAATGAGGGTGGGTGGGTGAGTTAGTGGCTAAGCTTGGTTAGTATGGGTGGATGGGGTGGATTAGGCTAAATGGAGGATTAGAGATAGGTTAGGGGTTTTTGAATTTGAGGATTTCATTTATCAAATAGATTTATTTAATAAATGGGGATTTTTGGAATTAGATAGAAGAATAGGATTTAATTGATAAATAATAGATTATTTGATTTATCAATTAGGACTATAGATGATTAATTAAATTAATCAACTAGGGGATGACAAAGGATTAATTAAATAGAAATTTAATTAATAATGCCCTTTTTAGATAACTAAATAGGATTACTAAAATAGTGTAATCAAATTTAGGTGTCTACAGGAACTGCTTGAGAATTAGCATGAAGATATAGTTCTAGTCCCTCCTTGAAGAATCTAATTGGAAATGGTAGAGTCACCCACTTCTTGAGTGACATTTCCATCATTTGAACTATTCTGCTCGGTAGATTTAGGAATCCACTACTATCTCATCTGCTTCCTGATATTATCAACTTTAGCTTTCTTTTCATCTTCAACTCTTCCTATGTTCATTCAATTTTTAGCTATGTGACCAATTTTAGTGCATGTATAACATCTTACTATTGAATCTCTCTTTCTTAAGTGATGCCTTGTGCAGTCTATGCCAATCTGTCCATATTCTCCACAATAGTGACATTTGCACCAAGTATTGTAATCCCAACCAAATATTGTTTTGACAATTTGTTCAGCTGGATTGAATGGTTTGGATCTGCATTTAGATGCCTTCTGACCTTGTTTCTTGCATTTGTGACATTTACCTTCAAATTTTGGTTTTTCCTTACATTCATTAGCTTTATGACCATGTTTACTATAGTTGTAGCATTTTCCATTGAATTTTTCTTTTCCATTGCTCCAAAAAAAATTTGATTTATGACCTAACTTACCACAGTGATTGCAAGTAGGTCTTTGATTCCTTTGGGCACCTTGTTTGGAAGATTCACCAAGTCTTGCTTTACCTTTTTGCCTATGAAGATTCTGCTCACTTTGTTGATTTAATTGATCCATGTCTGCTTGGGATTTCATCATCCTTTCACTGAGTTGCTTTTCAAAAATTAGATCAGCTTTCAATCTTTCATTGACCTATCTTTCCATGATTAGATCATTCCTTAAGCTTTCATTTTTAGATCTCAGATTCATGATTTCCTCATTTGCATTGGAGAGTTGATTTATAAGACTTTCTTGCTGAAGGGATTGGTTTTGATTTGCATTTTTCCTTACCTCTAAGTCTTCACTTGCCTTATTCCTTTGTTCCAAGATTTCACACTTTTTTATTAACTGAACTTCTTGATCTCTTTTCAATTTTCTTACCTCTTCTTGTAGAGAGTCATTCTTTGCTAGGAGTTCTTTGATTACCTTATTAGCTTCATCTGAACTGCTTGATGGGAAAAAGTCTTTGATCTTTTCTTCAAGATATTGATGATCATTCATTTGTCTTGGAAGTTCCTTCCTTCTTAGGGATTGGGAAAGATGCTCTTTTGCTTCCTTGAGTTGAGCTATGGCCATTTCCAAATCTAGCTTCTCATTCTCAATAGCTTTGTCAAGTTTGAATGTCTCCATTGTCCTTGATATTTTCTCAAGCTATCAAACTTTATCCTAAGAACCACAAAGCTCTAATACCAATTGTTGGAAATAATCAAGACTAGTTAGGTTACTGAGAGAGGAGGGGTGAATCAGTAACCTCAAAAACTTTAAATCAATTCAACACTTAACCATATAAATCATTCACCATTCATTCATCTAATCTATTGCATGCATGAGAAAAGATAAACATACATAACACATGAACACAGTATTTTGGTGACCCAAAAACCTTCCAAATAGAAAGTAAAACTGGGGTGGGGATGATACCCACAAAAATCCACTACTATAGTATACAGTTGGCCTATTAGAGCTTACATTGACCAATTTCGATGATCTGCCTTGTTAAGAGCAATTTGGACTACTAGGTCCACCTTATTAGAGGTTTTGCAAACATACAATGAAGTATGCACTCTGTTAGGAGATTTATGCAAAGATTATTAAGTCTACCCTGTTAAAGGATTTGGAAAATTGATTCACCTATTAGGATGAAATAGTAGATCTGATTTACAACTTGATTGCTAAATAGATCTTGAAGTATAGATCACCTTTTGTGACTGATATGTCTTTGTTGCTCCTTAATGACCTTACAGAATACTTTGTTCTATTGTTGATTCCCATTACATGTCCATTCCTTCACATACTCATTATCATCATATTGAAAATGATACAATACATTACATATACACAATTTTAATAATTATAATTGCAAGGTCAGCTAAAATACAAGTAAACAAAATATTACTAAGTTAGCCAAACAGTAGAAAACTCAAGCTCTTCAAGCTGACATGGTGACCTTCTAATACACGGCATCATCATGCACTCAATAGAAGTAGAAGCATAGTTCATACTAATCACACAACGTAGCTTGGAACTTGGTAACCATTGGAGACTCAGTAGATATAGTGTCACTCGGTAAATACTGAAACCTTTGTTTACCTTACTGTCACTTGGTAAACACTACACATCCATCACTTGGTAGAAATTGACTTCATATCACACAAACTGATAACTTGATAGACACTATGAAGTTTGGTAACCACTATTTCTTCCGTGAACACTATAAGCTCGATATACACTGCTAAACTGCCCATTCACTAGGTAGCTTTAGGAATGCTCGGTGACAATTGCATAACTATTGAACTTAAAAGGTAACCACTGAATGCTTGGTATAAACTGTAGACTGACTGATGAGCTCAGTAAGCATTCAAAATCGAATAAGTGTTGTCACTAATGATAAATACAATATAATGCCAACAACACCTTGGAAATGGTATTTAAAATTTGATATTTTCATGACTAAACAAGGTTACCATAGATGTCATTCTGATCACTATGTATATTTTAAGAGATTGGATCATGGGAGTTACATTATTCTGTTACTCTATGTTGGTGACATGCTTGTTGCTAGGTCTAATATGCAACAGATAAATGAACTTAAATAGAAATTAGCAAGGTCATTTACTATAAAGGATTTGAGTGTTAGTAAGAAAATCCTTGGAATGAGGATCACAAAAAATAGAAAAAATAGAACCTTGAATTTTTCCCAAAGTGAGTATATAAAGAAGGTGTTGAAAAGGTTTAATATGAAGGATGCAAAAGTAGTCAGTACACGTTTGGCTAGTCATTTCAGATTGACTAAGGAAATGTGCCCAAAGGCACATGAAGAAGTAGATAAAATGTCTAACATCATGTATTCATTGGTAGTTGGCAGTTTGATGTATACAATGGTATGCACATAGCTAGATATTGATCATGTTGTGTGGGAATTGTCAGCAAGTATATGAGTAATCTAGGTATGGAACATTGGAGTGTTATCAAATGGATACTTCGATATTTGAGAGGTACTACTACAAAAGCATTATGTTTCAAATGATCCAGTTCTGCTCTAAGTGGAGTTGTTGACTCTGATCTAGTAGGAGATGTTGATACAAAGAGGAGTACTATAGGGTATGCTTTTACTGTAGGGGATACTATAGTCAGTTGGATTTCTAGATTGTAGAAGGTTAATGCACTTTCAACCACTGAAGTTGAGAATGTACCCACTACAGAAGCTATCAAGGAGATGATTTGGTTACAATATTTTCTGGAGGAATTGGGTCAGAAGTAGGAAGATCACCCATCATACAGTGATAGCCAGAGTTCCATTCATCTTCCAAAGAATTCTATTTTTCATTCAAGGACAAAGCACATATAGCTCAGATACCATTTTATACGGTCTATTTTGGAGGATGGCCAATTACAGTTTGAAAAGATTCACACAAGTGATAATCCTACAGACATGTTGACAAAGACAGTCCACAAGGAGAAGTTGGTTTTTTGTTTAGCTTCTATTGGGCTTCTTGACTAATGATCATGGAGTTAATGCACAAAAAATTCTTTTATCTAGTGGGAGCCCCATGTGGTAACAATATTGCTATAGGATCAGTCTCCAAGTGGGAGATTGTTGTCTAGGATGGATTCTAATCAGTCCCCAAGTGGGAGATTGTTAGTATGGGGTGATTGGTCAAAGAAGTATTGTACATACTTCATAATTCTTTCCACTTCTATTTTATTGCACCTTATTTAGATAGGCACATTATAACCCTAAAGTGGGAATATATTATATAAGATAACTTATGGTTAGGGATTGTATAAGAATGTGATGTATAATGAGATAGGTTTTGCTTGTGGCAATATTGAGTTGTAAGGATTTGTACTATAATTACTGGATAATAAGAAAGGTTGGATGTTTGTGTAGGTGAACGTAGCCCAGGTTATGGGTGAACCACATTAAATTTGTGTGTTATCTACGTTCTTATAGTTTTCTTCTTTTGTTTTTGCATTTAACTATTTATTCATATATTGTTCTACATCTATCGAATCCTAACAAAAAGGAGTCTGCCTGAGTGAGATATCATTGTTTGAAAATCACCTCTCTAATTATTTTTTTGAATCGCCATTGTCGCACCTCAAAAAATCAAAGAAAATGCCCAAAAAATATCAAATATGTTCTATCAAAACCTCGTTCTACTTTTTTCCAAATATTGAACAAGCTACAACAGATCTTGCTCTAATACCATGAAGGATTTGAGCAATACAAATCCACAAAGCCAGAAGAATAATAACATGTAAAAAAATGTCATAGAGAAGAAATAAAAAACAAGAAGGGGCAAGGGTTTGCTCTAAAAAATATGCAAATTTTATTCTCAGAAATGAAAAAGATAAGAGATAATTACAAAACATCCATCATTATAAAAGGAGATCAAAACCCTGAAAGGGGTAGCCTAGAAGGTAAAAACCATTTAATCATTACTAATGAATTATTAAATGTGAATGTAAAAGTGTATAAAGTGAAATCTTAAGAAGGAAATAGAGGTAATTTAATAAATGAAATGAAATTAACCTTTTTCTCTTACAATTTGGACTCGAGAACCATCTCCTTTATTTACCATTGAGATACTACAATAGGGCGCACTCATCCTGGCAATTCAGCAAAGTCAATGCCTAATACCTACAATCTGCATAAAAGTCAAACATGTACATATACATATATATAAACTAAATAGGAAATGGTGGGGAGTGGTGCAATGGAGATCCTAACTAGCAGGTGACGACAACTCCCTCCCTCAACCACATCAAAAATGTCAAGCATAAAGTAAAACATACATGTACACCATATACATGCAAGTATGGGGTAAGTAAGCATAGAAAATGACACATAAATCATCCATCTAACTATCATCATGAAATAACTAAAATTACTATATGAGCATACGAAGCATCATCATCAAAAGGATAAACATAAATACATAAAATAATGGAGTATAATGTAGCTCATCAAATATATAAACTGAGTATAAAATAACATCCAATCAAATCAAGTAACTGAGTACCACTAAATCATAATATAACCATAAAAGATGGCCTAAAATAATTCGACAAAATAACATGAAAAGTAAACTAGGGCTAGGCATTACAACTCAAATAAACCCCAAATGTGTTAGTGGTATATTACAGTGCATTCGAAGCCTCATACCCTCATTCATATCATTCCCCAAGAATTGGCATCAACACTTATGTTACAAGTTCCTCATGAACCTATCATGATCCCAATACTATCCTTGTAGCCAGTCATTAATCTATCAAGATTAATAACTTGGGATGTGGCAAGTATAGCCTAATAGATGTTTTTGTATTTGGTTCCCTATCCATGGATCCACATACATGAAGGTTTCCTTCCCATGAAGGCCCACAATAGGAGACACAATCTAGACATGAACATCTTAGTTCATCTGCTTTCCTATCCAATGACATAATAAAAATAAAGGAAATGGGTCTAGATACTAATCAATATCTACATAGAGGTCTCCCTCCTTGGGATGACTAACTCCTACTTAAGAGATAATTATCCAAAATCACATAGGCTATCACTAAGGAGGTAGCTTAAGCCATGAAGAAAGTGAGATAAAGGCTCTCATCAAAGCCTATATAAAACCTAGGAACTATGGCTCTTAATTTGGCCATGATATGAAATTAGGGCACTAAAGCCCCTAACATGAACCTTTTTGGTAGCCAACACATCTTGTTAGAAATCAAAGACATTCATGTGTAATAAGTTAATAAGTCTTATGATAATATATTTGAAGAAGAATTCTAAGTAGGTGACACTATCCTCCATCAACCTCATCAAACTTCTCCTTGTGCATCTCAAACTGATGGATTGAAACAAACCAACTATTGTACACATTAATAAGTTCAAAGATGAGGCCAAGCTCTTAAGATTCATAGGATCTGAACCATATCAAAAACATAAGAGGATAGCATATGTCCATATCTACAAGTTGGACTAAAAGGCTTAATTTTGGGAAGAGGAAGTCTCTAGTCACAAAATTGAAAGATAAAATGAAAAAAAAATCTAAAAGAAAGAGGAGTCCTTTAGTGAAAACCCCTCTAGGGAACCTTTTCACCTAAAAGAGGTAAAAATAAAGGATGTATCTAATGGTAAAAACCTCTTTGAGTTGCTTAAAGATTAATACATTGGTGTAGAGCCCCAATTTATCTAATCTTTCAAATCCTATGATAAGTTTAGAATGAACACACTGTTCCAAATGTTTGTTACCAAGATAAAATGGGACTCTGCAAGGTAGTCCACACCCATAATTTCTCTTTCAACTTGGCTACTTGGGCCAAACCTAAGAACAATAGGTATTCAAGGTTACTTGAATTTAAAGGTGGAATCCAATCTCCCTTAGTCTAAGAACAATCCAATAAACAAGTCTATAACTCCACAACACATTCCCCAAGTTTTGGCATACAAGGAATCTTACTTTCCACAAGGAAGGCTACAAGGATTGTGACAAGAATTTTGGAATATCTAACTCCCAAGGGTACTAATAGACAAAATTCCTAGTTCAAAAAGGCACAAATAACAATCCTCAAGATATACCAAGAGATGAGCCTTTGATGAATTCCCTAACACCACTTCTCCTCTAAGTTGCCTAGTGGGAATTAGGCCTAATTAGGGATGATTAACAAAGAAAGTACCCTATAATTTTTCTCCCAATCATCACCAACACTTGGATCATGTCAAGGTTCATGAAAAAATTCTAAGTCTTTAATTTCACCTTAATATTCCACCCCCAATTTGATCTATGCAATCATTTGCACAAATTTGGACAGTTACATGGCGTTGCATGTCCTAGGGTTTGGCTGATAACTCTAGTGGCCAAAATTTTCACAACTTGCAACCATAAAAATTTAAATTACACTTCCATTTCTTGAAAATCACCAAGGCTTAGAATTTTTTCATGGTTGGTTTTCAAGATATGATCAAAACCCTAGGTACAAGCTGCTAACATAGCAGTATGCACTAAAACCTTCCTAACAAGCTTGTCCCTTCACTTAAAAACCTCAAACTAGATTCATACGAAAGGTAACTCTTCCCTCTATCCAACCATGTAACCTTCCTCCAATTTCATGTTGTACAATTCCTGTAAGAATTTGCCTAAGGGAAAAATTCACCCAAGAACTAAGAACTGAAACACAAGCACAACTGTAGACAAAAAATGGAGAGATTATGATTAGAATAACAATGTATTCAATAACTTGGTTCATTATAAGAGTACACTAGGAGTGCCTAAATATAAAGGCCTCAGGAGAGCTTCTATAATGCATAGAAGTTAGCATCATGATGTGTCATACAACCAAGCACATGTCCACGAGATATGGATTATCCTCCATTAAGCATGAAAGTAAGTGCGATGATGAGAGGATAAGTCTACAAGGGTGGGACACACGAATCAGTGTTGTAGACACCATGTGCTCAAATAGAGTTGCATACTCTTGTGTTGTCAACATGACAACTCAAAAGGTGTGAAAACTCCTAAGTGTCTCATAAATAAAAATAATAAAATAATGCAACATAATTAAATAATGCATTAACCTAAGTAAACTTAAGTGTAAATGGTAAAGTATGTATTTACACCAACATCCCCCCTTAAGTGCAACTAAGGGGAATGCCCTTAAGCTTACAAACTAGGATGAAGATGCATAATGGGTCTCAGCTACTAGGCCATGTAAGGTACCCATGTACACAATGAAAATGCAATCTCCCATAAAGCGGGGAAAGAGGGAAAACCTCATGGGAAAAACCCTCCCCCAAAAAGAGAGACAAAAGAGGATGCACCGATGGATGGAGCAATCAAGACCCCCCCATTACAACATACATCTAGTATATACATAAGATAATAAGAGAAGGAAGAGAGACACAATAGGCTCCCCCCCCCCCCCAAAAGAAGAATGCCAACACGTGAAAACTCCTCCGATGAAGAAGTTGGTCCATGAATGCAGAATAGTGTTCCTCCCCTTAGGAAGAAACAATGCCCAAGGTACAGTCCTGAAGATGTATGTTGGCCCTAAAACTTGCTCAAGTATCCCTGTACTGATGCTGAGGTTCACCCCTTCCAACTATGCTGAAAAGAATGAATGCAGATCTGGCAAGGATGTCTGATGAACCTGTTTCGCTGAACCATCTGTCTCCTCTACTAACAAAGAGACTTCCACTAATTACTATTCATAAGGATCCACAATCATGCCAACTTGTGTAGATTGATCATGTAGAGAATGGACTTGAGGGTCAGAGTGAGCCCTCACAACAACTGTAGAAGAATCATCATCAATGAGAAGATGTAAGTCCTCTAATCTGTCTCCCAAGTCAAATGAAGTTGGAGCTAGAAGACAAGATGTACCATGCTGAGATGGACCTTTCACTATGGCAATGTAAGCATGTGGACTGGAATGATGTGACCTCTCACTGCAACTATCAATAGAACCCCACATGTCTGAACCTGTTGAAGCACTATTGTTGATGTCACTATTAGTTTCCACTGTGTATGATGTGCAGAGAAGAGTAGAGGAAAAGCTTGGTGAACTTTTTTCAAAGTGAACATCCTTCTCCACAAAAATCTCATGAGTCTCTGGATCCATAAGTCTATAAGCCTTCATACTGTCTTCATAACCAATAAAGGTACAACGCCTAGGTGTCGATGCCTTGCAACTCCTAGAAGAAAGGTTAGCCCAGGCTGGACAACTGAAGACTCTAAGGTGACTCACAATCGATTTTCTTGCCATCTAAGGCTGGATGAGGAGACCTGTTAAGTATGTGAGTAGCACTACTAATGGCTTCAACTTCAAGTGTAGGATCAAGAGACTTGGCTTTTATCATGCAACTTGCCATGGTTTTGAGAGTCCTAATCCTCATTGCTGCAACATCTGTCTTGTGCGAACTGAATGCTTGTGAGTTCTGAAGATCAATCCCCTCAATTTTGTAAAAGTTCTTAAGTCTTATGTCAACATAACGGTTCTCATTGTCCACTCTTAATACTTTGATGGCTTTCCTTGACTTGTGTTCAGCATGAGTCTTGAAGTCTTGAAGCTTGTGAACTACTTCATTCTTATGATGAAGGAAGAAGACCCAAGTGAATCTTGAAAAGTCATCAACAAATGCGAGTATGTAGCGGCCTTGGCTGACTGAAGTCACTGCAAACGGTCCTACTAATACCATGTGAAAAAGCTGAAGAACAACTGGAGCTCAAGAAGACTTCCCTTTATCATACTTCTCCTTGAGATGCATATCCACATAACAAGATGAGCATTCTTCCTTAGAAAAGCTGATGTTGGGTAGACCTTTGACCATGTGTTTTGAGAAAAGTTGTTGAAGAGAGCGGAAGTCAAGGTGACCAAACCGCTCATGCCATAGGTTGTTGTTTGAATTAGAGTGAGTTAACAAGGCTTGAGAAGAACTCTTAGGCACAAAATGGGAGAAGGAATAAAGTCTCCTATCATCATTGACTTTCCCAACTACTACCAATGAATCATCTTTGAGACTTTGCACCATCACTGAATCGGGAAGGAACTCAACCTTATGACCATCTCCAAGGTGAGTGATTTGGTAAATTGATAGGAGATTAGAGCTTAGATTTGGAACATAGAGAACATCTTTGAATTCCCCATCTTCCATTTCTACATGTCCTTTTCCTTCAACTTCCATCTTAGCATCATCTCCCACGAAGATGTGTGGTACCTTTGATTGCTTCAATGAAGAAAAATCTTTCTTTGAAGAACCCATGTGGTAGGAGGCACCTGAGTTAAGTATCCATTCCAAAGAAGAATTTGTGTTGGCCATAAGTGCTTGACCTTTACCCTTTGAAGAGTTAGGAGTAGAATCCTTGGAAGTACCTGGCACTTGAATCTTGTTCTTCTTGAGTAGATTTTCTAACTCATCAATTCTTTTTGTCTTGCAATGATGCTCGTCATGATTTGGCTTTTTACAGTATGCACAAAAGAGTTTGTCCTTCCACTAGTACAAAAACAACAATATATTACTAAATAAACTACTAAAAATTATAGATATGTGACTATTTTTTATCACATTACCAATGGTAGTTAATTGCCAGACATTTATCTCCCAACCAAATTTATGACTTAACTATTTTAATCGTTGATTAGGTCATTTATTGTTGTTACTTGGTAGTTTATATGGCAGTTTATTTGGTAATTTTGGTAGTTTAATTAGTAGTTTATTTGGTAGTTTTTTGGGTAGTATATATGGTAATTAATTTGGTAGTATATTTGGTAGTTTTTTGGGTAGTATATATGGTAGTACATATGATAGTTTATTTGGTTGTATATTTGGTAATATATTTGGTAGTTTATTTGGTAATTTATTTAATCATTAATTTAGTCATATTAGGGCACGATGGAATTGAACCACCATCCTCCTACTTAGAAAGCAGGTGCTCTTTCATTGAGCTAGTACCCTTTAAAAAATAATGCAAAAATTTGACAAAGTTGTCTTCCCAACATTAGATCTACCATGATCATTGTTACTATAACATGATATACTCTTCTCAAACAACACAAATTTTAGTTATTATGAAAAAAGAAATCTAAATCTTTATCAATAACAATTCAACAATTTTAAATTCTTTTGTTCAAGCATTTGAAAATTATATTTCATGTCACTTACACTTCTCTAAATTATTGCAGTGATAGACTCTTATAAAATATAATTTGGAGCACTTTGGCCACACACAAATATTGTTTCTTATGCTAACTTCTCAGAAAAAGATACAAATGATTATGCAATTTACGTCAAGAAAATAGACCTTTGGATTAAATAATCAAACCCCATTAAAAAATCACCAATATTTTCTTTACCAATATTCTAAGCTATTAGACATAAAATCTCTGATCAATATGTTGGATGAAGATAAAGCATAGAAGAAAAAGAAGGATAATAATCCACTAATATTACTCTTCAGCAATCAAATATCTAGATCGAACCAATCAACATAAGAACTCATTGAAAGAGCAAAAATCAACATTCAAGAGGAAAATGACATCAAATCAGATGACCATACTATTGTTAGGATTAACCTCAGACAAAAATAATAGTTACATGCAAATATAACCAATACCAAAAAATAGTAGATTGCATAAAAGAGAACACAAGACAGTAAGATTTAACATGGTTCACCCAATCCCTAGGCTACATCCACCAAAAACAAGTCCAATATTATTATTATCTAGTGATTAGAACCTGATTACAATCTGTAATCCCTTACAGCTCAATACCACCGCAAGAAGCTATAATATCAACATTTCATAATGAAATCCCTAACCCTAAGCCTTTTTATACAAGCTTTTGCCACTTACAAATTAGGACTAGAATAGTAGAAAACTAGTAGCTGGTTCCTTTTACAATATAAGGGCATTTTTGGCTTTGGGGGTGCTATCCCCAAAAACCCCCACGGGGGCATTGCCCCTTGACCCCACCCTGTACTGCAATAGGGAGCGCACTTGTGGCACTACCCCAAGACCCTACAAGGGTGCTGGGCCTTGACCCCATCTTGGGGGTGCTACCTCCAAAACCCACGTAGAAATAATCTATTAGGAAATTACAACGAATAAACCTCTGAGTCTGATTAGACTCCACATCACAACAACTATAGGAAAACTATAGTATGGTCGAATGACTTGATTGGGGCTCACATAAGGAGCTAATTTTGTTAGTTCTCCTTGTAATCAATGGAATGTGGCTTACCATTGTAATTATTCACATTCTTCAAGTTGTACTTATAATAGGGAGGTTGAAGGTTACTATCCTATTGTAAGCTATAGCGGAAATTTTCCACAATGGGAATGCTACTTTCCTCAGCCTAATAAAGGTGGGTAATCTTCATTGGAAAATTATTGTACATATTTTGTAGCATATTTTGATGGTTCATGAATTGATACAAACAGTGCATGAACACATTACTATATGTTGATAGAAATGTGCTGACCCAATTCTAGGTGCATGGCAATATCCTTGGTTCGAATAGGCTTTGTTTGAGGGACTCTAACACAAGAAAATGATTGTTATTAGCATCAATGTTGAAACAAAACATTGGAGATTGTTGTTGATGGTGTATGGAAATAATCCTAAAGTTGGAGGAGCAATACTCTTTACTAATTTTAATGTGGAGTTGTTATGTCCCCCTTATAATGATCTTTGTGCGGATAATTCTTTGGCCCTACATAATCAATGCCCAAATTTGTGTAAGTATAATTTGGGGAGCACATTGGTGGAAAATGTCACTACTTTCTAGGTTTTATTGGCAATGACTGTGGAACAAGAACTTGCCCTAAAAATTGTAGTGGGCATTGAACATTCAAATCAACTAGAGTCTGTGACTATGAATTGGGTTTAACAAAAGTAGACTATTCAACTATTGGTTGTGAATTGTGACATGAATAATGCAACTTACATGGAATTGTTTGTGATAATGGTGTTTATGATTTTAGATGCTCTGGTTATGTAGGATATACTAGCCAAAATAGAAGTGTTCTATTTTCAAGTCTCTCAATGCATGGGGATGTCATGGTATGGGATGTAGGAGGTCAACACTAGTCTCCAATCAATCCAAGTAGTCTACAACAATTAGAAGCAGATATTGTTATGCCAAACTACAATAGGATGATATCAAGTAGCCGCATGTTGTTTGGTATTTTGGATAATGGGCATTGTGCAACAACAACAAAGCATCTGGCTTGGTAGATAACTATTCAAAAATGTTATAAGGATGGTGATAATCAATTTTGTGATATTTTGTTTGGCATGCAAATCATATAATGCAACATGTGGTACCCAACTAAATTTTTCAAATAGGACTCTATTCGGTGAGAGGAAGCGGGGGAATGACTCTACATAAGAGTTGGTGGGCTTTGCCCATGGTGGCAATAATATTTTATGATGTTTTTACTTCAAGGTTTAATTGTCACAACAACTATCTTTTTCTTGGGTTCAATTTGACACATTTTCCAAAGCTTTTTAGTTTCTAATAGAGATATAACAGTTTGCTTATCTTCTTTCCCTTTAGTTTACAAGCCTTTTATGCAAGCACTTTTCTATTGTAAAACAATTGTGTATTTCAATCCCTTGGGTTTTTTTCACTAGTAGATATTGATATAATAATAATTTGACTTTTACTAATCTTATCTAAAGATATAAAAAATAGCCATATATCATCTTATTATTATTTTTATATTGAGATCTATTTTCTACACAATCAAAGATTCGAATGTGTCAAAGTAGCAAATTCTTTAATATGTCCAAAAAATTCATCCACAAAAAATAGAACTGGTGCTTAGAATTAGCATTGTCAAAAACTTAAGACAAAGGTAAGTAAGTTGTAAAAGGAACTAAATTGTGCCCCATCTATTTCTAATAGGAAATTACGTCTCATTTTGATAGGCTGCATTAGGAGATGGTCACAATTACACATGGCCTGAACACAACTTCTCATTATTCATATTTGAAGATGTGCTTTTTCTAAACATATAATTATGATAATTTGCTTTCTGGCACTCCTACAATCTTCAAACAAGTGAAGTTGTAACTTCTTTTATTTCATACATTCAGAACGACAACCACTTCTAGAAGGATTAAAAGGAAAAGGGATTATGCTATCAGAAATGAAAAAGTAAAATTAAATTGAAAATACATTGTAAGGACACTCAAAGGTATTTAGCAAGGGTGCAGGAACTAAATTAATAAAAAAAACCCAATAAAGTTTATATCATGTGCCTGAATAATTTCCAATGGCAGATAATGTTAGTTTGATGGGATATATAAAGATATGGTATCAGTCACGAAGAACTCTATACTTGTAAAAGATAGTCAAAACCTCAAAAAAACAAAAATAATCATTAAAAAATTCCTTTGCATTTGTAAAAGATAGGTAAAAAAACTCCAAAAAATTACAAATCATTTCAGACATATGTACCAAATCTGGAAATATAAGCAAGGACACTAACAAAATACTTCTTTTCTCAAAACAAATGTTTGCAAACTGAATAGAAAGAGACATAAGATACAAACTGAAGATGGTGGTATTCGTTACTAGGAAACAAACATCAAGCTCACTCGCTAAATTTGTGTGTTTGCTCCTCAAAGCCTCCATAACATCCTTTGCAACATCAAATGTTGTAACTACTAAAGCTTCCTAGTGAAGCCCAACATTATGCATTATCCTAGCTTGAGAATCATTCACATTTTTAGAATTTGACTATGAAGATTCAAACCCTATAGGAACATTCCCATCAATTTTTGGTGCTTTATTTGATTCTTGTTCTTATGTACTTGTATTATCCTGAGGCACAGTCAAAACACCCCCCTGTGAAACTTGACTATTTGCAATATCTGAAGGCAGGTTACTTGCATTCGGGTTTGAAGTTATAGGATTACTTTCAATTGAATTTATCGAAGATGAACTAGCGACAGATGCACTTATTTGTTGAACTCATTGCTGAGCAACTACAACTACTCTTACCAATTCTGATTTGTTGGCAACATCATGGCATTCTAACAAATATATCTGCAACCAGTAATAGAGTGCCTATAGATATAAAAATGCATGAATAAGACTAGCACAAATATATCAATTTAGCTACTTGAATAAACATAACATAAACCACACATATAGCACCACTCTATTCCATAATTTTGCATCAGGAGTAAATGATCAATAAGGAAAGCAAGAGGAGCTGCTATTAAAAGATGAAGATTAACAATTGATTCTTTTATATTTCTACTCACCACTCTATGTATGAGAATGCTATGCAATGAGTATGCTTAAAATAATTATGAACTAAATATTTGTTGGCACATATTGTGTCTTATAAATTATGAAACCAACACAAAGCACTTTACACAAACAAAGTGTAAACACTTAAAACCCAAAATTACAAATAGATTTGGGGATACACTGTAGCTACTTTTAGAAGAACCATTGAAAAAATTCCCTATTAGACCTGGGGATACACTATAGCTACTTTCAGAAGAACCATTGAAAAAATTCCTAGTTAGATCAAACAAATGCCAATACAGAGGGAAGCTGAAGGAGAAATGAATGAAAAAAGGATTACTGAGGAGAGGGACCAAGAACATCACCATCAATGCATTGAGGGTAAACCGTTTAGTAGTTTTCATAATAAAGCAGACATAAATAGGTTGATGCTATCTGATTAGTGTTCTAATGCTAGTGGGCAGACTTCTAGATCAACTAAATAACCTATTACTTCTAGTTATATGCCAGAATTGTCACATCTTGTATGGGGTTATTGGAAAAACCTCATAAACTTGGAGATTACCACATTTTTTTAAAGATGTGAATGCTATTGGGGAAGGACATTATGAGAAGTTGATCATACTTCTTTATCTAAATATAAATTTAAAGAAAGAAAACTAAAAGTAACAATGGCTCACTATCTTGTTCAATAAAAATTTCTTCTGAAGAAGATAAATGGTAAAGTGGAGAAGATAAATGGTAAAGTGGGGAAGTTATGCAGCATCTTATTTTTCAAATTATTGAAGACAAGCATTTTTAAGAAGGGTTGATTGTAATGTAGTGTTTTCTTGTTTAATTCAACCAATTTCTTCTCAATCAAATTAGTTTTAAAATGTATTTTGATGTCTCCGTTTGTCACCTCAATCTTTAAATTAAATAAGGTAGTATGTTTGGAATTATATGAAGGGAATTATTTCAAATTAACTTTTTTTCAATAATGTGAGTGGTATGCTCTAAAGAGTGTCATACCTTTCCAACATCAGTAATGTTTTTGATGTCCATTTTCTTTAACAACTTTCATTTGATTGGTTCTCAACATGTAGAGATATGTTGCAATTAAGGTGCAAGCTATTGAAGAAAATTACACAAAGACAACACTTGATGAAATCAAAATTCTCAAAGAGTTTCAACATAGTGATGTGTTGTCAAGTTTCTTGATTATTCTGGATTCAATGATCTAATGTACAACATTTCTGTCTAGTTTTTTATTTTTTGTGTGATGCATTGGCATATGCACTTTCCTCAAACACCTCATACACCTAGTGTGATAGACATGCTAGAGAAGAGGGAAATAAAATCTAAGAAGAAACAAAACAATATCCAAAAAATACATATAGATTGTGGTCTAAATATTATTTAGAAACTATGTCCAATCCTATCACTCTATTTTCATACACTACTATTCTATTATTTTCTACTATATTTTTCTTCATCAACATACCTATGCATGATTATTGAGGCTTTCAACTTTCCATTTAATACTTAAAAAAAATTCCAGCTATGGGAAAGTAAATAGTTTGAATTGAGAGAATGCTCTTGATGGTTAGGACCCCACATCTGGCATAATGTCACGTGCATTGATATATAGTGTAGTTTGCAAGAGAAATTCAGAATTCCAAATTTTCAAGAGTAATGGAAAAATATATATGATTTTATTCTAATCCATTTTCTTAGAAGCGTGGACAAAGAGAGGAAAATTGAAGAGATAGGGTTAAAGAATCAAGATATGGTGAATCATGAAATTTCCTAGCTCCCAAATGGTAGTCCCCTTCACCTATTAAGTGTGCTACTTGGATTATAACATAAAATCTTGCTATTCCATTACTTTATTTTAGAAATAAAGAATTCCCAAATGCAGACCTATGAGAATTTATAGGAGTAAAGAGGATGTAGTCCAAGTGCTAAAACATTTATATCACCTTGCATAAAACATGCAACCACTCAAGAAGACTTGATGCACTAACTTTCTAAATCAAAAGTCCCAATTTTGATGAACTGCATAAACTATGGTTTAGATATCCTACTGTGCAGAATCATATGAACAAATTTGTTAATAGATAGAAACCTTGAAAATAATAACATCTTAATAGAAATCAAAAAAACATAGTTCATAAAGTATAGTTAGCTTGACCAAGCAATACCCATTCATGTTTAACCAAGAACCAGAAAAATAAATTGAAAAAGAAGGCAAAGAAGTTGGCTATGGTTCCTGCTAATAGTTCTAAATATTCAGAATTGGTTAGCCAGTGACTGGAGGGGAATAAAGTCAATTTTACTGCCAAAGAAGCTATGTGTGAAGGTGTTGCTGAAAAAAACAATTTCGATAATATTGAACAATTTTGTCAATGAAAATGTACCAAATGTTAGACTTCTTAAAAAAATCAGGCTTTATATGAGGAGGAAGATATTGGTTGGAACATAAATCTTAGATGTAAAATAGCATATTTTGGATGTGTTTGCTGGACATATGAACATTTTAGTAGTGATATACAAAAAAAATAGTATACATCTCCTGAGGTTATCATTGGAGATGACTACTACATTTCTGTAGATATAAGGTCATTTGTAAGTATTGCTTTTCAGCTTGCTATTGATGATGAGCTCTTTCATCCATATGTTGGATATAACCATAATAAGGAAGAGGTACCATATTTTCATACTAGCCCATTATTTCTTATATCATTTGATTTGTTGCAAGCTTGTCACTGCATTTATTTCAGATCAGTTTTGTATTCCATTTATTTGTTCAAGAATTGAATTTTAACTGTCTAAACTATGATGTTTGTTTTCATTCCCTTTCAAGACCATCTTTTCATAATGAATTTGTTTCTTGGTCAGTTTCCAAAGAAAGTATTTAGTAATATGAGAGTTTTACCTTTCAATTTTATTTTTTCCCTACTCTGTTTCTTGATCTCCAATTCTTTCCTTTGGCATTAATTTATTTTTTTATTGAAAAAGGCTTCAACTATTTTACAGGAATTTGATAGATTTATTAATCATATTAGAAATTCTCTATTCCAGCCTAAGGTTTTCCAATTGACCTTTTTTCTTGAATTTTTTGATATATATTTGAAATGTGACTGGAAGAATTTGAATTGGTTTATAATTATCCTCTATTTGAGGTTTCCTCTGGTGGATTATGTTCTCACAAGTTTTTTAACAGAAATGGAGAATTGAAAAATGTTAGGCCTTTCTTTCGGCCCCTGAGAAGAGTTCTTATGAGGCAAGATAAATTTATTGAACAAGTAGCTAAGGAATTCACTAATTTTTTGGTCTCACTCTTGGACGTCATAACAAAGCGGCCAACAACAGCACAATGGTTTCATCATCCATGGTTAAATGGCATATATTCACTGAAGAATAACATCCATATAGATCATGCTTAAACAAGTATCAACTAAGCACCATCCTACCCGAGGTAAAATAGGAAATATAGTGACAAGAGACAAAGATATACAGAATGAATGAGATCACTAACCTGTCTGTGGCATTAAGCCTAGCTTCAGTTCTTTGTCCCTTTGCAACAAGACCTTAGGTAGGCAATTAATTGGTTTCAGCACTTTGTTTGTAACTAGGTGTCAGCTTCCATACACTTTGTGTCAGCTCTCACTCACCTAGTCACCATCTGCCCAAACTGAAAGACAACTCACCCTTCAAACAATGAATGCCATGTAGTCTGTGAGCTATCTATGTTACCATTCGACCCCACAATACTATGAATTTTGTTCTTCCTATGGTTCTAAGGAAAACAAACCTTACCTTTGGTGGAGGAATAGGGTTCGCAGCCCTAACCCTAGTATCAAGAACATCCAGTAGCTTCGCAATCATTCTCTAATCTTAGAATATTAATTTTCTAATTTTTTAATATAATTTATTTCTATTATGTTTTAGATTTAAATTTGATCTTTAATTTTATGTTTTCTATTTTATTGTAAATGTACATTCTAATATTTACTTAAAATTGATATTTGGCACTTTAATTTTATAGTTCATCTATTTTCAATTGTAAATTATTTTAAAATAATAAATTCTTATTAAAAATATAACCTTGAATCCTTTAGCCATTATTTAGTTGTTTGCGATGGATAAGATTATCGCTGACAATTTTTTCCCAATTTACATTTGTATATGAGTAGCTGATCTACCACATTTTGTACAAGGTTTTGCCGAAAACCCTATCTTACACTACGAAACCAATCTGCTTCATGCATATGAAATTGTAATTTCTTTGTTGAAAAGATTTCAACAGATTGACTTCGATCTCCAAATCAAAATCAAATTTCAATCTGGTGATCAGATCAGAGACTAGAATTTTTGTTTAAAGTGTTGCGAACATCTTGCCTCGAATCTCCAGCTACAAATCTGATGTTTTCCAATTTTTTGTTTCATAGTATAAATAGAATGAAGCAGCAGCAACCGTATGTAGATTATTTTTTTGGTTTAGTTGACATTATTCCTTCAAATTTCATCCATCGATATTCATTCTTGTCACTCAATTATTTGAGTTCATTATGTATCTATTGCCTCCACACAATTGAGATAGTAGCTCGAGACTTTGGTCTCTAACCTGTAAATTTTGATACAAATTCAAATTATGCAGGATAGGATATTATGCTTTGTATTCTGAGCACAATTCATGTTTCTCCAGGGTCTAATGACCACTGCCGTTATAGATCCGCTAATTAATTTTAAAAAGTTTCAAAAAATAATAATAATAGTACATGTATTAATAGCAGATTACACATGTACTCTTTCTTTTACTAATTGGTTCAATTAGTGAGCAGCTATTGGAGCAAAAATAATAGGTTCCAAAAAAATGCTTTAAAATGACACTATTAGACCACCTCACACTCTACGATATATGAATTAGGTGTTCTAGATGGACAAAGCTAGTCTAGGTTGGTACTACTGGATTGTCTCCCCTAGTATTAGACAACAATCCATATGCTCATCTATTTCGTATTAAAAACATTAAAACCCAACCTATATCTTTATATATTTTTATTTTAAATTAAAAATATTTCAAAAATATTTTCTAAAACAATGATTTTTTAATAGATAAATAGATAAATTATTGGAACAATAATATAATTTGAACTCAAATCTTCTTGAACTTAACACACAATAATAAATAATAAATCAGTAAGAAGTAATTTAGGATAGAACCCATTATCTATAAAAAAAATAAAATAAAAACTTATTAAAAATATTATTTACATTTGATACTTAAGTTATATATTTATTTTTAAAAATGCATTTTATATTTCATCTCTTTTAAATTATAAATTATTTAAAAATAATAAATACTTATTAAAAATATTGTTTTTATTTGATACTTAAGTTTTATATTTATTAAACATCTAAAATATATATACATTAAGCTATTGTATTATGGAATTTGATACTTCCTTGAATGCTCCAATTCTAGCACAAGGATTGAGGATGGAGCAAAAGGTTATCGAGTTTGTCTTTACACATGCTAATTGCATTTAGAGTGTGTTTGGACAAGATTTTATGGGTTTGGAGGCATTTTTAATTTCTTGCACATATGCTGGGGGGTATTTGATTTTTATATTCATCTATTTAACTAAAATATATTTAATATAGACATTATAATGTAAATGAAGAAAAAAATCAAGTCTTGCTAAGAGCAAGACTCCAACATCATCAGGGATGAGGTCGGGATCATGCCCCGGGTGATTTTGACAGTTTGGATGCCCCTCAATCCTTGGCTCTAAGACAAAGAGGTTTTAGGCATGAGTGGGCCCATATTAGGTCCCTAAATCATCTATGTGGTTGCCTTCATTAGTTGGTAGCTCACAAGCTCCATGCTTCATTAGGTTGCCTCGCAGATTTGAAACCTTCATCAAAAAAAAGTATATTAATTAAAATACATGTACTAAGATATATTAAGAACTTTCTTCTTTTGTATTTTCTTTTACTAATATTCAAAATGGCTATTTTTTTGATAAAAAAATCTTTGTTTGTTAATAAAAGTTTGACTTAAATATGCATTAATTTGTTTTCTTAATAATTAAATCAAATGTAAGTGTTGAGGAAATTTCTTGCCTCTGACTATCTTTAACTATCATTAAAAGTGATCTACTAATAACATATATGTTAAAAAGTAATTTAAAAGAATTTTTTTTTTTTTAAATCTTATAATAATTATTTTTTAAAACTTATCTCAAAATAACAAAAATAATAATTAGACATCCAACACTTTTCTATTCATTCTGGTTCCCACAATAAAGAAGCCTATTGACACAGTTAAAAATTACTTTATTTCAAGGTTTACTATTTATTAAAGTTAAAGTTAAAATGATCCAATAGATGAATGACTTGCTAGTAGATGAAGGTTTTGTTGTTTCATTGAATGGATGTCGTAGGATGTCGACTCAATGTTTTAGTCTATTCTTCTCTAGTTTGGTATAAGGATGGTTTGTTTTGGTCATATAGTTCCTTCTCAGTTAAATAAATGTAATTTGTATTTTTATTTTATTAAAATGGTTATTACATGATGTTAATGTAAATAATAGCAATTATATGTTGAGATTATAAAATACGTAATTGATAATTCATAATTTCAATATGTAGAGATAGACTAAAAAAATTATTTTGAGTATGGAGGGCTTTTACTTTTATTAGGAATTTATAGATAGATTTTTAGGAAGTTAAGTGTAGATTGGAGTGATTTTAAGTTTATTTCTAGTGTAACGTCAATTAAGAGGATGTCTGAGTTAGTTAATTGATAATAATGTATTAATAGGAAAAAAATCTCCATTATTGAGTAATAAAAGTTATAAAGAAGTTAAAGAATGTATTAATATGATAAAAAAATTATCAATTATTCATTTAATCATTTATTTTGGTGACTAATTATTACTGACCAATTATTTAGTCATTTATTTTATCATTTATTTAGTCACTTATCTTTGTCTACCTTTGTGATTTCACATGATGACCAAATTAGTCATTTATTTAATCATTTATACTTATAAATTACAAAACATTACATATATTTGATCACTTTTAGTCACATGGCTAAAAGTTTTAGTCTTGTGACTAAATATTTTAGTCACATAGTCATTTATTTACCAAAATTCTACTAGTGTTCTTGTCATTACTTCCCTTCTTGTTTGAAGAAGAACCACCTTGTTAAGAGGAGTCATGTTGTGTCTCAGATTGTGTTTTCTGCTTCCATTGCTTCTTCTTCTTGTTGCTTTTTCCCCCTTGACTAGATGTATGATCATCACAAGCTACTAAGGCTTTGGTCTTAGATGACTTGAGAAGGCCAAAATCCACCAAGTGAGATTGTTCAACAATCAACATGTCTACAAATCCATTAAAGGAAGGCTTATGTTAAGCAGATCCCATGGTCAACTTGTGAGTATTAAAACTTGAAACAAAGTTGGCATACTCAAAAGGTAGCCGCTTCAGGATGTGATGTATCAACTGTCATATCCCTCTTTTAGCAACATTATTATAACGGGGGATTTGCCTATTATTGACTCTCGTAGGCAAATAATTATGGGAAGAGAGTCGATTTTGTCTTTCCATTAAGAAGGTGGGGCCTGCTCATTCTAATATTAAATAAAGGTTGTATTTTAACTTTGTAAAGTTAATTATTTAATTTTATAAAGTTAATATTTGTAGTGCAAGATGATTCCGGATAATTTCCAGAAACTTCCCGGCAAAGAGATAAATAGAGAACATAGGGGCTCCCTTGGAGGAAAGGCAATTTTGTGGATTCGATTTCTATTCCATTGGAGCGATTTGTAGCCATTGGTCTGCAAATTCTCAGACTATCTTTGGGAACGTTAACTCCCATGGATAAGCGATTTTGAGGGTGTGAAATATCATCCGAATCATCGCGAATTTGGAAGTGATATCTCAGTCATTTCATTTGGGCAAAGTTCTGCGGTCTAAGACCAATTCGTGATCATTAAGGTGTCAGCTGTTGAAGTTCTGGAGGAATTAGCAAGAGCGTAACTTGGATCCATCATTCTTCAGACAGAGCTGAAAATCAATCATCCAGACCGATTGCACAGATTTGGGCAATCTCCAGTGCCGATTTCCAACACGCAGGAAGGCGGATCGGATGGAAGAAGAAGCAGTTTAATTTTGCCCTACCTTCCCACAGCGCCATTGCTTGGAGACGCTGTTAAGACACAGGCCGCAGCGGACGGGCTCCAAGAAACCCTTAAGGGGTACGAAGTCTATTCATCGCTTGTGAGAATCTCTCACTTGCCGCCAAAATGGAAAACGCAGAGTGACAACTGTAAGCGCCAATCATTCAGAAGGTTGTGAGATTGTGCGTGCCCTTCTCAAGATGCGATCTGTAACAGCAATTCTAAGAAAATACTCTGCTACACGGTCTCCATTGCAGACAGTAAACAATACGAGATCACAAGATTGGCGGATGACCCAGGAGGTGATCTAATCCGATTGCGAACAGTTGGAGTCCATCGAGTTCGTGATCCTGAACGAGCTATGAGCGACAGGAGATGAGGGTGACCTGGTCAGACCCATACAGGAGCTTGGCCAATGGCAGGGCGGCAACCTTACACTAAAGACATCAAATTCAGGTTTAACTTTAGTGCGTGTTTTGAATTATTATCAAAGCTGTCCTTGAGTATTACCGGTGTCATTTGGATATTGTTCCATCAGGGCCCTATTGTTCATACTTGGATCAGATTCTTCCATAAATATTGCTAGTAGACTTATTTACATCATGTTGGCACTTTCATAATATAATCTGAAGGTTTCTTGGTAAGCAATTTGTCAACCGATCCAATTCAGTATTGCTCTTCTTTGACCCATTTAGTAGAAGGAATATTTCAGTGGTATCAGAGCAGCAATCCTGCCATCCTGATTGGGTAAAAGTACTCTAATTTCCAGAGTTGTACTCGAGAACCATATTCAAGAACAGGGATATGGGTGAAAGACAGAGTCCGCCAAGATTTCCCAGAGTTGACGATGATGAAACCAGAGAATTTTACAGAACCATGACTAACGGACAATAAGAAATAACTCAGACACTACAGGCTTTGACTACCATAATGGAAAGAGTTATTCAGCCCAGGATTCAAGATATAGGAAGAGGCACATCTGATCATGATGATAGGAGTGTGGCAGGATCATAAGGTGCTCCTAGGCGCAGATCATGGACAGCAAATAGGCCTACTCGTCCCACTTTCCTAAGGGAAGAGGCTCAGGAGATGGGAGAAGACTATGCACCATAAGATTTCCAGGATGATCTTAGGGCTGCTACAGCGGAATGGCAGGCATTACCCCCGCATGTGCGTGAATTATTAAACTTCGATCGATATCTAAACCAAAGAAGGGAACATATGAGGAACAGCCGCCAAAATAGGAGACCCAGAGGAGGTTATGATAGCGAGTTACAGCGAGCTGTCAGTAAACTTACTTTACCCTTTTTCGATGGGGGTGGTCAGATGACGGCACAAGCTTGGATTCATAAGTTGGACACCTTTTTAGCGTTAAGGCCTATGTCAGAAATAGACGCCATCAGGTATGCTACCTTGCATTTGGAAGGCGCAGCTCATGATTGGTGGTCACATGGAATGGTTACTTTACAGCACAATCAGGTAACATCATACCAGGACTTTGTGGATAGATTGGTTGAACATTTTGATAAGAAGGATCCAGAAATTTATTTTTGTGACCTTGTACAATTAAGACAGACTGGCAATGTGGAGGTTTATATTAGTGAATTTCAGCGGTTGTCAGTCATGGTACCAGATGTTTCGGAAAGGAGGTTAGTTATCCTATTTACCGAAGGATTGTCTGAACCCCTCAAGGGATCGATTAAGGCATTTGACCCACCAACACTGCAGGAAGCCATGAGGAAAGCACGAAGTATGGAACTTACAGCCCCTTCTAGCCGGTTCATTCCCAGGAGTACTACCTCTTTCAAAGACAACAGGAAGTTTGATAAAAATAAAGGGAAGAGCATTGAAACCAAAGGGAAATCTACCACACCCCTAGATACAGAAGCATTAAATGACTTGCGAAGGAAGAAATTATGCTTCTATTGCAAAGGTCCATATGACAGGGATCATGATTGTCCCTTGCGACCTAAAGGAAAAGCAAATAGAGTTATGTGGGCATATTACGAAGGATCAGATTCTGACAGTGCGGCAAAAGAGGATGAACACACTGGTTCAGAATCTGAGGAAGAGACAGGAAAGTCAGAACAAAAAGAAGAACCTAAATTGCATCTACAGCAAGGGCATTTGTCTAGTATTCAACAGGAAGGATCTTTCAGGTTACGCGGTGTCCTAGCAGGGCAGAAGGTGATTACATTGGTTGATACCGGAGCTACACATAACTTCATTGATGCAAGATTGGTCGAGCGTCGTGGTATTAAGACAGAAGAATTTGAGGGTCTTCGTGTACAGGTTGCTGACGGATACACTCTTAAGTGTAACAAGATAGTCAGAGACATGCCTTTACGCCTGAATAATTATGAGTTCAAAGCGGATTACCACGTGGTCAATATGGGTGATTTGGATATCGTTTTGGGAATGACATGGTTACGTTTATTAGGTGAGGTTACTTTCTGACTCAAGGACATGGAGATTAAGTTCGAAGTAGATGGGAGGCAGCATGTATTGAGAGCTATTCAGAATAGTGATATCCGAACGATCTCTCTTAGACGATTGGAAAGATTGGTGAGACATGAGGATCTTGAATGGGCAGCCATGTGTACTCTCATGCCTACACAGGAGGAACAACCCAAGACAGAATATCATTCCGACATACAGATATTGAGAGAAAAGTACAGTAAGGTATTCAGTGATATTCCACCTGGTACACCACCTGATAGAGGGATCGAGCACATCATCGAATTGGAAGAAGGCGCTAAACCAGTCATGATTACTCCATATAGGCATCCTAAAAGGCTTAAAGATGAGATAGAAAAGACCATCAAGGAGCTTCTCGCAATGGGACACATCAGACCTAGTAAGTCTCCTTTTGCTTCCTCAGTAGTTTTGGTTAAGAAGAAAGATGGTTCGTTACAGATGTGTATAGATTACAAGATGTTGAATAAGAAAACCATTAAGAATAGATATCCTATTCCACGGATTGATGAGCTAATAGATGAACTACATGGGGCTTGCTACTTTAGTAAGATTGATTTGAGATCAGGTTACCACCAGATTAGAGTCAGGGAACAGGACATTGAGAAGACGGCATTCAGGTGCCACTGTGGGCATTTTGAGTTTGTAGTGATGCCATTTGGATTGACCAATGCACCAGCTACTTTCCATTCTACCATGAACAAGGTCTTCCATCATCAGCTGAGAAAATTCGTGTTGGTATTTTTTGATGATATCTTGGTATACAGTCGAACATGGCAGGAGCACATGGCGCATCTAGAAACAGTATTGAAGACTTTGCAAGAAGAATCCTTGTATGCCAAAGAATCCAAATGCGACTTGGGAATGACTAAGTTGTTATACTTAGGTCATATTATCAGCCGAGAAGGTGTACGGATGGATCCTGATAAAATTCGTGCTATTGTAGAGTGGCCTACTCCTGAGAACCTAACTCAGTTAAGGGGATTCCTTGGTTTATGTGGATTCTACCGCAGATTTGTTTGCGGGTATTCACGACACGCGGCTCCTATAACCGATTTGCTTAAGAAGGGAGCTTTCGTTTGGATAGCAAAGGCACAGGCTTGTTTTGACAGGTTTAAGGAGATCATGACTTCGTGTCCGGTACTAGCATTGCCTGATTTTTCGAAACCTTTTGAACTCCAATGTGACACCTCAGGAGATGGTATTGGGGCTGTTTTAATGCAGGATAAACACCCAATTGCATATGAAAGCAGGAAACTCCATGGGCCAGAGAGATCATTCAGTATTTACGACAAGGAGATGTTAGCTATCATGCATGCACTAGCTAAGTTCAGGCAGTACTTAGTAGGTGGCAAATTTTGCATAAAAACTGACCACAATAGTTTAAGACATTTCCTCGAGCAAAGGGATCTCAATGATAGGCAGCAGAAATGGGTCAGTAAGTTACAGGCATATGACTTCGATATATCTTATGTTAAGGGCACGCAGAATGTGGTAGCAGATGCCTTGTCACATAGACCACATCTTAGTTCAATGATTGAGATCTCTGAGAATTGGAAGCATTTGATTATTGCAGAATATGCCAAAGATTCATGGGCATCTAAGATAGTTGATGGGACACTTGTTGATACCAAGTATACACTTGTGGATGAATTGATTATTTACAAGAGCAGGGTATTTTTAGTCCCAGGATCGAAGGTGAGACAGTTCATTATGCGAGCTCTTCATGATTCACCAATAGCTGGTCACCCCGGATACTTTAAAACATATAGACAGGTGCGAGAACGGTTTACATGGAAGGGACTCAAGAAGGATGTTTTGCAGTATGTTCGTGAGTGTTCCATTTGCCAACAAAATAAACAGGAGCACACTTTTCCAGCAGGGCTGCTACAGCCACTTCCCATTCCGGGTCAGAAGTGGGAATGCATATCCATGGACTTCATTACCGGGTTGCCCAAGGCTCAAGGCCATGATTGCATTTATGTGGTGGTGGATAGGCTAACAAAATATGCTCATTTCTTTCCCATCACCACTACTCATACCGCAGTACAGGTAGCTGAAGTATTCTTCAGGGAGGTTTTCAGGTTACACGGGATACCCCGCAGCATTGTCAGTGACAGGGATAGTAGATTCTTGAGTTATTTCTGGCAAGAGGTGTTTCGATTATGCGGCACTGAGCTCACACCCAGTACTAGTTATCATCCGCAAACCGATGGACAGACGGAAATTGTAAACAAATGGGTGGAAGGCTACTTAAGGAATTACGTAGCTGATCAGCAGAAGGCTTGGGTAAGATGGGTTTATTTGTGTGAGTATTGTTATAACACCAATTTTCACATGTCTATCCAGATGACACCTTTTCGAGCCTTATACGGCTATGATACACCCAGTTTCATTGACTTATTGATGAGTGATGTTCGGGTCCCACGTGCTGGGGATTTACTGCAAGAAAGTAAAGATATCATTAGCTCTCTACGTGATAACATCGCTCGAGCACAGAATCAGTATAAGCAATACGCAGATCAAAAGAGGACGGAGAGAAGCTTTGAGGTGGGCGACATGGTTTACTTAATGCTCCAACCATTTCGACAATCTACTCTCAAAAAGAGAGGGTCAGAGAAGCTAAAACCCAGGTATTATGGACCATTCAGGATCAGTAGGCGAATAGGGGAATTGGCTTATGAACTTGAGCTTCCAGCAGACAGCAAAGTATATAATGTGTTTCATGTATCACGTCTCAAAAAGGCATTGGGACAGAATGTGATACCTTCTGCAGTATTGCCACCTCTGGATGATGAAGGGAAATTGATCATGGTACCGGAATTCATTTTAGAAAGCAGAGAAAAACAGCTCCGCTGAAGAGTAATCAGAGAATATTTGGTTAAATGGAAGGATCTACCAGTCGAAGATGCTACTTGGGAGAATGAGACCATTTTGCAGCATCCAGCTCTGAGATTGCTTGAGGGCAAGCAATATCCGGAAGGGCGGACTGTCATATCCCTCTTTTAGCAACATTATTATAACGGGGGATTTGTCTATTATTGACTCTCGTAGGCAAATAATTATGGGAAGAGAGTCGATTTTGTCTTTCCATTAAGAAGGCGGGGCCTGCTCATTCTAATATTAAATAAAGGTTGTATTTTAACTTTGTAAAGTTAATTATTTAATTTTATAAAGTTAATATTTGTAGTGCAAGATGATTCCGGATAATTTCCAGAAACTTCCCGGCAAAGAGATAAATAGAGAACATAGGGGCTCCCTTGGAGGAAAGGCAATTTTGTGGATTCGATTTCTATTCCATTGGAGTGATTTGTAGCCATTGGTCTGCAAATTCTCAGACTCTCTTTGGGAACGTTAACTCCCATGGATAAGCGATTTTGAGGGTGTGAAATATCATCCGAATCATCGCGAATTTGGAAGTGATATCTCAGTCATTTCATTTGGGCAAAGTTCTGCGGTCTAAGACCAATTCGTGATCATTAAGGTGTCAGCTGTTGAAGTTCTGGAGGAATTAGCAAGAGCGTAACTTGGATCCATCATTCTTCAGACAGAGCTGAAAATCAATCATCCAGACCGATTGCACAGATTTGGGCAATCTCCGGTGCCGATTTCCAACACGCAGGAAGGCGGATCGGATGGAAGAAGAAGCAGTTTAATTTTGCCCTACCTTCCCGCAGCGCCATTGCTTGGAGACACTGTTAAGACACAGGCTGCAGCGGATGGGCTCCAAGAAACCCTTAAGGGGTACGAAGTCTATTCATCGCTTGTGAGAATCTCTCACTTGCCGCCAAAATGGAAAACGCAGAGTGACAACTATAAGCGCCAATCATTCAGAAGGTTGTGAGATTGTGCGTGCCCTTATCAAGACGCGATCTGTAACAGCAATTCTAAGAAAATACTCTGCTACGCGGTCTCCATTGTAGACAGTAAACAATACGAGATCACAAGATTGGCGGATGACCCAGGAGGTGATCTAATCCGATTGCGAACAGTTGGAGTCCATCGAGTTCGTGATCCTGAACGAGCTATGAGCGGCAGGAGATGAGGGCGACCCGGTCAGACCCATACAGGAGCTTGGCCAATGGCAGGGCGGTAACCTTACACTAAAGACATCAAATTCAGGTTTAACTTTAGTGCGTGTTTTGAATTATTATCAAAGTTGTCCTTGAGTATTACCAGTGTCATTTGGATATTGTTCCATCAGGGCCCTATTGTTCATACTTGGATCAGATTCTTCCATAAATATTGCTAGTAGACTTATTTACATCATGTTGGCACTTTCATAATATAATCTGAAGGTTTCTTGGTAAGCAATTTGTCAACCGATCCAATTCAGTATTGCTCTTCTTTGACCCATTTAGTAGAAGGAATATTTCATCAACCTATCATCCTTAATGGGATTTCGACAATCTTTAAGAAGTGCCCTATACTCATTGACTTTGATGATATAATCCTGAATTGTGTCATAATTCTTAGGATCTAAGAGAAGTAGATCATCCTCAATCTGAATTCCCTTTTCTTCATCCACTTTACCATACAACTGTTCAAGTTTGTCCCAAGCTTCCTTAGACTCTAAACAATTTTTAATGTGGAAGAGAAGATCGCTATGTACACAACTTCTGATAACACCTAAAGCTTGATGGTCTTGTCTTTTCCAATCAATGAGTTCTTTAGCATCAGTAGGTTGGGAAATTGTACCATCAACATACAAACTATATCCTTTTTCCATTAATCTACTCCATGCAATATCTTTCCATGTAAAATAGTTGCATGAAGTTAAAGGAGGACATTTAAAACCCATGATGTAGAAATGAAAGAGCACAATAGAGAGACACAAAAAACACAGTACACACCCCCCCCCCCCCCCCCCTTTTCACTCAATCAAAAGACCCCCCCAAAAGAGATGGTATTGGCACTTTATAAGTAGTGCATTTACAATGAGCCACTTGTCAAAAATGAACAAAGTGGACTTTCTGATTTGGCTTTTACAACTACCTTATAAGGCTGAAATCTGTCACTTAAGCACTGTAGCTTAGTTTTACAACAATTCTGAAAGAGAATCAAAGCTTTACAATGCCAAAGAAGGCCTAATTCTGAAAGTGAGAAATTGGTCCACACAACCCTAGAATCTAACTTTAGATATATAAAGTAGACAAAAACATATGCACTTTCAAAAAAAACAAAACTTGAAAAAGTGACAAGATGTGCCCGTACAGAGCTTCTGAAGTTGCAAAACGTAGGATTATGCAGGTATAGTCACCAAAAAATGCAATTTCTACAAAATCTATGCACCAAAACCAGAAAACAACACCACCACTAGAAAATTCAAGAAATTCTACCTGATTTCAAAAAAAATTGCACCTGAATCGGAGTCTGGATGTCCAAGTTAGGAGCTTGCAAAGTCAGGCTGCCAAACTGAAAAGCAATCTGGAGAGGGGTCTGGAGGAGAAATTGGGAGTCTAAATTTGATGATCAAATGACCATCAATACAATTATAAAATGGCCTAGAATGACATCTAGATGAGCGCCAATTTTAACACTTGTGAAAAGATGACATCAGCAAAAAAGGCAGTCCCCCTAGTAACGTGTCAACTGACTCGACGTATGACCTATGATGTGGCACTGTACGGATTTCACACATGGTTGTCTGTACTGATGATCTGTCAAAATTAGCTATCCACTAGGCTTGCATGGCAATACTGGTGGTTACATGTCACTGTGGGTGACGTGGCATGGGGTGTTGTTTAAAATTGTCGCTAGAGAACAAGAAGTCATCACCGGGAAGTTTGGGTGGGAAAGACTTCGCGGCGGTCAGAACTTCCTAACCACCAAAATTTTGTTTCACTATCAATGATAAACCATGATGCCGAAACAAGAGCAGCGACTGCCGGAAACAAAAAAACAGGTGGTAAATGCAAATCGACGCCGATTTTCCAAAACAACGGATGTCAAAAACTCAATCGCGTGGGGTGGGCAGAGGCCAAAGAGAATAGTGCCAGAAGGTTTGTGTGGTGGCAAAAATGACGATCAGAAACCCACAAAAATAGCAATGGCTGGAGTTCCTTTATGCAGACAGAAAATGGAAAACAGCGAGCTGGAGAACTTAGATTGCGGGAATTAAAAACACTTCGCAGGAAAAACAAAATAGCGGGCTGCCAAAATTCGTGAGATCGCCACCGGAGATATGCAAACAAATGTTGCCTATTTTTTAATCTTCATGTCGGGGAGTTGTTGCCACCGAACAACGACCACCGGAAGGTAATGCTGTGAGTTGACAATCAGAAATGAGAGTTTAGTCCCACATGTATTGTGGGTGACGACTCTGCACCATGTAAAAGAAATAGGCCACGATTGTAACACAAACAAGCTGTGGCTCATGGACCCATCGGTCAATGAGGTCGGGCTGCCAGCCAGTCTTTATGTGATGACCTCTATTGGAAATTATGTGCGGCCGAGGGTTTATAAGGAGCCTGTTTATAAAATTCCCTGCAACAATTAAAATATACTTCCAAAACAACAGATCTAGGGTGTCACTGCCCAAGTCTATCAAAAAAAATTTCTCTAATGTGTGTCCGAAGGGCAAAAAAATTTTGCGAAATGTGATGAAAATTAAAGTGCAAAGAAATTAAAAATTGCAAATTCAAAATTAATCAAATAAATATGCAAAAAAGACCATACCCATACCACAAATTGGGGCCTCCGGGTTCCGATTTGCAAAAAAAAAAAATTACCTCATACTCGACTATGGGCCAAGTTAGGCATGCTTATAGTCAATTTTCACCGGTTCAGTGTTCCAGACGCAATGGTGAGGTCAGATCTGATGCTGGACACTCCCAATTTCTGCAGCACTCTGGATTCAGGCTGAGGTGATGAAGCAAACAAGAGGTCTCGAACGGCTTGCGATGAGAAAGTCTCCAAGTTGCTCTGATACCATGTAAGAATTTGCCTAAGGGAAAAATTCACCCAAGAACTAAGAACTCAAACACAAGCACAACTGTAGACAAAAAATGGAGAGAGTATGATCAGAATAACAATGTATTCAATAACTTGGTTCATTATAAGAGTACACTAGGAGTGCCTGAATATAAAGGCCTCAGGAGAGCTTCTAGAATGCATAGAAGTTAGCATCATGATGTGTCATACAACCAAGCACATGTCCACTAGATATGAATTATCCTCCATTAAGCACGAAAGTAAGTGCGGTGATGAGAGGATAAGTCTACAAGGGTGGGACATGCAAATCAGTGTTGTAGACACCATGTGCTCAAATAGAGTTGCATACTCCTGTGTTGTCAACATGACAACTCAAAAGGTGTGCAAACTCCTAAGTGTCTCATAAATAAAAATAATAAAATAATGCAATATAATTAAATAATGCATTAACCTAAGTAAACTTAAGTGTAAATAGTAAAGTACGTATTTACACCAACAATTACATACATGCCAAAAATGAAGTTTTTCAATTGATTCAATGCTTTCGCTCTACAATACTTCTTCCAATCTATCATAGGACATGATTGCCATCCTATTTTAACATATCTTAGTAGTTATTCTAACCAAAAGTGTTTGGAACATTTTTGCACTTAAGGCAACAAAAAAAGCAAAAGTTGCTAATTAGCAACTTTGACAACTTTACAACTTGTTGTCACCATTCCTTACATTCTAGAGGCCTAAGAAAATATGTAATACTTTATTTTAAGACCTCCTAACATCTAGAATTCTAGACCTAACATAAAATGAATAAAAGTGTCACTTGATCCAAGGTGGATGACAAGATTTATAAATGCATCTTGTGTCCCTTGGCCTTACAATTAGGACTCATTACAAAGATCATAGGAGAGTTTTAAATACATTATTCCCTTGATGAAGATTCATTAGAGTGTGCTCCTACACTATACTCCTAGGGTTGATTAATCTCAAGTCCCTTTGAGATGAGTTCTCACAAACTTGTGCCATGCTTTTTCATATCAGCTTCATCCATCCAAACAATCTCTTCTTTAGGATAACCCGCCCACTTCACCATATACTTCTTGTAGATATTGTTTCTAGTCTTCTTAATGATCTTGGTGTCGAAGATCATCTCTAGTTCTTTCTTGCATGGGAAGGTAATGATGTAATAGCTTCTTCAAACTCCTCCAAATATGTTTCCTTTTCTTCATCTGCATCACCTTTATAATGTGTGAGATCAGAGATGTTAAAGTTTGGTGAGATGCTAAGGTGTGCTGGAAGTTCAACTTCATATGCATTTGTTCCTAATTTTCACAACACCTTGCATGGATCAACCTTTTTCTTTAGCAATTTGGTGTTCTTTCCCTTTGGCAATCTTTCCTTTTTCAAGTAGACCCACACCAAATAATCAACATGCAGTTGTATATCTCTCCTACCTTTTTCCTTAGCTTCCTTGTACTTCAATGGACTATTTTCCAATGCCATCTTCACTTGATCATGAACATCCTTCATGTGTTCAACAAATTATTCACCATGAGCACTAATTGGAACATCAGATGGAATATATCTTAGCTCCAAGACACCCTTTGGGATCTACCCATAAACAACTTGAAAGGGACTCTTTCCCATACTCCTATTTACTAAATCATTGAAAGAAAACTCATCCTAAGGTAGTATCTAATCCCATTTTATGCCATACTTTTTGGTAAGGCATCTTAGCAAATTTCCTAGTGATCTATTGACCACTTCAGACTGTCCATCTGTTTGTGGATGGTAGGCAAAACTAAAACTCATATTTGTGCCCAATCTCCTCCATAGTGTCCTCCAAAAGTACCCAAGGAACATCACATCCCTGTCTAAAATGATGGATTGTGGTAAATCATGCAACCTCACAATCTCATTGAAGAACAAATTGGCAATGGAAAAAGCCAAGAGAGATGTACAACTATAGGTTGATGACTTGGTGTGGGTCTACTTGCAAAAGGAAAGATCACCAAAGGGCAAGCATAGCAAATTGTTGATAAAAAATGTTGGTCCATGCAAGGTGTTGAGAAAATTGAGAACAAATTCATATGAAGTTGAACTTCCAACACACCTTGGCATCTCACCAATCTTTAACATCTCTAATCTCACACCTTATAAAGGTGATGTAGATGAAGGAAAGGAAACACATTTGGAGGAGTTTGAAGAAGATATTGTAGCATTACCTTCCCATGCGGATTCTATCCTGAAATTCAAGTAAACCTTGAATACTTATTGTCCTTAGGTTTGGTCCAAGTAGCCAAGTTGAAAGAGAAATTGTCGGTGTGGACTACCTTGTGGAGTCCCATTTTATCTTGGTAACAAGATATTTGGAACATTGTGTTCATTCTATACTTATCATAGGAGTTGAAGGATTAGATAACTTGGGGCTCTGCACTAGACTTCCTTCTTCATAAGTACATAGCTAAAGCATCATCCATCATTATAGAGGAAACCAAGTTGGTTTATCATAGGACACTAGATATTCCAAGAATCGCATACATAGCAATATCACTATTAGAAGAAGAATAGGAAGATCTTATTGAGATCATTTGGGAAAACAATTCCAATTTTTCATAGTCATTTTTGGTTCCTAAAAACACTCTGAGTGGAATAAATAGAAAGAAAATAAGTTTAATAAGGTTTCCTCTCTTAACCCTAATTTATAAAAAGAATGATCCAAATTCATTAAGCACAAGAAAGTGATCAATGTAGAAATGGATCATGTGATGGAGGATTGGGAGAAAAGAATTTTAATGGTCTTTCTATTTTGAGGAGTATGTTCTTAAATCTTGAAATAGATAAAAGAAAAATACTAACCTTGAATCTAGAAAGAGTTGTTTTCTGATGTCTGTGTACAGTTTTGAGGATCTCTGTAACCTTTTTCGAACTAGAAATGTCGAGATGGAGAAAACCTAGAAATATTTTTTCTTTTAGAAGGGAGGTCGACCTTGACCCTAATAGCGGGGCACAATCTTACCCCAGGGCATAATTGTACCCCTAAAAAGTCAACCTTGACCTATATTGCTCTGACAAAATTTATGTTCATAGATCTTGCAAGTTCGACAAAAAGGGTATCTAAATCTACTCTTTAATTCTTTGTTCCACACCTATATTTGCAAGAAAGCAAGAAAAATGGTTTTTCTTTGGATGGGGGGTTTGCCTTAGTCAACCTCAGTTTGGAATTAACCTTGAAATTGAATTAAAATTGTAATATATATAATAAAGTAAATGAAACAATTCACCTTACTTATATTGAAATCCTTGTGGAGGATTTGAATCCTTGAATTCACAAGTACAAATGCTCCAAATGTATGTAGGATGTCTCAAATCAATGACATTAGATCTTCAACACCAATCTTGAATGTATCTTTGCATAGAACAAGGCTTGAATGAATGTGGATGGAGAAATCTTCAATAAGAGGGCTCCATAGAGATTGAGTCCTTCAATAGCTAACAATGGACCTCCTTGATGAATTAGATACTTGAATGCTTGATAGATAGTAGATCTTCATTTCATGTATGTGGATGCACTTATGAATTATGGATAACTTGTGTATTGTAGATATGCATGGATAGATTATATATGTCAAAATGAGGGAAGAAGGTTTCCTTATATAGAGATCTAGGGCACTAACTCCTAGAGAAGGCTGACATAGGAGTATTAAATCCCACATAACCTTAACTCCTAGGAATAAACCTATATTAAATGTAATTTAAGAGTCTACCATTCTGAAACCCGAAACAATTGACCCAAAAGTAGAAAAATAAAAATTTTGAAGCCCGAGATCCAAAAACTTCTAAAAATTAAAAAATGTACATGGGGTTAGGGATGAGGTCGTCCTTAACCTGGGTTTGAGTCGAGGTCGACCTTGACCCACTAGGTCATCCTTGACCCAAAAGTCAAAATCCTCAATTCCATAAAGCAGGTTGTCAAAAATAGGCTGGAGAGAGAGAGAGAGAGAGAGAGAGAGAGAGAGAGAGAGAGAGAGAGAGAGAGAGAGAGAGAGAGAGAGAGAGAGAGAGAGAGAGAGAGAGAGAGAGAGAGGCAGAACAAGGGGAAAACAACTAGATCTATGCAAAGATCCATTCAAAGTCCCTGACATGACCCCATACCACTTGCTCAGAGGGCTAAACACTCTTAACATGGAAATGCTTCCATTTTAAGATAATATAGGGAATAATACCATTTTTATGGGAAGCTTCAATGAGTCTGGGGCAACATTTCTTTTCATTGGGAAACATTTTGGATTTGATAAGATGACTCTTGTATGATTGTAAAGGAAAGGGTTAGAGTGTGTAAAAGTAACTTTAGGTGATGCACTAGGGTTTGGATTGAATAAAAAAGATGCATAGGATATCCTAACTAGGATATCAAGGCCAAAACATGAAACCACTTGAGTTATAGTTGAGCTTATGATTTTAATCACTATCTATGAACATAAATGGATACCATTCATAAGTGTATAAAATGAGAAGAAAAGATATAGAATAGCATAGTTTGATCAATACATCCACATGAAAAGTTAGACCCCAAAAGGACTCATAGGTGGACCACTAGATGAAATAGGCTCACAAATAATGTGCCATTCGGTTTTTTGTATAGTGTCTTTAGGTTTGAGGAGTAAATTTGTGAATCAATAATCCCCAAGATTTTCTCTTGAGTGAGTATCACACCTTCACTTTGAAATTGGGTGGGGGGCATGCTTTATGTGTATGTGATGTGTATTTAATATATTTCTTTCATGTTGTTATCTTTATGGTGTGTAAACTTTCATAAAATATGTTTAGTAAAATTAATGACACAACAGGCTTATTTCTCTTGGTTCTCTTGCGGAGCATTACATTTAGTATTAAATCTTGGGTTTCTATGTTTGGAACCATTGGAATTCAATTTTCCCTATAGATTACAAGTAATCAAACTTGAATAACAAACTTAGAAAACTTGAACTCTTAACACTTGTGTTTAAAACTTGTATTCATATGTCTATTTATTATGATGTTATAATTTTGGTTGATTTTGATATATCATTCACTTGTTGGGATGTTGTAGTAAAATGACTGCTAAAATTAGATCTATTGCTAGAGTTCCTAACTTAGGTCATGGCATGGTTCATAGGAGAGGTAGAAATCACAACCCTCCTTTTACCCACAAAGATGATATTGTGCAAGAAGAGAAAAGAGAGAAAAATAGTGGTTGGTAGTACGCTGAATCAGAGGGCCTCAACTCTAAGCAGTTTCTACATTCTATTATAAAACACTTGCATGTGCATGATAGATTTGATCATAAGGTATCACACCATTCTAGGAATAGAGAGAGACCTAGGTCAAGGATTCCTAGAAGTGGGCACACAAAGGATAGATGAGAGTCTATCAAAGTTGCAAAGATGAAATACCTCCTATGGATCAAGTGTCCTTCCTTTGGTAGCTCGGGTACTAGATAGCACTAGTAAAATTTTGGTAAATAAATCACCACATGACCAAAATGTTGTCACAAGACTAAAACTTTTGGTCACGTGACTAAAATTGATGAAATTTTAGTAATATTTTCAATGTATAAGTGACTAAATAAATGACTAATTTGATCATTGAGTAAACTTACAAGGTTAGACAAAGAGAAGTGACTAAATAAATAATCTAATAAATGACTAAATAATTGGTCACTAATAATTAGTCACCCAAACAAATGACTAAATGAATGATGGATGAATTTTTTATCATATTAATACATTCTTTTAACTTTTATTACTCTCTAAAGAAATTTTTGGCCTATCAATACATCATTATAGTTAACTTCCTCAAATATCCTCTCAACTAATATTGAACTAGAAATGAACTCAAAATCATCTTAGTCTACACTCAAACTTTTCAAAATCTATCTATAAAATCCTGAAGAAAAGAAAAACCCTCAATGCACTCAGGAAACTCCAAGTCTATCTTTGCATATCAAAAATATTACTTATCAATTAATTATTTTATAATCTCAACATATAATTAACTATTCACTTTGATTTTTTTAAAGGTGAATCAATAGCTAATTATAGTGTATTTTAAAATGTAAGTTCTCATTTGAATTATATATATTATTAAGATTGACATTCTTTAATACAATTTTGGCATCTAATTTCTTCAATCCAATACCATCTATACAAAATGTAAAATATTGACATATCTAATAATTAGCACTTGGTATTATAGTGAGTGTTTCAAAACTTTAAATGAAGCTAAAGTTATGAAAGAATGGTAGTGAATATCAAGGAAAAACAAGTTTCTAAATTTATAATCATAATGAAAGTATTAGTAAGGTAATCAATTTTCATGTATTAATAAGATCACCAACTTATAATCATGTATTTCTTCAATAAAGTATTATAATTAATAATATATAAACTATGATTTTATAAATTGACAAACAAAATAGGACAATTTGAATACGAAACCCTAAATAAAATTTAACCTAATTTCACTTTCACACCTTTCACAAAAAATATTTTTCTATTTGCAAAAATATTGCATACAAAACCTTAAAGAATATATACCCTAATTTCATTTTGACACTTAATTTTCATTGCTTTAGATTTCATTGGGCGGTTGTGAATGGAGCACATGCGAATTTTATCTTGGAATGTTGGGTTTCATCGGGTGGCTATGAATGGAGAAAATGCAAATTTTATCTTGGAATGCTTCAGAGATCGCCACAACCCTTGATCTATCTGGTAACCTACTCAGGATATATGATAACAAGTTTGATCTCTCATACTTCTCAACTCTCAAGGAGGTGAACTAGTCACACACCCCATTTTCAATTTACAGAACATTATTTCAGAGGCGATGGAACAGGGGAGAGAGAAGAGTGGGATAGAATTTATGATTATGATGTTTATAATGATTTGGGAAATCCATAAAAAGATGAGGAACATAGACATCAAATTTTGGGAGGATCTAAAGATTTTGTGTACCCTAGAAGGGGCAGAACAGGCCGCCCCCCTATAGAAATAGGTTGGTTAAGAGTAAATTCAATAGTGTTTTCAAATTTCAATACAAAGCAACCTAATTCCCATGCCAAATTGTTATCTGATCAATAAATAACATTCAATTTTGTGGGTGTTATGATAGATCTAGCCTTTGAAAGTAGATTGTCAATATTGTCTAGCCTAGACATCTTTGTGCTGCGAGATGAACGATTTGGGCATTTGAAATTGTTTGATTTTCTAGTCTACACCATTAAATCCTTGGGAAAATTTCTACAACCTAAACTTAAAGCAATTTTTGATTCCACCCCCAACGAGTTTGATTCCTTTGAAGACATTATGAAACTCTACTTGGATGGGATAAAGCTGCCTAACAACCCAACTCTTGATGACACGAAGAATCAGATCCCTTTAGAGCTTATAAAAGAATTGGTTAGGACTAATAGCCAAGGCAAAAAGCTCCTCACGTACCCTACTCCTCAAGTCATTGCCAGTATGTTTTCTTCATCCATGCTCCTTCATTCATAAACATCATGGTCTTATTTGCACAGAGATGTAATTAATTGGAAAAATTGGCATAATACTAACTTTTGGATTAGATGTGTTAAGATTTTTACTATCGACATTTTGAATCACACTATATGATCCATTGTAAATTCAAGAGAGCAAGAAATGCAAAAGAAAGTGATTCCAAATATGGATAGTAAAACTCTTATACAATCTAATCAAAAAGCCAATCACTGTAATTGTAATAGATTGTGGAAATTCAATCATATTACATCATATCTTATTTGCACAGAGATCAAATTAATTTTGCATTGTTACAGGGGCCAAATTGGCATAGTGCATCATGTATGTTTTAGTTAGTGCTGAAATTAACTGAAAATGGTTGTAGGGGACAAATTGGCATGGAGGAAAGGTGAGGAGTTTGCACGCGAGATGCTCTCTAGTGTGAATCCCATTACCATATAGCTACTTCAGGTAAGATTGCCTTTTATAGAAACCCCTGTTTAATGTTCACCTCATTTCATATTGCTAGAAACCCTAAGATATGCTGAGTTTTTCAATTTACAAAACATTACTTCAATTTCTCTAACTGGTAATAGTATAGATTTGATCCCTGAACCTACAGATCAACATCATCTTGTGCTTCTACCATATGTTACTTGTCATGCACCAGACTACCATTGCTATTATCAACAATAAGCAAAACAATTTCAATGCATTTGCCTTCACCTTTGCCATTATTATTCTGTCTTATCTTCTCACAAGAAATATTGTTATTGTTTGTGAATAAATGGAAATCCAATCCTAGTTATGGAAGGCCTTACTAGCTGTACCAAACATTCTTTTTAGATTTAAAAATGGAGAAATTTGTCTCTTACTAGCGACCAGAACAATGCATTAGTTAGTTATCACCAAGAAATTTGGCTCTTAATGTGTTCACAATAATGCCATCTAAATATAAGAAATGCTATGACTGGATTCCATTAATTTTGTACAAACAGTTCCAGTGCAATATTTTTTTGTCATTCCTTGACATGTCTCTTCTTTGAGGTTTACTATCAAACAGTTCATGCATTGTCCACTGTCACATATACAACAACTTCATTTTGTGCCCATTCTGCATTTTACCACATAAAATGTTATTCTTTTGAGGTGATATAATATTAGATGATACCTCATTTATTCTCCATTATTTCATATGCATGATATATATCTGCAAGTGATGTAGAGGTGGCAATGTAAACACAACGAACCCACAATCTGCTCACATTTGATTGAAAACACATTAAAATATTCAAACCCATTTTTTCCTCAATAAAATCCAAAGTCCAAATAAAATATTTTCAAATGGATACTTGAATCAATTTTCAAATTTCATTCATCACAAAACAATAAGGAAAAACTAATTCACATTTGAGAGCAAATTCATGAAAATAATTTAACAATTCTGAAATTGTTATTTCGATGACATATTTATATACCCTTACTCAAGAAATCATAACTTCCATATATGACATTATAATGAAGATCGCTTCAGTCAAAATGGGAAAAATTAGATCTCCTCAAACTTGTCAAAATCTGAACCAAATCCAACAGATCATTGAAAAATAATGCTCCTTGAAATATGACTGATTTTTGCATGATCCCAATTCAATCAAATGGCTCAAGCTCTTATGATCTGCATTGGGATTTATTATTAAATAGAAAGCAACATTTATACATGGATAAATCATTTCTTTTGCATTATCCATTCATAACCGATATCATGTATTAAGCATGATAAAGATGAAATCAAGAATAAAGTAGACATTACTGACCATTAGGTCAAATGTGGCCACTTCTAGTTGAAAGGTGCAGATTTTCTTTCATCTATAAATGCTTGATTTGATAATATTGTAGCTAGTGTCTTGGTTCTCAATGCAAAATACAAACATGGCAATGGACTGGAAAAGCTCAAATATTGCAAAGAACATAGAAATAGTAGCATAGAATATGTAAATTTTAGTTGGTGACCAAACTGCAAGTTTTCATTAGATAGTAATCTAGTACCTCCTTAGTTGTTTTAAAATAGATAGCTTTAATCAAGTGCAAGTTCCATAACCAACCGAAAGTTCCATTCTGTCACAATTATTCCTTAATATCCAAGCTTTTGGAAAGCAACAATTTCATACTTTAAGGAAGTTGAAGACTTAATTTTCAACATCGCCTCTTTCCATTCTAAGTATTTGAACCTGAGTTTTCCATACATGAAGGATTCCAAAGACATAAAAGGAAAATCAATAATAAGGGCAAGGTTTGTCTCTCATTCTAAGATTCCATATGTTACAATTATTTCTATTGTAAGTGAAGAACATACAATTTCCATATATTTGTGATCATCTACATGTGTAGGACATTGTTGCACATGTTAAATAGGTTCTAATTATCTCTAGAAAAATAAAAGAATTGTAAAATACTAGAATTTTATGGCATGAAAAGTCTTAGCTCGCTCTTTAAAAGAACAAATTTACCATTTGTAGGTTTCTTGAGGTGTGTATGTGCATTTTTGTCCTTTCTATGATATTTAATACTGCAGATTGGATGTAAATTGGATGCATTTGTCTTGATTATCTCATATTCTTGCATAATGGAAATTGGTGGACTAGGAGTGTCTCTAGGGTAAACATATTCAACTTTTCACAATTTATGATTATCTAAAATTTATCTCCAACATTTTATAGATTAATTACATGAATATACAAGATCAAATTATCAGTCATGAATAGTCATATCGATTTTGAGATGAGCATTAGCCCATTAAAATAAATTCAATCAAATTATTCTAAGTTGTTATTTCAGTCAAATAAGAAAATAGAGATTTTAGTATTAAAACCTAGGCCAAATGTAAAAAATGCAGCCCAAAAGGTAATCTTATTTGTAAGATTCTTTTAAATAAGGTTGATATTATTAAGTCACATAGCACTTCCATGTCCTCAATAGATGAAAATATCATATTTCCAAAGAGCTAAAATGCACTCCTCCAAAGTCAGAATTGCTGCAAATTTACCTTATAAAAATTCAAAGCCATATGAAATATATTTTAGAAAGTTAAGAATCAACTTAATGGTACAAGAAAAATGTATATTAAGAAATAGACTAAAGTTAAAAAGGACAAATCTGAAACCAAGAAAAGTTTGTTTAATACATGTTACCTTCTAGTCTTGCTGACTCTTAAACCAATCTTCAAATACAGCCTGTGTGGTACTTAATACATGCTAAGGAAAAATCCAAAACCATGAAGAGACTAATTAACAAATCCTATCTTTCAGCATTTTTGACTCTTGAAACAATCTTTAAATGCAGCTTCTGTGGTACTTACGTCTCCACTTGGATTCAACAAATAGAATGCATTGGAAGGGTCCATGACTGATAGTTTAGACGATGGCTCCAATTCTATAGACCTTGGATTTGTTCTAGCCAATACCTTCTTCTTTCTATTGGTTTTAACTTTTGACTTTTTTTCCTCTTTTTCATCTAAACAATCCATTATTTCTAGATGGCCTCTAGGAATCATAGCTGCTGAAATATATCCCAAGGTATTACTTGCACAAAATGAATACAAAATCATTACCATTTAGTATTGATAAAATTTGCATAAAGTATTACAATATCACTTACTTGTGAATTAGCATCAATTACTAGTACAATTGATTCTAAAATTTGTGTTTGTTTGGGCATTCAGTAGTTTGTTGAGTTTCTACTATAACTATAGGAAGAATTGGGTTTTAAATAAATTCAAGGGAGTCTGGAAAATAGCGTGGAAATATTCCATAGTGAGTTGCGATACATGTTCTCTAGCAGTAATTGCCTCTTTCATATTTGTGATCTGATATTGGTGGTGGTGTGAGGTTTGGTTTAGCACCATCCACCATTTTTGGGCTACAAATCATTGACAAAATAGGGAACCATTAATTAGTGGTAGTGTTCAACTCTATTTAGGTTGCGATTGGGTGTAATGCATTGGCTATTCAAAATGTGTGAGAATAAAACTTGCATACCAGTCCCTTAAATTATACAAGTTATTCCAAATGTGTGAGAATATATTTTTTACTATGACAAATGATCCCATTAGGCTATTTATCTTCCAAAACAAACATTGTCTCATATCAATGCATTGGATTCTTCATCACAATTGTCATATGCATTTATATGGGCTTCTCAGTTTTTCACATAAAACATTATTTTTTATCACCATGATTATTGCTTACACATTGGTCTTTGTTTTACTAAAAGTTCTTCAAGATCACTTTTCTTTGCAATTGAAATTACCATTGCCATCACAACCTTGTTTAAATTCAAGTTCTCATATCTCTTCCTCTTCCTCTTTAATAACCATGTCATCAAAATCTCTTGAGAAACCATATCATGTACATTTTCAATAACCATTAAGAAATGGCAAAAAACATGTACTAGACAAATTTACTGGCATGAATCTTGCATAATTTGAATTGTAACTATTTTGATTGATTTCTCCACTACTGTTTAGGTAGAATTATGATATCTTAATTTTGTTGTTTTATAGGAATTTTTTGATTAATTGAATTGTTGCTCTTCTTTATTTGACAAATTTTTTCTTTTATATTTTAAAGGGTGCTAGCTCAATGGAAGAGCACCTACTTTACAAGTAGGAGGATGGTGGTTCAATTCTATGATGCCCTAATATGATCAAATTAATGATTAAATAAACTACCAAATAAACTACAATATAAACTACAAAATCAACTAAAAAATCAACTACCAAATCAATTACAAAATATACTACCAAATCAACTACCACATACACCACCAAATCAAATACCAAATCAACTACTATTTAATAACAATCAACTGTTAAATAAACTACCAAATAAATTACTAAATAAATCACTAAATAAACTACCAAATAAACTATTATTTAATAACAATCAACAACCAAATCAATGATCAAATCAAAGACCAAATTAATGATTAAAATACTTTAGTCATTAATTTGGTTGTTATATTAATGACCGAAAATAAACTACCAATGGTCACGTGATCAAAATTGGTCATATATCTACAATTCTTCGTAGTTTATTTAATCATATATTGTTGTTTTTGTACTAGTGTATGATGCCGAAAATGGCTATCATGTTGGACAAGCTCTTTGATATTTAGTATTTTTTGACCAACATAAAAGAAAGATTTTCCATCATATACTTGAATATGAAGAATATCACTTAGGGATAATTTATTGATAAATTTTGTGAGTGATTCTTACCATATCGGTGGCACCAACAAAGAGCAGATGAAATCCAAAATTTGAGACAACTTACTATGATCATTCAAGAGTATGAATGAAAATTTTTTAGTAATACCCAATGTAAGATATAGTGCTAGCTCACCTTTGATAGTCCAACACTTCATTCGTGAGCTTAACAATTATATCATTGGGGGAGTTAAGGTGTTTCAACCTTAAGACCCTGAAAGATTTTGTTCATCAAGCCACACTAGTAGAAGAAAACATTACTTTGGGACATGATGGTTTTGTGGGAACCCTGACTAGTGGACCTACACCTTTAGGGTCTAGAGGTGATTAGAATTAGCTAGCAAGCAGTGGAAAGAAGTCCCATTTTTGTAGGGGAAATTAGGGATAATCGCATGAGACATCCTATCCTTCATCTTAGATTAGTGGTAGTGGTTCTTGTTCTAGGAACTTCTATGACTCTAATGCATCAAGTGCCACCAACACAATGAGCCTATATAGAGTACTCATTCTTTTTCTAGTAGAGGTGGCCATCTTCATTCTAGTGCACCAACTTTAGGTAGGGGATTTGTTAGAGGTACTATTTCTTCTCTTGTGGATGATTTGTGTATGTCACAACCAACTACCCTTAGCATACTCTCTAGTTTTTGGGTTAGATTCCCACAACATATGAGCCTAAAGTGGGTGATTTTGGTAGATCACATAGAGTTTTATAGTGATAGAGCATCGCTAAGCTGAGAATCAGGTTACTCTTGCTAAGAATTTGGGTGCTATTAAAGGTACATTTCTCACTATCTTATTTGACTCAAGTTCTATAAACTCATTTGTGTATCCCTTCATAGTAGATAAATTTGAGCTAGTGGCACTAAAAATGATATAGGTTGGCAAGTGGATTTAGCCTCAAGAGAAAAGGTATCCATAGATTCTCTAGTACACAAATGTAAGTTGAAACTAGGATAATTCATCAGTATAGTTGACTTTCATGGGATTCATTTAGGATCATATGATATTGTCCTAGGTATAGATTGGCTAGGCTTACATGGAGATATAATTGATTGTAGGAAGAAGATCATTAAGTGTGAGGATCATGAAGGTAAGAACACTAATAGTATGGGCATTTAGTGACCTATATATCTTCGTATGATCTTTGCAATGCAACTTATGTGAATCATACAAAGAGTTTATCAGGAATTTTCTATATTTGTGTGTGTACTTGAGATTGGTTTGAAGTGTTTAGTTTAATGAGATTGGCGAATATTATTGCAAGTTTTTTTAGAACTTCTCTACAATTTCATTTTCTATCACTTCCCTCTAGAGAAAGGGGAAGAAACTTATTTGGATAGAGAAGTGTAAATATGCCTTCTAGAAGCTCAAGGAGATTGTTGACTATTACAACTATTTTAGCAGTACTCGATCCATTATGTGATTTTGTAGTGTTCATAGATACTTCCCTAGAAGGGATTGGAGCAATACTTATGCGAGAATGATGTACAGTTTCTTATGAGTCTCACAAACTCAAGGATCATGAGCTAGAGCATCTCACACATGATCTTGAATGAGAAGTAATTGTTCATACCTTAGTTAAATGGAGACACCTTATTTTAAGGAATTATTTTGAGATGCATAGAAAATATCATAGTTTATAGTATATATTTCTCCAACCTAATCTAAATACTAGGGAGGGGTGATGAATGGATTTTGTGAGAAAGACTTTGAGGTTATGTACATCTAGGGTAAGGAGAATGGATTAGTTGGCACTTCAAATTTCAAGAGACATGAGATATCAATATTGAATCTTACTATGGATTTGAAGGGTCACATGTTTCAGGCACTTCCTACATATACTTGGTATCATGAAATGAGTGCAAAGATTGAGTCAGGTAGATCTTTGGAGGGAAAATTCTCAGGGTATATATTGGAGTCAGATGGTTTTTTACATCACATGGGCTAGATGTACGTAGCACCATTAGATGATCTTCATACATTGATCCTATCTATATCTCATCATGCACCTCAACACATATAGGTGGTAAAAATAATTGTGTAGACTTGCAATAGTTATAGTATTGGTTGGTATATAGTGTGACATTGTTGATTCTGTAGCTAGGTTTGTACATTATCAAAAAATTAAGAACATCAACATCTAGTAGGGTTCTTATATCCTAACCTTATTCCTTTATGGAAGTGGGATATTATTTATATGGATTACATTGTGGGGATTCCCATGAATCCATGTAGACACAATGCTATCATGGTCATTGTTGATCGATTGACTAAGGTGGTACACCTTTCGTTAATGAGATCATTCTCTATAACAACTTCAGTAGCTAAATTCTTTATGTAAGACATTGTGAGACTGCATGGTATTCAATGAAAGATCATTTTGAATAGGGATCATGTATTCACATATTCATTTTTTACTTCTTTGTAGAATGACCTTGGAGCATAGCTAAATTTCAGCTCGATATATCACTCTAAGAACAATGGTTAGAGAGAGAGTTAATCAATTATTGGATGATATGTTGAGGATGTATGTCGTGAACTGGTAGATTCATTGAGAGGACTATTATACTTGGTTGGTTTGTCTCTAATAATAGATATCATAGTTTGATTGGGATGTAACATTTTTAGAAATTTTATGGTCATCCTTGTTATACACCTCTAAGTTGGGATTGTATGCTAAAAATGTGAGCACACTTCTATAAACCCTTCTATCCAAGGAATCCGATGGAAATGGGGTCTTGAATGGAGGCTTATAGCTCTCTCTCCATGATGTGCAACAATCTCAATAGTATGATGATGAAGGCTCTCAAATGAACCTAAGATAGGAGACCCTTGCAAGGTGTTTTTAGAGAAATAAAGTATTTTCTTATTAATTAAATCATGTTGATTTAATTAATAAGTCACTTATTATCTCTATATTACTTAAGCTAAACTTTGGGCATATAATAATTAATTATTTTTATTAATTATTATCATTCAACCTAGGTTAGTTACCTGTTAGGGTTTTGATCTCCTTTTACAAGGATTGATCTATTTGTAGTTTATTCATTCACTTTTGATAACAACAGTCTCTCTTTTTTCTCATCAAGAATGTCTCATCTATGGATCTAGGAATTCCAACCTCTATAGCTTTTGCTTTTCTTTTTCTGTGACAGGTGTTTTCATGTAGTTAGTTCTTGGGAGCTATTGGGTTGATCTTTCATCAACTTCAACATTGTATCAAAGCTTCAAATCTTCATGCCCCTATTCTATTTATGAGAAGTTTGACTTGGCTTTTGGATCTATGCTTTTTCTTTTAGAAGGTTTTATTTTTTAGAGTTATTTTGTATTTGATTTTGGGGGTCACCTTTTTCTGGTGCACCTTGAGCCCAAATGAACCTCATCATTGAGCTTAGAGCACCCAAAAATCCCTTATTTCCATATAATTTTTGTCCAATTTGGACACAGTTGGAATTTGAGGCTAAAAATATTGCTCTAAGATTGGGTGTGTTTCTCAAAGTGTTGATTTTGTGATTTTCAAGAATTTTTGGCTTGAAAATAAAGGTTTTTCAATACAAAGTCGAAATCTTTTGGCACATAAATCCATATTTATTTGCACAAAAATTGAGATTTTTTGTGTGTAAATTGAGATTTTTTGGTGTGAAAGTTTTAAAAAAATTGCACACAAATCAAGGTAGTTTGGTACATAAATTAAAGTGGTTTGGTACGAATCCTGAGCTAATTTCTACTAGTGGTGGGTGCACTTCCCAAGGCATTTTGGCACATATCTCGAGGAAGTAATTTTTTTGCCATTCAAGCACTTTTTGACCTACCTATGGTTATTTGGCCATAACTTGCTCATCTAAACTCCATTTTTCTCAAATAAGATATTGTCAGAAAGATGATTCTGAGACTGTCATGATGGTGTAGTATATTTGGACTTTTTTTCTATTTTGTTTCCAATTTATGCTATCAAAGTCATATGTACTATTTTGCACTCTAGGAGACATATCTTGAGACATTTTATTTTCCAGATTCTACTATTTTTTCCTTTTTCACATTATGGTGGTTATCTTGGTTTTTTCAGCTTGAGAGATCAATTTAATGGCTTCAGATGATTTTTCATGGGTTGGACTATCTCTTGTATCAACCTTATGTCTCTTTTGATCTTTGTTGACATCCTTTTATAGTATTTTTGCAAACACAATGAGATAAAGTGCCACTCTATTGTATTTTGAGATCTTGCACATCTTTGTGTTTTGTTGTACTTGCACTGCATTGTAAAGTGACTTGGGGGGTTTCATGTTGATCATATTTGCCATCTTCCTTTGTCAAGTGAGTGTTTCTTCCATGATATTAGCCTCATGATGTGTCAATGACATGTGCCATTATAGGTGTTTGTACTTCTTTTGCACTATTGATGTTCCTGGTTATTCTTTTTGTAGGAGATATTGCATTCAGTTTCAGTGTTCATGTCTTACCTCTCAGCATTATAGGGGATTATGTTGGTTCTATTACTTTCTTGATTTGATGGAGTGAGCTATGTATTCAGTATTTGATCCTGTGTACTAGGTGATTGTAGTGACTGGATACCTCTGTATTTCGATGAGATGGGTTATTCACCATATAGACATTCTTTCATTCCTATTTTTGGAGGCCATGAAGATACCTTCCATCTTTTATTGATCAACTCTTTAGACTTAGTCTTCTATACCTGGTCATGTTTAATATAGTGGAAGTTCTTCAGATCAATAGTTTGGTAGTGTTTGCAGCTTCATGCTTCAGTGGTGTTCTTCATGATCATCCTTTTGTTCATATCTTCTGAGACATTCCCTAGTTTGAAGACTTCTTCAGTCTTTCACCAATTCTTTTTAGCATTCTTTCCATCTCTTTTTAGAGTAGGGTTTTTCCCATGTGGTTTTCTCTATTTCTCCTCTTTTTAGAGATTTGGTTGTGCTAGGGTACCTCATCAGGCCTTGTTGCAAGGACCCAAATTTACTTTCAGTAGTAGTTTCTAGGTTTTTAGCTACCTTCTAAGTTTATCTTAAGGGGGAGCATTAGAGTAATAAAGTATTTTACAATTAACTAAATCATATTTATTTAATTAATAAATCACTTATTATCTCTAGTTTACTTAAGCTAAACTTTGAGCATATAATAATAAATCTTTTATCAATTATTATCATGCAACCTAGGTTAGTTACCTGTTAGGGTTTTGATCTCCTTTTATAAGGATTGAGGTCTTTGTAATTTATTCATTCACTTTTGATAATAGTAATCTCTTTTTTCTCATCAAGAATGTCTCATCTACGGATCTGAGAATTCCAACCTCCATAGCTTTTGCTTCTTTTTTTTGTGATAGGAGTTTGCATGCAAGCAATTCTTGTGAGCTATGGGGTTGATCTTTCATCAACTTCAATAGGTGCACCATAAATAAGAGATTCAAAATGAAGTGCAATACAAAGCAATCTAAGATGAAATGAAAGAAATCTAACCTAAATTATAATGCAAGATTAACTAGCTCTCAAGAAATCATGTAATGCCCCGCCTGGAGATCCTTGGAACAAGGATTCAATACAAGCGAATATAATTTTTTTTACAAGTATTGATGCACATGACAACATCATGCAAGGATCACAAAGATCACAACGGAAGACTTCACCAACAATCTGAGCAACCAAAAAATCTCCAAATGCCACTACCAAACATAAATGACAACCATAGAAGGATGCAAATAAATACAAATCTAATAACATATAGAATTCGAAATGCAATCCCAAGGTATTTGAGAACACCATAAAGGGTAACCAAAACACCTCCAAAAAACTTTTGACCAAACTGAAAAGTGCCTGCTGTCTGCTTGGACAAGTTTTTCCAAAACCCAGGCAATACTTTAAATCAACACAGTACGATACTTTTTAGTATTGTATGACCTTTCTAAAGAAGGCATGCAATACAATCAGGGTTTGGGCAACACTTCTTGTGAAAGCATGTGATACTTTACTAGTATTGTACAACCTTTCTCCAAGAGGCATGTGGTACAACATAGTGTTGCACGATAGAGTTGACAAGGGCATGTGATACTTTCTAGTATTGCACAATTCTTCTCCTTTGGATGTGCGATACTTTAATGTATCACCCAATGCTGATGCATGATCACCCAATGAAAGGAAGAATCACTCTAATGACCAAAACAAGGGATAAAACAAAAAACAAAACCTCCACACTAGGGAGTACTAGATCCATGTAGATCAAGGAACGAACACTCAAGTGCATAAACAACAAGATGCCATGAAATAAGAAAGAGGAACATCTATCCATATAAACCATAGCCGTAAAAAGGACATACTGAAAGAAACATCATAGTGTATAGAAGCAACATCACAATGTATAGAAATAACATTGAAATAACTGAACAACCAAACTAAGTACGTGGTTCCTCCCAATCGTTAATAGCATCATAAGACCATCGTGGATCCTAGCCATCCCTCATGCGTAACATCACAAACTACCAACTAGATTGTCAAAGCTATCTTATGAGGACATAACTACTAAAATGTACTACAACATAAGAATAAGGAAATCTAACATGCTAAAAGTAAAGCATTAGATATTCCAATAAATCAACCACATCATCTATCATATGCTAAACATCATACAAATAGAAAATCTAACATGCTAAACCAATAAGTAATAAATACTCCAACAAAGCAATTCACATCATCCAATCATATGCTAAAAACCATAATATAGGAATGTGCCAAATAAACTAACATTATCTAAACATGATATCCAAGCATTTCAATGAAAGCATAAATCACAAGAAAGCATACTCTGGAACCCAAAGTACCAAGTGAAAATATCCAACCATGGTCATACTAGGACAAAAGACTATCTCTGTACACTAGTCCCCAACAATGGTTTAGGTAGCTATGCTTCCCAACCACGTGGAACCCGTAGGTCCACTCCCACCATGCTGATGGAGATAATGATCCAACCACAAACTCACATAAAACAAACGTCCATAGCTAACACTCATGCCATACAGTAAGATGACTGGAACTAAGAATATAAATAATGCATAAACAACAGGTCTTGGTCAGACACTCAATGGGCTACTAATTAGGGTCTAACATCATGGAGAGTCGCTTGGCATCGATAAGCCCAAGCTGAGATTGTGTGTCCTCAAACTTAAATGGGTGCTCACACATTGTGTCCTCAAACTTAATTGAGTGCTCACACATTTTTATTATCTTAAATTTTACTACCACTCACACATTTTATATAGTTATCACTTGATTAAAACTTCCTCTACCAACCTATGGCACCATGATTTCTAGGCTGCGAGATAGAAGCCCTTCCATATGCTACCCTACCCTACCCATTCTCATCTAATGATGAGTGCCTGTAGGCATGCATATTCCCAACCCAACCCCAATGATCATAACTCCTAGAAGTACCATGGAAGATTAGGCCTCACAAGTCACCCAACAAGTGTATGCACACATACTTGTGTGTGGTGGACCACTATCATGAAGATCATAACACAAGGACTAGATGAGAACACAAGCAAAATATCACTCAACTGAAACAAGCTTGGGAGGACAAATTCTACACAAATCCCCAAAGAACAATAAAATTGTACATCATGAAATCACTCAACTAACCTCAATCTAGGAGTATGGATTCTACATGAATCCTAATGATGCAACAAGACCAAACATCATGAACTCACTCAACCAACCTCAATCTGAGAGTATGGATTCTACATGAATCTTAGAGTTCACAAAACAATAACAAAGGTAAAAAAGATACAATAACACTAGGTATAAAATCACTCAACTAAACACAAAGTCAGGAGTATGGATGCAACATGCATCCCAATGCAAACATAAAAGTGCAACAATGGTCTGATTAACATCCAAATAGATGATCCAGGTTGATGACCTATCTCATGCCAAGAAAACCTAAGAAAATAGGGCAACACACAAAATGAGGTAAAAACCCCAAAATTGGAAAACTTTGAAATTAAAACCCATTTGGTGTTTGGGCACAAAAACCCCAAAAATCCAATAAAATTTAGGTTTGAACACTGTATATAAAAATGAACAACATAACGGTGTGAAACCCCAAACCCCCATCCCGATAATAGGGAAAATGTTCATACCTGACCAACTGGGCAGAACAACAAACAGAAATGGAGGGGAACACTAGTTCTCAGCCTGCTAACAAATGGCTACCAAAAATTGAAGCTAAAACAGAGTAAAAACAATAAAATGAGAAAGCCCTACCTCACAGCCAAAAGGGGCAAAATAGGAATTTGAACCATAAAATAAAAATCTCGTAGAAGTAGCTAAAAATCGTGGCAATCCAAGGTCTCCCCGAGCTGGATCCAATGAGACCACCCTCACAACGATCCCACACCTGTAGCTCCCATAACAAATAAAATAGTAAATCCTCATGAAGAGGATTTTGGGTTTTACTCTCAAACTTTCTAATTCAAAAGTGAGAAGTTCGGAATTAAATTCATTTTTGGATACATATTCACTTTTCGAGCGAATAATTGATTACGAAAAATAATCAACCAACCTAGTTAAACTCCAAATCGACCCAAACAAAAATAGGTTATTTCTAGCAATAGGAATTCATCTATGAAAAAGCTGCCAAAAAATAAAAATAAAATAAAATAAAGCCCGAAAACCCCCAAATCACAGAATTTCATTAACAACTTTCATGATAGTGCGAACCTCTGAATGCACAGACATGCTCACTGGTCTAATCACATAATGCAAATGAGTTCGAATTTAATAATCACCAGAAGGTTTAATTTAAATAACTAAATAAGGATACATTGACCATACAGGGACAACATTGGTAAAATATGAATAGTTGAATCACTAACTCCATGTGCCATTGACAGAGATATAAATCTTGCACACTAAATGACAAAATCAAGTGCAATTACATATAATAAAATAGCCGAAGTAATAAATGTATTAAATGACTAATTCAACCATTTATTCAATTATACCGAAATAATCCATTTACATCACTCACGTTCACATATAGCATAATGAAACAAGAATGAAGTAAATAACCATAGCATTAAATCCATCACATAACATAATCAGAGATATGTCCAAATACCAAATAACTAGATATCATCATAAAACATATTATCATCTCAAAATGACATCATCATATAGATATTATCAACTAGACAACATAGAAGTCTAACATCTATGATACTGAAATCAAAGTATAACATCTGACCCTCAGGTCATCTCAAATGTAAAACATAACAAGAGTAACAAGGTAAATATCCACAACACATAACCAATGAATCCAACATGGACAATCCATTTCTAATTATTTAAGTATTTAATAATAGTTGTTTAAATAACATAAAAAGACACTTAAAACACATAAGTGAAGACAATCTAAAATATGACTAACTACTGCTACAGGACCCTAGTGTAGCATGGTAATAGTACACAATGCAATCTCTACACACATCTTAGGGTAATCACATAACAACATCATGATACCAAATTGATCCTGGTAACCACTGGCACAAACCTCGGTGAATCATAAATCACATCATAATCTCATATATCAGTCATAAGCATAATCAAACTAACCGATACAGTAACATAAATCCAATCACCTCAAGGGTGTAGACCACTCATGGTCCCAAACATGATCCCTTCTAAAGGAGAGGTCAATAAGGTTGCATCCATCAGGATGACTTAAAGAAGTCAAATGGGGGAGGTACTACAAATCAAATGACAAAGTAACAATATCACCTTAGCACAAATCAAGATAGTCTACCATGGATGCAAGATGCAAGATGAGAGCTCCTAAGTTGCCAAAGTCACCATGATCCAAGATGCCAAGATGCAAGAAGAATCCAAGAAGAAAATAATAGCATAACATTAGCATGAACTCTAGATGGATTTGAGAGAGCGAGGAGAGAGCCTCCCTCTAAAGAAAATTAGGTGATGGGGATTAAGAGGCAAGATCTACGGTGGAGGATTAATGCCATGTTGACTTTGTGCACAAGCTTCCAAGAGGCAAAATAAATGGATGTGTTTAAGAGGAAAAATATGTGTGGAGGAGAATTAAAGTTATTTAAAATAGAAATATTTATCCATTAAGAATGTGTACCTCCATATGTAGACAAATTCAATTTTTCTTTTTATTTTAAAAAAATTGAAAATGTATTTATGTGTTGACATAGGAATAAAGTGGGATTTGAGAATTTTATTTAATTAAAAGGGGACAAGTTATTTTAATTAAATTAGACTTAGGATATGATGTCCAAACCATAGGATATAATCAAATAAATAATTAATTTAGAATTTGATCAATGATAAATGATTGATAAAATATACAAAATTGATTAAGCATACAATGAGATCATAGAGTAAAATGTAGAAAGGGGGCTCATGGTTTAGATGACCATTTTTGGGTAGTTACATTTGCTCCTCTTTGACTAATGTGTGAGCAATCTGGGAACACATTAAGCCAAAGAATGACGATGTCAAGATCACTAATAGATAAGAGAGTTGACTCCAAACCTCATTGAATGAAGCATAGAGAGATAGATCTATATGAAATAGAACCCATAATGATAAGATAAGAAATGATACATTTGAAACAAATAAATCAAGAAAAGTTAAGACCTATAATGATAAGATAAGTACTATAATGTTAGAGAGAAGTAGATCAAAGACTCTGCCCCATAATGAAATAGTAGGATAGATAGATCAAGAGCCTTCCCTAGAATGGAGCAACAAGATAGATAGATATAACATAATCAATTTGCAACCTTCAAAGATTGATATGATATTCCTCCCCCTTGTGATCAAAATTGAAATGATGTATATAAGATACATAAATAAGACACATATGATCAAATATAAGGCCCATAATGATAGATTAGCAATTAAAGATCAAGAACCAGGTTTTGACCACTAGCAATGAAGATATTCCTAAGTTTGACTAAGTCTGACCAAGAAAGATATAGCATAAGAACCAAGTCAAAGAAAGAAAAATCATGATGAAACGAGGATGAAAGATAGAGAGAAATGATGATAACAAATATGTAAATGGTATAGGAGGAAGAAATGATGATTTGCCTCAAAAAGTCAGTGAACTCCATAAAAGAAGGCATAATTTCAAATCACAATTTTGACAAGCAAGACGAACTAAATTGCTTGCCTATTTTACCATTAAAAGAACCCATGTCAAAGATTTATATTTGCTAAAAAGGGCTACTAATCTTGTTGTAGGCCTGCCCAAAAGCAAGCAAAACAAAACAACATCTTTTATGTATTTGATTTCATTTTCATGTGCGACATCTACAAGTTGTTTCATTTCTTTAAGAACATAAAACGTGTGAGTAGGTCTCATTTTTTGGTAGGAGAGTATGCTCTTCACCCTTGAGGTGAATTAGTAATCTTGACCATTCATTGGGTCTTGAAAGTGAGTGGTATATTCCACTTTTTAAATAGAAAGTAAAACAAAGAGCTCAAAAAGAAGAAAACTAGGTTGTTTTGCTAATGAATACAATCATTAACCATTAGCATTAAGTATATGAACATCTACTTATATTTAAATATATTTGATTCTAATGATTTTGAACAAGATTGCATTCCATTTTTGGTATCTATGTTTGTGTGTGATCCATCATCTCAATAATAATAATAATAACGATAACAATAATAATAATAAAAACTAGATTGTTAGCTAATGAATATAATCTTAGCCATAAATATTAAGTATATGAACATCTACTTATATTTATAACTATACATTTCTTTTATTATTTTTTAACATGTTAATAAAATTGTATAAATGTTCAAATGATATTTATTCATAGTATATCTAAATATACTTATAACTAGCACTTGCACCAAAAAGAGGTGCAAGGGGTACGCTGATAGGTTTTATTAGAAAAGAAAAATTGAAGAGATCTAAAATTAAAGAAAAGATTTCAAATTAATAGTCTAGAATTAATTTTTTTAATATAGAATAGAGGTATATACACATGACTAACCTCTTTGAAGGTTCAAAAATTATACAATTTTAATACTTTCCTTTCTGTAGGTGTGAATAGGTAGACATAAAAAAATGGTCAAGTGAAATCTTATCGAAGATCGAACACAATTTCCAAATTCAAGTTTAAACGTAAATGATGAAAGATTTAGTTTTAACTAAATCTTTCTTCAAATCATTCTAGGGGCATTTGAATTCAAATTGAACATGATAACAAGTTTTAATGTAAATGATGGAAGATTTAGTTTTAACTAAATCTTTATTCAAATCATTATAGGGGCATTAGAATTCGAATTGAACACAATAATAATCATGATGATAGTTTGTGGTAAAAAAATTGTACTTTTAATCATTCAACACAATTAAGATTACATAGTCTAAAACCATTTACATGTGAGTCAAAAACATTTACTGACAGTCATTTTCCATCGTGAGTAAATTTTTGGTTGCAAGCAACCTCATAGGAAAAGCCTATTGGCTAAATATATTGAATGTAGAAATATATTTACTTAAAACATGTAGTTTAGTAAAAGGTGCCTTGGTCTACTGGAGAAGTTGAAAGACTCACAAAGAGCCTAGTCTTGTTGAGTGCAAGGCCCTCGACATCTAAAAGAGATGAGGCCAAGATCGAGACAAGTTTGACAAAATAGACACCCCTCAGTCCTTAGTTATTGGTTCTTAACGAAAAAGATTAGGCGTAAAATGCTACACCTCATAACCCATAAACCAAAAAATAAAAAATATAAATATAAATAAAATAATAACAATAATAATAATAATAACAAGAGCTCTAGTTGAGCTGGAGTCCCTGCCTTTGAGGAAAGTGCGTAATTGTTTTATTTAATTGGTTGATTTAGTAACAAGAACAAAATAATAAATTGAATAGGGTATCCAAGTCACAAATTTGAAATCAAATGAAAGCTCAGCTCGTAATGTTTTGACCAAAAAACTTGAATTAAATTTACTTAATATAATTTTAATAATATTTTAATAGAAATAATATATCCCATAAATTATAAAAATAGTTATTACTATACAGATTTCAAAAATTATGAAATTATATAAACATTATTATTAAAAATTAAGATATATTTTGTAAATAGCTTTTTTTAAGCATTTATGATGGATCATTAAAATGGATTTTGTCAAGACTAATTGTAAAACATATATCATGTATGTTTGTTGTCCATAAAATTTAAGTAAAGATCTAAGAAGCTAAAATTTAAGATGAATTTTAATTAGTAATTGATAATACAAATTATTAAACTTTTTAAATTTACACTTTTTCTATCTTAAATTTTGTTATAATTTTATATTAATTTTTTTATTTTAAAAAAGCCTTAATTTTAAAAATATTTTTACATTATCCTTCCTCTATCATTACCAAGCTTTCCCCCCAATTATCATTTTACTTATCTTTCAATAATATTTATGAATGCATTTAATATAAAATGAATTCAATAATAGAACTCATTTTTAAGTTGCACATTGGTCTTCGTGCTTTAAAACCTCAATTTCACAATAAAAACTTCTCTCATTAAGTTTTGAAATCTTAGTGCTTGTAGCACATTTGAAAGAGATTGTTATGTAAGATAAACATTTAAAGGGAAACTTGTCCTTCTATATCAAATTTAACAAAAAGATTCACATCACATTTATTGCAAGAAGCTACAGACGACCTACCGGACACACAGTTGCACTCACCAGCAATACCTCTTGCTAGGAAAGTTTGCAATGAGAAAATTGTAAAAATTAAAGCAAAAATCATTTTAATAAAAGAGTTTGTATAGAGTTTAGTAAAAACCATAGAATAAAATGATTTCATAGTTTTAAATTTAATTATTATCTGAAAGTGACAAAGTGAAAACAATAGTCTACTCTGTACAATGAGGCAAGGGGCTAAACATAAATGGTACTAGCCAATGTTTAGAAACTTCACGATGTTTTATAAGGAAAACCATACATCCAATTCTTGTATCTATAGATTGTCAATAGAAAAAAAATCAAAAATCAAAATTCTATAGAATAAGTTGAGATTGCACTATTCCTGAAAGGTAGACTAAATCTATTTTGTGCAATGAAAACACTAATCCTAGCCTCTAGGTAGGGGAGACTAACAATATGTATGAGCTTGTTTTAAGGGATAAGAGGGAAAATGTGCATAAAATTTAATTTAAAAATGAAGATTCCTTCCTTTGTTTACTAAACGTTGGTGCATATCTAAAATTAAATGAGTGGAGATAGGATTTGGTGAATTGGGTTATAATAACAGATAGAAAATTCCATCTTTTGAATTAGAACATTGTTTAAATCGAGCTTGGAATTGTGGCAAACCAAGCACAATAGGGTTTATATATCTACCAAAGCATTAAAGACGTAAGAATGTCTTCAAACGATGCAGTTTTAATTGCCTTAGTAGACATGTACGCAAAATGGGGAAGCATAGACAAGACAACTGAACCGTTCGACAAAATGCATTGAACATCCATCAATGCAAATGCAAATAACATAGACATTTATGCAAACTATGAATATGCAAGCAAAGTACATAAACTTCTTAGCAAACCAATATGAGAAATGAGGTCTCTGTGCCTACTGTTTATGTTCTTTTTGACATCCTACCTACTTGTGTGAATATAGAGTCGTGGGAGCATAAACTCTCAAGAAAATGCCAGCTCGTGCATGATATGAAGCACAAATAGGAAGTAGACATTTAGGGAATATGTTTGAAAGGGGACAACTTGGGACATTTAACCTTTGCAGCGCAACCAATTCTACAAAATTGAGTTCTTTTTTTCTAATTCATTCTCTGCAAATGGAAAAATAGGGGCATGGGGAAGAGATTTCAGAAAGATTATTTGAGGCATTTTTGTGAGCTCTCTAGGGAAGAAAAAAAACTAAGTATTTAAGCAAAGAGGGATATCAAATATACAAAAGATGTGTCTCTGGCCATGGCAGGCGCATCTTCTGGCACAACATGGAGTGAGCATTTTTTCCCCTTCCAGAAAATTTTTGCCCAATTTCATGGATTTTAAACCCACAAGATTCCATTATGATAATCCTGACCCCAACATCAAGGTGGAACTAGGGTTTTTGAACCTCTAAGAAGATTTGCTTTGCTAAATTTCAAGCGCACTCTCCGCTACGATCGAAAATTCTAAAATTCCATTCAAAATCTTCTATATGTTTTTATTCTTATTTTTTAGTTTGAAAAAATAATTTAACCTTGGGCAAAATTAGAAAGAGCCAATCAGAATAAGAAACAATCTATTAAAAATTAATTAAATTTTTTTTAAAAAAAAAACTTTAGAAAGACAATCAATGTATTTATAAAAATTAATTAAATGCAGCAACGGGGAACATTAGTTGGACTAATAATATTTACTTACAACAACGCCAAAGAAGTCAAGGGCCAAATATTTGGTCGTCGATAGTTAGCTGGCTTAAAATAAGGCGACATGGCAACATATAGAGTTTGCTGGCACAACTGAATTCCCATTGAGTTGGTCGAGCGTTCGATCCGCACCAAGCTCAGATACACCATCGACTCTGATAGTCAATTCGTCATTTCATTTTGAATTGAAAGCAGAGAGAGATTAAGATGGCCGAGAACAGTGCTCCTGTTATCCGATCTCGACCGGCGGTGCGGAAGAACGAAAATAATAAGACACTCTCATCGCAAGAAAAAATCAGAAAAGCGCAGCAAATAACATCCCTACAAATTATAACATCCCCCTCCTCTATTGGGCTCGTTGTAACACTTGCACTTGTTACAATTATCATGTACATCGGCAACAGACCCTCAATGCCACCCGTATGTGTTAAGTATAATACGAGTGATTTTCATGTTGTAGTTTTTGTATCTCTGAAACATTATTTATCGTATTCAATGGAATTCATTTCGTTATATGACATTAATCTAGTCTGTTGTACTTATTTTCTTGGAGCTGCTATCATTTTCTTAAGTCAGGTGCTGCTCAAATGTAATGCATTGAGATTTTAAGAATTCTGTTGTTTGATATTATTTTATGCCCTAGGGGAAATAATGTTGTGGAGCTTAACTTCAAATCTATGTTTATCATGAAACATTTAGTTTCCACGTTTATTCTCTATCCCAGAAGTCCCATTTTGTTGGTTTTGACGCCATTTGTTTTCTTCTGCCTAGGTTTTGTGCAATTTTACTAATTGCTGCTATTTTATGTATCCGTGACGTGTAACGGAAGCTGTTATTGATGTCTAACGAGCGATTTTAGCTCTCGACGTTTAGGATTCCGTCAGCCATCTTTTAGTTTTTCTGTTTAGAATTTGCTTTATTTTTATTATGAAGCTCCGAAGCTCGCTCCTTTTTTTTCGTCAGGCATTGAATTTTTCAGGATCTATTGCTACACAAGTTGATGTATGAGCACGTAAACCCCTCAATCTCCACCTATAACACACTTCAAATACTCTAATAAGTTTTACTACAGAAAATAAGAGGAATTCAATAGCAAAATTATGCTAAGGAAACTAGGGGAAATTTCTTAGTGAAACTCATAGTAACATTACACAACAGCATGCCAAGCATTTTGGCTTCTTATTACATTATTCCAATCTGATTTGGGTCTGTCCATAGACCTGCAACAACAGTGCATTTGCAGCAGCAAAAGGCTTCCGGAAAGCCTTTCTTCAAGCTCTCCAATCTCCACTTTCAAACCTGTAAAAATACGAATAAAACTCAACACCCTTTCTTTTTCTTCCACCAAATTATATTTGTATTTCATTTCCCCAATTTACGTCCCACTTGCCTCACATACAAATTTGAATTTGAAATCTCTACTAAGATTTTATAGAACACCTCTTAACGACATGCTGAAATTAGCTATCCATGTAAGACCACTTGCACTAAAAAACTAGTCATACAATTAAATTTCCAATTAATTTGAATTTGAATTGAAATTGGCTCCATTTGAGGTGTATGTGGGATCTGCATGTTCACAATGCTCACCTTGTCAAGTTTTGAATTTTGACAATGTTTTTTTTTATCAGTAACATATCAGTATTTTATTAATAGTAAATATAACATGATATACCCAAAAGGGCTAAGCCCTGAAAAACTCCGCTATCAATGTCCATTACCCTGCTGGAATTTACCAAACCCTTCTAAAACTGAAACACAATAAAGCAGGTGTGAACACGTGTTCTAGGACTAGCCCATGACAGTGATGAGTTAAAAAAATAAGCACTCCCAATCCCTTTGCCCATAAATTGAAGAAAATGGGATAAGTAGGAGATAATTTCCACAGCAAGTCAAATTGTGATATTGCTATCAGGATTTAACTGTGTGATTTTGAGTCAAACTCATTGACCCATGTTTCATGAGTAGTGATTCAACATGAATCCATCTCTCATGAGAATAAATGGAACACTTAGCACTCATTGGTTCTAGGTGATGCTCGCAGGGGTGAAGCACCGGCACTTCCCGGGAGTTCACCCATCCCAATACTACTCCAGCCTGAGCACGCTTCAATACGGAGTTTCCTCCATGGTTAAACTCAAAGCTTGCAACCACGGAGTGAAGCGCACTCAGGCTGGAGTAGTACTGGGATGGGTGACCTCCCGGGAAGTCCCAGTGCTTCACCCCTGCGAGCATCACCTAGATCCAATGAGTGCTAAGTGTTCCATTCATTCTCATGAGAGATGGATTCATGTTGAATCACTACTCATGCAACATGGGTCAATGAGTTTGACTCAAAATCACACAGTTAAATCCTGATAGCAATATCACAAGAAAATGGGATATCGAAATCAAATAGTAAAAAACTCATTTTTTGATTGGCATACACTAACAGAGCATTTTAAACAAATTATAGTTTTTGGCTCAGCCCTGAAAATGTCTGCTATCAATGTCCATCACCTTGCCGGAATTGACCAAAACCTTCTAAAACTGTAAATGCAGTAAAACAGGTGTGAACACTTGTGCCCTAGGACTATCCCATTACAGTTATGAGTAAAAAAAAGAAGCACTCCCAATCCCTGTCCCCATACTATGAAGAAAATGGGCTATCAAAATTATATACTAAAAAGACATTTTTTGATAGGCATACACTAACAGAGTATTATAAACAAAATATAACCAGCAAAATGTGTGTTAGTACACTTATGGACCCAGATTTTAAACTTTCAGTTTCAGGTTTTGAACCTCTCTGAAATACTTCGAACTGAGGTTCAAAATGGTTCAAAGTGGTTTGGTAGTTCAAAGTAGTTTGAAGTAGTTCAGTGGTTCAGATGATCCATCCTGCAGGTTCAACACAAGCAAAGTTCGGACTCATGGTTCAGGATGCAGAATGGTTGACTCAGGAAAGTTCATAATTCATGATTAGATTCCATCAGTTCAGTAGTTCCAAGGGTTCATTCTATCTTTCAATTAAAATCAGTGGTTCTATAAAACGTCATGGGTGGGTCTAGAAGATGATGCCTAGAATGTGCAAGATTATGGTATGAACCTCGGGTTCAGTAATCCACACTTTGGTTTTGAGACTTCCTTGCTCCAGTTTTCCAAAACAAGCCCGAGACATGTCTTTAAATATGGACTCAGGGATATGTAAATGCTATTCACATCTATCACTGTGAAAGAATAATGCTAGATCAGCTCAAGATAAGTTGACAGGTCCAATACATTATGGGGCATGCAGAAGCTGTCGTTAGATTGGATTGAGAAACTCATTGGTGACCGGTCATATTTTTGATATGCATTTATCCCATGACAATGCTAGAATTGCTAAGAAAAACATGCATGTGTTCGAGGCCATACATGGTCGATTTGTCCAAACACAAGCTAATAGTGCATCAGGCAGTTGGTTGTGGTTTTACTTTTCAAATCTTGATCCTAGTGTCTGCAGAGGTCATTCAAAGAATGGATTATGAGAACTGAATTGGTGTTCAGAGCCCGAGAGACCAGAGCATTTGGAAGGTCTGACCAATCTCAGGTGGCACATGATGAGCTTACATTAGAATTCATTCATCTTTGAAGCACCGTTTGTTTCATAGAATTCCTAAGTGGAATAAACATATACAAGCAAAAGAAACCCTGAATGCATGATGGTGGCAGGATCAAACAGCAAGAATAAGATTGTAGATAAACGCCCCGATGCCAAATACATAGTGTGGATTTCATGGTATCACGAATTCTAATACATCTGTTTTCATTATCAAGCCTGCAGCATCTGTGCAGACATAGGGACACCTTGCATTCTATGTGGCTTAGTCCATGTTAAATCTGTTTGAAGAACAAGGAGTGCCCGATTGCAAAGAGAATCACAAATGAAGGTCACCACAAGAAAGAGTGAGGGTCAGAGTTAATCATCGGGAATGTTCACCATTGTTCATATGGATGCTTTAATTGAGATTCAAGTCATGACTACAGCTTAAGGACAGATTCATATCTGCGCTAAATACAGTCCCTACCTCAAATTGATTGGATGACTGCCCGCATGAAGACATATTCTGTGTTAATCATCCTCAATACAAATTAGTGATAATGAGCATCAGTTTTCTTAAGATATGCTGCCTTGTTATCGAGTGTGCTGGCTGTTGATAGTCGGACGAGATTAGTGATTAAAGATCCGTGTTCTTGCAATAGTATTGTCTTGCTAAAGGAAAGAAGACATAGGTGAGCTTGAAATAAACCAAAATGCCTCAGCCTGCCTTAAACTGCATGACATGAGATTCAAACTATCGGAGACATAGATACGTCATGAGTATTAGAGAACAAAAGAAAGTACAAGCCGATGCTTTAACAAGGCACCATGGGAAAGCACAACATGCAAACATAGCCACCGGGGAATTGTAAATCCCAGAGGTCTTCATATTGATGGCAGGAGTGCGAAGTATTTGCATTTCAAGTCAAATACAGAGCCGATAGAAACCCATTCATTTTCAAAGCCACAACATTCAAATGAAAGGTGAGCTTACTGTGAGCACCCATAGAAAACCCGAGCTCGAATAGGGCACAGGTATTAAAGGCTGGCATCAACGAAGCACATAATTTGTGTGACAAATTGCATGCTCGAGCCCGAACGAACTTGCATTCCCTTGAAAACCCGATGTATGAGATACGCTCGGCAACACTTGTGCAAGTCATAAAAGGATGAAAGAACAGGTGTGAATCTCACCATGCCCTATATATAAAGACTTCACGGGGAAATATAAACTACTTGATCAAATAACCGAGCATGCTTTGTGTCGGCATAAAAATGAAGAAATGGCAGAAAACTGTTTGATAGAATGTGCATACAGAGCCTATGTCTGCAAGCATTAATAAAGAAATGAGTTTTGGTGCTCCCATGCTAGCAAACTCGAAAGGCATTAAAAGAGATAATAGGCACGTTGAAGGGGCAATTGAGCATGGCACCGTGCACCTTTATTCTCAGTTGCTTCAACAAATCAGTTGCTTTGGAAGCTTCCAAAAGTCCCGGGGAATTACTTGTCATCAGAATGATTCTATTTTCATGTTACGAGATCAACATAAAAAAAATGTTAGTTGGAGCAATACGAAGAAGTTATTCTAAAAAGAAAGAGTAGATTGAGAACTGAAAATAGCATAACCCTGCAGGAACTTAGACATGGCGATAAGTAAAGAGAAATATCAAAGCACGAGGCAGAAACCATAGAGTATTGATGGTTTATAACATCAAACATGGAGATAATGATAAAATACTCACCCGCAGAGCAAAATCTTAATCTTTGTCAAATTTAATTCCGAAGGAATAATGGAGGATTTTATTCGTGATTAAAGATGAGACTTCAAGATTTTCGAAGAATAGAAAGCCTGAGTAGTATCTCTGCCGCCAAACCTAAATTAGTTTGATGATTGACTGATCAAACTTTATCATGAAAAGTGCAAAGGATTAAGAGTTCCCTTTTTTTAAAAATTCAAGCATGAAATTCAAAATCCCTGCACATGGGTGTGGCCAAATTTAATGATGAATACAGAGTTAATATATGTAGATTTCTTGATATTCACATGTCAGGGACCATCACCACTATAAAAAGAACCTACAGTGATGAGGGTTACTACAGCTGTCAAGTAGTAAACATCCACATTTGTCCCCCAGCAATTGACTCAAAATTATTCTTGATTGAATATCTTCATAAAAAGTGGGAAGGAAAATCATCCGGCTTCCTCAAAGTGTTTTATTAAAAACAATCTATAGCTGAAGACATGTGTAGTGGATTTAGAAAGGGTATTTGTAAGGTGGGATTTAAAGAGTCTTGGGGAATATCAAAGAAACAATTTTGGATAACTGAAAGGTGAACAGACCCCAAAGAGGTTAAATAGACCACGGAACCAGAGAAAAAGGGTTCCATCTTTTCTCTCCGGGACTGCAGATTGTGGGCTTCAGCAAAAGGAGAGATTTTCAGAATTATCCCATTTTCTTGTGAAGGTTATAGGGAGCAGAGCCAGGGTTTCTTTTCTCTTTTCTAAATTGTGTGTTAGAAAGTAGGAGAGTTATGATTTGTTTATGTAATAGAGAGAAGAAGTTTTAGCTTTCTTTAACAGTGATTGTAATTGCAAATGCGTAATAAGGTCTTTGTATCTTTTATGCTTTAGGGAAGGGAGACTCGGCAGGTGATTGTATATCAAAATCTAGAGTTTGAGCAATCCTCTTTCCACTAATCGTGATCTTTGTGTCACTTTAGTTTTCTCTAAAACATGCTTTTATTGTCTCTGTTCCTTGTATACATTCTGATTGCAAGACATATTCATAGCTTTGTTTCTACACTTTCTCAAGGAGATGGAAAATGTGTTTCTTGATTTCATCCTTTGTAACATGTCAGGGTGAATGGACTTTGTGTCATTTGCCGTTCATTTTCTTGTAGTTGTTTAGTTTTTCCGCGTCTACTTTGTGTTTACAGGTAGATGTTTGAAATCCTTTCATGGTTTCTAGTTAACAGCATCCACAATTAATTCATTGTATATCTCACATGGGGAGCTGTACGCGATAAAATTCAGAGGAAGGTTATCAATCCAATGATAACCTGTCCAACTGTTGGTGCTGACTAGTCCTCTCACTTGGGCATTGAGGGTTATAGTTGCACACATTTTCTTGAAGGACAATCTGTTCACTAACAATGTGAAACTAGCAGGCCTTACATCTTTCATGCTTTGCCCATTGGGCCCATTTACTCAATAGTCCTTTGGGCCATAGACTACATCCTTACCCTTCTTCTTGCCTGGTTTCTCTTCCTTGACTTCCTACTCCTGCCTCTTCTTCTCTATCTCCCATGCATGTAGGTGATCCTTCAAGAACTCCCACGCAGCCATTGGTTCCTCTCATCTCTCTACTTTGTTGGAAGTGGCATTCCAGATCAAAAATGGTTGGAGTTTTTGTGTGTTGTCACCCACCAAATGCAAACTGCATTTGCTGGCTCAAATCCCCTTGCCTGGTTGTGCCACCACCACCATCGGAATGAGACCCCTACACCATTCTGGTTGAACACATGCTTTCATCATCCAAACTGCCTCCTCCTTGATGCTGAGCTCAAACACCCATTCTAACAGGGTGGATGCAATATCATTGTTTACCTTGTATCTGTGTTCAGAGTTCATGAACACTTCATCAAATAGCACATCATTATTAATCTACCAAAATTCTAGGCTGTTAAGTTGGAAAACACTCCACATTCTCTTCTTGGAAACTTCCCCATAGAAATGTTGTTGTTGTCTTGCTGTGCATATAGTGAAATTAGCCTCCATCACTCCACCAAACGCCTGGCCAAACTCTGTGACTCAAACAAACTAGCACTATCAAATTATCAGATATGCCCATCTAAATCCCCCCTGTTTACAAATATTTCCTTAACATGCCTTCTCATGTGCTTGCCCATCAACTCAATTAAACATAACCCACATATGAGGACCAAGGTACTTCAATGAGCTACCACGTCCACCTCGAATGATGTTTATTGCCTCCAATATTAATAAGTTGTAAGCTCTGAGTTGACCTTTTCCATGAAATGAAAACTGTGCACATGTCTCATTAACCATCCTGGTTGCCATCCAATGGGTAGCTGTGGGAATTTTAATTTTAAACAAGAAACATGAAGAAGGGTGCTAGACCAAATGTTACTCTTAAAAATTAAGACCCTTCAAGTCTTCAAAAAATCCCCCACCTCTGAATATAAAATGGACCATTTGAAAGAGTGCCTGCAATTTGAATACCCCTTTGATATGGTATTAATAATGAACTGGTATAGCACTGACGATGAAGTAACAAAATATTTAACCAGAAAATTGTGAAATGCCTTGCATCTTTCGTGCTTTGCCCATTGGGCCATCTACCCAATTGTCCTTTGGGCTGTAGACCACATCCTTACCCTTTTTCTTGCCTGGTTTCTCATCCTTGACTTCTAGCTTCCGCCTCTTCTTCTCCATCTCCCATGCATGCAGGTGGTCCTTCAATAACTCCCACCCAGCCATTGCTTCCTCTCATCTCTCCACTTTTTTGGTGGTGGCACTCCAGATCAGAAATGGTTGGAGTTTTGGTGAGTTGTCACCCACCAAACACCAACTGCTTACGCTGGCTTAAAACTCCTTGCCTGGCTGTGCCAGCATTCCAGTTGAACACATGCTTTCATCATCCAAACTGCTTCCTCCTTGGTGCTGAGCTCAAGTACCCATGCTAACAGGGTGGATGCAATATTAATGTTTGCCTTGTATCTGTGTTCAGAGTTCATGAACTCTTCACCAAACAGCAGATCAATAATTTACCAAAATTCTAGGTTGTCAAGTGGGAAAACACTCCGCATTCTCTTCTTGGGAACTTCCTCCAACAAACATTGTTGTTGTGTTGCTGTGCACAGAGTGAAACTAGCTTCCAACCCTATACCAAACGCCCAACCAAACTCTGCATCTCAAAAAAAAAGAGCAATATCAAATTATCAGATATGCCCATCTAAATCCCCTGTGTATCAAGTGTTCATTCCAATGCCTTCTCACATGCTTGCCCATCAACTCAATTAAACATAACCCAACCATGTCCACCTTGAATATTGTTTTTTGGCTCCAATATTAATAAGTTGTCAGCTATGAATCAACCTTTTCCGAGAAATGATTACTCATCCCGTTTGCCGTCCAATGGATAGCTGTAGAAATTTGTATTTTAAACAAGAAATTTAAAGAAGTGTGGTAGACAAAAACTCACTCTAAAAAAATGAGACCCTTTAGGTGTTCAAAAAAGCCCCCACGTGTGAAAATAAATCAGCCATTTTGAAAGAGTGCCTGCTATTTGAATACTCCAAGCATGAATAATATCCTCTGATATAGCATTAACAATGACACCCTCAAGCATACTAAAGATTGTGTTCACATCTAATGATGATGTTGACTGCCACCATCGAGTTCTAAATCCGACTCCTCCCATCAATAGTGTGGAAGTCTTTGTACATCCCATCACTTGCCAAGTTAAGTGTTAGCCCCACCTTTGACAGAGTGTTCATCAGCCCATTCCCTCCCCATTTAACATGAGTTATTTTAAAATCATCAAAGGTGCCAATAATAGAATTGATCCATTTAATATATATATTCAAGTTATAAACTCCAACCTGCTCTTTGGCGATAATGTTGACAATGATCAGTGGATCCACTTCAAGGTGAAGTCAGGAAACACTAATTTTTTTAGCCATCAACACTGCATTGAGAGCAGCTTGAACTTCTGCCTCATTATTCATCCCATCACAAGGGTGTTTAGCTCCAACCACCAAAAGTTTCCTCTTTCAATCTCTAGCCACGAATCCAACACTGGATGGATTTAGATTACCCTTTGATGCTCCAAAATTCGCTTTTGTCCACACCTGATCCAAGGGTCCCCAAGCCTCCTTCAAAGCAGAATACTGACAATGATAAATGCCACCAAGATACACAAAATTACACCATTGGTCTCATATAAGCCATGCCAAAATAGTTTATAACAATGTTTGGCTTAGAGTTATTAAATACCAAAAATTCATCTTAAGCCAAAAATACAAGGAAACATAAAATATAATTTTTTTGGTTGATGCTGATTGCAAATTCATCTAGGATGCTCCTGCATCTCAAGTTATCTGCTTTTCAACTTATCTGTGTAGACATTTAGTATTTTAAGGTTTGCTTATGATGCCCCTCTAGAATTTTCTGTAACAAAACTTTTATGCCACCTTTTGGTTATGAATATGCAATCTCCTGTTTGATGTCTTATAGTGACCTGAAACCTTGAAAGGAATCACTGAGTATAATAAATTTTTTTAACCATTCCATATCTCTCTCTCTCATTGAAGCTTTTGTTCTTCTATATTTTGGTTTCTTTCTAAAGACATTTGTGCTTGTGTTGTGTACAGAGGTTATGGACTAAAGAAGAGCTAGCCAAATATAATGGCACGGATGAAGATTTACCAATTCTCTTGGGCATTTTAGGGTATTGTTTATGCTAGTTCTGTTTTATTCTATTAATTAATTTTTAATTTTCTATCATATATTTATTATTTTAGCTTTGTGTTTGATCCAGGATCAATTTCAATAGGTTTGTCAGTGCATCAGTATTTCCCTGTTTTATTGCAGGAATGCTGTTGGCATTGAATATCTGTTCCTTGTGTTATGCATTTTGTATTTAAACTGTTTAAGGAGTATTGCTACTAATGTGAAAGTGGCTTTCTGAGTTTTGCATTATTAGTCACTTGACATTTGGGTATTCATGATGCAATTTCAGGAGTGTCTTTGACGTAACTAAAGGCAGAATTCATTATGGAGTAGGGGGCAGTTACAATCACTTTGCTGGAAGGTAAACTAATATTGCCATTGTCAATTAAAGTTTATTACGTTCCTCTGTTGGATGCTAGATTCAGATAGGATGTAGTCCATGAAATTCCTTTTGATCCCTTAACTAGAAATGCACCTTTTAGTTTACTTGCAGCTATTACAGGAAAAATGTAGAGGTTATTATAACTCAAAACTTCTGTTTCTTCATTTAAAACTAAAACTTGTTTGCTGTTTTGTCTGTTATAAATTCAAAATGCCATTCACTGTTCAATGCAACTATAACATTTTCTCAAATAACATTGCACAGGTCTGCATATCTTATGCTGACAATTATTTGGAAAATTGGGTGCCAACCAATAACTTTAGACATTGAGCTTGTGCGATGTACCAAATGACACACCTCAATAGTATAAACCTTCAACCCCACTTAGTAGCACACTGCCACTATACCAGTCAGCACTACCACTATACTAGTGGGCACACTGCCACCCAATATTGCCACTCAACACCCTTCAGTGATGGTTGCCATTCAATATTTCCTTACGGTGTATGATGTGTCTACTGGGCGATATGATCAATGAGACCTCAGCCGTATGTTGATGAACAGAGAACAAAGCCTTGCATGTAGGGTATATATGGGTTTGATGACAAAGTATGTAGTGGTGATGACATCAGGATACAATGGGTGTTATTGCGCCAGAGTATAACACAGATGAACACCAGAGCGACATAGAATACACCAATCTGAACCAAATATGTGAATGTCGGATCTATATACATTGTAAATTACACCAAATTGGTCTTTAAATGAAGACTTCACAGATTTGAGGCTCCACCAAAATTGCAAATACAAAATAGAGAGGATCACCCACCTCCAAAACTATATACAAAGTTACAAACCACCTTCAGCCTTCATCTTCTAAAAATACAAAGAAACTATAAACTCCACCATTCCTACCTACGGTGCCAATGAATACCTTATAAAGGCCTCCAAGAAGTTTCTCGAAACTTACAAATGGGCTACAAATTTATTTTATTATTTTATTAATTGGGCCACCTTTATTAATAAATTAAAGGTCTTTAATAATGTTATATAAATTTTTGGGCCACCTTTATTAATAAATTAAAGGTCTTTAATAATGTTATTTAAATTTTTGGACCACTTAATTAATTAACCTAATTATGATACTCTATGAAAATTGGGGACATTACAAATCCTCGCCACCCAAAGATTGCTTTCCCTTAAGCAATTTGTCATCAAATAGTTTGCCAACTACAAAGCTCCAAGATCCCAAACCAAGTGCAGGTGTCGAAAGCTATAACACCAAAAATCCCCATGCTGTGTCATATGACCATGAACACCACGTCCTTAAAGCACCTATACGTTCCATCAAGCTTCCACTGCTGCACTTTGATATAAATGTTGCCATGCTTGGAGTCGTCAGGATCCTAGTGAAGCCAATCATCAAACACAACGATGCCCAAATTCCAAGTTGTTATGTCATGATGCCAATCAATCGCTTTTCAAAAATGATGGTCTGGAATCTCAAAACTCATCTGCAACTTGTTCTTCACATCTAGATGCCACTCTTTTTGAAAAACAATGATCAAGTCTGCCACATATTCTACAAAAGGAAGAACTCCATACTCAAACTGTAGACCTTGTCCATGAAAAGGGTCACTAGTAGTGTCCACATCTCCGTGCAATCGTTTGATCAATGTTGGCTTGGCAGGCTCCATGCAAGTGCCCTCTTCAACCTTCTTTTTGGCATGTAGGCTTAGGTTTTCTCCACTTGTAGGTGTAGTAGCAGATTCTTGCATATCCTCATGCGACTCTTCATATTGCTCTTCACTCTTATTGCCGTCACCAACATCCTTAGCCTCGTGCAATTGATGTTGAAGTATAGCATTAGTCGAAGTGATATACTCATTACATTGAGTATTTGTATTCATGATTTATGTGAACATTGTTTTATGTCTTATATTATTGATAAGAAATATATATATATACATATATATATATATGGTTAATATATTAATATTACATATATGCTTAAAGGTGAGTTATACATATAGTTAACTAAAGATGATTAACTATAGGAACATTTCTCTTGAAGAGACATGTCTCCTCTTCTCATATTTATATGAGATCCAAATCTGCATTTGGAAATCATCAATCACATTGGCAATGTTGCTATATTTGCAGAAATGATCCTAGAAAAACAACATGGTATCAGAGCCAACTGCAAATGTAACAAAGAAAAATACAGAATTTTTCTCAACTGATGGATAAAGGCATCACATAGCAGACATAGCAATCAGCTACCTTAATTGTTTGACAAAGGTCATGAGAAGGGAATGACTATTTTCGAATTATGGTTAAAACAATGTCTTTGATCAATCACCGGTCATGAAGTTCAAAAGATAGTTATCGAATAGAAGAAATTTAGAGAATAGCATATTATCTATGTCCAATATATATATCTACATTGGTATCAGCTTTGCATAAACAAGAGAAGGATATGCAACGCTGGAATAACATAATTCAGATATGGCGAGAATAGAGGAATAGTAATTTGTCGATTCAATATAGTAACGTGGAAGACACCTGAAGAAGCAGAGGTAAACAACAGCAAGAGCATCATTTTTGTGAGACTCAAACTATGTCGATAGAATCAATTGAGTTATTGTGTATTAAATGGGACTTTGGTTTGAGTGTTAGTCTGTAGCGTCTTCCTGTCCCACCTCATGTAAGGCAATATGTTTGGCATGAAGGTAAGAGAACAATCACAATAGATTGGTTGGGACGTTCATCCAAGATTAGAAATGCGAACCTACGCAGCAAGATCCTTACTAAGTAGTGTGCATAAAAATCTTAAATACGCTCAGCAAAATGAGGTCAATGATGCTCATTGGTCAGACTCGTTCAACACACAAAATAAAATGGAAGGAATTCAAAGGGTTGACACCACAATTTAATTATGCATCCTTCTATGATCGACAAGAATTGTTTGAGGGCCCTGATTCTAGTCATGGCTGGGTCACTCATTTTTAAATATTAAAACGAGAAACCTAAATGCTATAGAAGGAACACTTATAAAAATAAAATAAAAAGACATGGCCTTAGGGGTCCCACCGCATATCGAGAAAAATTCATGGCGTGAGAGGTCAAACCGGGTATAGCACAGGAAGGGGGAGATGAAATATATGAAAGATGAAATATATTAAAAAGGAAACCATCAAACATTTATGTGGACTTGATATTGGATCACGATACACCAGTGAATCAATTAGAAGGGAGAGAGGTAATGTTAGCAAGGGCCAGTAACTAATAGTTCAAACTTATTTTCATGGAATGAAAGGTAATCAAAATTACAACTAAAATATCGTGGGATCCATAAGATAAAAGGAAAGGTACATAAGTGCTTGCCACTTGTTGACGAGAGATCTCAAGGTGATACTAAGGTGGTACTTGCAAGATTGTATTGAGGTAAGTTATGTGATGTAGTAATTCTTTCACATTATAATGAGATATTATCTAAATCATATCGACGTATGGAAGATTATGATTATATATATATATATATCTATAAAATTTCTAAGAAATATTTTGAGTGATATAGAACAAGGTGAATATATATTAAAGTTTTTTCTATATTGTTAAATCAATGAATATATATATATATATATATATATATATATATATATATATATATATATATATATGGTGATTATACATGAAGTCAAATATATTTTCTAAATAATTTGTAAAGAATATAATTGAAATTGGTCACCATAGATAATTATATGTGCCATTAATAAGAAAACAATATGTTGAAAATATAGATTTGAGTTAAATCTAAATTATATTGAAATGATCTTATTGTGAGAATTTATTATCCTTTAGTATTTTATTTATCTAATCTTTGTAATATTGCACTTACTTATTTTTCTATACGAGCATTTGCCTTAATCTTTTCCTTCGAGAATGTTCTTGTAGGAAGAGGAGGATTAATATCAGATTTAGAGAGAGTCTAACACTTTGTTAAAGGGAAGTTTATTTTAGAAGCTTAGAAGGTTTATGTTTAGAAGGATTCTGACACATCCGTCAGAGGGAGCAGATAGATGATATGGTTTCATTAGCCGTTAGTGATATCGATCATATTGATTTAGAGGGAGTAAACCAATGTTGTGATGGAATCTTCAGTGATCGATAAATTGTAACAGTCAAGAGGACTATAATTCATGCAACTATGTGAATGGGCCTACCCCTCGTGTACATCATAAGAAAGTTGTGACTTTAAATTAAACTATCTATGAGTCTCTCTTTGATAAATGAAACTTGATGTATGAGTTGTAGAGTCATTCAAGTGGCACAATCATTCTCAATCAAGATATTGGCGTATTGTGGACAAGCTTGTGTTAGCTTCTACTATCAAGCTTAATGAGTGTTTTGAGCTTCAATGGATGAAAAGAGCAAATTGGAACTTAGAAAGAAGTCGTCAAATTTGATGTGATGTAAAAGTGTTCAATGCTATAAGAGTGAGAATTTTACATTGTGGGGGGGAATAATAGGCAATGTTTCATTCCCACTTGAACCATCCTTAGAAAAGGAGATATTCCATGACCCTCATGGGCAGATAAGTACTTGTATCTTTTACATTTATCTATTCATTTATTTGTAATTCTATACATACTATAAGGGTTATTTGCTTTGATCTTTTCCTTTATGTTTGAGGATATTCTTATAGGAAAAGAAGGTTGGTACTTTACAGATGCTACCAAATATAGTGCAAACTAAATTGAATAATAGTAGTTCCAAAGACCCTGATGATTAAGATGGATAAAGGGAGGCTCTTGAAGAAAACATCTTTGATGATTAAGATTATGAGATTCCTCTACATTAAGAGGGAGTATGACACTTCTTCGAAGGCAATGTAGGAGCTTAGAAGATTGATACTCAGAGGGAGTCTAGAAGTACATGTGGATGACTGCATGATGTTTATGGGCCTACTCCTATGTATATCATGAGGGATTGATTAGTTCGACAGACATCCTTGGGTAAAGAGAGTTTTTGAGGAAGTAACTAGAGATTGATGTTCAGAGAAAGAAATTTTGAGATACAATCCTTTGTGGATGATATCTTCTCTTTCAGGAGAAGTTCTAAGAGAAATTCTTTATAATGCACTCTCCTCTATGAGAGAGAAGTATGAGGTGAAAACCTTTTGTACCACCCTCTGATTGGGTTCATGGTGGCTACTATTTCACATATGATATGTAATGAAAGCTGAAGATCTTTCATTGACATATATAAACAGAAGGTGACCATTATAAGATGACAATCTTATAAATGGTAGACTTGTTATCATGGTTCTTTGGGTTGGATTTTGCCAGACACTATGATAATGAACATATAGAAGCTAATCTTTGTAAGATGACAATCTTGCAAATGATAGGCCTGTTATTATGACAATTTTTGTTCTGGATATGTTGGAAGTCATTGATAACGAAAGCATTATGATTACTCCAGATATTGTTTCAGACTTATATGCTTATATGTTATGATAGTGTTCATAACATTGTGATTGTAGTTATTTGACAAGTCACTATTTCAGAGTGTTAAAGTCATATAATATGTTGTGTATAAATATCTTTGATATTGATATCTCATAAAATGTTTTTGTCACTTCTCCCTTGCTAAGAGGGAGTGTTGAAGTATAGCATCAGTAGAAGTGATATACTCATTACATTGAGTATTTGTATTCATGATTTATATGAACATTGTTTAATGTCTTATATTATTGATAAGAATTATATATATATATATATATATATATATATATATATATATATATATATATATATATATATATATATATATATATATATATATATATATATATATATATATATATATATATATATATATATATTATATGTATTATACATTATATAATAATATATTACATATATGGTTAATATATTAATATTACATATATGCTTAAAGGTGAGTTATACATATAGTTAACTAAAGATGATTAACTATAGGAACGTGTCTCTTGAAGAGACATGTCTCCTCTTCTCATATTTATATGAGAGCCAAATCTGCATTTGGAAATCATCAATCACATTGGCAATGTTACTACATTTGCAGAAACGATCCTAGAAAAATAACAATTGAGACTTATTTTTTTTCACATTGCTTGAATAAATTTTTTGACCAATGTACATGCCACAATAGAAGGGATGCATTCTTGATCAAGAATAGCCCATAGCATATTTATGATAGGTGGGGATATTATATCCATCCCCTCAATACATGAAAGCATAATATTCTCCATGGCAAAGAAAATCTTATTATCGTGGCTCTCTTTTATCATGACCAAAAAGTGATGAAACATATTGTGGACCAAATCTTGCTATCCTAGCTCTAAGAGGAGGTTACATACTTAGACATGTTGTAGCTGCTAGCTTGATCTCCGTGTCATGGCGTCTCAACAAATTGGGTTGTCTTAAGGTGACCTCAATTGGTGCAAGGTCCTCTATACGAATCTTGAAGGTGATTGGTTCACCTTACTCAAACATTCTTCCAATATATCTAATGGAATATCAACACTATTGCTAAGATATTTCCCAATCTTTTGTATTGCACGCAACATCTGACCACCATTTTCCATCACTCGATACCATGATTCCCCTAACAAGTTGTTAGGATCACTAGTTTTGGTATCACTATGATGTATTGAATGACACACCTCAATGGAACGGATCTTCCACCCTACTTAGTAACACATTGCCACCACACCAGTCAACATTGCTACCTACTAGTCAACATACTGCCACCTGACACTGACACCCTTCAATGATGGTTAGCCTCCAATATTTCCGTATGGTGTATGATGTGTCTACTAGGCTATTTAGTTAATGAGACCTCAGTCGTATGTTGATGCTTCAACCTCGAACAAATAACAAAACCTTGTGCGTAGGGTATGTATGGGTTTGACAATGAAGTATGTAGTCGGGAAGATATCTTGATACAATGAGTATTATTACACTAGATTATAGTACAGATGAACACTACAAATGTAATGTCCCTGTTTTTGCTCGACTTGGATAGAATCCCCCGGAGTAATTTTATTAAGACATTTATTTAAATTATTAACTATTAATTAAGTTTGATTAAAAAAAATTAAATGTGGAACTTTATAAAAAGGAAGTGGAGGCTTAAATGATTAATGACTATAAAGTAAGTTTAACTTGATTAATGTTATATTGGAGGACTTTCTTATTTAGCAGCTTATTATTTCCTATGACTCCTTTATTAAGGCTTTTGGGCATCATTATTTCCATAGGAGAATTTACAATTAAAAGATTATAATCTTTTGAACTTTATTGAGAGGGGAACATTATTAATTTTTCAATGTCAAAAGCCAACAGCAAAAGACAATGTTATATCATCAAATATTTAAACTTTATAATCTTTGTCGTGTATGCCTGGGAGGTGTATCATTGAAGCTAAGGGGAAGAGTGGCGTTGAAGCCTCTGGTTCGTTTTAGCAACCTGGAAGCATTGAAGCAAGGAATGCATGTGAATCGGATATCATTATGCATACTTGTGAATTTGGTACCAAGGGTTTGAATTCGTTGTTAGTACGAGAATGGTGAATTCTCAAAACTACATCACACTTTGAAGTTTGAACTGGTGTTGCCAGTGAATTATGCTTGCTTTAACCTCATATCAGAGGTTAGGACTGTGCTTAGAAGGTTCAACTTGTGAAGAGGATTCAGTAATTTCAAATGCAGCTAAAGATACTGTTTAAGGTTGGCATTTTGTTTCTTAACGCAGTCTAAGGCCAGAGGCTGCAAGCAATATTTATTTGGCTGCTGTAGATCTCAGTGAAGGTCTGCAATCAATTCTGGAGATGCTGTGGTCATACTCTAGCTGCTGTGGTTATATATACTGGGTCAACAATTCAATTTATTGGTTGCGATATGTGTTTGGAGAGCTTGCATTGAATGGGAAAAGGCTCACTATGAAGTCAGGCATAGATGTCCTGAAATCTAGTATCCATGTTAAGGTTAAATGCTCACTTATCCTCTGTGTTTCAACTTTTTCATACACATTCTGGCTTTAAGTGCTCATATCCAATACCTCCAGGCCTCAGCGATAATTGCTTGATAGATGAAAGGTGGTGTTGTCGCTAACCGGTTGCCAGGTTCTCATTAATTTCAAATCAATGAATTATAGATATATCTAGTTTTAAATTTTTGCATATAGATTGAAAAGCAAATGGAGTTGGTGCCGAGTATTGTTATGACTTTATAGATAGCTCTTAGTGGACTGAGGAAATAAAGTCTTTTCATTAATTGTATGATGAATAGTTTAACTTTCAAGCATTGCATATATTTTCAGAGAATACAAAAAACATATATTCAGGAAAAAGTTAAAACCAATAAAAAATGCAAAGAATCTCTCAAAATTCTCAAGCATATACAATTCAGCATTAATTTTGAATTCACGGCCAGCTGGGTTCATTACAACAAAGACACAAAATACACGAAGATGAACCAAATATGTGAATGTTGGATCTCTATATATATCGCAGATTACACCAAATTGGTCTTCAAATGAAGACTTTACAGATTAAGGCTCAATGTGAAATATCAGAATGATATCTCCAACGACAGACTAGGATGCTTGCTAACTACTGAAACTGCGAATATAGAATAGGGAAGATCTTCCACCTCCGAAACTGCATACAAACCACCTTTAGCCTTCGACTTCGAGAAATACAAAGAAAACATAAACTCTGTGATGCCTACCTACAGTGCCAGCCAATGCCATATAAAGGCCTCCATGAAATTCTTCGAAAGTTACAAATAGGCTGACAAACATTAGTTTTATTATTTTATTAAGTGGGCCCCCTTTATTAATTAATTAAAGGCCCTTAATAATAATATTTAAATTTTTGGACCTCTTAATTAATTAACCTAATTAAGACACTTTATGGAAATTGGGGACATTATATGTTGGTATGGATCCTGTTTCCCCTCAATAAATATTTGTTGCAAAATTTCAAACTTACTGTCATCACAAAGGGCAATATCCATGTAGCTATACATAACAAGCTGCAGATTTAAGACAAGAGAATTATGGGAAACTGCAGTTTTGCTTACATAGACATCTGACTTCATCCTGGCTATAGTTTTTGGCATTTGTATGTCTATGATCTGTGCCATTCATGTTGTATGACGGGTTGCCCAGAAGATTGTTGCATGAGTTCATTATGGATGCTTTAGTCTCTTCTTTATTGCAAAACTTTAAAATTATTGCCTTCATGAAGCACAATATCCATCTTGCTCTACTGGCATAAGTATGTTGATTCCCAGAGTTGAGCAATTAACATAAACTGTGGTTTTTCTCATGTCAGTTTGTTGCTTTGCCTTCATTCCAGTTTTTGCATGTCCATTGTAGATGCCATTCATGTTGCATGGTGGGTTGTTCAGAAGACTGTTGTATGGGTTCAGTAAGGATGGTTTTTTTCTCTTTTTTGTCATCAAGATTAGTTGTAGCCTGCTTGAAGTTGGCAGTGGGTTTCAATTAAATGTTACCATTTCCCATCTCACAAACTTCCTCTAGCTACTCCCTCTTTTCGAAAAACCATAACGACTAATCTACATTCGTTATATATTATGCAATCCCCAAAAAGAATGTGACATATATTGCAAAAAGTGCTTTAATAGTTTTGTTGTATGTTAAATGTAGCTCAATGATAATTGATCCATTCAATTAGAAGTTCTGGTAGGAATATTTTAGCATATATTTACTTGTATTGGTGGAATACAAATATCCATTTGACATGGGGACAAATACTAGACAAGGCATCCACTAATAAATGACAAATAATATACTTACTCTAGTGTAATTAAATATTTCAGATTTCAACAATGACCGAAAGAATTACTTGTGCTTATCCTTTAATGTTAAGAATAAATTTGCACTTTCCTGTGCAGTGTGATTTTTCATTTTGCAAGTCTGCACCCAGAGGTGACTCTCTCTAAAAACTATTTAATGATAGTTATGCATGTGGAATGTAATGTTAAAATTAGAAAGATGGAAATATAAAAATCTCCTGCAATTATTTATTTTTAAATGATCAATTTTCCAATTCCCTTGTAATGTCCTCTTTTGGAATATTTCTGAATTTTGCCCTTAAACCACAATTCCAATTAAAAAAAAAAAAATATAATACATTTAAGAGTATATATTTACCAATTGAAATGCCCTTTGTAAGATAATTTCTAGTCTAGGTACTGCACACAATATTTGTCATTGAAATTTGACATTAAATCATAAGCCATGGTAACATTTATTTTAACTAAGCACTAGTATGCATCATAATAGACACATTATTCACATTAAAAATCTAATTAAGGCAATAGACATTTCAATGCGGATTCTAATGGCAATCTCATTAGGAATTCATTGAAATATTTGCAAACCACAGTCATAAATGTTGGTTGCCTTTGTACTGCAAGAACATGGAATGTCAGTCACCCTTCCATCGGTCAGTTCACCTTGGAGGTTGGCTGTCCTTGATCAATCTGAAGAGCATGGAAGGCCAGTCTTCCATTCGTCCTCCTAGACCACAAGCATGGTCTCTTGTACTGTGTAAGCATGGAAGGTGGCTTGTCCTTCCTTCCGTTAGTTCACCTTGTAGGCTGGTCATCCTCCTCGAGCCCAAGAGCATGGAGACTTGGTCTTCCATTCCATCTTGGGGCATACTTGATAAGAGCATTGAGGCCGGTCTTCCTTCACCTCTTATGAACTCATATGGCTCACCATCCTAACTATTTGCAATCAGTTTCTCTAAATTCAAATAGATTATTAAATGAATCCCCTATCATATATAATAAATAGAAGCATTTAGAATGTTCACAAGATTATGATTTTCTGCAAAATTATTATTATATGAACACATACATATATGTCTATATTTAACTTCTTTTTTCACAAATTTTTTCTTTAATCAAGCTGTTGCTATTGAATGTTTACTTCTCTTGATTCAGACCTGATTTCTTATTTTCTGATCTGCCTTTTCTTGATCACCCCACCTTCCTTAATGAGGCTTCCTTACTTTTATACCTTCCATGGTGGGGAAGGTCACATCTTTTAGTTTTTAAAAGGTACATTTGTTTGCAATTGCTGCCTTTTTCTTTTCAGTTGTTGCTCTTTGTTGCGCCTCTTTATGATTGATGCTTTTTTGGCAGAATAATTAATTGATAAATATCTTAAAATAACTTTCTATGAAGATCTTTTTCACAACTTTTAGTGCACTCCTTTATTTTATCTTGAGTTACAATTTTAATCCAAAGTTTATTTTGCCTTTAGTTTGAAGGGAGTTATCTCAACAAAATAACCAAGAATTAGAAATTTTGCAAGATATGTAACTAAGATGAGCTTTCTCTCATCTTCTGAGAGGCAAAATAATAATTACAAAAAGGTTATTTGGTTGGCCTTATGTTACCACGATGTCACAGTTACTCTCGAGTGAAAGAAATGGTGATCTTTCCACATTTTAAGACAAGGATTAGAATCATGTCAATACACCTATGGCCTTAAATGCAATGTTATCTTTTGAAATGAATCTATGTCTTTTCGGTCTATTGTCACCAGATCAATTAGTGAGTCTCTCTCTCATATGTATGACATTAGATTGTGCCCTTGAAAATGAAGAAAATTATTTTGTGAACAATATAGTATATCAAGCTTGCTTTGTATGCAAGGAAACTAATTTTAGTGCAAAACGTTGTAAAAAACTATAAATAAATTTGTTTTCAATTGTAATTTTATCATAATTGCTGTAAAAATTGCTTTTCAAGAGTTGCTTTTATTTGTCTTGTCTTATGCTTTGTCTATTGAATAACTTTGTGAAATACTGCAAGGTTTGTATTGTTGCATTCAAAGATAGATAATTACAGCTTTAGTTGCAATTTCTATCCACTTGTTGATATTTTTGTGTGTGTGGGGTCATAAATCCAATTCAAGTTTGTGCTCTTCTTTCTAGTTTCTGTTTTTAGGTAGATGAAATGAGTGTATTTTCGCTTTTTCTAGATTATGTTTCCCACGTGAGTTAATAAATCTGAAAACATCTTGTTTTGTGTGGAAGTGCTTTTTAGCTTTGTGTCTGAGCCTGAGATTTAAAGGACGCTTTTTCTTCGCACACTAAAAGAAATCATGCTTGTTATAGGTATTTTTGTAATTTTCTTTATTATCATTTCCTTCGCTCTCCATAATGGAACTTCCCCTTATAAATTTGAATATTGTTTCTACTTTAAATGCTGTTCTGTTTTGTATTATATTTAAAGGTAAAATAAAAATGATAATGTGACTAGGGTATTCCCTTCTGCCACACTTAATCAAAAGGTTGAGTAGGGCTTAGGAAAAAAACATTTTGTAAGCTGTTAAAATCAGCAAAGCTTGTACAGCTCAATAGAGTTTTAAACATGTTAGGATGAATGTGGTGTATGAGAGAGCACATAAAATTTGCATAATTTTCTCAGTTTCACAAAATCTAATCATGTAAACAATTTATGTAGCTGAGTTTCTATATCTAGTAGATAGTGGTTGTGTGGTTTGTAACTTTGTATTGTCATATTTCTCATATATAAATGTTTTCATCAATCAAATGCTTTTGTTTGGTTACAGAGATGCATCCCGTGCCTTTGTCTCAGGAAACTTTACAGGTGAGTGTGATTTTGGGTTCTTTTTCATTAATATCAAGGTTTGAATGTTTAAATGTGGTTGTTTAAGGACATAACTGAATCTTGTAATAGCTGCTAATAATCTGATTGACAGTAACCCTAGTTTGGAAAGAGGGTAGCATTAAATCTGAAACATAGGAATAGAGATAAAATTTTGAAAGAACTTACGGAATTTTAAACCGTAAAACCCAGATATGAAAACTAAAAGTTTGAAATGATAAATGCAATCAGTAGTTTATAAGAACCACTATAAATATATACAATGTCAAATGATTTTGAGATCTACTAAATGATCAAAGGGATGGCATGCCAAAGGAGGTCCAGTGTGTTATGAGAACAAACAATTTGTATTTTTTCTTATGAATAATGACTGAAGTACTGTGAGAAAATGGACAAACAATCACATTTAGCATAACAATCACTGGAATAGCATATTAGAATTATATAGATAGACCACTGGGTAGAAGAGCTTCTCAATAAGTCTGTTAGATTTTTGCAGAAGCTCTTCTATTTAGTCTCATGAACCATGAAGACTTGGTGCTCATCGTAGACAGTTTATACTAATTTACAAATTTGCAGGCTTGATTTAGAATATAGAGGTGATTGTAGGACCTAACAAAAACTGGAAAACTTTTTTTAAACCTAGAAGCCATTATAATAATTAGCTGTTTGCATATTTAAGTAGGTATGGAGATGGAAGACAAGGTTGATGGCTGTGAGAAGACTTATTTTTCTTCTTCAGCATATTTGTCTTGCAGACCGTTTCATTTTCTGGTGCATCCTGGCATGATTGTTTATATTTGGGATGTTACTATCTGCACATAGTAGTATACCATAATAAAAATTAGTCTCGCTGCAATTTCAACCATGAGTGGTTGATAACATTGTAAATCCAATATTGAATAGGGCTTGATGTATAGTGAGACTATCAGATGACATATACTGATAAAATTCCCAAGCACTCTCGGATTGGTTGTGCTTCCTTGAGAAGCAATAGACCCATTGTGACAAGTGTGAGGCAAAAGTAGAAATTGTTTTGCAAGTTGTTTTGTGGGCTATGATTATGCTAGGTGAGGTAACTGATCATTCTTGATGATCTAGTGAGGTGTGATTGCCTAGTTGTGTCAGAGTATGGTCACGTGCCTTTGTCATGTCCTTCTAAGATAGAATTTTGATTAATAAGATAATATTATTAAATTAATAATGATAATAAAATCATATTACAATTAATATTAATATAAAAATGAGAAATAGTATTAAAATAATATTATAATATATAAAAATAAAAAATAATAAAATTTATTAAATAATAATAAAATCACAATGGATGAATAAATAAATAAAATTGACTACAAGAGATAATATTGTAGAAAGTAAATAAGTAAATAAATAATATAATATATAATAATACAAATTAATTAAATCTAATGAAATTAAAGATATATGTACCTTCAAAATAAGATATAAAAGAGAGGAGAGTTCATTTCAAAAGGAAAGGAGGGAGAGGAGGAAAAGCTAGGAGTAAAAGAAGGAACAATGGAGGATGAAAGTGATGTGAAGAAAATAAGGAAGTGACTTTCTCTAAAGGTATCAATGATATTGAAAGGATGTGACTCTTTGAAAGGGTCATAATTAGGAATGGTTGTGACTCTTCAAAAATGTTGTAATTATAAAGTGTTGTGACTTTTTGAAAGGATTATAATTATGAAGGGGTGTGACTTTCGAATGGATTATGATTATAAAGGAGAATATAAATACAATAGGATTTCTTCAAAAAGAGGAGGAAATAAATAATCTTATATGATTCTAAGATCTATTATATCTATATGATATACATATTTATATATATGAATATTGCTCATATATCAATAAGCATAACTGTTGTAGTTATCATTTACAATAATGAATTTTTAATATCAACTATAATAGCAAAATCAGAAATATATATCTACATTTCAATCCTCCTACTATTTGGCTAAGGAAGGAAGAGTTTAGTGCTACCAAGGAGGAGCTTGTATAAATCCAAGCTAATGGATCTTATCCCAATAGAGGGTAGGGGTTAGCGTTTTGTAAATCTTTGTGAAATGGACTTGGACCTATAAATTTTAAGGAGTCCATAGCTGGTGTCTAGGCAACTTGGATACCATCTATATTCTTCTTCTATAAATCCCAGTAACAACATCATTTGATAACCGAAATGACATATTATGAACATGACAATTGATTAAACAAGTATCAGTAATGGTTGACCCAGAAAGGGGACACCAGACTCCTTAGGTGACATGATGTAATCAAACTACTGATTGGCCTTAAATAGCAATAGCACTAATGATACCTATTTTATTGTAATTGTTTGGAGCTCTTATATTGCATCTGGAGTGTCAAACAAAGGTGGAGTTCGATGCTGAAAAATAGATTTAGATAAGATAATTTACAAGATAGAGAGCTCAAATTTGCTGTCTCCAACATCCTTGGTAATTGTATTGGGTCAAAGAGGTTTGAGCTTGCTATAAGGTTTTGTAAATCTTTGCTTCTGCAGACAAACTCTTACCTTATTACATGCGAATCATGATGTTGCTTGTATTCAGCACGAATTATCTGCAAAAGTTAATTCTCTTGCTAATAAATCAGCTAAATGTGTTCAATGGATTAGCGATTTTGGAATGTCCCACATTATGATATTCAAATGTGCCCTAGATTACAATTTTTCTTCAAGCAAGGCTTAGAGATACCTTTCGATTTGATTGAAGCCTTGTAACATAGTTAGGGTTCATTTATAATCATACTGTCATAGTTAGATATCTTTAATGAGAAAATAAACATATATGAAGAATGAAGATTAAATCATTAGATTCGTAGAATTAACTTTTAAGGTAACCCAACTCGATGAGGTGTCCCAAAAACCTCCTACCCTAGGTCCAAGAGCCGGTATACCATACCTCTTGGCTTCATCTAGCCCGTGCCATATATATGAGGTGGTGTACCTAGTATGTGAGTTGATCTCTATTTTCCTCCATCTTGCCACTCCTCTCATGCTTCAAATGATTATGGAACGCTTACAACTGGGTGCCTTGAAGTCTATCTTTCCTAAGCCCAAAAGTATTCCACTTTGTACCCCTTTGGTTCTATGGGGACTCCCTGGTGACAACCATGAGGTGGAATGCTTAGAAGGTGACCTCATCACTGTTCTCTTGACCGTGACTACCTCATTTCCCCCTACCATGGCTAATTGCAACAAACAAAAGGCATACACATAACTTTATATTACAACATTGAAATGCATATTAGATCACATGCATGCTGATGTATATAATTATGTGTATGCCAACCAATAAGCTGATACATTCTATTGTATTCCTAGAATAGTGAAACATGATATTTGAAATCAATGTTATGAAGATTATTTGTACACACGTACAATCACTTTTACCATCATAGTTCTGACCCACATATTAAACTCAATAAAAAAAATCATAACCGGGTTTCTTATGTAAGATATTGTTATACAGTGCCCACACCCAGATTGCAGATCTGATTGATAATCTATTCTTTCATCTTTGATTCTTCATTGTGTGTATTGTGGCTTTTCAATCATCCACTCTAAAGTTTTGAAGACCTAAATGTGAAAATTACTACATCCAAATCCTTTGAGAAAAAAATAATGGAAAAGAGTTACTAACCCTATGTTTAATCACTTTATAAAAAATAAATTTAATTGTTGAATAACAAGTGTTATTAATGAGTTACGGATTGAAACATAGTCAAAGGAAAAAAATCAAAGTCAAAGTAAATGAAAACTGGAAGGGGAAATTTTTTCTCTAAGCACTATGTACCCATGGACCCTTTCCTAACTAGTAACTACAATTACGAGTCTTTTAAAATTCCATTATGTCACTCAAGGGTTCAAGGCTGCCACTGTCACATGTAATTTTCAGTCGTCAGATTCAGCACTGTTTGCACGTCTTTAACTCATGCATTCCCATGGAAAACTTGTCAATATGCCATTATATTTCCTTGGCTGCCACTGTCACATGTAACAAACTGGGTGTAGCTGGTTGTTCTGACTATATTACCGGCACTTCAATTCGTTTCCAAGGTTGAAGATTGTGGACACTGTGTGACGAATCATGAAAGCATACACACTGTACAGTAGTCCACAATTATGGCCCTAATTTGAATTCCACACCCTGAATGATCACGGAGTGAACAGCAAAATCCAGCAGGCACAAAAGGGAGTATGAGATTCAGCCTCTGACTGTGTTCGGCAATAGATAAAGCTCACCATCTCAGCGAGCCAATTGATGGTGATGATTTGTGGTGGTGCCTTCACTTTCACTGTTTATTATATTTGCATTTATTAAATGGAGAAATCAATTATTGTTGCATTTATTGGAACTTTTCCAAGCTGTCATTCTTACCCCTGTGTCAACTGGTAACTTGTGGGACGCTCTGAAATTGTTCAGGCAAAGGGGAAAAGAATTCGGTATGAGACATCACAGCTTCCTGCCAAATTCTCTAGTATAATAGGCTATTGGCTAATTAATGCCTGTAGAGAAAATAAATACCTAATCTGAATATTGATTTGTGATAATTCAAACACTACACATTATATGATCTTCAAACACTCAATATTTGAAATTGCTTAATTCATACTTAATAACTAGTGGTTTTTTGGGAGTGGAGCCCTGATGAGTTCGAGGGGCAGCAATGATAAGTTACACATAGAGGGGGTGTCGGAAAATGTTTTCATAATCTCCCTTTCTCGGATCATCTTATACTTTTCCCTAAAAACAAAGGGCATAGTGTAATTAGAGATATAATCCTCGCCCAATAATAAGATGAGATAAGCCTGTTTTGATAACCAGCAACCAAACTAGATAATAATGGAGACATAATTCATTAGATACATCCATTTCTAGGGTTAACAATATATATCAAATCTAAATGATTGTGTGGGAGCTCAACTATCGTGAGAGTTGTGATAGAAGACATGATGAGGTACCCCAAATATCCTCTACCTGGGCCCAATAGCAGGACCTTGTCCTCTTTGGGCTCATGGTCCTTAACCATCTTTATGAGATGATGTACCTAGTGAGCTCTATACATTGTTCTCCATCATGTCAACCTCTTACCTCTTATGATTGTGGATCCCTTCTAGTTCACTCCAAAAATTGATCAATGTGGGGTTGGTAAGGGAGGCCCGAATATGGTGCCCTTAAAATGACCCTCAACCCATGGCCCGATTCACATAAAAATACCTCAAACACCTTCCACTGTTTCCCCTCCTTGCATTCTCGTTCTTCCCTCCACATGATAGGGTATTGTATGCAGAAATTCATATTTTATATATGCATAGATATTGAGATTCAAGTAGCATTGACTGCATAAAATCTGATGTGCGTGTATATATATATTCACATAAAAATACATAACAGCTAGTTCTTCACACTACAATAATTTAGGAGATTATAAACAGATCACCCTGCTATATATATGATTACTTCTGCTGTTTCTTTCACGCCCTTAAATTCTATTTTTGGGTACACATTTCTATTTCTTCCTTGAGACAGAAGTTATATTTCTTCAAGAATCATATCCCTTCTGGACTTTGATGAATCTCATCACCTTGCAAAATCACATCTCTTCCTTAAACATATTCTTTGTTAGCATTAACTCGCATCTTTTCGGAGGTAATTACCTTGCTACTTTATCAACATTTAGTTATTCCAACTGATGCTAATAATATTTTCTTTAATATCCACCTGCTTCAGGCTGGGTAGCGATCTCTACCTTAAATATGCTGGTTGCTGGTGTCTGCTGCTTATGGCAGGTCCACTGCTCTAAATCACAGCTCTCTATTTGTTTTTCTGATGCCCCTTTGTTTAGGATGTTGGATTATTCCATGTATTTTTCTAAATATTGTGTATTGTCCAAGATATTCAAATACAAATCACTATCTGAAAAAATTACAAATCTTTAAATGCCCAGAGCCTTTGGAGTGATTGAGCGACTTCTGAACATCTTTGGAATGATAATCAATAGTTTCAACTTCAAAAAGAATTTTAAATTTTAGCAAATTGTTCATAACGTTTAATCTATAGTTAAAACTTTTCATGATTGTTCCTTAGTATAATTTCTCTATTGGGTTACATGCAGGGGACAGATTAACAGATCAGGTGAAAGATTTAGCCAACACAGAGGTAAAATGCCATTGTGGACTGTTTTTGTTTTATGCTTCTTGTTTTCAAGAAAAATTCTTAAATGAGTGCCTAGATGGTTCATTGAAGGTTTGCCCTTTCCAAGTTGTGCAGTGAGTGTGGTTGGTTGATAATCTCTCAGTCTTTATGTTTATGACAGTTTTATGCTAGAGATTCAAATGGCTTAAGAAGGTGGGATTATATATGGGAAGATGTGGTTGTGCAACCTCAATAAAGTATCTTACATGATTTCTTATTCTGTTTGAAGCATACAATTACGAGTTCCAAATGTGATATTGGCTAAATGATTAGATACATTTGAGCTTTATCAAATTATACAATGACACAGTCAGAATTTAAATTGTTGACTCTTTCCCTCCTTTATTTGGAAAATATCTCACAATCTTACCAATTTGGTATATCATGGTTCACTTCTGTGTTACGTGTCTTGATGACAAAAATGAATCTTTTGAAAGCAGTGGATGGAACTCTGGAGTTATTTTCTGTGTGTAGAACTTGCATCTCCTCTTCTAAACATGATGACATGTTAATGACCAAGATGATGGTGATAACTACATCACAAATACCAAGATGAGCTGGAAAATATTGCTGATATATTTGGTGAAATAGCTTGTAAAGGTTTAATAAGCTTGATCAGCTATGTTTGAGCTTACGATAAAATTTATATTAGAGCTGTTGTCCATCTAGAAGTACTCAATTTTATGGGTCATGCTACTTGAATAGTTGCATAGAAAGGAAAATAACATGAATAACTCATGAGATGGTAGTTAAGAAAAGAGAAAATATAATGTAATCCATGGTAGGAAGTTATCTACCACCACCGCAAAAAGCAGAAACTTATATGCACACGTACAACAGGAAGCTGATAATATCTTTTTTGGAACTTGGCCTGAAATAATTTTACAGTAATGTTCTAAGAGTTTCAAAGACTTAAATATGACAATGCTCTGTAGACTAGAGAACTTTATCATAACAATACCCCAAGATACTGGAGGTCATTCTCTATCATAACACTTCCTCAAGAAGTTAAGTGTAAGGTGTTGAGTCCAAGAATTTCTTTTTATTACTGCTCAGTAGTTCAAGGACTTCATTATATGAACAAAATAAGTAATTTGAGGTCAGAAGTTGTTCCAACTTCCAAGTATTTCAAGATATGAGTGCCCCAAGGCATTTTCAGATTTCACTCTTTTCATGATGACCATAATTTTTAGTTCAGATATTTCTGCAGCAGGTGATGTACAAAAAATGCATCGACATTTGTTTAATGGAAATTCCCAAGAGCCCTAGAAAGCTCAAGAGCATTAATCAAATTAATTAAGAAATTTGCTAAATATCTTTTCAGTGAAATGCATGAAACCTTTTGTCCGATGTTTTGGGTAAGCTACCTTACAGTCGTTAGAACTTAGGGCAATTGAATGTGGGGAGGAATCATAGATCACAAGATTATAGCTTATTAGTATATTCTTAAAAGGCTAGATTGGCAAAAAAAGAGGGTTTGGTAGGTTAAAAAAGTTTTATAATTTGTTGGATGGCTTTTAGTTTTAAGTTATAAAACTATAAATTGATATGATTCCAAACTGAGCTGAATATAAGTAACAAGGAAGGTTAGCCAAATTTTTATTAATATAGAGGTTTTTCTGATTAGGTCTATTGTGGATTATATAGGGACCCACTCCCATTAAATTGATAAGCTTAATACAATAAAGAAAGAAAGCCAAGTCTTTCTGGCTCTAAAATTGTATGCTACACAGGGCCTACAATAGATACATGCATAAATCTACCAAACAATCAGCACCTTTCTGAGATCTATCTATTTGACAGACATGGATTAGAAGCCTCCTCCTCTGCAACAACTTACACCCTGTTGATGCGAGTTTTGTGTCACTACATAACATATTAGTAATTGGATGCTTGATACAGAATATCAAATACACAATTCCTCTCTTGAAAAGTTATCTCTCATGGGACATGAGTATAACTCCAATGTTCCTTACACCGTTGGATACTTGCTCAGTTTTATCAATGTGATTTGCTGGTAATCACGTAGGCGGCCTTACGTTTTCTTGTTTGAGAAAAATTTGGATCTTGGTGAGAAAATGGAGATGGTGGTTCGGTGTGAATGCTAGATGATGTTGATGGCGCGATGATGGCAATGTAGGGTGAATGGCGATGGAAGGTAAGAATGCCGATGTTTTGGTTTACTTCTCTAACTAACCTCTTCTAAGCATGAAATTTGGCTACTCAACTACTCCTACTCCTAAGAATGGAAGGTTAGTAGATGGACGGGGATCGAATCTAATGAAGGCTAACCAGCGGCCCTACCTCTATAGATGCAACGCTTCAAAGGAAAGTAAACTAGATCACCACACAAAGCCTCCCAACCAGCCGCTAGGATGCTAGTGGCCTAGTGTTGACCCCTATCAAACATCTACCAAAGCTACCATGCAACTATCCATTTTATTTTACTCTTACTCTAACAACTTGAAATGAAATTGCTTCAACTTGAAAAGAAAATTTAACTATGTGGAAGTAGAAAACATGCAATAACACCCAATGTTCTTAGTCAACATGCAATGAAAAAGAGAGCACTTTGGTATTATTTTCGCAACAATTTCTCCAACCCCCCCCCTTTTACAAATGAGAGCCAATGGCCTTATATAGAGGTCCAAAATACAATGGACGGTAGAGATCAAAACAAGATCGACGATCCAGATTGGATCCAAAAACCCTAATTAGGGTTGCCACCCCATCGGCCAATGAGAAGATGCCACCTCATCAATGGACCAATGAAAAAAGTGCAAAAGTGGCAACCAATGAGAAGGCACCAAAATGGTGGCCAATCAGAAACAAACACTTGTCCTATTCTAGAAGAAAGGGAAAGTTGCCACTTGGGCTTACATAAGATGATCTTCTAATATAATTCTTCCTTTTTCTTTTGTTCTTTTAGCTAAGGCAATGAACTTAGCTAGCCTTTCGTTAACTTCTTACATAGGAGGACAAGGAGTGTGCTTCGCTCGGAGTTCTGCTGACTTTGCCACGCTGTTTGCTGCTTGTAGTATCCTTTCGTGATCCTTCTCATATTCCTTTGCAAACCCAATAAAAGCATTGAGTGAGGAAAGGGTGTTCAGATGTTTCCTTTTGACGGCAGCCTTTCCTAACTCATCCAATCTCGATCCAAATCCTGTCTCACTGACATCCTCCTCTCTAATACCCTCAAAATCAAGCGCCACCCCAACGTCGCTCATCATGGTCGAAATGGAAGTGTCGACGCTTGGGCCGTGTTGTGCAATCTCATCATGAATTTCTTCAAGTGTTCTGAATCTGGTAGTCAATGCGACATACCAAGATTCAACTATGCTCAATCCTCTCTCATCAACCAACCGGGCTCTTTCCAAATATGCCTCCGGTAACCTAATGAACGCCTGCAGCCTAGGAATAACCAAATCCTTGATGGGAAGAAAATTCTTCCATTCCTCTTCAAATAATCTGAATTTGTTTCTAACAGTCACCAATGACTGGAATGTTGAGATGAAGGAGGGCAAGAAATTTCGCCCATCTTGGATTGTATCATAGATCCAACCCCTTACTTCATGTAACTGAGCTGATACCTCTTCTGAATTGCTCCCGCTGTCTTGAGGAAGGGCTGCCTGATGCAGCTGTTGGATTGGCTGGCAATCTCTCCAATATTTGTTTTCGGCCTCCAACTTTACTATCTTTTCGTTTGCCTTCCTCAATCTTTCTCTGATTGATGCTATGCCTTCCTGAACCTCCTCACATTCCATATCATCTGTATTTCTTCCCAAATTATGTTCTACTATTTCGTACTCCTGGGCTGCAATCTCATCCGCTGCCTTATTGACTGTTGGTATAGCAATCTGAACCCTTCGGTGACCATCACTGTCGCTTTTGATTACCCTTGCCACCGTATTTGCCATCTGTTTTTGGTTCTCGCTATCATCCCTTTTCTATTAGTCCTTGGATATCATCAACTGCGTGAGCCATTACCACCTCGCCTCTCGGCATAAGCATTTGCCTTAACCATAGTGGTGCAGTGCATCTCCCCAAATCCGGATTCGGTTCGACCAACAAAGCATCACCAACGGCCTCAGACGCCTGACTTATCTCTTCAATATCAATCGGCCCATCTTCTTCTCTACTAGTTTCTGCCATATTTCCTTGCTGGTTCTCCGAGAGAGGGGAGTACTCCGTACTTTCACTGTAGCCACTTGATTCCGAATCATAGCTCACCTCCACTGCGGCCCCTTTATCACTCGAATTGACCTCTTGGCTTCTAGCTTTAGTTATACTCTCCCTTGACGGCGCTGCCCGCCGTCTCTTGGCTGGAGGCTCCGAACATTCTTGGCTTTTCTCTACCTCCAAAGCCCTCTTCTTGCTATTTCTAACTGTCTCCGATTGCCGGCCACTTCCTTCACCCTTCTGTCCGATTGATTCTACTAGACCTTCCTTCGGTTTCATCATCTCATAAGTAAGGAGAACCTTTTGTCTTTGTAGCTTTCTCAACTTGGCATTATACCACGACTCGGTATGCAAATCTACTGTCCTTGTGACTGCCTCCAAGGAAGGATCCTGATGATCGTCCCAATCCACTGGATTCAACTCTGTTCCAACTACTGTCTCATAGTCTTCTCTCAACACACTACGATCATCCTCCAATTGATCGGGAATATCAAGGCCTCTCCATCTGATATCTCTCATCATGTTCACCGACAATCTCGAGAAAGCTAGCTTTCTCACGTGAAAATCATCCTTTGCATTGGCCCAAAAGTCCTCTATAGTGGGAACATGCTTAAATTCGCTTCCATGAGATGCCTTGATAAGACCAACAGGGTCGAATCCTTGCCTTGCTCTGTACCATCCTAGATGATACCACTCCAATTCCTTTTCCGCAGCCTCAAAGGCGGCCCGATTTGGGCAACTATCATTGCCAATTATAATTGAGAAGGAAACGCCTGTTTTCCCCTCATTCCTCATTACTCTATCATAGTGCTCAAGCTGCCTAGCCAATTCCATCAAAACTACCTTGTCGGGCGGGTATCTTGGAAGCCTCTTGGGACAAACTGTACTTCCTGCCACTCTAATGTATGTGAATTGCGGGAATTGGATGAACCAACTCCCAAACTTCTTAATCCTTGCTTCTGCTTCCGATGAAAGTCTCTTAGCAGGCGCCCCTTGTAATACCCTTACTGTCTTCATGGCGAATGCATCGCAAAACATCTTGTAATCCTTGTTATTGTGCAAATGAAGCTGCGGATAGCATTCATGCACCAAATATTGCCCCGGCCCATTACCAATCTCTCCTAAGGCCCTAAGTCCCGGACTCTCATACAATCTAGCAATTAAGTAAAACAGATAGGATCCCATGTAGAATTGCCTTTGGTTTTGAACTGTTCTAAGTTGCAACTCTAAATTTTCATCAATGAAGAAGTACATCCAGTTTTTGAATTGCATAGCTTGAGCTAGGCCCATGATCCGGCTGAGAAGAACAATGAGATCGCCATATTCCGGCTTGAAATCTGCCACTGTAAGCCTTGTTGATTTGTTAACTCCTTTCCTTCCTTCGTGTATCCAATTCCGCTTTAGATGTGAGAAGTAGGCCTCTTGGTTACCTTGAAATGATTTGGCCGCCTGATCCACCATTACAACTGTCATGCCCTTGCTCTGGGGAATATTAAATGTCTCTTCAATTGCTTGTTCGCCAATGTTGGCCAACACTCTCTTCCCTTCGCCAAAAATTATGGATTTACTGTCTAGATCAAATCTGGATGCACACTCCATAATCAATTCCGGACAAGGCAAAGTAGGAGGAAAAGCTGCTGCATGTACAATTCCGCTCTTGTATATCCTCTTTGCCAAGGGGGATTGTCCTTCCTTTAGTCTGTCCCTCATCCGTATCATGTCCACTGTAGCGATATTAGTATCGGTTATTTTCTTCATTTTCGAGAAGAAGGAAGTTTTGGGCGTCATATCCTCTTTGTCTTTCTTAGCGTTTGCCCGCTTGGGATTCTTACTTGCACTATCATCCTCCATGCTCGTCGCCCTATTACGGGATGGTAGAGTGGTGGACCAAAAGGCAAGAAGAACCAAGTAGTGCAATTCTTAGAAAAGAGCGAAAGAATGGATGTCAGCTTAAGCACTCCTTGCAACTCTAGATGATGACTTTCACCTTAACTAATAATCTTACAGCAACTTTTCGGAACCCGGGATATGACATCAAAGAATTACAAATCCCTTTGCAAATTAGAAAACAAAGCCTCTAAGCTTATCCAACACTTGCCTTCTATGCAAAAATCAAACTTTCATATGTATCTCTTCTCCCAACAAAATTGCCCAAATCTGATATAAAAATTGCAGCCCCTCTAGAAAATCAGAATTTTGTCTTCCACAAATTTCGGCCCCCACAAAATTCGGCTAAGCATGAAAAAAAAATCTGCCCTTCCACAAAATTCGCCCAAGCAAAGAAGGAGCAAAATCTGTAAAATCTGCCACCTAGGGCACAAATCGCAGCCCACAAAGTGGAGCAAAAATCCCCAAAAACGCAAAAAATCTGGCCCTTAGACAAATCGCCCAACAATGGCAATGGAGAAATTGCCCAAAAATCGCCAAAAAACTGCCTTCCACCAATTTCGCCCAAGTCTGGAAATCTGCCCTTGCTTCAAATTCGCCCAAGCATGAGGAGCAAATGAATTGATGAAAATGAAATGGGAGGGGACTCCCTTTATAGCAGCTTTCACCTTCCTCCCAGGCTGGCCGACTTGGTCCTATAGAGGAAAAAAAACCAAAATTAAAGCTAAGTTAGTGGCCCACTTTAAATACTTTGCCAAAATTTTAATTTTCTAAAATGAAAACTGCACTTTTAATTTACTAATTAACCACAAATTGCAAAACGAAATTGAATGGTGCCTTGGGGATGCTAAAAATTTCTATTTAATGAGGGTTTGCTAATTAATACATCCTTGAAGTTGAATTTTGGCTAACCAAAAGCCATTTCTTAATATTAATTTACCAATTTCATTAAATACCAAAAGCTTTCAAGGCAAATTTAATCTATTAAAGCCAATTTTTGCAATTTTCCTCTAAATCGATTTTGCTAAATAATTAAAATTTTATGACAAAAAATAAAATTGCCTCTAGAGTAAAAATTGATTTTGCAATTTAACTTCATCTTACAAAATTAAATTCTATTTCACCAAAAAAAATAAGATTTTCCAAGAACCTAAGTCTAACGAAACATTTCCTTATTTGAAAATCATTCAAATTTACAATTAAATCCAAATTTTCAAAAGAAATCGTCTAAGTACAAAATTCACAATCTTATCCTGCCAAGTTGAAATCAATTTTGAACTTATTCGGCCTAAGGATAGAACTGATAGCTCTGGAAAATCAAGTTGAAACCGGGTGAAAAATACATCTAACCTTCTCCACTGGCCCTAAAGGCGATTAAAAAGGGGGTCCCCAAGATTTTGGGGCGATGTGTGAAAACCTCACAACACACCCCAGGGTCAGGAGGAGACTGATGAGTGGCTTTTGTGATTCTATACTTAAAAATAGATGGAAACTTGTAGAGGAGTGGAATTTCCTCACAGCCATCATAGAGAATATCTGAATAATGTATAGTTTGACAACATTTAAAGCTAAATCTTTGATAGAACAGTGCCAACAATACATGCCACTTGGGAGACATTGAGAAAAAGCGTTTGAGATCAGAATCTACTCTACCTGCATCAGTGAGCTTCGGCACCTTCCAATTCTTATAGACCTTCCTCATAGCTCACTGTTATTAGATAGACATTATTAGAAGGGAGGATTCAACTGAGGATCCAGTCCCTCATGTTATAATCTAGAACATGGGAACCCAATTGCTGGTAAAATAGTTAGAAATTGAGGCTCTAGTCCTCTGCATTGTAGAATTGCGAAGTCCCTCCTCCCTCAAAATCTCTCTAACAAAACCTAGGGATACCAAATCCAAATTAAAAATGTGTCTGAGATACCTACACATAGAACACCGCCATTGGATGAGACACAACCAACAAAGCCATGTTTCATCTTTATCCTGCTATAATCTCAATGCCACCTGCACTGGACCAAACAGAAAAAAAAGAAGAATAGAGAAAACAAGAGTGAAGGCCCTGATGAATAGGCAATATGCATGACACTGACCTGGGCATTCAGCTGCCAATATGAATGCAGAATGAAGGAGGTCTTCTCTGAACAAAATAATGGCTCTTGGTGTTGAATAAATGGTAGCTTTGGTCAGATATTGAAATGATGATTGATTTCATGATGTATATATATGTGTGTATGTATATCAGCCTCTGTATATTCTGATATACATAACACACATACATATTACATTTAGTCATATCATTACTTTCATATATTTTTGGAAAATCAATCATCATGTTTCTATATGATTGAGGAACCATAAATTCTAAGTATATGATCGATCTGCACTTAGAGACTATTAAATTGCAGATTGTAGTTGATTGATGTTTCATATCAAATCCTGATCGAGCATTATGATCAGCAATGAGAAACAGATTGGACATTTATCATGTTTGAGCAAGATCACTTTCAATCTTAATTAATTAATTGGTATTTGTTAAGAACTCAAACCTGATTAGAGACCAGGCATGGAAAGGCACCTCTTCGCGAGACATACCCATGAACGGGCATCTCCACCTTTTGGAGACATGTCCGCTCATGGATGTCTTTTCATATCCTATATAATGCAGATCCTCCGATCCCAAGGAGATGCATCGAAATCAATTAGTGCTCCGCCCTTTGGAGTTCGGTGACTACAAATTTAAGATTCAGAATTCTTTTGATAAATCAATGTTGTTGTAGTTGTATTATACAAAGGAGATGAAAGCTCCTTTTATAGATTTACAAAACAATGTTTCTAAAAGAAACAACTGTGAACTAAAGACGAAATATAAACTACCTAATAAACTAAAGTAACTAAGATGACCATTAAAGAAACATTATAATAGTCTAATATCCTCCCTTAATGGTCATCGTCTAACTGTTGTCATTTGGTCTCAAATTATTCAAAACATTTTGCTGCTGCTGAGACTCGCCTTGGATTTGTAAAATGTAAATGATTGAGAAGCCAAAATCTGCCCAAACATGAACAGATAAGGGTGTCCCCTTCTTCATAATGCTTTGCAACAAAAGACAAGAACCTGCAACTGACTTTGCCACTAAGATGAGTTTGCCACTGACCCTCCCAAAATTTGAAAAACATCTGACCAGAAATCATCACAAAAACATTGAACCCGAAGTTGGATAATGAAGCTGCTCTTCCCTGAATATAGAGACAAACACTAAGAACAACTAGCCTGATTTTGAGGAAAAATCGTCAAACTCTCCAAACTTTGCAAGTGAACATGATGCTCCAAAAAAGATTGCAAAATGTCATGATTGTTTAGGAGAAAATTGGCAAAACCAAATACGATTTTTGAGGTGAAAAGTTGATAAAAAACAAACAACAGAATCCGAGACATGAATCAGAGAATACAAAGCTTCATTTTTTAGGAAAACTAGTAAAACCCAACAAATAATTTTTGATGAAATAATTAAAAACCCACAAAAGAATCTCATGCGGCTTCGCGAATTACATAATCAATTTTTTTTTTGAGGGAAAAAATTATGAAAACCCATAAGAACCTTTACACAGCAAAACATGAGGCTTTGCGTGGAGGGGTGTTGTATAACATACATATGGAACTTGAAATGCTAATTATGAAGTAATGTTTTAGTAGAACATAACAAATTGAAATACTTGAACATGGCAAAATTGCAACATGAACTATAACTATTGAACATTCAACATAGTAACATGTTGCATATCAAAAATCAAAATTCAAATAAAATTCAAGTACCCATCCTAGTGGCAACATGGTTGTAGAATGGCGGAGGTAGGGTTACTTAGGTACTCAAGTACTTGGTGCGGGGACCTCTTGGGGACAGGTACTTTGAGGTTTGAGAGGGGGGTGCCAGTCCTCGTGTTACACTGAAAATTAGAGACTTTTTCCCAAATTGAGAAATTGCGCAATGAAAACCGTTAACCAGGCTTGTGATTTTCAGCAAAAAGCTTCGAAGATGAACCACAAAAAATTCATAAAATGTTAGTTTTAGGGGATTGCTGCAAGTGTAATGGGATTGCTATGAATTTGGTATGTGTGTTCCAAATGCAACATCCACCTAGATTTATAGATAGAGAATAGACCATGAATAGACACGTCCCTTCATAGGATATATCTATTCATTAATCAAATAATTAATATAATAACAACTTTAATCATATATATATATATATATATATTATTAATTTTTCTCATATAACAATAACCTTATATCTTATATTTAATAGGTTTATCCGACTGAAGCTATCAAACATCAACACTCCCTCTTAGCTTAGAAGGATAACTACATATGAATAAATATTACTTCAATGTAATATTACAAATAACAATTTTAAGGATATCTCAGAAGATTTGCACCATTTGATATCATGAATATTGTCTTCCAGAATATCAACACATGATATTCACCAAGTACTCAAAATAAGGTTTGATATCACATTTGATATCAATAGTATTGGCCTCTTAGAATATCAATGATATTCACCAAGTACTTTGAGTAATGGCCTTCCAGAATGTTGAGATGCAAGACATTGATCACATACTCAATTTGTTTGATCTCATAATATGAGTTATTGTAAGATTGTCACCTTACAATAGCTTCTGGAAATACAAGTGTTCTTTTGGAAGTCTTCACTTCCTCATGATGTACATAGGGTTTAGGCTCATTAAAATTATATAGTCGCGAGGCATATTCTTAAATCATTGACCTCTTGATTGATACAATTTATTGATCACTGGAGAATGTAATGACCCGTACCAATAGGCCACTAAACAAAACCTTAAATTTAATACACTGCTAAAATATATTGCTGAAATAAAAGAAATAATAGTGCCAATGTATTCATTCAATGAAAACCAAATGTTTATACAAATGATATGGCAAATTTCAGCACCAAAACATTATGACATAGCACATTACAGAGAAACCCTAACTGGCTGTATACAATTGAGAACTTGTTGCAACTACAGATTGAAATGAAGAACTTGGATCGATCAAATGGTGGAGACTGAATGCTGAAGATGATATGGTGAAAGTGCAACTCCATTGGAAACTCCAAACCAGCAATTAAGCACGAGTGAAAGGACTGAAATATCTTTCCCACAGTTGCAATAATTCAAGTGATCTTTCACACCCTCAAAATTGCGTACCAATTGAGAGTTTTTCGTTCTCAATGGCCAATTGTGACTACTTGCAGAAACCCTAGGTTCCACAACGCACATCAGCAAAAAATCAATAATAAAACTTGATGATAGGCAATGAGCCCTCAATGCCTATTTTTTTTTTTTTTTCCTCAATAGGTCGGCCTCCTTTTTATTTATTCATCGCTTCTTCCAGCAACCTCTAGAAGATTGATTTATTTAATGATTTTATAAAATATCACTTTATTGAGTTAATTAAATATAAAGTTATCTTGTAATATATTTTTATTGATAACTTTATAAATAATTTAACTCCTCCAAAAAACGGGGACATTACAAAGAATCCATCTCAACATGGTTTACTCCCTCTGAATCAATAAGACCAAAATCACCAAAGGTTGACTGAATCACATCCTCTATCTGCTCTGTAACAACCACTTTTTTTGGGTCTTAATTAACAACTAACATATTCAAAGAAATACAGTTGTTACTTCATTTTCATAGGAAGACAGTTATATCAGTTTCATTCACATGAATGAGATTAACTGTTAAAATCAGTTAAACAAATTTTCTTTACTAAGAATTTAGAACACCATTAATGAATTTACTATGGAAATTAAAAACTACATACCATGGAATTTGAGACCGAAATCAATTTAGGGATGCTTTTCCAACTACTTAGGTTAGTCCACAAATACCACTATAACAATATTAAATGGCGACTACCATCCAATACTGCTATATCAAAATCAAATGACGATTACCATTAAATACCACTATATCAATTAGGGCATCATATACCATTGTATCAATTAGGGTATCGATTATCATTGGATCATTTAGGTCATTAGATACCACTGTATCACTTAGGGCTTCAGATACCACTGTATCATTTAGGGCATCAGATACCACTGTATCATTTAGGGCTTCAGATACCACTGTATCATTCTTTTCCTCCCGATTTGCTAAACTGTGGCATTAACATAAGATTAGAAGATATGCTCATAATCATTATTCTTATAGATTGAAAAATTGAATAACAATCCTATAGATGTATTCCATATTCAATTAGAAGATCAACCGATCTAACTGGTTGCCAGTTATATTGACGATAAGAATTGCTTTCATTTTCAGAAATAACTGTAACAATGATACAACTCAATTTATCTTACCTTCTACTTGAATATATATCATAAAGTAAAAATACTTGTTTCCGACAAATGTTTGAATGCATAGCTTATCTTTGTCTGTTGCACGTCCAACAACTTGTGGAGAGGTGAAACATTGTTAGGGGCTTAACAACCCAACCTCGGATCATAACTTATTCCCACACAATCTCTAACGAGAAAGACCCTCCCTACCCAAAATAGACATGGAACATCTTATCATCCACTGAGCATCCTGGTATCTAATCACACCACTCGACTTGACATTAGGAGAATACAATAAACATGGTCTTGCATGAGCTATTAAATGATATTATTCCAGATTTAATGTATAATATTTGACTTTTATTTCCGTTATTGTAGACTCCATCTCACCTCTTCACCTTTTCCATGGCTATACAGCCGGTGAATCCTAGGTGCTCGGATCTTAGAGCAGTCGGCTCTATCTGTTGATTCTCAACTAAATCATGAATAATATATATATTTCAGCTTATCACAAGCTATGATTTGAAAAAGATGGTATTAAAGATTGCAAAATTTATTGTTTAATTCTAATCTCCATTGGCATAATGATTTATGGACTAATACTATGTTTTTCTTGGCTTTCACTTGCCATGACAAAGCAAAGTTGAAAAGAGAATCAAATCTATAATATCAAACAAGATATCATCATGATAAATACTGTAGCTTACTGCTATGAAGTTCGATGTTATTGCACCTTTGTTCAAGACAATCAAATTGGAAATATTGGTTTTGGGTGTTCCACATAACGTGGACAATTTGGAGATGATGTCTCGTTGAATACTCAGCTACTTGCCACACCTTTACTTGCAAAAATATCTAACACAACTCCAACATAAGAGTACTCATGATTTCTGGCAGAATATTAAAAAACGTAAGCATGAGCAAGGTAGTCGGGTGTTTGAAATATATAAATGTCTTCCAGGCGTAACCATAGTGTATAAATACAACTTCAATCCTAAGCATAGAAAAGATCACATACGGCAGACTGCATTAAGAAAGACACTGTTATGAAAGGTATAGGATTTCAAATGAAATTGTAGAAAGTTCGATTGCTTAATCAGAGCATCTCTTATGGATGGAAGTCGAAATGAACAAGGAAAAAAGTGATAATAATAGCTGGAAGTCGAGAATGTGATTTCTTTAATATCCTGTCTTCCCCGACCTCAAAATATAATAAGGATTAAAAGGGACTCTTTGGCTTCCAAGAAGCCGTAACATAAAAGAGTGTCTTGGCTCTTGGACACCAAATAAATGAACCAAGTGTCAATAGGTTTCAAACAAGAAAAGAATAAAAAGATGGAAGAAGATTGAAGGTTATAATTCGAAAAATATTATAGTTTATATTTATATATGTACATGTAAATATATTGGTGAGGTGGCATCATTTTATTATAAGAAAATAATATGATGGTGTCACTTCATTTTTATATCTGTGTACGTACATAGATATATATTATAATAATATGATGAAAGATCATTTAAAATCCTTTGAGGTACGTATTATATTTTAATTAAATTATCTATTTAATAGCTCATGTGGTTAGTCGCCAACCATCGTGATTCACGATTCATACCCATTTGCCCAGTGATGGTGATGCTCTTGTGTCCAATTCTTTTCTAACAATACTTCCACTTCTTCGACGTGCTTCCTACAAGGAAATTCTCTGCAGTTAAATCATATTACCATAACAAGTTATTTAATCATAAACAATCATAATGGCTAACCGCATATTCAATTCCATGAATTCATGATAAATAATTATAATGACTAACCATCTTACCATTTCGCAGGATTATAACAAATTTAACTGTCAACTGACTTCATGTGAACCACAACGGCTATATTTAAATTAGGTCAAAAATTGGGATGTAGCATGCTCCCTCTCTTTCAAGGTTGCCTCTAATGACATGTCAAGCTACCTCTAAATTTCAATCTCCCTCTTCCCAGAATAACATTCTTGGAGGAAAAGATCCAGGCAAAATAGCTTGTATAGTACATATACAAATATTAACATTAATTAAGATGTTAGTAATTTAGCTAATGTCTATTACTAACAACATAAATGATAATAACTCAACTCTTTATTTAATATTTCCAATAATAGAAATACAATGCTTAATTATTATTAAAAAATAAATCACAATAATAAAATAATATTATTGTACCTTAGAGGCGGAACCCTCACGTATTTGTGCCTTGAACTTACCTCTGCGAAGGATCTTATGTTAATTTCTCACAACTCCATAGACTGCTCATGTTGGGGTGGTCCACCGCGCCCATGTTTCATAAGAATTGGCTTTGAAATGTGCCATATGACTCTCTCCAATAGTGGGTCGGGCCTATAAGGGGGCCATCCTCTTTCCATCGGCAGTGGGTCCTCACATGGCGACCTTTACTTCCCCGCATAGAGTTGGTGTGGTCTCTTGCATGTACATACTCCTCTAGTCGTTTGCTGTTTGCATTCGCTCTTCCTTGCATGTGGCGATGGTATTTGCCATTTGTAGCTCTCCTTGTTTATTTGTGTTTTGATGGCTGCCAATGATTTTCGCTATGTTTCTATTGATTAAAGACTAACTAAGATGACCATTAAAAAAATATTATAATATTCTAATAAGAATTACCAAGTAATATTCAGTATTTGTCAATATTGAATTGTCACTTACATAAATTATAGGCAGTACTAATACATTAAGGTGAGGGGTTTCCATTTTATTAAGACAGTGACAAATGGAAATATTGAAGGGGAAGCCTCAGCTTCTATAAGGGGCAGTATATCACATTCATCAGCATTATTGCTAGATTTAAAGAGCGAAAGTCGTTTTGTGATACTAGCATTAACAAGGCCATCTATTACATGATTGTACTCCCTGCAGTGCTAATACATTAAGGCAAGGGGCTTCCATTTTATTAAGACGGTAACAAATGGAAATTTTAAAGGGGAAGCCTCAGCTTCTATAAGGGGCAGTATATCACATTCATCAGGATTATTGCTAGATTTAGAGGCAAAAGTCATTGCGCGATACTAGCATTAACAAGACCATCTATTACATGATTGTACTCCCTGCACACTGACAAAACAATAGTGTCAAAATGCCTGCTAGTTTTACTTCATGATATTCCTCAATTTCCAATCCTTAGAAGTTTTTCTGATATACCCTGAATAAATCCTCTACTTCCAAGAATTTGCACATTTAGCTGCCAACCAATATATATGTCCTTCAAGTTACAGCAAGGCTTCAGCTTCATTATTTGTCTTCGCTCCAAAAAGAGTCACCTACAAACTAGTCCAATGGAGATTGCACCACAATACCAGTATTGGAAGGGCAAGAATTGCCTTACGCTGCAGTTAATTTAAATAACCTAGTTCTCAGATGTTTCAAAGAAGAATTATGCTTCTATTGTTTAACCCATTGACAGGGAAATAATATAGAATGTTAATATAATTTACCAATTGAATTTTATAGAATTTATTATGATTTTGTAACTGTATTTTAATGCAATCCTGAGAAAACCAGTTAGTTTTCTTAGGAAAGTTGTTGAGCTGTTGAAATTGCTGCTTTTAGCTTCCAAATACTCAATTTTTCCCTCAATAATGTAATATTAATATTGACAACATGCACACTCATAGATCTTTTAGCTTTTCAATATGCATCTTTGAGTAATTATGGCTGAAATTGATATGAATTTGGTCTATATTCTTTGCAGATTAAAAGCATTGTTGATTGGCGTAATTTCTACCATAGAAGCTACATGTAAGATCTATTATACATTTGACATCTTACATCTAGAGTTGTTTTGGAATGATTCGACCAGCATTCTTTCCTTTTCAATTTTTCTTGGTTGTTGCATATTAGAAGTCTTCCTTCTTTCAATTTTTTTGAGAGATTATGAGGTTGCAGGAGTCTTGTTGTAATTATGCATATCCTAAAAACATTCCAACAACAATTCTTTATTAACTCTTCATCCAACCTGATTTAAAGAAAAGGGGGATTTGAAAGCAAATGAAAAATAAATTACTACAAAATTGACATGAAAAATAACTTCCCAACTCTCTTATCCATGGATAATCTTAGTCAGCACACTCAGATGTTAGGTCACAATTTGTCTTCATCCCCTCATTGTTCAGTGGGGTTGAGGGGTAGGACCCCTTATGGGGATTTGGGGGCAACTAAGGGCAAAATCAGGTATACAAGCACTTATTTGTTCAAAAAATAACTATTATATTTGTTTTGTCTTTTTGTAGCCCTTGGGGCCTCTTGGATTAACCCTAGTTTGGCACAAGGTCCTCTTGACACCCCAAGTTCCTCATGGAATATTCTATTCCTGGGCAAACCTAGAGGGGAACCAACTTTGGGACCCGAAACTGAACCCAAACCCAAACCCTCATCTGAATCAAACCCATAATTTTACAAGTCCTAAAGGGACCCGGTAACAACATTTGTTTGGCTTCTTAACAAGATACAAATGTAACTAAAGATGTTTTCAAAATATTTATATGGTATTCTAAATAGGGACACTTACTAACATAGACATGGAGGCTTAGAGTTATAAAAAGTAAGCTTGTAAATCAATGGTATTGTTCCCAAACAACTGGTAAGCTTCTGCAGGGCAGATGATATGTGTGAAAAAATCCCATGCCTCAGAAGGAACCATTATTGGTGGAGGAAGCCAACCTTGATTGTTGAAATGGATAAGAACACAAATGGTTTGATCACGAACTTGCAAAGAAACAAATGAAGATAAGCCATATGTTTTCTATACAAGGTGCATGTTAAACTGAATAAACAAATATGCACATTTTCATAGGCTATAAAAGTATCATGGAGGAGTTCTACTCTGGTCTCATTCTAAGGTGCTATCATGGTTATATAATTTATTGCAATTCACAACTGCATTATCTATGTGTGGTTGAATCCATCTAACCAGTACATAATTTTTCTTCTCTTCTTCTAACACTCGTGCTTGTATACATGGGATGAAATAAAAGTTATCTTTATAGTGAGGTAGTCAGTGTTTTTCTATTGGTTGGCTTAATTGAATAGTGAGTAGCTTGATTGTGTGGGAGTCTCTAAATACAAGTGAAGTAGGCTGGTTGACTATCTGTCTAAGCATATTGCTGAATAGCCTGATAGTGCATGCTTATTGATCAAGATGTTTGCTGACTGTTGGTCAGTTGATCATTCAGATTATTTAGTAGCCAGTCAAAATGACTCACATCAAATGAAGCCAAAGATGATTTTATTTGGCAGGCTGAAAATATAGAGGAAAGAGTAGAGAAGGTAATTATATTTACCTGGTTGAAAACTTCTAGGAAGGAATGACGAGGATCTATGGACACATTCAAATCTCACAAAGCCACAGCAAATTATGATGGTCAAACTCTTGAGAACAATCAAGCTCTTACTTGGTGTCAATTTCATATCCAGCTCGCATAGGCTATGAAGCAATAAAAAATGATATTTAAACAGATTACAAAGCAACTATCCAGGTCTGATTTCCCTTGGTTACAAGGCAAAGCTATTCTTAATTTTGACTCCGTCTTTGCTATACATCTTGCCTGTCAGTTCAGCAATGCATCTAATAGTTTGATTGCTCCTTGATTTAGCTGGAGGTTCATGAAAATAACAAGGCATTTTGAATTTGTTGCCCCAAGTTTTAGACTGCCAATTTTTGAAAATTTTGAATCTCCAAGCTTTCCATCAACAATCTTGTCGCCTTTTAATCAGGAGATAATATCATTAATCTACCAAACAAGTTATCTTGAAAATTGGTACTTAGTTTCGCTTCATGTCAAATAGTTAGTTTTCATGTCATTTCCTTCATATTTTAATTGAAAATTAAAACAGCACAAAACCTGACCCCTCTAAATTTGGAGTTAATGTGCTTACCAAGCCAGAAGTTATGATCAAATCACCAAATCGAGGATACGTTATGGTTATTTTGTACGCTGCAATAGGACTAATGAGCTTGTTACAATCACTTCCCATGTCGGCGTTTCTTACTTTCAAGCACCAAAAGGCACGACTAAGGCCAAGTTTTATGCTAAAAAAAGAGTCACTTTTCATCTTTTGTCCATCTCAATTCTTTTCACATTGGTAACTCATCACCTAAGGATGGGCATAATTCAGCAAATGGATCCATTAAGGTTTGAACTCTTTTATCTTGCAATTGAAAGAAATATTTTGCGAACTACAAAAAAATGGGACATTACATCATTGAATGTCGTTTCCTCAAATGAAATAAGTCACAAACTGCTCTTGCTAAGCATATGTCATAACACAAAGTCTAGATACTAATACAGTTGCTAAATTTGATAGATCAGATATGTCCAATATTTATAATTTCTCTATGATAAAATTTCGTAGAAATTAGTATTAATATTTATCTCAAAACCTGACACACTTTGTTCAAATTATTCCTGGTTGTGAAGATTTACTGTTTTGTATGCCACTTATATTTCTTGGCAGATTTGACTGTTATGAAGAGCAGAATGAAAATAATTTAAAGACTCTTTTTTTTCCGTGTTCCTTATCCTTATCTGCAGATTGATACTGATTTCCTTATATTTATTTTCAGATAAAATAACTTCGAATTTATTGTCAAGCAGAGGCAAGATCATGTAGAGGACTTTGATATTATGTATTCATCAATAATCTTATCCCTGCCTCTTGACTGCATATATATATGGAGACACACCTAAGAATAGTCATGCCTCCTACGTGGGAGGCACGTCTGTTCTTAGGTGTGCCTCCCTTCCAATTAGGCGTGCCTCCCTTCCAATAGACATGCCTCTAATTCGCATGACAAATCAGTCGCTAGACAAGTTGACTGCACAATGACCGATCCATAACTGATATTAATAATCAGTAAATTAAGTTGACAAGTAATGATGTTTATATGCAAGTGCATATCAGAATATATATTTATATATATATCATTTCCATATTATAAACTTCTTCATTTACTCATGCATTAGAATTAATAATCATTACATTTTATTTATTCGGCTGAAAGTACCGATCTTTAACACTCCCTCTTAGCTAGGGAGGATAAATACAGGACTAGATATTACCTTGACGTAATATCAGAAATGACAGGTTTTAAGGATATCATAGATCAGAAGTTATCTTCCATTTAGATATCATCTCATGATATCAAGAGTAATGGCTGCAGTATATCAAGTTGCATGATATTCACCAAAGCACTCTGAGTAATGGCCTCCTAAACATCAAGTTGCCTGATATTTACCAAGTACACTGAGTAATGGCCTCTTGAACATCAAGTTGCCTGATATTCACCAAGTACTTTGAGTAATGGCCTCCTGAACATCAAGTTGCTTAATATTCACCAAATATGTAACACGTGCATAGGTTATGTGAACACTAGGAACATTATATTCATGGTCTATTTGAGGAAATTAACTCATAATGCAAGATATAATCTATCATGATCTACTTAGACATCATAAGATATCCATCGTAATAGAAGATTAAGTTATTGTAAAATTGTCACTTTCGAATAACTTTAACAAATACAAGTGATAATCATTTTGAAGTCGTTACTTCCTCATAATGTACACAGGGCCCAAACAACATTCATGATTAATAATAAGATTCATTACTACAATAAGAAAATATGCCGAGACTCATTCTTAGTAATTATAATCTTATCAAGTTTACCTCGGATGTGTTCCACCTTCATTTTACAAGAGGTTTTGTGCGGATGGTAAAGAACCACGAACTCCCTCTTAATCAAGTATTCACAAAATTTTGAGATATATTGAAGTTCTTTAGAATACAAGTTTCTCTGATTCCAAGTTTGAATTACTGACTTCAACAAAGGAAGCTTGATGTTTGAGTCTGTCAGGACATTTCGCTGTAGTGTGACCATAGTTGTTGCATCTATGACATTGAACGGTTATTTACCATTTTTGCTCTTTTTCCTTTTCAAATTAGTGGGGGCAATCTGAATGTCTTTATTTGTGGATTCCGTGCCGATTCCTCTAGATATTAGATTACACTCTTCTTGAATGCAGTCAGCTTTTAGTCTATCAAATTTAGGGAGCTTGGAACAAGCACTTATTCCTTGTCTAAAGTTTTCCCAAGAGCTAGGGAGTCCATTTAACGTTACCATAGTTAACTCTTTACTATCATAGATGTGACCATTTGTTGAGAGTTGGTTTCTTAATTCCGTTATCCTCATAAAGCATGAGGTGATGGTCTCTCCTTTATTCATTTTAATATTAGAGAGTTTGTTTTTAAGAGTGAGGATCCTACTAGTGTGTTTGATCTCAAACATGTTTTCTAGGGCTTTGAACATATCATATGTAGAGTCTAACTTTGGATAATAGGTAGTAGATGATCTTTTACTCCGTCTATTAATAATTCAATTTCTTTGGTATTGTCCTTCTCCCATTAAATCTTTTCATCATTCTCATTGGATTTAGAAGGATTATCTATGATTTTTTTTAACTCATGGTTTCTTAGTATTAGCATCATTTTCCGTTTCCAAGCTTCAAAGTTTGAAACACCTTCAAGCCTATCTTCGAGTCTCATGCCATTTGCCATTTTGAGATGGTGTAATGATTTTTTGTAATGTCCCTGGTTGGCTACCTCTGAAGAGTAGGGACAATTATCATAAACGCTTTCTCTTTACAACATTATAACACTTAACTTTGTTAATAGATCTATGTTATGTAGACTTGTATTGTAGAACTTTTTGCAATACTATGTCCTTAACACTAATTTTGTCTTATGACAAAGCTATTTTGATATTCGATTGATAGTTTTGTATTGGCAATTGTCACTATAATGTCTTCCTGATATATATATTCTCTGATAAATATTATTTAGTTTGAATATCTTAGATCCATGGAAGTCTCAAGAAAATAATAACTTGTTTGTACTTATGTTAGAAATGTTCAGATGATGGCTTTATAGATTACTTCAATTTGATATTAACTTCTCTGATATAAGGATATCTTAATATCAGATTTGTGCCACAATTCCTCTTGTAGCTCTTGTGTATACAAGCTTGGGACTCTTCTCATAGAATGTTACTTTTGCCGTGAGTAGTAGTTGCAAGCTGAGCAGGTTCAAATGAGATATGATTAGGATCTGCAATGGTCAGTCCCTTCTATGGTTATGCAGATGTAAATCTATATTCTCTAATTTCCACACTGCATATTTTCCACTTCTACATATGCCGTATATCTCTTCTTTCTGTCCATATGCAAACGGTGGTTATAATTTCAAGAGATTGCTCTGCGTACTGTGGTGGCCATTGTTAGTGGATGTCTAATGAATTGGTATCACTTGTTCCTCTAGTATTTTCTTACCTGATGCTTTCCTTATCCAGTCCTACAATCTCCCCATGCTCAGATGTATGGTATAGAAACATATTACATGACATCTTCCCTCAATTGAAGTTCATGCAGCCCGACTGACTGTAGAGAACTAAAACTGCAGATTGGACTTCTTAGATTGCTGACCGGTTTCATTCCCGTTCTTACTGATGAATCCTTTTAATCAATGTTTAGCTGTTACCATTGTTCTCTATAACCATGAGATTCACTCCCTTATTCGTTGTTATTTTACCCTTCTCTCATGCTCGCTGTTATGTTTCTAAGGATTCAGAATATATCTCCCTAATTGACTGCCACAAATCTTTGCTCTAAAGTTCAAAAACCTTCCCATCTATGCTCTGTTCGTCACACTCTCTTCATACTGCACATTGAACTTCCCTCGAGACCATAATCAAAATATGAACATGCCTCTTTATTTTATTATGTGACTTATATGTCTGAAAACTTATTGTTATTGTTGCTTGAACGGCAGGTCTTTCATCCTTTCTTTAATATCACTGAATGTTTATAGTTGTCTTCTCCCAACTAACCGACAGTGATATGAAGCAGATATAGAAGGAATGAATAATAAGGTCTCTGACATACTTCTTGCGCTAGTATTCAATAACACTGACTTGATGTCTCCAATAAACTATTGATTTTCCTGTTCACTATCTGCCCTCTGTATCCCCCGTATGTGATTTCTGCATCTATATATATATATGTCATTGTCATCCAGTCCTCCCTATCTCCCCTTCCTTTTTTGCTCATTCCATATTTCTTCTTATATATGGATGTGGCTATAAGGTTGTGATTCTTCATTTAGTTGGTTCTATCTTAATAAAAAGATTTGATTAATATATATTTATATTTTAAAGTTATAATATATAAAATATTTATATTGTTATATTTAAATAGGTAATTTAAATATATTACTCTATTTATATTATTATATTAATTTTCACTACATTAATGATATATTATATAATAGCTTAGTTGCCGATTCGTGAAACGAATCCGATTCGGGCACGTGAATCGGATCCGTGGATTTGGGATTTTTTTTCCCAATAATGATTCATGGAGGATTCGTGTGTGTGTGTGTGTGTATATATACATACTAAAACGAGAGAAATATACATAATTCTAAAACTAAATCATTTCATAGTATGAATCCATGATTCTAGTATGGATCTATGAATCTAGTATACTTGATAATTGATTTATTTTCATGATTATAAAGAAAATCAACACATTCACATTGGTTTACTGAATTACAAAATGAAATTATGATCCTTGAGGATCGTCAAGCCTGTGGCTTGGATCCTTGATTCTGCTTGTGGATCCTCACGCTGTGGCTTGGATCCGGGCAGGATCCTTGATTCTGCCTATGGATTCATCAAGATCCCTGGTCCACGGATCCTGATGGATCTACAGGCAGAATCAAGGATCCTGCCTGGATCCTCAAGCATCCAAGCACCAATGCGGATCCGGATTGGATCTGAATCCAGATCTGGCCTGTCTAGCACGAATCCGGTAACTAAGTATAATAGTAATAGATTTAATATATTTGTTTATATTTTAATTATAATGTATTAATTCAACATTATAATTTATTTTATTTTTACTATCATTATATATTTAATAACTTTTATTGGAGGAAAATAGGGCACATGACATTTTCAAGAAATATTAATTTTCTTTAAAATTATCTGATCTGATCTTTTCTTAAAACGTGCTTTGATACCGTTTTAAATTTGATAGATCAGATATGTCCAATATCTATAATTTCTCTATGATAAAATTTTATAGAATTTATTTGATTAATAATAATCTTAGAACTTCACAGTTTGTTTGTAATATTCTTGTTTGTCAAGATTTACAATTTTGTATGCCACTTATATTTGTTGGCAGATTTGACTGTTATGAAGAGCAGAATGAAAATACATTCGAAGACTTTTTTTTTTTCTGTGTTCCTTATCCTTATCCGTAGATAAAATAACTTAGAATTTACTGTCAAGCAGAGGCAAGATCATGTAGAAGACTTTGATATTATGTATTCATCGATAATCTTATCCCTGCCTCTGGACTGCATATAAATATGGAGACACACCTAATAATAGACGTGCCTCCTATGTGGGAGACATGTCTGTTCTTAGGCATGCCTCCCTTCCAATATACATGCCTCTAAGGCACACACCAAATTAGTTGCTAAACAAGTCAACTACACAATGACCGATCCATAACTGATATTAATAATCAGTAAATCAAGTTGATAAGTAATGATGTTTAGTATGTATGTGCATATCAGAATATACACACACACACACACACACACCATAGTTATGAACTTCTTCATTTACTCATGGATAAGAATGAAAACTCATTACGTTTTATTTGTTTGACTGAAGCTACAGATATCTAACAACAGTGAGTCCCAACTGAGCTGAACTTGAAACCATTTTTATGGTCAATGACTATTTTGCATAGTTACACTACCCGTCAAGGACATGGAGACGACAAAACAGGTTTCCAGGAGGTAGGTGCAAGGGGCTTCAGTTTTGGGGTCGATGTCGGGGGGTGGGTGGTAGGGGGCGTGTATAGAGTATAATATGGAGACTATTAAGAAGTAAAATAGAAAAAATGCAAATGCAAATGCTAAATAGTAATTACTTGAACATTGAAGTATCAAATATCTAATTACTAATTAGAAATTAGAATACTCAGGTACTATTTAAATTGCTGAATTGACAATTGGAAGATTCTATTATGTCAAAACAAGTACAAAATGTCGAAATGAGGTGAAAGAGGCTTTTAATCATCCCTTGAGAGGTCGAGTTTCAAGGTAAACTCCTCATAACTGGAACTGCTGAACTCCTCAAGATTTAGATCCACCAAAGGAACACCAACCAACGGTACATCTGAAGCTATTGCATCCTCATCCTCGTTGATCTATGAGGGTTCATCTGACACTACATCACATCATGCTGCTATGCTCTCCTTGTAGACACATTTCTTGTAGTCAGAGATATGCAAGGCACTATGTATAACCACTAGCTTCTCCACTCTCCTAGAGGCAAGTCTGTTCCTCTTAAGAGATTGGACAAATCTAAAAGTAGACCAGTTCCTCTCAGAAATGAAGAACTAGAAACCTGAGATAGAAAATGAATGGCTAGTGTAGTAGCTGTTATTTTTGTCCATGACAAGTATGCCACAAAATCGGGTCCTCTTATGCCATCGTTCTCATATCTACGTTTGGCACAACCTTTTAACCCCTAGGAGTAGCAAATTTCATCCACTTAGTCTGAATCTAGCTGACAGGTTCAGCATCATACATCCTATCAATGCACCTGAAGAACCCTTCATCTCATCATCTTGAATTGGTGTACATGTACCAAGCCCAGGCATGTACCACTTCAGATTCAAAGCATAAACAATGATGTGCAAGGGAGTATTCAAGTTGTCCTATCTCTAATGAATAATAGGCCAAATGTGCTCTTTGTAGAATGCTAAAGTGGGGTCCTCCCACACAACTGTCCTCATCTGCCAAGCATGGAATCAATGCACTCATACACCTCTCTAAGGATAGGTGCATCCCCATCCCCATATATGATGACTTGGGAAACTAGAGTGATGATAAAGTGTGTATCTTACACCATTTCAAAATGCATCACTTTTCACTATCTTCTTCACCCTCCTCCCCTCCTCTGCTCTGTCTCGCTTGATCCCATTGTTTTTAATCTTGCTTTATAACCATGAGTGGCAACGATTCTTGCAATTCAAGTACTTTTTTCAAAAAGAATGAAATAGGATGCATATCTAGTCTCAATTGAAGAACTCCTTCATGAAGCTCCCAAAGAGTGCAAGTGAAACGTGTTGGTTGTAGATAAACATCTGTTAGGATTCACAGGTACTTTGGGGGGGGGGTGAATCAGTACATGCAAACACTTAATACTAATCAAGCATACACCTGGCAGTAGCAAATAAAGCATAACAAAACTAATTCACCACACACATGAGACACATAACACAATGATTTTGGTCTCGCGGAAATTGTTGATTAGAAGGTAAAACCGTTGTGGGGATGGTATCCACAAGTCTTCACTATTGGTTTAAATGAGTATTCCCAGTTAACAGCATTACCCTTTTCGAGGGTTCACCTGTTAGGTGTGATCTTGTATCTTGTTAGAAGTACAATTAGATCTGCTAAGATCTACCTTGTTAAAAGATTTACAAAACTCTGTTAAGAACTTAAGAGTCTTCCTTGCTAGGAGATTTACAACTTTGAACTTGTTAGGGTCCTCCCGATCTAGTGATTTACTGGTTGTAACTATTTGGAAACAACCAAATCTGTGATTTGTAAATGACACTTTTTGCTTGTTTGTTCCCTTATTGTAGTGTCCCCTCTTTTGGACTAAATTTGAATGTTGTAACTTGCAACCATTTGTTAGTAAGTATAGAAAAATTATGTGAAATATATTAAAAATATTGGATTAAGTAAATACTAAATATTAATCTAAATACTACCCATACTACCCTTCCTAATCCTTCGGAAGAGATTCTTATCAAATTACCTAAACCTCTGGTGAGAATTATATCTCGATTAGGTAATTATCATATAAAGAACATCTTCCTTAGGCCTCTTTAGGATCTCATTACTTGGTAGAGATCCCACCTCTAACCAAATCTCTTATCTCTGACATATGCATATGTTTGACCACTACAATATATATTGTCTCTAAGAGATTCTCTACAAATCTCTCTCTGGGTTCCAATTTGGAATCCCGACATTCCATCAAGAATGCCCTCTAATCTTTGATTTTCTTAAAAGAAACTCGTCATTCTAATGAATGACCTCCACCAAGTTCTCACTTGATCTCTATGAGAACTATAAAGTTCTAATCTCAATCGGCCTTGTTCTTGATAATTTTATCTACCAAATGATTCATATTTATTTATGAAATAAACATATCAAATGAACACACCTTTGGTTCCCTTTAGTTTTTCATTTTATAATCCTTCATAGAATACATATTACTTCAATTCCCAACATTCAATATCTATTAGTTTAACTTCTTTACTTTCTCTACTCTGATGGTTTTGTAGTTCAACTCTCTTAGAAATAATTGTTTTTTTAATCCTCCCATATTTTATTTATCATTTGTATCCTTTTCAAAGAGTTGCAAACCTTCATAATCACAATCCTTTGTGAAAAGTCACAACCCTTCATAATCACAATCCTTTGGAAAAGTCATAACACTTTATAATCAAAATCCTTTGAAAAGTCACAACACCTCATAATCACAATACTACAAAAAAGTCACAACTTTTCATAATTAGAATCTTTTTGAAAAGTCACAACTCTTCATAGTTAAAATATTTTTAAATAGTCACAACCATTTATAATTAGAATCCTTTCTAAGAGTCACATCCTTTCATGATTGAAAATATTGAAAAAGTCACTTGTTTTCTTCCCAATCCTCTTCTAATAATTCTTCTTTAACTCCTCTCTTCTTCTTTTCTTCCTTACTCTTTAAAATGAACTCTCCTCCCTTTTATACCTTAATTTTAAAGAGTCACATTTTTTTATTACATCTCTTGACTTTAGATTTAGTTAATTTATATTATATTATTTCTTGCTTATCTATTTTGTATTTATTATCATTTATTATTAAAATCTTATCTAGAAGGATAATCTACTTTTTACAATATTCTTTTCTATTTAATTAAATTAATTAATTTATTCATATTAAATTTATTATTATTTAATTATTTTAAATATTATACTAACTATTATTTTATTCTTTAATATATTATATATGTAATTTTTATTTCTTATTATCATTTATTTAATTATTATTTAAATTATATTTTAAAATGTGGACATGATAGTCTGTCCTTCCTTAAAGTGCTTGTCCTTAAGCAATTAGATAGTTTCTTCTATTGATTTGAAAGTTGTATGCCTTTTAGGTTGTTTTCATTGACATGATTGACCTTATTCCAATTTTCGTTGGCTTTCTATGTTACTCTTTCATATGAATTATTTCCCTCCTCTTTTACCTTGTAGGATGGCAAGATCATGCTCTAATACCACTATAGCGTCCCCTCTTCCAGACTAAATTTGAATGTTGTACCTGTAACCATTTGTCAGTAAGTATAGAAAAATTATATGTGAAATATATTAAAAATATTGGATTAAGTAAATATTAATCTAAATACTACCCATACTGCCCTTCCCAATCCTTCGGAAGAGATCCTTCTCAAATTACCTAACCCTCTAGTGAGAATTATATCTCGATTATGTAATTATCATATAAAGAACGTCTTCCTTAGACCTCTTTGGGATCTCTAGTAACATTACTTGGTAGAGATCCCACCTCTAACCAAGTCCCTTATCTCTGACATATGCATATGTTTGACCACTACAATATATATTGTCTCTAAGAGATTCTCTACAAATCTCTCTCTGGGTTCCAATTCGGAATCCCTACATTCCATCAATAATGCCCTCTAATCTTTGAATTTCTTAAAGAAACTCGTCATTCTAATGAATGACCTCTACCAAGTTCTCACTTGATCTCAATGAGAACTATAAAGTTCTCATCTCAAGCGGCCTTGATCTTGATAATTTTATCTACCAAATGATTTATATTTATTTATGAAATAAATATATCAAATGAACACACCTCTGGTAACCTTTAGTTTTTCATTTTATAATCCTTCATAGAATACATATACTTAAATTCCCAACACTCAATATCTATTAGTTTAGTTTCTTTACTTTCTCTACTCTGATGGTTTTGTAGTTCAACTCTCTTAGGTATAATTGTTTTTTAATCCTCCCATATTTTATCATTCATGTCCTTTTCGAAGAGTTGCAAACCTTCATAATCACAATCCTTATGAAAAGTCACAACCCTGCATAATCACAATCCTTTGGAAAAGTCATAACACTTCATAATCAAAATCCTTTGAAAAGTCACAACACTTCATAATCACAATACTGCCAAAAAGTCACAACCTTCCATAATTAGAATCCTTTTGAAAAGTCACAACTCTTCATAGTTAAAATATTTTTGAAGAGTCACAACCATTTATAACTAGAACCCTTTCTAAGAGTGACATCCTTTCATGATTGAAAATATTGAAAAAGTCACTTGTTTTCTTCCCATTCCTCTTCTAATAATTCTTCTTTAACTCCTGTCTTCTTCTCTTCTTCTTTACTCTTTAAAATGAACTCTGCTCCCTTTTATACCTTAATTTGGAAGAGTCACATCTTTTTATTACATCTCTTGACTTTAGATTTAGTTAATTTATGTTATATTATTTCTTACTTATCTATTTTGTATTTATTATCATTTATTATTAAATCTTATTTAGAAAGATAATCTACTTTCTACAATATTCTTTTCTATTTAATTTAATTAATTAATTTATTCATATTAAATTTATTATTATTTAATTGTCTTAAACATTATACTAATTATTATTTTGTTGATAATATATTATATATGTAATTTTTATTTCTATTTCTCTACTTGAATATGATTTTCTTATCATCATTTATTTAATTATTATTTAAATTATATTTTACAATGGGCACATGACACTTATGCTCTCTAATCTCTTTCTGCTGCATTGTGCACTTTTCTTCTCTATATCTTGATCACAATCTAGATCTCCCTTCTTCTAGCTCAACAACAATTGTCTTCCTTTATCGGTTATGATCAACAATACACAATCTATTTGTTACAAATCCTTTATATTTTCCTGTGACCTTTTGCCTCTTAATCTTGACCCTCCATTTCAATTTTGTGTTTCCCTCTCTATTTTCTCAAGCAGTTTAGGAATCTCAATGATTAGACTCGATCGGGTTGACTTTTGTTCATGTTTACCTGTCCAGTGCTCGGACTAGTCGAAACGTGTTACATGTGGAGTCCAAATGTATTACAATAGGTGTGCCAAGCTTGTTACATAATCCATAGTAATAAATCTCTTTTCTTAATCTCCAGTGTTGGATGCACGTTATCCAATGTATATCTTCCTTGACCTCTTTATTGGCTGACCATAGTTTACCATGCAATCATCTCTTGTTACTTAGTGATCACCGATTACGACAAGTGTTCACATGAGGCTTAGTAACCTGTTGTAAACATAGTTCTCACTGATCAAAGGTATACCACGATTGCCATCAATGATAACCATTTGATAGTCATATACCTTCCAATCATCTCAACAATCTCATCAATTGCTCAATACCAACAACATCTGCACATCTGTTGCATCGCTAACATCTCCTCTAATCTACTCAATTTTCCCCATATCCTCGAGTGCAATGTGTATGACATACACAACATGGAGTCCACCAATTATCTTTGTATGCTGGCTCAATAAGCTTCCCTACAGCTCTATGCACATTTGTTGTATTTGTCACTACTTGGACTATGTTTTGTGACATAGTTGTTATCCAAGATCAAGGTCATCAATTGGTGCTTACTTGATAGCTCATGTGACACTCTCTTTGCCGCCATCGACATCTTTTCCTTATAATAATGTCGAACTACATGAAATGGGATGCCATTGTCAAACAACTTTCCAATGGAATCATCTATTTGATCTCTCAGGTGTGCATTGAAGATATCAACTATGGGGTTACTTTGCATCTTACATTTCCCTTTCTCTTGTGGTGATTCAGCCATAGCACTGTGAGTGGATGAAGGTCTCGAGGCTAATGTTGACATTATTCCCACTCTTTGATGTGATGTATGAGTGGAACCATGTGGTTTCCTTGCATTTGCCGCCGCTGAATTTGTTTAGTAGTGTGAATATGTTGCCTACCAAACAAGGTAGTAGGCATTGCAACTCCCATGTCATCTGGAACACCCCAAAGCTTGTTGAACTCAATTCTATAATGCAGATTTTTGGCCCTCTTCAAAAAATCATATGCTCCCACATCTTCTCTTGGCTAAAAGAGGAAGTGTGCATGGTGCTCCCAAACCATTCTGTACCACAAATGTTGCATTTCCATTTTGTCGTGCTACCACCTGTTGGTGTTGTTGTTGTTATTTTTTTGCAAACTGTTTAAGAGGATATTTGGGATCATAAGGATCCCTAACCTACTCTGCCAAAAGATGGAAGGGGCAATCAATAACAAGTGGTGCACTAACCATGGAACTAGTTTTCCTTTCTAGATTGAGTCCATGCTCACCCCTATCATTGGTTTCATCCTCATGCTCAAGTTCATATTCTGATTTGCTCTTCGATTAGAATGAATTTCCTTCTCATCCTCATTCATATCATGACAATGAGAGTTCCTTTTGACACTGCATTTCACGAAGTGGGAAAATTTTCAATAAGCACATATTTTCGGTGCAGGGCCTACTTTAAGACTAAAAGAAATAAAACTATATTTTTATTTTTTCAACAAATATAAAATTGTAAAACAAAATCAAAATTTAGAAAATGAAACAACAAGAAATGAAATAACAAGATATAAAATAACATTGAAAATCAGAAAAAATAAAATCAGTGTAACGGTGACACTAGGTTTGTGGGATGTCATGACACTGGGAAGAGCTTTCGGAATGGGGGAATTAAGGGCCTCAATTTTGGGATGAGTAGGGGGACGACTGTAGGGGGTGGGGGGTAGTGGGTATTGTATAGTATACATATAGAACTTGAAATGCTAGTTATGAAATGATGTTTCAGTACAACATACCAAATTGAAGTACTTGAACAGAGCAAAATTGCAACACAAACCAAAACCATTGAACATTCAACATAGTAACATAGTACATACCTAATAATAACATTCAAAATCAAAATACATTTATATATTTGAGTACCCGTCCTAGTGGCAACATGGTTGTGGAATGGTGGAGGTGGGGGTACTAGGGTACTCCAAGTACTTGGTGCAGGGATATTTGAGGGCATGTAATTCGAGGTTTTGGTGGGTGCAAATCCCTGGTTTTCATTGAAAACAAAAATCACTTAAAAACTCTACCTTTTGGTTGAAAAATCTCCATAACAAGGTGAAAAATCTTCCTTCTATTCTTCTTCTTGCTCCTTCTCACTCCTCTTTTACTTGCAATCAATTCTTTCACTCCAATCATGCTTTTTCTGAGCTTTTGAAATGAAGTTTTGAGGGCCTTTTGTAGGCTAGGAAGGCCTTATATGGGCTTCACATCCACTTGGGGTTCACATAGAACAAGAAAACAAAGTAAAAAATATATTTTTAAAACACATTCAAAAGAGTAGTCATTAATGGTGAATGCCCAAACTTCCCCCATAATGTCTCGAGGATGGTGGTTGACAAGTGGTGCGGCTAGGGATCTCGAGACGACATCTCCCCATATTACAAACAATAGGCTTTGGTGGGGATATGTCTCCCCGTGGAACACTGCTATTTTGTCAACTGTTAGAATTAAACCATGGACAAAAATAACAATTACATGCAAATATAACCAATATCAGAAAATAATAGATCACACAGAAAAGAACGCAAGACATCAAGATTTAACGTGGTTCACCCAAACCTTGGGCTACGTCCACCAAATATCAAGTCCAATATTTTTACGATCCAGTGATTACAACCTGATTACAATCAGTAATCCCTTACAGCTCAATACCGCCATAAGAACCAATTTCGCACCATCTTATAAAATAATCCCTAACCCTAAGCCCTTTTTATACAAGTATTAAACCACTTTAGGGTTATAATTAATAATTACATGTCGGCCCAAAATCCCGATTAAATAGGGCCCAAATTTTTTTTCTAGGGCGAGGCCCCAAGCCCCAAAGAATTTATGATGTACAGTACTTTCTTGATTAGTCACCACAATCTAACATCAACAATAGGAAAACTTTTATTGCTCATCTTCTAATAAAAAATGAGCTTCTTTATGAAAATGGAAACAAAAAGGTCTTGATTCACCACAGTTGCTAGAGGAACTTTAGTTGTCAATTATAGTGCATTCACATTTGCACCACTTGTGATGGGTCAAAGAGAGACATTTGACATGGCTACATTTGGTGTGTAAGTGATCTTGAGGATTTGTGACTTCAATCGGCTTTCAATGCAGTCACGAAACTTGCAACATATGTCATCTATACAATTAGATTTAGGGCCTCTCCTTGAACATGTGGGTGTATTGTGTGGTCTAAATTTCTCTATTAATGCCACACAACTTTGATTATGTCAACCTATTTTATGCATACGTTTTCATTATGTGGGTGTATTGTGTGGTCTTAATTTCTCTATTAATGCCACACAACTTTGATTATGTCAACCTATTTTATGCATACGTTTTCATTATGAAGTGCTTAAGAACTATCAATATCTCACGTGGTGGCAATGTTTGTCCAACTTCTAGAGGTAGAGAATCAAATAAAAAATTGATATTTGAATAGATATTAAAATAGGAGGCCGATTTTATTACCTTGGTCACAAGGAAGATGTACTAGCATGTTAGCCTCATCTTCACTATGCATCTTGTCTATTGGTCAAACTATTTCTCGAATAATTCAGTTCCTTTTGAACTAAGCTGTAGGGGGACAAAACTGACAAGGTGCTTTGCATCAAATTCGTCTTGTGATTCTTTTTCTCCTTTGCAATAGAATTCAAGAGCTTTCTTCCATCACTTGGATGAGTCTTTTCTGCTTGCTTTAGAAGGTGTCAAATTAAGTAACAAGAGGCACTACTGATGCCAAGTTTTCTGTTTAAAGAAAGAGTTAGTTTTCATCTTTTGACCCTTCCAACACCTTTTAAACTGTCTTGTCATCATCTAGGAATGGTTATACTTAACCAAATGGATCCATAAAGGATTCAACTCCTTTTTCTAGCTATGGAAAGAAATATTGTGCCTATTGCTACTACATCAAACATTCCACCATTGTATGTCATGTCCTCAATACAAATAAGGTATAGAACTCTCTTGCCAAGCATACTCTTTGATGAAAGGATTTGATACTAAGGTAATGAGTCACAAGCCTTCTAATCATTAACTTGCTTTACAAATTTCAGGAATATTTTGTCAACAATAGGAATTTTATTTCACTTATGTCTTTCAATCATATAGTAAGTGGTAGAGTTTCTCCTTGACAATGACAGCCAACACAATTTGATTCACAAAATTCAGTAGATGTTTTTTCAGTTGCCAACAATACCACATTCACACTTGTATCACTTGGGATGGGTTAAGGGGGGACATTGACACGTCTTGTAAATATTTAAGCCATGTTTCTCATTTTGAGCGATATATGAAAGTTTGTTACTTTGACTTGTGGTGCAGTGGGAATGCTTTTGTCTCATGTTATATTCACTATCAGTAACATCTTGGGACAACATTGGGAATTTCAAAAAATGACTTAAATTTAATAAGAAATGCATTTTTTTGCAAATTTCAATAAGGAGATGCATCTAATGAGTCAGTAAATGAGTAAACAAACCAAACAAGCTGATCTAGATATTTATAAATGCTGTAACAAACGGATTTTCATAACAAAATAAAGGAGAACTAGAAAGAGTTTTCCTCAACTAGTTATTGAAACAAAATATCTTGAATTCCTTTTCTTGAGACATTAACTGATTTTAACTACTAACAATTAATTGAGATAAGAAAACCAATTGAAATAATTGTAATAACGATCAATTGAAATAACTGCAATAATGATCAACTGAAATAATTGTAATAACAATCAATTGAAACAACTGTAATAATGATCAACTAAAATAACTATAATAACTATCAACTGAAATAATTGAAATAACGATGTACTATCTTTCCTTGCATACAAGTAAAGTAAATACATAACATGAAATAAAAAGAGGAACATACGAGAAGTAACTGGTGAGTCTTTAATTAGTTGTGCAAGCCTTGGCTTTTGGTAAGAGAAGCATTGACTTAGGCTTAACCTCCCAACCTCGAACCATATTCATCCCCACACAATCAAGACCCTCTCTACCCCGGGATCAGGCTTGGGATAGTTTTAGTCCAACCATTTGAGCATTCCGGTGTTTAGAATGTCAGCACAGTTATGGACAGACATGTCTGAATAACTGGCACTACTGACATCAAGTGATCATAGATGACAAACATGCCTTTAACGACCTTGGCCAAAGTTTTCGGATGGGTTCAATTATCCGATCACCACTGCTCGACTTGAGAACAGGAGAACAATAAGTATGAACATGCACGAGCTATTAAATGATTTTCTTTTTTCAAATAATTTAGAATTGTTATGTCATGTCTGATTTTTATTCCTTGTTAATGCAGATTTCTATTTCACCTCTTTACCTCTTCCTTGGCTATATAGCCGGGTGAGTCCCAGGTGTTTGAATCTTAGAGCAACCAGCTCTTTCTATTGATCCTCAACTGATATAAGAATATTATATGTTTCCAACATATCACATTTCTGTGACCTGAGAAATATAACTTTTAAGACTTGCAGAATAAATACCACTTGATTTTGATATTCAGTAGTAGAATAAAGATATGATATCATGTCATGGATACTTGGTCTTGACTCATCATAAGAAGTTTTGTCCTAAAGAGGAACTAATCGATGATATTAAACAAAGATGACTTATGGCATATTCTGGAACTGTATCTTACTGCTGTAATTTCAAAAAAAATGCATTGTATCTGGTAAAAACATATTGTAATCATTGGGATATGGGGGCAACCACACAACTTGGTAAAATTCAGAAAGTAATTGAGTCTTAGCTAGACGCTATGAATCAGCTCCTTCACAGAAAGAACTCTGGACGCAGTCACGTACTCAAGCAAGGAAAATATAAATGAAAGGAAAGTTATCGTGGCAGTAGGGAAAGAATGAAAATAAAATTTCAAAGGAATCCACCGTAAGAAATATTGTAGAGGTATGTCGTGAGGAATGAGACTCCCTGGCCTCTTACGGCTTTCATAATTTAAAGAGGTATTTGATAAACCTTTTGGCTTCCAAGAAGCCGTAACTTATAAAGGACTTGGCTTCTTGGACGCCAATATAATATGCCAAATGTGCATTTCGGTTTCTAGCAAGAAATTGAATAAATATTGGAAAATATTTGAAGGTTATTAATCAAGGATAATTTAAAATATATTTATCACTTGCACGTAGATGTATTTATGAGTTGGCACCATATTATATATTTTACCCAAGGTTGTATCTATTATTATGTATATGTATATACACGCTTTATTTGGAAGATTATTTTATCTTCTTGTATATGTATTTAAATGTACGTATTAGATAAAATCTTGTATAAAAATAATATTATGGTGTCACATTTATTTCTATATCTATGTGCATATACATAAATATACATTATAATGATGTGGTGTAAAATCCAATCAAAAGCCATTTGAGGTACTCATTATTTTAAATTGATTAAAAATAACTAGTATTTTAAATGTTTATTTAATAGCTCATGTGTGTCCATCGATTATATCCTAATTTTCAAGTCGCTAGGTCCTTACCAAGACAGTTAAAGGTCATACCTGTTGACCCGATAATTGGACTAAGTTAGTATCCCATTCCATTGATCCCGTTTAGCAATGCTTCTCTCCTTCATCTTCTCTTGCAACCACTCGTGCAACGTTTTCCATGATAATAACAAGTTCTATGATAAATCCATAATAACATTTAATTGAGATAAGAAATTTAATTATTAACCATAATTCTGAAACCAAGCAATTGCTAATCATCATATGACAAACAATGGATAATGACCATCATCATTAAACGGTTAACATAATGAATACAACGGATATATTTAACTACTCTTTTCACATGATTATGAAAGAAAATCCATTCAATTTAACGGTTTTAAATAAATTTAAATTAGGTCAAAATTTTGGATGTAACAAATGTAATATATAAAAAAATCACATCCTCATGTGGAATGTCGATGGCTGGCAGCTATAGTCAAAGACTTTGAACTTTGAAATAAACTAAAACTAGAAAATTGTCTTTGTAAAAAGATAAGCAAATACAAATGTCAAGTACAATATAAAACTAGTTTACCACTTCGTCTTCCCCTTCCTAGTAGCTCTAGTAAAATCTATGGGAGTGGGAGGGGGTCAAGCCCTAACAGTCCATTGTGCCTGTGCCTGTGGCTATCAAACTTGGATGTAGCTAGTATTGGCACTGGCAATGACTCTTCATCATCTGTGTCCTCACTCTTACTGCCCTCCTTTTGAATGTCATCCAATCCCGGTGCAAAACCCCTCCTTCGATTCTAGATTTGCTTGAGAAATCTCTTTGAATTTGCTTCGAATCCACGTCAAATTCACTTGCAATCAATCTACAAGGATGCCAATGATTATTTTTCTCCACCAAAACTCTTCTCTCCTCCAAAGGCTGCAAATTGTAAAATGGGCCACTAAATGGTAACTTGTTGGGTGTCCCACTTTTACTGGTTCCCCCCATGAGATTTTCGCAAGTTATCGGGAGAAGTATGCAACTTCTCATGAGATTTTTCGGACTTTTTGGCAGAAACTTTTAGTGTGAAAACTATAAGTTTTCTTGTTTTGGAAAACTTCTTGTAAGAAGCCGAGAATTCTGCCACTAGTCAGTGATATTTTGATCTATGGTTCATACTTTGTTTTAAAGCACTTTTTTGATTTAGAAAATGTATTGTTTGCACCCCTTAGAGTCTCTTTGTTTGTTACAAAATGGTGGCATAACTAATGCACGAGCCATGAGGATGACATTGAAAACAGTTTTGTAGAGGTTTGAAAGAAACATGTTATCTTATTGGAAATAAGGAGGGACAGTATGTCAATTTTTCACATTTTTGCCAAGGTGTGAACCAACCTAAGTACAAAAATATTGATATATTAAACAGTTTTATTGCCAAGTATTCACAAGTCGAAAAAAATGTCATTTGAAGTGTAGGTTAAGCGTGAGATTCTATACCCTAACCAACATGGATCCAAACAGAATTTGAAGCAAGGAAAGGCACCAATCAAAATCTCACTTAGAAAGTCCTATGGCAAGTCATAGAATAATATTTTCTAAGTCTGGATTCAAGCGGAATTTGAAGCAAAGAAAGTAATCTATATTTCGATGAAGAATACAGCATGAAAAGGGGCAAAAGAGTTATTGAAGTCTAGCAAGTGGTGCATAGCACACAATTCTAGTGAATGTTTCAATGAGAAATGTCATGCTTGAAAAGTTTTCTTGCACATGTGAAACATCTACTTGTACTGCATAGCTATAAGTTAGCTTCTCATATTTCCATAGGTTATTTTCTTTTGAAATCTGGTTGCTCTTCCAGCTGTAGATATGTCCTTGCAAAAATAACAAGACAAAGCTTCTACCTTTATGCAAAGTTTGGCTAAGATTAGCACAGATTATCTGGATAGGCTTCTACTGAATTCAGAGCAAATTTGAGGCACTACATGATCACCAATTTCCTCATCTTTTTCAATTTGGTAATCATGTTTGGATTGTCTTGGATAATCAAGGGTTTCACAACAAATATCAGAAGTGGAAGTCCATCTAATTGGCATCCTTAGTGTTGCAAACTTGAGCAATGTTAAGCTGTACAAACTGTGCAAGTGCTAATAATATTATTTGTCAATCTAATAATATAGCTATTTTAGGATTTGGCTATTCTTTTTTCTTATCCTAGTGAGATCTATTCAAGATATTCTAAGATAGAAATCAAACATTAGGTCATCAAAACAAGCAATGACTTTATTTACTAAATAAATAAACTGGATAAGTGCAAGAAGATTGGAAAACCAGCACGGATAAATTTTATGGAATATCATGATTTTCTGACTGGAAAAATTGTAAAACTGGCCGAGTGGCGAGAAATTGTGATTTCTGCTACAAAGACTTGAACTCTAATCATAGCTATGTATCAGATTAATTAAATGAAGATGCTCCCTTGCTTATTTTTTTTCTCAAATTCTCATTCCCATTTTTTGTGAAGGGAGTGAATAGATAGATTGCCTCTACTGTCAACTTGCATATTGAAACCAAATATGATGGTATATTATTGTTATTTGTTACAGAACATCGAGGAACATGTGAGTTCTTATTCTTAGCATTGTAGAATATTGGCTATTGTAAATAGCCAATGCTTGAAGTTCTTCCTGCAGCTACTACTGATGACTTTGCTAAGTTTAAAAGGATTCTCAAGAATATATAGATGGCCTTGGCTAACACGTTGAAGTTTAATATTGTTTTAAAATAAGATATTTTTTCCCTAATAAACAGTACTATATAAAGCAATGTCATGCATGTTTTGAGTTTGTGACTCTACTCAAAGAGTTGGCAATGTAGAGACTGGAAATGGGCTGTTTACAAGCTGAATAAAGTTGAACTGTCATGTATTGTCATATGGAATATGCAAATTAAGATTTATCATTCCTTTTTTCCCTGGTTATGTAGATATGTTGGTAATCTGGTTGGTCGTTACTATAACCGCGAGGGTAAACCAACAAAAGAGCTTAAAGGAGTGGAAGCAAAGGCTGCCCGCGGCAGTCAACTCTTGGAAAAAAAAAAGGCATTTGAAGAGAAGTTGGCAAGCTGCAATTCTAGATGGAGTGAGCAAAATGGAGGCGAGGTGAGACATCTTCAGTTTTTTTAAATTTGAAAATTAATAAAACATCGTTTTGTACTTATAACATTATCATGAACAGTGAAATCCTGTTTGCATTTATGTTTTATGATTTGTGAAGATTATTATATGTATTATTCTTTAAACATAGAGGGTGACAATCTCAAAACATCGAATGCATTCACCATTCCTCACCCAGACTAGCGAACACTTGAATGTGCTTGGTTTACTAAATATGTCCCCTTGCCTTAGTAAGTATTACCTACATAAATGAAAAGTAATTTCATTAACATAATGACTGCTGATTAAGGTCCTTGGAGATGACTAAAAACCACATGGATCAAACTTACAAAATCAAAAAAAATCTACTCAAAAATTCTGTAAAGCTTTCACCTACTTAACATAAAGGCATCCTATCTGAGTGCTATGCAATAGGAATCTAACTCACAAGCTTTGTTAATATATATCTTCAACCTGCTGTATTCCTCACAGTCTAGATTTTGAACCCTCCATCTAGGAACTTATATATTCAAATACATGATTCTTTGCAGAATTTTGAAGTAATTGAAATCAGCTATGTTCCTCTGAGTTTCTGGCACAGGTTTCCAGGGACAGCAAAAAGTTTTGCCAATTTTGGGGATGGGGGGAGGTGAGCAGGGGCAGCAAATGGGGACGGTTATAAATACAGGGAATATCTAAAATACACTGAAATTTGCAAATACACGTCATTCATATGAAATGAAGTACAAAGCATGTCATTTAAACATTATAGAACCTTAACTACAACATTTGAATGCCATCTAGGAAATAATAACTTATTCAATACTCAATCAGTCAATTGTCAATATGCATATCAATATGTGAGCAAAAATATAAGTTTAGCAGTGAACAATATCACAGAAATATGGAAGTCTAAATATGCCCAAAGGCTAGAGGGCTGCCATAAAGTTTCAGCATCATGTTCAAGTTCAACATAAATAACAAAATATACAAAAATGGAGCAGATTGTTGCTCCAATTCTTCTGCCACCATGGCGTCAAAATCAGAGTTGTCATTCTCACCTTAGTCACAGGGTTTGCCGAATTTTCGGCTCCAGGTTCGAAATTCGGCGAACCCATAAACAATGTTAAAAATTCATTCATGTTCGTCATTAATTCATATGGAATTGCTTTGTAGGGTTTTCTAGAAAAAAACTTGTGAAACCATGGCTTTCGTCTGCTAAAAGTGCAATAGTTTGAAGCTCGGCTGCACAAAAACAATTGTGTCTGCTACCTCGGCTATGACAAGACGATTGTTCTACATTTCCGACTGTGTCTGCATTTTTATGCATCTCCGTTTTGCTGCATCCAGTGTGGTCGACAGTGGGTTTGTGTTTGCTCTAGCGTGGTCGACAGTGGGTTTGTGTTTGCTCCAGCGTGGTTGAGGTCGTCTATCGGAACTCCATTTAACTTTTTCATTTATCGGTTTAGGTTTGAAATAATTGATAACATTATTACTATTATGATAACAAAATATGATTTGTAAACGAAAACATAATAATAAATATAGTTTATATTATTTTAATAGTTTATGATAAGGTTTTATTTTTATTTTTAATGATTTGTATAAACTATATTATAAGGGGCTGAGTTGGAGATTCATATAATAATAGAGTTTATAATAAAATTATTTTTATTATTTTTTAATCAAACATAAACATTAATAATAAATAACATTATAATAATAAATAAATTAGACATATAATAATACTAATAAATAAATTCATAAATATATTATAATAATAATAAAAAATATATTCATAAATATATAATAATAATAATAATTAATAAACTCATAAACATGTAATTAATTTTTTGCATGAAACTCATAAACATATAATAATAATAAATAGCTTACATTTTTTTTAAAAGTTACATAAGGCGAATTTTATGTCGAATTTTTTTCAATTTTTTTAACTTGTCGAACTTCATTCAAAGTTCATAGTTGTCGAACTCGAACTCGAACTCGAACCTTGTGACTTAGATTCTCAGTAGCATGCTCCATAGGAAGCGTAGTCTCATCCAATGGAACCCCAACCAATCCTGGTGCTGTCTCATACTCATATATCTGGACCACATCCTCAAGCTCAACCAAAGTAATGTGACTCGGACCCAGCTCAGACTCGGCAAGGGTAACTTGACTTGTGACCCAGCTCGGACTCGGCAGTGACTCGACGATGACTTGGCAAAGTGAAAAAACCTCAAAATTTTGAGATTTTTTAGGATTTAGAGAACATTCCAAGCACCCATTATTGAATAAAGCTTAAAGACACAATAACATCATTAAATAGAAGATAATTTGATCATAATTGATAATGCACATACTTAAAACTTAAAAGTCAAACATACGTCGATTACATAAGTACAATACTACAAAGGTAAATTGCTAAATACTATATTACTAGTAACTAAACAATAGTTGAAGGAAATATTATAAAAGTAAAACATAGAATCATATATAAAATGATAAATCTATGCAACCCATCAAAATGTATATGTATTATGAAATCCAACATATCAATAGTTATCATCAAATGTTCCAAATTCTGATCATATGTTAAGTTAAACAAAAAGTTAAAACAAGACTATAGCTATGGCTCCTAGTCGGAGTCCTCATCGTCATCCTCATCCTCATTCCCAACCTCAACCTCAACCTCAACCTCAGGCTCAGTATAATCTATAAAATGCCTCTTAGTAAGGCATCTAAGGTAGGTCCTGGATGACTAATTAGTCATAGCATCAGCCTGTGAGGTGCCTCTAGGATCAACTATAGTCTCTGGCTCTGCCAATGCCTGTGAGGTGTCACTAGGAACAACTGGAGCTCTCTGGTCCTCTGCTACCATAGCCACAGCCTCAGCCTGGCCCTCTCTATCTGCCTGGTCAACCCACTATAGGTCCTCATCATCAAAGACAAGGTCAGTAGCCTCAGTGATCCACTTAGACTCTGGATCAACCTCCTCTAGAGTAATTGGAGAGGTGTCACTTCCAAAATCTCCCTTGTCCTAATGCGCAGGTTGTAATGCACCAAGTATTGATGTATATAGCCATATCCCTAAATAAAATTCTTGAGTGATTGCTGTGCAACTCTATGAAAGTTGGAAGTCAATGATATATAAAGACAGTTTGGAGGCTTCTATTGCAGATTTGACGATTCGTAATAAGATTAAACATGCATCTCTGATCCTCTCTCCCCTTTAAAATAAGCAAAGTGTATATAACATGGTTGGAATAACACCCATTGAAATGCCTTTCTCAGGCCTCCTCTGGTTCTCTAAACTGCTGGTTCTATTCTTATGAACAAATTCCTGATCTGAACCTTGCAATGATGTCCAGTACCAAATAAGCCTCAGAGGTAATAAGATTTTCGTTTCTGTCATGAACATATAATCTCGTAACATTAATCTAATATTTTTCAATAGCTGTATCAGAATAGATAAATGCCACACATAGTTAAGAACAGGAAGCACACGCACTCATAACATTAGCAACCTGATTAGGTAATTAAAAGAGAAAATATGACTAAAATGAGGCACAAATTAGGTAAAACAAATTTGGAAATAATAGAATTTAAAGTCGGAAAAACTTAAAGCTTGATCCTATGCTAGAAAATTATAATGGAGACTCATGAATTTTGGCTCCATCAGTGGCTCTCATTGGGGACATATGCCCCTTGTGGGCATAGTGAGCATCTCAGCTATCTCTGGAGGAGCAGACCTGCCAACACATAAGGTGTAATCAGCTCATGAAATAATACATATAAAAACCCAAAAAAATAAAAATACAGTAAAACAAAGAAAGGAAATATTACTCCCTTTATTTAAAGAATGGCTTAAGGTACTGTTCATGGACTGGGAAATCCTGCATTCGACCATTTGTATCCTGCAAAAAATAAGATTGTTCTCCAGCCTTTTCAAAGATGATAAACGGTCCTAACCACAAGGTCTCGAACTTACCGTGCTTTCCTTTGTCTTGATCTTTTGCATTCCATTTCAGAACCCAATCACCTACTTTAAGAGATCGGTTTGAAGATTTCTTGTCATGAAGAAATTTAACCTATTGCTGCTTATTAATATTCTGTTCCTGCACTAGCCTTCTTACCTCATCTAGCTCAATCAGTGCATTTAATCTATTCTCTATGAAATCGATATCTTCTAATTGTTCCTCAGTAACAAATTTGTAAACAAGCAATAAATTGTGATGTGAATATCAGGATTTAACTGTGTGATTTTGAGTCAAACACGATGACCCATGTTTCATGAGTAGTGATTTAACATGAATCCATCTCTCATGAGAATAAATGGAACACTTAGCACTCATTGGATCTAGGTGATGCTCACAGGGGTGAAGCACCGGGACTTCCCGGGAGGTCACCCATCCCAGTACTACTCCAGCCTGAGCGCGCTTAACTACGAAGTTTCCTCCACAGTTAAACCCAAAGCTTGCAACCCCATTTGCAAAACCTTCACCAAGTGTTGTGCCTTATGAACCATTCATTAGAAAGCCCCTTAAGCTCATCAATTGATAAGTAGGAGATGATTTCCACAGCTAGTCAAATTGTGATGTGAATATCAGGATTTAACTGTTTGACTCAAAATCACATAGTTAAATCCTGATATTAACATCACAATTTGACTAGCTGTGGAAATCATCTCCTACTTATCTAGCAATAAATTATTTAAAAGAAGCTTTGCTTCTTTCCCATAAACTAGGTTGAAAGGAGAAAAACTGGTTGACTTTTTTACCGTGATTCTATCTGCCCACAATGCTAGATTCAGCTTCGAATCCCAGGTGTGCTTTTTGTTGTCTAACATTCTTTTGATAATCTTCAGGATATTTTTATTGCTAGATTCGGCTTGTCCATTGCCTTGGGGATGATATGGAGACAGGTACAATATTTTAATGCCATATTTCCTACAAAATTCAGCAAACTCATTAGATCTAAAACACATACCATTATCTGCTATAATCTTTTGAGGAACTCTGAATCTAGTTAAGATGTTTTTAGTACGAAACTTAATTACTACTTTACTTGTAGATTGTTGAGTGGGTATAGCCTCTACCCACTTGGTAAAGTAATTGGTAGCCACTAGAATCCAACTATGCCCACTGCTCGACTTATCACTAATTTCTCCTATAAAATCAATTCCACACATTTGGAAGGGCTCTTCCGCTTGTAATGTTTTGAAGGGAAGGGTGCCATCATATTTCAACTTACCAGAGAATTTTTGACAAGCCTCACACTTTCGAACATAAGCATGACATTCTTTAAAAAGCTAGGGCTAGGAATAACCTACTCGCAATATCTTATGCGCTGTAATTCTAGCTGAAAAATGATTGCCGCAAACTCCTTCATGCATCTTTTTGAGAATAACTACAGGCTGGGCAACATCTAAACAAAACAGTGAAATTCCATCCCGATTTTTCCAATATAAATCTCCTTGAATTAGAACATACTTTGCAACATGTAATTTGATAGTCCTCTTTTGATTGTCACTTAGATCATCTCTACATTTTGTATGCTGTAAATAATAAACTATATCAGTATACCAAGGGCATCTTTCAATGCCAACTTTAGTATGATCATTAATCTGATTTACCTACACAGCCTTCAAATTTGATTCCACCACAAGTTTAGCGAATCCCTGCCCTCTAACCAATTTTGTGATTTGAATATCTATGTTAAATTCCTGGATTTGATTTATCCAATGACATTGTCTCCTAGTAGTTTCAGACTATCTTAATGTATCCTTAATGGCGGCATTTGGAACATAAGCAATGACTTCAGCTCCGACTAAATAGGTCGGAAAGATTTAACTGCTTTAACAAGAGCATAAGCTTGCTTTTCATTTATATCATAATTAAGTTCAGCAGCTTGTAAACTTTTGCTAAAAAATGCAATCAGCTGCTCATGCCCCTCATCATTCATTTGTAACATAACAACGGCTATAGTATGGTAAGAAGCAAACAAAAATATTTGAAAAGGCTTCTTAAAGTCAGGAGATTTCAGAATTGGAGCTTCTTTTATAGCTTTCTTTATTTTAGCGAATGCCCCTACAGCTTCATTATCCCAAGTGATCTTTGCTCCCTTTTTAAGCATCTCAGCAATAGGTTTAATGATCTCAACAAAATTAGAAACAAATCTTCTTACAAAGTTAATTTGCCCAAAGAATGATTGGATTCCCTTGGTTGTTTTAGGTATCTGAATATTGTCGATGGCTGCTACCCTTTCTGGATCAATTCTTACCCCTTAGAGACAGTATGACCTAATAGTTTCCCTCCAGTGACTCCAAATTGACATTTTTTAGGGTTTAAAAAAATTCCAAATTCAAGGGCTCGTATGAAAATTTTCTCCAAATGCTTACAATGATCCTCCACTCTTTTCAAGTAAGCAGTGAGGTCATCCTGATAAACTACCATAATCCAATCAATTAATCTGTCGAAAGCAACATCCATTGCTCTTTGAAAAGTAGCTCCCGCATTCGTTAATTTGAAAGGCATCCTAGCATATACGTAAGTACCCCAAGGAGTTGTGAAAGCAGTCTTATATTGTTCAAACTCTTTTACTTTAACTTGATTATAGTCCGAAAATTCGTCCATCATGGATAATAGCTCATTACCAGTTACTTTTTGCAATAAGATTTCCATATTAGGTAATGCATAATTATCTTTAAGAGAAGATATGTTCAAATTTCTGAAATCTATACATATCTTATATTGCCGTTCTTCTTTCTCACAGGCACTAAATTTGAAACCTATGTAGAGTGCCTAATAGTTTTCATGATTCTGACATCTCTTAACTTAATGAGTTCATCTTTCATTTTTGGGGCTAGGGTTGGATTTATTGGGTGTTGTCTCTGTCTAAAAGGTTTCGCATTAGGTTTTAAGGGTATTTCATGTTGAAACAAGTCTTCCCTATAAGCTTTAAGTTCATTGTAACTCTAAGCAAAGACATGTCTGTATTTTCTTAACAAAGAAATCAGGTCAGCCCTAATCTTGGATGACAACTTCTTCCCTATATAAACCTTTTTAGGAGAATTCTCTCTTCTTAAGTTTATTTCCTCAATATCGTTTTGGATTTTAATGGATTTGCTATTATTCACACTTTCTCTTTCATCAAAGGTCCTTTCTAAGGCTACTAGACCTTTTGGTATTTTGTTTGTTTTTAATTGCGCTATTTCTTTTCCAAATAGTATTTCCTTACCATCCTCTTCTTCCACACATCCATTCCAATCAATGAACTGATTTTCATAATCCTCTTGACAAGTTAAAAACCCAATAATATCTTTGTCATCTTCAAAGACTTGCCAGTTTTGTACGTTATTTGGTATTGAAGGTCTATTTTTCATTTCCACTTGAATGACCTCATCAAATGGAAGATCGATTTGTCTAATAGAAAGGTTGGCCATTATATCAGCCAAGTAGTTAGCTGACCTATCAATCCATTTTATAGAAAAAGCATCAAAAAATTCTAACAAATCCCATACATAATTATGATATTGTTTTAACCTTGGTTTCCTAGTTGAAAACTTATGCCTAATTTGAGAAACAATCAGATCTGAATCTCCTAAAACAACAACTTAATCTCATAAGCCTTAGCAATATCAAGACCAATAATCAAAGCCTCATGTTCAGCAATATTGTTAGTACACTCAAAATTCAATAGGAAAGAAAATTTAAACATTTTACCTGATGGCGAAATAAATATAACACCAACCCCATTTCCCCATCAAAAAACATTTGCCAAATGTTATTACAATCTTCTTTCGCATGAATTGAAATTGGATTAATAGTTTTAGAAGTAGGTTTAGTTATGCTTACTTGGAAGTTATCCATGTCGGAGTGGCAAAAGTTGACTTCAAGATCCGGAATATAATCCTCAACCAGGTAATACAACCGGGGTTCCCTCTCAATTCTGATTTCTTTGCCCCCAATTGGTATAGTAGCATATGAAAAATCTAGTTGTACATGACCACCAACCAAATTCGACCACTGTCTAGATAAAAACATGCCATAGCTCGCTGATATCTCAACTACAGTGATGTCAGTCCTGTATGATATAATGCAGAAATGATGGAAAAGGAAATTCAACATGTTTAATAATTCCAACTACTAGCATAGAAATATTATCCATAGCATAGCATTTACCAAAAGGAGTATCAACATTGAGACCTATTTCTTTCATTACATCAGCATACATGATATTAACTGCTGCGCCAGAATCAATCATACAATTCTTTATCAATTTATTATTTATCAGCAATGTTAAATAAGATGGGTCTACTTGATTTGACTTTTTATTCAATGCTGTTCCTAGATACACAATAGGTGGTTCCTCATTATTTCTTGTATCATTTTTATTACTAACATCTTCTATGCTAGATAATATCTTCGAAGTTTCATCCCTGTAATCAGAAAATTTCATCATTTCCATTAGAGGAATAGTTATTTTCAACTGAGACAATGCATGATTCATAAAATTATAACAGTAAGCTATTTGCTTACCGTTATTGTGCGTAACCGGCTGTTTGGTTGGCCTAGAAGATTGATTATTTTCTTTCTGCTTACCCTGAGCTTGATTACCAAATTTTCTAGATGTTTCAACCTGTTGTTGATCTTTTGCAAATATACCGGCAGGATTACCTTGATCAACACTATTGTCTTTATTTCTCCTTTGGTAGGTATAAGCCTTCCTTTCTTCTACTGTCAATCTATGTAAGATAGGTATATCTTCATCATTTGAAAACACTTGCTGAATACAACGTTGCTGATTAGAACCCCTGTAGTAACAATCGAAATTTTGGTCCTCGTCTGTAGAATCATCTTCATCTCTACCCCACAATGGTTCTGACGATATGGCGTTAACCACAGGTTTTTCTTCACTTTCCTAATTTTCCTCCTCAAAAACAGATTGTGCAACAATGCAATATTTAGGATCATGGGGCAGCCCACATACATCACACCATGGCCCGTCATCAACAATGTTGATTTTTTTTTAAAGGATCAAGGATGTCTTTAGCATAATTTGGTCTTTCTGGTTTCCCATCTTTCTAATTTGTATTGTAAGGCATGTCCTGAAGTCTTACCCTGTCATTTCTATGGAATGATTGTTGTTCATTTCTATTTTGTTTGACCTTTATTTCTTTTAGCATATCCATTATCTCTTTTGGTTCACGTTTCTTAGGGTTTTTAGGATTATATAATTTTATATCATCCCTTTTGTTGATTTTGCCTACTGCTTTCCTATCATTTTTAATTGTCATGGCAACTTTGAAAGCTTGCGGTAACGAAGAGGGTCTTTGAGATCTTATCTCATAATGAGTTTTACTATCAAATACACTTAAGTAGAAATCAATCAAAAATGAATCCACCGGTCTAGTCTCCCTTGGAATCCTGTTGAGAACTTTGTTGAGTCTTTTGTTAAATTTTGATACTGACTCATTTGTATTCTTCTTAATACTTGTTAATTCATGTGATGCAAAAGATGTGTCATTGTGATCACCAAATTGCTCAAACAATTGATCGACAAAATCACACCATCCAGAAATGGATCCATCCGGCAAACTTCTATACCATTCTGCAACATCCACAGTTAATGATTGTACGAAAAGTTTCATGAATAGATCTTCGTGATCTTCCTCAAAATCTTCAATAACATTTTTCAGATTAATCAGATGTCATTCAGTTGATTCTATTCCGCTTCTTGAAAACTTAGGAATAGCATTCTTTAAGTCGTTTGATATTGGATTTGGATATCCTCTGATCCCATTGCAATCAAGCTGTCTATATCTTTCAATTGCCATAGGCTGCCTTATTGCTTGATTTCTAATGCCATGATTTTGCATCATATGACCTTGGGTGTTTTGATTGTTATTATTTTGATTCAAACCATAGGGTTGTCTAATGTTTCCACCATTTTGCAGAACTCCTCTGGTATGTTGCCCATTATTCCAAGCCCGTTGGTTATTATGGAAATGTCTGTTAAAATTATTGTTTTTATTCTTATCCCTTTTATTCTCATATAATGGATTAACATGGCTGGTGGCAAATTGTGATTCCAAATTCTTTCTATGGGGTGGATTGTACTTCGATGACGTATTTACTTCATTTTGCATTTGATCAGACCTTTGTTCCCTCCACCTATCCGACTTTTCTTCATTACAAGCTTTTCTAGGTGGGGAAGCAATAAGATCTTTTGATATCCCTATTTTTGTGAGGATATCATCTGGCTACATTTTTAATGTTTTGGCTAATATTGCATTGTTACCATTCGTTGTTTTAGCCATTTTCTTTATAATCATATCCCATTGCATTATTTGTTCTTGCTCTTTGTTATCCTCAATACGAGTTATCTCGCATTTTGGCTCTTCATCTACCCTATGAATGTGAAAAAATGGATTACAATTTTCTTCATCCTTTTTAGGACTGTTATGACTTGATTCACACATCTCGGGTTGTTTGTTGGTCCTTTTCTGAAAGTTTCTGTGTCCTATGTAAAACATTTTTGACTTTGGATTTTTAACTTTCTTCTTTCTTGGTTTTTTCTCAAAAGTTAACTGCTCAAGTCTTTTAGGTCAGGGATTCATTGATCTTCTTCCCCATATACACCTCAAAAGCAAAGAAATGCTCTTCAATAAAATATATCAATGAAACATAATAGAGTCGCTAGTTTCCTTTTAAAAAGAAATAAATAAATGCCTAGGTGTTTAACCAGCAAAGGAAATAAATGCCTAGGTGTTTAACCAGCAAAGTTAATGCCAATAATAACTTGAGAATGATTTTCACAAAATCGTGTTTAAATGAAACTCTAGACTAGTCTGATGGAGTAAGTATGCAAAGCTTACTTGCGACTTTTTCCCCAGCAGAGTCGTCAATCTGTTGGTTATCAAAATCGTTGATTAGAAACCTACGAGCCTTGCCTGCGCAATGCTGGGATATCTAATCGATTTTGGCCAACTTGACAGGATGAATCAAATTGACTTAAAACTTCTGCGTTTTTGGCTCCGCTAAACCAAGGCCTGTACACCTGATCCTGGATAGTAAAACTTGGATCCAAGATGTTTTATGGCGAATAGATTATAATGCAAAGGCAATCTCCTTAAATGGCAAGATTCTAAGGATAAAACTTCTGGATTACGAATGTTGAATAATCTTCGAATTTTAATTACTTTAGTGGAGTTGTGAATTGCTGAAAGGAAAAATTTAAAATGAATTACTAAAACAGATAATATCAAATCCTTCGAAGAAATAGATTAGAAAATTGCCAGCACATGAATTGAGAAGCATGAACAGTTATAAATGATTAGTGCCAAATTTCAAATGGGCAATAGAGTCAATAGTATACGTTTTCACATACAATTTTATGATATACAATATCTGTAAACAATTCAGTTATCATGATGCATCAAATTATTTCACTTTTATGCTTAGTTAAACTAGTCTATAATGTTTTAACCTATAAAATGACAAAATAGATACAAATATGAAAACAATTTTATTTTACAATATTTGTATTTATTAAGTTCAAATAACAGTGAACAATTCGATCTGCTTATTGTGATAATGAATTATTAATAAGAAGTAAAATGATTCACAAAAGATGAACTATTTAATATTCAACTCAAACGTAAATGAAATTCTTACTGATTTTACTGCAAGAAAGTCGTGTTGAAGACACCCAATAATTGACGCTCTATTCAACACAATTTCTCACAATATTTGAAATATATGTCCAACACCCTCAATATGCAGGAGCTTAGTTCGACCAATCTTTCTCATAAGATAAATTTGATAATATTTGCTTCAGAATGTACAGAGCTTTTTATTTTAAAAATTTGAATGGGAGTGAATGGTAGTCTTTTGAACCTTACATTACATATATTTATAGAGGAATAAGAAGCACCAGTTATGTTTTCAAACATAGCACCTCTTCAAAACTAATAACTAACCAATGTTGATTAACTTTTAATATGGTTTGAATTTTAATTGGCGGTAGTATTTCAATTTTTCTCCCATGGATAATAAATTTTTTATGCGATATCCTCCAATCTTGTGGGCGTTTTTATGCTATAATGTTCATCCTCCAAGTGTTAATCCGCATGGAAATCTCCTTTGCTGCCCTCTTGCACGTGAAGACTTCCACACCCGATCATATACTTGCCATAAAAATACGAAATTAGAACGATTGCATAAACGACACTATATTTTTATTTTTGATATCCCCAATGATGGGAACCACAACCGCGACCAACAAATGAATGAAATCTCCCGCAATCGCTCATGGTGACTCCTCCAACATACGCTTTGTTGCCCTACTAACTTAGGCGCTAATGGTGAACAGATACGCGAGTGATTCCGACCTGATATGGAATGAATAAAATGAAGACTGTGGATCATCCAGCCCTAATCTGTGTCTTCAGTATTCCTTGCCGACATCATTGCTGTCTGTATTGGATGAGAGACAGGGCATAGACTCTTCATGTGATCGTCTGCCATTCAGATTTTCCCAATATATAAACCCCTATGCCTTCATCGCAGGTCCTCCTCCTTGATCAAAATTCTTGTCACTGTACATCGTTATTGCTTTGTAGTGAATACCATCTCAAAAGTGCTGCTGTATATTTATAATTTTATTCCACTTGAATACATTATTTGTAACTTTCCGCATGTAGTTTACATGTTCAGCAAAGCATAATAAATACTGACATGGCTCCTCACTGTTTGCTTATAGAAATCTCATTCTGATGCAAAGTACCAAGTATTAATGTATATAGCCATATCCCCAAATAAAATTCCTGAGTAATCGCTGTGCAACTCTATGAAAGTTGGAAGTCAATGATATATAAAGACAATTTGGAGGCTTCTATTGCAGATTTGACGATTTGTAATGAGATTAAACAGGCATCTCTGATCCTCTCTCCCCTTTAAAATAAGCAAAGTGTATATAACATGGTTGGAATAACACCCATTGAAATGCCTTTCTCAGGCCTCCTCTAGTTCTCTAAACTGTTGGTTCCGTTCTTATGAACAAATTCCTGATCTGAACCTTGCAATGATGTCCGGCACCAAATAAGCCTCAGAAGTAATAAGATTTTTGTTTCTCTCACGAACATATAATCTCATAACATTAATCTGATATTTTTCAATGATTGTATCTGAATAAATAAATGCCACACATAGGTAAGAACAGGACGAAACCACACACACTCATAATATTAGCAACTTGATCAGTTAATTAAAAGAGAAAATATAACTAAAATGAGGCACGAATTAGGTAAACCAAATTTGGAAATAACAGAAGTTAAAGTCGGAAAAACTTAAAGCTTGATCGTATGCTACAAAATTATAATGGAGACTCATGAATTTTGGCTCCATCAGATGCAAGGATCAACCAAGCTTTTAGATGTAGCCCATGAATGTGCAAACTTGGATGCAACATTTCAGGATCTTACTATAATCACAGATGATGATGTTAATAGCATCATGGCATGTGCATCTAGCACAAGTGGGGTCTTGTTTGGCTCAAATGAACTTGCAAGTCTTGCAGTAGAATGAGATGATGAGAATGTGAAATGTCTTGAGAATTATGATTCTGAATGCCTGAATTTGATTAGTGAATCTTGAGTCTTGACTCTTGATTCATCAATATTGAATCATGAACAAAGTTCTGATTTTGTAATTCAAATTGCATTGGAATCTTGAAATTGAGTAATTTACCAATTAGTTATTTCAATTTTTATATTTGTCACTGTGTTTGTGAAGTTTGTAGTTGAACTATCAATGTCGAAGTATTATTCTATGGAATGGTTTAACTTTATTTTTGGATATTTCATGCATTTCTTTGCATATAAAAATTATAGTAGATATATGTGCGCACATGCGCATCGGAACCCTGCACCCGCATCAGAATTAGAACCAGAATCTGTAACTTATTCAACAATAATTAGCCCACGAGGATCAAAATAATAGGCTAATCCCTCAAACTCTGATGCTAGCAAAAATGGGGACATTACGAATGACTTTGATGATTATTAAAAGTTAAATATAACAATATTACTTTACTAAGTTTGTGTATCTGATGCAAATAACTGTCCTAGGCATGAGTCTTTGACAAACATATTTCCAAGTACGGTCTCTAGTAGGACGAGTCCCTATAGTGTACAGTGGCATTGCCAGGGCAAAGCTTGAGGCTAAACTTGATCCAAAAGCTTCTCAGTGGATTCTTAACATTATTTATATAATGTGTTGGATTGTCATTGCTACCCAATTTTAGTTTTTTTTAATTAAATCCAAGCGAAGAAGCAACTCAAATTTCCCATTATTAAATCAATATTTATTGACAATCCCCTTGTAAACGGGACATCTTGCATAAAAGCTTCATTCCAATGAACTCTTTAATTGTAGAACCAAATGGTTGACGTTCAAAGTTCAAGTTAAGAGCCCATATTTTTCAGATCGAAAGTGTAAGTTTGGGTCAGTGATTCAACAGTTCAAACATGTAGGCCCATTCAAAGGTACAGTTTAGTGATTTGATTAAAGGGATGCAGTGCTAGGGGTGTATATAACTCGAATACAGCATATTCATGGAATTCATCAACTCAAAGAAGTCAAATTGTAGAACAATTCTAGTCTTTAAGAATCTCCCATTGGCCCAAATGGAGGAAGCACTTAACATGCATGGTATGATGAATGACACTCTGTTTTGCACCAAACGAAGCCTATGACATGCTCAATAATTTTAAACATCTACATAGAGATTGATTCTAGACCCAACATGCTTTACTAGGGAAAATTTGAAGTATCCCGAATAACTATTGAACCAAAATTATGGTTAATTAGTTCATCAAAATTATCTGATGATGAAGCTCACAGGCTCGATATATTCTTTTGGGTTCATAACTGTTAGAGGCCCGCATGGAGGAAGACAACGATATGTTCACAAAATGTCAATGTCTGGGAAATCGAAAGAAAAGCACTACGAGCAACATAAATGGGCAAGGTCACGATTTGGTTAGTGTCTTTTGTGTATTTGGGAGAAATCTGAATCTGACCCGATGCACAGTCAATTAATTATGAAGACCCTGTTCATTCACATTGCCACATCAACAATACATGTGAAGGCTCTCATAATCTAAATTCACACTTAGGAATTCCCCCCTCCTTCCACACATCTTATTGTGATCCATATTAAACAAAGACCCTTGATATTTAAGACAAGATTTCTAAGTTTCTTTGAAGACTGGACAATCATTGTCATATGTATAAAGTCCAGGATAAGCATCGGAGATGATCGAAACCATAGCCCCAAGCTTGGTTTCAACCAGGCATAGAGGAAGACTGATTCAACATTGTCGAAGTGATTTCCGCAAACCATGGGTTCATGTAAATGAACGTGCTCTCTCCAGTAAAGGTAGAGGAGATAGGTCAAAAATAAATTGATGAAGGGTTTTGAGCAGCAATAAGATTGAATGGATGCAAGATCAATTTTAATCAACAGGTAAAAAGTGATTAAGTAACAAAGAATTCTTGCCCGTCTATACTTCAACGGCCCTTTCGCTTTTATGGAGGGATCCCAAAGATGAAAGTCAACATCATTGAAGTAATCTAAATATGAGCTATTGAAGAACATGTTCAATCTTTGTGTATGCATCGCCAACATAAGCGGTCCAAAGAATTGGAGTCATCATGAATGTAACCATGAACAAAGACTATGAGGCCCCATGACATGGTTCGAGCTCTTTTTATCACTCTGGTTTCTTAAGCACCATTGACTATATCTTGGACATATTGCGAAGAACACCAGGTCTTCCAACACACAAAAGGAGCATGAATGAGTATGATTAGTCTATAACACCCATTTAGAAGAATCGGGTTTGCAGAAGACTTTTGTGAACAGAGATGTCCGATTTGGTAAAATATATTTGTAGCGAGTTTCGATGAAATGAGTTGATGGATTGGTAATTATGTGTGCTTGGTTTCCACTATTGCCTTTGGGGAACATGTTTGTTATGTGTGAATTAAAAGGACACGATTGCTCTCGAATATGGAGGACCTGATATCTTTTGAAGGAGCAGTTTAATTTCAAAGAATGAATATTCATCAAAGACTATTCAAGTGTAAGTCCAGTTGGCATAGACAGAATGGCTCGAGAGTTACAACTATTATGGTAACATAACACCTAGTTGGCACAGACAAAATGGCTCGAGAGTTACAACTATTATGGTAACATAACACACAACTGAATATTAATAGTTACAAAATCCACATTGGAATAAGATGGGGATTGGGTCAATGAAAGTGCATGGAGAATAACCACAGAATGTTTGGTGAAATGCAAACTATTATAAGAGGCTGAGCAAGTTGGGATTTCTGAAAAGACTACGAAAAATGAGAAGTTTGGTGTTGCCGAGACTCGAAGATTGGAATTCACAGCCTCCAGCAGCATTGAGTAGTATACTTGGCTGAAGTGATACCATGTGTTGCCAGGAAACAGATAAAATATGGTCCCGTGGGTTTTAACCACAAGAGAAAATGATGCAAATAAGATTTCCCCCTTCGATTATGTTTTTGTGAGACATAAGCTAGTAAAGGTATTGGTTTGGGCAGTTATTTTAGTTTCCATACCATTATCCTGGATGGTAACCAAAAATCTATTTGATGAGTGGGCCTGACATTGAATTCGAATCATAGCAAATTATAGCACTGGATAGAATGTTTAATTCTTATGATTTAACATTATATCTACCAAAGTGATGAAATAGAAAATGGTATATCAGTGAGATGTACAAAACATGACACATGGACAATCATTGCCAAATACACTACTTTTATGGAAGAAAAGTAAAGATTACCGACGAAGAGCTTTGTGAAACAAGAAAAGAGGCTTTACAAGAATGTTAATAAATCATTATTATAATCCAGTTATGTAACTAATTAAAGAGCCGGTGAAAGTATTTATGCAAAGAGGATCTTCAAGGGAGGGCTTCTTTTTCTGGTAGTGATGAGGGTACATGGAGAGTAAAAACACTTGTTTGAGTATTGATTGTAATGGAGATAGGAGGGATTTGGTTTGTTTTGCTTTGTTTTACTAGGTAGCTTAATAGGATTTCAGGGACAAAATGATCTTGTGGTTGTTCTTGTTATATGTTTGAAATAAAGAGGAACACACACACACACACACATAATTAGATCTAGAAGTCCAAACATTTATTTCTCTGATAGAAATAGATTAGGTGGTCATTTCTTTCATATTTTAAATACCACTCAGTATTGCCATGTCAAGTGAATGAATTTGTCGGGTTGTGTCATCATGTTCTGCAGATGTAGACATTTAAGTTCCCTCTATTTCTCTGCAATAGGGAGGATTTTATGAGTGGTCTATCGGCCATTTGTTGGTTTTCCCCTCAATTATTCATACCTGAAAACACACTTATTATATATTGATGAGTGAATGTCAATAGCTTTTGTGTCTTCAGGTTAAAGATATAATTTGCATTCAATTCATTGAATATCTTATAGGAGGGAGCTGTACCTCACAATTCAGAGGAAAGCTATCAATCCCATGATAGTCTTTCAAACTCTTAGTTGAGTTTGTTCTTCATTGTGGGCATTATGAGTTATTTGTTATAATTCTTTTCGAAGGAGAAATCTATTTACTAATTGATTTTTGGCAACTCTGTTGGGGAAGAAAGTAAAGCTTCAGTGCTTTCTTTATTTAGAAATCTGAAGGTGCCTCCCTGAGGACAGAGGTTGGCGACTCTGGGTTTATTTGGTTAAAGACATCCAGTGTAAACATGGCCTTGATTGCAACTCAATCATGGTAGCTACATTTTGGCCCTTTTGCTTTGCGTCATCACATAGCCATGCCTGCAGACTCAAGAAGGTACTTTCCTAAATTTGTTGGAGAGAATAGTCAAGATTCTGACACCCACATCCGAGCATTTAATATTGCTTGTGGGATCCTTGGCATTTTGGAAGATGTGTTTGTTCGCTTGTTTGCTGAATCCTTGGTTGGCACTAGCTCAATTTGGTTCCAACATTTAGAGAATTGGTGCATTACAAGTTGGGATGCCTTGGAAGATAAGTTTCTTGCAAGATTTAAACCAGCAATAGATGTGGGTTACTTGTGTCAAATCTTCAAGATTCAGAAAAAAGGAACTGTAAAAATGAGATACTTTGTGGATAGGTTTAAGCAATCATTGGCAAAAATTCCACTAGTCGATCAGCCCAGCCAAGCCAACCTACCACTGATTTTTATTGCAGCATTGCATCCAAAAGTCAAATTTTATCTCAAAAGAAGCAAGGTATGTGACCTGGAAATTGCTAAACAAGTGGCTATTAGAATTGAAGATGATTTATTATTGTCGTGTTGGTTTCAACAAAATGATTTTTCAAAATTTACATATAAAGGATCAAGATTAGAAGATGAGGAGTTTATGCCTGGCAATATTGGTTTCTCAAGGGATGGCTGCTACAACCTGGAAAGGGAAACATTTTTCAGCAAAGAATGTTGGAAAAAGTACTGTATGATTTAGACTACTCAAGTGATGAAGAAGATGAATTCCCTGCGCCATCAAAGATCTCGGCAAGACCCATCAAAGAACAATCCCCTGGTAATACAACTCAACAAACAATTACATTTTCAGATTTATGTCAGCTAGGAAGTCTTCAAGAGGATCATATCATAGAAGGGTCGAGTTATAACAATGCATTATACCTACTAGATGAATATGATGAAGACCGAAAGGTAAGAGATAATTTCTCTTTGAGTTGTATGATTCTCAATCAACCGGTGAGAATGTGTTTTCTTTCCATGAAGACAAACTGGATTTTTTTAACCTTGAGATTGATTTCACAAACAATTATAGCACTGAAGTAGTATGTTGTGAACAAGTGGTCATATAGATATTGAATCCGAGCCTTGGGCCAATCATGAACCTGTAGAGAATGTATTTGCTCTTGTTCCCACTAGTGGTTGTCTTCATGACAATTGAAATGTTGGTCTTTATATGCAAACCATGGGTGAATATCTTTTAGCCTGCAAGAAAGGAGATCCTCAAGAGACATCCGAAATAGATCAACAAGCTGGGGTGATTAAAGAGGAAGAGTCATCATCTCTTTTGCTTAGTGATGCTTCCATGTTTGACAAAATTGATGCAGCCTATAACATTTCTGATCTATGTGAAAATGAGATTGAGTTGGACCATGTTACGTAGGTAGATTTTCTCCAAATGAGTGGCTCTAGTTGGCCTGAAACTAAACACAGAGTTGCAGTAGATTATAGTCAAGAAGCATGTGGTGGAAAGAGGATTCTTGATTGCAAATCTATTCGCTGAGGTTTCTTGCATATGGTGAACATTTGGTGTAATCTCCTATTGATCCTAAGTCGGAAAATGCCTTTCAAGGGTGTTCATCTCCTTCGCAGCGGTATATACTTCTCCCAGCGAGTGAATGATTTTATGTGAGTCGCTTTCTGCCCCATCTCATAAGTTAGGATTTTCCTGCTTGTACATATTTGTTAAAAAGTTTGGCTTTGCAAGTTTTGTTGTGCATAGATTAGTTTGTCAGGGTTTGTGGTGGTGTTAGCTTAGGTGCTTTGGCTTGGTGTGTTGCCCTGCTCCCATCCACCCTCTCTGCAAGCAGCTCCCTGTGCTCTATTTTTATCAACTCTAATCCCAATGGCAGTAGGCACTGGCCTTTTATCAAAAAAGCTTTTGGATTCTCTATGTCCTTCCAGTCCATGCCCCCAGTCAGAGCTAGTTGTTGGATTGCCTTTGGCACCTAACTTTTAAATTTTTAAAAATCAAGAAGCTGCTCAAATTACCCATCTTTAAATCAATATTTGTTGACAATCCTCTTGTAAAAGGGACATCTTGTATGAAAACATCATTCTGATGATGTAGAACCAAAAGGTTGGGGTTCAAAGGTCAAGTTCAGAACACAGGTTTGTCAGATCAGAAGTATAAGTTCAGGTCAGAGATTCAATAGTTCAAACATGCAGGCCCATTCAAAGGTACAACTCAGTGATTTGATCAAAGGGATGCAGTTTTAGGGTGTATACAGCTCAAATTCAGCATATCCGTGGAATTCATCATCTCAAATAGTGTAAAACAATTCTCGAATCTCTTATTGGCCCAAATGGAGGAAGCACTTAACATGCATGTAATGACGAATCATGCTCTGGTTTGCACCAAACAAAGCCCATGAGATGCTCAAGGATCTGAAACATCTACATAGAGATCGATTCTAGACTCAACATGTGGTAGTAGGGAAAATTTGCAGTATCCCTAATAAACTATTGAACCAGAATTATGGTTAATCAGTTCCTCAAAATTGTCTTATGATAAAGCTCATGGGTTCGATATATTCTTTTGGGATTGTTAGAACTGTCAGAGGTCTGCATGGAGGAAGACAATGATATGTTCACAAAAATGTCAATGTTTGGGGAATCGAAAGCAAAGCACTGCGATCCAGTAACAAAAATGGGCAAGGCCTTGATTTGGTCAATGTCTTCTGTGTACTTGGGAGAAATCTGAATCTGACCCGATGCACAGTCAATTAATTATGAAGCTCCCACTCATTCACATTGCCATGCCAATAATACATGTGAAGGCTCTCATAATCTAAATTCACAATCTGAATTTGACCCGATGCACAGTCAATTAATTATGAAGCTCCCACTCATTCACATTGCCATGCCAACAGTACATGTGAAGGCTCTCATAATCCAAATTCACACTCCAGAATTCCCCCCCACGCATCTTATTGCGATCCATATTAAGCAAAAACCCTTGATATTTGTTGAGGTTTGAGGATCGCTGCTAACGTACTAAGCACTGCCTGATTACATTTGGCGTGTGTTCCAAAGGCAGCAACCTCTTGTATTTATAATGAGCATAAGCCATGAGGAGACATGTCCCTTCATGGGACATGTTTATTCATTAACTAGATAATTAATATAATAACAAATATATATATATATATATATATATATATATATATATATATGTATATATGTATATATATATATATATATGTATATATATATATATATGTATATCATTATTATATTAATTTCTCTCATATAATAATAAACTTATATCTCACATATAATAAACACACATATAAATTATATCTCATATATAATTATATATATTAATAGGTTTGTTCGACTGGAGCTACCAAACATTATTACTCCCTCTTAGCTAGGGAGGATAAACACTTGACATATATTACACCATTGGTAATATTAGGAGTGACAACTTTTCAAGATATCTTTGATTAGAAGATATCCACCATTTTGATATCACATTTGATATTGTGAGTATTGGCACATCAGAATATCAACACATGATATTTACCAAATACTCCAAGCATTGGCCTATCAGAATATCAACATATGGTATTCACCAAGTACTCAATAAGGTAATGGCCTGCAAAATATCAACACATGATATTCACCAAATACCTATCATATATCTATATAAACAACTCATAGACCATCATTGAATGACATCTAACACTTAGTTGTTGATTTACAAGATATAATCCATCATGATCTGTTTCAACATTTACATAAAATGTGTATCATGACTTAAGTTATTGTAAGATCGTCACCTTCCAATAACTTATGCAAATACAAGTGATAATTATTTGGAAGTCATCGTTTCCTCATGATGTACACAAGGGGTAGGCCCATTAAATCATGCAGTCACACGCATGATACCGAAAGTTTACATGAAGTCAAAACTCCCTCTAATTCTGATATGATCAAAAGATCTTCAAAGATCAACTAAATCATCTCCTCTATCTGCTCCTTCAGACCGTTGTTTCAGACTCTCTCTAAACATCAATCTTCTGAGCTCCTTTACCTTTGAAGAAGTGTTGGACTTCTTCTGAATCTAATATAAATTCTCCCTTTTCCTGCAATAACAGTCTCGGAGGAAAAGAACAAGGCAAATAACTCTTATAATATGTATTGAAAATAAAAATAAGAGAGAGACTACAATAATACTCAATAAAAGATTTTTCCAATAAAATGTAGATAATTATAAACTAATGTCATTCCCTCTTATCTTACGTTGAGAATAATCCCCATTATTCCATTATAGATAGATATCTAATTTAAATATATACATTGAATATATATATATATATATATATATATATATATATATATATATATATATATATATATATATATATATATATATATATATATTCCATCTTCTATGTATATATCTTTAATCCATGTTTTCACATATTATTTTCTTATTAATGCCACATCTAAAATGACCAATTTCACTTATATTCATCTGAAATAAACAATTTATACTTACCTCAGACCTTGGTAACGTTAATGGCTTATTTGGTGGATTCTATAATGGTTTATTGATCGACATCAGTACTCACTTGTGGTGGGTCATTGAGTGTCACTATTTTTTATTTTGGTGTGTCCACGAGAAATCTTAGTGTTTGTAGTGGGACCAAGGTTATTAACCTTGGGATCTTCTAGTAGACTCAAAGTAGGCCCGATCACCTAATAAATTGCCAAAGTTGGCATATGATTATGCGTAAGCTTGTGGAGTCTGCCTAAATTGTACTTGTGTGGTCAATATCACTAAGGATGACGTGGCAACAAGGGCGGTTTGTTTGTCGCGTACTATCACTGTTCAAGAGTTTGTTTGCAACAAATTCTTCTCATGTCCCTTATACCTTTGATTGCCCTCGTATGCGAGTGTCGTGTGGATGCCATGTAGTCAGTTTTGAATGTCTTCATAATTTTTGCGTAAGCTCTTTGTTTGTTTACGCTACACCTTATGATGGGTTGCCTCCTTTATACATACTTGAAAATGTTTTGTGTATGTCCTTTTGAGATCTTTGTGTCTTGATGTCCTCAACTTTTCAATTTGATCTTGTTCTTTGTAGAGATTTATTTTCCCTCAATTGTTCAAATGCACAGCCACAACAATGATGTGGACTCAATTATTAGTGTCGTGTCAGATTTATTTTGCCTGCTAATCTCTCTCGTTCGGTCTTGTGTGGACCTGCTGTGTTATGGAGGGCTTCTTCTATCCCTCAAAATGTTGTTTTTATCCTTTTCGTACAAACTTTCATCCACACTATCAAACAACAAGGATTCACATAGTGGTTGCGAAGGATGGTAGAGGTGAGCATAGAAGCATTCAGTCAGTAGCAGATGCGGCTTCTGTGAAGAGTAAGACAAGCTATGTGATCCACATAAAAGTAGGGGTGTAAGAGGAGAACATGGATATTTCAAAGCACAACCTCATGTTCATTGGAGATGGCAAGAATGTTAGTGTCATTAACAACAACTGAAATGCTCATGATGCGCAACTGTGACTTCTTTTTGTCTCTATATTTTGATCCCGTTCTTCATGTTCAATCCTATCTTACATTTTCAACGTAGCTTTGATACCATGTTGAGGTTTGAGGATCGCTGTACATGTACTAAGAACTGCCTGATTTTTTTTGGTATGTGTGTTCCACAGGCAGAAACCTCTTCTATTTTTAATGAGCATAAGCCATGAGGAGATATGTCCCTTCATGGGACATGTCTATTTATTAATTAGATAATTAATATAATAAAAAATTAAAATATAGCTATATAGATCATTATTATATTAATTTCTTTCATATAATAATAAACTTATATCTCATATATAATGAACATGTATATAATGAACAAATATATAAATTATAACTCATATAATTATATATATTCATAGGTTTATTCGACCGAAGCTACCAAACATCAACAATATTTAAGACAAGATTTCTAAGTTTCTTCAAAGACCGGACAATGTGTAAAGTCCGGGATAAGCATTGAAGATGATTGAAAGCACAGTGCCAATCTTGATTTCAACTTGGCATCGAGGAGGATTGATTCAACATTGGCAAAGTGATTTCTGCAAACCAGGGCTTCATGTAAATGAACATGCTTCGTCCACTAAAGGTAGAGGCAATAGGTCAAAAAACAATTGATGAAGGGTTCGAGCAGCAATAAGACTGAATGGATGCAAGATCAATTAAAATCAATAAGAAAAAATGATTAAGAAAGAATTCTTGCCAGTCTATAATTCAATGGTCCTTTAGCTTTTATGGAGGGATCCAAAAGATGAAAGTCAACGTCATTAAAGTAATCTCAATATGAGCTATCAGAGAACATATTCGATCTTTGTGTGTGCATTGCCAACATAAGCGGTCCTATGAATTGGAGCCATCATGAATGTAACTGTGAATAGAGACTATGAGGCCCCATGACATGATTTGAACTCTGCTCACCACTCCAAGTTCTTGAGCACCATTGACTATATCTTGGACATATTGTATCTACTGTGTTGCGGAGAACACCAGGTCTTCCAGCACACAAACAGAGCATGACCGAGTATGATTAGTCTACAATGCCCATTTAGAAGCATCCCTCTGTAAACAGAGATGTCCAATTTGGTAAAATATTTTTGTAGCGGGTTTCAGTGCATTGGGATTTGATGGATTGGTAGTTATGTGCACTTGGTCTCCACTATTACCTTTGGTGAACATACTTGTTACGTGTGAATTGACAGGGTGCAGTTATGCTGAATACAAAGGACCCAATATCTTTCAAAGGAGCAGTTTAATTTCAAAAAATGGATATTCATCAAAGACAATGTTCAAATGCAAGTCTAGTTGACACAGACAGAATGGCCCAAGAGTTACAGCTATTGTGGTAACATAACACACAACTAAACATTAATAGTTATGGAATCCACATAGAAATAAGATGGGGATTGGGTCAATGAAAGTACGTGGAGAATAACCACACAATGTTTGCAAAATGCAGACTATTATAAGAGGCAGAGCAAGTTGGGATTTGTGGAAAGACTACAGAAAATGAGAAGTGCTGAGACTCAAAGATTGGAATTCGCAGCCTCTGGCAGCATTGAGTAGTATACTTGGCTGAAGTGATACCATGTGTAGCAAGGAAACATATAAACTATGGTCCTGTGGGTTTTAATTATAAGAGAAAATGATGCAAATAAGATTCCCCACTTCGATTATGTTTTTGTGAGACATAAGCTAGTAAAAGTATTGGTCTGGGTAGTTATTTTAGTTTCCATACAGTTATGCTGGACAGTGATTAGAAATGTATTTGATGAGTGGGCTGTTGGACTAACTGTCAATGTTCCCCTTTGGGATTCGTGACATGGCTTAACCACCTCCTGTGTTCTATAAGTCTAGTGGTTTTATTAGGCATTGAAAGGTCGATCTTTTGGTGCAATGACAACTCTAGCTTGTAACTAGTGGTATCAGAGCTTGGTCACATGTTCAAATCTCCTCGAGTAATGCTGAGGGGGGGGATTGTTGGACTAACCGCCTATGTTCCCCTTTGGGATTCGTGACATGGCTTAACTGCCTCCTGTGTTCTATAAGTCTAGTGGTTGTAACGGGCATTGAAAGGTCGATCTTTTGGCGCAACGACAACTCTAACTTGTAACATGGGTGTGACAATAAATTCAAATCATAGAGAATTATAGCACTGGATATAATGTTTAATTCTTATGATTAAACATTATATCTACCAAAGTGATGAAATAGAAAATGGTATATTAGCGAGATGTGCAGAACACGACACATGGGCATTATTAAACATTATGTCTATCAAAGTGATGAAATAGAAAGTGGTATATCAGCGAGATGTGCAGATGTGCGGAACACAGCACATGGACATTCATTGCCAAATACACTATCTTTATGGAAGAAAAGTAAAGATTATCGGCAAAAAGCTATGTGAAACAAGAAAATAGACTTTTGAATAATGTTAATAAAACATTATTAGTATCCAGTTTTGAAATTGATTAAAGAGCTGATGGAAGTATTTATGCAAAGAGGATCTTCATGGAAGGGGTTCTTTTCCCGACAGTCATCATGCTACAGGGAGAGGAAAAACATTTTCCTGAGTATTGATTGTAATGGATATAGGATCAAATTAGTATGTTTTGCTTTTTTTTTTTGTGTAGTTTGACTGGATTGTAGGGACAAAATGATCTTGTGGTCATTTCTTTCATATTTTAAATACCGTTCAGTATCATCATGTCAAGTGAATGAATTTTTCGGTTTGTGTCCTTATGTTTTGCAGATGTAGACATTTAAGTTTTCTCGATTGGTCTGCAATAGGGAGGATTTTGTGAGTGGTCTATTGGCCATTTGTTAGTTTTTCCCTTAATTATTCATACCTGAAGACACATTCATTTAATATTGATGAGTGAATGTCAATAGCCTTTGTGTCTGCATATTAAAGATATAATTTGCATTTCATTCATTGAATATCTTTTAGGAGGCAGCTGTGCCTCAAAATTTAGAGGAAAGCTATCAATCCCATGATAGTCTTTCCAACTGTTAGTTGAGTTTGTTCTTAATTTCGGGCATTATGAGTCATTCTTTATCATTCTTTTTAAAGGACAAATATGTCATAATGCATTTAATCTACACATACAAAGTGAAAGGGTAACATTGCAATTTAAAATAAATAAATAAATTACTATTAATCGGCATAAAATTAGGTCTAAATTAGTAAAGCTTTAATATAAATTAAATTAAGGTTTTAAATACTTTTTTCCTCAAAAAGAACAGATAAAACTAAGAGTATTGTCTACACAAAAAAATGTGAAATAAAAGTCATTGAAAATGGTAGTTAATCCAATTTTTTAGAATTGAAATGCAAAAGAACTAAATTTTAGCATATGGTGATTTTTTAAAGCCTAGAAACTAGATTTTGCAACCAAAATGAAGTCAATGTTCTTAAAAACAAGTAGTGTCACGTGCTTCAAATTTTCCTTCCAGATTTGCCAAAAAATCCTTCTCAATCTTCTCTTGTAGATGCAAGTACGCTGTAAATGGTGTGGTTCAACTGACAGATCTGCAGGGGGGTTTTTTTGCCTCGCAAAGTTAGAATAACCTGCATTGTGGGATGATTTTTCGACTTGATGATCTTTTGTGACACCAACCACAAGTTTTTGTGTTGGACTTGCTTACTTTATAGTGAGTACTGACCTTAAAATTGGTGAGGTATTTTGCCAAAAAGTTGGTGAATAAATTGCACAATTACTTGGTTTCAATTTTAGTTGGGGGTATGCCATCTGTGGGCTCGACCACTGAAATACTCTAGCATCAAATAAATATCAAGCAAGGTTGTCAATTTCCATTTAATAGCCTAGGGTATATTATTGTCATGTTGTTATGATGCAAAATTTTGAAAGAAAGGTTATGTGTTTCAATGGAAACCCAATAATAAACAAATGGGACCACTATGTCTTGAAAGTACTCTTTGCCTGTTGCTAAAGCTCAGAGATAGGCTATCTTTTGTTCTTTGCCAGGTGTCTGTTTAAAAAAAAAAAAATTGTTCTGGTTGTGTTCCGGTTTCTGATCCATCCATTTTTTTTGCTTGTTTGTCTTCAGGGGATTTTTGGCTTGCTATTCTCTACTCATTTTGATATCATGAAATGTTGAAAGTTGAGGTTTAGTGAGCAAACATTATGCTTTAATCTTGAGCAAATATTATGCTTTGATCTTTAATATCAAAGATGTTTTTGTAAATGATCCATCTTGTCAGATTGGAGTGTAGGCTTCTGCTTAGTTGCCGATTCGTGACACGAATCCGATTTGGGCACGTAAATCGGATCCGTGGATTCGGAATTTTTTTTTTCCCAATTATGATTCGTGGAGGATTCGTGCATATATATATATATATATATATATATATATATATATATATATATATATATATATATATATATATATATATATATATATATATATATACTAAAAAATAAGAGAAATATACATAATTCTAAAACTAAATCATTTCATAGTATGAATCTATAATTCTAGTATGCATCTATGAATCTAGTATACTTGATCAATGACATTGATAATTAATCTATTTTCACGGTTATAAAGAAAATCAACACATTCACATTGAATTACTGAAAGTGAAAGTTTGTAACATTCAAAATATAGATCATTAAACTTAAAGTTTATAACATGATTTACTCATAAAAGAGCAAGAGTCAACACTAAAGTTTTTTATTTAATCATCAAATGGATTTTCAAGAAAATCTGCATCAGAGGGGTACTGGTAAGCTGCAAGTGTTGCATCTGTATCAGTAGAGGAACCTAAACCACTAGTAGTAGAGGGGATTGTTGACTCATAATCCTCCTCCTCATCATCCACATCAATCAAAGTGGATCTAGCAAGATCCCGGAAGGTCATATCTAAATTAGGAGACTCGGGTGCTACATCCCAAAGCTTTTCAGGCCGCTTCTTGTACTTAGGATCCTTCCGTGACAACAAGCGCAAATTGTTGTGAATGAACACAAGGTCTTCTGATTTTTTTAGAGCCAACTGGTTGCGTTTGATTGAGTGGATAAAGGAGTAAGTACTCCAATTCCGCTCAGCAGCAGAAGAGCTAGCAACCTAAAGAGAAATTAAAAATTATCAATACAACAATCAAGATAAATAAATTAAATAATAAATTCAAGGAATTGAGAATGTTAACCTTAAGCTTAATTTTACAAACTTACTTAGGATAGGACCTTTATGGCAAGAGGTTGGAGGTACGTGAAGGCTTGCCCATGAAGGTACCACCATTTGATGGCACCCATCCTGCTTTGGTCTGCTATGGCAATAGGGTCGAAATCCTCACCTGAGTTGAAAGCAGCAGATTCACTCCTCACAATTGCCCCAATCTCTGGATCTTGGGATATCTTAGCTAGTGCCCTCTTATACTCATCTGCAACCTCTGCATCTCTAAATGGTGGCACTCTACCTGGAAGGCGAAGTACATCTGCACTATAGTACCTAGGGATAACAAAAGACAATTGAACACTATCAAATATCAATAGCACAAACATTGTATAAAATAAGCACAAACATATGATAAGAACTACAGTACCTCGGGGATAGAGCATATGCAAGGAGGTGCAAAGGTGTGGTCATCTTGTTCCATCGATGATGAACAATTTTTTCCACCTTCTTGTAAAGGGTGTCCTCAAGATCATTCTCCCTCCTCCGTATGACCTAAGATATGAAATATGAATAATAATTATGATTAGTGAATAAGTCAATTTAAACTTTAGAATCTAGATATCTCTCAAATAAAAAATTGTTGTAAAAGAGTGTAAAACTTGCCATTTTAATTTTTTCCAGCATACTATCCATGGAATCATAAATATCCCCAAGGCATGACTCATCACTATCTGCGAAGCGAAGCATTGCCATTATTGGATCGGTGATTTCCAACACATAACTCACAAGAACCCACCAATCCTCATCTAGTATCATTCTTCTCACATTTAAAGCCCTTGCTGTATTGGAATTCTTCCAAATGCCCCATTGGGGGCTAATGACCATATGCTTCAATGCTTCTTTTACCTTCAAAAGTCGTCTCAAGACGATTGTGTGAGAGGCAAAGCGGGTTTCAGCAACCTAAGAACATGTTAAACTCAAGTTAGTAAAACATTTAAAAATTAAAACATGTTAATGTAAACAACAACAAAAATTAATAATTGAGGAATCCAATAATATTCAATTATATATTAAATATAAAAATTTACCTTCAATAACTCCAAGTCCGAGAAACTCCTAAAAATTGCTTGTGAGATGTGGTGATTTGTCACAAACATTTGAATCTCTTCAGCTTCCTCATATATCCTTTTCACCCAATCTATTTCGGTGCCAATTGCTTTCATCACTAAATTGAGAGAGTGGACGGTGCATGGTGTCCAAAAGATATGATCATATCTAGACTCTACAATTATCCCTGCAGCCCTGCAAACTTTTGCATTGTCCGTGACCACTTGGACAACATAATTAGGACCCACTGACTCTATGGCATCAATGAGAATGCATGAAATAAATTCTGCATCTTTCACTTGCCCTTCACAATCAACTGCCTTCAAGAACATTGCCCCCTTAGGGCATACATCAATAACATTGATCAATGGACGGTTTCTACAATCTTTCCAACCATCCGAAATAATAGACACACCCGATTGAACCCAAAAATCTCTTATTGGTTGAAGTTGAGCCTCTACATTTTTCCTCTCATCATGTAATATGGTAGTGCGCAACTTCTCATAACCAGGCGGTTTGTAACCATGGGGTGCATCATTTATTGCTTCCACCATCTCCCTAAAATAAGGTGATCTAGCAAAATTAAATGAAACACCATTTGCAATTAAACAATGTCCAATTTTGTGATCAGCAATGTCTCTCTTTTTAATTTGGAATGCCCTATCTAGTGGGCCTCTCTTGCGGGTGAGTGGAGATGGGTCTTCATCTTCATCATTTGTAGTTGGCATAGGAAAAAAAGGATGTGTTCTTGTGTTTGTTTGATCAAATGATGGTGTTGGTATATTTGTTTTTTTGGAAGCACCACGTTTTGCTTTTGCAACTGCTCTATCAGCATCATCTTGCTCTTTTGCTAATGCTGCTATTTGTGCAGCTGGTAATCCCTTCTTATCACTACCTTGACACATGTGAATTCCTTAACCCGCAGGGCCCAAAAAATGTAGTTTCACTCGGGAATAGGAGCTTCGATGTTGTATGTTGTAAAAATTACATTTCCATATGTATGCCCCACCCCAAGGACATTGTGCAACTCTTGTTGTGTGTCTCCATAAAGGAGACCCCTTATCAATTTTGAAGCTTGGTGATGCAGCCCCACCCCCACCCACTGAGCCTTGACTACTCATTGTTCTATTCTTGCAATCTAGAAAAAAAAAAGTGAAAGAAAACCATGCTTCACACTTGCACAAAAACTTGAAAATTTGGAAAACTAAAAATAAATCAATAATCTATGAAAGAATTCAAGAATATGGTTGAAATGCATACCTTAAACACTTCTTGCAAGGTATTTGAAGCTCCACAACTGATCTCCTTCGAATCCAAGCACTTCACTTCAAACTAGCAAGTATGAGAGAGCAAAATGAGAGAATGAAATAGAGAGCAAAATAGAGAGCAAATGAACTTGCATTGTGATTTAGAGGGTCGTTTTTAGGGTTTAGGGCCTTTAGGACAAAAAAAAAACATTAAAAAATGATAATGGGCCCACGTTTTTGCAAGTTTCTCTTATCATTGCCGCGGATTCACGCAGATCCGCGGGTGGATCCTCGAGGATCCGGGCAGGATTCGTAATCCTGCCTGTGGATCCGTGGCTCGCGGATGCTTACGGATCCATAAGTAGGATTATGAATCCTACCCGGATCCTCACGGATCCATACGTGGATCCGGATCCGAATCAGACCCGAGTCCGGATCCGGCCATTTCCAGGCGAATCCGGTAACTAAGGGCTTCTGTTCTTCACTTACCTAGGCTTTCGTTCTTCTCTTAGCCCCTGTTCAATCTCTCAAGCTAATCTTTCTTTGTATCTTCTCTGTAAGTACTCCTTACATAATTTGCCGATTTGGGTTTGTGGTTGGATTCGGGATTGAGAATGCGATTTGTGGATTTTCTTTTTTCCCATTATGATTTGTAAGGATTCGTGAGTACACACACGCACACATAAGCATTATATATATGGATTCGTGTGTACTTATTCCTTGTTTGGCCTACAGATCCTTGGGGATTAGTGCAAATTCTCCTATGGATTTGTGTGTACTTATTCCAAATTGTGCTTGCAGATCCTTGGGGATTAGTGCAGATTCTCCTAGGTCTACATGGATTTGTGTCGGATTCTCTCGGGTTTGCGTGGATTTGTACAGGGTCTTGATTTGACCCTGTGGGTTCATCCAAATATGCGGTCCACAAATCCGGACGAACTCAACAGAGTCAAATCCAGACACTGCGTGAATTTGGTACAGACCCGGATCCAGTTTGGGGCCCGAATGCGCAAATCTGGTAACTAGTTATAATTATAATATTAATCAAAATGTTTAGGCTATATGCCTTATAAAAACAAGCCAATGACAGTGGTGGCATGAAAAAGGGGAAAAAAACTGATGGTTTTAATTGGGAGACCTTTTTACAATTTTCACAATTAAACACCTATTTCAACATTGTAAAGTCTCATGCTATATAATATATTTTAGCTTATTCATAGATAAATTCTTTAATTTTGTATTCAAACTCTACAAATTATTTACAACAGCACAGATGTTCACAATATTTGGTGGCACATCACATGTAAAGAAGTGTAGCATCAAAGTTTTCAGCACCAAAATTTTACTGTGAAGAAGCAATATGGGCCCAAACCATGTAAAATGTGTAACACGTGACTGAAGATTTTGTGCAAATGCAAATATTGTAGAAGGCATTGAATTAATTTAATTAATTAGTGACTAGTTATTATGAAATTTAACTGTGGAAAGCTTGTATTGAATGTGCAGGTGTGGTGTGATTCAGGATATCCTCGGTTGGTACAAATGCCAATAGAAATAGCCTTAACAGGGAAAATAAGCAAGCATTGTGCATGCCTCAAAGAGGATGAACTCAATAGACCAGGGGTGGAGTTGTATGTAGGCTGTGATCCTTTGGCATCTTTGTGCAAACTTTAAAGGATTTACAGTATTTCTCAACAGATTTTGTGAGGCCACCTAATAGGAATCTTTGAAATTTGATATTTCTGTTAAGATACGTGCTGCAATATTTTTCCTAATATTCAAGTCATAAACTGGCCTTACATTCTTCTGGTGTCACTTTTGAATGTAGTCTCATTACTTGGGCAAGGCCATAGGAAAATATCCATAAAATGTGGCCACTGCACTGGGCCTGAGATATGTATGACACAAATGAGTGAATTGAGTGGTATGTCATTTGTCATGGAGGCTTATAGAAAGTTTGTCAAAGAATGCAAAACATAGTAGCAGGACATGGAACACAGCAATGGTACAAACTAGGAAGTCGCTTTATTTGGTGCTTTTCAATTATATGACTTAAATTGAGAATGAGAAAACTGCTGTAATGTCTTGATGTAAATATAAAATTAAGCCAAAAAGTTTCCACTAGCATGTGATTCATATTTATTCAATCACATAATGCTTTTTAAAGTACAAATGTTTATTAACCAACACTTCTTCCAGATTTTTTACTGACATGTTGAGTAGCAGATATGGCCACATTTGATGAGGTAGGAAAATCTGTAGTGTGTTTTAATGTCTTTTACTACTATGGTGTGAAGTGAATTTTTAAACATTTGTGTGATTAGAGAAGCAAAGAATTTTATGAAAATATTTTAACATATACATCATTTACATTAAGGATGCTTTGAAAATGGAAGCTGCCAATTGATCTCCAAAGTGCAAATAATGGAAATGAACTAAATGAGAAGTTGCTGTAGTAGTTTATTCATGAAATGGGTAGCTTCTGTACGACAATACTAAACTTACCAATCTGAAGAGGTCGAATGATGGTGACTAAAACCACATTGATGAATCTTTAACATATCATTTCCATCTCAATATGATGCTTATCTTGTAAACATTTCTTGTCTCATTTATTTATGTAACGTGCTATTTTCCCTTAGCCAAACCTTTACAATCATAATCGAAGGAAACAAGTGATAGTTATAGCAATTACTTTACACATTCACTAGAAGAGGAAAAGAAGTGACAGTTATAGCAGTTACTCTACACATTCACTAGAAGAGAAAAATACAAACTAACTATACTTTACTTTTCATATAACTGAAATTAAAATGACAATTTTATTCTAGGTTCACATGAAATACAGTTAAAACTACCACATCTAATTTGTTTCCATCAATGTTTCTTAATCGTGTTATCAAATCTAGAGAAATAACAGATTCAAATTACATGACTAAAAATCTGAAATGAAAAAAAGTAGTAACATGAAAATAAGTACCCAAGAAGATACAGAGAATGACCCTGTGTTGTGCAAGCTTTGGCATTTGGAAGAGAGGAGAAGCATTGCCATGGGCTTAACCTCACAACCATGAACCCTTAACACAATCTCTATCAATAAAGAGCCTCACTACCCTGGGATTAGGCTTGGGACACCATTGTCCTACCATTGAGCATTCTGGTGAGAGTGTTAGCTAGTTAGCTTATGAGGTTGTGAAGACCTTCCATCAACCTATCTTCTAACAACTAGCACTCTGACCTCTGGTGACCACAACAACATTCACGCCACTAACCTACATTGGTCAAGGATTTAGGAGGGACAATATATAAACCCGATCACCCACCAATCGACTTGACAACAAGAAGTGATACATTGGGCTACCATGAGCTGACTTAGTTATTTAAGTATGGATAACGATTACTAATTTATGTCTTCTCTTTTTCATGCAGGGATATTTCTATTCTCACCCTTCATCTCGACCATGCTGGTCCTTGTGGACGAGTTTAAGGGTGATTCCATAAGTGAAATATGGTATTTGAATATAGATATTGCCATCTTAATATGCCTAATTTGGCCTATGGCATTACAGATGCAAATTATAGTTCTTTCTAAATTGATTCAATATCATACATATGTTGTACTTATCTCAGAGGTATATTGACCATACCCCTGTACAAGTCAGCTCTCTTAAACACATATCAAAAGGAAATACTCATGCATACTCAAAGTTGGTGTTTTTCTTTTATCAACACAAATAAACAAAGCAAAGGAGTATATGCACGATTGTAAATCATTCCAATTCCTAGACCTAGTAATGATATCGTTCCATTTATTTGATAGACCAAAATTGATTAAGCTATTGCTTAAATTAAGAATAGCACAAGAAAAAGAAAATATAAAACATGACCTGAGAATAGCAAGGTTCGAGTCGAGCGCTAATTTGGAAACAATCAATGTTGAAAATGGGGTCAGCACACCTATGTTAAAAATGAACATTGGTAGTAAATTTGATAAATCGTGCTCACTCAATGCAGCAAGGAATTTGTTCCAGCAGAAAAAAACAATAGTAGCTCTGTATATCAGAGACTTCATGGAAATAAGTATCGAAGAACAACAAACTTGAAATGGGAGAAGTAAACAGGAATCCTCATTGTGAGCATAGAATAAAAGGCTCACCAAATTCATGCTCAATTATGCAAGAAAATTTGAGGTGGCAAGGCATTTGGCAAGGTCATCGATTCAAAATAAATCTTAGGAGTCACTCAATTATAAGGCCAAATAAAAAGAATCATAAAAGGTGGTTGCACATGAAATAATAATAATAATCCAAAGCCAAGGTGAAAAAATAATAATAGCTCCATCCTCTAATGTTTTAATAGAAGGACATTGTCATACTTACCTATATCCATGTGTGTGTGTGTGTGTGTGTGTGTGTGTGAGTATATATAGGGATCATAGTGTCATTTTATTAAAACATGCTTTACATGACAAAAGGTTCTCATATTATAAAGGTAACAAACTTGTCAATGCTTAGTGGTTTTCCTTTATTATTTAATGATATATGATAACTGGTTAGCTCATGGTAGTCCAAGGTTTACTCTTGCTTGCCAAGTTGTCTATCCTCAGTCAAGGTAGTTAGATTATATACTTGATAATTGTCAGTTGATATGGTACCTCATTCCTGACTCCCATTTTAGCAATAAATAACACTCCCCCACCCCCACTTTCTTTCATTGTGCCCTTGCAAAAGGAAAGTCTTAGAGTAATAACATATTTCCATAATTTCAAAATATCAAATATGTTTTAAAATATCACATAATCATTTTCGATTTCCATAATATTCAATTTCAATTTCAATTTCAAATATAACAATTAACTAACACATCACATGAAATTCAACTATAATGATTAACCAACATGTCATATGAAATTATAACGAACAACCAAAAGTTTCATTTCACATGATCAAATATTTCAACAACTTTCTCGAACAACTTACTTCAAATGAATTCTGAATGACAATGAGATTATTTTAGAGTAGGCAAAATTTGGGATGAACCAATTTCACAGATTTCAAGGTTAGCACTCTTACATTGTGCAGATCTTTTGTGTACAAGTTATGAATATAAATGTAACTACATATTCTGAGTTGCAAATTGTGATCTTGGTGTGGTCCTCGCTCATATTTTTGTATTATGTCATTTAGTCACCATTTGACAAGTTAAAATAGAATAAGACACTGACTAGAAATCAAATGATAAAGGAAAGGAAATGAACTTTTATAGTCCATGATACATATGTTCTTGTGTCTACATATGGTGACAATAATATGAAACTACCCTGTACTCCTTGTGGGAGGCACCTAAGTGTGCTACAAACAAGGTGTACATACCTTACCCCCTGTGGAATTTGAACTTGTGACATCTCTTTCAAGAGCAAAAGTTCTACACCACTAGGCCAACTCAGGTTGCACAACTATTAGAGTATGAAAATATAGTTAAGTATGTTCACCTATTGGATTTTGAAAAAGTAATTAGCTACACTCACATTCTATAAGATCTATACAAGAGGAAATCCAATTGCATCTTTCATAAGCATTGTCTCAAGGAGACAAATTAATATTTTCTTTTGTTTTTGAATGAAAGTTAAATAGATTTTGATGGGCTAAGTACAAGGAAAGTGGTTGAACTTTCTCCAACTTTGATGGTATACACATTATGGCTTGTTATTAAAGAAATACACAATTTAGCTTTAAATCTTATGATGCTACCCATATATCCTAGCATCGTATAGAAGGTCATGAAATGGAGTCCCCCCTTCCCATGGTTTCTAGGCACAAAGATTAAAATCTAGCGAGTGCCAGATTCTATTTTGTCATTATACAAATTTAGGATTAAAAATTGCAAATATTAGAAAACCAGTCGTGTATGAAACTACTTCACCTAGATATTGATAGACCATGTTAACATTTTTTTATGTTGAGTACAATAATCCATTAAAACACTATTTTTTTTGCATGCTACGGTTATCTATTTTTGTAGTGCTTTAAGACAACCCAAAATATATTTTTTGAAATACACAAAAATATTTTGGCCACATTTACTATTAGAATAATACCTTACATCTTTATCCTATACTATTTAATGGTCAATATTGTAACTTATATAAATATTAGATACTTTTAAATTTATGATTGTTTCTTTCTAGAAACATTATCTTTGTACCTCTATAAATGATTGTTTGATCATTTATTTAATTCATCCAATTATTGAACAAAGCATGGCACTTGAATAAAAATACATTGTATTATTTTTTGTACGATTTTTTTTTTTGGATTCAAGTATAAACAAGTTTTGAGGGGACCTAAAACCTCATACCAAATCCATTAGAGTACAAAACAATAAGTCCATAGTATCAAGGAAGTAGAAAACCAAAGGTTTTACAAGGACCTGAAACCTCAATAATTTATACATTAATAAAACTTACCAAAACCCCATAAGGATAGACACCTAACTACTACTAGAAACAACAGGGACTAGTAGACATGACTAGAAACTAGAACTGGAGACTAGAGACTACACAGAAGATGACAAAAACCTAAAGACCAAAAAGAAAAAAAGAAAAAGCACAACACTAGGCTAGCTCTTTCACAACCTTAATTAGGTTCTTCCCGAGACTAGGTAGTTCTTCAATAGATTCCTTTATGGTCGATCTAGGAGTATTCTCAATAGCCTTCTTTGTGCTCAACTTGGTACACTTTCTAGGGCCTCCACTTAAAGAGATAGCAGTAGGGGGACACAATTTCCTCCAAACTTCTCTTACCCAAACTAGTAGCAATGACACAAAGCCTAGACGTCACCATATTCATATTTTGCTCGCTATCTTTGATAAGTTGGCAAAGTTTTCTCTCATAATCCAAAAGTTTACCTAGAATGTTGTCAACCTTAGCTTCCAAATCCAACCTTTTGTTTGTTTCTTTCTCTAGGCCAGCTTGCAAGTCCCTAACCATCGTCTTTAGAGAATTCTTTCCATTATATATCTAGGTGTCAACCATGAGGGAGATATCAACCTAAATTTTAGCTTTGTGAAGAAACTCCAGATTGCCCTCTCTTTCCTCCTTGACCATTTCATCAGGTTCATCAATGACATAGCTGCCCTGCTCCTTTCCATGCTTAGTATTAATTTCTGCAATCCTTGCATCTTCTAAATCCTCAATGAAATCCTTTTCCTCCACAACATAAAAGCCTCCCTCCTGCTCACCATCATTGTGGTCCACATTAGGCAAGTTCGCTGTGTTATTATCTAGCTCACAATCCTAGGCATCCTATAATCCCTCCTTACTATATTTTCCATTTCTGGATAATATATCATACTTCCTTAAAGTTCTCTTCATGACATTATCCTTCACAGTGTGCTCTTTATTACATGTTGTCACTTCCTCCTCACCTTTGTTGATACTTTTAGTTCTAGTCTTATCTTTCTTACCCTAGCTTTTAGTCTCCTTTTTACTTTTCTCCTCATTGACATTCTTTTTCATCATCACATCTTTGAGAGTCTTAGCAATATCTTCCTTCATATCATAAGCCATCTTTTATCCCTCACCTACTTTTTTCATAGTTTTCACAGAGGTATCACCCTGGCTACCAAAGTAACCCTCATTATTGGAACTACAACCTCCATTATCAGTGAGATTCTCTTGACTTTGGTCGCCCATATATTCCTTTGTTTCCTCTTCCCCTTCTTCCGAGTCATCCTTAGATTCGGTCTCCATTTGCCAGGCTTTGGCCTTCTTTCCAGTACCAGGGAAACTTTCCCTTCTTTTCAAAAGCCTTCACAGTATAAACCTTCATCTCCTCTCCCTTGGCTTCCAAATCATTTTCAAACTCCATCTCCATACCTCGAGCCACCACACTCATTTTACCATCTCCCGAAGTCACCTTGCCCTTCCCCACAGAATTCTTTGCAGTGGTGTCCTTAATAACTTTCCGTTTGTTCTTCATAGAGGAAACTAAGGCCCTTGGAGACCTATCCCTACAATATTCAACAATCAACATAGTTAATCCTTCATGAAGAATGAGCCGACTTTCCTTTTTACGATGAGCTTGGAGACCCAGAAAGAGGGAATTCATCTGAAGAAGGGAAAGGAAATCTTATCTTCATACCAAAAATGGTTAAGGAAAACAAAATGATATTTGTACACCCTTTTAGAACAACCATCTAGAATAAAATATTCCCTCACAAAAGATAAAACTTCCTGCCAAATATCTTTAATTTGCTCTAGGTCAAAAAAATCTCCCACTTTAACTTTTTTCTTCTCCTCTGACATTTAGGGAATTTATTCAATGTCGCATTAGAGATCTTAGTTTTCTTATTAAACTTTATACCACTTTTATGGAGCCCAATAATTCCAGCTAAAAAATCCTTATAAATTGTAATTGTACTCCATAAAGACATACTTTATCCCCATACCAGTTCCTAAAAAGCTCCTCTATGACATTTGGCTTGAAACCATGGAGTTTCTCAAGGTAACCAGTAACTTTACCTTTAGTTAGGCGTTCTCATACCATTTCCTTCTTCTAGAGGCAATGCCATCAAGGAAAGATAATGATCTTTTCAAAACAAGAAAAGCCTTCAAAGACACCCAAAATATGTGCCGAATAAAAATGATAATAATGAAAAGGTGCACCCTCAAGACTTAAAATTTCCTTTCATTATTGCCAAAGCACCCACAGTTTCAAAGTAAATTATTAACAAATCCTCCCAACAGCTGCATTATTCACATCATAATTTATTAACTCTTTAAGCGCCACTCAAGTGTTTATGTCATCTTCCATCTCATCTGCTTACCTGAACTAATTGTCATGTTGGCAATCCAATCCACCACCCTTTTAGTTTCCCTGTAACTATGGGAGATATAAAATTTATTAAATTTTTTGAGGAGCTCCTTAATTTCTGAAATAATAGATTCAATAGACTAGGTAATTGCATTTTTATTATTAAAAATCTTATTTATATTAAGAGAGTCTCCTTCCATCCAGAGGTTCCCATATCCATCTTTCACTATCATTCTAACCACATACAAAGCACCAAATTCCTCAACTATATGGCTAGAACTAATACCAAGGGGAGCTGCAATAGCACCCACATCTCTACTATAAAAATCTCTTAAAATTCCACCACATCCAACTTTATCGGGATTGTCTTTTGCAATTCCATCAAGATTTGCTTTGATCCACCCATTAGGAAGTGATAACCAAATTGCCCCATCTCTTTTTTTAATGAGGCTTTAAGAAAAGGTTCAATGAAGAATTTCTAATGTTAAAATCCCCCTTGTCGCCTATATGGGAAATGAAGTTCTCCTTAATAGCTCTAATAATCTTGAGACTTACTACCACGAGGGAATATCTTTTTCTCTAAATATCTAGTTTTTTCTCTCTTTCTAGATACCCTAGTACAAGTGGGGAAGAGAGAAGTTCCAAAGTGCTTTGGCTTCAAAGCTCTTGATTGGACACTTCCAACTTTCAAAACAATTAGTCAAGTTCTCTACATGGACCCAGGATAGTGACCAGTAGTCCAGGACCATTTTAAAAACTAATTGGCTGAAGCTAGAGTGGATGAAGAGATGATCAATATTTTGAATATCTCTCTTACAAAGAATACATTTATTGACAAAGTGAAAACCCCTCTTATTCAAATTATCAAAAGTGAGGATTTTGTTATGAAGAGTAATCTAGAAGAAAATTTAAATTTTAGGAATAAGACCTTCTATCCAAGTTTTCGCTCAAGGGGGAGGTCTTTCGTCAACTTTGTCCCTAAAGATTGTGGCCACTTTAAACTTGCCACCGTGATGAAGACCCTAGAGAAGAGAACCCTTACAATTCATATTTATACATAAATATTTGAGAGAGTTTTGAATTATCCAAAGGTCTTTATTAATATCCACAAGATTCACCCAATTCCCATCTCTCCAATAACTAGACACAAAATCCCCATATCTTTATTTACAACTATCAATAATATCCCTATCATTGAAGGCACTTTCCAGAGGGTAAGCCATCAACTAGCAGTCCTCCCAGAACTTCTGTTTTTTGCCATCCCCCACTTACCACCTCCTCCCCATGGAAACAATATCCTTAACCCCTTGGAACCATATTCCAAATGGAGGAAGTATTAGCCACATGAGGAGAGTTAATGGAATCTTGTAGAAGTGATATTTCACAGATACTTGTGTTTCCAAATAGTGCTCCACTTCTTGCAATCTTCAAAGCCCCACCATCCCTATTTGGAAAGAAGAGCATTGTTCCTTAGTCTAATAGGGTCTAATACCAAGACCCCCTTTACATTTAGGCCTGCAAATAAAATCCCAAGCCACCAATGAGAACCTTCTCTTATCCTTAGTCCCCATCCAGAGGAAATTCTTTTGGGTTCTTTCAAAAAATTCTGCATATTTGGCTCAGTTTTTGAAGAGACTAAGAGCATAAGTGGGTAAGCTTTGAATGCAAGACTTAAGTGAAGTTACCTTACCCTCTTGACTAAGAAAATTACCATTTCAACCAACAAGTTTAAAATTAAATTTATCCATAAGAGACTCCCAAAAAGAATCTGGAGGCTTTAAACCAAGAGGAAGACCTAGATAAGTTCTCGACAATGAGGCAATGAAACATAGCATAACATTAGCAATCTTTACCTGTCTATGAATAGGAGTATTAATGAACAAAATGGAGCTTTTCTCCCAATTAACCTTTTGACTAGAGGAATTAGAGTAGAGATCAAACACCTTCTTAAAGCTTCTTGCTTCCCTTATGGAGGCGATACCCATTAGCACAATATCATCTACAAATTGCTCACAAGAACACGACAGGAGATTAGAGGATGGTATCAGACCATGAATAGTCCCATTGTTTGATAGATTACCAATGTACGTACCCAAACATTCAACCATGATAGTGAAAAACATTGGAGGAATAGGATCTCCTTGCCTCAACCCTCTAGAAGGTTTGAAAAAGACAGAGGAAGCCCCATTAACTAGGACATCAAGAGAGACCATAGTAACCAATTGGAATATGAGCTAGATGCATCTATAACCAAAGAAAAAAGCCCTAAGAACTTTGAAAAGAAAATTCCATTCCACTTGGTCATATGCCTTAGATAAGTCCACCTTCATCACAAATCCCTAGGTATTGGAAGAGACCATAGAATGGATGTTCTCATGAATCACTATAATAGAATCCAGAATATGTTGGCCTGGAACAACTTCTTTCTACTGTCGAGATATAAGGTTAAGGATCCTCAAAGTAAGGATATTGGAAATGATCTTATAGATTGAGTTACAGAGACTAATCAACCTAAATGAGTTTGGTGAAATGACACCAACCTTCTTAGGAATACAAAAAAGGAAGGTAGAGTTAATATCCTTTAACATCTTCCTTGCCCCAAAGAATTCTTTAAAAAAATTACACACATCCTTACCAATCACTTACCATAGTTGCTAAAAGAAAAACATTGGAAAACCATTCGATGTTGGAGACTTATCCCCTTCAAAGGAGAAAATAGTTGTACTGATTTCATCATTCAATGGGATTGCTAGATGCATTTTATTATGCTCTTCTAAAATTAAGGAAGGAATCGATTCCAATATTTCATTATGACTCTCCCAAGAAATGCTAGGATCAACAGATAAAAAAGATGAGAAGAAGGCCATCATCTCTTTAGTAATATCCTCCTCATTCAAAATATCTTTGGAATAAATCTTCAACAAAGAAATTTAGTTAGCAGCCCTATGCTTCTTAGTTGTTAGATGAAAATATTTAGAGTTTTTGTCCCTTTCCTTCAGCCAAATAGCCCTAGAACTTTGTCTCCAAAAAATATATTCTTTGGATATCACATCACAATAACTAACCATCTTAGCATTTTCTTCTTCCACAAGATCAATAGAGTACCCTTCAACTTGGATTCTATCATGAATCTTCTTTAATTCCTCTTTTAATGTTGACTTTTTTTTTCTTTTGAAAAATATCCCCAAAGGAAGTCTTATTCCAAACTTTCACCATATCTTTGACATGTCTAACTTTTTTTGCAACTCTGAAAAGGGCTGACCCTTCCACCTTAATATTCTAGCATCCTTCAAACTCGTGCTATAAATTTGTATGCTAAATCTACATCTTTTCAAATATGAAAGGGAAATTCCTTCTCCTTGAATAGGAATGAGCCATAAAAATCAAAGGAAAGTGATTAGATACCATCTTAGGGATGAAATATAGTGAGCAACAAAAATTATGTATCCAATAATGTGACAAAAAGCACCCTATCAAGACGAGCTTGACTACAATTCTCCCCAACTCTCTAATTACTCCAAGTAAAGTTAAGCGCTTGGAGATCCATATCCATTAGAGCTTCTTGATTAATGAACTCCACAATATCTAGTCTACCTTCAAGTTGACTCGAATTTCCCCCCATTTTTTCATGTTCGTAAAGAGGAACATTAAAATTTCCCAAACATGAGCCAATTATTAGCATCCACAGTCCTTAAATAATATAATTTCTCCCAATTTTTCTTTTTGGCATTCCTATTATTTGGCGCATAAATGTTTACCAGAATCTAGCTAAAGTCTAGTTTGGAGTGATGAAATTTGACAACTATCAAATGCTTACTTGAATCTACAATTTTCCAATTTAGCAATGATTGATTCCATAGAACCAACATACCTCCTGAAGCCCCTTTAGCATCGCTTGTAGCCACCCCACAATTTTTGAAAGGCTTGAACTTCTCCGCCTTTCCCTTTTTCATTTTGGTTTCTTGAAGTTCCAAAATATCCGAATTATGGTCATGAACTAGATTTCTAACCACATCCACTTTATGGTGTCTATTAAGCGCCGTTATATTCCATGTTATAATCTTCATTTCTTCTTTGGAGTAAATTCTAGAATAGTAGCATGGTTTCCATCAGCTATATTTTGTAGGCTCTCTTCTTTTCTCTTATTTTTTTTGGATTTTCCTCTGCACTTTACTTGGAGAACCAATGTCCTCTTTCACAACAGGGGATCCAAAATTAGTTTTATTTCTTCTAGTTGAAACCCCACTAGAAGAGGAGGATGAAAAGCCCCCTTCCTTATTTGTCTTCTTCTTATTTCTAGTTTTTTGTATCTTTTCTTCCACTTCAACTATGTTCCCTTTCTTGAGATCTTTACTGGCTTGTTTTACCTCAGATCTTGCACTTTCGCCTAGATAGGTTGACTTCACAAGTTCAACCAAAGATGAGTGAGAGCCAAGTATTCCACAATTTTAAGCCTCAAAGTAGGAGTTTGTCTCTTGATGGTTACCCCCTTCGAGCGAGCCTTCCACTCTTCTAGCCGAGTTCCCAAAGTGAAGATCATAATGATTCTCTTTAATTTATCCTTCGTCAATACCACCCCCCTAACTCTTGTTAATACTTGAGTTAGAGGACAAAACTCAAAAAAACTAATTTTTTTCCCATTGATCATTCCTTGACTCTGATTCCTTAACTTCCTGATCAAACATAGTGTTTTCATTTCCAAGAGTCCCATCGAGGGAGGCAAGATGACATGAACCAACTGATTTCCCTCTTAGATTAACGTCAATGCTACCCTTATTTTGAGCCATCTTCTCCCCTTCAACAATAACTTGATTATCTCCAGAAGTCTTATTAGTTTCTCCCCAAGGATGTATTTTTGAACCTTTTCCTACCCAACTTTAGGTTTCCATACCTTTTTTTGTTCAACTTAGGGTTTCTTCTTCTTTAGATCCTCCTTATACTTTTCTTTAGTTTCTTAGGGCATTTCTTGGCCCAATGCCCCACCGTTTTATAATAAAACAATGCATTTTGTAGATCCTCAAATTCATCTTTTTGTGTCCATTTACCAAGTTTGGGAAAAAAGTGAATCTTTTGGGGAAGATCCTTAACCTAATGAACCTTAACATAGATTCTCACAAATACAAGCCTTAACTTGGCTTTCGTCCTAGCATCAATAGCCATTAACTCACCAAATGACTCAACCAATCCTCTAAAAACATCTTCATGCCAAAATTCTAGAGGAAGGTCTGAAAGTCTCAAGGGTTGTAAGGAAAAAGGAATTTGACAAATCCATATTTGGTTCCCACTTCTTCATAGTCAGAGTACTTTTACCAAATGAAAAGGGATCCTCGCATAAGACCATATGCAAATCTTCCTTGCAAGTAAATAGAAAAGAAAAGAAACCTCTAGTCCTAAACGCAGTGACATATTCAAAAAACTCTTGAATGAAAATTTTATTAGTTTTTGAAAAAAAATTCATTATTTTTGGGGTTCTTGAGTATTTCCTCCATTGGAAAATGATGAGTATGGTTTTTTTACTTGCTTCTTTACCTATAATTCATGGTCCTTGATTACATTATTTTGTTGCTTAAGCACGACAACTATTAAAGAATATCTCTCTCTCTCTCTCTCTCTCTCTCTCACCTTGTCTATGTTGTTTATCTATAAAACAACAACCCATGCTCATGCTTCACCCTCAATTCACTTGTTTTTTCATGACCTACCTCTACAAACATCATTTTCCTACTCAAGCACTGCCCTTGTTTGACTTCTAGATGATAATTCATGACCTATATTTTTTTTGCCCTTTTTCTACATTTCTTGGCCCATTTTTCCAAGTTTTGAGGTTTTTTTTGGTTACTTCTCAGTATGTAACTAGGGCTTATTTTTCAAGCAACCTCTATGCAACTCATGAATAAAACTTGGTTTTTCTTCCAAAATTTGTAGTGAATTTTCTCATGTTAGTCATTTTTTAGTGTTTATAGACCTCTTTTTTCAATCACCTGGGGTTTTGGAAAACTCTTTTAAAGTTAAACCTACATATTCTTTATATTTTTTGTAAATATTTTTGGGTCTTCATTAGAATTTTCTAGGTTTGCACCTCAAGATTTGTGTCAGCCATACTTCATATTTTTTAAGTATGTGTCTCAATCTACTTGCGTTTCTGGGTTGGGATCCATGCCTTGAATTTTGAGAGTTGTTTGTTGCCTCTTCATTATTTCTCTTTTTAGATGGTGTCTTTGACCAACATAATGTTGGAAGGGAGTCAACCATTCAACAAAAAAATTTACAATATGTAGAATTAGTGGATGATGATTATCTTTGATTATTTTCGTCTTGATGAATGCATTCTAGGAAAAAGAGTCTCATCCTACTAGACTAGGGAAAGATCAAGATAAATTTAAAAAGTGCAACAAAGAAACAATGAAGCGTATCACACTTTTAGTTATTGATGGGAAGCTGCCACAAGTGCCATTGGTAAGATAGTTGTAGAAATCTAGACTTTTTTGAAGGATCTCCATGAGACATTAGATAGGATTTGTGTGTTCTTCTTGAGTGTAAATTGTGGTCATTTTCATGTTTTTTTTGTTGCAATTGTCCTTGATGTCGTCGCAATACCGACGTTGGCATTGTAATTCTGATGACATTGAGAGTATAAACAAAAAAAAGAAAACACGGCATAAACCATTCCCCATTTGTTTTGATTGTAGAGAGCTTCATGCAAAAGAGGGTGAAGAGCTTCGAACGAGGGTGGAGAGCTATGAGAATTGCCTTGCGTGCCCTTGTCATTGGTACTGCATTTCATTTTGTTGATCTCTGCATTTCATTTATGTGCCCTTACTTTGCAATTTTGTTGTTGTGTACCTCTACTTTTCATTGTCATGCCCTTGCTCTGTGATTTGGTTTTCATGCCCTTGTGACATTTGCATTTTTTTTTATGTACCCTTACTCTATGATTTTGCTGTTGTGCCCTTGTTCTGTGATTTTTTTTACCATGCCGTGCCCTTGTGATGCAATTTTGTTGCTGTGTCATGCCCTTGCTGTGTGATTTCACTTTCATGCCCTAGCTTTGTAATTTTCTTCAAGGGAGCTATGTAAACATTCATTTATTTTCCTTCTAAATAGGTATCTCTTTGTATTTCCTTCTAAACATGTATATTTAGAGATCTTTTAAAAGGTGCTTATTACATCTTAGTACAATAGAAAAATAAATCCAGCTACATACATATTCAATAATTCAAATTAAAAAAAAAAATACTCACTCAACCCATGCTAAGTGACTTACCTCAAGATCCTCCACAAAAATAATGCAAACCATGAAAAATAGGCAGAGTTCACAAGAAATTTTACAAAAACATATCATAACAGATATTTTTAGAAAGAAAGTAGCCATAACCCAATTAAATAGGTCTAGTTGCTGATTAGGTGGGTTGATTAAAAATTCCTATAGAACTATCATCATATTAGTACAATAAAACAAACAATCACATGTTCCCAACTACCAGGATAAAATACAATTTTCCAAGGTGATAAAATTGCATATGCAAGGACTTGAAGAATAACTTCAGTGAAGATTTGAGTGTAAGGAGTTGAAGAAGCAAGTTATGCTTCTGTGTAAATGCCATAATCACAAGGCTCATTCCCTTGCAGAAGCCTCTACCACAATGACATTACCTCTAAACCATGCATATGATGTTGAAGTGGTTCCTAATCTTGAAACACTCTTATAAGAATCTGATACTTGGGATCATCACAGGGAGATTGTGTCAATACTTGAAACACTCTTATTTAAGCATTTGATATTCAGACTGTAAATTCTCAAAGACACTTGAAAGTGATTCCAATGTCATAGTACCTACCACAACACTTTCCTGGATTCTATCTAGTGGCTCCCATGATAATATACTCTATGTTGTTTAGCTGTTGTTTCTGCCGTGCAGTCTCTTTCTAAAGCCTCTCCTTCTCCTTCTCTTTCTAAAGAAGCTCCTTCTCCTTTGCTCTCATGCCTTAAATTTTGATTATCAAACTTCTGAATATACGCCTCTACCTTATCTAAAATCAACTTCACATTGTATTTTAAATCTGGCATAGGTGTTTAATCATCGATAGCTTTCATTTCAACATTCAAGTTTTCAAGATTGATCAACACCCTCACTTGTAGACCTCTGATGTCAAGCACTTTTTGTACTATTTCAACATCATGTTATTACTTCTGAGCTAACATTTCTTTTGGTGCATTTTCTTATAAAACATTAATTTTGTTGAATAATTGTAAACTCTTAGAAAGTGCATTGTTATTTTCATGTATGTATGTATATATAATAATGAAGAATAATAATGTTTTCATACATGTTAAAATAATAACTAACATTACCATTGAATCATATAATAAAGAAGTAATCAACCCAACTAACAACAACTAAACCAATTTAACTTGTACTTCCAATGTCATAGTACCTACCGCAACACTTTTCTAGATTCTATCTAGTGGCTCCCATAATATTTTCTATGTTGTCTAGTTGTTGTTTCTATCATGTAGTCTCTTTCTAAAGCCGCTCCTTCTCCTTCACGCTTGTGCCTTAAATTTTGATTATTAAACTTCTGAATATATGCATCTACCTTATCTAAAATCAACTTCATAGTGTGTTGTAACTCTAGCATAGGTGTTTGATCACTGATAGCTTTCATTTCAACATTCAAGTTTTTAAGATTGGTCAGCACCCTCACTTGCAGATGTCTCATGTCAAGCATATTTTGTACTGTTTCAACAGCATGTTCTTGCTTTTGAGCTAACAGTTCTTTAGGTGCATTTTCTTGTTAAAAATTAATTTTGTTGAACAATTGTAAACTCTTAGAAAGTGCATTGTTGTTTTCATGTGTGTATGTATGTATGTATGTATGTATGTATGTATGTATATGTATATATATATACAAGGAGATATTGTGGATTGTGGATTATGGATTATAAACAAAAAATAAAAGTAAAAACATTAATCATTCCCCATTTGTTTTGATTGATTGTGGAGAATTGCGCGTGAAAGAGGGTGGAGATATCCAAAAGAGGGTGGAGAACTCTGAACATTGGTGGAGATTAATGGAGATCTATGATTTTGTTGCCATTCCCTTGTGATCGCTGCATTTCATTGTTGTGTTTTTCCCTTGTGATTTCCACACCCTTGCTCTGTAAATTTCTTCAAGGGGAGAAGAGGTACCTATGTAAATGTTTTTTTTTCCCCTTCTAAACATGTATCTCTTGTTCATATATAATAGCTTTGGTCAAATTCAATGATAACTGATTATGATGATTGTATGCATATGTGCATGTATGTCTGTATATCAATTCACTATGTGAACTACTTTACATGCATACATACACACTTGTGTAGTATTTGTGCTAAATTAAAATATCATTCATGTCTTGAAGTCATACAAGAAATTGTCCTTGCATTTAGTTAAAATTATTTGTACCAAACTAAGTATGCCAAAATTTGAACTTACAAATTATATTATCTCTTGGTGATTGAGTAAAGATCTCATGCATAATATTGTCTAGGTAATGATCAGATGCATTCACATTAAGTCATATTAGGATCGAGTAGATGATCCATTTATGTTACTTCATACTTGTTTTATTGAGCATTTTATTTAACATAACTAGTAATACTAGAATTATATAGCTACAACTAGTACTCTTGTTTATTTTATTTAATCATATACATTTAAGACTATTATTTTTCTTAAAATTGGATTGTACTTTTTTCATCACTAAAACACAAATATAGATCTCTGATAGTTATCTTTTTTAATTTCAAGATCTTCATATTTGTTATCGCTAAAACACAAATATAGAACATTAGGTGTATTTTGGTTCATAATAGTCCATGCACCCCAAATCAAATCAAAGTTCACATTTCAAAGGCCAAAGGTTCTGAACATGAAACTAGTGATTCAAAGTGTTGGTTCATCAATTTGAATGTAGAGTTCAACTATTCAAGTTTCCAAGTAGCTCATACCATTTTAAAAGACCAAGTCCAATGATTCGTATCTAGCAATTTGATGATATATAAATTGAATATGGAGGAGGATATATTGGCATCACAAACAAAAAATCCCATATCCATAAACAATGTCTAATCTTCTGAAAGTCTCTATCCTCTAAAGACCTAATACATGGAGCCATTATCATCATGACTAGATCACTCTCCTTAGATGAATTCAATCGAAACTATTCATACCAAACTAAGTATGTAGAAATATGTACTTAAAGATTATATTATCTCTTGTTGATTGAGTAAAGATCAAATACAATTTTCCAAGGTGATAAAATCACATATGTAGATGTATGTATGTATGTATGAATGAATGTATCTATGTATGTGTGCATGTGTGTATTTATGTATATATGCATGTATGTCTATATATATGTATCTTTGCATCTTGTTGTCGTGCCCTTGTGATCTCTGTATGTATGTATGTATGTATCTACATATATGTACATATGTATATGTATATATACGTGTATACATACATACATACACATATGTGTGTGTGTCTATGTGTGTATGTATGTATATAAATAGAGAGATCTATGTATACATACATACATACATAGACACACACACACATATGTGGGGAAATATAAAGAGATACATGTTTAGAAGGAAAATAAAAGAACATTTACATAGGTACCTCTTCTCCCCTTGAAGAAAATCACAGAGCACTACTACATTTCGGCTCGAATACACCACAAAGTACACCGCCATCACAATTTGAGCCCAAATGTTGTAGTACAAAGGGTACATAGATCATAAGGGCACAACATGACAACAAAATCATAGAGAAAGGAAAAAAAGATCACAAGGGCACAATAATGAAATGTAGAGATCGCAAGGGCACGACAATTGAAACACAACGATCACAAGGGTACGACAATGAAATGCAATGATCACAAGGGAATGACAATGAACTCTCCACCAACATTCAGAGCTCTCCACCCTCTTTCGTGCTCAACTCTTCACAATCAAAACAAGTGGGGAATGATTTATGTCATTTTTTTTTGGTTTTGTTTATATTTAAAATCAACTTCACATTGTGTTGTAACTCTGGTGCAATCAAGTTTTCAAGTTTCCTCTTCATTATATAGTCTTTTCCACCCTAAAAACCACTTTGTTACTTCACTAAAATCAAGACTTGAACAAAGATAATGATACATAACCTACTATGACTTTGAAAAAAATGTTGCCTCCAATATTGCAACCATATTGGTCTACTTGCTAATTAGGTTGATTACAAATTCCTATAGAATTGTCATCAGATTAGGTATGATAAAATGAACAATCAGTTGTTCCCAGCTACCAAGATCAAATACAAATTTCCAAGGTGATAAAATTGCATATGCAGATGCATCACTTGCATGCCAGGCATGAAGTACATTCCCCAATTTATAATGAATGGTTGGATATAAAGGCTCCATATGCTGGCCCAACAATGGAAGCCAAGGATGTAACCATGCATGTATTGAAGTTAATTTGGGCATCAGTATATGATCCATAATTTTATGAAGTACTAAAGCTAGTAGTAACTTCTCCCATGTCTCTGGAAAACGTAGCATAGGTTTAGGATCCCTTGGTCCCCAGGAATTTGTAGCACAGGTTCAGGGTAGCAACTCCTTACACTCAACTCTCCATTGAAGTTATTCTCTCTACCACAATGAAATTACCTCTAAACCATGCAAAGGATGTTGAAGTGGTTCCCAACCTTGAAACACACTTATAAGAAATGGAAAAGCAAATGTAGATGCAATACATGACAAATTGCACAACTTGTAGTCTTTATGTTAAAGCATGTAGCTTCAATCTAACAATAATTGTGATCAACATATATATACATATGCATATATGTATACCATTATGATGAACATACTGCTACACACACACACACACACAATATATGGAACAATGCAGAGTTGAAATCAATGATCATTTATATATTGTCTGAGATCTCATTTAAGTCATGATCGAAACTTATTTCGATTCCTTTGATTTTAGATCACTATTGATCTATATTATATTAGGCTATAGTTCATAATGATGGGTAATACATGATTAAGACTTGTGTTAAGTCTATACAACTGGGTTTGATAGACCATCACCGAACTGGTGTGATTGTGAATGCTCATGTCTCTATTCAGAGACATGCCCATTCACCATCACACCCCTCTGTGTAATTGTAAATGCTCATATCTCCATTTAGAGACATGCCCATTCATCATCACAAATCAGTGTTCATACTTGCAATAAAAGTTGTAAGAAACTTTACACTTTATATATAGAGAGATCTTTTTTAAGGTGCTTATTACATATTAGCACAATAGAAAAACTTGATCTAGTTGCATACATATTCCAGAATCCAAATAATAAAACAATAAAACTCACTCAACCTATGCTAACTTAGGTAAAGATCCTACACAAAAATAATGCAGAACAAGAAAAATGGGTATAGTTTGCAAGAAATTTTATAAAAACATATCATAGAAGATATTCTTAGAAAGAAACAAGCCATAACCATAATCAATTGTTCCCAGCTAGCAAGATCAATTACAATTTTCTAGGGTGACAGAATTGCATACGTAGATGTATGTATGTATGTATGTGTATATATATGTATGTATATATGTATGTATGTATATACATACATATATTTATATACATATGTATATATGTGTGTGTGTGTGTATATACACACACACATATCTATGTGTGTATACACACACACATATCTATGTGTGTATACACACACACACACACACATCTATGTGTCTATGTATGCATGTATACATATAGAGAGATGTTGTGGATTGTAGAGATCAGTGAAGATCTAGGATTTCGTTGCCGTGCCCTTGTGATCACTAGATTTCATTTTTGTGCCCTTGTAATCTTTGCATCTCATTTTCGTGTTCTCCTGATCTTTTTATATGTATGTATGTATGTATATAAACAGAGAGATCTTGGCACAAAAGGAAAACAATAAAACTCAGTCAATAGGTAGCATGGCCATAGATGCAATGGCAACACCTATTGGTAAGTAGATTCCTCTTTTTCTCTCTCATTTTTCATATGTTTATTTCACTTAAACTATATAAGGAGTGAGTTAGGATGTATATAGGTTAACCTTACATTGACTATAAACTACAACACAAATGTTGCACAAGGTATTGTAGTATTGCAATTATAGAAAATTGCTTGATTCACCTGAGTGGGTGTATGATGGTGAAGATCTGTATTAGGTGAGTAAAAATCACTAATGGTTATAGGAATACAACTACATCAAAACAATTAGAAACCATAACTACATATTCGTTAGAGTGAGTAGTTCAAGGTTCTTGATCCCGTGAATACGGGTATGTAGGTAGCCTAGTAGCTGAAGTATGCCTGCAGTGTGTAGACGCCTTGGATATAGTTAGGTAGCATTTAACTATTTTAAGACATTATATGTTAACTCATGAGGCTCATTCCCTTGTAGAAGCCTCTTGCCAAATCACCCAAGATGGATAGAATATCTAGCTGAGCACCTCCTATATTGTTCAATTCTTGAGTTCATCTTTGACATAATTTTGATTATGTATAAGAGGACTATATGTTTCTTCATTGTTGCCAATATCTATGTTCATTCTAAATATGTACTCTTGCTTGGTTTTAGCACATTCTTTGATAATAATTTACCTTTTGACTATTGTTAGGGCCTAAGCTTCAAAATCAATGTAAGTTAATTTGCATGGTAGTAGAATTTCTTGAATTTATAGACACAACATTAAGTGGAATCCAAAAAAATTACATTTCAATTCTTTGTTGGGGACATAATCGTATTTTATTCCTTAATTTTGGATATAGTAATGAGGGTTTTAACTTAGGCCATGAGAGAGTATTTGAGTTGTGAACATAAAACTAGGAATGATTTATATCGTGTTATATATATATATATATATATATATATATATATATATATATATATATATATATATAATCAACTTCACATTGTGTTGTAACTCTGGCATAAGCTTTTGATCCTCAATAGATGGCTTACATTGTCTCTAGCCCTAGATTGTTCTACAGTCATACCCTCTACTGCTTGATTTATCATTTCAAGGGCTACATTTAGTTGACTTCTTATCCTCTCATTAGCAAGAAGCTCAGGGCCAATAAGACCTTTCCACCCTAAAAACCACTTTGTTACTTCATTAAAATCAGGACTTGAACAAAGCCAATGATACAAAACCTATTGCCACTTTCAAAAAAATGTTGTCTCCAACATTGCAACATATGATAAATGAGAATAGCACATGCTCGAGTGATAACCCAGTTAAATTGATCTACTTGTTGATTAACTGAGTATTGAAGTTAATTTGGACATCCCTATAGAGATCTTGTGGATTGTGGATTATAGACTATAAACAAAAAAGAAAAGAAAACATGACATTAATCATTCCCAATCTGTATGTATATAAATAGAGAGATCTTGGCACAACATAAAAATAATAAAAATCACCCAACAAGTAGCATGGCCACATACGTGATGTGAAAACCTATTGATAAGTAGGCTTCTCTTTTTCTCTCTCATATTTCATGTGTTTATTTCACTTGAACTATTATTTCTTAGGGGGCATTTTTAAATATTGGATACATTTTATGTAGGATGTGATGAGGACATTCTTGGATATAATGAAGCACATTCCCCAATTTATAATGAATGGTTGGATATAAAGGCTCCATATGCTAGCCTAACAATGGTAACCAAGGATGTTACCATGCATGTATTGGTACTCTTTCCCTGCGAGGATCCCAAGTATCTATTGCCACTGTTAATTTGGTCTAGTTGCTGATTGGCTTGGTTGATTACAAATTCTTGTAGAACTATCATTAGATTAGGTACAATAAAATGAACAATCAGGTGTTCCCAGCTAGCATCATCAAATATAGTTTTCCAAGGTGATAAAATTGCATATGCAGATGTATGTATATATGTATGCTTGTATGTATGTGTATATATATGTATGTATGTATATACATATACATATGTATATGTATATATGTGTATATATACATACATATACACATATATGTGTGTCTATGTATGTATGTGTGTATATAGGGAGAGAGAGATCTTGTGGATTGTGGAGATCGGTGGAGATTTAGGATTTTGTTGCCGTGCCCTTGTGATCGCTACATCTCATTGCCATGCCCTTGTCATCTTTGCATCTCGTTGCCATGCCCCTATGATCTATGTATATGTATGAATGTATGTATGTATGTATATACATATATACATATGTATATGTATATACATATGTGTGTGTGTGTGTGTGTGTGTGTGTGTGTGTGTGTGTGTGTGTGTGTGTGTGTGTGTGTGTGTGTGTGTGTACATATATAAACATAGAGATCTTGGCACAACAGAAAAACAAAAAAACTCACTGAACAAGTAGCATGGCCATAGATGCAATGGAAATGCCTATTGGTAAGTAGATTCTTCTTTTTCTCTCTCATTTTCCATGTGTTTATTTCAATTGAACTATTATTTCTCAGGGGGAAGTTTGTAATATTGGATTCATTTTATGAAGGAGGTGATGAGGACATTCTTGGATGCACCCGTGTGATGAATTGCTCGCTAGCAATGAAGATGGACTTTCCCTGAGAGTAGTAGGAGGTGATGAGGACATTTTAGGTACTTTAAAGACTGATCCTTTCTTAAAGATTTTAGATGTTAACGAGGAATTTAGATGTTGGTGGGGGGGGGGACAAATGAGCTTCCACCTTCATGTGGTTGGCCCTGATTAATAGAGAATATTAAACTATTCTGAAAACCATGTGAAGCTCAACATTAACCTATGATTGTATGAAAACTAATTATGTGAATCTCTTAGTTTCAAGTAGTGTAGAAGGACGCCATAGTTCAATATGCAATGCCAATTCATATGCATAAGACATCAGGCGGAGCTGAAAAATATAATAGGTTTGTATTTTTGTTAGAGGTCTTTAATTAGGTATTTTAAGTTATAGACCATAATGAACATTGTTCATGATGGTTTATAATTTTCAAAAATTAATAGACCTATTAAATAAATGTAATCATAATGTGTTTTTATTAGCTTTACCTCCTATCCATGCATTTGAACGTAGTTGCATGTGCATTCTCGATTCAGAGTAGCATAATCTTATTTTGGATGCGATGGAAAAATGATGTCACTTTTGCAAGTTTGGAACCTTTTTTTTGTACTTTAAAGATTGATCCTTTCTTAAATATTTTAGATGTTAATGGGGAATTTAGATGTTGGGGGGGTGGGGCCAAATGAGCTTTCACCTTCACGTGGTTGGCCCTGATTGGTAAAGAATTTTAGACTATTCTTGGAACCAAGTGAATCTCAATATTAACCTATGATTGCATGACATCTAATTGTGTGAATATAATGTGAGCTATGAGAGCATCACAACTATTCAAGATTTGCCACCATTTTTTTTATTAATAAAATACACCATCACAATTGAGATGACCACTTTCGACGACTAGCCATTGGTCACACAACATTATTACCACATGTCTGTTGCTATTGAGACATACATATTTGACAGCTTGTCATGGGTCCCATAGCATTTTTTTCACAAACACGTCGCAATTGCAATGGTGTCTTTGCCAGCTTTCTATTGCAATTGGGATGGTGAAAAATAACTCTTTGCTAGTGACTTGGCACAATTTATGAGAGTTGTGTTCATCATAATTTTAATGGCTGCCCTTGTTGTCGCAAATTGTGATGACAAAAGTTTGATGCCTATCCGATGGGAGCCAATTTCTTGTTCTTTCGGTTGGGCAATGGGTGTCTGTTGCAATTGGGATGACCTGCCATCACAATTTGGGCCCAAATGTAGTAGTACCAACTAGTTTATATCATGATGGATGAGAATATGCCCTCACAGGAGCATCTAATAAAGATTAAGGACATTTTAGGTCAACTAGAGACCATTGGTCCAAAAATGGATGAAGATGATATGGTAGTAATAACTCTAAAAAGTATATCTAAATCCTATGAGAACTTCATCAAAATGCTCAATATTGCTATAATTAATGATGACTTAAAGTTTTTAGAATTATGCACCGTAAATTTGTAGCAAGAAAATTGGAAACAACACTTTAATAGTAGTGCCACATCCTCCTCCTCATAACAAGCCTCTATAGCCAAATCCTTCAACAAGGATAAACAAAAACCTTAATTGGCTCAATAGAAAGGCTCTAGTCAACTTAAGGATAGGTCAAAGTAGAAGAAAGTTTAGTGGAACTATTGCCACAAATTAGGTCATTTGATAAAGGACTATTGGAATCAAATTGTGTAATGTTCCCATTAGGGAACCTAATGAAATTAAGGAAATTTTCCTAAGTGTTCATACATTTTTTTTGATAGGTTCCCTTATTGTATCTTATTCTAAATGTAATCTTTAAACTTAAGAGGTGAATATTAACCATAACATTAATAAACTTAAGAGCATAAGATCACAGAAATAAAAAAGTGTAGAACTTTAATTGACAAATATTATTACTTTATGTTCACAAAGAATCATAATGATTCATCTACTGAAATTACCTTTACAAAAGATAGATAACAAATTTTCTCTTTGAGGATATATACAAACTATCATATCTACCCTTATACAAAGCTTTATTTAAATACATAAATCTATTCCCTTTTACATTATACATATCAAGTTACATTACATCCATCATTCACAAGCATCAAGTACATCATTGATCTTCTTCAATATTATCCAGGCATGTCTCTCGAAAAGACTTTACTGCTAAGCCAAGACCAAGCCTCAAGTTTTTCCACCCAACCATGTGGGCCCTTAGGAACCACACTTGAGCTAGGAGACAACCCATGATCCAAATTGTCTAAGGAAAACCTAAGGTTTAACCCAAAGAAAGCAATGGATAAACATAAAACATAAGGGATCACAAGAGACTTCAAACTACAAGAACAAGAGTGAAGGGTGTATCAACTAGTAGGTGCGTGTACTTATTGTACCTTCCTATGTGTTGGGATCCACCCCCTTCGCTTAAGACTATATTTGCCCACATAACGTCTTTTCCTTGAGTACTCCAATAGGGATAGGCATGACCAAGTAACGTTTGGATCAACCCACTAAGCTTAGGGATTTAAGAATGTGCAATGAGCCCCTACTCCAAGTACTCCAATAAGACTTCAACAATTATCTTATTAAGTGTGAATACCCATGCCCAACCCATAGTTTATATATTATGTTATAACTTGTTTACTTACTCACATTGGAGCTAGCTTGCACAAGGCTCTAGTCTTCTAGCATAGGATTTCATGTTTGCCACCTCTGGACCCCAACACCTATGGTGAGCCACTCACCCAAGGTTTCTACCCTAATCAAAATTTACACTCAAAGCATGATCATACAAGATGTGACCTCACAGAAAATAACATGTATTGGAATAACATGTATAAACCAAAAAACAAACAAAAGGTCCACTTGAAAATATACCCAAATGACAAAGCAACTGTTAAACTATGCATCTATTATCTATATTTGTGCATTAATTGCATTCTATCACACTTTGGTTAAAGTTGCAGATGTATTCAACAAAAATGTGCATCAACATCATAAACCTACACAAATGCTTCATTTTCACTAGACCTAGACATCCATTCTACATAGCCCCACATATGTGGCACTTAACTGCACTTATGTTAAACTTTCACTTTGGTTCAACATAATTTTGCATACATTAAGAGGGCTGCACATTTGTTTAACCAGGCTGACACAAAGGTTTACATGTAGTGGGGTGCATTATCATGCATATAAATTATATATCTGTTCATATGTTCAATATACCTATGCATTTGTTCTAGCAGACTTAGAAAAATATAATGAAGGCTCTGAATTGAATTCTGAGACTTGTTAGGATGGAGGATGGTTTACCAAAACTTCATGGGTTGGGATCCTAGTTTGAAACCCCAACCATTCCTATTCAAGGAATTCAATCCCTAGCATTCTTACAAAACATAGCTTCCACACAATGTCTCCACCACAAACAATCATGATATGTAATCATATACAGTTTCAACCACAATATATAGAGAGTAATCATGTATTCAACAATATTTTATTAATTTGATCTTTCTTGTCCATGAATCATTAAGTTTTCAAAATAAAATTAGGAAACATGACCTACTTGGTTTCCCATGCTAGGATGAAGTGAGGCCTTGAGTGTGTGAGGGGTGCAAGCTTCCAGCTTTTAATCCAGTCTCAGTGTTTACCTTGTTCCTTTCCCTAGCTCCGAGTGTCTCCTTTTGCAGGTTCCTTTAGAGTTTATAAAGATTAAATCTCCAAGATAATTTGACTATAGTTTTTGGCAAAATCTTTCCTATATTTTGGTTGTTGGGCAACTCCTTAGTTATAGGATATTTTAGAGCCGTAGTAATAGTTTTTCTCCTTGAACCTTTGACTATGGTTTGAACCATCCTTTGACTATGGTTTAATAAAATAAATACTTTTTTTTTTTGGGAAAATAATTAGCATTTCCCAAGGTTGCTAGTTATCTAGTTTGTGTGTGGAAAGAGTTTCAAGAATGTTGTGGCTAAGTTGTGAAATTGTTCCTCCAAGGTTTTGGGTTCAAATATTTTTCCATACAAGTCTTATCTCTTTGTACATCCTTTTATAGGTTTAACACCTCATCTTAGAAGAGTTTCTTGAAGAGCCATGTAGAAGCATTGGTAGAGGATGGGTTTGAGGTTCAATTCGTTAAATAGTTTTTTTTATTTGAGTTTATTTTATTTTAGGTATTTCTTTATACAAGATCTCACAATAACACACACATATAATATATGTATATTTATTCCGACATATACATGTGCACCTGTATATAGACATATAACTTTATACATAAGAACTAAGACAACATTCAAATAAAGACCCAAAATAAACATAAAATTATTTTAAACATGAATCCCCCCCCCTGCAAGCTCCCAAAATTAGGGCAACTGACTCATGTATAAGGAAATTCCTAGGCTGAAGGTGCCCATGTGGATCATGGTTCTATCTCTAGATCAATAATTATTATTGAGGCTTTTGTACCTATACCTTTACACACTTGCATCACAACCAAAAGTACAAGCATATCTACAAAATATCATGATAAGCATCATAGAACACTATAAGTATCAAATGAGTTAGCAAGGTTAGAATCCATAAATCTAGTAACACATAAGGTAAATCACACACACACAGACACACAGACACAGACACATAGACACAGACACAGACACACACACACACACACACACACACACACACACACACACACACACACACACACACACACACACACACACACACACACACGTGTGGGTGCGTGCGCGCATGCTCACATGCATATATATAATGTATCTCTAATATCATATGTAAGGTAACATCAAATCTCCTATCTGTAGTGCAAAATATGAATCCAATATAATAAATCAAGTCATTAGGGTGGGCACTACAAATTGCTTACAAACAACAAAAGTAAGGAGTGTCTCAACCTATATCCAATATGACAAAGCAGTAGAGAATAAAGAATTTTCATTTTATGCTTTCATGGAAGACTTCCCTACACATCATGTGAATATTTTTCTTGGTACATCAAATTTGATGCTTCTCCATACTTCACTTATTGGCGTGATTGGTTCATAGATTTCTCATCTTTCACCTATTTAGTCATTTTTGGAGAAGAGTATATTGTTGTTAGTAAGGACAACATGCAAATACAGTTATGTGTTAGAAATGTCATATTCCTCAATGTATACTACATTCTTGGTACATAGTTAAATCTTCTTTTAGTTAGCTAGATTATGTGATATTCTCCTTAGCTTGATGTGGTCTATAATTTATGCAAGTGTTAGATTGTTGATTATGCGATTCAACCGGCTACTGTGGTTATCAACACGAAGGATTATGATCTATATAGACTTGTGGATTCAAGTGATTCTCTTGAGCATTCCCTTGTAGATAAAATCATATTCCATCAATAGAGTTTGACATCAACGACATGGCCACCTAGATATCCACTATATTGCTCAACATTTTTGGAGGATCTAGTTCTTGGCTTACCTAAAATTCAGAATCAATATCACCAACTTTGTGGAGCTTTTCAAGCTAGGAAGAAGCACAAGAAACCATTCAAGGATAGAGACTCATGTTGAGCCTCAAAGATATTATAGTTGGTCCATATTCTTGTATGTGGTCCAATGAATACATCATTTACAAGTACCAAGTATTTCTTTTTTTTGTTGATGATGTAAAATATGGGTGTACTTTATTAGACAAAAACCATATGTGTTTACCACATTTCAAATATTTAAGGACTTGGTAAAAAAAGAATGAGGTTGTCCCATAGTCACTCTTAGGTTAGATAATATGAAGGTGTAATATGAAGGTGTTTTTTTCTAATACTTTTTCCAAATTCTATGATATACACAACATAAAACACCAATTAAATACACCTTACACTCCTCAACTAGAAATTTTTTATTGAATGTTGGAACCACACTTTAACTAAAATGGTTAGGTCTATGATGGAACACAAGAGTTTTCCTAAGAAAAATTGAGAAAAAATAGTCTTCACTATAGTCTATCTCCTTAATTGATCTCTCGACACATCTGTTAAGGAGAAGACTGTTGAAGAATCTTGGATTGCTCACAAACCTAGAAGAAATCAATTGAATGTTTTTTGCTTCTTAACATACATTTGGATTGTAGATGTCAAGATCTCCTAGTTGGATTACAAGAGCCAAAAACTAATGTTCATGGAATACAGTGACAACCATAAGGCTTACTGACTAATTGATGCAAAATTGATCATCTTTTTTTAGTCATGACGTTGTCTTCAATGAAGAACAATCACCTTTTCAAATTTCCTCATATATGAAAAATATTGAAGATCAACCTTTTAAGGTTGTTCATTTGGGTGTCTAACTTCTATTTGGTTCACCTAATGGGAGGGATGATGCAGACTCTAAATTTGATGATGCATTACTTGAATTTCCTATCAATAGTATTCTTAATATTGATCTTGTTGTCGACCCTGCTCCAATTTTCCTACTATATTTGATGTTGGTTCTACTCCTTAAACTAAATGGCGGGCTAAAATAATTAGTAATCTTCATCCTAATGAACTCATTAAGGGTAGACTTCGATAAACAAGAACACACATCAAAGTACAATTAACATTTCTCTTGTGGCCAACATTAATTGTATTTTTGAGCCTCAAACATATGCTAAAGCTAAAGGGATTCTTGAATGTTAGGATGATTATGGAAGGTGAACATCATAATCTTTTGAAGAATAAAAGTTTGATTCATTTTTATCTTTCTTTAAAGGAAGATGCCCATAAAATGTAAATGGGCGTATAAGTCAAGTACAAAGCTAATGGAGCCCTTGACAAGTACAAAACTTGTCTCATTTCTAGGTGGTTTTCATTGAAAGAAGGCATCAACTATGAGGAGACTTTTTCTCCTATGACCAGAATAATTACCATATAGATTGTCCTTACCTTAGCAACTCGGTTTAGTTGGAAAGTCCATTAGATGGATGCTAAGAGAATCTTCTAAAATGATGAGTTGCAAGAAGAATTCTACATGACAAAACTTGGTGGTTTCAAAGTTGTTAGAAATGAACATTAGGTTTGCAGATGATGAAAGCGCTCTATGGCCTAAAACACACTCCTTAGGCTTGGTACATCAAAACTAACAAATACGTTACAAATAATGACTTTCAGACGAGTCTATCTAATTCTAATCTGTATGTTGAAAACATTAGTGGTGATATTCTTGTTGTTGTTGTCTATTTTGATGACCTAATTATTACTAGAACATTGGCACTTTTTATTGATCAAGTGAAACAATGGTCATGTCAATCCTTTGACATAATAGACTTGGGACATATGCACTATAACTTAGGTGTTAGTTTTTAACAAATTCAATGTAGTATCTTCTTATCTTAGTCTAAGTATGCTCATAGTTTGTTGGATAAGTTTTAGATGCAAAACAACATACCTCTATTCACACCTATGGAGAAAGGGTTGAACCTAAAATCCAAATCAAATTCACCTATGGTGAATGAATAAACATTCAAAAATTGGTGGGAAAAATCATCTACCTTATTGCTACTAGGCCAGATCTTAGTTTTGCAATGAGCTATATTTCACGCTTCATGATAGCCCCCAAGACTGATCATTGGATAATGATAAAGCATGTGTTGTATTATGTGAAGGACACTTTTGATTTTGGTCTTCTACAAAATAGAAGTCACATTTGTATACTTATTGGTTTGTCAAACTTAGATTGGGTAAGTTCCATCGATGCCAAAAAATTAACACTTGGGTACATTTTCAATTTTGAATTTGGTTAGTCACATGGCCTAGCCTGAAGCGATATGCAATGACTCTTTCCTTGATAAAATTTGAGTATCTAGGGATAATTTATGCATCTTGTGAGATAGTTTGGCTTCAGAGAATTCTTTAAAAAATACAAATGTCTCAAGAAAACCTTACTCCAGTATATAGTGAGAATCAAGTGGTGCTCAAACTAGACAAGTATTCGGTCTCCTACATGAGAATCAAGAATGTTAATCTTCATTGTCATTTCATTTGGCAATTGGTTGAAGAAAGATCAATTTAATTCTAACATGTTTTGATTATTGACTAGACAATAGACATTCTTGTCAAGTCTCTAAACCAGATGAAAAACTTGAAGCAGTTGATAGATTGATCATTGAAAGAGGACATTAGAATAATATTTTTTATAATATGTTTATTCTATATTATTCAATGATCAATATTATAACTTATGTAAAATATTAAATAGTTTATAATTAAATTGTTACTTTATAAAAACATCATCTTTGTACTCCTATAAATGATCTTTTGTTTATTCATTTAATCCATTAAATTATTTAGGAAAAACATAGACAACAAACTTATTTAACTAAACCAAAACAAAGATCACCCTAAAAAATAAGTATGTTGCCATATTTGGTCACCTTTTTGTTAAAATAACTAGATTAAAGTATCAAATTAACAGAAATAAAAATATCAAATACATAGAAATAACAGATTTATCTGATTCCCCAATTTCTTCACAACACAAGAAAATGAGCTCAGCTTTCTCTTTTTATCAATTTTCAGTGAGCCCAATTTTCATCAACCGTAATAAAGTTATCTTGTGCTAGTGTTCTTTTTATAACTTATTGGAAATGTATAGAGTCAAAAGATATGGGAATGTGAAGAGTTAGAAAATTGAAAATGTATGCTGATTGGACTTCACAACCAGACACTTTTTGAACACGCACAATTGAGATAAATGTAATTACAAAGAAATTAGGGGATTCGTTTTGGCGGATAAATAATTTTTTGTATTTTTTTTGGGATTATACGCTCACACAAAAAGTATCCTACGCTTGCCTTATGAAGCATGACTAATCTCTCCTTTGGTATCTATGTTATCACAACATTAAAAAGGTCCAAGGGAGATCATTTAACATATCTGGTAAGAACTCAAACGTGAGCTCAAGAAAAAGCCCTACTCACCATTTGATACCAAGAATTAATAAGTTTGTTTAAAACATTTTCATTATAAATTAGGTTAAATCAACTTTCTTGGTAGTTGTTGCATTGGTTCATCTTTCCCGTTGACGTTACAACGAAGAGCATAGTTGTCCTTAGATTACATTAATGGTGAGTCCACCTAGACATATTTAAACACATGAGGAGAATAGTGCATCCACCTAGACACATGAGGAGAATAGTTGTCCTTAGATATATTCAAACCTATAGGAGGCATTTTTGAAGGCCAAGAGGGAAAAACATGAACAATGTCGTAGCTTAAAGCTAGGCCATCACATCTTCCTAGACACTTACCATAGGTACAAAAACATTCCAAAATTTCAAGATCAAAATACAAGTCTTATAAATATGTATAAATGTGTATATATACACTACTTGAGAAAACTCAGGGTTTTGGCTTCAATATCTATTTCAAAGTAGAATATAGGGTTTAATTTGAATACATATTTGGTAGTTGATAAAAGTCTCCGTAAGCTCATTATTTTGGATTGACATCATTACTCATCTTAAGGGAGGATGAAGTTTTCTTTACATATTACATTGAGTAATCTAAGTTCATAGTTGAGAACTAATACAGGGGATAATATTAAAATACTTATTATTTAATAAATTGTAGGTGTTAGGATTCAATCATTCAACTTTCATTAGACCTCTATGACTTTAGAATGTGTAAAAGAGAACATTAAACACTAGAGGGGTTTGGCTAATTTACTTTTGTAGGATTTCTCACTTCTAGAGAAATAGAAGGATGATGGTCAGCGAGAAAATATGAACTAAAAGTTTTGCAAAGCAATTAAGCATCTTTCAGGATGGCTTAGTATGCCATGTTGTGAGTTGTGTATGCGATAAGCATACAATAGTTTTAGCTTTATGCATCTTGGATATTCTAAAGAAAATGGTTGTACAATTTGATCAGAAGGTCAAGTGTAGGGATTTCATCAGAATACCATCATATTCTGATTATAAGGACCAATCTAATATGAGCTCCATAACCTACTCAAGAATATAAAGGGCAATAATATTGTAGGAGTGCTTTACCACCCTATCATGAAACCATTAAGCTAATTTGGTGACAAGGAAGCCTAAACAAGAAAAAACTAAGGAAACTAATGGAATTATGCACATTATGTAAGATATATCTTCTCTCTAATATAATGAAACTCATTCTGAATTGAATAGTATCTTAAGAAATCCATCATATCTAGAGCTCATCTCATAAGACATAGTTACACAAGGTGCATATAATAGCAACAAAAGAAACATTCTTTCAATTCCCAAGAAGAATATCAAGAATTATTTTCTATTTCAACACATGAAAACACTCATGAATCAAAGAAGAAGTGCATTCATCCTAACTGCATTTTGAAATAGATAAACATGTAAACATGACATACAACACTATCTCTTTAACACATTACTAACAGACTTTATTGCTAAAATTACTAATCTACTAGTTGAAAATAAAAAAATATGTTCATAACTAACCTTTATCCTTAGAAACTAATTCATCACAAATCAAAAAGAAAACTCCATATTTTTTTCTTAGCATGAAGAACTCGAACATTATTGCACTCACGCATGGATACATCAACATAAAAATCAATCATAGTGGCAACCGATAGAAGCGTATGCTATGATCTATGAAAAGGGGAGATATTTCCTTATTTATTCAATGAAGCAAAATCAATCCTAGACATCCATATCATTGTTGCTAGCATAAACACCATTTAACATTCTCATACAATTGATATTGACGACACATAATAAGACAAAAATTAATAAGATCAATAAACCCACACTCAATGTTAATAATTTATGTTGCTAAAACAAAATAAGTCATAGTTACATAGGAGAGATAGAATGTAGTTACCCAGTAGAAGACATGTGAACCTAGAGAAAAGATGAATAGACACATCATGACTTGGATAATCATAGGCCAACTAATTTTTAGTGCTACAAATTTTATACACAAATTTAATTGAAGAAATTATATTGCATACCTATCATGATTATGAGTTATAAAAAAAAGGTACACGATGTAGATGTTTTACAAATTCAAAACACGTGACAATTTTCTTAAGGATGCTCACAATAGTGCCCATATGGCCTTTCTACATTGCCCTCACTATTACCATTTTCCCTCTCAGTTTCCCATCCATAAAACGATGCTTAACACCCCCGCACCCCCCAGTCTAGCATTTTTCCTTCCTCCTATATGGTTGCAAAGCTTCCTTGTAAGATAAAACACCTAGTCTTGTGTGCTCCATGCCTACCACATTGGGCATCTTCTTGTAGACAAAAAAGAGGGATAAAACCCAACATTGGCACTGTCTTTTACCATTTATTTTCTATGGAGTGAATGAATCAACCCCCCCACCCCCCACACACACAAGTATCAAACTATCTTTAGGGTAAGTGCACCAAGTTGTGGTGCCAAAAGGGGGCTATAAGTAGCCACTTTTTTTCTAAAATCAACAATTTCTAAACTTTGACAAGAATTTGAAGATAGTTACCCTCAAAATTTTAAGATATGACAAAAACAAAAGTAGTAGTCCTTTGAATCTAGTTTCTAAACTACTAATTTTTTTTCAAAATGGTTCAGTTTTAGGTCCTCAAAAAAGGGGGCCACAAAAAGTGGTATTGTTTATTCAGAAAAAACATAACACAGTGCAAAGTGTGGCCCCCCTAAAATTTTAAGATTTTTTTGAAATTCTTTAATCGCTCTGGTCAAAATTTACCTAACACTATTTAGTTTATCCCAAAATTTTCAAGTAATTTTATAATGTGTATTTTTTAAAATGAATTTCTTAATTGGACACATCCCACAAACATGAAATATCTATGTGCTCCTCCTAGAAATGATTGAAAACTAATCTAAAATCAAAACTTCTTTTTTTCAATGTGTGTAGAATGGAGTCTAGTTTCTAAAAAACTAAGTTGTTGCAAAATTTGATAAACAAGCTAAAATCTACACCCCAATTAGTACACGTTGGTTTTTGATAGAAAATGGACATACATTCAAAATAAATTATAGTTGAAAGGCTTGAAATAGTTCAAATAAAAAATAAATTATATTGTTATATAGTTAAAAAAGAGATCTACAATGTCATGTAACCTAATTTTATCGATGCTCAACCATGAGAAAACTTGAAGGAGAGCAACAAGAAAAATTAATAATTTTTTGTATGTTTGCAGCAAAACACATCTTAGACTAGTTTAGAGACTCCAAACCTTTGGGTTGAATCTCTAAGGAAAAACCAAGTCTTAGGCTTGGTAGAATCCAAAGCTTTAAATAGTGCATGCACACTATAGCGTGTGTGCGCTATTTAAAGCATTTTTACATTTAGGCTTGCATAGCGCGTATGCACTTTAGTGCACACACACTCTTAAAGCTTGAATTTTAATAGAGAGGGAAGGAGAGAAGGAGAGAGGGTAGAGAATGAGAGATATTAGAGGATGGGGAGAGAGTAGGAGGTTGGATAGGGAGAGAGGGAGGGAGAAATAGAGAGAGAGTAGGGGACCGAAGAAGGTGGGATAAGGAGAGAGAGAGAGAGAGAGAGAGAGAGAGAGAGAGAGAGAGAGAGTAGGGGATGAGAGAGAGAGAATAGAGGGTGAGAGAGAGTAGGGGATGGGAGGGATGGGAGAGAGAGAGTATGGGGTGGAAGGAGAGAGAGAGAGTAGGGGATGGGAGAGAGAGAGTGAGAGAGAGAGAGTAGGGGGTGGCAAAGAGAGAGAGTAGGGGATGGGAGAGAGTGAGAGAAAGTAGGGGGTGGGAGAAAGAGAGAGAGAGAGTAGGCGGTGGGAGAGAGAGTGGGAGAGGGAGAGAGAGAGGGGGGGTGATAGGAGTGAGAGAGAGAAATAGTAGGGGATAGGAGAAGAGAGAGAGAGTAGGGGATGAGAGAGAGAGAGAGTAGGGGGTGGGAGGGGGGAGAGAGAGATAGAGAGAGAGAGGGATGGGAGTGTGCATGAGAGAGTAGGGGATGGGAGAGAGTGAGAGAGAGTAGGGGGTGAAAGAAAGAGAGAGAGGGGGGATGGGACTATGTGTGTGTGTGTGTGTGTGTGTGTGAGAGAGAGAGAGAGAGAGAGAGAGAGAGTAGGGGATGTGTGTGTGTGTGTGTGTGTGTGAGTAGGGGATGGGAGAGAGAGTGTGTATGAGTGAGAGAGAGAGTAGGGGGTGGGGGAGAGAGAGAGAGGGGGGATGGGAGTGGTGTGTGTGAGAGAGTAAGGGATGAGAGAGTGAGAGTGAGAGAGAGTAGGGGGTGGGAAAGAGAGAGAGAGAGAGTAGGGGATGGGAGAGGGAGAGAGCGAGAGAGAGAGTAGGGGGTGGGAGAAAGAGAGAGAGAGAGAGAGTAGGGGATGAGAGAGAGAGAGAGAGAGAGAGAGAGAGAGAGAGAGATGGGAGAGGAGAAAAAGAGAGTGAGAGAGTAGGGAGAGAGAGAGAGTGTGTGAGTGAGAGAGAGAGAGAGTAGGGGGTGGGAGAGGGAGAGTGAGAGAGAGTAGGGGATGAGAGAGAGAGAGAGGGAGGGAGAGTAGGGGATGGGAGAGAGAGAGTGACAGAGAGAGTAGGGGTGGGAGAGAGAGAGAGAGAGAGAGAGAGAGAGAGAGAGAGAGAGAGGGATGAGTGTGTGTGTGTGCGATAGAGAGTAGGAGATGGGAGAGGAGAGAGGGAGTAGGGGATGGGAGAGGGGAGAGAGAGAGTAGGGGATGGGAGAGAGAGAATAGGGGGTGGGAGAGAAAGAGTAGGAGATGGGGGAGAGAGAGAGAGAGAGAGAGAGAGAGAGAGAGAGAGAGAGTTGGGGGGATGGGAGTGTGTGTGAGAGAGAGAGAGAGAGAGTAGGGGATGGGAGAAGAGAGAGGGAGAGAGAGTAGGGAGAGAGTGGAATGAGAGTGTGTGTGAGAGAGAGAGTAGGGGATGGGAGTGTGTGTGTGAGAGAGTAGGGGATGGGAGAGAGAGTAGGGGGTGGGGGAGAGAGAGTGAGAGAGAGAGAGACAGTAGGGGGTGGGAGAGAGAGAGTAGGGGATGAAAGAGAGTGTGAGAGAGGGAGTGGGAGAGGGAGGGATGAAGGGAGGGAGAGAGAGAGTGGAGGGATGGGAGTATATGAGAGAGAGAGTAGGGGATGGAAGCAGAGAGAGAGAGATGGGAGTATGTGGGAGAGAGAGCAAGGGATGGGGAAGAGAGAGAGAGAGAGAGAGAGAGAGAGAGAGATGGGAGTATGTGGGAGAGAGAGCAAGGGATGGGGAAGAGAGAGAGAGAGAGAGAGAGAGAGTAGGAGAGTAGGGTATGGGAGAGGGTGGGATAGGGAGAGATAGATTTTTCACATAGTGCGTACACACTATATGAAAACACCAAAAAATGGTCATAACGAAAGTTTGGGTCCCTACTGATCCATATTCTATTTTTGGTTCACTATGTATTCTATTGTTCCAACAGAAAACACAGGTTTCATGCTGTTGGAAGTTAGCAAACACCATATTCAATCATTGGATACACTATTTGAAGGCTTTTTTAATATTCTTTCTATAGAAAAGGTTAGTGTAGTCCTTTTTAAATATTCTTTGTTACTATATAGAGACAAATTTGATTATAATTTGACAAGTTGTTTAATATATAGTGAATTCATTGAAATTTGTATGTTTGAATGAATTGTTATTTGGAAAAAGTTAGAAATTTGACAAGTTGTTTAATATATATTGGGTATTGATTGAAATAATTGTAATTTGTATATGTATTTGAATGATTTGTAATTTACAAATTGTAAGTAATTCAAATGTTTAAATAATTTGATATATAGAAACCATCATCATGCCAAGGAAGAAACCAAAACTCAAACAATGGAAGAGAGGGAAAGAGATTTGGCAATTAAAAGAGATAAAATGAAACTACTACGTGAACAAAGAAAATTGAAAAACAATAATGAAGAATTGTCTTTCCAAGAGGAACAAGAACCATCGATACAAAGAAACAAAGAGGAAGAATTGGAAAGATAAAAAGAACAAATGAGATTGTTATGCTCAAAAAGACAATTGAATTGTGAAGCTACACCATCTTCCAATGTTGGAGTCATATCATCATCTCATGTTGAAGAGATGTTAATTTTTACATTCAATGATGTACACACTCCATCATGTCATGTTTAAGGCATAACATCAACATATCAAGTAGGTGATATTCCATCTTTTTCATCTTATTGCCAAGGTACATCATCTTCGGTTCAAGGTACACAAAACACTCAACCTTATGTTGATGCTCAAAATATTGAGGGAATGAAAGAGGTTATAACACCTTCTATAATTCTTTTTAGAAGACCAAAATATTTGATTGATATTGATACTAACATTTTGACATCAATGCCTAAAAAGATTAGCAAGTGTACTTGTCAACAAAAAGTTAATCGTATGTGGAGATTATTCTTTGAAGAATTAAATATTATAGGTCAATGCCAATTATTTGTTAAAATGAAGAGAAATTTGAAATTTGGGTCTATCATGAAGTTTCTTGGGCTAAGAACGATGGATGATTCAAATGAAAAAAGTATTATAAAGAATCTAATGAGTGATTATGACAAAGTGGGTTCTAAATCACACACCAAAGATAGTAATATCACAAGACGAATAATTCTATTGACAATAGTAAGTACCCAAATGAAGAAAGATTGACTCATTAGAAAGACAAGAAAAATATTGAAAATTGATAGAGGTACTCTAAGGAGAACCATGCTAAGACATGAGAGATTAGAAGATCTGACAAAAAATGAGTTATAGACATTTAGCAGTAGACTACTGCAAAAGGATAAAGAAATTAGTGAAGCTTTGAAATCATTGATTGAATATTTTTGGACAAATAACACACGTGTTTCCTCTAATCAAAGAGATGTTGTAAGGAGGATTGGTAGCCAAAATATGAACCACATGTGAAACATTTTTTGGACTCAATTCAGACACAATTTTTGGCAAAAATTATTGGTATGTATCCTCAAATTCGAACAAGTCAACGATTTTTTGAGATGGGTAAACCTTTTTATGTGAAGATAAATCACACATGCACAACTTGTTGTAGGATACATATTGAATTTTCTAACCATTTTGATGTTTTAAGACATATATGTGTGTTTCTATATTCTAAGCTTGTTTTGCAGGATTGCAACATGAATGAGCCACCTAGATCTTCAAGGGAATTCATATCCAACATTTTATATGAAATAGAGAATGACCAACAATTTTACAAGACATCATGTTTGGATAGTACATGCTTATTTTGTGGTTCTTTGCAACTTTTATCAACTTGTGAACATATGGATAGTACACATGCAATTGGAAATGAAATAGTAGATTACAAAAAATATAAAATAGTAACATATGATCTAAAAGATGGGAAATAGGGTAAAATATGTGATTTATTCATTGAGAAGATTCCAATACATATGAGTTCATTAAGATTTTTTGTGAAAAGATTATTTACTTGTATGCAAGGCATACACATAGAGCTCGATGACTGGATTTGCAATTTAAGTTGTGCAAGGATACATTTCCACTGGATACCATTATTTTTTTGTAGACTTTGCAGAAAACTACACACTACAATCACAAAATGAGGTGCAAACAAAGTATTATACTTCTCAACAGGTTTCCATATTTGTTCACATAACATTCATGCATTCACCTATAAGTACAAAGGATGATAGAAAGATTTTAAGGGAGTACCATTTTTACATCAATGATGATTGATTACATTCTATAGAGTTTGTACGTGGTTTTTTTCAACTATATTATGGAGATTTCGTTGACGGGGGAATACCATATCATCAACACATTATTTTTTCAGACAACTGTGCATCTCAATTCAAGAATGCATGGATGTCCTATTGGTTGAGCAGGATGAATAGGTTGTCTAAAATTCAATATATGTGAAATTTTATAGAGGTTGGTCATGGAAAGGGAGAGCACGATGGTTATGCATCAAAAGAGCCTTAACTCGTGAAGAACTAAAGTACAAAGATGGAACAATATTGACAAGTGCAAAATCTATTGTCCAGTGGTGTAACACTACAATGGGTCTAGGTAAGGAAGGTGAGTCTACAGTTCGGAGATATTTTTGGTTGATAGATAATACTAACATTGCACCATATGAGAATTGTTGCACACAAATAGGATCAAGTGAGTTGCACTCTTTTAGAAGCTCTAATGCAGGTTCATGGAGTATCCACACACGAAAAATGACATGCTATTATCCATCACGTGTAGAGGAAAATTGGGATGAGTGTGAGTCGACTGAATGGGTGGACAAATGGGATATATGGGTTTTGGACCCAATTGAAACCCCATCCCTCACAAACACTAGAAATGGTAGAACATCAAAAGAGCCTTAGCTCGTGAAAAGCTAAAGTACAAAGATGGAGCAATATTGATAAATGCAAAATCTATTGTCTAGTGGTGTAACACTACAATGGGTCCAGGTAAGGAAGGTGAGTCTACAGTTCATAGATATTTTTGGTTGATAGATAATACTGACATTACACCATATGAGGATTGTTGCACACTAATAGGATCAAATTAGTTGCACTCTTTTAGAAGCTCTAATGTAGGTTCATGGAGTATCCACACACAAAAAATTACATTTTTATTATCCATTGTGTGGAAAGGAAAATTGGGATGAGTGTGAGTTGACTGAACGAATGGACAAATGGGATATACGGGTTTTGGACCCAATTGACACCTATCATCCCTCACAAGCACTAGAAATGGTAGAGATGGATTTATCCATTCACTTTGACCACTTGTCTGATTTAGTGCAACCTGGTAATATATATATATATATATATATATATATATATATATATATATATATATATATATATATATATATATATATATATATATATATATATATATTTCTAATTTCAATTTCTAACTTTATAACTTTTACCTAAGTATTTTTTGAATTAATGACCGCATTTTGTACATTTATCACTACAAGCCATGTTTTTGTTGTTATTGCACTTGAAGACAATGAAGAAGGGACATATTATTATTTGTGTCATTGTGTCTAGGCCAAACAAAAATTGGATCACTCGGTTATAGATGGTGAAGGTTTAGAGTACCATATCAGTACAGTGATTGTAACTGACACATGGCTTAGACAATATTCTATGAAGAGCCCTAACTTGTGGTTATTCGAGGATTGGCAAACAGAGAGGAAGATTCTTCATTATTCAAACCTTGTTGTCAAATCAAATTTCCACTTGATAAAATATGGTGGAAAACCACATAATAAGACTCTTTGAAAGGTTCACAAGTCGGAGCACAAGGCAATACTTGAAACATTAAAATGTAGAGCATATCCAGTTGGTTCATTAGAGAGAGAGAGAGAGAGAGAGAGAGAGAGAGAGAGAGAGAGAGAGAGAGAGAGTAGGGGATGCATAGAAGAGACACTACTTTTCATGAGATGCCGAAGAGACACAACCCTCCAATAGGTAATAAATAGTCATTTTGAGAATCTGAAACAAGTGCATCCAATAAAGAAAAGGAACATCATTGAAGGATATATATGCATATATGAACATTAACAAATAGAAACTAGAAAGGAATACCAATATTGAGTATTGTATACAACAAAGATTTTTCCAAACCAAAGACAATAAGTCATTCATAATAGTCAGCCAATTAAGAACTAGATATATATATGAACCAGATTATCCTTTACAATAGAAAATGTTTACAAAAAATGGCATGTACTTGTATGAGGACATTATATATTATAGAAATCCCACACCGAAGCAGCTGGCTAGCCACTCAAAAAATAGTAATTGAATGCAAGTGAGATCATAAAGATACCTGAATAAACTAGTATCCCCTTTACTCAAGCAACATCTTGGTCATCTACTTGACTGGGACATGTTTGGGAATTGGCAATCTCCATTTAAACTCAAGTCTCCATATAAAAGTGGCAATGAGCTTTTTGTTATTCTGTTAAGATCATTAACATATTTTGATGAGAACTTTGAGGGATCATGCCCAACTTGAGTATCCTGGCTTCCCAAGTCTTGTAAATGCAAGACCATTAATGAATAGGCATTTCTAATTGAAACATCTATGGTGCTAGAATGAAGTGTGTGACAAGATTCTTTCCCTACTAATGAGCTAGTTTGAGGCTTTACTTCACATTTCTCTGTTGATAATTCTATAGCACTTGTTACTTCTCTATCTAAAAAATTCGTGTCTATGTACATATGCACTCTTTCCCACTAGTTGTAGGTTTTTTCTCTTCATCCTAAGTAATTGGCATACCTTGGATGGCACCAAGATAAGCATTTTCTTTTGAAAGGTCCCTTTCTCTCAGATTAATCTCTCTATTAAGCAGGTTTTCTATATCTTCCTCTGTATATTTAATAGATGTAGCTGCAATTCCTCTGTATATTAAGCTTTCCTCCATAAGAATGAGAAGGCATGGGGAGTCAGGCCAACTGTTACTCACTATATTGAAAAAGTAGTTTTTGGCCATGCCACTAATGGGAATCATTTCAATCTTATTTTTAGAATCGGTACCTCATTTGACTTGAAAGAGTAATATATATTATTTTCAATGTCTTTGAAATATCTGTAGCCGGTAGCTAATTGCTTATTCATCGCCTTTGAATATTCATAGGAAAATAAGGTATTTGGTTACCTAATAGGTCCTAAGAATCTTAACGAGGGTCCTAGAATAGCCCTAGATGGACTCATTTGACCTAAATGTGTAAAGAGCAAAAATTGCTTTAAAGTTGCAATGTTGCTCAAAAAGTTGCAAATGAAAGTTTGGGAAGTTTTAACTATCCATGCTCAGGTATATGAGCATGGGAAACATATTTTCAAAGTTTAGAAGTTTTCCAGTCAGATTTGCATTTTTGGAGATCCAATTCCATTTGGATTTTGTGACCCCATCTTAGGTGATGCTAAAACTTGTAGTGTTGGCCAATACAAAGTTGCCAACTGATGAATTTCTCTCACAGTTAGTTGTGGGATCAAACTATCTATTCTGTTAGCTCTAGGTGGTTGGGTAAATCCTAGTTCCAAACTCCTCCTATCTCATTGAGCACTCAAACATTCTTAGGCACGCCGAATCAAATCGACCCTAAGAGTCACTAAATGCCATAGGGTAGTGATCTTTGATGGGGCATATCTTAGAGCTTGTGCAAGGTATGGATGCAAATTTGGGTGCTATAGGACCATGTTGTGGATACCTAAAATAACCTCTCTCACTTTTTGGAGATCCGATTCCATTTTGATTTTGCGAACCCATCTCGAGTGATGTTGAAACTTGTAGTGTTGGCTAGTACAAAGTTTCCAACTGCAGAATCTCTCTCACCATTTGTTGTGGGATTGAACTATCTATTTCATTTGCTCTAGGTGGCCAGATAGACCCTATCCCCAAGCTTTTCCTATCCTGTTGAGTGCTCAAACATTCTCGAGCATGCCAAGCTGAATTGACCCTAAGAGCCACTAATGCCATAAGGTAACAATCTTTGACGGGGCATATCGCATAGCTCGTGTGAGGTATGAATGTCATTCTAGGTGCTACAAGATCATGTTTTTGAAACCTACAATAACCTCTCTCTCTTTTGGAGATTGGATTCTATTTTGATTTTGTGATCCTATCTCGGGTGATGCTAAAACTAGTGGTGTAGGGCACCTAGGTGGCAACTAGATATGTCATCTCATGTAATGATGGAGACTTATGATAGAAGGTAAAGGGGTGATCATAAACCTCATTTTAAACATGTTAATTTTTTATGGTAATAAGGTACAATCCTTGTTTGTAAGGTCAATGAACTTGAGGTCACCTATAAACCCAAGTTGCCTTAGTCCTAAGGATTTTTTCTTTTTTGTTGTTTTGTTAATAAATTGGCTCAATAAGTTTTTTGAGAGTCATTACACCTTATATAGGTCCTATGTGTTACCAAAAACTACTTGGTTAAGTTCTAGGAAGAGTTAGTGCAAAAATTGTACTTCGCAATAAAATTTGCTGACAACTTTTTGGCAATTTTAGCAATTTTTGGAAAACATTGAAATTAACCTTGTCACCGATCAAACCAACTGATAATCAATTGGAATGGATGTCAAATGATGAAAATACCCTCTATGAAGTTAGAAGAGGCATAAGGTGTTGGTGATTATTAAGTTCTTAAGGAATCACTGCTCATGTTAAACTTGTAGATAGGATCATTGAGTTATTGTCAAATATCATTACTTCCTATTTAGAACAAAAAACTCATATATTTTTAGAATGAAACACCACTTTAGCTGCATGTTATCACTGAATGGAGTTAGTGGAAGATGTTAAGAATCTTCTTGGTTTTCTTAATAGCCATTTCATGGGTTTGAAACATAATCACTTCCCTTTGTGAAGAGTTGGACAAAAATCAGAAAATTGCTTGTTGTTGCAAAGAAATTACAGTCATAAGATGTTGGAAGATTGTTTTCACTCATAGGATTTTGAAGAATCTCTTGGAAGGATGGAATAGATGATAGAATGAAGTTTGTGAGATAGTTGTTAGGTGTTCCTTGAAGTGTCTAAGGTGTTAGTTTGAAGCAAGAAGTTGATTATGATCCATTTCTTGAATTTTCTAATTTTTCCCTTTTTGCTTCCCAAGTCTTGAATAGGGAAAGTGATCAAGCAGTTTTGTGAAGTTGGGTAGAAGTTTGCTCAATGTTGTAACCAACTTGGAAAGAGTCTTTGAAGACATTTAGTAAGGTGGGAAAGGTAGTTTTCCTTAAAATTATTCTTATTGGGAATCCACTAGCTTCTGGTGTGAGCACTCTGCATCATTTTGGATGCAAATTACATTAAAATAAAATACATGAAATGTACTTAAAATGTAAACAAGAAAAACAAGACTTATATTATGATAACCAATAATGTCATACATGAACAAACATATAATATATTATGATAACCAATAATATATTTAAAAAAAAAAAGAAAAAAAAAAGGGGGGGGGGGGGGTAAACGCTTTGGCCTGGAGCTATGAACCAGTGAGGCCACAAACGAGGGACCTCATCCCTGTGAGATTTGAACCTTGATGGCAAGGATAACAACTCAACAACTTAACCATCACAACATGCCACTATTGGCTTGACAACCAATAATGTTATACATGAACAAACATATAATATATTATGATAACCAATAATGTCATACATGAACAAACATATAATATATCATGATAACCAATAATATCATACATGAACAAACATATAATATATTATGATAACCAATAATGTCATACATGAACAAACATATCATATATTAACCAATAATGTCATAATTCTAATTTAGTGTCATGCATCAAATATATGCCATTCATCAAATATACAATGTCATACATACATCAAATGTATGTTGAATATGTCCACTAACATAAAATCCAAAATATATGTCCACTAATGCCTATGCATGTGTGTCTATCCATATATCTTCTTCTTCCCACAAGGGGAAGCAAACAAATCCTTAGAGGTCTTCAATCGTTGTGTGGAGAGAGATGATGGGGATGATGGGGTCTTCCTCACATGCTCGCTCATCCTCTTGTTTAAGCTCTTCTCTAACTGGAGCTAATACAAACAAAGTAGATATGAATCAATAATTATTATACATTGAAATAAAATATATGTACACACAAAATTAATTATTTTCTTACCACCATCAAATAGTCACTTTGTACGTCCACCTCAAAGTCTCACAGACTATCAGGTGTAATAAGGCCCTACAACAATTCAATCAATATAGGGTATGTGCAGAATCATGGTCAACCAAACTATGGCCTTAAGTGGCAGTGAAAAACCAGCAAATCAAGGTTATGTCAACACATAATTTTAAATTGGTTATGGACTTTATATCAAAAAGTTGTAAGAAAATAATCTGTAGAAAATTGAATGTAGTTTCTAAACTACTAGGCCTTATCAGGAGAAAAAAATAATTGATTGGTCAAAAGTTTGAATTTTAATGCAGTACTATGAAAATTTCAGGGCAAAAATAAAAAGTAGGTGTATGTCTGACCACCTTAATCAAAATCAAATGATAATATTTTTTTAATATAATTATAGATATGAAAAGTAGACTCATGCCCGGATGTGACACATATATTTTGATATTTTTATTCCAAATAAATAATTAAATATGAATTTTTTACCAAATTTTTTTCAAAAAAAAAAGTTCCGTGTCTGACCACCTTAACTAATAGGAAATTTTACCAAATTTTATTTTATTTTTCTTATACTAGGCGAAACATAGAATGTGACACAACTTTTAGATTTAAAAAATGTTATACCGTTTGAAAGTTATAGCTATTTTTCAATCAGTATGTCAATCAACACTTTACAATAATCTTCATTGATAATTAACTAATAAATACTTATCAAACTTAGAATTTGATAGAAATTATATTGATGGAATCTCGAGAGCGATATTAAAGAACCTTTTTTGTTTCATTCAATTTTGATCAAAATAACATTGTCAAACGACTACCTGAAGTCTGAGTATCACTAAAACCCTCTTCAAACACGTGTTTTGGGTTGACCGAGAAGGGTTGGTATATACCAAGCCTAATCAGATATCTGATTTCAAATCAAATATCCGATATGGCTCGATGAATTTTGTGAGAAATTTGAAATGCCAACCCATTTTGGAGGGAAAGCCAGATTTAAGAGTTATAGCTTATGATTTATAAATTATTTTAGTTATATTACAATGTAAAGATGTACACACACACACACACACACACACTAATGTAATGTAAAGATATAAGATATAATCTATTAATATATAATAATATATTACGTTATTCTTATTATAATCTATAAATATAATTTATATTATTATTATTTTTACTAAATATAATAACATAATATATATATAATATGTATTATATATTATTATATTAATATGTATGTTATTAATATATATATATATATATATATATAATAACGTAATATTTTCATTTAATATAATATATGTATAATAATGTATTATTTTTATTAAATATAATAACGTAATATATATATGTTATTAATATATATTATTATATTAATATGAATGTTATTAATACCTAGGGACATATGTCATCATGTAATGGTCGAAGGGGTTCATAGGTCAACCTATGAACCCCTTCGACCCATATGAACGATTCTAATATGTCCCTAGGGGTCCTAGGAACCCTAGGGACATATGTCGTCATGTAATAGGTCAAAGGGGGTCATAAGTCAACCTATGACCCCTGTTGACTCATATATATTAATAATATACATATATCTTAATAACATACATATTAATATAATAATATATATATTAATAACATATAAATATTACATTATTATATATATTAATAACATACATATTAATATAATAATATATAATACATATTATATTTAATAAAAATATTACATTATTATATATATATTAATAACATACATATTAATATGTATAATAAGAGTGATTCTCATATGTCTGTAGGGGTCCTAAGGACATATGTCATCATGTAATGGGTCAGAGGGGGTGATAGGTCAACCTATGACCCCCTTTGACCCATATGAACAATTTTAATATGTCCCTAAGGGTCCTAAGACCCCTAGGGACATATGTTGTCATTTAATGGGTTGTGGGGGGTCATAGATCACCCTATGACCCCCTTTGACCCATATTAACAATTCTAATATGTCCCTAGGGGTCCTAGGACCCCTAGGAACATATGTCGTCATGTAATGTGTCAAAGGGGGTCATAAATCAACCTATGACTCGAAGGTGCTTTAAGTGCATTTTGAGGTCAATCTTTCAAGGGTCATAACTCGAAGCTCGTGAGGGCTATCAATGAACTATCAAATGCTACAAGATGGTGATACTGAGGCCTAAAATAACCTATTTTATTTTTGAGAGATCACATTCTATTTGGATTCAGCACAACGATCTCGCTCAATGCCAAAACTCGCAGTGTGCCTCAGTTCATAGGTGCACCACAACGTAACTTTGAAACCGCTAATCTTGGCATCAAATCATCAATGCCATTAGCTCTGGATGGGCGGGTGAACCCTAGTCACACCCTTGTTCTAGCTACGAAGACCATCCATCATTTGCGGCCACCCCGTACCGAGGAGTCTCCAAGGTGCTCTAAGTGCATTTCGAGGTCGATCTTTCGAGGGTCATAACTCAAAGGTCATGAGGGCTATCGATGAATTGTCAAATGCTACAAGACAGTGATACTGAGGCCTAAAATAACCTATCTCATTTTTGAGATATCACATTCCTTTTGGATTCTGCACATCGATCTCACTCAATGCCAAAACTTGTAGTGTGCCTCAGTTCATAGGTGCACCACAACGTAACTTTGAAACCGTTGATCTTGGCATTGAATTGTTAGTGCCATTAGCTCCGAATGGGTGGGTGAACCCTAGTCACACCCTTGTTCCAGCCACGGAGACCATCCATCATTTGCGACCACCCCGTACCGAGGAGTCTCCAAGGTGCTCTAAGTGCATTTCGAGGTCGATCTTTCGATGGTCATAACTCAGACCTCGTGAGGGCTATCGATGAACTGTTGAATGCTATAGGACGATGATGCTAAGACCTAAAATAATCTATCTCGTTTTTGAGAGATCACATTCCATTTGGATTCGGCACAACGATCTTGCTCGATGCCAAAACTCGCAGTGTGCCTTAGTTCATAGGTGCACCACAACGTAACTTTGAAACTGCTGATCTTGGCATCGAATTGTCAGTGCCATTAGCTCTGGGTGGGTAGGTGAACCTTAGTGACACCCTTTTTTTGGCCACAGAGACCATCCATCATCCGCGGCCACCCCATACTGAGGAGTCTCCAAGGTGCTCTAAGTGCATTTTGAGGTCAATATTTTGAGGGTCATAACTCAGAGCTCGTGAGGGCTATCAATAAACCGTTGAATGCTATAGGACGGTGATGCCGAGGCTTAAAATAACTGAGAGCTTATGAGGGCTATCGATGAACTATCCAATCAAGTCTCTTAAGTTGGGATATTTTGAAGTTATGTTGAAATTGAAAAGTTGTAGTATGAGGATAGTAACAAAGTGAAGTGCTAGTTATCAAAGATTATGAATCTATGAATGACTTGGTGGTTGGGGAGAGAATCCATGGTTGAGGAGTGGAGTCCTTAACTGTGTTGAGATTAGATTTGAAGCCAAGAGTTACTTTCAAGGTTGAAGGTGGATTTTAAAATCAGATTTGGGGTTATTTGAACCTTGTGTAGGAGATTAACAAGTGTGTTTATGTCATGATAGCTCTTCAAATTATACATTGCATCCAAATTTGATAATAAAGGTTGTTAAAATGTTATTAAAAAATTATTGCATTTGAATCGAATATAACAAACATAATCAAAATTAATGATATTCCATAAACATGAACAATACAAATGATCCACGATAAATTGAACAATACTAGATACTAAGTTAATATGTATATCATTGTGCACATAAATGACAAAAATATATATCAAAATACATGTATCCATAGACAAAATTTTACACAAATATATATCAAAGATCATGTATCCATAGACAAAGTACTCAAATATATACAAAAATACATAGACGCATATACAAAATGTGGCTGATCATGCCATCAGAATGTGTATAATATCAATGTTTCTGTATGCAATGTGGCATATGCCATCTCAAAATGTCTCATGATGCATCCTATGACAACTATACTATCCTAGGGTGCTGGTGGATGATCAAAATGCAGCCTCTTCGTTGCACTAGGTGGATTAGATGCCTCCTACATAAACAAAAAAGGAAAACCCAAAGTTAGACTACTAAATTTATATGATTCTACATATCTAACATTGAATTACTCAAATGCATAATGATCTTTTTTGTAATAGAGATTAATACTATCAAAATGTCATAATAAATACCTCTCTCATCGACCTCCTGCGCCAACTAGGAGTCCTCTCGTATGCCCTCGGCAACGCTAGTACCTCTCTGATTGTGGGCTGTATATGTTCAAATACCTTTGTTAGATGAATCTACAATTTAAACTATAACATTATAATTCATAGCATGCTAAATTTATAACATATTTAATCATGAATTCAAACTACAACTTACTATTGTAGGCTCCTCCTCAGGAGTGAGTGGTCGCGTCATCAAATCTACATAACTCTCCTGTCGGAACTCATGTGCACTAGGAGTCCACTATGAGATACAAAATAGTAGTTGTTAATATCACGGAAATCAGTTTTGAATTTATTTATGAAGATAAGGATAATAAAAAATAAATGATACTTATACATACAATGGGGCTCTCAATGCGAATGGAAATCCCTGATGGTCTACGATGCAGAATCTATACAGGCTCATCACCAGTAGCGACAACCTATATACAATAAAGAATGTAATTAAATGGGATTACCACAAACATTTTACAAGAATGCATCGATATTTAATCAAATAGAAAGTGCCTAATTACCTTTCCTTTGTCAATGCATGCTGGCTCACCCTCCGCACTTTGTCCCTCTGGGACAGGTGCTACTTGCAAGATAAAAGAAAGATTAACAACCATATATGCTACAATATCAAATAGAAAAAAAAATGCGAACACAACATAATGTACCATAGATGTCTCAAGGCCAAATGAAATGGCCAAGAGCGTGGCATCATCAATCTATCTGAGCTCCTCCTTGGTCATCAACTAAACGTGAATGAAGATCACATACATATAAAAGTCAATATGGCTTAAAAATTAAAATTACCCTATTATAAAAATTAACTTTAAATCACATATGTTATAAAAATATATATATACACCTACCGACATCGAAGGAGTCCATGCCTCTACATTCCCCTCCTCTCTCGCATCAGGGTCTGTAACCTCTGTGTGTGTGTCTGGTGTATCCTTGTCTAATACAAAATGATACTCAAGAAGATCACCTATGGGACCCAAGCAAATATTCTTGCACGTAATGCAAGTGTGAGGCACACAAATGTGTGATGAGCTAGCCGATGATGAACTAGCACTAGCATCATCAACATGAGGAGGCAGGATTGACCTAGCCTAAGATATCATTAGGCTACTCAGCCTATGAATGACTCTGATAGTCTGAGAGCTAGCCTCTATCATAATATCTGGATGCTACACTCGAGGAGGAGGGGAGATATCAGTGAGGGGGACAAAAGTGCCAGCTTTCTTCCACTGGGAAGAGGGTCTATCCTGAGGAGCTCCTAGTCCTAAGCCCATGTTGGGCTTCATGCTCCAATAGTTCACTTTAAGTTTCAACACAAATTTAGCATATAATTTTCTAAGGAAATAAAATGGTATGTCTAAATTGCCATGTGGAGGGATATCAAAGACCATCCACCAACGATTCCAAAAGTTTGTACATATGGCATCATTTGTGCACCATTTAATTGATAGTTTAGATTTTTTTGGGTCAACTGGTAAACCCATTTTTGGGTTCGCAAAAAGGCTGGCCAAATTGTCTTTGCTTATGTTGAGGGCCGCAACCTCATCATAATCCAAACCATCATCAAACATCTCGTGCATTTGATAACGCCAATGAAGAGTGGCATTTTGTTGGTTTGTAAGGGTTTCAATGTTATCCACTATGGTGTTTAATGCGGATAACATAGGAGCCAATGCGGGTACATTATTATATGTTCTATGCAAACCTCTCAACTCAATGAGATTTTCATTTATCAAATCCTCGATTCGAGGAGGGTTTTGAGGGGGTAGAGGATTGTTTGGTGGATGGTTTTGTGGGGATACTGGATTGTTTGGTGGGGAGTTACGAAGAATATTATTCCCTGTCTCAGTGTCATCATTCTGATCAGCCATTCCTATTGAATTGTAAAACATAATATATATTTAAAAAAAAACCTTAATTTTAACCTTTTATTTCAAAAAAACCCTAGATTCAACTAAAACAAACAAAATCATGCTAATATCTATAAAATTTAGATTAAAAAACCAAAAAAAAACCGTAATATCCGATATCCAATCTTATATCTGATATCCAATTGCGTGCTAATATTGGTCCACAAAATGTGAGAAATAAGGGCCAGCGGGTCTAGTCTTTTTTTAATATGCAATGTTACAGATATCAGATATCTGATCGCCCGCATATCTTATATTTTATATATAAGATATAACATAGATAACATATAACAGATAGCTTTGAAATATTATATTATATTATATTTTATATATTTTTATATTATATTTTATATATAATATATTACATTAATATATATTATAATATTAAATATTATATTATATTATTATATTATTATTATATTATATTATATTATATTATTATAGTTTATAATATATTATACTTTATTATTATTATTATTATTATATATATATATATATATTATATTACATTACTATATATTATAATATTATTATTATAGTATAATATTATACGATTATAATATAATAATAATAATAATTATTATATTATATTATATAATATGAAATAATATATTATACTATTATAATATAATGTTTTTATATTATTATAATACTATAATAATAATGTCATATGATTATCAGATATCCGATATTAGATCGGATATCCGATAAGGCTTGGCCTTTCCTTCTAGGCTTGGTACCTGGATAGGTGGAAAAAAGTCAGAGCTGATTTTGAAGCACTTTTAGACATGTTCAAACTCTATTTTTTTCACATCGCCACTTTTTGGCACACCATGATCTTGCACATACCCTATAATCACTTATAAATAACATTTGAAATTTCAATACTATTATAAAAAACAACAAAAACTAAGAAAATTATTTCATACCTTGGTCAATGGCTCTCAACTAGCCATCACAGAAACAACTCCACAATAGATGGACTGGCAAAGATGAGGAGTCTCAGACGTCAACAATTGCATGTCATATAATACAATTTACATGTAACATGAAACATGAAACAAATATAATCAAATGAATTAAATTAACATGAAACAAATTTACCTCTACAAACCTCATATCACGCCTAGGCTCAAAGTCCCTTGTGAATGTTGATGATCTGGTAGAGAACTGATGCACATGGATAATTTTTTTTGTTAATCCTTCATATGATTACTTAATAAATATGTGTATTAATTTAAATGACTAAATCAATACATACCTTTTGACTCATCAATAGGATGTAAAATGGGGCCAAGGAATTTGTAGTAGGGCCATCAACACTCTTACCCTGAATTTTGAACAATTTCAAGACATGCTATTTAATTAGTCATTCACTGTACATATGAAATGTGATCAAATTAGTTTATTACAATTGTAATTTACCAATGTGTCAATGCCAAAAGTGTCACTCAAGAACTCATCAGTGACTAGCCCATCATCCATATTGTCTCCAACATGACTGCCAAATGTGCATAAGGATCCACATGATGTGCACATGTGATCATGATGCAAAGAAGGCTCCTTCTCAACTAATGGACTGGCACAATGAACGAGGGTTTGCTTCAAAGCATTGATAGTCCCTAGAGTATTGGTCTCTATATGTTCCTTCACAACAGAATGAATAATCGCATGCTCACGTTGTGGCTTGACAACAAGTGCCCTAACTACATTAAGGCACTAGTGCATTTCACCCTAAATTGCGACCAAAAATTGCGACCAAGTTTTTTAAATGGGTTGGTTGGTCACGTTATAAAGCAATTTTTTGTTTTTTTTAATAACATGCCCATGTTGGTCGCAATTGCGACAAATTAGTTTTGTCGAAATTGCAACACACACGGCAGCATAAAACAAAAAAAAAGGGCAAAAATGTAATTCACATTTCATTTGGCAAAGCTGCGAGTCCGGTCTCCATCAACATTGGTGCGAGGGAAGCTGCGAGTCTGGTCTCCATCAACATTGGTGCGAGGGAAGCAAAAATGTCCGGTCTCCATCGAAAAGGGTGCAAGGGCACGTCTGCTACAGATCATTGACGGGTGCGTTTGATTGTAGAACATTGTAATAAAACTTTGTTGCGACTTATTGCTATGATTGTAGACTTCCATTTGTGCTTTCTTGAATGTCATCACCCTTTTGTTTTAGCTCTTGTTCTTGCCACCTCCTTCATGCTCCGATCACATGGTATTTTAAAGTTTTTTTTGGGGTTTTTTTTCCACTTTTTATGATATGCAGTGTATCATATCATTAGATTCTTGACTCATACTATGAGACTTTCCGCGAACTGCCTATTTGGATTATGTTCATGATCTCAACTATTAGGGGAAACTCTACATACTCTGTCTTCTCTCAACTGTGTAGGGTTCTAGAATTTTGAACGCTTTTGATTTCCTTAGGGCTTGAAGAGCCTTATCTTTATTAGGTCTTCTTCCTTTGAAATGGATGTCGTCTGAATTGACACTGAGTTTCTTATCAAACACAATTGGATACTTTGCATAATTCACACTAGTAGAAACAACAACACCAATTACTTGTTACTCTGCAAGGAAAAAGTGAGCATCTTCTACACCCCTTTCACAACTTTCATGCAATCTTTTGTGTCTGTTACAAAGTGCACTCCACATTTAATGATTCATCTTGATAGAAGTCCTCTCCTTGGAAAATAACAAGCTTTTTCATTCTTGAATAGGGCTTGACTACTATTCTATTTATCCCAGGAATGCCATGTAAAACTCTCTGCCATATACTGACATATTCAGGCTGTATTGTGTTTTTTAATGGACACTTTTAATGGATTTCTACCAAGCCACTACTTTAAGAATATGCTCTCTTTCATCAAGATTACTTTCTAGGATAGTTACTAAACTTTTTATGTCAATACTTCAATTAGAAATATGCTTTCTTGTTCAGCAACACAAAATCTGCCTTGTCTTCATAATTTTGTAAAGTTCTATGGTGCTCATCTTGCAAAATCAACCTTGACTTTTTTAAAAATCCATTGAAACATAGTGCATATTCCTTGTTTCTTGTATCATATTTCATTATTCCACAAAGTTTTTCTCATGATCAAATCATACAATTACATATCCTGACAGTTCCTTAAATCAAATTAGCATACATATAGAAAAAATGCATGGAGATGGCAGGTTGTGAAAGCAATCATATAGGGTTGCAACGTGGGTGACCTGTATTAATCCTTGAAACCTGCCATGTGTATGAGGGCTTGGCACTACTGACAGTTGGCTAAACACACGGAGTGCATTCTTTAATTCAGACATTGCTTGACGAACCTCATTAGCAGTACGTTTTTGCTTTTGAAGTGTTGAAGTTGAAAACTTCTACATGGCAACACAAACATCAAAGCGTAACATGTAATTTGAGGGTGCCAAATGTATTGCTCTTAATAATGTTGTTTTACAATCTTGCCACTGTTCTACTTCATAATGTGATCGAGCTAAATATAATAAAATTTGGGTGTCAGTGCAAAAATAGAATTTCCTCAAACAAATTTGATACATTTTCACTGGAAGCCCAAACTGTCCTTGTGCAAAGTAGACATGTGCTAGATTTACCCACACATCAGGCATCTGAACAAAGATGTTTCCTGCTATAGCTTCTTGAACCTGTGTGAAAATATCCTGTGCAATATCAAAATGACCCCTTTCGGCTAGCACAATGCCTGCCCCATTTGCAGCATAGACATTTCCAGGTCTCTGAGCCAACACTTTACAATACAGTTCCCTAGCCTTATCAAGATGTATTCCCTCCGCATCTGGATCCTTCTTCTCATTGCGTGAAGCTGCAAAATAATTCCAGTTTCCAAGAGAAATGTCAACATAAGCATCCTTACCATCTAATACATTTTCTGTAGTTTTAATTGTTTCTTTTGCTTTAAGCCAGTCATTTGTTTTCAGTTCTAGGTTGCCAAGCATGGTAATCACATTTACTGAGGTTTTATCCACCTTAAGTGCCTCCCCAATCAATTCTAGGCTTAGTTGGATCTCATTTCGAGCCTGGGCCATGGCTGCAAGTCGTAGATATGCATCCACATAATCAGGAAACTTGAACAATATTAGCCTGTACAAAAGATTTGCTTTTTCAGTGTCATGTAGCTGTTCAAACAGCCTGGCAAGATTAAATAGTATGGTATATGAAATATTTTACATATTCAACAATGGCTGATCTATATTCCAAGAGATCTTTTGTAGTCAAAATAGAAGTTTGAAAATTGTTGAAAATCTAGTATAAGTTTATGTTGAAAATGGTTCTAATCTTTTAAATTGAATTCACCAAATAAAGTTATTTGAGAAGATGTTTTGTAGTCAATATAGAAGTTTGAAACATAGAATATATATATATTTTTAATTTGTTTCATAGAAAGATTTTGAAGTCAACAAAAGGAAAAACAAGTGATGAAATTTTGTTCCTCTTATGTTCAATGATATGGTTCTATTATCTTTTATTTTTTTATTTTTTTATTGAATATATATCTTAAAATTATTTTAAATAAATCTTAGGTTCAAATTTATTCAATATTTGATTTATTTTTCAAAAATAAGAAATTGTAACCCACTTGAAGATTTTTGTGACATATGACTTCTAAATGATCCATGAGAATTTAACTTATATCTTGAAAATATTCCAGATTGATTTGATTTACATTATTACATATATACATATATGTTTCTAGAGATATTTAGTTTATTTAAATATGTTGTTGCTTCTGATCTATCTATTGTATAGGTAAAATACTAAAGGTTCACCGCACAAAGAGTCTTTTTGATGAAATGATGTATTCACCAAATAAGAAGTATTACCAATGTAGGATGGAATGAATTATTTATTATATCATCCCCAAAATACCTCAATAGGAGACAAGAGGTAGTTGAATCATGAGCTTTCCATTGAGTTCGAAGATATTTTTAGAAAAAAAATATATGTATTTTTGGAGAATGGTTAACACTATAAAAGACAAGTTATTTAAATAGATTATTGAATTTTTTGTTAGAAAATATCAACTAGGATAAGATTATAAATCAAGGATAACAACATGATTTGGTATCCTATTTCCAAGATAAAATAGGCTACAAAGAAAGAAAAGTGGTTCACTCATAATATTCTAAAATGCTAATTGGGTATAAATTGTGTCTTGTTGTCTTTATGGGCTTCATTTGGCTGGTCATTAGCTGAAAAACTAGGAATATATAAAGATCAATTAAATAGGGATAATCATTTATAGTTTTTGTATGAACACATTTAGACTATTTTAAATTAAATATATTGATTTTCCTTTGCATTGAGTTGCTATAATAATTTTGTTTGCTTCAAATCCATATAGTAGATTAAATAAAATGTCTCATTATTTCTATATTCACCACTACTTATAGGTGAAAAAAGAACATTCAAGCATTCAAGGACTACTGTGATATTTTTTATGCAAGCTCGCAATGTCCAATAGACTTTCAAACAACCAGAATGCTTCATCCCATGTATGAAAGTTTCCATTTATAAAATAGTTATTCTGTGGTATATGAAATATTTTATATATTCAACAATGAACGATCTATCGTTCTCTTGTAACATTTAGCAAATAGTTTGAATACTTGACTTTCTATAATATTTTGTTACTTGTATGCACATTTTTGGGGAGCCAAATGACAAAGATGAGCTTGAAATATTTGAATACATTCCTTTTCATACGAGTGATTATGAACATATGTCAAGATAGATTGAAATATACATATATATTTTTATCGCACACTTATGTAGTGCACACATTTAGATGTGTAGTTACTTTTAAACATGTTAATCTAGTGTAACTTATAAAATGTCTAATATAAGTCTAGGTTGAAAAAGGTTATAAATTTTTAATGGAATTTGTCAAATAAAGTTATTTCAGCAGATGTTCTTTAGTCAACATAGACGTTTGAAACATAGAAAATGTTAGTTATTATTTTATTTGCTTCATAGAAAGATCATGAAGTCAACAAAAGGAAAATTAGGTGATAAAATTTTGTTCCTGGGTAGGGCCACAATAATGGTTCCCACTTTCCATAATGAAGAAATCATATGGAAAGTGGGGAAGCTAAATTTTAGGGGCTTCAAATGAAGCCAAATCTTTGAATGAAGGTCCCAAGGGGCTTCACTCAAAGCCTCCATGCTGATATTGGTGTGGGGGCTTTGAATGAATCTTAGGGCTTCATTCGAATCTGACATGCAGACCTCGTTCATACTCCTAATAACCGATCGAAAAAGCTTTTAAATCCAACATTTTTTCCTTTTTGTCCCATGGTTTCATGTATGAGTTGGTGGACTAGGGTGCTAAGAGGGAAGTCAGTAACATCATACCTTGCATCAACATCTCAGTCTATGATGCAGGAGCACCTATTCATTGGATTTCTCATGGATAAATTCATATTTTAAATTATATTTAAATAGTATTTAAAAAGAAACTCAATTTAAATAGTGTTGTCACTTTATCCCACGAAAACTCAAGTGAAACACCTTCTTCTAGTCGATGGAAGAATTCCATATCCTTTAAACACACAGGAAAAACTTCAGAATTGATACTGGGGCTTTTATTGATGAATTCAACCCAAACGCCATTTCCTAATGCCTCCATGAAAGTTTGTTGAGCCAACTCTAGTTCATCACGCTCAAAATGAAGAACCCCAATGTTGTTTAACAATTCAATGGGTACATCTTCTCTGCTCTTCTTCAGAAGAGACTTTGCTGTGTTAAGAGAATATAAGGCTGCACTGGGGTATGATGATATCAATAACTCACCCATCTTAATAAAGGAATGAGCATCACTTGGATCTATGCGAGTTACCTTTCTTAGAATTTCCAAAGCCTTCTCTTGCTGCCCTTGTTGAGCATATATCTGGCCTACAGCTTTCAAGCTCTCACAGTTCTCAGGGTGAACCTCCAGAACCTTTTCAAAATTTGAGAGAGAACTCTTAAGATCTCCCAATTTCATTTAACCTGTCCCAACCCAAAGTATGGCAACAAAAAATCCAGTGGCTTCTGGCTTACCTTGACTGATGCCATGTAGTAGCGGCCAGCAATTTCATAATCACCTTTGCTATGATAAGATCGTGCAAGATTATAATATGAATGAGATTTCACGAGAGGGTGGTCTGTCGAAAGAAGAGCTATCTCAGTCAACTGTTCATTTAGATCTCCACATTGCTAATCACTTGGATCAATGCTTTTCTCTTTCTTCACAAAATAGGTTTGGTCCCAGAGTTTAGCAAGTCAAGAAAGTGAACCATTTAGGTTAGTGTCTCCCCTCCCAAATGATTTCCTCAAAATCAATATAGATGGGTTTTCAAGGAGTAATCCACGTCCAACAGGAATGGGTGGTACTAGTAGTGGAACTTTAAGCCCTGTTTAGTTTTTCTTTTCTACTTCCTTAAGTAATCATTCTAAAAATTAGATGGAAGCTTGGGCTATTCTCTATACTCTTGAGAAAGCCTGTGTATCGTTCTGGAAAATGATTTTTGCAAGATGGACTATGATTCTTGTCACCCTTCTGAATAGTGGAAATTTTCTAGATTGCTCTTAGAGGCTAGCCCTGGTGGCTATGCTGATGCACAATTTGATATGTCTAATGTACTTTGGTGGCTTTAGCGACCTACTCTTGTCGAAATTGAGACCTTTTTGCGTCACAATTTAGCCCTAAATTTACTAGTGAGGTCACGACATGCCCCCAACCTCTCAAATGATCTAACATATCAAAATAATTGGCGATCTCCCCAAGGATGAATTCACAATACAATTTCTTTAAGAAATAAATTGGAACCTTGTGATTATTGCAGGAAGGGGCATCAAAGACCATCCACCATCCAGCTCAAAAATTATTTCTAATATCATCATGTATGCACCAATGGATGGGGAAACTTTTAGTTGTATGTTTAATAATGTCTTATTCTCCAAGCTTTTTAAACATGCACAAATGCTACCTTTTGCTATTTCCATTTATTGTACATCTTTATAGGATAATCTGTTCTCATAACATTTTCTTTGTTCTTCCCTCTTAACATATTAGATATCCAACTGACCACTAACATAAGCTACATGGGTCATAATGGACTCAAGGGAGGGTGCCAATTGTGGTCTCATAGGATTGGTTTTTATACAAGCTTTCAACCTACCAATGATTACTTTTAATTCATTTTTCCCTCTTTCTATTTCATTCATTATGTTGTCTTGGGTGCCCGAAGGAGGTCTTTCAATCAGTACATGTTGTGGAATTTCTTGCTCTTCTTGTGGAGGGTTTTGATTTTCATCTTGTGGAGGGTTTTGATTTGGATCTTGTGGAGGGTTTTCATTTTGATTTTTTTGATCAGGTTGGGGATTTGGCGGTTGATTATTCACATTTCCTAATAAGAAACCAATTGTATTCTAAATAAATAAACAAATTTAAGGAAAAATTGAAAAAACCTACAAAACAATGCAAAAACATATAAAACAATACAAGAACAAGAGTAGAAAACATACTACATGATCCCGATCTTGATCTCCGGCAATAAGGAGGCATTTTGAGGAGGTGGGTGAGCGAATTCTTCAAGTTTTACAACTTGCATGCACACTATTGAGGAGAAAGAATGCAACAACAAAAACAAATGAAATGGGTCGTAGGTTTGTAGCCCATATATTAATTAAGACTTGGGATTTTAAAAAGTGCGCATGTGCTTTGGCTTAGGCTTGTGGAGCCTAGCCAAAGCACGTGTGCACTATAGCGCATGTATGCTTTTAGAATTTTTTTATTTTTTTTGTGTGTCATGTTTTTGGCACCACAACTTGGTGCACTTACCCTCTGATTTATTGTCATCCATTACATGAAGAGGAGAGGAGAAATAGTGGTCTTCCATTATAGTACTAGTAGATTATTGTCAGAATTTTGTAACTGTCATCTTCCAAATATTAATATTGTTCATATCTCATTGAATTAATTGCTTAATATATAAAATATGAAAATATTCGATTAATCTATTTAGAAATAATAATTGATATATTTTCCTTTTGAAGGAACAAGTTGTGACATCCTTCTCCCCATAGAAAATGCATAATCCTTGCAGTATATAAGAAATGTCAATCATATCCAAAGACATTAGGAAAAATAAATCATATTATCAGGATCAAACTTTAACTTCCATTATTCACAATAATGTATGTAACCACATTCAATTCTATCAATAGTATTGACTAAATTATCTAATTAACATTGGGTCAGATTTTCATTTCCTTCAATGAACTTATTTTTCGTTTGAATGCATTCTAATAAAATTAGATTTTTTTTTTTCCTAGATAGTACTAATATATATTGAAAAGATAGATAAACAAACACTTGAAGTAAGCACATGTAATAGTTAATCAGTTCAAGAACTTTTTCCACGTGAGTCTGTGAATTTCATTACCATCTATAGTTTTACAAATTTTGACTACCTATCTCCAACAATATTCTCCCTTTCTTATGATATGCCATTCCCTCTATTTCATTTATAGGAACAACACCAAAATATCATTCCATGTTATCTCATAAATTGAATCAAGTATCCGATGAAATATCAAATCAAATATTTCCTCATCTCAATAGTAACTAAATTGCACACTACCTTAAATATCACATGAAAATATCACATAACAATTATTACATCTTTACATAATTTGAGCATTCCTAGTTTCATTTATGTAAGTGTTCTTAGTCCACGATGGCACACAAGATGTGATGTATGACCTTCTCTCCATTTAATCATCACTAGTAGATATCAAAAGACATAAAAACATGTTTGATGTGCTTTCCTACCCAAACATGAAGGCTTACACTTCCTTGGGATCCTACCTAACACATAGAATTTCCAACCCTAAAATTCCCATAAGTCTCAACACAATACAAAAAGATAGGAGATATTTGGTGCAGCGATGAAACATACTACTTTCTACTTATGTCAAAGTAGATCTAATCATGGATGTTGCAGGGAGATGTCACATGGGAAAGAATATCGAATAAACATATACACATAGCTTTGGCCAAAGCATTTTCATACCAAATTTATACTGGTAGGTAGAGTGAAAAGGAAATCATCACTTCTACCCTTCCTTGTTTGTCCACATTCGACACCCTCACTAAAAGGTAAACTTCCCAAATATCATATGCACTATGAAAAAAAGATGAAAAACCAATGCAAGAGGAAGAATGACATGTTCTTCACAATTTACTCCCTTATACATCCTATCAATATTCCATATTGAACATGATAAAGAACATCACTTCATATCCCATGACTAATAATATAAAAATACACCCTAGCCACCTCAAGATCAAAAGAAATCTCAAAGTCAAGGTTCAATTCAAGTCCAAAATTTGAAGAACAAAATTAATAAAAATAAAAGCGAATAAAGGCCAGACAAGATGGACCATATAAATTATAGTGGCTAGGTGGTCAAAAGGAACATAAAAACTCAAGCTAGCCCTTCATCACTTCAAAGTTCATGAAAACATAAAAATAACATAACTAATTGGAATCCAATTCACTTAAAATGCAATGAATCTCACTAGTCACCAAGATGGAGTAGATTCTTCATGACACCTTGCATCCAAGGATTGCTAAGAACATGACCAAACTTCAAGAAACATGCATCACATGCACAATACATCTTGATAATTATATATTTTTTTTCCTTTTTTCAATCTCATGCATTCCTAAATGCAAAATGCAGCAGCATGCAATACTTTTGCAAACAAAATCCATGTTCTTATTATATATCATGCTAGGTAATTCCAAGAATCTTGCGAAATCTAGCATCAAAATTCTTGCACCACATATACATCACATGTCACTTACACAATAAAAGACAAATTTTAATTCCTATCACAAGCCAAGTCTAGAATTTTATAAACACTCATAACCTAGTGCTAAAGTCAACCATCAACTTAACTACCTCAATAGATAATATAAATTCACAACTTTCTTGTCTCACACATGTAAAGGACAAGTACTTAATGTAATCACATCAAATTTCAATCAAAATTCAATCATACCAATCCGAGGTACATAAATTACCAATTATTTTAGAATGTTTCCATTTTGTGCATATTTTTCTTAAACAAGCAAGGTCAACCAAAAGCATGACATACACATGTAGTATCCCATCCTTCATTAATGTCTAAATTAATCATAGATGGAAGACTTCAGCATTAAGCTCAAGAAACCAATGCATATGTACATATAAAGCTTGGTTGACTTACAGTTGTGTGACCTAGGGTCACAACTTAGCATAGTGAACTCAAGGCCCTAGTGTGGAAGCAAGAGCTCTGATATCATATGTAGGGACTACATCAAAATATCATGATGTTATGATCATAAGGACCAATATAATAGAAGGTCTAGAATCTATTCAAGAATACAAAGGAAAATAATATTGTAGGAGTGCTTTACCACCCTACCACGAAGCTATTAAACTTCCCCAAAATCTTTCCTGACATGAAATATACCCAATCGGGCAACAAGGAAGCCTAAACAAGAAACACTAAGGGAAGTAATGGAATTGTGTACATCAAGTAAAATATATCTTCTCTTTAATGTAATGAAACTCATTCTCAATCAAATTGTATCTCAAGAAATCCATCATATCTAGAGCTCATTTATAAGACATAGTTACACAAGGTGCATATAAAAGAAACAAAAGAAACATGCTTTCAATTCCTAAGAAGTATATCAAGAATCATTTTCTATTTCAACATGTGAAAACACTTGTGAAGAATATAAGAATTGCATTCATCCTAACTACATTTTCAAATAGATAAACATCTAAACATGACATACAACATTCTCTGTTTAACACGTTATTAAGTGACTTTATTTTATAGAAGATATGAGTCTAAAAGAAAAACACATGTTCATAACTAACCATTATCCTTAGAAACTAATTCATCACAAGTTGAAAATAAAACTCCATTTTTTTTTGTATACTATGAAGAGCTCAAACATTATTGCATTCATGCATATAGACATCAACATAAAAATCCATCATAGTAGCAACCAAAATAAGTATATGCTATGATCTATGAAAAGAGAAGATATTTTTATTATCTATTGAACAAAGTGAAAATAAATTCTAGATGTCCATAGCATTGTTGTTAGCATTAACACCATTTAACATTCTCATACAATTTATATTGATGAAATATAATAGGATAACAATTAAACACAAGACACAAATATCATATTCCACAATAGCCATAATCAACACATATCTTCCAAAAACAAAATCAAGCCCTACGATGTTGGTCTCTTCTTATAAGAAAGACACCATTTTCCATGGTAAAAAAATATTAAAGAATGACACACATAAGTAGGCGTCCAAATGGTTTTGGATGAAATAAGATCACTAACCCCAAACTCAATGATAATAATTTATGTTGCTAAAACAAAAGAAGTCACAATTACATGTAGGAGAGCCAAAATGTAGCTACCCTAATAAAAGACATACGAACCCATAAAAGAGATAAATAGATACATCATGACTTGCATAATCATTGGCCAATTAATTTTTATTGTTACTATTTTTATACACAAATTTAATTGAAGAAATTATATTGCATACCTATCACGATTACGACTTTAAGAAAAATAGTACTTGATGTAGATATGTTAGTGATTCAAAACAGATGACAATCAACTCTGCATGTGCACAATACTACCCATATGGACTTTCTATGTTGCCCTCATTGTTACCATCCATACTCTTCATTGCCTAGCCACAAACCAGGGCTTAACCCCCCAAACTAGCATTTTTGTTTCCTTCTATACAGATGCAAAGCTTCCTTGTAGGACAACACACTTAGGGTCTGTTTGGTTCCTAGAAGATGATAGGAATTGGCTTTTCCAAAATCTTGATTTGAAATTTTTTGTGTTTGTTTCAAAATTGGCAAAATCGAATTAGCATACCAGACTTCCAATTTTGCGTCAAAACTAGGTTTTCCAACTTTCGACTAGCAAATAGGAATTGAAAATCAAAACATGGTTATGTTTTTTAAGGAGTGTAAAAACAATATATTGGACTACTTTTTGAAATTTTCCTTCATCTCCAACCTTACTCATAAAAATGTGTCTTCACACGCATCTTCTAAGTGAAACAAATAGTTCAAGTAAAATCCCAAAAATTGGAATGAATATTTGCAAAACCTTGATTTGGCTAAACCAAGGTTTGTAGAAATCTTGGTTTTTTAAATCTCACAAACCAAATGGACCCTTAGTCTTGGGTTCTCCATGCCTACCACATTGGGCTCTTCTTGCAAAGAAAACAAAAAAGAAGGATAGTGCCCAACACTAGTGTTGTCTTTTCCCGTTTCTTTTCTGCAGAGTGAATGAATCTCCCCCTAAAATACCCCACTATCCCCAATCTATTATCATCCATTGCATGAAGAAAATAGGAGAAATAGTGGTATTCTGTTATAGTGCTAGTAGATTCTTGTTAGAATTTGGTAACTTCCATCTTCCAAATATTAATATTGTTCATATCTCATTGAATCAATTGATTAATATATAAAATATGAAAAGGTTTAATTAATCCACATGGAAACAATAATTGACTTATTTGGTTTTTGAAGGAAAGCGTTGGCTAATCTCCAACAAAACGCATCGAAGACAAAAAATAAAGGTCCAACATGATTCTTTTTCAGATTCATGAAAACACAACAAAATTTTCTAAAAACTTTTGTTGTTTTCGATCACAAAATATATAGATCATGAAGATTAAATGCTGAAATTTTCAAAAAAAATCATTGCGTTTTCATTTTTTTGAAATTTAGTCAATGGTGCAATTTGTAGGGAGGATAGCTACGTCCTTGAAGGAACGAGTTGTGACATCAAGAAACATTGAATAGTATGCATGTATCATTGAAAATTGTGATATTTTTGAAATCAACTAAATGTGAACTATAATCAACTTGATGATAATTATGCTAAATGAGGAATGTAAGATCTTAAATCTTACTAAACATGTCACATCATCAAGGAGCATATAATGTAGAAAAGTAAACATATAAAATAAAATAGAGTCCATAGTTGACTATTCAACCATCCATTAATTACATGGAAAATACATAAATGAAATATATAATAAATTACAATATTACAATGTCATATCATAAAATCATACAAATGATGTTGACCTACACATCAAGCATCCCTTGTGATCCATAGTTCATGAAAAGTACATTCATAAAGCACATCATCCTAGTAAGTACATCAAAATCAAGTACATCATAAAATCTAATAAAATGTCTAAGACAAGTGTCCGCCTGCAAGTCTTGGCCTCAAGAGCTTTGAACATCTGTCCATCTTCTATGTAAGATGGGAGTTTTATTGCCCAACCACATAGGATTATATCATTTTTTGTCCTTGATACAAAGAACTCTCTGACCCTGCTTGATAAGCATAGCAACCCAGAACAAGAGGACTAGATGGATCTGGTGATGGATCTAGTGCAACCATGAAACTAACTACAATAGCAACACATGCCTAACATGTAGAACATAATCATGGATGTGATAGGTAGATGAAACAAAAACAAGAATACCTACACATGCAAGAGTGACTTTGGCCAAAACACTTGACAACCATAATTTAGGTGACAAATAAAAAGAAAAAAAAATATTTTATTTAGTTCTACCCTCCCACATTCGATACCCATCCCATAAGAAAATTAAAAAAACACACACAAAAAAGGTGAAGAAAATAATTTTAGATAACCAAGAAACAAATTTCTTTTTAAGAAATCACATTAGATATTCAATTCAAGATGCTGACAACTTCTGCCATTCTCTGATCATGCTAATGTCAGAACCATATATAATAACACTATTTAGCTAAAACATTACGTTTGGTAAACATTTAGATTAAAGAATGCAATTCTATTCACATAAACCTCATATCACATTATGGTTGAATCACATTATTAATGACAGATCGATTATCCACAACTCCGATATTTGTACCAATTTCAAAAAACTTTTACATCTAAATAGAAAATAATGCAGCATTCTTAAATATTGTACACTTGAGTAAATAACAATGCAGTATAATAAAATATTATACATGCAACATTCAAAGGAGATTAAACATCTTGGTTCACCAGATTTCTTTATGGGAGGCATGGCTCGATTTTCTAGAGGAAAATTAAACTCTGCCACATATTAGTAATGGGCGGGCCACTCTTAAACATCATAAACTAAAGGAAGAATTAAGATTGGACAAAAAAAAGTTGACTTTGACTATTTAACACTTTTGATCTAAGAATTAAGCTTAGTATGTGATGTTTAAAACATCCTAATAAACAGACCACAAGATTCAATAGAAAGTGGAAGAACAATGGCTCAGACTTCTAATTTCAGTTCTCACCTTCCCTTACCCAACTCGTTTATTGTCAAGCCTATCCATGGTAGTGGCGTTGCTGGTAAGGTAGTGTGAAAACAAGAACAACACTGCAGGTTCAACACAGGATATAAACACCGAACAGTTGAATGCCAAAATGCAATGGTTAACAAAATTTAGTGGTATCGCAGGAGCCGCAAAGGCCCGTAAAATGGAAAGGGGGTGCTTCAGTAAACATAATTGCTATTTCATATATGACGTGACTCAAGGAAGTGAAAGGCAATTTAAGCGGACAGCTTAAACATCACACACTAAGCTTCATTCTAACACTAAAAGTATTAAATAGTCAAAGTCGACTTATTTTTACCAAGCTTAATTTTTTCATTAGTATGTGGTGTTTAAGAATGGTCCAATTTAAGAGATGAGATAATGAACCAAGAGCGACTTCACAGGATGTTAATTGGAGAGAACTGGTCAAGAGGAAATTGTGAATTGACACTTCATGTAGAATGATGAGTTCCACCCTTGACAACAGCTTAGACAGTTGAGATAAATACAATTTCATATGACTAAGGGACTTCTATGCTACATCGCCTAATCCACGAGGCAGACAAATAACAAAAATAGTTTTGATATGCGACCCAATAGGAAAAGATGACAATAATCAATAAATCAACACATAGCGAAAACAAAGAACCTCTGCATAGAGGATTATAGAGCCATTAATTGGCTCCTGCAAAGATCAAAAGAAAACCCCAATCTGAAGAGAAAATTAGACCCTTGCAGGCTTAAATTAAGCATTTGATAACTTACACAGATTGCTAGTAAAGGAAGCATCAATAGATATCAGGACATACTGAGAATAACTAGGTGATGCCAATAACCTCCCAGATGTGCGCCACCCACTCCCGGAGAAAGAAATTGCCAAATTCGATCTACTGATTCCCCAAAAACAGTTGTCCTCCAACCACAACGATTTTCGAGAGAGAGAGAGAGAGAGAGAGAGATTATGTTTTTCCTTCTTGCGAAAACTACATAATTTGATTATTTTGTTTTAGGAAACTCCTCTTATTACCAAAGACACGTTGCATGCAGATTCTCGCTGCATACCAGATAACATTTAGTGGCTGCAATTTCTAATTTGAAAAACCTAATTAATGCATTAGATAAAAATTATTCAAGAATTCCATTATTCTCCCTTTTTAACATCCATAATTATATAAATGGTTGATTCTATAGATAGAATTCATTTTAAGCTTTTATTCATTCCCATTTGGAAGGAAGAATAAATGCGATTAGTGTAGGGATTAAATGCAACAATACACATTTTTCAATCTTGTCAAATTAATTCCTACAACGCAATTAAATTTAGGTGTTTCCTTGATGATCTCTCACATTGGATGACTCTACATATATCATAGGTGCATAAATAAAATGGTTATTAATTATCCTTCTAGATTTCCCAGACGAGTTTAAAGTAGAAACAAAATTCAAATCATGACATGAAATAGACAAGAATATATAGAAATCAATCAATAGACAAAATTTTGCAACATGGTGTGTTTAGAAACAAAATTCAAATCATGACATGATATAGACAAGAATATATAGAAATTAATCAATAGACAAAATTTTGCAACATGGTGTGTTTAGCCTACCAGAGGATTTGAAATTTCCCTTTCTGAGGAGCTAGCCTCTTCGACCTCAACCACACCCTTGCCTTTCCTTGAAAACACTTAGACACTCAAACCTGAAAAATAGGCTAGTAACTGAAATCATCATCATAATTAGAATACTAACCAATAAAATATATTCAATTTCTATCTATCTCATATAATGAATCATAAATCATGAACCAAAATCATCATCATATATTATAATGACATGATCATTATCATGGAATACTATAACATAGTTATATCCAAAATTTGAAATTAAAAGCATTTAATTTAGCTATTATGCTCAATTAATACCCAAATTCTATTGACCAAGTCAAAGGTCATAGAAGTCATTGCGAGAAAGCTAGAAAATAGGAACATCATAGGATGGGTCATGTCATCCCTCCCCACTAGGAAGAGACATTGACCCGATGTCTACTCAATCAAAACAAAATAATCACACAATACACCGAAATGTCTACATAAGTGAAAACAACAAGATGCCTATGCAAAAATACAAGGAAATGATCTATGCATCTCCTCTGCATCCTCCCACGTAGCACTGTCCACAAAAAAATGATCCCATTGAACCTTCTACTGTGAAATATATTTGTATCATACCTAGATTATACACTGATTATAAAGTTTCTGCAAATTCTAAGTAACCATATCTGAGATAATACCTTTCTGTATGGTTTCTATTATGATCTTCCTTCTATCTAACGTTGAAATAAGATGTCAATATTAATTGTTATTCTGAAATATATTTGTCTCAACAAGTATTCGATTTGTGGTAGAGTTGCTTAAAGGAGCAGACTTGGTATTCTATTGTGTACTCTTTAACTACAACCACACCTTACTCATATACCATAACCAAAAGGCATGCCCCTTAAAGGGACATGACCCTATTTAGGTTGGCCCACAATGCTCTCTTATAATTGACGCCTAAAAGGAGATATAGTTTAACAAACAAACAAAACTAAATTTAGTTAAGATTAATGCTAGTTCATATACTCATCATAATAAATCACCAATCATGCGTAGTCAAGGTGTAATGTGTTAGTAAGCCTTCAGACGATATTACATGAAAGATGAAGTCTATGTGATCTACATAGTTAGACCAATATGATGATCATAGTTATAGTTTTAACACTCCCTCTTAACTTGATAATCATACTAAGACATAACATAGCTAGCATCATCAATTACGATGAATAAGTATAAAATGATACTCTATATCTATGTGAATCTTCTTAGCATGTGATATCATTGAACACATGATACTATGTCATATTACTATATCTATGATATGACATATCATTGATACTAGTGATAATAGTATTACAATGAATACAGTATACTGGATAACATCCAAAGAATAATTAAATTCTTCATTTATCCAAGTTGTGACTCATAGGTACTGGTATTCCTATATCGCAACGTGATCCTGAGTTAAGATCTATCAAAACACCAGATAAACTCCAAAGAATAATATTCTTCCTTTATCCAAATTGTGACTCATAGGCCTAACAATGTCTACATCACAATGTGATCTTGAACTCATCTAGATCTGACAATTGATCTCTACTGTTTAGCACATTATCTAAGAGATCGTCATCTTGCATAATGTCTTTCATACAAGTGTTCATTATTTCAGAGATCATCGCCTCTAAAATAATGAATACAAATGGTGGAGCCCATAATAGTCAACAACCTATCAATTAAATTATTTTATTAATAATTTAAAGAATACAGTGGTGGAGCCCATAATAGTCAATAGCCTATCAATTAAATTATTTTGTTAATAATTTAAAGAATACAAATGAATTACAATTCAACCATACCAAGTCTTTTCCTGAAGTGATTTATCTTCACTTGAGAGAGAGGTTTGGTAAGAATATATGTTGTCTGATCTACAGTTCAAATATGTTCTAATTTTATAGTATTCCTATCTACCATATCTCTTACATAATCATAAGGAATTTTGATATGTTTGGATCTATCACAAAAAACTAGACACACAAAAAGCTTGATTGAACTCTGATGATCACAATGAATAATAGTAGGATTCATGGCTTGACCATATAATCCCACAAGTAACTTCTAAGCCAAACTACTTCTCGAGAAGCCATTGCTACTGCAATGTATTCGAATTCTATGGAACTTCGTGCTACTGAAGACTATTTTATGCATATCCATGATATCATTGCCAAGCCTAAACTAAAACAACATCCTAAAGTGCTTTTCCTATCACTAACACTTCCAGCCCAATCCGAGTCAATGTATCCATGTAGGTCAAATTAAAATTTCTCATACTTGAGCCCAAGGTTACGAGTGCCTTGTAAGTATCTCATGATGTGTTCAACTACAACTAGGCGAATTTCAAAAAGCAATATTGATTCAAGTAGAACCATTTTGTCCTAAGACAGTCACACGTGCACTTGCCAAGATGAAGAGTGTATTTGTGATATCAACTTCAAGTTGCAGTAGCAACTTTAGGTTTTTAAAATGTTATTGTCTAGCATCATTCATATTCAAACTTTGTATTAATAATTGCAACTTGTGTATGATTTCATTTGAAGTAAGACTTAACAAAAATAGGTAATGAAAATTAAGGTGCGATATTTTTCAAATCACTAAAGACCCATGGAAAAGAAACTCAACATCTCTATCTAAAGTATTGTAAATATATGAATAATGACTTTGACATTTCTCCATAATGTCATTACATAATAATTGATAATTGTGCCATATTAGGACAACACATTTTAGAAGTCAAAGGTACACATATGCGTGACATGCCAAAGGCTGTCATCCAACTTTAAATGAACCCTTGCACTAGCTACAAAATCCATTGTGTACAAGTTATATTAAGAAACCATGTCAGATAAACAAGGGAGTCAAACATGTGTTTGTTATTGTCTGTACACATCTATATGTAGTACGCAATGTTACTTTTAACATGTAAAATCACTAAATGGGTTTATATGATCTATGATATCTGTTAGAAAAGAGACCACCATAGTAGGTCAAAGTGGTATGTTTTGCTTATGTAGTGTTTCAAAAAACCCATATTTAATGAGAATGAATGGAACACCTACCATGAATTAGAACTGGTGATGCTCACAAAGTTCAAGCACCATGACTTCCTAAGTTTTCGTACTTAAGTGTAGTCAAGCCAGAGTCATATTGGATGGAAGATGGGTTTTACAAACCACTACCCATGAAACATGGTATCAATGAGTATGATTGAAAAATATAGTTGAATCATGATAACAATATCACTAAACAATGTATCACTTACCAATTGAAATTAAATATCATTTATATTTTATTAGAATTATTATATAATTGTTGTAGCTTGATTCTCCATTTGTTTGAACTATAACTATATTGAATATTATATATTAATTTTATTATATAAATTATAGTTGGGTATGTGTAGAATCATGGTGTGCCAAAAAGTGGCGATTTGAAAAATATGTAGTTCTAAAATGCCTCAAAGCATTTCAAAATCTATTCCCACTTGTTTCCCCCAATCCTGATACCAAACCAAAAAATTAATACCTTTATAAGGCCTAATATATCTTTGGATAGAAACCCTACGTGGTCAACTTTAAAAATGTCTTGAAAATGTGTTTTTGGCCTATTCTTGTGTGTTTTTTACTTCAATTATGTATTTGATGACTTTTTTCACCCAATTTTGATGAAATGAAAATATTTTTTAAAGAATTTTCTTATCTTTCCATAAATATAATTTCTGTCAAATTATGAATTCAATAAGTAATTATTATTTATTTTCTAATGGAGTTATGTATAAAGTGTTGATTGACACACTAATTGAAAAATAACTATAACTTTCAAATGGTAAAACATTTTTGAAATCCAAAAGATGCATCACATTCTATACTTCTTCTACTATAAGGCGAAAAAAAAAGTTAAATTTTGTAGAATTTTGAATTAGTTAAGGTGGTCAGACATGAGATTTTTTTATTCCAAAAATACTACAGTATAAAATTTATAATTAATTATTTATTTTGAATAAAAATATCCAAAAATATGCATCACATCCAAGCATGAGTCTAATTCTTATATCTAGAATCTTATTAAAAAATATTATCATTTGATTTTGATTAAGGTCGTCAGACATATGTCTACTTTTTATTTTTGTCCTAAAATTTTTGTACTATTGCATTAAAATTCAAATTTTGACCAATCAAATTTTATTTTTTTCAGATAAGGCCTAGTAATTTAGAAACTAAATTCAATTTCTTGGAGATTATTTTATCTCTACTTTTTATAGAAAGTTCATAACAAGTTGAAAATTGTATGTCAAGTTGACATAACCCTAATTTGTTGATTTTTCGTTGCCACTTAAGGGCATAGTATGGTTGACCATGATCCTGCACATACCCAGTTATGATTAATCATTAGCCCAAATTAGAATTGATATGTTAAAGGAACTCTAATTAGATATTGGTTCAAAATTCTTTTTACCAACTATATTGTATCAAAATACTAGTTTTCTTTTCAAGTCCCAATCTCATAAATGTAATTAATTTTATTCTACTACTAAGGAAAGACATATAAAAGTCACTAAGTAAAACATATAAGTGAAGAGAAGAATTAGAATTTTGTTTTGACAAGATAGGGTTGAAACATACCGGGTGATTGTGATTTTTTATTTGAATTCAGAATTTGTTGCTGTTCAAATAGCCTTGAAGAACCTATAAAACTTGATACATGAAAATAAATGAAGGGAACAAGTATTTGGAATCAATTGAGCAATATGTGAATAACATTACATGCAATTGCTTAATCAAATTTGAAAGAAACATGTTAAATCTGGAAAAAATTTGCAGTCATAATCACACCTTTGTATACAATGGGTTCAAGTCAATTGTTCACAGGTTCATGTAGTGTATTCATGTTAGATTTGTAGTAGGGTCAGAGATTAGTAAGAAAATGTAGAAATGAAGACACATATTTTGATTTATTGAAATGAAATATTAAGAAATATGAATTTTGGAATTATAGTCAATATATACAACGACAAGGAAAAAATAGTATTTTAAGTTGTAAATTAGTATTAAAGTGGGTAATAGTGTAAATAAAATATTGATTGAGATTTTTTTTAAAATTTAATATCATACAGAAGGGAAAATATATGCACGAAAGCTAATCTATTCTCTTTTCTAAAATTTGGTCAAAGTTGTGTACAAATATGTTTTATTGCATATGTTGTTTAGTGTATGTACATATGTGCATCATATGCTCATCCATGACAAGCACTTCAGAGATTTTTTGACTTGTACAAGCTCCCTACTAGAGGACACAATCGTGGAGAAACTGGTGTGTGCATAAGGAGGAATTGGAGGAGACATACGAATTTGTAGAAATATCATTGCATTGTAGGCATCTAAAATTTTTGACGCATTTTGCCGAGATAGCTAGGAACGATGAGCATGCTATGCATGATCTATAATAGATTTGTATTTACTGCTAATCACAACTTTTAGTGAATTATACACAGATGTAGTAGCATCACATGAACTTAGTGATTCAAGAGAGAACAAGCCACCAATGAGAGCATTACTCATCTCTATTACATACACACTAATGTATGCATCATAGTTTTCAAGAGGCTTAAAGTGATGCTTAACATATGCATTCACCATTTTCTTTACAATTTCTATATTTTTGAAAAGGTCCATGCAGTTGATGAAGAATTTTGAAACAATGTCCTTGTAAAGCACTGACCCCGATTTATTTTCCAGAAATTCTTCACCAAGAACAATGTGTGGTGACTTCTCCATATTTAGACATTCTATGACAAACACATTTTCTAAAGTTTTTCTTTGAATTGCACCGGTGATTGGAGGATCCCAATCAACACTTGGACTTGGAATATAAACTTAGTCACATTTCAAAAGTTAAAATCTGCCACAATATATTTCAAAATTAGATAACAGTCATATGATATATGATATCTATTACTTGGTTTAATAGTTTAGACGAAACCTAATGACTATATGTAAATCCATATTTGACAGATAACCAAATCTAAATGTTTCATTGTTGACTTATCCTTTTAAAATAAATTTTAATTAATGTTTGTCAAACGTATATGGAAAAATATTGGGGTTTAATTAGCCAGAACTTGAGAACAAATCTTTTAAAATTGGGGGCCAAGTTCATGACCTGAAGTAGACATCTATATGATTCTGGCCATAGAAACAAGCATTATGAAAATTCCTATGATGATTATGGGTGTTTGTAAAAATCTTTCACAATCAGTCCCATGCCTTATGGAAAGCCATATGCCCAAAACTAAGATCGGGACTATATTTTATGAAAAATAGATTAATCATATGAAATTTCTAAGAATCTCTAACAGGTATTCCAGTTATTGTTCAAAATCATGAAGATGAACTACCAGACTCAAAATTAATGTAGGAGCCATAGACCCCAAATTAATATGCATATAAAATGTCTTTACAAGCTATTTGAAATGAAACCCGTGTACCACATATGAACATAATACTCAGTCGAAAGAACATGATCCCAACCAACAAGTAATAAGATGAAAATATTTTCAAGAAATAACTAGTGAAGCCATTCCCATTAATTTCCTCATCAGATAATAACAAAAAAAAAAAGCCTTCAGGAACTCAAAAAAGGTTGGAGTATACTCAATTGTATTAGTAGATGGTAAAGTCCACTGTATAATCTATTTTACTCTTAGATTAAAAAAACACCATCAATAGTTAAAAACTTGAAATTTGACAGAAATTTGATTTCTCAGGAACCTACAACAATATGAGAGAGCTAAATGGATCAATCAAAAAATTAAACATAAAGAAATGGATTTAAGCTAATGTATTATAATCATTTTTTGCTAGCAAATCTTAGGCAAGGGTGAAACTTGGACCGACTGTTAAGATATGTAATCGCTAGAAAACCTTCAATATAACCTTGTGACAACTACTCCATAATCTCGTCCAATATTCACTAGAAACAACAAAGATTTTGCATAAAATGACACCCACCATACCAAATATCCAAAACTATAGGGGAAATTAGATTATACAAAGAAATATCGTGGGATCCTGGTTACGGAGCACAAACACGACATCTTAGGATAAATCAATTCTAAATATATAATTTCAGAGAAACATACCTTTAAGAAACACAATTAAGCTAGAATGGCCTTACTGCAAATATGGACAAGATGACAAAGATGATATTACAGAGTTAACAACTAAGTATGTGCTCATATTAAACAAAATTCATAGAGGAAATAGATTACAAGAGTTAGCCACGAAATCTTACCACTTTCTCTATGCACAACATGAAGAACAACATGTGAACTAAGAAACCAAATATTCCTTTCTATAAATTGGTAGATGAGATAATTTTGTGATTGTCAAATGCCATCGAGACACATTCCCCCAGGTATTAATTTCTCGACGACCAAATCTAGACACTTGTATGAATTTGCCGACATAATTACCACCAGCTTGCAATAATGAAATAAGGAAATACATTTCTAGTCCACAAGACAATAGATTTTATGAGATTTTGCTTAGTTTCATCACTAGAAGAAAAATGAATGACAAGACATGCCAAACTGACTAAACTACAAGTTGTTCACCTAACACATATTTGTATGCAGTTTGACATTAAATGAGCAGTAGTGGGAAAGATTTTATGAGATTTTGTCTACATTTGTCGACAAAAGACTAATGAATGAAAACACATTAGAATCATGAACACAGGAGGGAAACCATGTTGCTATTAATTCTACTTTAGCTTTTGCAAGAAATCATGCATTTTAGAGAAAACTAGAAGCCCTATTGTTCACCTAATGGGCCAATAGCCAATTCACATGTATTGATTTCCAATACAAATACAGCTCAACCTAAAGTAAATACATTATCGAAAAGGTTTGTGTATTTTAAATAAACAGTCACGATTCATCAAAATTAAATTGGAAATAGCACCCAGTTGGATGCTATAGTATTGAAACTAATAAATGACTATAATATAATTCAAATTTGTTACTATGAAAGAATTATTAAACATATTACGTATATATTGCCACATATTTATACTACTAACATTAAATATAACTCTTCTCTTCTGATAGACCTTCGATCTCAATTCTTCCAACTATAGATGCAACAAAAATTTTAGATTGTCGAGTTTCTCAACAGTGATTTTATATTATTACAATCAACTAACTTGAAGTGTTGCAGTGATTAGAATAGCAACTCCATTGCCATAAAAAAAAAAAAAAAAATGTTTCAAATGCTTTAAAAATTATATTGACCTTGAAAATATCAAGACAAAATGATTGTTAGCACTCTCAACTGCACAATAGGTTGCATCACATTCTTCTTTAGTCAGGCAAGATCATTTAATAGGTATTTGAGATTTTAAGTTATTGTTGCAAAAATAACATTAAGGGAAAGGTAGATACTTACATCAGTAAGTAATATTGTTCCACCATCCTATTAAAACAAAAGTTTCATTTCAATCATTTTGGAAGCAAATGAAAGTGAGAGAATTAATGTGCATTTATGATGAAATGAATGTCCAAGTGGCTGAAAACAAATTTGTAGGATTGGTATTTTAGGTAATGATGACTGAAAATGAACTTTCTATGACTTTCTTGCATTCAAAGAAGAAAGTAGGAAAATTCGATAACAAGTGTTGATGTGGAAACCAATTTCTATATCATAGTCTCTAAACAACAAGTGGCTTTTTGGGGCAAAGTTTCAATCAAGAGGTTGAAGATTATCTTCATTATAGATGATCCTTTTTTCCTGATCATGGTCAATGGCCTGTTTGGGATAAAGCACATGATTGAAGAATATAGGCATTGGACAAACACACGTTAAACTCATGTTTAGCGTATCAAAATTGGAAGTTAGTGATAGAGAAAATCTCATGTTTAGCATATCAGAATTGGAAATCAGTGACAGATAAAATTAGAAGGTTGGTATCATAGACTATAAAACTTCCAATTCCACACATTTATACATATTTATAATACTAACATTAAATATACATATAGAACATAAATATTTTTAAATCAGAAACAATTAATCACATAGATTGCACAATTAAGTCTATAATATTTAACATTATTCAAATATGACAAATTTATTATGCAGCGGCACAAATATCCTTTGTTTTTCCCAAATGTTGCAATAATCCATAAAAAACGTCGACTACTCTATTTTCCTCACCCATCACCAATATTCCCGTCTCTACCAAATTATCTTCTAACGAATGGAGGTCCCTCCGTAGAACAAAAGAAACATGGGAGGAAATTTCCTCTTCCTTGAGTGAAGATGGGAAGAAAACACTAATGTATAGCTTTTTACCTTCTGGCAGCATCATTTGATCGACATTTGTCGTCAGATCAATGTCAGTCGAACGAGTCCACCAAAGTGACGCCAGGGAAAGCAAAACACTTCGCCATCGCCTCCACGCTGGGATCTGCCGTTACACATATTTGACATCTGGATGGCCATTTCTGCCACAAATTATACATTGTTATCAACTACTAAGCATCTAGATTACATAATAACAATAATAATAATAATTAGAAGCTCAATCACGTAAAGACTATTATTACCTCTCTATTTAAAGATTGAAGGAAAGGTTCCAATGCTGATATGTGGCATTCTGCCATGAGGCTTTACCTCCTCAAACTCTCCATATCCTTCAGACCCTCTATCACTGGCACCTCCTCATGAGTTCGTAACGCCAATGTCTCTAACGAAGTGCAATTTTCTAATCCTTTAATTATCCTCAGCTCCTCACACCTCCACACATCCAGAGACTCTAGCTTCACCAGACCAGGATTGAGGCTTATGCTTGGCAGATTTGAACATGCCATCACTTCAACACTCTTGACAGATACGGGCAAGCTACTTATCTCTACTAGGTCATGATTCTGGTTAATAAATAGCGTCTGCAGAGTGGGGCAAGAGTTGGGAGAGATTGATATCCTAGACACACGACAGCTGTTTAGATATAAATTTGTGAGACTAGAGAATGAAATATTGGAAGATGAGGACTCCTCCTGGATTACAAATTCAGTGGGTCCTGGGCAACAAGTGATCTCCAAGTCATGAAGGCTAGCAAGCTGCATAAGTACTTCTGACGGAATCATCAAATTACTACATCTCACCAATTGTAAAACCTCCAGATTTGTCAAAGCACCAAACTCGCCAGGCAATGATTTGAGGTTGTCACAATGTGATAAGGAGAGGTAGTTCAGCGATTGGAGGTGGCCAAATTTTTCTGGCAAAACATCAATCGCGCTACAGCTTTCCAATCTTAGATGCTGCAAGTTTCTCAGATCACCGAACTTGCTAGGCAACGACTTTAGCTCATTACATGCAACAAACTCGAGGCGCTCCAGCATTTGGAGGCTGCAGAACTCGTCTGGTAGACCTTCGATAGGAGCTCCTTTGCCGTCAAAGGATATCTCTTTTAAATGTTTCAGAAATCCTATTGACTTTGGAAAGCTTTGGAAGCTTTCCGCATGGCTGATTTTCAGCACTCTCAACTGCACAGGAGGCTGCAGTGCCCAAATTTCCTTTTTTAATTAAGCAAGACCGCTCAACAACTAAAAGAGATTTTAAGAAAATCTGGTTGCATAAATAACAGTAAAGAAAAGGAAGATACATACATTGGCACTCTCGTCCCACGGTTGTTCTAATTTAGAAGCCTCACAAAGCTCTAAAACTCTCAACTTCTTCAATGAAATCCATGGCGGAAGAGATGTATGCGGAAAGTTGGCCCATCGCAGCGAGACAATGCCTTCTGATACTGGTGCTAATTCCTCTGTAAAATAGTTGTTTTCAACATCTACAATTTTTAATCTCCGCCTCCGCTTAATTCCTCTACCTGATTCTTCTCTGATAAACTTAACAAATTCTTCATAAAACTCATCTGTTTGGGCTTTGATTCCCCGAATTGGCAGGCTCTCCTAAATGGAAAAGTATTAAACAATTTAATCTCAGAGCAATCTATTATATAGCATAATAAACAAGGTAATAATTTAACTCACCCTCCCTTGATTCTCAATGTGCGTGAGTTGCTGTGGTGACCAAAGGCGGTATGGTGACCGTGTCATTGAAATGTCCTTTCCCAGATCTCTCAGCAGATCATGCATTCTCAAGCACCTGTCTTCATCTACTTCAACCAAACATTTATCCACGAGCGTTGCCAAACTACCTGCTCCACTCCATCCGGACTCCTCCCACACTATGGTCGCTGAATTCTTTTTTATTCCTATGAAGAAACAAGATATATCCAAAAATATCTCTTTTTCTTCCTCGTCTAGTGCATCAAAGCTCACCACAAATACGGTTTTAATGTCTTTGTGCAATGATCCAGAGAACTTTTCTAATTGACCATTCCAATATTCCTTACACCTTCCATGCACAAGTGCTCCTAAAACCTTTATGGATAATGGCAATCCCTTACATATTATTAAATGCTTTTTAACAAGGCATTCAAATTCTTCTATTGGAGTCGGTATTTGGAAAGCATGCCAACAAAATAGTTCCATGGTATGTCGAGGACTTAATTTTTTCATCTTGTAAATAGAATTAGAAGGAATTCCCCATGATATCAGAACACCAGGATCTCGACTGGTAACCACAATAACACTACCATGTGTAAGGCTGTCTTTTGTTGGTAAGAGAGATTCCAATTGATCTTGATGATCTACATTATCCAAGATAATAAGTACCTGAACAAATCTCAAATATTCTGCTAAGATTGCTTTACCTTCTTCTACACTGTCAAACGTTAGATCTTTTGGGCCACCAAGGTCTTGGAACATCTTTTTTTGCTTTACATACAAATTTTTAGTTGGTGTATCTCGTACATCACAAACAAAACTGCATCTGTAAAAGGAGTGTATCATCTTGTTGTAATATTCTTTTGCGAGTGCAGTTTTTCCACACCCACCCATACCTGTGATCCCTACAATTTTTACATCTTGAGAAGAATTCATCAGAATTATTTCAAAGTCAAATAAGGTTTTATCAAGACCCACAGGATGTTCGGCCACCACAAATAAAGTCTTTTTAGGATGCTCCAGAACAAAATTTTTGATAATCATCAGCACTTCTTTATCACTGTTAAAAAACATTTTTAAAAAAAGAAGTTTTCTCTGAAAAGAAATCTTAAATTAATATAACCTATTTATCATTTTTTAAATTGATACAGAGATATCGATTGTTCATTTTAGATGAAGAATACAGTAAAAAATAAAAACAATGGCATTTTTCACATACAAATTTTATAAGGTGAAGAAATACAAGTTTTTTCTTAGGAAGAATAAGATTGTCTAGAATGTTTTAGATAGGAGAAAATTAGTTCATAAATTAATTCTCTACTGTTCACATCTGCAGTCTCTACTGTTCACATCTGCAGTTGAACTGCAGTAGTAGTTGTTGACTTCACTAAAATATCTATTAGTAGAAACTAATTTCACACATTTCTTAATAAATTGGTGGACTATATCTCCATCTTCTCATGCAACCATCCATGTATAGAGTCATTAGGATAGAATTTAATTTACTATCACGTCAAATTCTAGAAGTTTTCCTTTGTAAATAAAGGTAATCTAATTGCTCACACCATTCACTAAGAACATTTTCTCCTCCACTGTACTGTAGCAATTATTATTCTCTTATGTTGTGATATATTATTTTATATTTCATTTCTCTACATGGTATTAGAGCAAAGGTTCAATTAGAAATAGATTGCTCAAGTTATTTGTTTATAGGACTTATATATTGTTGGAGTAATAATTGTTTGAATTTTCTTTGTGTGGCTAACATGGTCTCTACAAATGAGGTGTTGCCTATATTTAAGGGCCCGTTTGGCTGCGGGAATAGGAATACGTATTCTCAAATACGTATTCTAGAATAGAAAATGGGGCTACGTATTCCTATTCTCTATTTGGTTCAGCCAATATTTGATGGGAATTCGTGGACCCCAAAATTTATGTTTTCTAAAATAAAAAAAGTGGAATAGGAATACGTATTCCAATAACACCTATTTTGGTGGAATTGCAAAACTCCATTTTTTGGGCCAAAATTGGAATACATATTCCTATTTTACTTCGTATTCCAATTCCATTTTGGTGCATCCAAACGAGGAATTCAAATTTTTTAGAATTTACATATGCCTATTCTGCTTGTATTTCGCTCGCCAAACGGACCCTAATGGAAGTAGTTTTGCAAATTGGAAGATTGTAGTCAAGAATGTTTTAAGGGAAAAGGCTTTATGGAGGATTGTGAGTGGGGAGATTAAAGAACCTCAAACTAATAGAGAAAAAGAGTTTTCAAACAGTAAGTTGGAGCAAGCGAGAGGTATTATTGGTAAAGCTTTAAGTCTTAATCTCAATAAAAGGTTTGTTGATGTTGATGATCCTATAAAGTTGTGGGAGAATTTGGAAAAAGATTATAAAGATGGATATATTGCTAGCACATTCAATATAGAAGAAAGATTGGTGAACTTAGATCCATCTTGTTTTGAAAAAAATGTCTAGTTATTTCAATGAAGTTAGTTTTTTAAATGATCGATTGAATAAAATAGGTGTTGAGTATGTTCTAATAAGAAATTTAGTTGATTGCAATGGTTGAAAGTAAGCTCCCTCAACTGGACAAGGTATTTAAGGAATCAAGGAAAAGGGCTATTCAAATAAATCCTAATGCTCCACAACAAGTTTGTTTGATCAATATTGTAAGTCTATTTTAGATTAAGAAGATCACCTTATTAAAGAAGGATATATTAAGAAAAATCATGCATATGCAGCTATAAGTAAAGTCTTTAGAAATGATGGAAAGAAGAATTGGAAATAATATAGTAAATTTCAAAACAATGAAGATTCATAGCATTTGTTTTAGAAATGATGGTTCAGAAAATCATGCTGGAAGAAACTCTTTATTTGTAGGTATTGTGTTGGTGAAAATCAAACGGAGAAATTTTGTTTGAAAAGGAAGGATAGTGAAAGGCAACACTTCAAGCTCAAACAAGAAAGGTCTAAGGATGCAAAGAAGGATAAACACAACTTTGTAGCCATCTCCCAAAAAAGGCAAGAGAAAATAGGTAAGAAGGTAATTGCTACACCTGAAACTAAACGTAATGTTAAGAGGGGTTACTTTTCTTTAGATTCTATTAAAGAGCAGATTTTAGATTTAGGGGCATAATTTTACATGACTAGAGATAGATCTTTGTTTATTAATATTCATGAAGGAAATAATTCAGATCAAGAAATTACAATCGAAAATAAAATGAAACTTCCAGTTCTAGGGATGTGAACTATTAATGTAGTAAATGGGTCTTTGAAAAATGTTTTGTTGGTTGAAGAATAAGGTTGAATCTTATTTTGAAATATATAAAATAGTTCAAGCTGGATATTAGTTTTTTGTTAATATGAATCAAATTATTATTAGAGATAAAAAAAAAAAAGACACAAGCAATACAATTACTACTGGTAGAGTTGATCATGAAGAGTCTATTTAAATTTATGGCATTTGTTGATGATGAATTTACACACTCTCATGCTTATATTGCTCAAGCTGATTATATGCCAAAACTTTGGCATGCTAAACTTGGACATGTACTAGCATACCTAAAAATTTAATTCAATTATTCCATAAAATAAGCTGAGAGGTATCTAATTCGTGGAATAAACCATTGTATTTTTTTTTATATATACTATGCTTTGATATTAATACATAGAAGTTTTATTTATTTCACATGTACAAATTTAAAAAAAATCATATTCCATAAAAATCACAGCAATAAAAAGATTCATATTTCTGTTTTGTTTTGACATGTAACTCGGGTAAAGCATGGAGAACTAATCACCTATAACAACTCATTCATAATGATTAATGTGAACTGGGCTATCCTTCACTTTTAGGTATCTTCTCACGATTATTTATGATTTTAGTAGGAGAGTATGGGTTTATTTCATAGAAAAAAAGAATGAAGTACTTTAGGTTTTTCAAAAATTGAAGGCATTAGATGAGAATCAAAGTGGGAAAATGATTAAAATCTTAAGAAAAGATAATGGGGGAGAATTTTGTAATCATGCATTTGAGTCATTTTGTCAAAGTTGTGGCATTAAAGCACAAAGAACATATCCTCATAGTCCTCAACAAATTGAGGTGGCTGGAAGAATGAATATAACTCTTTTAGAAATGGCTCATCGTATGTTGCAACTTAAAAATTTACATAATAAATTTTGGGGTTCAGTTGTTTATTGTGTTGCATATATTGTGAATAGAATTCCCACAAAAGCCCTCGCAAATATCACCCTTGAAGAAGCTTGGAGTGGTAGAAAGTCTGACATTGGTTATTTTAAAGTATTTGGGTGTATTTCTTGGCTAATGAAAAGAGAAAGAAGTCAGAACCAAAGAGTAGCAAGTGTTTGTTTATGGGTTATAATGAAGAATCAAAGGCTTATAGATAATATGATTTGACAACAAACAAGGTATTTATTAGTAGAGATGTAAAGTTTGATGAGAAATCACAACTTACAACCACTTCCTCTCCTTTCACAACGATAAATCCTTCTCAGATTATAGAAAGAAGTGAAGACTATATTGATGAGGATGAATAATGCATTATTGATACTAATCAAAGAACTAATGCTTGTGATCAGCCATTATCTCCAAGTAGTGATGAAGAAGAAGATGTTTTTACAACTAGACAAAAGACAAGTATGGAAGAAATCTATGGGAAAGGATCAAAGATCCAAGGAAGGAGTGGTTGTTCTCTTGTGGCCAACACATTACAAGTAAATGACCCAAAATCATATGAAGAAGCTAGAGGAAAGAAAGAATGGGAGCAAGACATTAAGGAAGAATATAATGCATTGATGGAAAATAAAACTTGGGAACTTGTACCCCAATCGAGAGGTAAGAATGTTGTTGGCTAGAAGTGGGTTTACAAAATAAAATTTAGATCAAATGATGATATAGAAAAATTTAGGGCTAGATTGGTTGCCAAAAGGATATAATAAAAAAGAGGGCGTTGATTATGAAGAAACATTTGCTCCTGTCATTAAAATGAATATGATTAGAGTTATCCTATCTTTGGCTACAAGTCTTGGGTGGCATGTTTATCAAATTGATGTAAAAAATAGTTTCTTAATTGGAGACTTATATGAAGAAATATATGGATCAACTCCCAGGATTTGTAGATCAACAACATCCTAATCATGTTTGTAGATTAAATAAGTCACTTCATTGACTTAAGGAAACACCAAGAACATGGAATGAGAAGATTGACATGTATTTTCAACTTCATGGGTTTAAAAACTATAAATTAGACCCAAATCTTTATGTGAAGAAAGTATAAAAAAAAATATTGTGGTTGCAATGTATGTAGATGATCTACACATAGATGGACCAAATATCGGGCTAATCAATGACTTAAAATCATATCTCAAAGGGACATTCCTTATGGGTGATTTTGGTGACCTAAGTTATTTTCTTGGCTTACAAGTCAGTAGGCTTGATGATGGGTTATTTATCTCTCAAATAAAATATGTTTTGGATCTTTTAGAGAAATTTAAAATGTTGGAATATAAGCTAGTCCCTACTCATTTTCAATCTAGAGTTAACCTTACTAAGGAATGCACCTCCAAGAAAGAAGATCCTACATTATATAGACAAGTTGATGGTAGCTTAGTTTATCTAACTCATTCTAGACGAGATATTTGTTTCAGAGTAGATATGGTATCCACATTTATGCAAGAAACCAAAGAAAGTCATTGGATGGCTACAAAGAGTATTTTGCAATATATCTATGGAACGATTTACTATGGCATACATTATAGCTACAAGTCCTCAACTTCTTTGATTGGCTTTATATTCAGACCAAGGTGGCGATATTGATGATAGAAAGTCTACTAGAGGCTATGTTTTTCAGCTTGGATCAAGTCCAATTACATGGAGCGACAAAAAACAAGCAATTATATTACTATATTCATGTGACATGAAATATAGAGAATTAAAGGAAGCAGGAAAAGAGGTAGTTTAGATTTGACATCTTTTATTTGATCTTGGCCTTGAACAAAGTTTGGCTACTACTTTTTATTGTGACAATTAAAGTGTTATACACGTTGCAAATAATCATGTTTTCCATGCTAAAACAAAGCACATTGAGATTGATGTTCACTATATCAGAGATCTTGTTCAAGAAAATATTGTTAGCCTCCAATTTTGTCGAAGTGAAGATCAAACGACTGATATATTTACTAAGAGTATGCTTGAGACTAAATTTTTGAAGTTAGGAGATATGTTGGGCATGATTGAGGTGAACATGCATTGGGAGGGGGGTAGTAATATAATGCTAACCTTCTCTTTTGTATTCTTCTACCAGATTTAAGGGGGATGTTAAGAACAATAAGATTGTCTAGAATATTCTAGATGGGAGAAAATTAGTTCCTAAACTAATTCTCTATTGTCCACATCTTAAGTTTGACTGCATTAATAGTTGTTGACTCCACTAAAATAGCTATTAGTTACAAACTAATTCCACATATTTCCTAATAAATTGGTAGACTATATCTCTATCTTCTACCAATTACTCTTCTCTTATGTTACTGTGATATAGTCTTTTATATTTCATTTTTCTACACTTTTCTATCTGCAAACCAAAATAATTTTTCCAAAAAAACATTAAAAATTTGAATGTAAGAATGGCTTTATCTTGTAAGTTATATTTCCTATATACGTTAGAAAGGGAAGAGAATCCATCACATAGAACAAATATATTTCAGAACATGCGATAGAAGCAAACCGGCACTTACTCCTCACCGTTAGACGATGTGGCCTTTGAGGTATGAAACGTTTTGCAGTGCCGACTTCCAATCCTCAATCTTTTCTGGACTATATCTCCTCTTTCCTTCAAGCTTGGAAAAATCTTGAGCATACCTTCCCTTTATCCAACGGATATCATTCACATCAACATCGCAGAACACAGGAATGATTGTCTGGCCACTTTTGGACATGAGAGACAACTCTTCGAGACACCAAGTGGATTCTGCATATCTCGGTGAAAGGATAGCAACGTGAAGGAAAGAAGTTTTGATGACATGTTGTATCTCAGAAGGAATGGAATCGCCCAGTTCAAGCTCTGGTTCGTCTAAGAAGACTTCGACTCCAAGCGGTTTGAGGGTATTGTAGATTGAGGCGGCTAAAGTTTTCTTGGTGTCGGGGCCACGGTGATTTATGAACACATCGTACCGCACCTTTTTCGTTGATGGAGTTGAAGACGATGCAGAGGGGGCCATAATCTCTGCCACTACTACAAAGCGAGTTGTTTTTAGACGATTTTTTTAGACAAAAAATTATTATTGTCTTTAACTTTGCGTTGTATTTTCTTTTTTATTTACCCTTTAATTTTAATTTTAGTTTTTGTCTCTAACGAAACATAACGCGAGCGGGAAATTTATTTCATCGCAATAGGAAAGATTAAAAAAAAGTTGGAGCGGCAAACTAATTTGATGCCGCCAAGAAAGATGCATGATAGAAAAAATTGTGTAGGAGCCAGTCATGAAAGGTGTGTGGGCGGATAGACTGGATGTTGTGGAGTTTGGTAATGTCTTTGGTACATGGGGATTCTGGGGGTTTTGAAAAGGTCTATGGATAGAGAAGTCTTCACTTTCTACCGTTCATGCATTTTTCCGTAAATCTCAATTTAGGTTTTTTTTTAAAGCCAAGAGGGTTTTCAAATCGTAACCATGGTGGAGATCCAGATTTGGTTGGAGCAAGAAGGGTGAAATTTTAAGGCAGAAAGTGGATCAAACCAGAGTTGATCATCCTAATTTCATCGCTTTAGCCGCAGAATAATAAATTTTTTAACTTCAACCCAAGTTTTCGAAGATGGATTTGGGGAATAATGGTGGGTTGGAGGAAAAAGCTTCAAGAGAAAGAGAATTCTTGCAGAGGTCTCTCTTTTGGGATAAAATCATTCTCTTTCTAAACTTCACAAGCGGATCCACTGTAAGTAGTTTTGAACTCTATATTACCAGGTTATTTGTTCCTTAATTTAGATATGTGAATATACTTAAAAAAGCCTTTCTTTTTGGTTGGGACAAGTCTCTTATTCTCTTATCTATGGAAGCACCCTTTTCACCTTGTTCAGAACATTTCGTCCCTACAACATTCTTGGTCTGTAATTTCCCAGTTACCACTAGAGTCTCCAGATCTGGATATTTTGCCTAAGAACAGAGAATCCTTTGTAGGCATTGTAAATTTGGTTTTCTCTTAAATTGATAGTTATTTTATCGTTCAGATTTGTGTGCTTAAAGATCCTAATGTTGGCCTCTAAGGACCATCCGTTGGAAATTTCCAGAGTCTCCAGATCTGGATATTTTTCCTAAGAACAGAGAATCCCTTGTAGGCACTGTAAATTTGGTTTTCTCTTAAATTGATAGTTATTTTATCATTCAGATCTGTGTGCTTAAAGACCCTAATGTTGGCCTCTAAGGATCATTCGTTGGAAATTTTTGAGCCTCCAAATCTGGATATTTTTCCTAAAAAAAGACAATCTCTGATAGGCACTATAAATTTGGTTTTCTCTTAAGTTGATAATTATTTTATCTTTCAGATCCATGTGCTTAGAGACCCTAATGTTGGCCTCTGAGGACCCTGCATTGAAAATTTGTAGGTCTGCAGGTCTGAATATTTTGCCTAAGAACAAAGAATCCCTGGTGAGAACTGTAAATTCGATTTTTTCTTAAATTGATAATTATTTTATCATTCAGATCTGTGTGCTTAGAGACCCTAATGTTGGCCTCTAAGGACCCTGCGTTGGAAATTTGTAGGTGGTGTTTGATGTCAAGAAATAACACAAGATTCGTATGGGTTTTGTAGATCTAAGATTATTATGGATGGGAATTCATTTTTTGTTTTGAAATGCTCATCCCCTAATACTAATAGAGATATTCTTTTTACTAAGCCTCCTTCTAATGGATTATGCTTCTCTTAATTGCTCCATTATGCGTTGATGTTATTTATGCATGGTATTCAGTGACATTCTTAATTAGATTCTTGATCTTTCTGGTGTGATGTCTTAGCATTATAAGCTATATTTCCTTTATGAAAATATATAATCATTGTTACCTTATCTCGATACTGTAAACTACTTTATATTCCTTCAGAATTATCAATGTATGTTGATGTTTATCCCCTGCGAGTGCCCTCACTGTATGCAATCAGTATTTCATTCATCCTTTTGGATTTGAGCATCAAAATTTGATATGCTCAATGACACATTAATTTTGTATTTTGATCTTATGTTACATTTGTGCAATGATCTAGTTGTTCAACAATTTGATATTCTGATATTGTACCCATGACTCATGGATTTGACACTCAAAACTTCCAATGTTGTAGTTTTTTTACTATTACAAAAAGAAGTTAATGACCATGTGTTGGCCTTGTATTCATGCTAAATTTGTCCTGATATCAATCACTGGTCTTTGTAGAACTAGGGAAAATTATAGCTCCCCGCTACTCTTCTTTTATCGGCAACCTATCTACTTGCCCTTCGGCAGGCCTGAGATCCAGGTAAGAGAGAAGCTATTTATGATGCTGATGAAGAGTTTAGCTCAACAATTAATAAGGCTAATTAATGTTGTATTTATACAAGAAAAACCAGTAATGACCATGTGCAGCTCACAAAGTCTTTATACATCCCAGCCCAGCAAATGAATTTACAACTAAAATTTAAATGGCCTTGAAAATAAATTACCATTAACAATACCACTACCATTAAAAAATGTTAGGCATTCCATTCGAGAGAAAAATTTATCAATCTGAATGACAAAAGTAATTCCAAAATGAAGGCTTTTATTGTACAGCGCCAAGTAAAAAATCTACATTCCAGAAACTACTTACACTTTTATGGGTGTTTTACATTTATTTTTAATTTATAAATCCAGTCAAAAGGTGAAGCCTTCAAATTTGAACCATGGATGATCCATCAGATTTTGAAGAGAAGAAATAATATAAGAAATATTTATATTTAAGACAAATTTGCCTTTGTTAACATTGCTAGGTTTTTTTTATTGTTGTTTAAATAGTGACATTGAATCTTCACATAATGTTATTTCTTAGGAACTGATAAATGCTTTTCTCAATATTTGGACAGTGAGAAGAGCCATTATACAAAATAATTTTATTTTTTTGTTATAGGTATGTTCATTTCCTTTTTAGGTTAGTCTGTACACATTTCTTCTTAGACAACATCTTAGTCCCAGTCCATTTAAATATTCAAGGGAATCACAATGTGAAACTTCCATGATAAAATCTCCATTTCTCATCAATGCATTACACTGTTAATCTACCCATTCACCGTATCATTGTTTAATCATACCTAAAAGCTAACTTACCTCTAAAAAGAAGTAGCAAAAATATACTTGAAATCCACTTACAGTAGGAAAAGAACCACTTTCAATGCCTAGAGTTGTATTTAATCAAATTAGGAAAATACCCAGAAAAAATAGAGCATGGCAGAGAAGGTATTTACCATGAAGTGAATTATTCCCATCATTGATAAACAAATGATATTTCCTCTCATTGAGGGTGAACTATGCATTCTTAATCCTGTTGGCTACCCTGCCTACAATGGCACCAACATAAGGCCTACTAGAGCTTGTGTTCTGCACATAAGTGCAACCACATGATAAACCTATACATTAGTACAGATGCATGACTTTGCAATAAAGTAAAGTGTCAAAAATTATATACTTGCCATGCATGAGGCCGAATAATCATATCCCTGAAGTATATTTGCTAGATATGTAAACGACTAATACATTGGCAAGCTAACTATGTTTGGCTAGTTTCTTTATTTTTAAAAGCTATGACAATAGCTCATATCCATTTGTTTCTCCTACCAATTCTAATGATTGGGTTTAAAAGAATCAGGGTGAAAGAAATAATTGAAGAAAGAAGCCAATATTTCCTATTGCATCTTTGTACTTAGGTTTCTTTCTATCTATTCTTACATTTTAATTATGCCATCTTTGACTACAATGTCACAAGGATGCTTCTTTTTCAGCTTGTTTGTGGTAAATATTAGAAAATTGAATTAGTTGGAGATGGACAAAGCAGTATATTGTTCGTATTGGGATTTTTCGTCAGTTCTTTTTTAGATGACATATAATGTGAAGCAGAAAAATATGCTCAAAGCTATACATGTGCATTAGGCTTATCAAATCTGTAATGTCCCCACTTTTACGCCTCCCTTCGTGCTAGATATTTATTATGATTCTTCTTTTTCTGCTCAACAACATTATTATGATTCTCCTAGACTGTAGTCCCCTTCCAATACTATGGATGGTCCTTTTCTGTTACCCAGGCAACAACAATTTCTCTGGTTTTTCTTTTTCTATTAATAATTTTTTTTCATTATTGATGTCCCTTATTATATCCTTATAGCTCAAACCTTGAAAATTTGCATTTAGTTTCATTGCTTTATTGCAATCTCAAAGTACCAAATTTTGATTTATTAGTATTGCAGTGAAGGTCCAATTGCTAGATCTCTATAATTATCAAGTTAAGTGCATCGGTGAAACCCAAATGAATCTGGAAAAGAGTGGCTGGGGGATTCTTTTCCTTAAATCAATTTCATCATTGTATTTTAATTCTAGAGAAAATGATGAACTGTTGCTCACCTCTCTATTCTAATATGCTTTACGATTGGTGAATATGTTTAAGGCATTAAGTTTATAATTAGAGTTTTTTCATTGTTATACAAATATCTTTTGACAATACCATATTTTTTGCAAAACTAAAGTATTAGAATATAAAAAATGTAAATTCTTAGTCACAATATCAACTAATATGTCTAAATTCAACAACTGCTTTGATGACAGAGTGGAAGGATAGAAATTGCTCAGGAAATGGTTGGGCAAGTGCCATATCCTATAGAATTGCTTCAATTGTATGTAAACTATGGAAGATTATCCAAAGCTACCTACGTATTGCCAGAGTATTTGGAAGAATGGTCTTTCCCTAGTAGTATTTCATCTATATTTGTTTGTACCTAACTATTTATAGTCTAGAACTAATGTTTTCATACTGCATCCATCAATTAATTCAAATTATGCAAAGGGCATATATCTTATAGATACAAATTTTGTTATAAAAATTAATTTTCTCATGTTGATTCCTATTTTCTAATTGGTTGTTCACAATTTTGTAGGTGGCTTTTTCTTTTTTCATATTTAATAAAATCACTTCAACAACTTTTTCTCAATTGTTTTGACTGTGGATGTGTCTTCTTGCAGGTTAGAAAGTGGAAATTTGTTTTCAACCCACATGCCTTCATTTTTTGACTGTGGATGTGTCTCCTTGCAAGTTAGAAAGTGGCAATTTGTTTTTAACCCACATGCTTTCGTTATACTTCCATATTTTGCGTACTTGTTGAGTTGAATATGAAGTTGAGGAAAAATGAGATCATGGGCATTACTGAGGGATTTTCTCTACTTCTAGATGTATGCTTTTTCAAACCCTCACTTTTGAAAATTTTGTCCAACTATTTTCTACTTCATTTAGTCCCCTGTTTTAGATTCATGATTTATTAATAGGGGTTTTATCTGCTATTGATTGTAATCACAAGACTAATTTTTCCTGAAGTATTAGCAACAGATAGCCAACCTGAAGAAGCAACCTTGCTAGTAGAAGTCAGGCTAGTAACACCCAAACCCTCATATCCAAGATTTATGGTGACTTTGCAGCTCTAAGATTTCTATTTGACAATTGACTTGGTGGAACTGTGTAAAACCAATCATATATATTACTTAAATTATATTCCCTAAAATCTAGAGTGAGGGTTTTTTCTCATATAAATTAGTTATTATTTTATTCTTAGTTAAATGAGAATTATGGCTCTTTTCTCATAGGAATTAGTTGGATAAAATATCCAACTTGTCCAAAGTTGGGGATTATAAATTTCAAAGTGTTTTTGGATTAAGCTATGTAGAAATTTTTGACTGATACCAAACATTTCTACATGGTATAATCAAAAGTGATCTAAAACATAAATTCCAAAATTATATGAACAACTTAATCCAAAAATGAGCTAAAATATTGATGCTAAATGATCTAAACATTGATACTCATACTGATATCAAGAATTTCTATGTTACTTAATAGTTAATCCTGTAGCAACCTTTTTTTTACAACCACATACTACATAAATACTATCTATCATCAAAGTTATGGTTTAATTCAAATAGACTGGTACAAATTGGTTATATTATAATCATTATTAAGTTAGCTTTAGGGTTCTTTTCTCATACATATAGATTATAGTGTGCCCCTAATGAAACTAGAGTTATGATTCTTTTCTCTCACATATTAGTTGGATTATCATTATATTCATGAATAAACAAAAGCTATATGCCCTTATGCAAATATTATTTTTATAGCTCTATCACATACAAAATTAAACTAAAGTTGGGTTTTTTTTTTTCTTATTGCGATTGTTGTTCTATTATTCTCACAAATTCTTTTGATAGACTAAAAATGTTAGGTTGGTGGGAGGTAATTTGTAACAAGGGGTTCACCAGAAAACCCCCAAGCCTATCTGCACTTTGTCAATTTCTTCTCCTACCTCTGTGAGGATTTCTTAGGATTTCTTACCCCAACAAAATACTTGATGCTTCCTCGAGCCTCTTAGGCAAGAATCTAGTTGGTTGGGTGAGTAGTAGATAGATATCTAGCTCAAGCCATTAAATCGGGGAAAAATTAATAAACATCAAACATCTTTTTCAATTCCTACTATCTAGGTCGATCTGACTTCCTACTATGGAGGTTGATTTATAGTGGTATAAGTAGGAGACACATGGGCAAAATAGGTAGAATCACGGTTTGGTACAGTGAGAAGTCTGAAACCACAGAAGCTTAGGAATGTTATTAACACTATCATAGAATTATAGGGGCCCTCATAGGGATATGTAGGATGGGGTCATAATATAACCCCCCACACTATAGGGTAATTTAGTTCATCCTTCCTAAGGACATCCTCAACCCATTTTTGAGGAACTATATAAGGATATTATTATTCATTTCCAATTGATCTTTAACTATCTCTCCTTCTACTTCCACCCTTGCTACTTTTTCCTTTGCTATGAAATATTTATCTTCCTCTCCCCAACTATTATCCCTCTCTTATATGTATAATTTTATGAAGTTCAAAGATATAGAGTCTTCTTCTATGGCTGTTAATTATGACTCATCTAATGACTAGACCATATTACTTGCCAAGAAGTTGCACTAGACACTCATTCAGACTCCAATAGAAGGAATTGAAAGTTGTTAGAGAGTGCCCCACTCAAGGACTAAATAAAATATTCAACCCTTGTAAAAAACGTATACATGCATTATTCATTCCTAGGACCCACAAAATAGTTTTCTTCTAATAAAGGGATTCACTTTGTAGTTTGTTCTATCAATTGAATATATGTTGATATACATTTGTAACCATAACAATAAGACAGTTATCTAATGCAATTCCTCTACATGAAATATTTATCCATGAAAAAGTTTGTATTAGTAACCACCTTGAACTCGTTATAATGAGTTGTGACAGTTTTTTTATAGTATGCAATTAAGTCCTAGTTTTTTTATAGTATAAAATTAAGTCTTTTCATGCTAAAAAATGGTTACGTTTCAATAATCCTTCTTGCCTTAGATAGGGATCTCTGCATTCCAAACAATGAAGAGAAAAGGTGAAAGTAAGTGTACTCAGAGTAAGTAAGTGTACTTAGAGTATGAATTCATTGCAAGTTGTATTAGCTTCTGCAGCAACACATGAAAGACACTTCATTAAATCACCATGGTGTATTGGATAAAATTTGAGGAGTGATCTTTAACAACATGCAGAGCTACTTGTTACTATAATGGACCACAAATATAAATCATGGGATTAAAATATACATATGGATATTGGCTATCCGTCTGATTCTTTCAAAATTTAATATGATTATTATGCATTAGATCAAAGTCCTCTAGCAAATAGAACTTTGTGATTTCCGTCTTTATCATTTATGCATCTGCTTCCTAAGACATACATATTTGTTGATAACTCTTTCTACAATTTCATCATTTTTCTACAATTTCTCTTACAACCGTGTCTTCCCCACTAGGAGTTAATGGAGGTGCTATAGAAGGCAATTGTGTTGCTACCTTGATAGTTTTTTGTGAGGCTCTTAATTAGCGACAAATGTATCAAAGAAGGTAATTACATACATTGGAGGAGTTCTATTTCTAGTTTTTGCAGCAATTACCTTAATTAAAATAGTTGTGTAATTTTATGTAGATATGCAATTTTAAGGATTGAAAAAGTCATTTAATTGTTTATTTTAAATTCTCTTTGAGAATGGATGTATATCAATATTCCCTTTCTTGTTTGATATGTTGCTGGAAATTTATAAATCTTAATCTCAATAATCCAGTTTTGATTTAAGGAAAAAACAAGGAGCTGTTTTCTCCCTTTCATGTTAAAAAATGGCTTGCATTTGAATTATTGGAGTTAGACTGTCAAGTGTTTATCATAGTTTTTAAGATTTGGTTGTTTGTTTTAACATAATCAGATGTTTCTATCCTCTAATTGTTAGCAACACTAATTAGGAAGCCACTAATCTCTCCTAGCCATGCAATGTTAGTACATGGTATCCCTGTTTTAACACCATATCCTCAATAGCCTCTCTTGTAGTCTACTCAGGTACTGTAGACAATTCCACATGAGATTAAAAAAAATGTAGCTTTCACTTGCACTAGCAAATCCCTCATCAATATTAAAAATTTTCAGCAAAGTGGAGCCCCTATAAGTCTTATGGAAAACACCATAGCAACTGGGTCATGAGTTTATACAGATGCACCGCCACCACTACTATATAGGCTAGTTTGTATGGGATTGGATAAGTGTGGCTTGAGGGGAAGGTCTTATTCCAGAAAAATCCTTTTTGGCATGAGCACTGGATATGGCTGGTTATCATGTTGGGCACCTTTCAAGTGACAAGTCTTCCTCAAAAAGTGATGAAGAAGCTTTTATGTACTTTGGGATTTGTCAAAATGAGTACAATGTTATCTCAAAGTATGAATCTACAACTAAGGTTGAATCTTTTCTTAACTACAATATTACAATTTTAGAATCTTCTCTCAGAGTTCTTAAGCTATGTAAATTAAAATAATAAAGGTTTTGGTTTGAGATTCTAAGCTACTTTTTCTTATTAAGATACAAAATTCAAAAATTCTCTCTAACTAAAGTCAGCTAAGAGAAATTGAAATCACCCCAAAAGACTCTGATTTTAACACTCAAACCATCTAAAATGAATTCTTATTCTTTTGTAACCATATATGATTGTTAATGACTACTTCTTTTGCCTATTTTTGGTTGTATTGAATCAAGCTATGAGGGATACTAACTTGGCTTTCATGTTTTTGTATATTTTAGATGCTATGATGGCTTTTCTTTTTTGGATATCCAAGTTTAAATCTTGGTTGTGGACAAATTCTATAGTAGCATATTTGCACCATTTTCTGGAAGGTTGGTGATCTTATTGACTAGTGGATTTGCATATTGGATAGTAGTCTCGACTTACCACCAATGTTCCTACTCATTGAATCAATCTGTCTTGCTCCGTTCTTTTAGCTCTTATTTGCAAAACCTTAGACTGTTAATTTTCGTTAATTAAAAAGGTGCTAGCTCAATGGACGAGCACCTGCACAAGCAAGGGGATGGTGGTTCGAATCCATCGTGCCTTAACATGACGTAATTAATTATATTGTAGTTTATATTAAATAATATATATTTTTTAATTTATTATTTTATACCATCTTCTCTCTAACCATCTACAAGAAGATTGTAAGCGAGATTAAAGACATAATTATTTCTATAAAGACAATTAAAATAGTCTCTAAGAGGCAATGATTGTGTTGTTCCTTATTGTCTTATAAAGACAATACTTTGCGACAATAGTTTAAGACACTCACTTAAAGACAATACGCAAGACAATAAACAACTTTTTTTTTGTCTCTAATTACGACAATTCACTTTAAAATTGTCTCCAATATTGTCTTAAAACCCCCCTTCATGTTGTAGCGTGCGAAGGCAGAAGTCGTTGCGGCCATTGGATTGAATCGAACGCAGGGCTTGAATAGATGGAAGACAGTGGGGCGAAGAGATTAAAGCAGTAGAAATCATTTGTAGCCCAAAACATATCATTATTACGATTAAAGTAGCAAGGAAAAAATATTGACGGATTTGGCCGGCATTTGACAGATCCTAGAGCAATTTGCTGAGACGTTTCGAGGAAGCACAACATTGAAATATAAGACGTTTCGAGGAATAATGTCGTTTACAACAAGCTCAAAGAGCGTCATAGAAAAAAATATACAGATTTTGACAGCATTAACAAAAATCCAAGAGGAAATCGCTGAGACGGGAGTCATTGGGACCTACGGTCACCACCCCATACGTGCCAAAAATAAATAGTTTATTCAAATGATTACAAAAATTTAATAAGGATATATAGATGTTAAGTCTTTCTTTCATCCTGATTGTTTTAAAAGTCTTTAGGGCACTTCTTTTTTTAATCTTTGGGTTTCTTGATACTCACGACTTCTGGTCATGAAGACGAAAAAATAAAAATAATTACAAAATGGAACACTGTTTTTTTCGATAGCCTATTTGTTTGTTTATTCAGATTAATAATTAAATTAGGGAAACGGAACGGAAGGCGCGCCAAAATACGGCCTGTTGAGAGGGACAATCCCTTTTTATATCTTGTTTGAGCGTGGCCTTTTTCGAACTGGTTTGTGTCTTCAGTTGCATAAATAATTTTGTTAATGTTGTAAGGTGATGGTGAAGGTTTGTCTATTTTGAGCCAAGATCATATTTTTCATTTGGAGGGTGATCTCTTCGGGGAAATAATATGCACCACCTGAATTGTTTTGGGTTATTATTGATTTGATAATAATAATGTTTAATGAAAAATTACGGTAAGATTATTAAATGAAAAATCACCCTAATCTAATTAAATATGTATTATTTAAACATGAAGATTTAAAAATTAAACTTCATATGTAAAATTCAGATGATAAAATCAATAAAAAATAAAAGACATAACAACAATAGCGAAAACAAGAAAACACTACTTTGAAATTTGTCTGAAAAATATTCTATAAATATATCTTATTACTTCTACCAAAAAAGAATTACAAAGAGATGTACGTAAAGAAAACATAGCATCCTTAAAATTAGACACAAATGTACCTAAACAACTTTATTAGTATAAGACTAAAACAAAAAAATGTAAAAACTAACTAAATTAAGAAAGCTCCTTATTAGAAAATTTACTCTGGAAGAAGGGTTGAAACCCCTAGTTTTTAGGAGTTGCATACAAACCAGATCACTTATCCATATACTCCTCCTTGATGTTGATAGGACTCACAATTTGATATCTAAGAGCCAAAAACTATTTTTTCACAACTACGTTAGGGAAGATATTTGCTAGTTGATCTTGAGTGTTTATGTTCTTCAATTAAACTTTCCTCTTCTATACCAACAAAAAATGAAACATAAAAAATATATTGATAGGTATTGGCATGAATGAATAAATGATGACATAAAAAAAATTTATGGCATGGGCATCCAACCAAAAATTTCTCATGGCTAGATAGTTGTTGCCTCATTTGACAGCAATGGAGTTTCTATTCCAAACAGTGTAATAACTCAAGTTAGTTGATTATTATAATATAAAATCATTGGTTGGTAAACTTGGTAAACTAAAAAAAATTATTGCATCTACAAGTGGAAAGAATTGTGATCGAATTTCTACGAGAAAAAAAATAAAAATTAATGTTAGTAGTAAAACTTATGTAGATGTGTAGATATATTAGGCAAGAGCCTACGACACAATGGTGAATTGTGAGCCACTTAATTGGGAGGTCTTGTGCTCAAACTTACTCAAGATTAAGATGTATGAAGTTCCTTCACCTCTATTTTTCAAAAGTATATTCATGTTGATCAATTACAATGCCTTTCAATAAATAATAGGTGTATTCTTTGACTTGATCGACTAGTCATGGATATATAGGGGTTCAACTAAGACCACTTCAATTCAATAGGTCATGCCTATTGCTTTGTTCCATAATATTTTGGTCTTTCACAGAACAACAGGATCTAGATATGGACCCGACAGAAGGAGGAATGTCATGAACCACATGGATATATAGGGCACTATAGGTGATGCAAGTAGGGAGGTGTTCACCATGATCTTCTTATAAACTTTTCCAATCCTACCAAACTAACCTAATGAGAGCTCTTTCTTGTAGCCCAATTTTGGGGTTTTAGACAAGAAATCACACTCTTTCAAAACAACTACCAAAACAAGAGGAGGATTTAGATACCCAATGTTGAGTAAATTTTGAGCATCTCATCTACAATGTCTTGGGTTTGAGTCTACTTGACCTTAATACATAATAATTAATCTCAACAAATAATAGTAATAAAATATTTTTAACTTAGATTCATTACCTATAAAAAACCAAAGAATGAATCTGAGAGTTAATTTACATGCTCTTATTAAATGGTGCCTTATTGTACAAATCATGTTTTATTGGATTATTTGTATCTTATTTGGAACATTTAAGTTGTATTTTCTATTTTTCTGAAGAAATATAAATTGAATCCTTCAAATTATTATTATTTATTTCTATATTTATCTTTTTAATAAATAGTTATTTAGAAAAAATCATTATGACTCTCAATTATAGACTTCAAGATCTCTAAACTGTAGAGTTGGAAGAAGTATTTTCTTATAAATAAATCTTTATCTTATTATAAGGAAACTATATTTAATTTTATTTAGATCATTGTGCCAATTTTATTTTTGCAAGTATAAAATTGCATTTTATTTGTATATCTGTTAAAAAAAAACTTTATACACTATACTAATAATAAGGTTATCACTCATCATGACTAGGGATCGCTGAATTTGATTTCAAAAGTTGATACAAGAAGGCTCACACAGTTTGTACATTCATTCAAAAGGTAAGATTAATGAAGCTTTTATGATGTACATGGAAAACCTAGGATGGTAGAAACCATGGTGTGGAATGCTACTAGAATCAAATGTCCTAATCCAACCTCACAAATAAAAATGTGTACAACATTTTAAGGGCACAAACCCTAAGGAATCACCAATATGATTTGCAGATGTAATAAAAGAACATTTCTCTCAACAACATGAATGATAGGAATCAGGCAAAATAGACTCACCTTCAGGACTGACAATGATATTCTCATATTTCAAAAATCACACATTACAACTCTCAGATGTTAAAATACAAATTGACTATAAATCATACTTTACATTTGCAATCTCTAACAGATTTGCAACCTTACTATAACACCTTGCTTGGCAATAAGCCCCTTTTTAAATCTCTTATTAATGACACCCGTAGACTTGCATTTAAATCAATTTTGATTCTTTAAAGTACTATACTCCTAATATCTAAAGTTTGAACTCAATGCTTCTTCAGAAAGATTTTATAATATAAACACAATCAACTCACATATTTCTTTTTGGACACTCATACAATCTAAAAAAAAAATTTAAAAAATCACTGCTATCATATATCTCAATCTTCATATCATTGACTCCATATACTTAGACTTTTGTCATTTGCAAAGATACATAACAAAAATATAGTAATTTTCTTCCGAACTCCATTATCTCACCTATTCTACTCTTCCAAAGAGTTCTTCAGCATCCCATGAATGACTGCAACCCTCCAAACACCATGCAAATTATACTCAAGCCTCTGTCACATTTCTTGGATGTTGATTCGTTGTATTTTACATGCAACAACAAATACTCATTAATTCTTGGTCCATTCCTTATAGGAATTAGGGTTATGGTGTAAACCCATCAGAGGGAAATTTTACACAACAAAAAAAACCTTTAAACCTTCCCTAATCTCTACACAAAGCAAGCATGCAACCATTGTGGCACTTTTATCTAAAAGTGTGTAGAATTTACTATTTACACAGTGAATATTGAGATCAACCTTGGTAATAACCCCATTGATACTATGTATCCATTTAACATTAGAGTTATTTCTAGCCTCCATTTTCCTATTTATGAAACTTAAGAATCATCACAACAACAAAATATGGGAGAAGATATTAGGACTACAGTTAAATACCAGTACACAAGTAGATTTTCAAACAACAACAAAAAACTTACTTTTATTATACAAAACCACACACGCCATACCCTTCACCTTTCTTCTCTATGTCGCATTCTCTATCTTCTTCATGAGATTCATTTCTTATGTAATAGAAGACCTTTTAAATCCCTAAAGAGTTTGTCCAAGATGGTTGACCTTCCATCTTCTGCAAAATTGCCATTTTGCAAAAAAATGTTGACAACAACATTTTTTGACAACTTTACATTTTTTACACAATTTTGACAATTTGCCTCTTTTGCTAACTCATGCCTATTTGACACCATATATAGCTCCAACAGGCTCACAATTTACATATTTAATTCATTTCTGACCTTGCATGATATTTTAATACCCCTCAGGGCCTTTGACCAACTTTAATTTATTCTTGACCAACCTTCCATCAATTGTGATTGCAGAACATATTATCATTAAGACCTGGTCTAGTAAAATAGGAATTTGGATTTTAGTTAATAGGAGGAAGAGCACGATTCACATCCTTAAGTATAATTCATCCATTGTTTCTCTAGTAGTTTCTAACTTTAATCCCTAGTATTTCTTGCATTTTTTTGCACGTTGGAAGAAGAGAAGATCTTCAAAAATAGGATTATCCCTAATCTATCTATCATCCCTAAACTTGATACTCCTTCCATTACCAAGTTTCCATCTTTTTCCTTTCTTAACATGTTCTTTTCTTTATGGATACTATTCCAGATCTAGTAACCGTTAATCGAAACATCTAAATAGAGGTAATCCTCAAGGTTAGGAGTTGCAAAGGCATACTTTTTCTTATTTAGAGAGTTCCATTCTTTTTCCTGTTCAAATATTCTCTAAATTTGTTCAGAGAGAAGAAATTTTTAAATCATTATGATAGCGTTGATGCCAATAAATCCCTTCTTAATTGGTTTTTAGGCATTTTCCTAAGACACTAACAAAAATGAACCTTCTCCTCTATGTCCATCTAAAGAAACTTCCCCTAGATTTTCCAGTTATATTAGCATACATAGCAAGAATAGAGAAAAGGCTTAATGTGCATATTTTGGTGAATAGACTTGAAAAGTTGGATTTTCCTAGCTTGACTTAAAAGGGCTCCTTTCGAACTAGTCAACTTGCTATTAATTTTGTCAATAATGGAAATCTAAAAATAATTAAAAGGCTCAATCCCTAATGGGAGACCAAGATAGGAAAAAGGAAAAAGAATCAATCTTACAATCAAGGATTTTAGTTATTCTTTTTTGTCTCTCTTTTGGATTATTGATAAAGAAAATGGAACTTTTGGTCCAACTGATAAGTTGGCCCATAGAAATAAGTATAGGAAGAAAGATAAATCTTAATGTTTTTTTCTTCTTTGACAAAATCCATTCGAATCACGATAGTGTCGTCAAAAATTTTCTTGAGGGAATAAGGAGAAAAATTAGAAAAATGTTGGAGACCCTAATTACTATTGATCTTCTATTTTGAGAAGGTTGCTTCCTCAATTACTATTGATCTTCCATTTTTGCAACAATATTCAATAACATGACATTAAAGCCATTTATTTCTTATTGCATGAGCGCATCATCCTTGTCCTCAAAAAAAGAAGAGGAAGTCTCATGTCATAAGATAAGAACCACAAGAGTCACATGAGAATGCCAAAAACAGTCATGGTGTACCTATTAGCCTTTATCTTCAATAAAAGGAAAAAAAGGAAGAAGAAGAAGAAATGAATGATAAAAACCTTGTTTGATGATGAATGTGTTGATGATTTTTTGTGAATGTTGCTTATTAACGAATTTAATTTCATGTTATTGAATATTGTTGTGTGATTATGATGATTGATGGGTTCACAAAATATTGATGAATGTTTATAGGTAATAATGAATTATATATCATGTTTATGGATGTTATGTGAATATAATGATTGATGTGTTCACAAATTAATGATGAATGTTTATACATATTAATTAATTGTATGTCATGTTAATGAATGTTGCTTATTAATGAATTTTATGTAATGTTATTGAATATCGTTATGTAATTATAATGATTGACATGTTCACGAATTATTGATGAATGTTTATAGGTATTAAAGAATTATATGTCATGTTAACGAATGTTATGTGAATATAATGATTGATGTGTTCACAAATTATTGATGAATGTTTATATGTATTAATTGATTATATGTCATGTTAATGAATGTTATGTGATTATAATGATTCAATGATATACTTCTAAAATGAATGAATGAAATATTTCCTTAGTTGTTAATGGGGAATTTAGAGTGATTATAGGGGGGAGGCCAAATGAACTTCCACCTTCAAGTGGTTGGCCTTGTTAAGTATAGAATATGAAAGCATTCTTGAAACCAAGTGAAGATCAAACTAAACCTATAAAGGTGGGAGAAAACAAGACTTTTAGCTTGGAGACAAGTGGCATTCTATAGTGGACTAGGCTGGAAGTGAACTAGATTCTTTTTGTTTTGCATTAACTTTAATCTTCACTGATTTTTCTATAAATCACCACATTGTGACTCAAGGATTCCACCACCAATCCATTGTGTCAGAAAAAATGGGAATTGCATTATGGTCCTAATGTTCTTGGTTTTTGCTATGACATCAGAAGCCAACCATTACAATAATATGTGCTATGTATATGCTAGGTAAGGCTCTTCTTTGTCTCATAACTATAGAGATGCTCTCACTAAATCTCTTCCTTTCTTCAAAGGCCAATGTTCTAGGAAACTTCCAGGATGAATGGGCAATGATCTCCCACATGCGACGAATCTCATTCATTGGGTAGTTGATTACTTTCTCAAAGCCACTTCTCACCTAGAGACTATTTTAATCAACCAGTTTTTTCAACACCTTGCTTACTATTGGAAGAGGACGTCAATGTAACTCATTGTCCCACTGTAATATTGTAAGTAATGAGGCGAGAAAAGTTATTAGTTCTATTTTTGAGATGCTTATTGTCTTGTTAGAATTAAAATTAACAATGATATGAATATCATTGTATTCCATTTATTTGAGATATCATAATTTGAATTTCTTTCTTATGAATCATGTTTTGTTGTCAAACTTACTTTTTAAATCCACATTATTTCAAGTACAAGATAGTAAAACATCTATAATGATTTGTACTTATTTGATTCCTTTCTATAACGAAGTTAAATATATAATCAAGAATCCATGAAATCAACCATTGCTATTAATTTGAAGAGTACATTTTTAAAAAATTATCCTTATTAAAAAGATAAAACAACTGAATAGCATATTACTTCCTTCTCGGTCTCAAATTTTGAGCCCCACCCATAAACTCCAAAGACACTTCGTCAAAGACAATAACTTGTAATAAGATGGGTATAAAAGTTGGTATCAATTAAGATGGAGTTTTGAGACTCTATATTTTATTGATTAATGATGAATATTTTATCTCCTTATACTTTAGTCCTTAAGGCCTCATTGTTTTCTTACTACCAACTTAGTACCTTATTTTATTGATTACACTATAACTTCAATATTTGAATAAGGACCTAGTGGAAAAAAAAGGATTGAAACAAGGAAAGTCCAGGGAAGGCATTGATCTCATCTTGGCTCACTCCATCTATACCTCAAACTACCGCTAGATAGATACTGATAGAATTATGGACCAAATGGAAGAGAAAGCTAGACAAAGAAAGAAATCTTGGCACTTTTTGGGACAAATTAAAAATGTACAATTGCTAAAGCATGTGCTAGACACAGGAATGACAGTAAAAGATGCAGAAAACTTATATAGTTCTAAGACAAAGTTAGAACACTTTCACTAGTGTGTTTGTTGATGGATAGATCCAAAGACTTCAAGCTCTTGAGGTATCTGAGTTGAGGAGGAATAGGACTAGACAAGTCATCTCTTGTAAGAACAAAGTATCCAACTTCTCAAGCCTCGTCGGCTCTAATGGAATTTTCCCCTCCATGCCATAGTTAACCATATCCAGCTACTCAGTCTTTCTCAAATTCCCAAATTGGGGAGGAATTCCTCCGTCAAATTTGTTGTTGTATACATATAGGGATTCCATGTTCCTCAAATTTGACATGTTTAGAGGTAGGCTTTCATTGGAAACATTATTTGAGAGGTTTATCAATCAGAGCTCAGATAGGTTGATGATCTGGGGAGGGATTGGGCCTGAAGTATTCATGGTAAATAAATCTTAACCAAGGGCATATGCTACTTTACTTGCCATAAACTAAAATCCATATAACAAGACCAAGACATGCAACAGAAGGAAAAATAGGTATCCCTTGATATCAATATAATAAGCCACAAATAACTAATAATACAAATAGGTAGAATAGCATCTATGACCTATATGATTAGGATACCTATCATATAAGGGAAAAAAGTCAAAAGATGGAATTACTATGAACTCACTGCCATCCTTAAAGTATAAAGATGAAAACCTAGACGTCAAATCAACAATGGTGATTGCATTTTCTCTATCTCCACAAACAAATGATGATGTCCTAGCAATAGTGAAAATGTCCATCAATGTGTATCAATTATCAATGTGAAAATGCAATGTATACCTCATTCTCTTCTTTCTGTTGGATTTAATGTTTTGATCGTAGTCAATAATAATTGTTGCACATGTAGCAAGCCTTGTTGAGTTTCTGGCAACATAAGTTTAGTTTAGGATTGAGTCAAAGAGTTTTAGTTTGAATCAAGTTCTTATTGTAGATGTGTTTGAGTTAGGTGTCCATAAGTTTTAGTTAGCTATCAAGTTTGTGTGTGTTGTTAATCATGAAGTAGTTTTTTTTCAATCTAATTAGCAATCATTTAAGAATGTTGTTGAGTCAAGCTATTGTATAAATTGACATCTATTACTCAATAAAAAATAAGCTGAAAGTTCTTTCTTCTCTTCTATTTTTTTTTGCTTCTATTCTATTTTTCCCCATTCTTCACCATCCCCTACGTTGCTGGGATCTCCCACAAATCTCAAAAATTCTCAACAAAAAAGGCATTAGAGTGGCATTCAAACCCATATCCACTTTGAGGCATTGCATCCCTCCGACTAAGGACCACAAGGACACATTTGCAGAATCTGGGGTCTACAAAGTCATGTTCTCTTGTGGAACCCCTTACATTGGAGAAACTGGTTGATCCTTCAACACTAGAATCAAAGAGCATGCTACAGACATCAAACACGAGTAGATTCTTAAGTCAGCATTGGCTGAGCATTCTTCTTTGACCAAGCATCACATTTGCTTAGAGGATACCCAAATTATGCATAGAGAGGACAATTTCTTTAAGCGAAAGCTCAAAGAGGCCATTGAAATCAATAGCAACCCTTCTAACCTCAATCGAGATGTAGGTTGGAGCTTAAGCACATCTTGGCATCCCTTATTATCTTCCCTTCATAGTAGCAACCCCTCACCCTAACCGTCCTTCAGGGTTTCCCCCTTTTTGGGTTTCTCTCCCCCCTCCCCAACCCCTTGCCACCCCTCTTTTGTCTCTAGTTCTCTCCTCCCTCTTCCTCGTGCTTGGTTTCTTCCTGCCCCCTTCTTCTTCCCATTTTTCCCTTGTCTTCTTGCTACATGTTTAGGCCTTCTTTCACTTTTCTCTTTTTTTCTGAGTTTTTAGCCCCCTGCACTTGCACTCGCTCGTAGTTATTCTTGCTTCTATACATTCACTTCTTTTCTATCTCGTATTCGTCTATATATATATATATATATATATATATATATATATATATATATATATATATTCTCTATTTTAGTCCCCTATTTTTGTTTTCCCCCCTTTTCTTCTTTCTATTTTGCCAGTCCTCTCTCTTCTCTTTTTGCGTCTTAGGCTTTGTTCCTAACCCACCCACCTCCCCCCCTTTTCTAGTTGTCTTTTCTTAGGGCTCATAGCACATTTTTTGTTTTCTTTATTGCTCTATTGTCTTTTCATAGTCTTTTCTTATATTCTCTCCTCGTTTATTATTTTATTATTTTCCCATTATTCATTTTTATCATTTTTATTGTTTTATCTAGTTACATGAGGATATCCCCTTATACTTATTGTTAGGCATGGTTTATGTGTGTGTGTGTGTGTGTGTGTGTGTGTGCGCGCGCGCATATTTAGGTGTGGGTGTGGGTACACACACACATGCATATATACATACATATATATGTGCATTTATACATGTATATAAGTATATATATGCGGTCATATTATGTGCATTTTTGTATATGTGTTCATTCATTTGCATTGATGTACATTTATATTCTCTTGTTATGTATTTTTATTCATATATATTGATATATATTTATAGATTGTAGTATTGGACTCATCTTATTTATTGTGGATATTCATTTCTTTGTTGTTATCTCTATATCTATATTATTACTATTTCTTTCTTTTATTATTAATTATTATTATTATTTTTTTAAATTTAGTTAAATTTTAATTATTTATTTTTATTTATTTATTTATTTTTCTAGCTTATTACTTCTTATTGTGAGTTGTTTTTCTCTTCCTTCTTGTGTATGTGTGTCTTTGTATATGTGTTTACTCATATATATATATATATATATATATATATATATATATATATATATATATATATATATATATATATATATATATATATATATATATATATATATATATATATATATATATATATATATATATATATATATATTTGCATTTATATTCACTTGTTGCATTGTTTTATTCATATTTATGTAGGTACATATTTATAGATTTTAGTAATGGACTTGTCTTATTGTTTGTAGATATTCATTTCTTTGTGGTTATCTTTATTTTTATATTTTTATATTTTATTTTTCATTTTTAACTTTAAATTATTTATTAGTTAATATTAATATTATTATTATTTTTTATTGTCTATTTTCTTTATATTATTAGTTTTTAGCTTTTTATTTCTTTTTCTTTTTCCAGCTTATTAATTCTTCTTGTTGTGAGCTATTTTAATCTGCTTTGTTTAGGTTGGTGTCATGTCTTGTCACTTTTGTACCTTTTTTCTCTCTCCTTAGCACCCCCCCACCCCCCCTATTATTTTTGTGTGGTTTTCTAGATCTGCAATCTATCATTTTATGTTCTTCATGTTCTCCTACATCCTAATGATGGATCATGTAGTATGATCTAAAACGTTGATGGTAAAAAAACTCTACACAATCAAATCCAAAAAGTAAAAATCAAATCCAATTCTAGTATAGTGTGTATTACAAAACCTAAATGCATACACTATCGCAGTAGTCGATGGTGAAACTTGGTTCTTTTCTAGCATCATGGGGTCATGGGTACTACTAAAATCCATGTATTACAAGATTCTTTGATCTAAATTATACTAAGATATCAATCACTTGTTTTAAAAATAGATGTATTTAGCAGATATCGGTGCTAATTTATAAAACTTATAGTATAAAATTAACCATAAATAATGTTATACATGTAACTTACTATCAAATTTTAAACAGATGTATTTCACAGTAAAATTTCTTTTATAAAATTAATTGTAAATAGTGTTTCACATCTAACTTACTATCAAATTTTAAGAGACTTCTATCCATCATTTATCCATTCAGACTCTTGCTTACCCAAAACTTCCTACTTACAAAACTTTTTCAAAAAGTTGCGATCCAGATGCTTGAGATAATTTATTTATAGTTTGCTTAGATTTTTTAGCTTTTTAATTCATCAGATGATACTGACGAGCTTAAATTTATTCTTTCAAAAGTGGAAAACCATCCTAATCATGACTCTAAATGTGGTTTAGGTATAGAACAATAGCATTACAGTGGAGGATCTAGAAGCCCTCTATTTATATGGGATTTGATTGTTTGTAGTAGGAGGCAGGAATGAAAGCGTCTGGGCCAGCCGCACTATAACTCTATGGGGAAGTGAACATTATTGTTGAATAATTTTGTGCATATTCCTCCACAAATACGTTAGCCATAACCACATGCAAGCCCACATGATGCACAATTCCATGGTAAGAAGAGATAGCAATATACACATACCTCTTAGGCCCCATTTGGTTACGGGAAGACTGGGCGCGGAATAGGGTTTTCAGCACCAAAACTAGGTTATGGAGGAAAACGGTGGGCATTTGGTTCATCAAATGCATAACCTGGTTTCGGGTTTCGTCTGCCAATTTCGCTAAAAAATTGGAAGAAACTTCTTTCAAGAAATAGGTGGAAGTTGAAATGAAAACCAGGTTTTGGGTTTTTATGAATGCATTTGAATAAATTGTTGGGTCCGCCAAATCCACCTTAGGTTTTTGGAAGAACAAATTGGGTTTTTTGGAAGACGATAGTTGTGTTGTTTTTGTGCTCTGTTGTGCAAAGGCGAGGGTTTCTGGTTTGATGCATTTGTTGGGATGTGGCTGTTTGCTGGGTTTGTGGGTTTTCTATGGCCGTGGCGTGTGGCCGTGGCATTTTCTACGATTTCTCTTCTCCGCTTTGAACAGCGGCGGCGGCTTTAAACAATTCTCTTCTCACACCCACCTTTGCATACTGGATTTTTTAAGGTTTTTTTGGTTCATTCAAACGTAACTGCATGTTGCAGGTTTGCTTAGAAAACTAGTTAAAATATATGCTCAGGAATGAGTCCGAGTATGTTTAACTCTGATTACTTGTATATATCATAGTTAAAGTTTTAATTTTTTGTACTCAGCAATGAAATTTACAAGTATATCAATAGCTTTTATCTATACATAGCTACCCTATACATAGTTTATCATGGTTCTATTTCTATCTACTATCTGCCTAGCAATTTAGTCAATATATGTGGTAACTATTTGTTTCAAATCTATTTTTAAAATAGTCAATATGTGCTCACTAATAAATTTGAGTATAGTGCTGTGAGAGATCAATACCAGTGAAATGAAAAATTAAACTTTGTAACAGTTTCTAGCTATTTGTTTCAAATCTATTTAGCAAAATAGTCAATATGTGCTCACTAATAAATTCCACTATAGTGCTGTTAGAGATCAATACTAGTGAAATGAACAACCAAACTTTGTAATAGTTTCTTGCCAGTAATGAGTTCTAGTATGCTGTTGTGAGAGATGAATGCAATACCATTAAATAGAGCCAAGTCATAAACTTGTGCTCACTAATAAATTCCAGTATAGTGCTGTGAGAGATCAATACCAGTGAAATGAATAATTAAACTTTCTAACTATTTCTTTCCAGTAATGAGTTCTAGTATACTACTATGAGAGATGAATGCAATACCATTAAATAGAGTCACTTGAGTCATAAACTATGTATGGATCAACTATGTATAGATCAATGGTAATCATGGCTTTTATCTATACATAATCAATATGTGCTCAATATGTGATTAATAATGAATTCCAATGTGTGCTCATGTGATTACATGTATATATCATAGTGCCAATCAAGCAAAACATGGCAATCATGGCTTTTATCTATACATAGTTGACCTATATGTAGTTTATCATGGTTGAAATCTGTTTAGCAAAACAGTCCAGTATATGCTATAACAGTTTGTTTAGAATCTGTTTGACAAAATAGTCAATATATGCTGACTAATGAATTTCAGTATAGTGTTGTGAGAGATCAATACCAGTGAAATGAACAACTAAACTTTGTAACAGTTTCTTGCTAGTAATGAGTTCTAGTATACTGTTGTGAGAGATTAATGCAATACCATTAAATAGAGCCAAGTAATAAACTATGTATGGATCAACTATGTATAAATCAATGGAAATCATGTCTTTTATCTATACATAATCAATATGTGCTCAATAATGAATTCCAATATGTGATCATGTGATTACCTCTATATATTATAGTGCTAATCATAATAGCAAAACATGGCTATCATGCTTTTATCTATACATAGTTGACCTATACATAGTTTATCATGGTTCAAATCTATTTAGCAAAATAGTCCAATGAGTTCCAGTATAGTGATGTGAGAGATCAATGCAATACCATTAATCAAAGTGAATCATGCCAATGAAATGAACAACTAAACTATGGATATATCAAGTCTGTATTGATCCATGCAAAATCATTCAACATACTTATGAGGTCATAAACTATGTATAGATAAAAGCCATGATTTCAAACTATGTATAGATCAATGCAGAAAGAAACTCTATTCCCATTGCCAACAATGCTACTTTTCATCTTCTAAAAGATGAGCCTCAGTTTCAACGGACCTAACAATTTATTAAAACACATTCATAAAAGCCCAAATTCAGGTTATAGTTTGTACATGTGTATGTGTACATACATACATGTGTCTATACATTTATACATGTGTGTACATGCATACATACATACATGTGCGTGTATGTACGTACACACATACATACATGTGTGTGTGTACGTACATACATGCATACATGTGTGTGTACGTACATACATGCATACATACATACATTCATGTGTGTGTATGTACATACACACATACATACATGTGTATGTATGTACGTACATGCATACATGTGTGTGTGTGTACGTGCATACATGCATATATGTGTGTGTGTGTACGTACATGCATACATACATGTGTGTGCACATACATATATACATACATGTGTGTATACATATAGACAAATGGAATCAGTATTATTCTTTCATTGGTATAGATAGATTACATGGAGTATAATGACAAATTGTAATTTGTTCTTTATGGGCTTATAATCCTTGATAGTTGGCACTCCTTGTTGTATTTGAATAAATAATTGACTTCTTAATGCAATGAGGCTAGAAAATAATCATGTTGTATCTCGATAGGTGATAGTTGATATCTCATAACTGATAGTGTTTAAATTGTCCACCTTTCAGGTCACTGATGGATCCTATGGAGAGTATAGAGGTCCAAGGAAGCATAGTTAGGAAGACCACATACACCCGCATTCTCACAATTCTTTTTGCTTTTGTTGGCATAGCCAAAGTACTGGTAGCACGAGAAGGTAGTCAAATGGGTAAATGAATAAGAAAAGGAAATTCCTTTTGTAGAGACATTATTCATTCAAATGAGGTGGATTGTCATGATCAGATTCAGATGAGTAGGGCAGCCTTCTTTTCTCTAGCTCGTATTTTGAGGCTGAAAGGAAGCTTGAGAGATACGATCCACTTGAAGTTAGAGGAACAACTAGTGATGTTCCTCCACACCCTTGGGCACAATCTAAGGAACCGCAAGATTGCCCATAACTTTGGGCACTCATGAGAGACAGTCAGTCGGTACTTCCACAAGGTTTTGATGGTTGTCTTAGCCCTTCACAGAGATTACTTCATACCACCTGGTCCAGGCACTCCTCCTGAAATTAGTGGGAAGGATTGTTTTGAACCATTCTTCAAGGTAAATCACACATTGTTACAAGTTTATTGTCTAGAATGTTGTCTTTATCTTATTATTACTTGAGCATACATTTGATTAGTGTATCATATCCCACAGGATTGCATTGGAGCCATCGACGGAACCCATATTCCAGTGCGAGTCAATGTCGACATACAGGGTAAATATCATGATAGAAAAGGGAACTTATCACAAAATGTTATGGGTGTCTACTCCTTTGATTGTAAGTTTTAGTATTGCCTTGCTGGTTGGGAAGGCTCTGCTGCAGATAGCCGTGTTCTAGCCTCAGCTCTATCGAGATCAGATCCACTTGTAGTTCCCCCTGGTAAGCCAAATCACATTTTAATATACTCAAGGTTATGCTAAATGGTTCAAGTATTGACAATATACTTTCTTTATGTAGGAAAATATTATCTCGTGGATGTTGGATATCCAAATGCACCTGGATTTCTCGCTCCTTATCGGTGTACACGCTACCACTTGAAAGAGTGGTCAAGAGAAAACCCAATAAACTCTACACATGAGTTGTTCAACCATCGACACTCCTCTCTTAGAAATGTAGTAGAATGTACATTTGGTATTTTGAAGCAACGTTTTCCAATCTTAAGACATACAACGTCTTATGATATCATGACACAATCCTATATTGTTTTAGCATGTTGCATACTTCACAATTTCATTACGATAGAGGATGGCCTTCCATCGGAAGAAGCTATTGAAGAGGAAGATGATCGTGATGGGATAGAGGTACTACTGCTTGAGACATATGGGTTGTCTAAGGAGGATAGAAATGAGTGGGCCCAATTTCGAGAAGATATAGCAAATAGGATGTGGGAAGATTATAGATCTCGAGAATAAATGATTTATTAGAAGGCAATGTGCTTTATATGATTAAATTGATGTATGCATATACAATGATGGTGTGTGATTTCGTTATTCTGATATCAGTCTTTGCTACATTCTAATTAAATAAAAAGAACATTAAATTTCAATTTCACACCTACATTATGTACAAAAATTGTTGATCATATCTGCAATACACAATTCAACTTGAAATATAGATTACATTGTTTTAAATGCAAGAAAGCATAATTATTATACATGTTTGCATTGAGAAAGTACAATAACATGCTTCATAATGGGGCTCATGACTATTTACTTGCCATCGATATCACCATTTTGTCTTACTAGTAGTTTTTTTTATGTTGATGTGTTATCATCAATTATTGCTTAAAATGTGTATCATCTTCAGTTAAATGCTTTCAAGTTTATTAAATGTTAGCCTCATTGCATTAGGATGTATTAAAAAATGATATTTAAAGTTTATCGTCTTCAATTTTAAATGAAATACAGCAAGGAGTACCAAATGATGAAGATCATAAGCCCACTAGTAAGAAGAGAACAACGAATTTGTTGAAAATCCTATTTTTTTGATGTTACTGCTTGCTGCATTCCATTTAAATTTAAAGAGCAATAACTTTCAATTTCAGTTGTATGATTACTTTAAATCGTAATACGTTTACCTATTCAATATGTTAGCCTCGTTCCATTATAACGTATTACAAATTGATAGTTAAAGATTTTCACCTTCAAATTTAAACAAAATACAGGAAGGAGTACACAATGGCATATACCGAGCTCATGATGAGCATGGACAGATTTGATCATGTGAACCAGATGTGTTCTCCCATTACTTTGAGTGATATAGATGGATCCCTCGCTATGAGCAACAGATCTTCTTCTTCAAAGAAGAAAATGTGGACAAAATCGATGGAACGCAAGTTTCTAGACTTGCTCCTCGAACAAGTTCATCCCGGATGGAAAGGTGAAGGTGGGTTTAAAAAAGAGGCATGGACTATGATAGAGAGGACATTCAATGCAGTGATGAACTCGAATCTGTCATGAGATCATTTTAAGAATAAGTTGAAAACATGGAAAGTCGGATATAAAGTAATGAAGGGCTTGAAAAATACAAGTGGGTTAGCTTGGAATGAAGAAACTCAAATTGTGGATGTTGAGGATTCAGTGTGGGATGACCTTTTGAAGGTAGGATAATCTTAGTACTCTTTTCATTGAAGAAATTTTCCCTTCTTATTTTAATAATGAAAAACTTACAACCTAATCCATCTATTAATGCTTACATGTAGAGGAGAGAATTCAAAAATGCAAAAATGTATAAGAGGTCACCTTTCCAATATTTCAATGAGTTGGCTGTAATTGTCAATAATGACATTGTTGAAGGGTTCGCATCTACAATGCCCCTTGATTTTGAAGAAGGGCACCCTATGAATGATGCATTTAATGTGCTTGATGAGGATGATACCAATTGTGGTACACCTCTTGACAGCCAACCAGATATTGATGAAGAGTTATATCATTCCAATCAGTCGAGTGCAAGTGCTAGAGGGACTCCTCCACCACCATCATCAAGGAGGGGAAAGAGGAATAAGACATCTTTGGCTACATCATTGGATGTGATATGCGAAACTATGAAGGAACTGAAAGATGGCCTTATTAAGCCTTAGATTGTAAAAGTGGATAAATCTGAAGATGATAATATTTTGACTACTGCATATACTGCTCTCAAAGTTGTCCCTGAACTGAGTCGAGCAATTTTTGTGAAAGCACATGATACCTTCGTGCTTCAACGTGAAAGAGCCAAAGGGTTCTTGATGATGGATGAGGTGGAGAGAGTGGAGTGGATTGCAATGACATTTGGTACCATTTAGCTATTTCAGCTATTGACTGGATTGCACTGACTTATGCTGCATGATTACTCTATTCAATGGTTTTGGATTAATCTCTAATAGTACTAAATTGAAACTATATTAATCTCACATCACTATATTGGAACTCATTATTGAGCACATTTTGACTATTTAATTAGTGATCTCTCATAGCACTATATTGGAAGTCATTAGTGAGCATATATTTACTATTTTGTTAAACAGATTCTAAACAAACTGTTACAGCATGTATTGGACTATTTTGTTAAATAGATTTGAACCATGATAAATTATGTATATGTCAACTATGTATAAATAAAAGCCATGATTGTCATTGATCTTCCATGTATCCATACATAGTTTATGAGTTGGTTGCGTTTAATGGTATTGCATTGATCTATACATAGTTTATGACGTCATAAGTATGTTGAATGATTTTGCATGGATCTATACATACTTGATATATCCATAGTTTAGTTGTTCATTTTATTGGCATGATTCACTTTGATTAATGGTATTGCATTGATCTCTCACAACACTATACTGGAAGTCATTAGTGAGCATATATTTACTATTTTGTTAAACAAATTCTAAACAAACTGTTACAGCATGTTGGACTATTTTGCTAAACAGATTTGAACCATGATAAATTATGTATATGTCAACTATGTATAGATAAAAGCCATGATTGTCATTGATCTTCCATGTATCCATACCTAGTTTATGAGTTGGTTGCGTTTAATGGTATTGTATTGATCTGTACATAGTTTATGACCTCATAAGTATGTTGAATGATTTTGCATGGATCTATACATACTTGATATATCCATAGTTTAGTTGTTCATTTCATTGGCATGATTCACTTTGATTAATGGTATTGCATTGATCTCTCACAGCACTATACTGGAAGTCATTAGTGAGCATATATTTACTATTTTGTTAAACAGATTCTAAACAAACTACTAAAGCATATATTGGACTATTTTGCTAAACAGATTTGACATAAACAGCCAGACACTGTTACAAAGTTTAGTTGTTCATTTCACTGGTATTGATCTCTCACAGCACCATACTGGAATTTATTAGTGAGCATATATTGACTATTTTGCTAAATAGATTTGAAACAAATATTGCATGATTGCCATGTTTTTCTATTATGATTGGCATTATGATATATACAGGTAATCACATGAGCACATACTGGAATTCATTATTGAGCACATACTGACTATTTTGCTAAACAAATTTGACACAAACAGCCAAACACTGTTACAAAGTTTAGTTGTTCATTTCATTGGTATTGATCTCTCACAACACCATACTGGAATTTATTAGTGAGCACATATTGACTATTTTGCTAAATAGATTTGAAACAAATAGTTACCACATCTACTAACTATGCGAAGCAGATAGTAGATAGAAATAGAACCATGATAAACTATGTATAGGTCAGCTATGTATAGATAAAAGCTAGTGATATACTTGTAAATTTCATTATTGAGCACATATTGAGCACATATTGATTATGTCTAGATAAAAGCCATGATTGCCATTGATCTATAGATAGTTTATGACTTGGCTCTATTTATATGGTATTGCATTCATCTCTCACAGCACTATGCTAGAACTCATTACTGGCAAAAAACTGTTGCAAAGTTTAGTTGTCCATTTCACTGGTATTGATCTGTCACAACACTATACTAGAATTCATTAGTGAGCACATATTGACTATTTTGCTAAGCATATTTGAAACAAACAGTATGTATGTACACACATGTATGTATGTATGTATGTACATATGTATGTATGTGCGTATGTATGTACACACATGTATGTACGCATGTATACATACTTGATCTATGCATTGCATTGATCTCTCACAACACTATACTGGAACTCATTATTGAGCACATTTTTACTATTTTGCTAAGCATGTATGTATGTATATGCATATGTATGTATGTACACACATGTATGTACGTATGCATGTATGTAGGTGCATATGTATGTACACGCATGTATGTACGTATGTATGTATGTGCATATGTATGTACACACATGTATGTATGTATGTATACAAACTTGATCTATGCATAGTTTAGTCGTCCATTTTATTGACATGATTGGCATTGGTCAATACATAGGATAGTTGTTCATTTCATTGGCATTCACACGATTGGCATGTGAAGTCATTCCAGATGGTTAATTAGCTTTGTGTAATGGTATTGCATTGATCCGTCACGACACTATATTGGAAATCATTACTGAGCACATTTTTACTATTTTGCTAAGCATGTATGTATGTATGTGTGTATGTATGTGCGTATGTATGTATGTACATGAGTATGTATGTACACATGTATGTATGTATGTATGTGCGTATGTATGTATGTCTGTGCATATGTATGTACACGCATGTATGTACGTATGTATACATACTTGATCTATGCATAGTTTAGTCATTCATTTCATTGACATGATTGGCATTGGTCAATACATAGTTTAGTTGTTCATTTCATTGGCATTCACACGATTGGCATGTGAAATAATTTCAGAGGGTTAGTTGGCTTTGTTTAATGGTATTGCATTGATCTCTCACAACACGTAGTTTATGATCTCGTAAACGTTTGGTATAGTTGTTCATTGCATTGTTAATTAGAGTTATATTTGAACCATACATGTGTGCAATACACAAGGAGTGACAAATGATGAATGCTCAATTGTAGAACTTGAAAGCATATAGAAATGTGATTTTCTAGATAATTGTATAGTTCATGATTCTGTCCTATGTTATATCTATAGTCCTAATTTTCTTGCATATGTTTTTATTTTTTGTCTTTTTGTCCCTATTTGATTTCCTATGTATGTTCTTGTTGACAAGATTATCAAAAGTATTGAGCATTTTTGGTAGATGATTGTACAGTCATGATTCTGTCCCATGTTATATGTATATTCCTAATTTGCTTGGATATTTTAAAAAATAAAAAATTTTCCACAATTTGGTTTCCTATGTACATGCTTCTTGACAAGATTGTCAACGGTATTGATAAAGTGTCTTTCTCTTGTATTTTTTTTATTGCTCTTGATTTGCTGATATTGCAAGACCACACATGTTGATAAAAAATGAGCTATCTGATGATTGTTTACTGTGTTTGTAAACAATCAATATTTTTGATGCCACTCCTTGCTGTATTTCATTAAAAAAAAATTAGGTTTTAATTTTTCAAGCACGTTTAGTTCATATATGCAGGATTGACCATCTAACAATATAGACAGTAATGGGAAGATTGAGTAGCATGAGAGGGTTGCCGTCGAATGTGGGGCATAAGGGCATACATCATGGATTTCTCAATGTTTTCATATTTAACGGTGTGCCGTCAAATGTGGGGCATAAAGGCATACATCGTGGATTTCTCAGTGTTTTCATATTTAACAATATGTTTTCACACCACCATTCAAATCATGGATATTGTTCTATCAAGTTAGCAAGTTTTCATATTGTAGTAATTATGTGAAATTCATTATCAAAATTTCATGATATTAAAATATGATTTATATGATTAATGATTTTCATGATCTTTTTTTAAAAATTGCATGTAAAATCTATGTTGCCAAAATTTCACATTTTTTAAGAGCAATTATTGACAAAGCATCATTTTTCTTGTTAAAGTTATCATCAAATGTTTAATGTATGTGAATGTAAAATGGTATATTTTTTCCTATATAATATTTCACGTAAAATTTTAGTTGCATATTTTGTTGAATAATTAACTAACTTAATAAATTTAGTAAAAGGGAGAGATACATAGAGGGGCAGAGAGTGTGGGATAGGAAGCGGGGATGGAGGGACGGAGGGAGAGAGTGAGAGAGAGAGAGAGAGAGAGGAGCTTGTGTGTTCCTATATCTGTAGAAAGGTGTCTGTTGATGTGTGTTTTATGACTCACCAAATAGTAGAACAAAATACCGAAATATCTTATCCTCTCTTGAATATATATCTGTCTATGACCTCATCAAGATCTTCAAATGTCTCCTCCCCAATCAAAAGTATGTTCCAAGTCAAAGATAGCTAGCAAAATCATTTTGGTCTTTTCCTCCCTCCACAATATCCTTGTGTGCATAAACTCCATTGAAAATGTTCAGTGTTAGAATCAAGTGAGTAGGCCCTTTCAAGCTTGGACAGATAATACTCTCCCCTGGCTCTTTATCTGCTAGGAACTTAATGGTTTCATTCTCTTGTTCACTTCGTGAAATGGAATCCTCTTCCACAAAATATGGATCCTTAACCTCCTTATCCTTATCCTGTTCACCCTGATAGTTATCATTCTTCAGTGAACTCTCTTTGCAAGTTAACTCAACTAGGTACTTCACTTTTGTCATAGTTTTCACCCAACAGGTAAGGATGCTACCTTCTGCAATTTTTTCTATAGGATCTATATCTAGATCATCAGAAAGCTCCTCTTTCAATATTATTTCTGTCAAGCTTGATTCTAGATCACAAATTATATGATGATTTTGGACTCTGTGGGTTGTTGCTTGGACAATTTTTCCCATTGACAGGGTCTCTTTATTTTCTCCAATTAGTAGATAAAATTCCTCATCTTGGGATGGCTCTTTATATGGTGATCTCAAATCCTAAAATCCATGTAACAATTCACTCTTTATGTCAGCAAGGGTTTCCTGTTTTTTATTGGATGTCCATTGCTCCACACTTCTAGCATATTCATCAATATCAAGGGCATTTAACAGATCAGGATATTTTTTGACATGCTCAACAGCCATTTCTTGTGTTTCCTCATCCATATCATCTATATCATGTCCAGCTTCTTCACAATATATGTCCTTAGCCATTTTCTTGGAAAATTAATATGACTTTGGATGAATTCTAGTATCATCCAATGGATCCATAACATGGTTTCCAAATGCTGCTTGTCCATTCCCTCTAACCCTTAAAAAAACCAATAGCATTTATAAAGACAAGTCGCTTCATAGCCTCTACAATTGGTTGCTGTAACTATTACCTGCTCAACAGCTTCATACTTTTCGTCTGGAGTAAGGAAATGTTCCAGTGAATGAAGCTTCAATGATAATATTTCTTTGCCAAGACTATATAATGTTGCAACCATGGCCAATGGATTCTAAAGATACCGACCAAGAGCCACAACATGCCTCACAATCCCTCTTTATGTTGGCAACTAGTCCTAAGAGATGCGAGAATTCTCATATAGTGTAGTCAATAATTCATCTGCATAAACAACATTTATTGTGTCCAATCCTTCTGCCAAATCACGTGCATGAACACAAACACGGGGAGGGATAGAGGGAGGACACAAACACACACATATTTAGCAGCTAAGTCACAAGGTTCGAGTTTGAGTTCAAGTTCAACAATTATGAAGTTCGGATGAACTTGACAATAAATTCAATTCAACGATAAATTTGTCTTACATAATTTTTCAAAAATATATAATATATATGATCACAATTTCCAACAATGGGACAAAAAATAACTTTGTACAAATGATTGCAAGTATGATTATTTTTTACTTTCCTTTGCTAATAAATAGAATTAAAATAAAAAATAATAATCATTTTATTTATTCTTGACTAACAAAATAAAACTGTAAATATTCAAGAATAAAAAATAATAATAATGTAGTCTAATTATAAATAAATTAAATCATAAATATTAATACTTTACTCATTATAATCCTTGTGTTTCACTAATTAAATAAGATTAAAAAAATTTACATCAAATTCCAATTCCAATTCGAAAATGAACAACCAAATGCAAGAAAAAGATATTCCCAGTCATATTCTGTTCCAATTCCAATTTCTAAATTGGCAACCAAACACAGAATATGTATTTGAAAATTCATCAGCCGTGTCAACCAAACGGTCCAACTATCTTCCTAAAATACATAACCAAGTTTTCGAAAACCTGGTTATCAGATAACCTGGTTATGAGAGAAATTCATCTTCCCCAACCAAACGGGGCCTTAAAGAAGTACGCCCAGTAATCGTTTTCATATTCATGAACTATAGCAAAATGACCAGAAAGCACTAGATCATTACCCCTCAAAGCCTCTCTTTTTTCTACATCTGCTATTGTAAATTATTTTCAATAATACAGAAAACTTAGTTATCTATACTCACATTGTCCATTTTTAAGAAGTATGACCGTAATTACAAGAGATATTGGGACCCTGAACAGAAAATCGGATTGTGTGTACCATTGTTTGAGACAAAGGGATAACGTCTTACTGTAGATCAGCCTCCAAAAAATCTAAGTTTCTTTTCTTGAATGGTTGATCTAACCCGAAGTTTAACAAATGGCCTATTCTTGAGCTTTGTTCTACTCCCTGAGATTCTTTCCTGTTCTATTGTTATCATGAGTACTTACTCTACGCATGTAGAAGAAATGAGGCTGCCACAAGGAGAAAAGCTATACATTGGTGTTTTCCTCCGAGCATTACTCGATGGACGAAATGTTTCTCTCTATAGAGGGAATTTGATTCATCGAAGGATGATTTGGTAGAGACAGGAATATTAGCAATGGGTGATGAAAATAGAGTTGTCCGTGCTTTTTATGAATTATTGTGACATTTGGGAAAAGCGAGTGATATTTGTGAGACTGTATAATAAACGTGTAAAACTTAAATAGTTATGATTGTAGTGAATATATTTTTTTATATTGTGTTTATTTAAGTTTCTAGTTTGGGAATAGAATGATGGTAAATATTATAAAACTTATTTTATATAGAACAAGTGATTACATTGATTTTTATCTAAAAATATTTATGTCGTGTTAGTGGTATAAATATGTGGAAATATAGAGATATTATAATTTTTTATATAATAAATGTTTAAAAGAAGCATGATAATTAGTTTCTATCGAGAGAACGAAACTTTGGTATTGTTTCAACTAACCAATAAAATCGAAAAATTAATTCTTTTCAGATACAAACATTACACTAAATGATTAATATTTATTTTTAATAATTTTAAAACATACCTTTTTCTGAATTTTTATTGGTTGAAGCAAGGAAGTAAATAAATTTTTGTTTCAGAAATTAAGAACATTTTAATACTTCAACTATCGTCGTCATTATAATACTTTAGGGTCCGCTTGGAAAGTGGAATAGGAATACTTATTTGGGGTTTGTTATTCTGGGAATAGAAAATTGGAATATGTATTCCTCTTCTCTATTTGGTTCAGCTAGAATTTGATAGGGAATATGAATAATATTTGTTTGGTTGTGCAAAAGCGGAATTGGAACAAGATTTTTTTATTGTAATTTAATATTTTTTTCATTATACATTTTAATGAGTTGGATTACTTTTATTTTTTTAAAGATTTTTTTTTTTCAATTTTTAGAGTGAAGTTAAATTATGGGAATTTTTTAAAAAAATTAGACACAATCAATTGAAATAGTAATTAATCTAGTATAATTTATTCATCATTTTAATAGAATTAGTCACCACAATATGATTAGAAACAAGTTCCAAACAAAAAAATGGTCAAATCGTTATTATTAAATATTGCCACCATTTGTATTCATAATCATAAAATAAATTACAATTTATAACAATTGCTTTGACTTTTAACTACATTTACGCATATGGTCTCAAAAGACTAGTAAGATCGAAACAATTATAATTCCCAACATGCCTCGAAGAAGCATGTTTTCACTCTCTCGGACCTTGCACAACTTGTAATCAGTACTTTCATGTGCTACGAATTTAGTTATGGTAGATGTGGGTGGGACATCATCAACCCACTGAAAGAAATTACAACCACTATCCCCCTGCAATACGTAATCTAAATTAGTAGTGCCCACAACAATTAGTTGATGCAAAAATGTAAACATACAATAAAAATTAGTAATAACCTTTCTTCCATTTGGACAACAAAATAATTTACTTTCTAGATGATTTGTTGTACACAAGGTCTTCAGTACTACATGGCTAGCGCCACACTCACGCATTGCCAAATTTAAATCCATCAACCCTATATAAAATATGAAAAAATACAAATAAAATGAAACATTCAATTAGCAAGAGATATTATTTTACATACATTCATTATAGAAGAATCCAATTTATAAAATGATAATGACCTCAACTAAATCTTTTATATGATCATTTGAACTTTTTCTAGTTACATTTTAGAACTCAAACTTGAATCAAAAAATACCTCAAAATTGAGCACAAACATATCAAAAAGAATTATTTCAACCAAGAAAAATAATGAAAACAACCTAGCACCATACTATTTCATGGGCTATTTTCTATGTGTGTGCTTTTAATGGATCAATTGGATCCTTTTGTCTATGGTTTTAATGGATCTGATTTCGAGAGTGTGTTATTGTTTAGTAGTAAATACTCTAGCCTTTGATGTTGTTCTAATTTCATTCATGCATGTCTAGTTTTAATGGATATGATTTTGCAAGTGTGTTATAGTTTAGTAGTAAATACTTTAGGCTTTGATATTGTTCTGATTCTAACAAGTGTTGAGTTGACATCTATTGTTTGTCTCTAATGATTTCAAGTATTACATTTTACAATTCTGGTCACTACTATAAGCTATAGGGTAGTGTTGTCCTGATTCTATAGGGTATGGCTGGAATTGGAATAGACATTGGGAGAACTACTTCTAGATGTATGAACTATGTATGTTTCTTTGTCATTTTATTCACATTCATCTAAAAGTAGTGAGCGATGTAAGATTAAATAATAGAGAGAGAGAGAGAGAGAGAGAGAGAGAGAGAGAGAGATTTTCTTCCTATGTCAAACAAGATTAAGGAAAGCTTGAAATTTCTTAACAATAAAGTTTGAATAGACAATTGATTCATATGCATTTTCATTGTTAATAGACCTATTGTGCCCTAAATTGCAAAATGAAACAACCGAAGTGTGAGCTGGTGAAGATTGCCTATGTTTTCCTTGTAAATTTCTTGTTGAAACATAAACTATTGAGCTATAGAGGATTGTATTTAAACTTTAAAAAGGAGAGAAAATAAGAGAGAAATTAGTTGATAAGTGTGTTGAAATTTCATGTAGAGGACAAAAAGTGGCCTTGGAGCCATGACCCAACTCTAGGATTTTATTCATAAATTCATAGATGGGTACTCTATTTTCCAGTTCAATTCACACAATGGTTGGATAATACCATATTTTTATGTGCTCACCACACACGAATCTCACCAAGATTTTAGTAATGCGAAGACATAGTGTGAATTTCCACATTAATTCCCTTGTTATTTCATTATGTATGTTCTAAGTAAAGGTCTAACCATATTTTATTCGTTTATCATACTTCCCTTGTAGTTTAAAGGAAAATATAGAAATTGCATACATACCACTATGATGAATAAAGTTCACTTACCCTTATTTTTCCTCAAAGGCTCATACTTTATTAGGCATACTGCAGCAAAGAAAAAATCCATGAACTCTTCATGAATCACAGAGGCCCTGATGTGAAGCAAGCCTTAGCAACTGAGCTTTACAATTTTCCTAGGAAATGGAGAATACACTCTTTAGAACTTGGAAATTTGTTTACTTCTAGCATGGAGAGAGCCATCCAATTTGCTACAATTTAGTACATGTGAGTTATGGATAATTTAAAATGAGAATCAACTCTTTTAAAATTTATAGGGGCATTGTTGAGACGCCTTAAATTCTTTATGTAGATAGATCAAGGCTTTTATAGAATATAGTGTCTATGTTCTCTAGCAATTGGCTAAAATTGAGGACTAGCTGGCAAAAATGATGGACTTTTAATGAGTCTAGTTTAATACAATACACCTAATAAAGCTGATGCATAATCTAAAAGATTAAATAAAAATATCATACTACTCTACTATTGAGATGCCTTTACAATTCAAGCATAAATATGAGTTTGTGTGTAGTGTTGTTCAGATTGTATAGGGTAAGCTACAAGGTACTACTGTAAGCTACAGGTTAGTGTTGTTGCTATGTTTTTGGAAAATGGACAATGTCATACATATGTTCAACATCTACATAAATAAAGCCATTTGATTTTGCAGTTTGTCACAGTAGTTTGAAACAACTATTACAATATCAAAATGACATGAAACATAAATAGATTTAAAAAATTAATTACAATATCCTATTTCGATCAGCAATTCAATACAAAAGTATGACACCGTCTCTCAACTTGAAAGAAAAAAATGACATTTAAATGTTTGTTTTGAATAAGACCATGACAATCCTCCAAATTTATATCTAATATAATATTCCCTCACTGAGTCATCCATTTCTAAGAACCAAATACCTCTTGTTGGTTCTTGCATAAAATTATTAGATGTGATAGTCATAGTCTCTCGAATGATTATGGGGATGACTTTCAAGACAACAAACAAATTTGCAACATCTTCCTTAGTATCCTCTTTATCAAATTTGATGGTGTGCAACTTATTAATTTCCTCTCATACCTCATGGATGATTTCAGATATTACATCCAAAGAAGCGGTCATACTTGTCTTCCTCTTGTTTGGCCTCATTCTTGTTGGTGTGGGAGGATTGTTTCAAGTGGATGTAGTGGACTGACTTGACTAAAGATAATCTTCATTTAAATCATCAACAACATTTAGAGGCATATTAATTTCCTCATCATCACCCAAATCAACAGCCTCATCAAAAAGGTTACCATCTTTAGCATCTTGTGTCATTGTAGCTACATTTTCTTCTACCATGTCATTTCCCACAATGACCACTAGATCATTAAAATAGGTGAATGGCTACCTCCTATATACTTTTGCAATCCTGCATTCATTTCTCTACACATTGGAAAAAATAAATAATTAGATATTTGTTTGAAATTAGAATAGGATATGACTTTGAAGAGGAAATTACCTTCAAAAGTGCATCCCATACGTTGTCCTTAGCATCCATACATTGAGTTGTCTCATTCCAAGAAAGCCCACTTGTATTTCACAACTCTTTCATTATTCTATACATGAACTTCCATGTTTTCAACTCATTTTTAAAGTTAAATTCAACTTTAACTCTTCATTGAATCTCCTCTCTATCAATGTCCATGCTTCTTTTTGACAACCCCGTTCACCTTTCCTTCCTAGAGTAACTTGCTCAAGGAGAAAATCTAGAAGTTTCTGCTCCATCTCTCTAGTCCATACCACTTTTGGACTTCTAGAAGAACTAGCAATAAGGGTAGCAATAGGTATCAATGGGGGTAGCAACAAGAGTAGCAATGGGGGGTATATGAACATCCTCATGTATGCTTGTTAATAGATTAGTGAAAGACATTTTCACTTTTGAGATAAACAATTGTTATATTGCTGCAAAACTTGCAATAAGTAATGAGTTGTTAGTAATAATGAGTTATTAGAGTGTGTAGAGACCCATTGACATAATATATAGATGGACCATGAAAAATGTACAAATTGAACATTTCAATAGATGTAGAGAAGAATTATAAAAGAATATGTGACAAGCCATGCATTTAGTTTACTAGGAGTTTGCATTGGCAATAAAAAGTCACAATCAGTTGAAAATTGAAATCTTGCTTTGAGTCAATTAATAAAAGTCAATTGACAGCTTCAAGGCTCGGCTATTGTAATCATTATCATTATCATTCTTAGTTTTTGTATATTCCTTTTAGCTCTTTTTTCTAAAATAGTGGGTACAAAATAGCCTGGAGTTTTTATTTTACATAGGTTCCAAAGGCTTCTAAATTAAAGCATAACAATAATTGTGATTCACAATTCATAAATCATAGGTTTAAATCACTTAATAAGTAGTTTTAAAGCATAACAATAATTCTAATTGTTCTAAATCACTCAATCAACAATTTAAAAGCATAACAATAATTCTGATATGCAATTCATAAATCACAGTTTTAAATCACTCAATCAGCGATTTGAAAGCGTAACAGTAAATTTGATTTGCAATTCATAAATCATAGTTATAAATCACTCAATCAGTAGTCTTAAAGCATAACACTAATTCTAATTTGCAATTCATAATTCATAATATCAGTGTTAATGAATCAGCAGTTTATGCGAAGTGTCAATTCGAGTATTATAGTTGTTCAAAAGTGAGGAAAAATGTAAATGTGAGTAAAAAGAATAACTAATGTTGATACAAAACAACTAATGTCAAGATCTATAGTACTTCCATATCCTTCGTGCTATTTCATCTCAAATTTTTCCCTAATCAAATGTCTCTATCTTGTTGAGTCATCCCATAAGTTTCAACAATTAGCACATTCATCCCATCACGATCATCATCCTCTTCAATTTTGATATTAGGTGGAACAACATCTTCTATTGTAATGAAATTGTGTACTATGCAACATGCTAACACAATCTTTTTTTGACTCGTGATAGGGTAAAAGCATAGATCTATGTCATCGTTTAGGATACCAAAACCTATTTTGGTCAAACCTCATTTCTCTATCAAAACTCAATTTTTTTCAAAAACTAAAAATACCCTTTTATATATCTCAGATTCAATATCGTCATTATATAAATTTTTGAGTGGTTTGATTAGTTACAATATGTTATAATTTTAAAATATTATAAGTGGATATTTCAACATTTTAGAAGATGCTCCCTCAAAAAAGGAAAAAGAAAATAGTAAATCATATCAAAAAAATAAAAAAATAATATTTATCTCTAGAAGAGAGAGTCCTCTTCACTAATATTTAATTTTTTTCAAGAATATTTAGATTTCATAGGGAAGTTTTGACAGGAGAAAAAAAAATTGTTGGATTTTGATAAGTGTTAGGAACCTATGTGTTCCTTCTGTTTATTTTGTTAGAGTAGTGTTGTTGGACGCATATGCTTTGTAAGTCGTCCCGTGAGTATATTTTATTATCCCACATGCATAGGTAGTATTACTATTCTAGATCGTACCCAGTATATAAGAATAGGTTGAGGCCCTTGATGGGCACGGACGAATTTATTGTATTGAGCTTGCTCAAAGGAGGTTACCCCCTCGAAGTGGCCTGCGATCAGTAGATTCATTCTGAGTTCTGCTATCACTTTGTATTCTGTTATTTCGAGCATTCTCACGATATTGCTATAAGGAGGTTCTTCACATCTGGTATCAGAGCACTCTCTTGGGCTCGCTGGGTGGAAATTACATCAAATTATTATTTTTTTCTGTCGTGGCCTTCAGGTTCCTCTCACTTCTAATATCTCTTGTTATTGCAATAACTCTTTTTAGTTGTTTTGTCTGTGAGTGAATTTTTCTAAGTCGACTGTTCAAAAAAAAAAAAAAAGAGTAAAATTTTTTCTGTTTTTTAGTCGTAGCTTCCTTGTTTGCTTTCTGTTTCTGCTCATACTTCCGTAGAACGTCTGCAATATCATTTCGCATACTTCCTTCCTTGGCGACCCAACCCCAAATTTTACATATCAAAGCCCTAAATCCCTCATTTATCTAATTTTAGGGTTTGCCCTATCTTTTTCACCTCTCATCCAATCGCCACCAAACTGAGCCACAAGATTCAATTCCTCATTTTGCTCCCTTATCCCTCTTGGACTGTTCGCCTCATTTCGCCTCCCTACCCTTGAAACCCTCATTTTTCTTTTTCCCTTGTCCCCAGATAGTCTCCCACCACCCATCGAACACCCATTTCCTATATGAGTTTTACCCAAATCCAAGTTTGCCGTAACTAAAAAAGTTTTTGTTTCTCATCTTCTACCCATTCCAAAAAAAAAAAAAAACAAAAAAACAAAAAAACAAAAAAAAAAAAAAACCTTGTTTTATGGTTGTTACGCGTACAGGAGCAAAAATCATGGAAGAGGAAATTGCATCCCTCAAAACCAAACTTCAAGATCTGGATGACAAAATTCTGGGTCTTAACTTTCAGCAGTCAGCCATGAGCCGAAACCATTCAGGAGATACTGGGTCCTCTTCTGGCAATTTCCGTGGACCAAAGCTTGATTTTCCACGCTTCGATGGTTCTGATCCGACTGGATGGATCTATAGGGCAGAGCAGTATTTCAGCTTGCATAATACTTTGGATAACCACAAAGTCCCCCTTGCATCTTTTCATTTGGAACATGAAGCTCTTCAATGGTTCCGTTGGTACATCAAGGCTAATGTAGGCCCAACGTGGAGCGAATTGTGCACCCTCATTTTGGAGCGCTTTGGCCCTAGTTCCTTTGATGATTTCACAGGAGCACTCACTAAACTGCGTCAAACAGGCACTGTAAGAGAATACCAGACAGAGTTTGAAAAATTAGCTAATCACACAGAGGGCTTGTCTGATGAATTCTTTCGTAGTTGTTTTGTCAGTGGTCTAAAGGATGCACTTCGCTCAGAAGTCAAAATGTTTCGACCTACTACAATGATGGAAGCCCTTGGGTTGGCTAACTTAGCGGAAGACAAGATTAGTGCTCTACAACGCTCCAGATCTAATTTTGTTCCATTCAGAAATACAGGTTCTCACAACCCTCCAGTCATACCAGCTCCCAGAACTACTCCGATCAAGCACTTGTCTGAAACAGAGATGCGAGTCAGGCGAGACAAAGGGCTTTGTTATAATTGTGATGAGAAATGGTCTCGGGGCCATAGATGTGTTCAGCAAAAGCTCTATCTCTTGGATGTGGATTCTCCACCGGAACTGGAAGAATATGTAGATGCTCAGGAAACAGTGGATGATGAGGTTGAGCCTCACCAGCCTGAACCTCCTTCACCAGAAGCTCCACCAGAGATATCTGTCCATGCTTTGGCAGGAGTCACTACTCCACAAACCATGCGGGTCTAGGGTTTCTTCAAGAAGATCCCTCTTACTATACTCATTGATTCTGGTAGCACTCATAACTTCATTGATCCACGAATAGCCAAACAGGCTGATTGCTTTATCCATCCCTGCTCTAGCTTTGAAGCCATGATTGCCAATGGGGGCACTTTACCTTGTAAAGGGAAATGTCGCAATGTGCGTCTCTCTATTGGAGATTATAACATGCGCTCTGACATGTTTGCCTTACCCTTAGGTGGCTGTGATGTGGTTTTGGGTGCCCAATGGTTACGCACTCTTGGCCCCATTCTCTGGGATTTTGCTGAACTTTGGATGCAGTTTTCAGCCGAGGGGCACCAACACACTTTGAAAGGCTTACAACCAGGGTCTCTCAGCATCATCAGTTCACACCGTATGGAAAAACTTCTTAAGAAGAATTCACATGGTGTCATCGCTCAGCTCCATTCCATTCAGATGCAGCCATCAGCAGTCTCTAGCACTCCTGCCGATCTCCAACACATTTTGGACAAGTATTCTGGTATATTTGCTGAACCTGTGGGATTACCTCCTTCTCGTCCAGAGGACCACCGTATTCAGCTCCTTCCTGGCAGTGTTCCGCCCAACATCAGGCCCTACCGCTACCCATTTCATCAGAAGACCGAAATCGAGATACTTGTCCGTGACTTACTGAAGCAAGGTATTATTCGCCCTAGTACCAGTTCCTTTTCTTCTCCAGTTTTGCTTGTTCGCAAAAAAGATGGGTCATGGCGACTCTGCATTGATTTCCGAGTACTTAATCATCTCACTATAAAGGACAAGTTTCCCATTCCAGTTGTTGATGAACTTCATGGGGCTCATTTTTTCTCCAAGTTAGATCTTCGTTCTGGGTATCATCAAATTCGGGTTAATGAGGAGGATATACCTAAAACTGCCTTCCGCACACATGATGGTCACTATGAATTCTAGTCATGCCCTTTGGTCTCACGAATGCTCCTTCAACATTTCAGGCAGTGATGAATAACATATTTCGACCATACCTCCGGAAATTCATTCTGGTCTTCTTTGATGATATCCTCATATATAGCAAAACTTGGGCTGAGCATCTCCATCATCTGGAGCTTGTTTTGCAACTTCTCTCTGATCATCAACTCTGTGCAAAACTATCTAAATGTGTGTTTGGCCAGGAGGAAGTGGAGTATCTCGGGCATATTGTTGCACACCATGGAGTGCGGGTGGATCCTACAAAAATAGATGCCATGAAAACTTGGCCGCATCCTAAAACTCTCAAGAGCCTTCGAGGTTTTTTGGGGTTGACTGGCTACTACCGCAAGTTTGTCAAAGATTACGGGAAAATTGCAGCACCATTGACAGCTCTATTAAAAAAGGATGCCTTCTCCTGGACCCCTGTTGCTGAGACTGCATTTGAACAACTGAAACAGGCTATGTGCAGTACACCTGTTCTCGCGATGCCAGATTTTTCCAAACCCTTCACTATTGAGAGTGATGCTTGCGGCAATGGATTGGGTGCTGTTCTCCTGCAAGATGACCATCCTATTGCGTTCACTAGCAAAGCCCTCTCTGGTAAGAATCTAGCCCTCTCTACTTATGAAAAAGAAATGATGGCTATTTTGCATGCTGTACAGAAGTGACGGCCATACCTCTTAGGGAGTCATTTTTGCATCAGAACCGATCACCAAAGTCTGAAATACTTCCTGGAACAACGGGTATCCTCTCCTACACAACAGAAATGGGTCAGCAAACTCATGGGGTATGATTATGAGATCACCTACAAGAAGGGTAAGGAGAATATTGTGGCAGATGCTCTTTCTCGCACATTTGATAATCAAGCTTCCCTTTTCGCTATTTCTATGCCCATTCCCAATTGGTTAGCGTCTGTTCAGCAGGGCTATGACAGTGACTCTTCTTTATCTCAAATCATTCACCAGCTAGCCAATAATCCTTCTGCTATACCACATTACTCTTGGGATGGTGCTTCTCTTCGATACAAGGGTCGGCTAGTGCTTCCTCAGAACCCAGCTCTACATCAGGCTATTTTTTATGAACTCCATGCTTCTCCTTCAGCAGGGCACTCAGGCTTCCTCAAAACTTATGAGCGAGCAAGGAGAAACTTCTTTTGGAAAGGGATGAAACAGACGATTCAACAGATGGTGGCTGAATGTGATACTTGCCAACGCCACAAGGGTGAAACGACCCTCCTTCCTGGCTTGCTCGAACCATTGCCCATCCCTACACGGATTTGGACTGATATTTCTATGGATTTCATTGAAGGGCTTCCTAAATCCGGTGGCAAGACAGTGATCTTGGTTGTGGTTGATCGTCTCTCAAAATATAGTCATTTTTGTGCCCTCATCCACCCCTATACTGCCTCCTCTGTTGCACAAATCTTCATGGACCAGATATTTCGTCTTCATGGACTCCCTTCTTCCATTGTCTCTGATCGTGATGCAACTTTTACCAGTCATTTTTGGACTGAACTATTTCAGAAAACTGGCACCAAACTGAAGATGAGTTCGGGCTATCACCCACAAACTGATGGTCAAACTGAAATTGTCAATAAATGCTTGGAAACTTATCTTTGTTGCTTCACTTCCGAACAGCAACATCAGTGGGCCAAGTGGCTCCCTTTAGCTGAATGGTGGTACAATACCTCTTACCACACTGCCTCTAAAATGACTCCATATGAAGCAGTCTATGGTCAGGCACCTCCAGTGCTCCTTCCCTACACTCCCAACAGCTCACCAGTCCAGGCAGTTGACATAGTTCTCCGCAGCAGGGATCAGATTCTTCGTACCTTACAGGATAATCTTCACATGGCCCATAATCGGATGAAACAGCAAGCAGATCAACACCGTTCTGAGCGCTCGTTTCAAGTTGGGGATATGGTTTTTCTTCGTCTACAGCCATACAAACAATCCTCCCTAAAGCTGAAAGGGCGTCATAAGCTGGCCCCAAAATTTTATGGGCCTTATAAGGTTCTGCAGAAGATTGGTTCAGTTGCTTATAAACTGGAACTTCCTCCTTCTTCTCGCATTCATCCAGTCTTTCATGTTTCTTGTCTAAAGAAAGTTCTGGGTACCACTGTCAGAGCACAAACTACTCTCCCTGAAATGGATACGAAAGGATCCATTATCCTGGAGCCGGTGGCAATCATTGACCAGCGCACTCGCCAGCTTCGCTCTCGCTCCATCTCTGAGGTCTTGATTCAGTGGCATGGCATGCAACCAGAGGATGCTACCTGGGAACCCCTTCTTCAGATTCAACAACAATTTCCACACCTTAAGCTTTGAGGACAAAGCTTTTTTTCTAAGGGAGAGGGGATGTTAGGAACCTGTGTGTTCCTTCTGTTTATTTTGTTAGAGTAGTGTTGTTGGACGCATATGCTTTGTAAGTCGTCCCGTGAGTATATTTTATTATCCCACATGCATAGGTAGTATTACTTTTCTAGATCGTACCCAGTATATAAGAATAGGTTGAGGCCCTTGATGGGCACGGACGAATTTATTGTATTGAGCTTGCTCAAAGGAGGTTACCCCCTCGAAGTGGCCTGCGATCAGTAGATTCATTCTGAGTTCTGCTATCACTTTGTATTCTGTTATTTCGAACATTCTCACGATATTGCTATAAGGAGGTTCTTCACATCAAGGTCGAGCTTGAGTACTTATAACAAAAAAAATATACATCAAAAATAATTATCTATACATGTCATCTATCAGATATTTTTAGATTAGAACAAAAAAAGATGATTTGCATATACTTGTTTGATGGGAACTACACCCTATATTTTTTACAGTTAAAAAGGGACTTCAAAATAAATGAAAATGAATAAATTCTTACTCAAAAATATTATTAAAATTATAAGCATACAGTTCATCCAATTCTACACATTTCATCAGTTTACATCATATTCAAATTTAAACACAAATACCATTTTTTTTTCATTAATGTTGAATTGTCACATTCTCATATCTCATTTCTTTATCAAAGAGTACATAGGTTTGTGCTTTTACCCGATACTATAGGATGTCGCATGCCTTGAGATAGGAAAACATTGCTTCAAACTACCAAATGTGTGCTCAATCACATTCGTAAGAGAGGAGTCTCAGTGGTTAAATAGCCCATGCACACTATTGATTAGGTTTTTTCTAGTAAACTCTTTTATGTGGTACCGTGTACACCAATAAGGGGCAAGAAATCTAGGAACATTTAGATAGTTAGCATCAACTAAATAGACTTTTCCTATACAAAGAAAAAAGAATATTATAGATTTAAAATAGCATAAAAACTATGGTTGACAATAATGACTATATAATCATTAAAATTATGATTTAATATGCCTGGGGAACTAGTAGTGGATCTACTCTTTGACAAAGCCAAAGCAAGAACATGGCTATCTGTAGCAAACCCTTCCCAATCAGCGAGAACATATTGAAACTTATAGTCAAACAAACAAACACCCTTTATATTTTGTGACAAGTGACCTTTTCTATCACAATATTTTGCTTGGTTTTTCACATCAATGGTAATTGGTATATGGGTTCCATCGATTGCTCCAATAGAGTCCTAGTGTAAGAAATATTATTGTCATAGATGTAGCAATAGACTCAAGCAACAAAATACATGACAATAAGAGATTTACCTTGAAGTATGGATCAAAACGGTCCTTCCCAATAATTTCTAGAGTATTTGGAGAAGGGGACAAAAAGTAACTGGTATGGAGTGATATGATGGCCTTCAAGACCTTGTGGAAGTAGTGACTCGCTGTATCTCCTGGGTAACCAATTATGGCCAATCTTACGATTCCTTAGATTGTGGCCAAGAGTATGTAGGAACATAACTAGTTCTTCCAATTTCATGTTTATCATATCTTTAATGCTCCCTTTCTCCCTTAGAATATGGTAAGTTTGAAGAATGCTCCTCTAGTCATGTGTATTCGGTCGTGGCAATCCATCTCATTGGAATATATAATACATTTATAAAAAGGACAAGCATACCTTCTTCATTTGTGGGGTCAGTGCAAGAAGTTGGGTCTCACTTTTGGCCAAAAAGTGGAAGTGTTTTTCCTATTTTTGAAATTTTTTGTCAATTGATGTCAAAATTTAAGGTATTTAGATATTGAATATAAAAAAACTCTAGAAATAAGAATTTTAGTGTTTGGAATCTAGTTTTTGAATATGTAATTTATTTGTGTACCCATATGATAGATTATTTTTTTGGTATGGATCTTTAAAAACCACTTTTTCAAAATGCCTATTTTAGGACCATACCATGCTCATGTACGGACACCATAATTTGACACAAATAAATGAATTTTCGTAAATTCTTTTAAAGGAAGTTACCTAATACACCTAAGATTGATGAAAATATTTTTTCTTAATTTTTTATTGAATAATTTTTTTATTATTAATTATTAATTGGCTATAAAGGTAAATTTTAAAACCTCTCATGTACGGACCACATAATTTGATCAAAATCTCACTTTTTTCAAAAAAAATTTTAACATCAAAAGAATTGTATGTAGATTGATGAGATATAAATTAATTTAAGAAAAATTATAAAAAAAAAAATTATTAAAGTTTTAGTGAATGTCACTTTTCAACGTTTAAGAGATAGTTTTGATTAATAAATAATGGAAAAATAGAAAATAAACTAATAACACTATAAAATTTACATTTTTGAAATCAGAACAGTAAGACCTATAATGGGTTTTTGTCTCATCAAAAAATTCAATGGGAACGACTATAAACTAATTATGACAATACCAGAAACTGTCGATTAAATGCCTTAGAAAAAAAAGGATCATAAAGGCATGGCTTGCTGGGACCAAGCCTATGCCACGCCTTTCCCCAAGGCAAAACCCCATGCAAAAGTTGGGAGCCATACCAAATTCTCGCTCATGTCTCAAGAATTGGGCACCCGATTTGTAATTCAAAAATCGGGTGCCTAATTGCTTTCAACTATTGTACCCGATTGCTTAAAAATTGGGTACTCAATTCTTTTTAAAATCAGGTACCTGATTTATAAACGGGTACCCGATTTTTAAAGAATCAGGTGCTCAATTTTTAAGCAATCGGGTACCCATTTCTAATGTACCTATTGGGCCCCAAAAGCTGCCCCACAGATCGAGTTTCAATGATTGAAATGATTGAATAACAGTTTCGATCTGCAACAACAAATTCTGTCATGCTTATTATGTTTTCTTGTCCTCTTATACAATTTGCAAGCTACTGATTCAAATTCAAAATTGGTGCAAACATGGGATCAAAACAACAAAGAAAGAAGAAAGAAAAAGTTCTGATAGATGAGGAGATTGCAGCAAATAAAGAAAATGAAGCACGATGTCAACGAGAGAGAAGATAGAGAATTAGAGACTTGAACAATGTTTCAAAGGAGAAAGGCATTGAGCATACGAAGAGAACCCAATACAAGAAAATTCAAGTGCACATTCTAATCATGCATTCAATACAGGTGTGTCTCCAAACCCTTGAATTTTTCTCTCGTGATGAAATTGGTGATTTTTTAGAAGCAGGTTATGATTTAAACAATTTAGATTTTTTTCATGAGAAGCAATTGTCAAATGATCATGCACAAAACACTCCAATTGAAATGCCTGCCCCAAAAGAAATACCAAGAAAATTTGAAAATGATATTCAAATCCCAAATAACAGTGAAAATAGTAAAGTGTCTGAAAATAAAAATTGCATGAATGTAGACATAGAAACACCAACTACTGAAAAAACATGTTAGGATGATAGTAAAGTGTCTGAACATAATTTTTATATTCCTAATGATGTGTTAGATAATCTTGAGGGATTGGTTTCATGGAGACAAATTAGGACACATGCTAATAGATTGTATAGGCATTTTTTTATAATAAGAAATTTGGGTTTCAATGTCAGCTAATGTTGCAACTAATTAAAATGTCTAAAATGCGAAAAGTAATGAGAAGGTTGGGAATGTATGCAAAATCGAAGAATAAAAATGAGTATTTAAAACAAGTTGTATCCACTATTGCTAGTGCCTTTGATGTTATCGGAAAGAGAAGTCGGTCTAAAGATAAGAATGTAGCACAACGAGCAATAACAACAGCTTTAGTTAACAAATCAACATTTGACAAAAGATTGATTAGCAACATAAGTGGATATCTTAATGTGAATCGTAAGACTCTAGAAAGAGTTGTAAAGAGAAGGGTTAACTTTGAATGTGATCCAACAAATATTTTATGGACTTCTAGTGGTAGACTCCTGAGATGTGATATGAAACTTACTAGTGAAGTCAAAAGTTTGATTAAATTTTTTTGGCATGATAATAAAAGAGTATCACCTAATTCAAGAGATGTTCTTAAATTGAGAATTGGGTCAAAAATACGAGATCCACATCCTAAACACCTTTTGGACATGACTCAAACTGAATAGTTTAAAAAATTTGTAGATGGTTGGGTATTAAATATTACCATTAGTCAAAGATATTTTGAAAAGTGTAAACCATGATATGTAAGGATTAACAAGGAAAGAATCACATGTTGTTGTAAAACTCATATTCAATTTTGTTACCATTATGATGTATTTCGATCTATATGTGGTACCATGCATAGTAAAGAAATGTTGCAAGAATGTGGTATAAAAATACCACCTCAAACTATAAAATATTTCATATCAGGTTTGTTTTTTAAGCCATCTAATGATCAATATTTTCTTTTCAATGCATGTCTTTCTAGTACATGTGATATGTGTGGCAATCTTTCTTTGTTAGATGAATGTTTGCATGAAAATACTTTAACTATTTTTGGACAATAATTAGTTGAGGTAAAAAGATTCAAAACTATTGAATATCCATTGAAGGATGGGAAGATTGGAAGAAGGTGTGATCTAGTTATAGATAAAGTTAGTTGTCATGCATTTATGGATGAGTTTAAGAGTGTGATCATGCCAAAATATGTTAAACACTCTCAATATTCTAGATGGCTTGATGGACAATTTTGCATATGTAAGAATACATTTCCAATTGGTACTATACTTTCAGTTGTTGACTTTGCAGAGAACTACATGCTTGCACCACAAGAAGAGGTACAACCACAATATTACAATTCAGTGCAAGTAACAATTTATGTTCATATAGTTTATAGGCATGCACCTGATAGTATAGAGGAGGATCAAAAAATATTGAGAGAGTACCATTTTTATTTAAGTGATAATAAACTTCATTCATCTAAGTTTGTCCAATATTGTTTCAAGGTCTTTTATGATATTTTAAAAGAGAGACAAATTCAAATGATACAACATTGGATATGGTCAGATAATTGTAGAGGATAGTTCAAGAATGCTAGAATGTTCTATTGGTTGAGTAGGACACATAGGAAAACTAACATCCAACATGTGTGGAGTTTTTTTGAGGTTGGACATGGTAAAGAAGAACATGATGGTGTTGGTGCATGCGTGAAGAGAGCCCTTAGTAGAGAGCAATTAAAATTTGAGGAAAAAGATAAATTTAGAAATGCACATGAGATTGTTGAATGGTGTAACAAATATTTATACACGGGATCAAGTCAGAACTCTACAATCAAACGTTTCTTCTACCTAGTTGAAGAAAATAATATCTCTTCAAAATATGATTGTGATACAATTAGTGGGTTAGCTAAATGGAATTCATTTAGGAGTTCAAATTCTAACACTTGGACTATATGGACTAGGGAGCTTGCTTGTTTTTGTCAATTTTTTCTTGTAGGTGAATGAGAAGAATGTGAGAATACAGAATGGGTTGAAGATTGGCAACAAAGATCATTAGCACCTACTGACACGCATTTTGAAGATGATATAGTAAATGAAGGTCAGAATGTTACTTTTGCATCATAAGACTATGATCGTGTTTCAAACCTCATAGAACCTGGTATGCACAATTCAATTAGATTTTTTTGTGATCTCATGCTTCAATTTATATAATTTGCATATGTACACTCATGTGATTAAAGTGTTTCTATACTTTATCTTATCTTGTAGGACATGTTTATGTTGTTATTGCACCTAGTGATAATGATGAACATATTGAGTATTGGCTAGCTAGATGTGTGGAACCTAAGAAAAAATTGACATGTCATCAAGTAGACGATGATGGTTTTGAGTATCCAATCGAGTCTGTCATTGTAGCTAGCACCTGGCTACATAGATACCTAACAAGAAGAAATTGTTTGCCAGCATTTGAAGACTACCAAACCGAAAAGAAGATTTTACACTATTCTCATTTGGTTGTGGCAACAAATATCAAATTAAAAAGATACAAAGGGAGACCCTCCATTAAGGTATTATGGACAATTTCAATGGACGAGCACGAGACAATCATAGATGCATTGCAAAAGAGAGAGGATGCAAATGGTACAGTGGGATGACTACATTTAAATCAAACACATGTAAGTTTTTTCATTATTGTATTATTTTTATATATATGTACTTATATAATTTAATTACATGTATATTTGTGTTGTCAATACCAATTTAGAGAACTTATATACCTCTTATTCAGGTCTCAATTACAATTTATGCAAATTTAAATGTTAAAGTGGATCGAACATCAACATCTTGTGCAATTTCACATAGTAAGTACATACAAATTACACATATATTTACATAGTTCAGATACCTTGAATATTAATTTATGTGTTTATTAACATGTGTGTTTTTGTTTTACATTTTTATTTTATAGGACCTCATTTGAAGAGATGTGTTGAACCAATTTTATGTTTTGAGTTCACTAAACTATAAATATATCATTGACATTGTCTTACATATATTGTGAAATATGTTGTACAAACTAATTCAAAAATGAGAGTTTACTTCTATTTGAAAGTTAAAGGTATGCACTTGATAAATTATAAATTAATTGTCAATTTAAGTAATGACCTCCTATTTTGTTCCATTACTTTTGCATTCAAGCATGTTTAAATTAATGTTTGTTTGAAGTTTCAAATTACTATTGATTGTAATATTAAAGACAAGTCACTTTCACATGATAATTTAAAGATAATTACTCATTGTATTGATTATATGTTAGATCATTACTCATTGTATTCATTGTATTGATTATATCTTACATTACCAAACAACACATTAAGATCACTTACGATACATTGTTAGGTACGTTATCCATACATGTGTGCCTTAAGGGGACATGGGAGTCCTAATAGGTCATAATAATTTCTATACATTTTAATAAGTCCTAATATGTTTACTAGCACATAATAGGTATTATTAGGTGATAATGAGTCTTACATTACCAAACAACACATTAAGATCACTTATGATACATTGTTAGGTACATTATCCATACATGTGTGTCTTAAGGGGACATGGGAGTCCTAATAGGTCATAATAATTTCTATACATTTTAATAAGTCTTAATATGTTTACTAGCACATAATAGGTATTATTAGGTGATAATGAGTCTTACATTACCAAACAACACATTAAGATCACTTATGATACATTGTTAGGTACGTTATCCATACATGTGTATCTTAAGGGGACATAGGAGTCCTAATAGGTCATTATGTCTATTATAGGTTATGATAGGTATTCATATGTTTACTACCACATAATAGGTCTTATTAGGTGATAATGAGTCTTACATTACCAAACAACACATTAAGATCATTTATGATACATTGTTAGTACGTTATCTATACATGTGTTTCTTAAGGGGACATAGGAGTCCTAATAGGTCAATATGTTTTTAATAGGTTATGATAGGTATTCATATGTTTACTATCACATAATGGGTCTTATTAGGTGATAATGAGTCTTACATTACCAAACAACACATTAAGATCACTTATGATACATTGTTAGGTACATTATCAATACATTTTTTAATCTAGTAGGTCAATTTTACTTGTATGAATCTCAATGCATAAATTTGATGTGATATTTATCCAATAATGCTCTGTAGATAGTTAAAATTATTGTTCATCTTGCATATATACTTACAAAATGTCTCATATGTTCATGAATAAAATATGTCAAAATAAAGAAAATGGTTTGAATATACTTAAAACATGGTGAAACATAATAATATATACTAAATACACAAGCATGATAAGAAGTCATAAAAAAATAGTACATGGTCTAACATACATCATAACATGATCTATGAAGTGAAAAAATACATGGTCTAACATACAGTTTTAACTATCCTAACACAAAGTGTATACATCATAAATAATATACATCATAAAAACACAATCTACAGATGCCAACAAGACATAATCTATCTGATCAAATGTCTTCTTTACTCCATGCGAAGAGGACTCAAATGGATCATCATGTGTAATATGAGTCGTCTCATCATGTCGGACACCCTGTGAGGTAGATGGATCACCCTGTGTAACATGAGGTATGTCTTATCATGTACATGCTTAATTGAAATGGATCTCAAAATCTAGCTTGCAAATAAATTAAATATTCAATACATAATAAAATAAATACCACATGAGATGGGTGTCCCTTAGTAACGGGAGGAGGCGCACTGTCAAAACTACCAAATGCAACAGTGGTGAGATCCTGTAATTTACAATACATACATTTTTAAATTTGATTTTAGAGCATAATGAACTATACATTATGTACATAAATCACAATACTAACCTCAAATGACGATGCAGGTACCTCCATCTGGCTAAGTCTTGTGCTCTTAGCAACACTTGTGGTGACGTAGTCCTAAAATTATGGATACATAAACATTTAGTCAAAATTAAATATACATGAATAATTACAAAGTACATAATTTGTACACTACAATTTTTATAAACTATAAATTTAACATGCATATATAATATATATCATACCTGAGTGGTAGCCAATGTCACAGATGTGTCTACAAGCATGCTAGCACGATAATCATAAGATGGAGTCGAAAATAGACTATACTGAGGCCTGTATGGATGAGTATGATATGGCTCCTGTTCATAAAATCAAAACACATAAAATATATATACATGTGAGTCAAAATTGTTTAGATTATAAGTTAATGATAATGTACATACATAAAATAATACAATTATTTTTCTTCAGTCAAGAGTTCATACCGCATGTATTTGAGGTTGTGTCTCAGTGGTAACTAGAGTAGGACTTGTACTAACATCAATCTATGTAGATGCAAACAATCCCTACAAAATCAGATAAAAAGAACATATGAGCACATGTTATTAAATTCAAATTTGAATGTACATTTTTACAGTGTAATTCAAAGTGCATACCGTATAAGGGATGCCAACATCTATAAGTCTTGAAAAAAGACTATACTGCCTCCTAGGAGGAACAATATCATCCATCCTTTGTTATTTCAAAAGTACAAATTAATATAGTTAATACAATTACACATGTATGTAGAAAGTAAATAATTATGTGTACTTTATATTTATATTAAGATTAAAATTTTACCTGCTACTCTTGACTTTCTCCAGGCTCTTCCTGCTGCATGAGGTCAACAAATGATGACACGTCTATCTCATCACTACCATCACCACGGGCAACATATACATCATCATCAAAATCTGCACCCTCATCATAATGGTCATCGTGTGCTGCACCAAGATCACTCTGGGGGCCTGTACATATGCCTCCACAACTAGTACATACATGTCCAAGTGGAGGAGCATGTACCGCTTGCATCCACTATTGTACTAAATTTCCCGAAAGGGCACTCAAATGGGTAAAATCAGATGAAACTGCTTGATGATGGTGAGGAGTAGGCACAACAAGCACAAGAAGAGGTAGAAGGGGCTCAGCTCGCCTGCAGTTTCTTGTTCTATCACTCAGCTTTGCCCCAGGCCTATCCTGAGGCATCCCTCTACCAAACCCCTAAAATACTTTCATATCAAAATAGTTGGGTTTCAAACCCAACTCAAACTCAGCCCATAAATTCTTAAGGAAGTACATGGACACCTCATGGTTAGTGTGTGGTGGATGGTCAAATACCATCCACCACCACTCCCAAAAATGCGTTGTTATACGTGGATGTGTACACCACCTAATGGAAATGTGAGGCTTCTTATGACTAATTGCTTCACCTATCTTAGGGTTTACAAAATAATGTTGAAAATTCCCTTTACCTACATGCAGGTTATAAACCTCTCTATATGATAAGCCATCAGAGTAGAAGGCATGCATGCTTTCCCTCCACGATCTAAATGAATCAATGTCTAAATCAAAATGATGGATGGAGTCAATCATGCCTTGCATGCTATCTGCAAGACGTAGTAGGTGAGGGAGGGAGGGGGGTGCGTCTCATGTCAGATAGCTTGTATGTCATGCATGAGGTCATTGAGGTTACGCCTCATAGCTCATCTGCAGTGGGTGGTGGAGGTGGAGGTGGAGGTGGAGGGGGCGGAGGCAGGGGTATGGGAGGGGGAGGGGGTGGCAGTGGGTCCATCAAATATAATCTGCATATATGTTTAAACAGCATAAAACATAAAACATGACAAAATTACTATTTAATAAAATTTATCAACTAGATCTATATAAATTCACATATCTTTATTAAAATCATATCAATTAAATAAAGTTAAACACTTAAGTCAAATTAAACATTAAATACCAAATTTTTAAGTCTAATCATAAAATAATAGTCCAAAAAAATATATCTAGGTTAGTTCAAGGTTTCTTTTCTTAAAACAGGAGCCACCAAGCTAATTTTGCTTTCATGTACACTTATTTTGTTACACTGGGGGATTGTATGAACTCATTATGGATTATATGTTCATCTCAGGATGAAACAAAGTTAAGATTATGACAAGGTTATGGTTTACAATTTTGTTATATTAACGGTTTTCATGATGGCTAAGCTTAAGATTATTATAATGATTATGGTCCTTTAATGTTAGGGAACTTACCTAGGACTATGGTTTTAGTTAGAATTATATTTAGGTTTCAAATATTTATTATGGTCCTATTGTTTATAGGATATATAATAGATGGCGTTAGGATGAGAGTTAAGGTTACAATTAGAATGAAAGCTTAGAGATAGAATTATGATTTGATTAAAAAATATTTATGATTGTAGTTTGAATCCTAAATATTATCCGCTTTTTAATGCAAACTATAAGTGTAGATCATGTTAGGTAATGAACTAATACATGTGAACCCTATCCCTAACCATATAATAATCCTAATTCTAATCATAATCCATAATTCATTACCTTATGAAGCTTTGGCTACCCATTTTATTGCCAGAATAATCCCTTGAACTTTCTTAAAGTTTTCATTCCAACTTACTAATCTCCTTTCTTTATGTGAACTACTCCTGATAGCACGATTCTTCATATTTCCTTTTCCATGTGACCACAAAATGTTCCTAATAGATTTATATAGAAGACCAAATTGATTTAAATAAAATGAGCAAGAAGAAAAGAAACTTACACCCAATATGAGGAGAGAATCTTTTAACATACTTGAATTCTACCAACCAAAGTGAAATAATTAGAGTTCCAGTTATTGAGTTTTCCAAAGATTTTCTTGTTGTATAAAGACACATTTCATTTATATGTTAGGGTTTACTAAAAACGGAATCGCTAGGTACCTAACCACTTAATTATGAAATCTCCATCCAATACCATATTTACCACACAAGGTAGGGGACTCAATATTTAGCCCCAATAAGATAGATGTAGAGACATAAATCTTACTACCCGATACAAAGAAAAGAGGTCCAATTTGATCATTAAATGACTCGTGTTGCACTCTTCTAGCTTAAAAAGAATACAAATATAATCAACAACCTATACGTTAGATACTTATTAATTATTTGGAGAGTAGATCCCCTAACTTTTAGAGACAACTAGTTATCTCTGAGGAGATAATGTAATGAGTCAACAACAATAAAAAATAAAGAGGATGCAAGAGGACACCCTTTCATAATTGATCTAGAGAGTCCTAAAAATTATGATCTAACCCCATTAATTTCTTTACTAAAACCTTGACACCAATCATAAGAGAGGACACCATTTGACATAATACTGGATGGAATCCTGGGCTTGCAACATCATCATAGCGAAACTCTATTCCACCCTTTTGTAGACATTTTCATAATCAATTACTTGAGCATGCCTACACTCTATCCGGGAAATGTTTCCCAATCCAACGTCTTCCAATAGGTTATCAAGTTCTCCAATATGCATAAATATCCTTAACAAAACACTTTTGTGTAGGGTTAATGATCTTGGGTAGGATATCTTTTAGTCTAGAGGCTAAGACCTTGGCAATACTTTTGTATGATATGTATTTAGGAGCATCCTGTCTCTAATTTTTAATGAGATTCTTATCTCCCCTTGGGGATCAATTTTATGAGCCCTCCATTGATTACTTGACCTAGGGATTTTATGAGCCCTCCATTGATCACTTGATCAATTTTATGAGCCCTTCATTGATTACTTGACGTAGGGATTTCTCATTACTAATTTTTTGGATGGAGGAGCTGATTTATGATAGAAATGGGTTTATCAAGGAATAATGCATCTTCATTCTAGGAATGATGGTTCTCATTTTATCCCTATCTTCTAAATCATTTTGAACTATCATTGTCTTCTAACCAAAAAAATTGATAGTAAAATTAGGAAAAAGATCTTACTATATATCACTAGGGGGTGGGTATTTCTTTTTATAGAATAAGGCAATATTTTGTTATGTGGCCTTCCATTTTACAAAGGCAATAAACATTTAGGCTACCCATATAGGAAAATAGGAAACAAATAGGGGAATCTCCAGTCTCCAAAAAAAACTTTTAGGCACTTCCAACCCAAGATAAATAGAAATTAGTCCACCCTAACATAATTATCTAGTTAGGGATTGGGGTGTTAGAGTGCTTCAATACCCTCCTAATTAGATATTACATGATGAATACTCACTTAGGATATAAAGGCTTAGCCATCCAGTGGAAAGACAAGTTATTCACTTCTTTAGATATATTCTTAGGCATCCAAGGGTGTAGTCCGAGCTCCTACTCACACTGATGTGGACACCTCCACCTCTTGATGGTGAGGGAGGGTTACTTAATTAGATGACTGATTCGTTCAAGTCTCTTCTAATTTTTTTATGATGTATCATTTTGAGACCTTGATATCAATGTTTAATTAGTTTTAGGATTAGGGCTCAATTTGGTTTGTACTGTTTGATTAGGTTTACATGCTTAGGTTTCAATTAGGACAAGAGTTAATAAATTGAATTAAGTTTTAAAGTGCTAAATTTGGTTTTAGATATAGAACTATAGTTAGAGCTTTCAGATTAAAAACCAACATTAATTCAAAAAAGTTAGGTTTGAATTTTGTTTTAAAGTGTTGAGTATATTATTGAGTTCTAGTTTAGGGTGATTTGGTTTAGTCTTAAGGTCAATGTTTAACTTGGTTCAATCTTAGGGTAACGGTTCAATTTGGTTAATGGTTGGGGAAAGGATTTAAGGTTAAATTCAAGGTTTCTACTATTAAGTTGGGATATATAATTAGGTTTATGATCATGGTTTAATTCAATTTGGTTTATAAGTATAATATTAATTAGTTAAGGGCCAGGGTTACCTTTCAATCTAGTTTGATATATTCAATTTGGTTCAGGGTTAACCCAGGGGTTAGTTTATTTTAGTGTTAAATATTAAGATATAATGTTTTGATATCACTCATTTTTTGATATTTTGATTATATCACTCCTATACATGTTGATAACTTATATGCGATGAATCTTACAAATATTATTTGATCTCATTACATGTGTCATGGTAATTTTTTTAGTTTATGTACATGAGATGCTCCTATATATGGTGTTTTTCTTTTCTTATAATATATAGTGTTAAATATATATAAATTTACCTAAGTACCCTTCTTGATTATCTATGATGGACATGTCGTAAATGACATATCTCTATATGATGCTTTTGATATGATATGCATGGATAATATATATAATGAAAATTTTTAATCCTTCCTATGCAATCAATGATGTAATTAGATATGTACAAATGTTTTTAGATTCACATGTACATAACATGTAGATGTAGATATGAGGCTCCTCTAGGATAATTTAGTTTAAATCATAAATAAGGTTACAGTTTTAGGGTTTGACATTTATAAAATTAGTACTCAAGGTAAGATAGGAAAGTTATTTAATTATTTATATATTACCTGGTGTAGGTTTTAGCAAATTAAGATTAAGGTTAAGATGATAGTAAGGGTTATGATTAGATTTAAATTCAATACAAATTGACATTATAGTTAATCCTAAATGACGCCCAGACAAGGGATCCAAAGAACTAATCAAAAGTTTTACTAAGCAAGAAATAACATACATACAATAATGTACATTTATAAAAAAATAATAGATTAGATTCCTTAATGAGCACATTTACATTTCATTTTTAAATAATTATAAGTACTAAAAGTAAAATAAATAACACATCCAGATGAAAGAATATTAACTACTTAAGTTCAATCCATTTAAATAATTTATATACATTTGTTCTAAATGCCACTTGGCAAATTAATTCACTATACATGTCACAGGGTATGAAAGGCTGAAAGAATATACATTATAAAATAGTTTACATCATCCATTTTCGATCCATGAAACAAAGTACAATAAAATTTCATAAAAATTATTTTAAATACTAGAAGATTTTTGTTTGGATCCCTTAGTGGGCTGTTATGTGATTAAGTACTTAGTTATAAATGTTTAGGGTTTTATTGTACATAACTATATGGTTAGGTCGAGATTATAGTTTAAACAATGAATTTAGATCAAGGTTATAGTTAAAACAAGGTCGAGGTTATATGGTTCTAGGTTGAGGTTATATTTATCTGTAAAATTACATGTTTAAACAATGAATTTACATCTAATCTAATCATTCAACATTGTAATAAATACATAAATTAAATACATTTCAAAACATCTAAAATAATAATTTTTTAAATAAATATTTACGAAACTATATTTTAATTAACAAATACAAAAATTTAAACATCTACTCATTAACAATGTAAATTTATAATTTTACGTATATTAAAAATGAAAAAAAAAAATTTAACATACATATTAAATTGAAAATTGAAAAAAATAAAGTAAAATAGTACAAAATATATTAAAATACCTGGTATATCGAAAACTAGCAGCAAGGGGGTGGTCTGTAGGGCTGAAAATCGAGCTCTTGTATGTGTCTCTAATCAGGCTCCCATTTTTGAGGTCATGAAAATGACTTCAAAAATGCCAAAAAATGGGGTTAAATAAAGTCTTCTGAATCGGGTATCCAATTTTTAAAAGTAATCGAGCAACTGATATTTGAGCGCCTTGGGCACCCGATCCGCTTTTGAATATCGAGTACCCGATTTTTGAAATTTGGCCTAGGTGCCCGAAGCTTAATTTTAGAAACGGGTACCCAATTTTTAAAAAATCAGTTACCCGCTTCTGAGAAGTACAATTTTGTGGATCTGACTTCCGCAGAATTGCAACCCAACTTCTTGCGGTCACCCTATGCCTATGTCTTCTAGTATCTTCTGATGTTGCTACTATGAATACTGCTTGGGCTACAAGCAAAATGGAAAGTATACGCAACAGTGTGATCTTCCTAACAATGCTTTCGTAAACTTATATATCATTAGTAGGATCCATCGAACGCCCTATAACATTTTAATGGAGTTATTAATTGATATTTTCATATAATTTGTATATGGTATTAAAAACACATTACTACGAAGTTATTACAAGGAAAAGAACAAATAAACTGTCAATAATGTCAATTAGTTTTAGAATCAATTATCTCAGCCAGCAAGGGCAAATCTATGTTTGGATACTATTTCAGTCATATGGATTCATGGGCATTTGGACAAAGCATTGGAGCATCATGATGTTTAACTTATTTTTCAAGTTGAGATTGAATGACTAATTTCTATTAGCAAGAATTGATTAGTTGTAATTTGTATTTAGTCTCCTGTATTTTTGGTTGATCAACGTTAACTTAGATCCTTTTCAATATGACAATTGACTCCTCTTCTACAAGTCATGGGAGAATTTCACCTCTGACATTGTGTATACAAATGACCATAAAATTTTACTATCCAATTAAAAAAATTAGACAAATAAGAGTATATGAGCAGTATTTTTGATATTTTGATGGTGTATTTTACTAGCATATGAGAAGTATTTTTTTTCTAGTGCATGAAAAGGTTTTATGCTTAGACATTTTGTGTTCTAATATTGTGAGTGTCATGTCTTGCCTAGAGTTTTATGGTGTTTTAAAATTCTGATTAAAATGATCATTGAGTATTGAAGAATTTGATGATGGAAGAGTCTCTGTAATTTTTTTTGAAGATTTCAACAAAGGAACTTATTTGAGAATGTAGGGTGTACAATGGCTTCATTTAGATTCAAGTATGAAAGGATGCAAATGTGGAAAATATAGTTTGTTCACTTATTTCACATGAGTTCATCAAACTGGATGATTCTAATTCATATGGTGAATGGACTATATGTCCTCCTTACTGAAGATCTTCCAGAATTGGAGAGAGGAGTAGAAAAAGATACATAAGCAGTAGAATTAGATATAATGGAGGAGAACAAATACAACTTTCAAGAATCAATTCATCATCATCTTGATACTTCATCACCTTCTAGTTTGAGGCCTAGAAGTTGGATTGCATTAGGAGAGGACAAAGGAAGATGTAAATTCTATTTGTGTATTTTCTCATTGACATATCAAAATCATGAAAAACATAGAGCATAGGGATTCCCCATTACCCAACATTTGGAATGCATTTCCTAGTGAATACTTGGAAAATTAATTTAGAATTGATGAAAATATCCAACCATCAAACTAAGAAAATAAGTATAAGTCTTCAACGATAGTTAGCTACAACTATAACTTATAAGTAATAGAGTTATTAGTATAACTTTAATGAGAATATATATGACTTACACCAAGAGACACAATGCCTATCAATTAAGGATAAGAAATCAACCTGTCAAAAGATGCTTATGCGGTTATCCCATTATGTTGCAAAAATAATATGTGTCCTTAAAAATTACCACATAAAATGTAGTGAGAAGAATTCCATGTGAGAAGCTAAGCAGTGTACCTAGCTTTGGACCAAATCGACTCTCAACGTTGGTCTTCAGTGAGTGAATGTGGTAACTTAGTTCATTTCCTTTAAATCTCTCATTAAACCATTATCTTTGCATTTTGTTTAAATCTGAAGTTAGAATAATTGCTAGTTTAGATTTGAGATTTTGTATGTTAAATTGCAAATAGTTTATTTCCTTTTAATCTCTCATTACACCATTATCTTTTGCATTTTTAGTTCCTGCCAAGGCAGGATACTATAGCATTCATTGAAATGCAACTGTTCCATTTAATTGTCCAATGAGATTTGAGTATTTTTTGACAACTTTTTAGATTTCTAAAGTTTTAATATATATTGAAGTTTTTAGAATTATAGAGAAAACATTTATCTTCAATATGATTGGCTGCTTTTTGCTACAGTAGTGTCTTTGGCTCACTTAAGAACTTTATACACTCCAATGTCAAAAAAAAAGAGAGTAATAAATAAAGTTGAAAAAGCACCATAAATATCTTGTACTTATTCTAAAGACAATAATAAATGAATTTTTAAATGTATCATAAATATTTTGTACTCATTTGAGAACAATAACAATCTTGAAATTTTTTTATTTTTTATTTTTTACATTCTACAATATTGTTGAAGTATTTTTATTTCAATTTAAAACAAAATTGGCACATAATGACAAAAATTGTACCACAAGATAGATCAATGTAATTATCCAAACAAAATAAATCTACCTCTACATTATTTTTCAAAAACTATTATTTGTCTTGCTCATCATTAATTGCTTAATACAAAATAGACATTCTCTTGGTCACGTATGATTTAAATGTATTTCTATATTTTTCTTTTACCACAACAAAATCAATATACATTATGTATCAATGACATTTCATTTTTTAAATTTTGTATTAGCTTATTAGTCAATGTTGTATTTGCATATACAAGTATAATACAATTTATTTTTTAACTCAAATTTTTTTACGAACTAATTGTATGACTAATGCAATAACAAATTATACACCGACAGGAACTAGACGCTATGCGTCCTTGTTTTAAAATTTGAAGTTAGAATAATTGCTAATTTAGATTTAAGATTTTATTTGTTACATTGTAGATTTCTTTACACAGGTTTGTCATGTTCAAAAGTTTAGAAAATCGGTAAGGGACAATGAATAGAAGCTTGGAAAAACATTGTTTCTAGCAATAAAATGTGACATCTCACATAAGCTTCCTTGACCTATCCAATGCAATTATGACCCATCCATTTTGAACCTTGGAAGTGATAAATGTCAATGTTTCAAGAGAAGGACTTTGATCTACATGTCCCTACCATTGTATTGGGTTAACTTTGTAGTCAACAGTAACAAAGGCAATGAAGATGGGGTTGGAGATAAAGAAGATGGTTACAATTATGATAAGGACACCCTGAGGACTATCAGAATTCAATCACCTGATCTATAGATTAGAGGAAGGGTTATGGAGACAGATTGAAGGTAACATTTTTTAATGTTTATGGTAGCCATGAGAGAGATTTTTCATACCTGTAGCAATCAACATCAATCTTTTCCATGACTTTATCTGCCTCACTGGACTGCACCTTCTTCATTTGGTTTGAGCTCTTGATTTTGATGATTGTATTTCATTGGGAGTTGATTTCTGTCTTTTGCAGAGACTCTATCAGGATCATGTTATTGTCTAGGTTATTAGGTAATGAAATCAGACAACAATACAGTGGCAGCTTTTGTCAGTTTCCCAACTATGAAATCCCCCAATTAAAATTTTTAGTTTTGAATATTTTCCAGAAAACACAACTGAAAGCTAAAATCCTATATTTGAAATACATAATCTGCACATTCCCAATGTGTGACAAATGTTAGCTTTGTAATAGGATATGGAGCTTAATAAAAAAATTATGCAATTGAAAGTGGGTTTCCATCAATATCGATGTGGATCGTGATGGGATATATCGACGTGAATCGTGATGGGATTTAATGAAAATTATCAAAGCATTAAAAAGGGGCACAAAGTGTTTGACAAATGTAATTAACTTGTTGCTAGTGAGTTATCTAGTGCAATAAGATGGTTATGCACATCCTTCTCTTCATTGCACTTTCCTACCAAAGCTAACATATTTTTTTGCACCAGCTACAATTTTGGCCCAATAAAGTTAGTAGGTTGGGGACCCTGTACTAAAACCACATTAAGTATTTATAGAACATTACAAGTGTGTGGCCTTGGTATTAATTAATGTCACTTGGCAATCTAAGAAGTTGTGGATATCATATGAAATTTGTATAAGGTTTCTTTTTTTCCTGCTATCCAAATCTAGAGGCAATAGAAACATCATTGTGGTAGAACTAAAAATAGAATTAGGATTTCTTCTCTATTTCTAAAAATTAGAGATACACCAAAAAGAAAATCTTGGAATAAACTCTTATTTAAGTTAAGCAATAAGAAATATCCTTGTAGTGTTTCTCAGGTGGAAATCTTTATAAGGTTTAGAGATGGGTCGTCACAAATAGTATTAGAGCATGATCTGTCATCCTAATCCTGCCATCCTGATGGACAAAATTTAAAGACTAGAAGTTGAAGAATATATTAAGATAAGCAAAAGAGAAGAATAGAAAATGTTTGATCCCAATTAGTAGAAATACAATGAGTTCTAGTATAGGTAGCCAATAAGAAATAATAATAAAAGGAGGAATTTGAAGAGACAAAAACTATTAATGTAGAAACAAAACAAAAATTAATAATGTTTGAAACAAACAAACAAGGCATTGTATGTGCAGCAAAGGAGTATGGAAGATAAGGGGCTTCATTGAATGCAATGTTATGAAAACAACACAATCTACATACCTCAAAATTTGACCAACTATCCCACTTCTATTGTGGACTCCACTCCTCTTTGCCCTTCAAATATTGTAAAAAATTCTTGCCAATGTCGTGAAACACAACCCTACACATTGTATTCAGACACAACACATAAAAAAGAAAAACTAAGAATAACGATGAATCCTACACCCAAAAAGAAATGAAACCCTACTCCATACCTAGTAAAAATGGAGGATAAAAAATTTTCCTTCACCTGCTACCAACAGACATGAGCTGAGAAGGAGTGGCAAACAAAAGTGAGGGAAAACGTAAAGTTGAGGGAATAGACCCAAAATTTTGTATTTTCTAACAAAGAAATAAATGGAATAGGAATAAGTATTCCTATTCCACCTATTTAGGTGGAATTGTATATGGCCCTTTTTGGACAAAATTGGAATAGTTATTCTCATTGTATTCATATTCATAATTCAACATTGTTGCACCCAAATGAAGAATAGGGATACACAGATGCCTATTCTATTGGTATTCTCGTCGCCAAATGGGACCTTAACTACTACCCTTGTTATGGAAGTCTCTTCACATCTCAAAATGTGGCTTGTTATGGAGACCTCCATGCATCTTCATCTTCATCTTATTTTCATTCTAAAATCAAAGCTACAAACATATTTGAAGATTAGGGAAAATTCCTACCAAAACCCTATTGATCTAGATCCCCTAGAAACATCTGTGACGAGGAAGAGGGGATCACTATGTTTGGCTGCATAGAAGCTAACTTGCAGAAGAAAGAAGCAGAAGACTACAAACTCAAAAAACATATTTTTCTTGCCACCATTTATCTACAACATCAGAAAGGTAGAGTGCAAGAGGCAGTTCTTTTTTGTTTTTCCATTGAATTTTATCAAACCCTAAATATGTCATTTTGTAGGGACTACCCCTGTAAAACCAATGCCACATTAACAATCCCCATTAAATGTGGAAAATTTAATGAGAGTCAAAGTCTTTTGAATATTGACCAGTCAACATTAGTTGATTTAATTGTCATTAACTTTAACAAAAATGATACATATACATATATGCTCAAATTAAAAGAATCCATAATTTTGTTACTAGATGCCAAATGGTCTAACCATGACAACCAAGTTGAAATGAGCTCCAAAACCTATCTAAGAACACAAGGGCAAGAATATTGTAGGATTATTTTACCACCCTACCACAAAAGTTGTTAAGCTCCCTCAAAATCTTTCCTGACATGAAAGATACCCAACCTGGCAACGAGATAGTCTAAACAAGTAAAACTTAGAAGAGTAATGGAATCATGCTACACAAACAATGTTAGATCATTAATTGGTTAGCAAGATAACAGAACGACATTTTCTTAGTTATCACTTTAGTATCACAATTCCATCTCCATCATTTATAAAAATAAAACATAACATGGTTTATCCAACCTTGAGTTCCATATACCCATCAACATACAAGGATAAAACCATAAAGTCTATTAATTATGGATCAATTAATTACATCATCTTAGCTCTTCTCTAGCAAGAAAATTATTTCAACTTCCAAAAGGGCATACAAGTACTACCATCAATTCTTTACTGACACATGTTATAAATACATATATATTAAGCCAATCACAAAGCTAACAATGAAACTCTTTCTCCATCAATTATTATTCAATGTATGTTATCCTATCTTGAATTCCTCTCACAAAACATAAATACACGAGATGTATATTAAGTAGCAAGCATGATACCATTACTTTCCATTCATCATGAGATCATATTCTTTCCCCCCCAATTTATAGATTTTATACATAATTTAGGAAACAATGGAAAATGCAATAATATCTTTTCTAAAATGTCACGTATGTATCATGAATGACCACATCTATGAAACATGATAATTTAAAGGTCAACATCCTTCCATGAGTTACCAATTCCTAAACATAGTTAATAAATTCATAGTAAAATAAATCTTGAATATAACTAATCCCTAGATCATGTATAAAAGGATGGCCATGAAATTTTTTTTTTTTGAGGGAACTCCTTAGTGTCCAAACTATATTTAGCAACTGACTCAAGTAAACAAATAGCTTGCATACTTATCCAAAACCACCAAAGAGTACGATCAAAAATTCAATAAGGTTATAGGAGGTGTTGATAACATTAGTTTCCAATTTCACTAGGCTTCATAATTGATAATGCTGAGAGAGCAACCAGTTATTGCATAGCTCAATGCATATATTCAAATCTATGCCTTTAAGTATGGACTAGTTTTAACATCTCTAAGATAATTTAATATTAACCAAGCTTGAGCATCTAATTAAAGGAGTTAAGCAACATCTTAACTAGTGATATGGTAGACAAGGCCTATTTGGCATGGTCATTCAACTACATAGAAGAATGACTCAATATGAAAGCTAAAAAAATAAGCATATTCTCTTATTTTCAAACAACTATAAGTTTAAAAGAATCATCTATTCATGTTCAATCTAAAAAAATATTGAGGTTTCTAGTTGACTCATTCTGGTTGTGACAAGTAGTCTAATATGTTATTGTTTCAACCAGATATTTGCCACCATCACATTCACAGTTTAGGAATCTAACAAATTAATAGATACAAAAGAGCTCCAGTGGTTCTAACTATCAATGCACAATTGTAAGTCCAAAGTGTACTACTCCAACCTAATTTAGTATACAAAATAGGAATGCCTAACAAAAGAAATAATACATGCATAACTTGTCCAAGCGCTTCACATCAAAGTTGAAATAGGGTTTCTAGATTATCAAGAAAATTATAGTCATAGAAAAGACAAGTAACATATTTCTCCATATTGCAACTGGATTAAATGTTCATACTATAAGGGCATATCTATCTTGTCAAATTGATTCAGCTGGGACTTACACCTAAGGTCATCTGTGACTATCAAAAAAAGTTTATGAAATAGGTCAAGTCCTGACACTAAACTACAACCAAATACTATTTATGGAAGGTTAATCTTTTCCAACCCCTCTCAGACCATATCTTCCCTATCTCGAGTTTCCAACCCTTACAAAGAAATTGATCTTTCCAAGTCATCAAAATATTGCAGATATTATTTTGTGTTTAAAGATATTAGCATTCGGGTACAACTATATATGCTCCTATGGCATTTATAAACTACAACAAAGTTGCATTTAGATGCAGAAGGAAAGAAGGCAACATTCAGTAAATGAGGAAATTCAACCTTATCACACACATTTTCACAAAATGGTGTTATATTGCAAAAAGAAATTGCACTTGATTCAACTTTTAAACACACTTTCGCACAATCTTTGGAAAAATATAGGCATAAAATAATCACACTGTTAAACTTAGTTTAATTTCCACCAAACAGAGAGAAAACATAGTTTCTAAAAACATCTTTCAAGCATCAAGACTCTCATTCAGAGAGAAATGAATAAAAGAAGGGAACCTGCAATTTTCTTCACACTGGTTTAACCTTTCTTTCTACAATTGTTGATGTTGTTGCTCCTCTAGTCCACTGCCATTTTCCTTTCATTTTCCTAGAGTTGAACCTTTAAACTCTTATACACCAATTATTACAGATCTCTTTGTCTTAATCTCTGAATGTGTTAATTAAGCTCCAACGAGAATAAGAACTGCAGTCTTTGAAGGAAGTGGTCTAGCGCTCAAAGAGAGAGTGATTAAACTTCTAATTTGGTAAAATAGAATACATATGTCTTTGTTTTGGTTATGTAACTTTTTTTTTAACCGTCACATAACCTCCAAAACTACTAATTTCTTTGAAAATTTTTGAATTGTTATTTGATACTTTATTTTACTTTTTAAAAAAAAGTCCACATGTAATTTATTTTGAAATATATGTAGAGAAATGTAGTGAGTTGTAACATCTTTCTCCTTCTCAGAAAATGCATCGTCCCAATGCATATATATACAAAATTTTGTTTACACAATAACACATGCATCTGCATTCAATTCTATAGAAAAATATTAATTTTCATCTACTGTAATAAAGTCAACTTTTCATTTCCTTGTATGAAATCTACATTTGATTTGAATACATTCTAATAAATTCTACACATAATCCCATGGAAATAGTCTTTTCAAGACAATATTAACACATTGATTACATAAACACATGTATAAGAAATCATTTCAAGATCAAATTCTACATGTGGGTGTGTGAATTCCATTACCATTCTATCGTTTTACAAGGTTAGGCTACCTCTCTCCAACAATATTCCCCCTTTCTTATAATGTGTCACTCCCTCTGTTGAATTACAAGAACATCACAAAAGTATCAATCCATCATATATCATAAATCAAATCAATTTTCCAATGAAGTGTAAAATCAAATACTTCCTTATCTCAAGAAGTCTCAAAATTAGGAACATAGTGCCTTAAAATCAAATGATATCACACACATACCTGTGCACTTACCATACCTTAGCATCACCTATGGATTTTTCCTCGCTAATAGGTACTTCTTATCCACATCATACCATACTCATGAACTCACAATACCCTTAGCTCAGTCACAATATCAGTATCACAAGGAAATCAACTCAAATATTAGGAGTCAAAAATTTTGGTCAACTTTATTACTTCTTAACTCTTCTTTTAATCACATCTTGATCATGAGTAACATAAATATTCAATCATTCATACCATGTGTACCATATGTACCATACATACCACATTGCTCGCTAAGTGAGTAATTTTCCATGAAACATAATCAAGTAATGCAATCCCATTACATCTAACTCATCCCCATTTGAATCATCATGAAATATAATGACATGCACATATAACATCATTGATGTAATCATTAACATTTAATCATCATTACGTGTCTAAATGCTTGCAAAAGTTGATATCCAATGTAATTACATCATAATGCATCATATAGCTCCAAATTAATGATATTTAACCAATATAACAGAAAGATCAATGATAGAAAGTCACACAATCAAATGTGTCAAGTAACATTGACCCAAGGTCTACGTCAATAGATAATTTTGCCAAATCCCAAGCACACATGTCGACCAAAGGGTCTAAGTCAGGTGCATAACAACTAAGTCTATGTCAAACACCATATTGACTAATAGTCAACAAATAACCCCAGATGACCATAGAGTTGACAAAATAAAATAAGTCAGCAACTTTCTATATGTAGAATTCACATGCATGGTGGTTCATCACATAAACATAACACCAATGCAAAAATATTATCAAAGTAGAGGAAAGAGGGATCTATACATACCCTTTTGCATCCTCATAGAAAGACCATATTTTCATATGCTTGCCACATAGGCCAAAAAGTCAAATCAAGTTAGTCAAAGTCATCTACAAATAGTTGAGTCAACAAGTAGATACTATATCTTCCAATTAATTTTTACAACTTCATTCTACTTTCCAACTTACATGTTGAAATGATAGGTATAATAATAGTTACATTTCATAAACCAATTATCAAGAAAAACATATCAACACATGAATATTCCATTCATGAATATACTGAATAAGTTGACCTACATGTCAAACTATATTTCATCATATGTGAGAGCCATGTCCTGCTAAGCAATTTCCATATCATCAATTGCAAAAACACATAAATGAGCAAGTAAAACCCTAGTTGTATGGTCAACAATTATTTCTCTCGCCATAATCAAAGGTTAAAAAATAATTTTCCATTGAGAGTGACATTATCCAAGGAATCCATGCATTAAAATGCATGATTTAATAAATATACAAAGTATAATTTAAAGCATCATACCTCAATGGGCATCATAGAAAATGTCGACCTACACGTCAGACATGGAATAATAAGCACATCATACAAGTGCAATGTCATCTACCATATGATCAGCACCATTAAGTGAATCATCTAGGTATGCTCACCAATCACCAACAATGATCAGTAAATCCATTTTTTATCAATTTAGTGACCTTAGGCCCTCAAGCCCATCTTGTAACCATAGTGTGCTTAACCAACATATAAGCACGTATTGTGATGTATGACCTTCTCACCATTAAATCATCACATAAAATATGGTTTGAGGTGTTTTAACCTCGCCAACCACGGAGTGAATACTCCCCTATGACTCTTCCTGACTTGAAGAATTCCCTGACCCTAGCACGAGAAGCCTAGCTTCTTGAAACAAGATGGATCGAATGGATCCGGTGCAGCTATGAAACACACGACATTGCAACCATGTGCCTAGTAGCCTAATCAGGGAATGTAGTAGGGAATAAAAATAAACTACACATCTACGCATATGTAGTAAAACCAAATAAGCATAACCATTTACATATATGCAATATCTAGAAAACAAATGGCTTGGCCAAGCACTTTATAAAGCCATATTTACCAGTAGAAGAAACAAGAACAACATGTATCCATTCTACAGAACTGGTAGATAGAGAAACTAAACATGAAGTATCCATCTATCTTTCCCATAATTGCTACATTACACCCTTCCATGAAGGAAAATTCATACCATTTTTGTAGTACCAGTATTACACTGGCAAGTAGAGTGGAAAAATGAAAGCAACACTTCTACCCTTCCCTGTTTGTCCACATTTGGCACCCACATCGGAAGGTAAGCTTTCCAAAATAATAAAAATAACCTCAATAAATGCAAAAGGAAGAATGGCATGTTCTTCACAATCTACTCCCTCATACATCCTATCAATGCTCCACAATAAACATCATAGATGACATCACTTCTAAATCACAGGACTGGCATCATAAAAATACACACACACCCTAGCCATCTCAAGATCAAAGAAATCTTGAAAACAAGATTCATAATTCTTAAGTCAAAGTCCAAAAAGGAGATACAAAAACAAAATAAAAGTGAACAAGAATCACAGTAAATAGGGCACATAAGAAATTGGTGGCTCGGTGGTCATAAAGAGCATAAAATTTCAAACTAGTCCTTCATCACATCGAAGTCCATGAAACCGAACATAATAAATTGAAAACTCAATTCACTTAAAGCACATTGACTCTCACTAGTCACCAAGAGGGAGTAGATGTTTAATGACACCTTGTGTCCAAGGGTTGCTAAGAACATGACCTAACTTCTCATTATCAGATGCAATTTATTTTGATAATCACACATTTCTAAATGCTTAATGGAACATGCAATACTTTTGTAAATGAAATTCATGTTCTTCCTACTTATTATATTAGGTTAATCAATGAACCTCATCCATCTGGCATAAAATAGAAATAGATTCTTGCACCACATGTATATCACATGTCATTTACATAATAAAAGACATTTTTCATTGCTATCACAAGCCAAATCTTCATTTGGTAGGTTCTCATAGCCTAGTGCAAAAGTCAACCATCCTTTGACTATCTCAATAGTTCAATTTTAGTACTCCAATATGCATATTATACCATCACATAGTTTAAAGTAAATATAATCATAAACATATGAGATACACAATTTACCAGTCATTCCATAAACTTTTCAGTTTTGACTATCTTTTAAGGAATACAATTTTTAACTCACAATCATGACATGCATAAGGAACATCATATCCTTCTATGTCAAAAGTAACCATAGCTAAGAGACGCAATATGCAACCCATGTCATCATCTCATACAACATAAAGTAAACTAATTACCTTACAGTTGTATGTCTAGCATGGTGAACTCAAGGCCCAAGTGTGGAACCAAGAGCTCTAATACCATATGTAAGGACTGCCCCTGCAAAACCAATGCCACATCAGCAATCTATATAAAATGTGGAAAGTTCAATGAGAGTCAAAGTCTTTTGAATATTGACCAGTCAACATTAGTTGAATTAACTATCATTAACTTTTTAATAAAATGATACATATACATATATGCTCAAATTAAAAGAATCCATAATTTTGTTACCAAATTACCAATACCAGATATCAGATGGTCTAACCATGATGACCAAGTTGAAATGAGCTTCAGAACCTATCTAAGAACACAAGGGCGAGAATATTGTACGAGTTCTTTACCACCCTACCACAAAATTGTTAAGCTCCCTTGGAATCTTTTTTGACATGAAAGATACCCAGCCCGACAATGAGATAGTCTAAACAAGTAAAACTTAGAAGAGTAATGGAATCGTACTACACAAACAATGTTAGATCATTAATTGCTCAGCAAGATAACATAACAACATTTTCTTTGTTATCACTTTAGTATCACAGTTCCATCTCCATCATTTATAAAAATAAAACATAACATGGTTTATCCAACCTTGAGTTCCATATACCCATCAACATACAAGGATAAAACCATAAAGTCTATTAATCATGGATCAATTAATTACATCATCTTAGCTCTTCTCTAGCAAGAAAATTAGTCCAACTTCCAAAAGGGCATACAAGTACTACCATCAAATCTTTTATTGACACATGTTATAAATACGTATATATTAAGCCAATCACATAGCTTACAACGAAACTCTTTCTCCATCAATTATTATTCATTGTATGTTATCCTATCTTGAATTCCTCTCATAAAACATAAATACACAAGATGTATATTAAGTAACAAGCATGATAAACCGTTACTTTTCATTCATCATGAGATCATATTCTTTCCCCCCCAATTTATTGATTCTATACATAATGTAAGAAACAATGGAAAATGCAATAATGTCTTTTCTAAAATGTCACGTATGCATCATGAATGACCACATCTATGAAACATGATAATTTAAAGATCAACATCCTTCCATAAGTTACCAGTTCCTAAACGTAGTTAATAAAGTCATAGTAAAATAAATCTTGAATATAACTAATCCCCAAATCATATATAAAAGGATGACCATGAAATTAATATTTTCTGAGGGAACTCCTAAGTGCCCAAATTATATTTAGCAGCCGACTCAAGTAAACAGGCAACTTACATACTTAGCCAAAACCACCAAAGAGTACGATCAAAAATTCAATAAGGTTATAGGAGGTGTTGATAACATTAGTTTCCAATTTCACTAGGCTTCATAATTCATAATGTTAAGAGAGCAATCAGTTATTGCATAGCTCAATGCATATATTCAAATCTACACCTTTAAGTATGGACCAATTTTAACATCTCAAAGATAATTTAATGTTAACCAAGCTTGAGCATCTAATTAAAAGAGTTAAGTAACATCTTAACTAGTGATATGGTAGACAAGGCCTATTTGGCATGACCATTCACCTGCATAGAAGAATGACTCAATATGAAAGCTAAAACAATAAGCATATTCTCTTATTTTCAAACAACTATAAGTTTAAAAGAATCATCTATTATTGTTCAATCTAAAAAAATATTGAAGTTTCTAATTGACTCATTCTGGTTGTGACAACTACTCTGATATGTTATTGTTTCAACCAGATTTTTGCCACCATCACATTCATGGTTTAAGAATCTAACAAATTAATAGATACAATAGAGCTCCAGTGGTTCTAACTATCAATGCACAATTGTAAGTCCAGAGTGTACTACTACAACCTACTTTAGTATACAAAATAGGAACACCTAACAAAAGAAACATGCATAACTTGTCCAAGTGCTTCACATCAAAGTTGAAAAAAGGTTTCCAGATTATCAGGAAAATTATAGTCATAGAAAGGACGAGTGATGGATTTCTCCATACTGGAACTAGATTAAATGTTCATACTATAAGGGCATATCTATCTTGTCAAATTAATTCAACTGGGACTTACACTTGAGGTCATCTATGGGTATCAAAAGAAGTTTGTAAAACAGGTCAGGTTCTGACACTAAACTACAGCCAAATACTATATATGGAAGGTTAATCTTTTCCAACCCCTTTCAGACCATATCTTCCCTATCTCGAGTTTCCAATCCTTACAAAGAAATTGATCTTCCCAAGTCATCAAAATATTGCAGATATTATTCTGTGTTTAAAGATATTAGCATTTGGGTACCAACTGCATATGCTCATGCGACATTTATAAACTACAACAAAGTTGCATTTAGATGCCGAAGGAAAGAAGGCAACATTCATTAAATGAGGAAATTTCAACCTTATCACACACATTTTCATAGAACGGTGTTATATTGCAAAAAGAAATTGCACTTGATTCAACTTTTAAACACACTTCCGCACAATCTTTGGAAAAATGAAGGTATAAAATAATCACACTATTAAACTTAGTTTAATTTCCACCAAACAGAGAGAAAACAGAGTTTCTAAAAACATCTTTCAAGCATCAAGACTCGAATTCAGAGAGAAATGAATAAAAGAAAGGAACCTGCGATTTTCTTCACACTGGTTTAACCTTTCTTTCTACAATTGTTGCCGTTGTTGCTGCTCCAGTCCGCTGCTGTTTTCCTTTTATTTTCCTACAATTAAGCCTTTAAACTCTTATACACCAGTTATTACAGATCTCTTTGTGTTAATCGTTGAACGTGTTAATTAAGCTCCAACAAGAATAAGAACTGCAGTCTTTGAAGGAAGTGGTCCATAGCTCGGAGCGAGAGTGATTAAACTTCTGATTTGGTAAAATAGAATACATGTGTCTTTGTTTTGGTTATGTAACTATTTTTTTTTGTTTTAACCGACATATAACCTCCAAAACTACTAATTTCTTTGAAATTTTTTGAATTGTTATCATCTCATATTTTATTTTACTTTTAAAAAAAAATGTCGACGTGTAATTTCTTTTGAAATATATGTAGAGAAATGTAGCGGGTTGTGACACATTTATATATTTCCTACTTAGTTGAGGTTGAATTTGTTTAATACCACTGATTTCTCAAATTCCTTTTTCTACTCTTACTGTGTTGCTGGGCAGAGTGCAGACAGAGTAGAGCTTTCTGACTTTCACAGGCGATATCTCATTACTAACTAGTAACAACATTTTTCCAGTCTGCATGTGTGGCAGGTAGAGAAAAATGAGTGAAGCAACTATGAGAGTTGTAGAAGCATAGCAGCATGTGCATTTCCTCTTGAAGAACTTGCAGATGAAAATCAAAGCCAGGTAGGAAGGAAGCATTTCATAGTCTCACCTATCTTAAAATGAGTTATAGTGGTCTTCTCATTTAGAACCTTAGTCTTTGTTATTTTTTCTTCAATAATGGTAGCTTTGATAAAAAAACAATAGTGTTGCCCTCTGTATACCAGTCCTACATGTTTACCCAATGGATTTCTACCTGTCCTAGAAAGTGAGATTCTCCATTTCCTTCCTTTGTACCACCTTCAACACATGCTCATAGACCTTAAAAAAAGTGCCGGTACATTCAAACATAACATATTAGACTCCATACTCAAATTTATCCTCCACCTTATAACACTGCAGAGCATAGAATTCATTGTTTCAATCCATTTTGTTATGTCCTCTTATGCCATTGATTCTATTCCTTAATCAAAATGCATAGAGTGAATGGATGCAATGAAGTTATGTATTGAATAGACACAATTTGCAAAAGAGGAGCGACCATTAGAATGTGCAGGTTTACTTCCCTGCCACCGCTCTGGTATAACAGTAATGTTGTATTAACCCTGAGCGAAAGCCAGCCCATGATCATGAACATCGATGAACTACCTCAAAAGATTTGTATGCAAACTATCTAAGCGTAGAAAAGACATGTGCATATGTTTCAGGTATTGTTTCATACAAATGTCATTTGTAGAATTTCTCTTACAAATATCATTTTGTGTTCCCCGGTTGTGCAGATGTAGTTTGCATGTTTAGTTGACGTGTTTAAAGAAGATAAAAGAATACTTAACAGGGGATGAATACATAACATTATTAAATTCAATTTGAACTCATTGTGACCAGTTCCACCATAAATTGATCTATGCCTTTATAAAAAAAGTTCTCTTCGGAGCAGGAGTCCCTGCCTTTTGCATGGCTGGAAATGATGTTAAAATTAGTATCCGGATCAATTGGTTATGCTGTGGGCAGGTAATTAAAGCGATGTCAAGTTGTGACCGTTCTTTCTTTTTTATGTAACTTTAGTAGACTGAACAATATACAATTGAAATAATATAAAATTATCATATGATTTTTATATAGGTTTGTAGTACAATGTAAGTCACAAATAGCAGTGAAGAACAGGGCTCTTAAAACCGAATAAGAAATGTGTATCTAGGAACATAGGGAAATAAGTGGATGTGTAACAGATAAAAAATTAAGAGATCAAGGAGAACTTTACTGGAATCAGGAAGGAAGAAGTGGTTTAAAAACTCATCAGAAAGCTGAGAGATGAAGTATTGGTTCTATCACTATGTAATATACACCCTAGCTTGTAGCAGGAATTTTTTGTACTTGTTCCACTTAACAGATTGGGAAATTCATCAAACAGTAATTTATTCTTGTGGTAATGTTTTAAAACTGAAAGTTTGTTCTTTGTAGGTAGGTTTACACAGAAATAAAGGATGGTGTATTGAGTGTAAGAATTTAATATTTCCACACAAATAGACTAGACAAAGGATATTTCCTTAATTTGAATACAGAAAAAAAATTACAAGAGCTAGCATTATAATTTATGACCACTTGATAATAGATTAGTCTGAAACAACAGCAACCTTAGGTTTAGAACAATCAGCAGAAGAACAATATTCATCAACCAATTCTAGAAAGCCATCTAAATTGACAAAAGAGTGGCTGGAGTCTCTCACATCCCTTCATCAGTCCAAACAGCTTAATGTTATGTGTAATTATTTGAGTTTTTTGGTAGCAGCTCACAGAGAATTCCTATACTATATTTGCTTTCTACACACATCAGAAATACTTATATCAATTGAAGAGGTACTTGGATATAACAGCAATAGAACTCCAAGAGAGTACTTAGGTTAATGCATAGCACTCAGTATGTGAACAGCAACAACAACAAGACTAGATATATCTAATAGCAAAAGTATATAGAATCAATCATGTTTAATTGCAGAAAATTAACAGTGGCCAACAAATTTGTAGATGACCTATTTCTTATTTGTTTACCAGTACTTCTTTGCATTCAAAATCTATGTTTAGAAGATCATGTAGTACATATTTTCCAAGAGATGCATGTAATCAGTCCATTGGACCAGAATGAAAAGTATGGAGAAATAGGTAAGATCTCAGACAACACAAATAGAAAAAGGCATGATAATCATTTTTTTGAGCAATATATACATTGTTTGTTTGGTAGTAGTTTGTATCTTTCGCTGATGCTTGCTATATAAGTTCAAAATTCAGTTTGTAGTTACATCTTGCGAGTACCAAAATGCTGTATTTTTCGCTGATACTTGTTATATAAGTTCAAAATTCAGTTTGTAGTTACATTTTGCAGGGACAAAATTTCAGACGAGTATGATAAACATGGCCGAAGCAATATGTTTTTGTAGCTGAGATGCCATATCTTTTGTTGATCTTCAATGTGTTTCACTGCTCATTAGAACTGACTGTTATAGATTTGTCAGAGGTTATAACAGTGGCGCCATTTGTTACAGCAACTATTGAATTGTTCATAGCCAATGTAAATGTTGCAGACAGCTCAAATGTTCGCATGATACATACTGTTGCAGACCGGTTGCTCTTGTAGGTTTCATATGGTATTTTTGCAAGTTGTGGGAAGTATTGCTGAAGGAGTATGCCATGAAGATTGCATTCTATTGTGTGATCCTCAGTTTGGAGGCAACATTGAAGGTAGGGCTCATAAGTGAATTTTGTGTTGGTACCGCATTTGGTGCAGTGAGCAGTGGTGTCTGATTCAGCATGTGTCAATGATATAAGCTGTTGACAGGGCAATGTGCACAGCTTGTCAAGTAGACATTTGCTGATAGTGTAGCAAAGTATTTCCTAGTTTTCTTATGTATTGTGTTTTTTCATCATAGGCATGTGTAGATTTCTTTCGTATCTGTGAGAATGCTAGAGACATGGTCCTATTTTGTTTTGTCATATATGAGCAATAGTATGATGTTGTAGCGTATGCATCCAGAATGAACTATGTGTCCGTGTTTGCATACCATAGAGATGGCACTTGCTTTGCAAATGCATTTGTCCAAATGTCTTTTGGATCTCCCTTTAATAGTACAGTTCTTCTCGTTAATGTAGATTGTAACATTGCAACATAATCTTCTTCATTCATATTGATTTTGTTCAAGAAATCTAGAAATGTGGTCTCATTTGTATAGTGCTCATTTTCTAGTTTTGCAAAGAATGTTTTTGCTTTTTCTTTAATCATTGTATTTGCATTCTCTGATGGTTCTAGAATTGTTGTTCTTTTAATTGGAGGCACTGGAAATCCAAATTGACAGTTGGAGGTCCTATATTTTTTGCAAGTCCTTGTATGGTGATGTCTCTGTACTGTGGCCAGTGTTTGTTCAAGGAGTGTTGAGTCGCATGAGATATACTTGTCCACAAAGTTTTCAATGTCTTTATTATTGCAGCTACCATAGATTGGTGCATTCTGTACCCATAATAGAAAATACACATGTTCATTTCCTCTATTTTGGAACTCTGTGACAAAGGAGTAGTCAATTACTTTGCCAAAGAGTGCTTTGTTTCTCATCATCAATTTGCGGAATGCATTTACTCGATGGCAAAAGTAATGACTACAAAGAACTGAATTTTGTCTAATGTTGAAGTCTAAATCTTTTTCTCCTATAGTTTCAATTTTCTTGTGTTGTTGTTTCTTAGATATTGGTTCTAATGCTTTGCATAGTGGCTGCCATAAATGTTCAGCACTAGTCAATGTTACAAAGAAAGTTGGTGGACCTAGTTCTCTAATCATTGCAAATATGTTCTTTCGAGTATTCTCCAAGTAGTCTGGTGATGTCTGTATACTTTTTAATGTTCTAAATCCTAGTGGTGATCTTAATATTTTTTCCAAGTTTCTAGGCCCACAAACGTCTTTGGCTAATAGTTTTTTCCCTCTGAGTTCAGCTTTTCTTATACAAAGCCATGCTAGCAATGATATTTGTTGAATAATGACCTTAATAGCTTTGAAGAAAATATTGGTTATATGAGTTGCAAAATCATTGTGCTGATGCATGAGCTCCCATTTCACAATTTTCTGATATGATAGGGTATTTGTAATGTCAATTCGACATGGAAATCCATAGAATAATGTTGGGAAGTTCATTTCTTCTGAATGTCTGTCTTGGACAATGCCCAAAGGTTTCATGCCTTCCAAAGGTGCAATTTCGATAATGCTCGAGTCAAGATCCCTAATTGATTGTGCATCATTAAACCAATGAACCAATGATTCAGTGATTGGCTCATCATCAATCTCTAATGTATCAATGTTTGTTTCCACATTTGTATCAATGTTCTTTTCCATTGTGTGTTTTTGAATATGAAGCAAAGCTTCACAATCTTGATTTATGAAAATATTTTCACTTTCATACAGTGGAGTTCTTAATAAACTTGTCAATGCCTTCATGACGCAAGATGGTCTTACATTTCCTTTTGCATATGCATTTTCGAATTCTAATTTTCATTTTAGTTTAACTGTAATAGTTTTGTTGTCATTTATTTCTCTAGGCAATGCACGTTGCACTTTGTCAATGTCTATAGGTACATTGATGATTGCCTTGTTAAGCCAAATTATGATCTTTTAAATTCTAATTGTCTGATCTGTGCAAAAGCTATGAGCAAAGACACAAGTCTTTCTTCTAATGATGTTAACAATTGTACTATTTCTATTTGTGGGTTGCATCTAATGTGCCAAGGCACAGCTAGAGAAGGCATTTTGCCTACCAATATGGATTTTAGGCACTATTTGCAAATCATTTGCCCAGTTTGTAGCTTCTTTTCGACACTTGTATCAAATGACAAGGAAAAAGCATCAATACATGTGTTGTCTACATTTTGTATATTCATTTGAAAATGTAAAGTTTCACAAAGGGTACATGCGTATGTTAGGATGTCATTTATTGTTGCCAAATATGTGCTTATTGATGTTTGATATATGTTCTTAGAAAATTGTTGCCTTCTATGTGTTTGCATGTGTAAGACAACCTTGTTCTTAGGTTCTTGTTGCTTCTTGCTATTGCGTATTTTTTTCTTGAGGCATCGTAGTGAAGATTGAGTTGTTCTATTTGTAGAATTGGATGGTATTGTTTCAATGTTCTTTTCTACAGCTGATTTTAATGTCATCAACTTACATATAGACTCTGTGTTTGTATCAACTACATCATGGTGTTGTTGTATATTCAACTCACTTGCTATTGCCATATGTTCTTCCCTTTGACTAGTGGCATTGTCCTTCACTCCTTGCTTTTGCTTACCACGTATTGTATCCTTTAATCTTTTCATTGAACATTTTCTTGGTATGTTTCTAGTGGTAGAAGACGTCGTTTCTAATTTTAGTGTCATTGACCTACACACAGGGTCTGTATTTGTGTCAGCTACATGCTATTGTTGCATATTCGACTCACTTGCTAGTTCCATATGTTTTCCTCTTTCACTAGTGGCATTGTCGTTAGGCATTTGCTCTTGCCTATCACATATTGTATCCTTCAATCTTTTCATTGAGCATTTTCTCTTATGTTTGTAGTGGTAGAAGACCTTGTTTCAGCTGTTGAGCTTTTGCAAGGTACAATATCTATGTTCTGAATTGTTTCATCATGTCCTAAGATCATATGTTGTTTGTTGTGTGTGTTTTCTTTTGATGTAACTAGCTGAGAGTCAGTGTGACTACTTCGGTCAACTAAATGAAATTGATGCATGTTAGTATCATTTGTTGTGGCCATTGTCAATTTCTTGTTGTTTAATAAAGATGTTGCTATAGTTGAAAGCAAAGAAAACTTAACTCTTATTTAGGGCAACTGATATTAAGCATATGGGTAGATTTATAATTTCTAAACATGTAATAATAGCAATTGTAAATGACATAGACAATATGTGTACACCTTTTACATAATTTATATTTTCTTAAGTGAATTGTGTAGGCATGAAAAAGCATTGCTCACATGTTCAATTGACCTATGACAGTGTTTCGGTGCAAGAAATCTAATGTTGTCAAGACTATTGGAGTGGACAAGGACATGCTAAAAAGACAAACAAAAGAAATTAGAAAAATTATGTCATTATGTTCGAATGTAAGTTATTTGTATAGCATAAAACATGACAATGAGTAAATGTAACATTAATTGGATGATTTGAAATCATAAACTATGTTAATGCAAAGCAGTTTTATGGAAGAGGTAAGTATTGAAATATATGATATTGAAAAATAGCTATTAAAAAAGTCTCTATCAAAAATAAAATTTATAGATAATATTTTTATTTTTAAAAAAATTAGAAAGACCACGTTAAATATGAAAACTTAATTTTAAATTAGTAACTAAAATTTCAATAAGAAATACTCAACAAAAGTAAATCTAACTTAATATAAAAACTAATTTTAATTTAAAAGTTAACCTAAAGGGGCAAAAAAAAACTTAAAAATAACTTCATATTCGCTAACTTGTATTATAATGAATAACACTAGCAGCATCATAAATTGACTCAATTTGGCGAGAAATAAAATATTGAAACAATTTACTTGGAAAATGAGGGTTAGACATCTAAGATAAATTAAAGAATGTAAGAGCATTCCGAAAAAGAAAATTAGACACTGTTGCAAGCATTTCATAATTTAGAAATATTAGAATACATAAAATATAAATATCAATCAAAAGACATATTTTGAGAAGAAATAATATGATTACATTTTACAATAATTGAATTGAATTGTTAAGTTAATTTTTTTAGAATTATAATATAAAAAATTAGAAATAGTCTTTAAATTTGAAAAAAATATTTTAAAAAAATTAATGATATAGTTTCTAAATAAAATGCATTCAATCTAAATATGGATGTGTAAGTTTGATTCGATTAATAAATAAAATAAAACAAATTATATAACTAATTAAATTAAATATCTATATTTTTTTTGGTTAATATCATAAAAGGAGTTCATTTGAGGTTAAGAGTTCATTTCAATCCATCACTTTCAAATTTATACACAATTTTTAAAATAAAATAAAAAATTGTATGCAATAATTTTGAAGAAAAATATAAATTTAAATTATAAATATAATATTCAAATACATATATTTCTTATTCTATATTTTCTTTTACTATTACTAAATTAGTCTCTGGTAACAAATATCACTACCATCTGCATAAAACTATCTTTGATTGCTAACTATTAAATCAAGTACCGATTGATTTTGAATTCACTATTTTGTAATGTTTGTATATTTATGTTCCAGAAACATCTATAGAAAACTAGATAATCTAATTTTTCGGTGTGCCCAAAACCCTGATATCCACGTGGATGTTGTTGTTTCACATGGCCAATGTATAGCGGTTATGTGTTGCATGTTTCTGATCCACAAATTCTTCTCTCGGACTTTGGCTCAAAATCCTCTATTTTTGTTATGCAAATTCTTCCCTCAGTGGCGAATAGGTGGCACCAAGAAGTAGCAATATTGGGCTGCAAAATCTCTAAAATGAGGAAGAGGACGCGTTGGTTGAGGCCTATTAGTTTGGTGATATGAGGAAGAGGGGAGAGATAAGCCTCCACCAGGGTTTAAGGTCCACCGTTAGGGCTTTTCAATGAGAAGCCCAAAGAAAGTTGGTGAACTTTAAAAAGAATATTAGGCTATAAGAATAGGGCCATCATTTCTCTAAATTTTTTTGGCTTTCAGATACATTTTTAGTTTGACATGAATAGATTGAAGCAACAACTGTAGGGTGCTTGGTTTTGGTTCGTTAGATTAATTTTTTCCTTTCTATTTTTATAAAATTGTTATGTTTTTCTACAAACCCTTGCCCATTTTTGTCATTGGTATTCCTGAAAGGACAATCTTGCATCACATTTTCCAACTGAAACTATCTTGGACAACAGATGAAGCAGATTAAACAAGGGGAGAAATTTTTTTGGCTCAAGGAGTCGTATGAACAGATTTTAGCAAGTTAGTAGCTGAAGGAAAGGACACATCACTCCAAAAGATGGATTGGAAGATTAAGGAGCCTTAGCCAAACTGGAAAAATAGAAAAGGACTGAGATTTGTTGAAGACAGGGCGCTAAGATTTGAAACCCAAAAAAGCCATATTAGTTACTCTCAAACCCAAGGGCCTGCGTTGAGAAGAGCATCCTTGTTTGAGGGAGCTGTTTGAATAACCAGAAACTAGCCTTTGAAAAGAAAAACCTTGAACAACCCATGATAATTTTGCACAGATTAAGCATTGAACCAAATTCACATACAAGCGAGGAAATTTTATGGCTTAGGTTTTGTTCTTACCTGCTTTAAATATGCCTCCCTTATAGATAGCACCTCTAAATCTAAATGAATCTGGAAAAATATCACCAAAAAGTCTTCAAATGCTCAAAAACTAACGACTGTGCACAATTAAATTCAACCTAAATCAAGTTACCGACCAAGAGTTGATCCACCGACTCATGCCACACAGAGATTCATCGTAAATGCCACAACTTTTTGGATGCATTCATTATATCCATATCCCTTCTTTGTCCCACTATCAAAATATCCCCAATCATTTATTACATCCACATCCTTACTGCATCCAACTGTCAGAACATTACTTTCTTCTGCATTACAGTTTTCTTGATAAGATTTATCATTATTATTATCATCATATTTAGTTTCATTATTGATATATTTCTTATTCTATATTTTCTTTTACTATTACTAAATTAGTCTCTGGTAACAAATATCACTACCATCTGCATAAAACTATCTTTGATTTCTGACTATTAAATCAAGTACTGATTGATTTTGAATTCATTATTTTGTAATGTTTGTATATTTATGTTCCAGAAACATCTATAGAAAACTAGATAATCTTATTTTTTGGTGTGCCCAAAACCCTGATATCCACATGGATGTTGTTGTTTCACATGGCCAATGTATAGCGGTTCTGTGTTGCATGTTTCTGATCCACAAATTCTTCTCTCAGAATTTGGCTCAAAATCCTCTAATTTGTTGTGCAAATTCTTCCCTCAGTGGCGAATAGGTGGCACCAAGAAGTAGTAATATTGGGCTGCAAAATCTCTAAAATGAGGAAGAGGACGTGTTGGCTGAGGCCCATTAGTTTGATGATGTGAGGAAGAGGGGAGAGATAAGCCTCCACCAGGGTTTAAGGTCCACCGTTAGGGTTTTTCAATGAGAAGCCCAAAGAAAATCGGTGAACTTTAAAAAGAATATTAGGCTGTAAGAATACAGCCATCATTTCTCTAAATTTTTTTGGCTTTCGGATACATTTTTAGTTTGACGTGAATAGATTGAAGCAATAGCTGTAGGGTGCTTGGTTTTGGTTTGTTAGATTAATTTTTTCCTTTCTATTTTTGTAAAATTTGCAATGTTTTTCTGCAAACCCTTGCCCATTTTTGTCATTGGCATTCTTGAAAGTACAATCTTGCATCAGATTTTCCAATTGAAATTGTCTTGGACAACAGATGAAGCATATTAAACAAGGGGAGAAATTTTTTTTGGCTCAAGGAGTCGTATGAACAGATTTTAGCAAGTTAATAGCTGAAGGAAAGGACACATCACTCCAAAAGATGGATTGGAAGATTGAGGAGCCTTAGCCAAACTGGAAAAATAGAAAGGGACTAAGATTTGTTGAAGATAGGGCGCTAAGATTTGAAAGCCAAAAAATTTGTATTAGTTACCCTCAAACCCAAGGGCCTGTGTTGAGAAGAGCATCCTTGTTTGAGGGAGTTGTTTGAATAACCAAAAACCAGCCTTTGAAAAGAAAAACCTTGAACAACCCATAATAATTTTGCATAGATTAAGCATTGAACCAAATTCACATACAAGCGAGGAAATTTTATGGCTTAGGTTTTGTTCTTACTTGCTTTAAATATTCCTCCCTTATAGATAGCGCCTCTAAATCTAAACGAATCTGGAAAAATATCACCAAAGAGTCTTCAAATGCTCAAAAACTGGCGACTGTGCACAATGAAATTCAACCTGAATCAAGTTACCGATTGAGATTTGATCCACCAACTCATGCCACGGAGAGATTCATCGTAAATGCCACAAATTTTCAGATGCATTCATTATATCCATATCCCTTCTTCGTCCCACTGTCAAAATATCCCCAATCATTTATTACATCCACATCCTTACTGCGTCCAACTATCAGAACATTACTTTCTTCTGCATTATAGTTGTCTTGATAAGATTTTTTATTATTATTATCATCATATTTAGTTTCATTATTGATATATTTCTTATTCTATATTTTCTTTTACTATTACTAAATTAGTCTTTGGTAACAAATATCACTACCATTTGCATAAAACTATCTTTGATTTCTAACTATTAAATCAAGTACCGATTGATTTTGAATTTATTATTTTGTAATGTTTGTATATTTATGTTCCAGAAACATCTATAAAAAACTAGATAATCTAATTTTTTGGTGTGCCCAAAACCCTAATATCCATGTGGATGTTGTTGTTTCACATGGAAAATGTATAGCAGTTCTGTGTTGCATGTTTTTGATCCACAAATTCTTCTCTCAGACTTTGGATCAAAATCTTCTAATTTTGTTGTGCAAATTCTTCCCTCAGTGGCAAATAGGTGGCACCAAGAAGTAGTAATTTTGGGCTGCAAAATCTCTAAAATGAGAAAGAGGACGCTTTGGCTGAGGCCCATTAGTTCGGTGCTATGAGGAAGAGGGGAGAGATAAGCCTCCACCAGGGTTTAAGGTCCACCGTTAGGGTTTTTCAATGAGAAGCCCAAAGAAAATCGGTGAACTTTAAAAAGAATATTAGGTTGTAAGAATACGGCCATCATTTCTCTAATTTTTTTTGGCTTTCAGATACATTTTTAGTTTGACGTGAATAGATTGAAGCAACAACTGTAGGGTGCTTGGTTTTGGTTCGTTAGATTAATTTTTTCCTTTCTATTTTTGTAAAATTTGCAATGTTTTTCTACAAACCCTTGCCCATTTTTGTCATTGGCATTCCTGAAAGTACAATCTTGCATCAAATTTTCCAATTGAAATTGTCTTGGACAACAAATGAAGCAAATTAAACAAGGGGAGAAATTTTGTTTGGCTCAAGGAGTCGTATGAATAGATTTTAGCAAGTTAGTAGCTGAAGGAAAGGAGACATCACTCCAAAAGATGGATTGGAAGATTAAGGAGCCTTAGCCAAACTAGAAAAATAGAAAAGGACTGAGATTTGTTGAAGACAGGGTGCTAAGATTTGAAACCCAAAAAAGCTGTATTAGTTACCCTCAAACCCAAGGGCCTGCGTTGAGAAGAGCATCCTTGTTTGAGGGAGTTGTTTGAATAACCAGAAACCAGCCTTTGAAAAGAAAAACCTTGAACAACCCATTATATTTTGCACAAATTAAGCATTGAACCAAATTCACATACAAGCAAGGAAATTTTATGGCTTAGGTTTTGTTCTTACCTGCTTTAAATATGCCTCCCTTATAGATAGTGCCTCTAAATCTAAAAAAATCTGGAAAAATATCACCAAAAAGTCTTCAAATGCTCAAAAACTGACAACTATGCACAATGAAATTCAACCTAAATCAAGTTACCGATCAAGAGTTGATCCACCTACTCATGCCACGGAGAGATTCATTGTAAATGCCACAAATTTTTGAATGCATTCATTATATCCATATCCCTTCTTCATCCCATTGTAAAAATATCCCCAATCATTTATTACATCCACATCCTTATTGCATCCAACTATCATAACATTACTTTCTTCTGCATTATAGCTATCTTGATAAGATTTTTTATTATTATTATCATCATATTTAGTTTCATTATTGATAAATTGTAAAATTTTAGTTTCATTATTGATAAATTGCCAAAACCCCCAGCAAATTAATCTCAACCAATAATAAATTAGAAAAAGAGGTTATGTATAATAATTATTAAATATTTGAAACTTAACTTTATATTATTGAAATAGGTGAAGTGAAAAAACTTAATTGACTCTGCATCCGGGAATATTAGTTTGCTGCCTTATAATAAGGCAGGAACTAGTAACCCAGCACAATAATCATTTCTATTGTAAAAACAGATCTATTAGCAAATCACAATAAAACAAGGGGTGCAAGCACCACAGTTCCTGCCTTTAATGTGGTGCATTTTGGGGGTAAGAGTTGAGCATGCTATAGATTTAATTACTTAGTTGAAATAGAATGTTAGAAGATATGGAAGACTTCCAATTTATGATGACCAATTGTATCAAATGTGGTGCATTTAGGGGGTAAAAGTTGAGCAAATTGTAGATTTAATTACTTAGTTGAAATAGAATGTTAGAAGCTATGGAAGACTTCCAATTTATGATGACCAATTGCATCAAATTTATTTTTTGAGTTCTAAGAATCTATAAATGTCAATATAGACTAATGTGTACTAATGTTTAGAAAACATACTTAGTTGTCATCCAACAAGTTCTATTGTCACAATATATCATTTCTTTTAGGTTGGCCTTGAAAGAATGACTTGCAACTTAAATTAATTATTTGAACAAATGATGTAGTTACATTCTCTTGACATGCTTGCACATGTTGCCCGTGTGGCTTGACGTTCATCATCAATGCATGTAAGGACTTCCACTGCACTATTAGACCCTAACTTGTTAATGAATAAAAATTTCAATTTTTAAAAATTTCAAAAACATATAAATTAATAATTTCAATTTTAAATTTGTATCATTGTTTTTTAGATTTATAATTTGTTTATAAATTTTTATTTTGTTTTGATTGTAAAAATATAAATCTAGTATAATATTTGAAAATAATATAATTAAATAGATATTAAAAAAATGCTAGACAATGAGCCAAAACTTCATAGCAAAATTTAATTAATTAAACTATATTATATTATTTAATATAAAAATTTTATATATTAATATTTTATATTTAATAATTATTTATCCTTGTAATTTTATAAAGTAAGGAATAAATATTTCAACAAAAAACCATGCTTAGAACAACACCCTGCCCTGGTAGAAATGATAACCTATTGTAGCCCGCTAACAACTAAGCTTCAAAATAACTATAAATAAGCGATCTCAAATTTTCAAGGCTGGGAAAATTAGTCAACACACTGAGGAAAATAGAGACATGTGGCGGCTTGCATTTTCCAATAGAAATTTTCCTAATTGTTTTGGCAACTAATAGACTTTCAAGTAACCAAAAGTCTACTACATTTAACTATGAACTATAAATATGTGAAGACCAATTGTATCATATTTACAAGTAAAGAAATGAAAATCTTCAAAATGGCATATTGGTAATGAAAAAATAGATCACCTAAGATATATTTTCTATGTAATGGACCACATTAAAAAGTGACTAAGGTTTCATTTATATTTGGTCAAAATATTTTATAATTTATTTTCTATGTAATGGACCACTTTAAAAAGTGACTAAGGCTTCATTTATATTTGGTCAAAATATTTTAATATGAGCATTTCATATTCAATTCAATGGAGAGTTTTTGGAAATTCTTACAAAGAAATTCATGGTAGAATGTTATTGTGAATTAATGCTTTTGATTTGAGTGTACCAAATATTACAATATTTATTTGCTAAAATAACACCTATATTACAATATTGCTTCATTTTTTAAAAAAAATCATATTTATATAAAATAAATTATTATAATATATTATAAATTATTTAATTCTGAACATATATTTGAACTTTTAAAAAAAGGAAAAATCATATAAAAGCCAAAAAATATTTTGATCAAGAAGCAAACGATTCAGTTAGGAAAAAAAAATATTTAACATAAATGTTTTCAACTAAATTAACATTTATGTAATCTTATTATTAGCTTTAAATAACTCTATAATTAATTAACTGCATCTGTAAAACCCCATTAGGTAGGTTGCATACTTCTACTTGAAGTATCATGGAGCACTTTAAAGATATTAACAAATTCAATTCACAACAACGATTCATATGAAGAAATCAAAATAGATGTGGTTAATGTTGAATTAGTAATTAAAGATAATTTCTATCACAAATAAAGACTATCTCCTACCTCTTGGCTTGTACTGCATTAAGTTTATGTGTTACATAAACAAATATATTCCCTCTTATCACCTGACTGACATCCTACATTTTGTTGATACTTTTAATGATTTTTTTAATTTTTAAATATGGAATTAAGAAGTTGCGCCAATCAAATAGACAAATTGTAAGCAACTCAAAACTACCAAATAAAGTGACATATGTTGCCAAAATATAGAAATGTGGCATTCTGTAGACAATTCATGCACCCTGTCTGTGCTTCCACCTATTGCACACATGCATGCCCATAAGGCTAGCCATCTGGGAAAATGTCCTGTTTGTAAAATTATGTGTTTCTTGTGCATACAAATGAAATGGGGGATTTCGCGAAGTTTTTCTCCACATCGATGCTGGAATTTTTATCTATTTTTAAATCTATGTTAAAGACGAGACATTACAAATGTTCAAGATCCTAATACTGTAAGCTTCTTGATTTCTCTGTATTTTTTTAAACTTAACTAAAAAAAAATTCTAAAACTTACTCAAAATTTGGGTATTTCTTTCTCTCCGTGAGATAAATTTTCTCTTTTTTGCAATTTGAGTTCAAATTTGATGAGGATCCTAATTATAGTGCAGTCTTCTCTATTTTTTTTATCTAGTGATGTGTAGGAAAAAGGAACGATATTGAAGAATTCATCCATACCAACCAAAACCTTTAAATTTACATGTTTTAAAGGAAAATTCCTCATCCATCAGCGCATCTTATGGAGTTCAAGAGGAAGTAATCCTCAAATGAAATTGGACTTTTCATCGATTGGGAAAATTCTGCTAAATTAAAATTCATAATTTTTTAAATTTAGGAGACATTTCACTGCAATGGAACTCACCAATTGTTTGGTTGCATGGACTGAAAATAAGCAATTCATATGACTGAAAGATTTTACCAAAAGAATCTGTAACTAAAATTTGTTGTTGAGCAATCATGCCTTGTGTAGGCATGCATAACCAATAACTCGTTACAGATTGAAGTACTTGGTTCACAATAGGGGCAATTTTGCCTACAGGACAATTAAAAATAATAAAAAACCCTAAAATGATAAGGAGAAAACTCTATGTATGATCAGAAGAAAGTGTAAATATGTAATTAGTCCCACCATTGTGATAGTGTCGGCAGTTCCTTGGTGCTCCCTGCATTCAAGCACAACATGCTTAAATGCTCTAAAAAGATTTCGAGCTATTATGGAAACAAAGAGGTACACATAAAAAATAAGGGTGGCTTAGGGTCAGGGGATGTACCAAATGAATATATGAATGTCATGGAATGAGCGTTTTGTACAAATGGGCCAGCAGATTTTGTTTGTGCAGCAACAAGTCATCCTGAAAATATTGGTGCCACAAATTGTGTCGCTAAAATGTGGCAGTGTTCTTAGGGTGTAGTTGATGGTGTTCTTTCACAGATTTTTTGTGGTTTCAAGGGGTATGAACTACTTTTGCAAATGTTTTCTTTCAAGCCTCACAACAATGGGTTGATTATGTGAGAGGAAGGAGAATATTGTACCTCCAGACATGTAAAATGCTAACAGTGAGCATTTAAATGGAGAGGGAATGGCTAGTTCCAACTAAAGTTTTGATTAATATTTCCCCAGCATATATATTTGGAAAAGCCCTAAATTTGAAGTTCTTCAAAAGGAGAGAATTCATTTTTACCAACATAAGTATTTGTAATAGTTCTACATTTGAAGCCAGATCACTTTTCCAGTTTTTAAAAATTATCAGAGAAGTTGTCCAATTGCTATAGCATGGGAAGAAATACCTACAACATCAAGCATCAATGTGAAGAGAATCATATAAAAGATTTGAAATGGGGAAGAAATGCATGCAGGGCTATAAATCAATGAAAGGAATCCGTTACCTGTCAGACAACATTGACAAATTGACAAATTTTTCTCTTTAAGATGCAAGGACAGTCTAACATGGCCAAAAGAATGTTCACTGGTAGCCCTTTCAGTGTTGGGATCTTTAGGTAGTCACGGCAAATATGTCTAGAAGGAAAATAAAGCTATGACTCCTCAATGTCAGTTGTTAAATTTACTATTCTCAATGTCGGTTATTAAATTTAATATTTTACAATAATGTCATTAATGACATCTTGGCATATAGTTATGACAAGTAGACACTGAATTTTATTGATTTTTTTCAAACAAAAATTATTATTTTCATTGCCTTTTTTCCTAGCAGGCAATAAAATTTTGAATAAATAGTATTTTTTAAATGTTAAAAGTATGTTGAAATTATTAAACTTTAGAAAATGCAAAGAGACTTAAAAAATATACAAATCTGATTGGTGCTTTAAAAAAATATTAAAAATATTGTTGGATTTAACGAATCCAATAGTTACCTGCCATAGGTAGGAACTAATAATAAAAGATTTGCCAAGTAATTTTTCATATTTTCTAATAGAGTAGCATACGTATACAAAATGGCACCCGCTACGATGCAACATATTTGCACCGGCCATTTCCATACCCATCATTTTTGACATCTTGACACATTCTGTCAAACTTTTAACAAGCGTGCAGTAGCTATGTAATAACTTTTGTAGTTTTATTTAATAACTTCTTATTAATATTAGTTTATTATTATTATTATGGTTGCTATGTAAATTTGTTGATTTAGATAAGTAAAATGTTTATAAATAGATTTTTATTATTAAAAATATTAACAAAATAGAAAATAATAATAACATAAGTATTATTAATTCAATATAATTAATTTAGATAATAATAACATAAATATTATTTATTTGAGATAATTAATTTTTAGAAAAAATATTAATATATTATATCTAATGGAGATGAGTTTAAACTCAATGTTTTTAATTTATTTATTTATTTAAAATTTAATCTTTTTCAAATATTTATTAATATATTTATAATTACTACTATAGATTTAAAATAAGTACTTTTCAATTAATTTTAAGTTTCCATAAATAGTTTGTACTTCAATGAATTTGTATTATATATATATATATATATATATATAACATTAAAATTATAAATATTTACAATGGGAATGCGTAGTGTCTACTATGAATTAATTGTCACTATATTAATACATTAGATTTTTTAGCTTATTCATTAAAAACACTATATATATATATATATATATATATATATATATATATATATATATATATATATATATATATATATATATAACAAAATATAATGTCTAAAAAAATTGTAAAGCTCAAAAAGTATATAGAAATATAACATGAAGAAGTAGAAAAATAATTGTTGTCAGCTACATACAGTGTAAGGTATATATTCTCTTAAAGACATTGTTTTGTGGTAATTGTTTTAAACTTTTAGGTAAATTTATTTAAGTTAAATTTTAATGAATAATTATTGAGTTTTAAGAATAAGTTAAATATTATTAATAGATATATACCAACATAGAATGTTTTAAAAGTATTATCAAAATTTCAATGTGTTTTTTTATTTACATAAATTTATAATTTCTCTTATATTTTTTCAAATGAATAGTTTTAAAATTTTGCATGAAAATTTTCAATTTTTAATTTATAAAACTTTTTCGTATTTTATTTTATTGACAATGTATGATTTTATAATTTTTAAGTTTAAATTTGATAATAAATTATAAATATAATAACTTAAAAGTCAATTTTTAAAAAAATATTTTTATAAAACATATATATGACAAAATTTAATTATGTTCTTATTTTATATATTAAAATAAATTTAATTTATAGTACTTGTTTTATTTCATTTTGATGATTTTTTTAATTATGTATTTTCTAGTTCTTCATGTTATATTTCTATATACTTTTTGAGCTTTATATATATATATATATAAAGTGTTTTTAATGAAAAAGCTAAAAAATCTAATGTATTAATATAGTGACAGTCAATTCTTAGTAGACACTACGTATTCCCATTGTAAATATTTATATAAAAAATCTAATGTATTAATATAGTGACAATCAATTCTTAGTAGACACTATGTATTCCCATTGTAAATATTTATATTTCAATGTTTATATATATATATATATATATATATATATATATATATATATATATATATATATATATATACACACACACACACACACACACACATACTTTTGATACATATCTATAGCTAGATTTTTATATCTTTATATAGATAATACAAATTCATTGAAGTACAAACTATATATGGAAACTTAAAATTAAATAGTAAGACCAATAACTTTAAATATATAGTGTTTTTAATGAATAAGCTACAAAATCTAATGTATTAATATAGTAACAATTAATTCTTAGTAGACACTATGTATTCCCATTGTAAATATTTATAATTTTAATGTTATATATATATATATATATATATATATATATATTCTTTTACTGATACATATATCTATTGATACATTTTTATATCTTTATATAGATAATACAAATTCATTGAAATACAAATTATCTATGTAAACTTAAAATTAATTGAAAAGTACTTGTTTTAAATCTACAGTAGTAATTATAAATATATTAATAAATATTTGAAAAAGATTAAATTTTAAATATATAAAAAAATTAAAAACATTGAGTTCATCTTCCATTAGATGTAATATATTAGTATTTTTTTTTAAATTAATTATCTTAAATAAATAGTATTTATGTTATTATTATCTTTTATTTTTTAAATATTTTTAATAATATAAAGATAATAAAAATCTACTTATAACCATTTTACTTATGTAAATCAGCAAATTTACATAACAACAATAATAATAATAAAAAATTAATATTAATAAAAATTATTAAACAGAACTCCTGCACGCTTGTTAAAAGTCTAACAAACTGGATATGTTAGATGTCGAAAATGATGGGTATGGAAATGACATCACCGGCCGGTGCAAATATGTTGCACCGTAGTCAGTGCCATACAAAACATGCCCCATTGGCTTTAAGTGACAATAACTTTGCACAAGCACGTGTATGGGACCGGCTATTTTTTTTTTTTGGGGTTTTTAATTTGAATAATTAGGTAAATAAAATATTATATGAAAGGAAAAGTTTATTTTAAAATCAAAATCAAATAGAACTAATCAAACAATTGTTATATTTAAAATAAATAAGGATAAATACTCACTAGAATTGTTATAATTATATTTAATAGCAATGATACAATATATATTAAATTTGTTTCCTATTTAAAACAAAAATAATCAATTGTCCACATAATTTTTTTTGATGGAGGGTTCAAACCTGCGAGGCATGAAGCTTCTCCCAACCAAAGCAGATGCACCTTTAATTTAATTAGAGATAATTAAAATGTTTCAGAGCTACATAGTATAAGTTCCATTGCTACAAGACCTATGCAAACTACTCACTAGAATTGTTATAACGATACTTAATAGCAATGATACAATATATATTTAATTTATTTTCTAATTGAAACCAAAAAAAAATCAATTGTTTGCATAATTTTTTTCTATGTTAGTGAAGGCAGATGCATAATTTTGAAATTAAATTCTACATTCATTTTCCTCTCACATACTCATGTAAAAATTCAAACAATGATCTACTTTACAAATCAAGTAAACACTAGACATAATAAAATCTATCATTTTCTTTCTTTCTAAGTTTGTTTGATTCATTTCTTATACATTACAAAAAATATAATATAAAATTATTTTATCTATGTTGAATTTTCTCAAGTTCCATATTATTTCATCCAATTTTAAATCTAAAAGGTAAGAACTTTGATACTTTGTTTATATTAGACTAGTTGTAAAATAATTGATTTTTTTTCATTAATAATATTTGTAGAATGTATGTGCACTATTATAAATATTTTGAACATGTTTAATGATATAAGTGCTACCTTTCTTGCACACAATTCTTAGTAACTTTTTCTAATGTATCTTATGATGATCTATTATTTTTATTTAAAACGTCACACTTCATCACTTTCAAAAATTATTTAGAAGTCATTTTATTTAATAATTTATTTGTGAAAAAAATTAAAACTCTCAATAGTGTTAATACTAATGATTCAGAGGTTCGAGGAGAATGTGGAGAAGCATTGGCTGCTGGCTAGGCTAGGGTTTTTCCCCTAGCCTGTTCTTGGTGTTTGATCTTTACTATTTTTCTGTTCTGTTTGGATTGCTAGCTACTGGACATAATTTGCGTCGGTGTTTTTGGAAATCTTCTGCAGTCAATTTTGGATTGGGTTTTTATTGTTTGCATGGCAAGGCCTAGGATTTCTTCTCCGGTGGTGAGAACAGATGGTTCTTCTCCAACTATGCATGCAATGTGATCTGAATCGTTTTATTCAGGGGAGAGCTCCAAGCTGAAAAAAGTTAATGGTTATTTTCCGCGTAGCCATGATCGCCCTGTTTTCGTTATTCCTCCAACGGTTGTAATGGAGGACATTGATTATTGGACCAAGCATGCTTTGATATGCAAATTTCTTGGAATCTGGATTTCTCTATCCGCTCTTGAGGCATGGATCCGTTGCTCATGGCAGGTGGAAGGCGATATGGAGATTATGTTGGCAGGGAATAGTTATTTTTTTGTTGTATTCTCTTGCATGTCTGATCGGGATCGTGTTTTTGAAGGAGGCCCTTATTTCTACAACCATGTGGGGTTATTTGTCAAACCTTGGCAATCAGGTTTTAATTCTGCTGAGGATCTCCCTTCAACAGTGCCAATTTGGGTTCGCTTGCCTTGTCTTCCCTTGGAATTTTGGCGTGAAGACATCCTTCGACAAATTGCTGCTTTGTTGGGGAAGCCGGCTGCGATCGCACATCAATCCCTCGATAAAAAGGTTATTTCTTATGCTAGAATTTGTGTTGAAATTAATTTGAATAACCCATTACCAGATTCTTTGGAAATTTGTACGGGGGATTCTTCTTGGGTGCAGCAGTTAGATTATGAATCCCTCCCTTTTCGTTGTCAAATTTGTCATGAGTATGGTCATTTACAGCGTCAGTGCCCCCGTAACTCGAGTTTCAAAGGAGTGGATGGTTCTATAGCTAGCAATGCTGGTGGTTTGGCAGATACTACAGGGAAAGGACAATCTCAAATGGCTAATACTACCAAGGGGATGAATCCGCAAGATGCTACAGGTAAGGGTAAGGCTCAAATGCGGGATAAGGATGGATTTACCCCTGTTCTCCCTCGAGCTAAGGGACGTGGTCAAAAGAGGCCTTTGAAAGAAAGATTATCTGATTTAGGTTTTAACCACTTTGAGGTGCTAGATAGTATGGTTCTAGAGGAGGGTATTCCTCCTCCTATCTCTTCTGATCTAGTTTTCCCAGATGAGAGATCTGTTCCTAATGATGCTTGTGGGGCATCCCAAGTTGTAGTATATCAGAACTGTGAGGTCCCTATAACTCCTGTGACAGAGGCTCTGGTGACTCCTGCAGTATTGGAGGATAATGATGTTGTTTTAGCTGACTTGGTTAAGGATGTGCTACCATCAGGTAAGGGCAAGGGATCTCCTCTCCCCTTGGGGTTGATGTCTCAACCCTTTAAGTGGGCTTCTTCTACTCCCCCTCTAAGGAGTGGGCGCAAAACAGACCAAGAGAAGATTAAACTCATAGGAGATATATTGATTGAGTCTGGTTCAGTGAAACCTTTGGATTCTCATTTTCCCAATTCTACCCAATGATGATTATTCTCTCATGGAATGTAAGGGGGTTTAATAGCATCCCTAGACAAAAGGCTATTCATAACTTGGTGGTTGATCATAGTCCTGATGTTTTTTGTATCCAAGAGACTAAGCTCTCTATGGAGTCTATGGTCCAACATGCCTCTAGTATTTGGTCTCGTGGCCAATGCCAGTGTGTTGGGGCAATAGGCAGTGTGGGTGGTTTAGCTATATTTTGGGATCCTTAAAAAATTTCTCCTCTTGGCTAGATGTCTTCTCGCTCAGCTCTCTCTATGGTAGCTTCTGCTCTAGACTCAAGAGAGGTAATCATGGTTACTAATGTGTATGCACCTGTTGATCTTGTGGGAAAGGAGGAACTTTGGGAACATATTCAATATGTTAGAAATTGTCATCCTTATCATCCTTGGGTGTTAGCAGGGGACTTCAATTCAGTTTTAAGTCTGGAGGAGAAGCATGGTGGTTTGGCTAGATTGGGGCCTTCTTCTGCTCTTCTTCGGCAACACATATCTCTTTTGCATCTCTCTGACGTTAAGCCTTCTAATGGTCTCTATACCTGGAATAATCGTAGGACTGGTGTTGCTGCTATCTCAGAACGTCTGGATAGATTTCTTGTTTCTTGCTTCTGGGTTAGTGGCACCCTTACTATCTCTTCAGAAATCCTTGATTGGAGGGGTTCAGATCATTGGCCAATCAAATTTTCCGCTATAGGGGCTTATGTTCCGAAGCATCCTCCTTTTAAGTTCCATTTGATGTGGCTTCATGACTCCTCTCTTCATGATTTTGTTTTTTGTTGGTGGAAAGATGGTGCTCCTGCATATGGTATTGCAATGTTCTCATTTTCTAAAAGGCTTCAATATGTTAAAAGGCAGCTCAAGATATGGAATAGGAAATGCTTTGGGAACCTTCACTTTATGAAGAGGCTTGCTCAAGAAGATCTTGATGTCATCACAAGGGAGATTAGAGATCGAGGTTTCTCAGAGGATCTTGGCAAGGCTGAATCCCTTGCTTCTAGAGCTCTAGAAGAATGGGAACTTCGAGAGGAAATTTTTTGGAAGCAAAAGGCTAGAGTTGATTGGCTCCAGGAAGGTGATCGAAACACTGCCTTTTTCCATAAAACAGTGCAATCTCGCTGGAATTAGAGTACTATCTCTTCTTTGGTTAATTCTCAAGGTATCCAACTGAATTCCTTGCTAGCTTTGTTCCAGGAGGCTATTTGGTACTTCTCTACCCTCTTCTCTGAGGACTCTCCTCCTACTGATAATGAAGAAAATCTTATTTTGTCTTGTATTCCTTCCCTTATCACTCAGGAAATGAATGGTTATCTCATGCATCCTATCTCTATGGAAGAGCTGGAGGAGGTGGTCTTTGGCATGCCTAAGGGGAAGGCTCCTGGTCCTGATGGCTTTCCAGTTGAATTCTTTCAAGAATTTTGGGACATCATTAATCATGATTTTTTGGAGGTGGTTAAAGAATCCTATGCTAGCAAGCAGATGCTTCAAGCTTTGAACTCTACATTTTTTACTCTTATTCCTAAGAGAGAGGGTGCTAATCAATTGGAGTTTTTTAGACCAATTGCCTTATGTAATGTGGTTTACAAATTTATTACTAAGTTGATTGCTGAGAGACTGAAAAGGTGGCTTCCCATTATTATCTCAGAAGAACAAGGTGGTTTTGTTGCTGGCAGACAAATTTTGGATGGGGTGGTTATTGCTACTGAGGCTATTCACTCTATGGCTACTTCAAGGGAGAGAGCCATGTTTGTTAAGCTGGATATGGCTAAGGCCTACGATAGAGTTAAATGGAGCTTCCTAAGGAGTATTCTTCTTTCTTTTGGATTTAGCTCTGACTGGGTGAGTTGGATTATGAGTTGTGTTACTTTTGGCTCTTTTTCTATTCTTATTAAACCTTCTCAACTATTTGGTGCTTCTAGAGGCCTCCGCCAGGGTGACCCTCTCTCCCCATATCTATTCATCATCATGGTTGAAGGCTTGGGTAGATTCATTAAGTATCAGGTGTCCCAGAATTCTATTCAAGGCTGGCGGTGGGGTAATGGCTTACCTTCTCTTTCCCATCTTCAATTTGTTGATGATTCTGCTCTTGTCGGTCTTGCTAGGATCAAGGAAGCTGAAGCCTTTTGACATGCTTTGGACGTTTATTTGGAAGCTTCAGGCCAGAAAGTTAATGAGCACAAATCTTCCATTTACTTTTTTAACACTCCTGATTCTATTCAGCACAGGATTGTTGGTATCCTACGGTTTCAGATAGGATCACTTCCTTTGGCTTATCTTGGCATTCCTATTGATGTTTCCAGGCAGCCACGTCTCTTCTGGAAAAATTTGATTACCAAGCTTCAGGATAAGGTAAATCATTGGACTCATAGATGGCTTTCTACTGCTGCCCGGGTTACTCTTCTTCAAGCTGTTATCCAAGCTCTTCCTACTTATAGAAGCATGGTTCACGCTGCACCTATTTACTTTCTCAAGGAGTTTGATGCTCTTTCTCGACAATTCCTTTGGAGTGGCAATTTGCGTAGTACTAAATGGAGCTTGGTTAATTGGGCAACTGTTTGTAGGCCTAAAAAGGAGGGTGGTCTTGGTCTTCGATCTGCTCTATTGAGTAGTCAAGCTTTGGCTGCTAAAATTTATTGGCGATGGTGCTCTGGACAACATCAAATTTGGGCTCGTATTATCACTCATAAATATTTTCATGGTGCTGATCCTTGCTCTATTTCTGCACTTCCTCTTGACGGTTGTGGCTCAATGGTTTGGCATACTTTGAAGACAGGTGCGATGTTGGTGAAGAGGGGTCTGTTATGGATATGTAAAGGAGGTTCTCAGGCTTTGTTTTGGTTTGATGCTTGGGATGGATTCCCTTCCATTTTATCCATATACTCTCATCTTCAGCCTCTTTGTGACTCTTTTCTTGCCGTTGGATGGGATAAAGTGGCTCATTAGAAGACTCCTTATCAATTGGGACCTGTTGTTGGTTACAGATGGAAGCATTCTTTTGATTGGCCTCCTAGAGGTACAGACACGGATCGTCAGGAGCTTTCTCAAATTCTAGCCTCTAGAGAGTGTTCTTCTTTGCTTGGTCCAGATGTTTTGGCTTGGGGCAGTACCTTGTCTGGTAAATATCATGTCTCTGTTGGGTATCAAGAGATAACTAGACAATTATTTGGGGATGTTGAGATCCCTTGGTGGAAGCAAGTTTGGAATAAATTTTCTTGGTCCAAGTGCAATTTTTTCATGTGGCTAGTGGCTCACAACTGTTGTCTTACCTGGGATAATCTTTGTAAACGTGGATTTCAGGGCCCCTCTTATTGTGTTTTGTGTGGTAATGGAGAGGAGTTTGTCTCCCATCTATTCTTCCATTGCTCCTATTCTACTCAGATATGGCACCTTTGGTGGAGCGCTTGGGGTTGCTCTTGTCGGCATGCTTCCTCTTTGCCTGAGTTCTGGGCTCGCTTGGGTAGTGCTCCCTCCAAGTCTTCTTCTCTCCATGCTGCTTGGATTGCTAGCCCATCTTTCATGCTTTGGCATATCTGGTTGGAGAGGAATCGTCGCATATTCCAAGATGTTTGGCTTGGTGTTTTGCATCTTTGGTGGAAAATATCACATTCTCTTCAAGAAACTATTCTTGTGAAGTGTGAGCTTGATGGGGGTATGGATCCGGTTGATCTTGCTATCATCTGCAGGATGGGGCTGCAGCTCATAGGTTTCCTTCTATGTCCAGGCAGCTTCACCATCAAAGGAAGGGTCGGGTTAACCAGGATGGGCACTGGACTCCTCCTCCTTGTGGAGTTCTGAAAATTAACACTGATGGTTCTTCCCGTGGGAATCCTGGTCCGGCTGAAATTGGCGGAGTGGCTCGTTGTAGTTCTGGGGATGTTAAATTTTTCTTCTCAGTTCATAAGGGTGATTATACTAACAATCTCATGGAAGCTCGGGCTATTTTATATGCTGTGGAACAGTGTTGCTTGCGGGGATGGAGTAAGATTATCTGTGAGTCTAATTCACAGGTGGTGGTGAACATGCTTTCTTCGCAAGAGCTTAAGGATGTTAGTTGGCAGTTGGCCACTGTTGTTAAGCAGATTCTTTTCTTCTCTTCCTCTTTTCTGTTCATTAGGTTCACGTATATTCCTCGTGAATGGAATAGAACTGCTGATTGTTTAGCCAAATGGGCTTCTAGTCATGATCCGGGTTGGAATATTAGGGATAGGAGGCAACTGTCCTTTGAGATGGTGCAAGAATTTGATGATCTTGTTGCTCAGGATTGAGCTCCTTGTTGAGCTCTCCTTGTTGTATTCCTTTCTGTCTTAATAAATTTTTACCCCTCTTTTTGCCAAAAATAATTTATTTGTTCATGTTAGATTGTTATTTTTGTGCTTATTCAAGAAACAAGTAATGTGTAGAAGAAAAAACTTAGACATGTGAGTGCCTCATTTTTCAAAATAATTTTCTATTTATCTTAGAAATACTCTTTAAATGATTTTTCTTATGACATGCCATTATTATTATTTTTTAATGTAAATAGTATCAGTATGGAAATAGCACCTTTTTTAATTAGAGATAAAATGCTTCAATGTTGCAAAGTATAAGTTCAATCACTACAGGGACTATGCGAACTACTCATTTAGATTACTAGTCTCTCCTACATTAAACAATATGGAGAGAAGTTGTCAAGCCTACCGGTGAATATTGTACTGAAAAAATAAATAACAAAGCTAAGAACAAATTATCTACAACCATTTATACAAAAAAAAGTGGAGGACTTGAAAAGTGAGATCTCCCAAATTGAAGACGATTTCAGTGGACCACTCTGGTAGCCACCAATCATTCGAGTCTTTCAGCACCTTAAACTCAAAAAGGTCTCCCTCCATTGCTCCTCCTTTAAACATAACCCATGCCTTGTGGATGATGTGTTCATGTTTGACTTTTACTTTATTTTCCTCCATTCCTTCGCCCTCATCTTGGATCACCCCCAAACCTGCTAAAACCCTTTTGCCTAATTGTGAATGATCATTATTTTTTGCATTCAAGACAAGATTGAATCCCATAGTTTCATCCATTGGGTAGTGACATGAAGGGTAAAAATAATAATTGAGCATACTATTCTATTAGCCCTGCATTTAATTTGAGCACTGTCTAAGCCATAGTGTTCCCATTTACTGGTTTCATAAAACTATCTATGAGTTCCATGCATCTTTCTTGAGTGGCGAATAGATCTATGAACTGTCATTCTAGGGGCTCCTCACAATTCATGCAGCTTAATCCAATGAAGGGCACCATGACTTTGAGTATTTGTTGAATGAATGTTGAGGAGTGATTAAATAGTTATCAAAGAGTTCTCCAAGGATCCAATCTAGATTGCATCAAATCTTTGCCAAATCTTCCATTTGGAAAGAGTGTGGATTAAATTATAATTTTCCAGTACATTTTGACCAATCACTTTAGGTCTTTATCTTGTCATATGGAAGATAGTAGTGGAGGTGGGAAGGACTAAAAAATTAGTTGATGCCTTCACATAGTAAATGAGATTTATCGGAATAGATGATATTGGTGATGGCCTCTGAAATACTGCCCTATGTGAAGTGAATGGTACCTTCTCCTAAGATGATCTTGGTGATCCTATGAATGTAGAGTGCATGAGTTCAATTGGTTAAGTAGATATGAAATATTGAGAATTCATTTTCCCATTTTCCAATTTCCAATTTAAGAATCTAGAATTGTGATTCCATTGATGATACTTTTTTTATCTCCTTCAATCACTACTTTCAAGATTTTTATATGAATATAGAGAGCAAGCCCTTCTTCAAAATTATTAAAAATTTGCATCATGGATGTTTTTAGAAAGGATAAGACTACCAAACTATCCTCCCAGAATTTCAGCCAAAAAACAAAGGTCAAGGTCACCTCGAGTAAATTTGACTTAATTGGCTTGAATTTTTAGGGATGTGAGATAATAGGGTTTACATGCCCGAAATACATTTTTTTGGAAAAAAGTTATATTTATATGTTGCAAACCTGTCTTCAAAATTTAAATGGGGCAAGGCATTAAAAAAATAGAATAGTATAAGATAAAGAGCACACTTAGAATTAAGGGCCCAAAGAATAAAGTGTCAATGTATCAAAGTGGAATATGACTCATAATTAGCCGATAGGCTTTCTTTTGGAGTTCACTCCAACCAGGTTTTGTCTCACACCATTCAAATTTTGTCTCACGTCATTCAAAATTTTTGGAATTTGCTAGATTTTGAATCACGCCCACGGATAAAATGCTTTCTAACGGTCAGGTCATTGCCCTAAAGAGAATTGAAAATTGCTCTATGGAAGTAGACGTAGAATTCTTGAATGAAGTGAAGATTATCAACAACATTAGGCACAAAAATTTGGTAGTTTTGAGAGGTTGTTGTGTTGCCAACGATGACCTAGAAGGGCACCAGAGGTTTCTGATCTATGATTTCTTGCTGAATGGTAACTTGTATGATCACATTTTTGGGCGAGAATCCAAGTTACCGTTGTCATGGCCATAGAGGAAGAATATTGTGCTCGGTACAACCAAGGGTTGGCTTATTTTCACTATGGTGTTTAGCCTATGATTTATCACAGAGACATTAAGGCGATGAATATTTTGTTGGATGCCAATTTGAGTGCTTGTGTCTCTGATTTTGGACTAGCTAGAATGAGCGTGGAAGGGGAGTCTCATCTGACCACAAGAGTTGCAGGTACTCATGGTTACCTAGCTCCAAAGTATGCTTTGTACAGGCAATTGACGGAAAAGAGTGATGTTTATAGCTTTGGTGTGGTTTTGTTGGAGATAATGAGCGACAGAAGGGCTCTGGATACTTCTGTGGAGAATGCTTTTGATTATCTGGTGACAGATTGGGTGTGGAATCTTGTGAAAGCGAGCAGAGAAATCGAAGTGGTGGAGAAGGGGATGAGGGAAAGTGGGCCTGCAAGTATCATGGAGAGATTTGTTCTTGTGGGAATTATGTGTGTGCATGTTATGGTGGCTTTCAGGCCTACCATTGTCAAGGTTGTCAAGATGTTGGAAGGGGATATAGAGATTCCTGACATTCTAGACCAACCATTGCCCCTCACGCACCAGTCTATTAATTATGAGGATGGATCATTCATGATCTCTAGTAGCTATACTTCTTACCAATAAAAGATCAGTTTCGACTTCTTCAATTGAAGAGATTCTTCATAGACGGGTGACGTTTTTCATGGAGCTCTTCTGTGGGTCCACTGTAAATGGCAACGATAACAAAGTGCTTCAAAATAGCAAGATTGCAAGATCGATTTTGCTTTTTTCGACTGTTTTGGCATACAACTAGGAATTAAAACTTGACGAGATATGAAGTTCAACACAAAAAAATCAAAGTGAAAGTGACTAACAAACAATTTAAGATGTATTACGAGGCACCTGGGGAGCACACACATGGCTCACCTCCATTGATGGGGTTTTACAAGGGAAACAATGTTCTTGTTTCCCCTCAGATCTGTAAAATCTTTGCTCTGACGAAATAGGCCGCTTGTTATAGGGTTTCTGTAAATTAGAAATTCTGTGAGGGTCCCATTTTATTCCTTCATGTTTGGTATATTTCAGCTTTCCTTCCGCCAACTTCGCCTGTGATTTCCCTGAAAAAACCTTCTACTATCACCTTATGGCAACAGCTACCTAGGCAGTAGCATCGACTACCTGGGTATGCCCCATCCTCATGCCCTCCGATGCATGGCATGGCATCCTATGGCCGTACTCTGACGGAGCGTGACAGACAACAAAACGCAACAAACCCTTTACTGCGACACTTTCTTTCTCACCTCATCATTCCACTGGTATTTAAATGCAATTTAATATCATTACAGGCTTTTACGGCGCAACAATCTGAAGTTCATACCTTCAAATTTAGTTTTACCTAAATGTAGATGATGTCAATTCAATGATTGCAATAGATTTATAAAATTATAATATTTTAATTTTTAAAAAGTTAGTTTAAATATATATAAATATAAATTTTAATAAAAATTGATATCACTTTTGTATTTAATAAACTTTTTTTATTTTTTATTTTATTAAAATCTATAAATTTTAAAAATTCAAAAAAATATTAGATTGTAAATTAATTAATTAATTAGTATATTTAATTTATTTAAAATATATATAATATAAATATTAGTATAAAAGAGTTAAAAATATTCTATCATGCAAATAAATTATATGTGATAAATCCATTTATTTTTAAATTGAATTAATTATTTATTAGTATATTTCATTATTTATTTTTAAATATGTAATGTAAATATTAGTAGAAAAGATACTTAGAAATTATTATTGAGCTCTAACTTAAAATTTTATATATGCTTTAAATTAATAAAAAAATTAATTTAAAATAAATATTTTTTGCTATAAAATATTACAATAGATTGTATAATTTTGTCATAATATATCTAAGTTTTTTATAGATTGTGAAAATTTAATTCACAATTGTTAAATTTAATCACATTATCAAATTTTGTACAAATATATATAAAGTGGGCAATTTCTTTTAAAAATTTATTAATTATTTTATTTTGCAATTAATTTCTCCTAAAACAAGTGCAAAATCTTGAAATAACATATTTTCTTCTTAGTTTAATAGTTCTTTTTTTCTACTTATTTTTATTAAAAATAATTATATGATATCAAACTATAGAAAATTCTATACACACAAAAATAGAATTAATGGTGAAAAATTGGACTCTATTTCTTGTTGGTACCCTACATATAATTATATGATATCAAACTATAGAAAATTCTATACACACAAAAGAGAATTAATGGTGAAAAATTGGACTCTATTTCTTGTTGGTACCTACATAAAATATTTAGTAGTGGATTTAAATTATATATTTTCATTAAGTCAAATTTAATATTATTTTAAAAAATTTAATCACAATATTAAATTTTCACAATCTATAAAAAAAAGTAGATATGTGATAACAAAATTACACAATCTATTGTAATATTTTATTTATTTTATAGTAAAAAATATTTATTTTAAATTAAATTTGTTATTAATTTAGCATATATAAAAAATTTAATTGGAGCTCAATAATAATTTCTAAGTATCTTTTGTACTAATATTTATATTACATATTTAAAAATAAATAATGAAATATACTAATAAATAATTAATTCAATTTAAAAATAAATGGATTTATCACATATAATTTATTTGCATTATAGAATATTTTTAAATCTTTTATACTAATATTTATATTTTTTATTTTTTTAAAATTAAATATACTAATTAATTAATTAATTTACAATCTAATATTTTTTAAAAATTTTGAAATTTATAGATTTTAATAAATAAAAAATAAATAAAAGTTTATTAAATACAAAAGTGATATCAATTTTTATGAAAATTTATATTCATATATATACTTTTTAATATTTTTATATATATTTAAACTAACTTTTAAAATTAAAATATTATAATTTTAGAAATCTATTACAATCATTGAATTGACATCATCTACATTTAGGTAAAACTAAATATGAAGGTATGAACTTCAAGATTGTTGCACCGTAAAAGACTGAAATGATATTAAATTAGATTTAAATGCCAATGGAATGATGAGGTGAGAAAGAAAGCGCCACAGTAAAGGGTTTGTCGTGTTTTTTGTATGTCATGCTCCGTCAAAGTACGGCCGCAAGATCCCATGCCATGCATTAGAGGGCATGAGGATGGGGCATACCTAGGCAGTCGATCCTATTGCCTGGATAGTCATTGTTGTTGCCTCATACTGTTCATTGCTACATTCGACAACGTTCAAAAGCAAGATTCTTAGCTCAAATTCTTACGATTGTGAAAATAAAATAATTTAAAATCAAGTACGGCTCAAAAGATTCAACACCCCTGCCAATTGTTTGACTTAAGTTTAATTTTATAATTCAAATTTATTTATCTTTTTTGAAATAAATTATTTTACATTTAAAGAGAAATAACAAAAATTAAGTCCTTTTATTTAAATTTGATTTGGTTCTTGAACTATGACTCCAAGATTTTCAAGTTTTCTAATGAATGAGAAAAAATGGCACCAAAGAATTTATTTCCACCTATGCATAAATTATTTTAGTCAATCTAAATAAAATACTTTTAAAAATTATTGTTCCAAACTAACTTGATGGAATATGAACAAAATAAATTTAATATTTGTATTTTGTAAGATAAATTAAAGTAATCATTAAATATAATTCATATATGTTATCTGTATGAAAGTTAGATCTTGATTACATATTTTTTATTTGATTATCTTCAAATATTTATGCAAATTTATAGAAAAATTCTAAATTCTACTCAAAATTATATTTGTTAATAATAAAAAATAAACAAAGTAGATATTAAAAATATTTTTGAAAAAATTATTATTATTCAAAAATATTATCTTTCTTATTGTTAATTTTGAAATATTTTTGAGCTCACTAATATAAAAATAAAATTATATTTATACTTATTATATTCAAAATATTATGTTGTTTAACAAATTATATTAAATATCATCTAAAATACATTTAAAAAATTATGAAATACATCATTAACTCAAAATTAAATTTAATTATCAATGAATACTAATTTACTATGTTTGCAATGGTTTAAATTTGTATTCTAAAATTATGCCGAAAAAAATGAATATGGTGGATGGCTCCAATAAAGGGGTCCCAAATTGATTGAGCAATCATAATGAGAATAGTTTATTTATATAACATTTATAATTAACGGATATTTATTTCAACTTTCAAATGAGGAAGAAATACTTGTGAGTGGTTTGTTTGTACAAAACTATTGAATAATTGAATAGAGGTGAATGCAATAGTATTTTCCTATGGCAAGTACAATAAGAGCTTTAGGTTTTCTTTATACATTATTTAGTTCAATAGAACTAGACATTCAATAGCATTTTAGCTAATAGGTGATCATATTTTGTATTTTTTACAAAATATAATGGTATAAAGAAAAGAGAAGAAAAGAAAATGTATTCACATCTTCATTAACTACAGCAATTATGTGGTTTAGGTCTCTTGTTTTAGGTTTCTTATGTTCTTGTCTTCATTAACTACATAGACAATATGGTATAAACCATTATTATTTGATACACATTACCATTACCTATTAAATTTGTGGTTATCATGATAATTAATGATAATAAAATGAAAATATATGATCAAAAAATACCTTGTTAATAAAAATTCTTACATAGCATCAATTGCATTAATTAAATATATTTCATTAATATAATATTTTTACAAACTTGATATAAATAATTTTTATATTTAATTAAATTTACATATTGTAATGTGTTTAAATTATGTAATACTTTAATAAGATATATTATTTGGAAAAAGAATGAAAATTTAACTTAGAGGCAATGGAGCATCCAAATTATATTTGCAATATAGATATGTAAGTATGATATTAGCTATATAAATATCAAAATATATTGTTAAATGTAAATTTAATATATATTTTTCACTAAATTTGAAGTTATAAAATCCTCACTCTTTTCACTTATAATATTTTTGAATAAATTATGTGTGATGGTGTTAGTTATATAAATATAAAAATATACTATAAAATGTAGATTTGATATAAAAATTTTACTCTTTTCACTCTACATTAAGTTTACCATAAAGTATTAATCTTAAAATATTTTTAAGAAATATTGTTTCTCTATATTGAAACACACAATAAAACATAGAAGCACCATTACTCTTTTTCCTTTATGTGGGGTCAAGTACAACCATGGATGAGTATTGATTGTATACATTACAAATGAATAACAAGAGAGAAGGTTCTAATCATGCACATGAGTTTAACATTTTCTTTTTACATTTGATCTAGTTTTGAAAGAATGAAATAAAAAAGTTATCTATCAAATAGAATGTACCAATAACTTTTTGTCTACAAAATCCATCGTTGGTGTTGAAGATGTTCCTACAAAATAATATTTAAGAAGACCTCGAACAACCTTAGTAAGTTCTTATCAAGTTGTTCATTTGAAAGATATTAAGTCTATGCTTGTGACTTCATATCAATCAATTGACTTTTGTCTAGCTTTGAAAATGTGGGATTTTTCTTGCTTTAAAATTTCAATATGATGGATCAAACTATTACAAATATTTAAGTTCTAATCTTTAGAGAAAAACATATATTTGAGAAAATACATTCTAAATATGATTGTTGACAATATTGTTATACTTTCTATTTGGCTCCTCTCTTCAAGTGCCCACACCCTCTCCTTCATAGCTACAAAGTCTTTCACAAAGATGTATGGGTACCACGTCATGGGTGTCCTCATGGGGTTATAATTATTTGACAGCCCATCCTCCACTATGTCCATTGCTTGAGAATTATTTGTCTTCCCTTTACCTTTGATATCATTAAACTACTTAACTATTTTGGAGATTTCAGTCGGCCTCAAACTCTGTTCCCCCATCTTTGTATTGTCTGGGACATGTGGTATCTAGAAGTATAGTTGTGAGTTTCCCTCTTTTTGTATATTTAATCTTTCATATCTTTCTCTGTCTGATTATTCTTTTATACTGTTTGGCATTCATTTAAATGTAGTTTCCTCCTGTAGGTAGTTCACTAACTTGTGGAAAGCTAAAAATGTTTGTAGGTAGATTTCCATTTGTTCCTCCAGGACTGAAAGGACTCATGTGTCCGATTAGGGGTCCTAGAAGAATGAGGAAGCTCCCTTTTCACCTTTTGAAGTGGAGACAATTTGTAATTAGGAATAAAACAATTTTTTTCATGTATTTTAGTACAATGCTTTCATAGAACCTACAACAATCACAAACTCTATTTGACGCTACTATTTAATAGATTGCTTTCTATAATTTTACCATGCAAAAGTTCAATTATACTTTCAAATTAAATACCTATCGGCGTACCTCTTGCACCTCTTTCTGGTGCAAGTGCTAGTTTAAATCAATATTTGGGTCTTATATTGCATAAGGAATGGGAAATACTAAAATAAAAGCTAAGAGAGTGTGAGATTGGACACTCTAATTAAAGGTGTACGATTAATGAAGATACGCCATGCTTTTGACATTTTAAAATAATATTCAAATATTCATTGAAAATATTCCACTTCTACCAAAAGAATCAAGACTACTAACTTGACCTTGAGGCTTATAATTATTTTATGTTTCTGGATTCTCTCTTATTGCCTCCACTAGTGGTTTAATAAGCAACTAATCCAAATCTCACCTAGTGTAGGCAATAAACCAAAAAGGATTTATGTGGTTTTCCAATCTTCTAATTTTGTTTATTTATATTTTGCAATAGATAAGGAATCTTCCACCTTCCTTGAATCTTTTCAAACCTACAAGTCTCCCAACTGAGCTTAGTTATGAAAATCAATTATCAAGCATATGTATTTTCCACTATCTCCAAAGGGAAAACCTTCAAAGATGAAGTTAATTTGTTGTTTGTATCTTTTCAAGAAGGAAAACATAAATTTTGTCTTGGTAGTGTTTACTTGCACTCGATATCTTTACAATAAAAATTCAAGTGCTTCCAAATGGTCTCTTTAATCGTTTAAAGTTTTTGCAATTAAAACAAGATCATCTACATATAAAAGTAGCTTCACTACATACCCTGCAAGTTGAATACCCTCCTCAATAGTTTTGTTGAGTCATGCTTTCAAGTTTATCAATGTGCAGACCACACAAAGTTAGGGAAAGAGGGAACCCTTTCTAAACACCAATGTTATCGCCAAAACATTCAGGCGTCCTTTCCCTTGTTCTAATTTTAGATATACCTTGATCATAGAGTTCATGCATTGCATCTTTAATCTCATTAAGAATCTCAATTTCCTCCATTCACTCCAAATTTTTTTCTTGGGATTTAAATGTATGAAAATCTTTCTTGAAACCAATGAAGCAATGAAAAGTCATCTCCCCTTATGTTTCGAACCTTCTCAATGAAGTATATCTAAGAGTGATGCAATGGTCAATTGTTGAGTGTTTTGGTTTGATACCTATTTGTCCTTTGGCTCTTTATCCTTCTCTTTGCACCCAATTATTGATTATAAGCTCTATCATGCTACCAAAAAGCACTTTAATAAAGGATTGATCATAGTAGTATGGTAGAAAGATAATTAGTGTCTCCACTTTTGCGAAAAGGAATCAACAACAATAAATTTTCACAGTCCATGATAATTGTAAATGTTGCTTATGGCTTCAACTATGTGAGATATTTGTATAATCAATGTTGCAAATCACTCTATGATCTTTTAAGTGTGATCTAAAATGTTGATGATAAAAGAATCTCACACAATTTTTAAGCACAATCGCTGCACATGATGTCAATTCAACCAAAAAGCCACATTGAGTGGCTTTGCTAAAAGAAGATGCTTTGAATATAGCTATGTTAAAAATTAATTAATTTGAATGGCCTTTTCAAAAAATTCTTAATGTGTGGAACAAGAAACTCCCTTCCCTATTTTAAAAATTCAACTTGTAGCCCACCAAAAAAATCCACTTTGAATGGCTTTGTTAAAAAACTTATTGATGTGCGAAGCAAGAAACTCCCTTCCCCATTTTGAAAATTCATCTTGTAGCTCACCAAAAATAATCCACTTTGAATGGCTTTATTAAAAAAAACTTCTTAAATGTGTGGAGCAAGAAACTCCCTTCTCCATTTAAAAATTCACCTTGTAGCCCACCAAGATATTGAGATTTACCACTTGCCCAGTTTCTTATATCTTGGTTGATATCTTCTTTTGTGAAGAGCTCTTTTGAATCACTAATTAAACAAGAGGTATGTTCTTATCATGTGCCCATTCATTAAGAATCTTTGCATAATAGATTTGTAATGTTTTTTTTATTTATTTATTTTTATTATTATTATTTTTTTCCTATTTTTCTATTTTTGAGTTGATAGGCTCATTCCTATGAGACTTGTTGTTGGATTGTTATGATAGTCTGGCATCGGACACTATGAAACTCCATATTTTGGTGCAAAAGGTAGGAAGTAGAAAATATTCAACATAATTATGACTTATAACGTGGATACCGAAATGTGGCATTAACTTCACCGTGCCATTTGAATGCATGGTATTTTTTTTAGATTGTCTTGAAATTCAAATTTGATTTACTAAGTACTTTTCATGGTATGGTTGGTCAGCTTACCGCCGTCATCTTTAATGCATGTTGTGTTGTAATATATTGTATTATTTTTATAGAAACCTATTTGGATTCCTTTACTCCCTGTTTATGACAATATATTTCTTTCTTTACCTTGGTAAGATTGGTATTTTTTATCATTAACAAGAGCTCTAGAGAGCTTTAGTCCCGCCTTGTGAAGGACAACAATAAACTCTAAAGATTTTAAGGTAAAATATATTTCAAAATTAACAAAAAAGAAAATATTGAAATTGAAAAATAGTTTAAAAAATTCATAGCACATATTAAACTAGATAATTTAATTAACAAAGTAATAAAAATGTAGAAGTTGTTCTCTATTTATTTAGTTTTAAAATACTTAGCAAATATAGACAAGAATCTAATGACATGAAAGGTTTAAGGTTAAGTCTGATTAGTTTTAACAAAATAATAATCATTAATTTTAATAAATATTATTTATTAATCTAAGCTTTGACCAATTACCTATAAAAAACTAATTAGAAAATATAATTAATATGTTTTAAAAGTTTTCAAAAGGTTAATTTATTATGTTTATATAATTTATTAATGAAACTCATTTTTAAAAATAAAAAATATGCAAGAAATTTTTTAATTACAAAATATTAATAGTACATATGTTTCTAAGTTTCAATAAGTATAATTACTTGAAATATTATTTAAATTAATAAAATGGTATTTTTTGTCATATATTAGAAAAAGCTTTAATTCTTTATCTTTTGTATTAGCAATAGCATTACTTTATAGTTTTTTTAAAAAAAATCATATGAAAAGAAATACATAAACATTTTCCTATGGATGATGGAGCGGATTGATAATTAAAAAAAAAATCTTACTGTTTAACCAAAATACAATGCTTAATTGTCCCTTAAAATATGCATCAATTAATTTGAAGCTCCCACAAACAAAAACATCACTATAAGTTGTTAGGTTTTACCATTAACTAGCCATAATAATCAGAGTGTAGATATTCTCTCATTAAAATATAATGGTAAAGACGCAAATATTAGAGTTAAAACACCTAGTGTGAAATCATAGTTAAAACACCCACTGTAACTAGTGTGACTCAGAGCTTTAAATTTCTAATTATTTTGAATTTTTATTAGTAAAGAATATTAACCTCGGCAAAATTATAAGGAACCAATCAGAATATAGAAATATTCTCAAACAAATGAATATAAAAATAAATGATGAACCAAACATTAAGAATCAAGTGAAAAAAAATTATACTAGCCAAACTAACTAATAGGAGAGGCATTCAATCAAAACATTAGGTGGATCCTAGATAGGCTGGAGTAATAAACATCTCTTTCTCGTTCATTTTTTAAATCTTATTTTAAATTTTAAAATATGGTCAAAGAGTTCTCGGCTTAGGTATTAAATGGAGAGAAATAAAATGTTAGTTGTTGTGAATGTGGTTCATTTCTTAGGGTGTCATATCACACTAATTTCCAAATGATCAATCATATGTACATAGCAAGAGTCAATTATGTGGATCTCCTCGTAACATTCTATTAATATCATTTATCATTTTTTAGTCCCTGTCGTAAGGCAGGAGACTAAAGTTTTCCACCTCTTCCAAAGTATTAGTTCATTGATTAGAAATAGTGTTTTTTTCAGATTATAACATTTAAGACTATAGTTTGTAAGATGTAATGGAATTATTTGCCGTCATATATGGAAATTAGAAATTTTCTATTGGCTATTGTTATTTTTGCTAGTGGTCTTTTCCTTTTTCTGTACAAATATTATGTGAAATATTTGAACATGGCAACTGTTAATTTAACAAGAGATCTACACGTCCATTGTTGTGATTTCCCAAACACACAATAGCTGCAAAGAATAAAACCTGTTCAATAGACATCCTTTGCATGCAATGAGGTGTAGACATTTTAAAGAGTCTGGTACCTAAATCTGTGTGCTAGCCAAAAAATGGCAACACTTGAGAACATTATAACATGAAAATATTCGATAAAGCATCACTTTGGCTCTATGTCATCAAATGAAATTGTGTTATTTTAAGGTTGAAAGAATTTGTTTAACTCTTTTTGAAGTAAGAACAATCTATTCTGATGTTTTCTAAATATTGAAAAACATTTCAATTCTTCTTGGAGAGTAAGAAGAGAATTCGAAGAGGCTCCTTTCATAAAGAGTAGTGGTTTTAGCGTAGTCTCAAGTATGGTTTCACTTGCCTTTTAGTTGTGTTCTATTCTTGCATAACTTTTTTACTTTTTAGGGCAGTGATGCTCTTCCAGGTGTTGATCAAAAAATCAAAAAAATATTTCTTAGTTTACCCTAATTATCAATTCCCCTAAAATATGGTTAAACCCTAAATCACCTTTTCCAATTTTGTTTTCATGCTTTCATTGGAAGATTATACAGTTTTGTTTTTTTTACTGTCGATTAGAATTCGATTTTATGCTCTCTTCTTAGCAAGAAATTACACAGACTTCTCTTAGAATGGCAAAATCCACTTTCCCTCAAATTTTGAATAAGTTTGTTATCTCTCTTCCCTCTTCAAGAGAAAAAGCTCAAGAAAAATGAGTTCTTTAAGAGATACAGATTGATCAGATCGCATAGAAAGGCTTTACAATGCATGTATGTCCTTGCATAGACCCATCCTTGTGGGTTTGAATATTTTGGGTTGACGAGTTACTAGCTACAAACCTTTCCCTAAAATAATTCTTACAGACTTGTAATCAAACTGATGGGAAGGTCTTTGCGAGCTTTCAATGAATAATGGTATTGAAACACCTTATACCATGGCAATTCCTTTTTGTATACTTAAGTTGCATTGATATCCTTATACCTTGTAGTAATCTACATCGATACTAATTTAAGAGCATGCATTGGATTGATGTCGATATCTTATTGTTCTCCTTGTGAACTGATGATTCTTTATAGTTCCATGAATAAGGATTGCTTCTTGGAAGCAATTACTTTAGAAATCCTTGAATTACAAGAACATAAGATATTCACCTCTCATTGATGCATGATGTCACTAATAAGTTTAGTTTAAGGAAAGGGAAAATGTTTCCTTTCCAAATATATTTGAAGGATAAAGGAAGAAACTTGTCACTACCATAGTTTTAAAAGAAATCTCAAATTTGAAAGTGGGTTTATCTCTACTAAAATGTGATGTCTATAGTTTTTCTAAGCTTGTTGCAAAAATTGGGCATAATTTCATCACACTAATTACAGAGGCATCAGAAAAAGCCAAGCATTTCAAATTATAGAACACCTACCCGATAAACAAAACTTGACTGTCACCTTGAATCTTGATGATGCACTAAACAATAAATTCTTCAGTATACATTCTTCAATATTTTCTTGTTTATTAAAAATCTGTTGAAAATAAGCTACACTTGGACTATTGTAGGTATCGATCAAATCACTATCTATTAGTAATTAGCCCTTTAATATCAACGTGACTCCTCCTCCAATTCTTGTTACAAAGCCTAAGCTCCATCTGATATGAAATGAAATGGGCATGTCAGATATGTACGATGAAAGAATGAAATAATTAAAGATAGTGTCTCCATCTAATATGAAATGAAATGGGCATGTCAATTGAAAGAAACTAGAAAGACATTGTGTACAGATGAAAGAACGAAATAGATGATTTTGGAGTACTTGTACGAGCACTCAACATTCATTGTGCACATATTATCATTCAAGATCAAATGGGTTTGTGGGATCGTATAACCTTCTGCTGCTCCAACTGGACACTAATGTGGTTGTATGTAATGCATTTCAAGTTGAACAAATCTTAGATGACAGTGGATGACAATTCTATGAACTAACATAATATTAGGATTTATTTCAACTGTGTAAAAAAAACCCTTCACTGCACTGTCATTCTTGCACTATAGTGACTCTCCTGCAAGTTGCTCTGCTCGTTGTCGTTCTTGACACTTAAGACTTTCGTATTCAACTGTCCAACGAACAGTCCTGTAATCTCTAGTACTATCTAAGGTCACGCCACTAATTTTTGATATCTTTAATCACTTTAAGGTCGTACTATGTTGTAACAACACTAAAATTTCATACTTTGTCAATTTAAAAATTAACTCTGGTTCCTTTCACTTGTTGATCACCTTCGGGTGCTTAGGGAAAAGAGGAAACTCTTTTCTCTCCCAATTAAGATTTATCTTGATGGGGATCTCACTAGATCGCAAGTAGTAGAACTTAAGGAGACTTGGGCCCTTGTTGTGGCTACCAAATAGGAGGGAAAATGGGTAGTGATCATAAATTTCAAGGTTGTGATTTGTGACACTTTCCCTGATAATTGGGAGTCAAGATCGAAGTAGGCCCTAAAAGGCTACTGACATTTCCTAGGTGGCAGCTTATTTGCCTTTCCTCTTTCTTTCTCTTTCACCCTTGGTCCCGACATTTCTCGCTCTCTTCTTCTTCTTCTTCTTCTTCTTCTTCTTCTTCTTCTGCTTTTGTTGTTGTGCTTGTTCTTTCGCGGACATCATTTGGTGGTCCTGTTGCCTGTTGGCCCCTACTTGTATTTGCAATCCCTTAGGCCCGTTTGTGACCTCTTGTTGGACATTAATAAATTATCTTATCTTATCTATTAAATTACTTCCCTCTATCATACATACTCCCCCCATTCCACCAAAGGTAGAGACTCTAGTTGCTCGCGCAACACTTGTGATAAAAGAAAAATCAATCATATGTATAGGGTAGGTGTCAATTAAGTGGTTTTGCCCTTAACATTCATTTAATTTTTATTTTTATTTTTACAAAAGAAATTTTTTAAGCAATCACAAGTGTTGTGTGGAAAGCCTCTCAATTCTAGAACAATCGAGAGTTTATTCACCAGATCAATTTTTATTGATTCATATTTGATGATGAGAGTTTTCATAATAAAAAATAAGATTATAATGATTATTTATTGTTTAAGAAATGTAAATTGTTAAGATTTTATGGCAAATTATTTAGCTTAATTTTTATGAAGTTGATAAAAGATTGACTAAAGTTTAAGCTTTTAAATCTAGTTAAATATTGTTTAATTTGAAATAAAATAGTTATATTAAGAAGATCTATAAAGAATCATAATTAAGCTATAATATTTATTGAAAGCTTCACAATTTGGAAAAACAAATTGAGGAAGCTAAAATTTTATAATTACATGTTCTTAAATGAGTAGTATTAGATGAGTTGACCTCTTTGAAAATGTAAATGCTTCTCTTTTGAACATTAGATAGCTGCAAGGAATGCTTAGTACACCATTTGCATTCATGAGAACTCTAATCTTATGAATCACTAGTCATTAAATATGAATTAATTAAAATTAAACTACAAAGTTTATAATTATTTTTTTGTTAAATATAAATTACTTGGATTTTGATCTTCTAATAAAAATAAATATCATACATAATTTTGCTTAAAATAATTATATAAAGTAATCTAATTTTAATACAAATTAATCTAATAATCAAATTGTAAATTAAGAATTGAATTAAAATGGACAATGAAATAAAATGCTAGAAATATTTGGCCAAGATTGCACATATGAATTAATTTGAGATGTGTGGTAATTATATAGGTGAATTAATGTCTTATAAATTTCTCGATATCATCTTCTTATATTTGAATCTTCAAGGAACTGGATTCGTAGATGCATTGAAGATGATGAAGCATGGATTCCAACAAACCTTGTCGATTGAAAAGGCATAAGCAAGCGATCCTCTATCTTATACAATGGAAAATGGCTAAATCAATCAAGAATGGAGAACGAGGACGATGATGCCCCCTAGGAGAATGGGCAAAGGAGGAACCTAAAGAAAATGTCAAGAAGAGGGCATGATTGAAATGATGGAAAATATAATGGCAAGGTTAAATGTCACTAGCAAGGGAAAAAGAAGAGGTCTAATGATTGATGAAGTGATGTAGAAAAAAAAGGAACCACCAATTAATGATGAAGCCATTGATAAGATAATGAGATGTTGATAAGAGAAGTCATGAATGTTGAAGCCAAACCTAAGGTAGAATTTTATATCTTTTCTAGAAGCCTCATTGGAAAAGAGCATTGGTATTTTGAATTTGAAGGAGTGGTAGAAGAGAAGAAAGTAATTTTTATTGTACGAGATTAAGAAGTCACAATTGCAATACAAGATTTAGAACAAAAACACATAACTGTCAGAGTTTACATGAACAATTTCAAAAGTTATGATATTGATATCAGGATTTAACTGTGTGATTTTGAGTAAAACTCGTTGACCCATAATCACACAGTTAAATCCTGATAGCAATATCATAATTTGACTTACTGTGGAAATTATCTCCTACTTATCAATTTCAAGAGTTGTTTATTCAATTTGTCCATAGTGAAGAGGATACACAAAAAATAGGTATACACAAAATAGCTAGATAAATGAATGGATTTAAGTATAATCTATATAGCGATTTAGTTCTTGAGCCTCCTAAAGGCCTTGACGAGGCTTCTTAAAGGAAGAAGATAGATTCTAAAGGAAGCAAAGTAAGCAAGAAAGAAAATTAGAGAGAGGATTTAACGATAGGGGAAAATAAAGTAGAAAAAAAAAATCAACATATAAAAAAAGGAGTTGAAGTTTTAGTGGAATAGACACTCATTATAGAGGAAGTTATCAAGATAAGGGGGAAGATCTTATTGACATGGTGGTTCTCAAGGAAGAGGTAGAATGCTTGTTGGAAATTGTTCTAAATGTAACCAATATGCTCACAAGAGTTTAGAGTTCTTCAAATCAACTCATGGAGATTTCAAAGACACAATCAAATTTCTTAACAAGAAAGTGTGGGGATCTCATGTTCATGTCAACAAGGAACCAAAAGAAGAGGAACCATTAATGTTAAAAAATGTTTTGTTGAGGCCTCGAAAAAAAAAAGTAAAGAGACTTAGTATAAGTCCAACTTTAGGTAAAGTTCGTAAACTTGTCGTAGATAGTGGTAGGATAGACAAATTTGTGGCAACTCATATGCTAGTTTAGGCTTTACATGAATCAAGGATTCGTCTCCTTATAAAGTTTAATGGTTTTAGAAAGGTCATCAAATGTTGGTAAATGAAGGGTCTCATGTTGATTTTTAAATTGGTAGATATAAAGATAGTGCTTAGATTTGGACAAAGCTTTTTCATTCTCTATGCAAAGTTCTTAGATTTGGACAAAGCTTTTTCATTTTCTATGCAAAGTTCAATAGAAAAGTTAAAAGATTTCAATTCTTCAATCTTCCCACAAAAATGGAATACTATACCCCCATTTTAGATTTGTCATATTCTCCAAAGCTCCACAAAATCTTTATTCACATATTTTTATATTATTTTAAAATTATATGATACCAAGTCATGTGATCTATACTCAAATAAGATTTACAAACATAAATTTATTAGTGTTGAGTTAGGGTTGTTGCAGTTCTAGTAATGGTTAAAGTTAGGGTAGAGTTTAATTAAATTCAAACAAATCAACAGTTAATATGGTTAGAGAATAAGGTCAGACATTTTTCCCAAAGTTAATATTCATTGCATTTGTCAATTACCCAAGCTTATATTAATCAATAGATTTATAAATGTTTATTTAATCTAATTTTATGGAAAGATGATATATTATATGCATTTCACAAGGCTAGCTTGTCAATTTCATATACAAAACATTAATTAGGAAGGAGGGGAGAGAGAGAGAAGGGAACGTGAATAAGATGAATAATATGAATAGAGCACAAGATAGAGAGGTGAAAAGTTTGGAAATGATAAAACATAGGCATGGAAAAACAGAAAAAGATATAGACTCTTTACTTCTTGCCACATAATTTTTTAAAATTTCATCAGAGAATAACATTTTACTTTGCTTCCTTTATTTGACTCGCTAGCATTTGAAAGTATTCTTCTTGAATCCTTGCACTCTGCATTGAACCAAGGATTGACTGGAAAAAACTCTAGACCCTCTTCTTAGGTTGCTCTAGCGTCTCGTAAATTACCAGAATCAACATACTGGTGCAAATGTAGCCTATTTCCTCGTATATGTCCTCGTGTGATATGTGATTTTCTGCTGCTTGAAGGTGTTTCTCAAAGGCTCCAACCAAAAGTTCCAAAGTTTCAGGATTTACTAGGGGATTTTACCTTGTGAATAAACGTTCTCTGTGCTTCTGCAGAGTCTGCCTTCCTTGCTGGTTATTTGTATGAATGAGAAAATTGATCCTCTAAACAAGAAAAAAAGAGCAGTGCCGGTGCGTTGTCACCATGATATCAGACAACTGAAAAGTTGGGCAGGTGTAAGAGGCTTCCTAGATAATCATAATGTTCAAGACACCTCTCCACCTGACAAGCAACCAGGAAGCCATTTTGGAAATGAATTCATACAATATTTGATTGGATATACAATAATCCACTTCATCCAATCCACACTACCAAAGGGAAGACAACGTGCATAAGCGATGAAAAACCTTTGCATTGGTATTAATGAATTACTAGATAAAAGGCGGTAACTTGAGAGGAAAAGCTTCCAGTTATCAATCATGTTGCTCAGCACAAATTGCACTGGACCTCTCAAAAGTGTAACATTCCAAGTTTGGAAAATGAAAAAAGTTTGACAGCCTAACTAGAGGAACGTGATCCATTCGGTGAAAGGTGTGGCATATTACTTTCAATCTATATCCCTCAATCATGACCACTCAGCTCTAGATCCATTTGCCGCATAAAATTATCAATCCCAAAGTAAAAGGTAAGGGAAAATCTGAAAAGCTAAATCTAAGCTTATTACACTAAAGTAATATACAGAATGTTTTTCCTTCATTCTTGTACACTATTAGCTCTGAGATAGAATTTATTATTTAGGAGTACCTGAAGCTATCCAATATTTTATTATTTTTTACTAGTATAATTCTAAAGATCTTGTGTCTTCTCTGCTGATTGACGACTGAAATAATTCTTGCTCCAGCACAAATTTACATACTAAATCATTCTGATTGAATTCTTCGAAAATATTGAGAATTTAGGGCATAGCGGAGAATTATGATCGAAGAAAGGTTACCCGTTATTACTCTAGAAATAAAAAATACAACGGGCCTGTACTTGATGCGTAACCTTGCAATATTGGTAACTGAAAACTTTATTGCCCAAATGAAGAATATGAATACAGAGTTTCAGATTCCATTTGCCACAGTTAAAAGAAATGGCCTTCTGAGAAAAATAGAGAAATGTGGAAACGCCATTTTTTTAGCAATCCATTGTCCGATTTCAACTTCCCAGCTTCTTGAAGCCTTTCCGCAAGCTTAGCTCAGGCCCACACGATGGTAATCCTTTCAGTTTCAACATGAATGATAAATATGCAAAACATGCATATTCTATTCCGAAGCTATGGTTGAATTTCCAAACAGAGGAATGCTCCCCTCAATTTACAAGTATAGTTTTTCCACATAGCTACAGCTTGTGTTCCTAGATTCAGTCACTTTGCTGCACAGAATTCCATCGCCCAAATCCATTGGGAACTTATAACTTAACAGGATTCCAATTCAGAAAATTATTTTTCCACGTTATATAGTCCTTTTACAAATCTCCGTCTTCTGCTGACTCTGAATTATCGGCTGTCTCTGGATCAGGATTGACTGACAATGTGCCTCTCGGAATTCCAAAAAGTGTAATAAATATTTCTCTATGGCATTCATCACAAAAGTAAAAATATGAAAAATGACCTTCACCAATCAGCTTATGAAGAATGGCACCAGGTACCATACGTTTTGCATAATCATTGAAGGGGTAGGGTACAATCCGGTCATCCATGCCCTGTCAATATTTCATAATGCCAAACATAAGTCATACTCTATGCCACTCCTGAAAATGCTATCAACAAAATCAAATTTGAACATACATTCAATGCAGCTACAAGGAAAAGTAAAGAACAAAGATTGCATTTAGAGTTTAACCCAAGCTTTTTCTGTTAACAACAAATACCTGCCAGATATGTATTGGTCCAAGAAATCCCTCCCACTCTTCATGGACTTCATTAAACAGTGAATGAAACCATGATTTGATTCCCTTCATCTGTTTTTTCCTTACTTGTAAATCTGCAAGGCTAAATCCCCATTTGTTAACTTGTAAAATGGTTTCGTCAACAAATGGTGTCAAAGTATCTTGCCGCATTGACTCTTTCCTGTCCATCAGCTGAAAATCAGCAAAGAACTTCTGTTCTGCCAAAGCTAAGTCCTGTATAGTTCAAAATTCTTTAATTAACTTTTATTCATAAGCTATGGGCACGCCAATATACTAAAAAGAATGTTTGCTTCCATGAATAGACAAAACCCCCATAGGGAACATCTCCGGACATGCCTTAATATTAAAAAAATACATGTAAGCTAATGGTCTAAGACTCTAAATTGCTAATGTTAGCACTCCAAATTACCTCCTTATCTTACCAGAGCACACCAGCTGACTGTAAAATAAAGGACTTGGGAAAGCTACACTAATCAGGTCATTCCTGATATTAAGGCTTCCATTATATATAAAATGAGTTTCTATTACTAAATACAACAATTACACATTCAAGAAGCGTGAGTTTAATGCAGCTTTAAATATATGCATATCACTACAAATGAAACATATGTCAATATGCACATGCAAATCTGTGTCTAATAACTTCCCTAAAAGAAAAATGACGTGAACAGCGTATACGATTTTAAAACTACTTGTTTTCTGTTGTTTTCACATTAGATTGCAAAGATACTTGAGCATTACTTTCTTTGAAAGAATAAAACCCTTATATGAGGACCAAAACTTGTAAATCAAAATGATAATGCTTAGTTGGAGTTTATATACACTTCACAAATTTAAAAACTATGTGAAAGGCATAACTTCTCAGAAGGGTGTTCTGCCATAAACAAATATCAATTCATCATTACATCTGCAAATTACCTGAAAACCCAAGTCCAAAATTCTACTTGGATGACAAGGGAATTACGTATTTGAAGGGAAAACTGAACCTTATACCAAATAAGGAATGATACCAACCACTGATATATATTACATAAGGGTACAAACACATCATGTACTTTTGGTATCATGGGCAAATGGAGCAATTGAGTGGGTTCGTTGATGTGGTCCTTTAAGGTGTTTGAACTGGAATTCTAGATGATGTGTGATGTGTCACACCCTACATGAATCTATAATGAATGGAAGAAAATTTCAAAGAGTATCAACAATGCTAAATAGCAGATATTAATGTTTGTCGGTATTTGACAAAATGAGTGATTCATTTAGAGAAACCATGAAAACATTTCATTAGTGAGGCTGTCATTAAAGTTCAAATTTCTATTGGATCGTTGTACTCAGAGTCTTTGTCCCAACACTGAATCATTATGCTCGCAAATGTGAATTTGTAAAATATAGACTGGTGTAATGTCTGACATTTCATAATGACTGCAAGCACTGTGAAGGCAGAAAGGTTTAATCATCCACTGATAAAAGATCAATGCATATTTGTCTCTCTTTATTTTTTATATTGAATATGCAATGTAAATTTTGCATAAACTCCTAACAGACTGCACCTTGCCACTATTGGGAGTAAACAGAACCAGCAAGCTCACACCCAAACCAGGGGACTTGGAGGTAGGAGCTCTCATAAAAATTGTTTTGTTTTTGGAAGGCTTGGGAGGATGAGCATGGGTTTCTGACCATGGTTTACATATATTCTAATGATTTTTAATGACTTTTATATTTTTAAGTATGATAGATATTTGTGTATTTATTACGATGAAATGCAGTGATTTTACTGAATTTTTTTCATCTAAAACAATTTCTTCGTACAAAATCTCTTGATGTATCTTAAGTGTGACGCTATTTTCTCTGCTACATTAAAATACTCTGTCAGCGTTATTTCTTTTACATTGAAATGGTGGTATGTTATTCTATTCTGTTTTATTTTAAGGGGAGTGAGTGAGCAGGGTAGGAGTAAAGGTCTCTGCCCATGGTTTTTAATATATTGTAATAACACTTCATAATTTCTAGATTGATGTAATTTGAAATTTGTACATGGCCAATGAGTTTTTTGTCTACTGGTGACCAGAGATCAAGTCTATCTGAGTGCAAGGCTCCAATATTATAAGGGATTGAGGTTAGGATCCATGACCCAGACAAATTTGGCAAAACGGATACACCTCAGTCCTAGCCAAACAGGTTCCAGCCTATAGACTCGTGCTCCTGTATCTAGTAGCGAACCCAGGAATGCAAAAGGATAAAAGATAATTAAAATATTATTGTATATTATTCATAAAGATTGATTACATAAATAGGTAGTCATATAGCAATTTAACAGCTACAGAAAAACAACTAAAACTGAAATATTTAAACTGACTCATAAATCCTATTGATTAATACAGTAACATCCCCCTCAATCTGAAGGTGTTATCATGAAATCAGAGAGTATTTTGAGCTCATAAAACTTAGATTTAAGCCAAGCACTTTGGTGGAAACTTTTGCTGGTTGATCTGAAGCATTTTCTGAAAGCCTGTTACTATATAAGGATTTATAATCCATTTGAACTTACTCTTTTATCTTGACATGGTTCAAAGCTTTATACTTGAGCCCATTTCTTTGGTGGCTCTCAAATATTGATAATGAGCCTATTGCTTTGATACATCTAAAATTAGGACTTAGTTTGTCCAATTTGAGTTGGCACATCTTAGGTGCAGAATTACTGAAAAATAGCACACATTGTGTGCAAGGAATTTGTTTTGTCCATGTTGCAATTTGATAATAGCACACATTGGTTGTTGTGAGCTTGTTTTGTCTATGTTGCAATTTGATAATAGCACACATTAGGTGCAATGGATTTTTTTGTCCATTTGTTTGAGAACAGTATACATTGAACTGTTGTAATTACCACTGACTTGAACTTGAATCTGACATATACATTATATTTCTTCCCTTGGAAGATGAGAGAAAAAAAATATTGACATGATTTCACTGATGGAGGTATTGGACAAGATGCAACATTTTTATCTTCATCGCCTCAATTAGGTGAAATGATAAAGTATGGACCAATATCATCATAATCATCACAAATTTGATCTCCAATGTTGGCAAAATCATTTTAACCAATAAGATATTTATCACCATCAATATTATATTCCTGACAAAATGTATCTCCAATGTTATCAAATCAATTTCACCAGTAAAATTAACATAACCATGAATATTGTTATCAACCATAGCCTTATTTGGAACTTCTAATTGAATTCCTGATAAAAATGCCACAATTGAGAACTCTAGAGATTAAATTTACTTTTGTCATTTCTGGTATCTTCTCCTCCTACCTTCTACCCAGTTTCTTGCCTGCAAACTTCTGCACTTTAAGGCAACCAAACGCGGACTTAAATTTTCCTTCACAAATCGAAACATTAAAAGCACATATTAAACAGCCAAACATAATCATGTAAGAGTCAAAATCCCTCCCATAACAAGGGTTGCATATTGGCTGCCGTTACAGCTTAAAGGTGAGGATTTAACTAAAAAACTTAATGTACTGATGGATTTTCTATTTCAGGGGGATCAGGGTTTTGAAATTGAGTTGGATTATGAGTACTGTGAGTCATGCACAAGAACCAGCTGCAGGAACTTGCTCAAAGGAGCTGTGTCAATCTCCCGTTGTATTTCTACATGCAAGAAGGCCCTGATCGTGCCCCTCGATTTAAGGTTGTTACTTTTAATGGCAAGACTTTCAAGAGCCCCAAATTTTACACTACATTACGACAGGCTGAGCATACCACTGTAGAAGTTGCTCTCTGAACACTTTCTCGATGAAGCCCTTCACAGTCTCTTGCTGCAAGAATCCTATTCGAAGTCAAGCTGCCTGAATATCAGGAAGTTCTGAAAATGAAGGGAGCAATGAACAAGAGCAGAATGCAATAGCTCCTATTTTAACGGCTAGGCACATGGAAGAACAGAGTAGAATTGTTTCTCATAGCCATGTACAGCAAGTTCCATCAAACAGAACAAGGACCAGAGTCAGCCCCAACTGGAGTCGTTTGGGAAAACCTGTTACTGATATGAATTCCTTCTATAATACAAAGGCCTGGGTTGCAGTCAAATTCAATGGTCATACCATTCAACCTCAAAGGTTTCTCGCTACACAGCATAATCCTTCAAGATGCAGGCCATTCTATTTTCTATACAATCTGCATGATGGTCAAACTTCAGTGTCTAGTTGTGGAAAATCACTTGAGTGTGTACTTTCAAACAGGTTAATTCCTAGAAATTCCAGGGAATTAGTTCCAATGCAGCTTGGCGATGCTCATAAGGTTTCTCAGAGCAGGCAAGATGTCCCTCTCCCATTGGACAAACACCAGTGAGATAAAGAATGGCTTAGAAGCTCAGGTTCAAGTATGACATTGAGGCCTGGAACAATTGGACCAAGCATGCTACTTTGGCCTATATCTACAAGTACATTATATAACTCTTCTAGTTGATCTCCATTACATCTGCACTCTAATGGACTCTAGTCAACCAAACACCAGCTTAAATAGATGATTCTGGCCTGCTTGCGCAGGATCTCCCCCCGCACAAAAAAAACAAATCCAAGTTGCATTCTAAATTAAAGGGGGGAAAGAAAATATTTAAGCATGAAACTCAATTACCCTGATCTCTACACCACAAATTACTTAAAAACTGGTATCCCGCAGAGTTAGGGCAGGCTACACGGAATCTCATTGGGCAGACAAACAAAACCTGCTCTTGGGCCATGTTGACTCCTCCTTTGAAGCTTTGCATGATCATGGGAAACTTGCATCTCTATATATGGCTCTTTTTTCCCATATTTCTTCATCTGTTCATATGGAAGCAACAACTTTTAACTTTCTCCAAATGCTTTGTGGCTTCTTTATCTAATTTCCCAATCTTTATTGTTAACTTCTTTTCTTTGGCACACATCATTTTTGACAAAAAACAATATTTAAATCAATTCTATTTTTCTTGACAAACAATCTCTTGAGCATCAACTTTCTCCAATACAAATTACCTCTTAAATTTCTTCTAGCTTTTTTTTCATTGCTGCGATACTTTTACAAACAACTTTCATTGATTTATCGATCTCCATCCACCTATGCTCTGATACCACTGTTAGGCCCAGGAATGCAATGGGATAAAAGATAATCAAAATATTATAGTATATTTTTTACTAAAAGAGGGGTTAAAATTTATTAAAACAAAGAGAGATACAAGAGGGAGAGCTCAACTAGGAGCTCTATCCCTACCAACAAGATCATTGAAGTCAGTAGCCAATTGAGCAGGTAATTGCCCCCATATCCATAATATTCCAATCATGCACATGATCAGAAGCCTATTAAGCCAAACAAACAGCAACTCCATTCCATTCCTAAGGAATGTAAGTAAATTGAACAAACTCTAGAGATCTACACGAGGAGAATTTGATTCACAACTGAAGCCAGATGCCAACTACCATCTACAAGTGCCTTCGAAGTAAGAAGGTTCACAACCACTTGGGAGTCAGACTCACAAATAATCCCGTGCCATCTTCTCAATCTTCAGACAACATTGTTCCACAGCATGTAAAATTGCCAAAGCCACCATAAGATTGTTAGTATGACAATCCTTATGCACTAAAAAAAGATTGGACTTCACCAGGGCTGCAGCGAGCCACTCCCCCAATAAAATATTATAGTATATTGTTCATAAAGATTGATTACATAAATAAGGTAGTCATGCAGCGGTTTAACTGCTATAGAAAAACTACCAACCTGAAATATATAAACTAATTCATAAACCCTAATGATTAATAATAATACATTAACAAAATACTTCGTGATGGCCCTCACAGGGTTGGTTTTCTCTTCACGCCTCTGCTAGACAGCTATACTCGCCAATTGAAACTCCATTAAAAAAAATTGTGCACAGATTAAGTTTAACTAGAAATGCAAAACATCTTATTGTATTAAAATATTTGAGCTAAAATACTTTATATTTTTCTTTTCATAATTCTCACCATATAATCTCTTATTATTTCCCCATGCTTCATTTGAAGTTTTATTAATACTAGTCTTGTATAAAAAATTTGATATTTTTCTCTACATTTCTGATAAGATTGGCTTTCACATAAAAATTAAAAATATAAATATGAGATATTTCCAAACTGTGTATAAAAGGATATTTGAGAAAAAGTCAGTTCAACCAATGTTATAATAATAAAGTATGATTTGTGACCTAAGATTGCTAAGATGCTAAGAAGTTATGATGTTCTAGAAATGTAGGAATTTCTTCCAAATATCATGCCTGGGAAATAGAAAGCAACACTCTCCACAATATGTACTAGGAACAATAGAAATCGCACGATCTTGAGGCCGTAATTGGTAAGCTTGCAACCTCATGGGCGGACAAGGAATGAAAATTCAATAGTGCCCTTGTATAATCAATCAATCTAAATCATGAAGTTGGTGCTCATATACAACTTCGGCAAAGACTATATTCTATTGTAAGGAAAAAAGTAAGTGTGCCTTTGAGTAGCCTGGGTACATCCAAGTATATATTTGGGCGTACCCAAATGCCTTGGTATGTACACAACTCATACCTAGCCTTACCCCAAACAAACTCGTACCTAAACATATTTGATACAAGTACAAGATGTCTTAAGAGTGTACTCTACAAACATAGATTTTAAATATATTTTCTAAAATTATTTTTTCTATTTTTCAAATTTTTTTTTATCATTATTTACCTTTTTTCCATCTTTAGATTAAATTGAAAATAATTATCATCATACTCATGTTCCAAAAAGGATATTTTCTTTGTGATCTAAATAGCTAATGATTTCAAATATTATTAGTACAAGTACCATATAACACATTTCACTTTTTACTACCATCGTTTGGGGACAATTCTTCATAGGACCTATGGCTATTTGGAGGATTTGTTGCTGACAATCCCTTGCTAGAAATTTGTGTCTATCTAATGATCTATACTTAAGCAAGCATTGTGCACAATGGCAATTCAAAGAAGAATGTAGAATAAGACAATATGAAGATGATACTAACAAAGAAGCTAAGGACAGTTGAAGGATTATTGTCAAGCTAAAGTCCAAAATTCAAATTAATCATCAATATCAAATCTTGAAAAAGCCAAAATTAGAATTTAATCAACAGTAATTCTTGAATAAGCTAATCATTTCTTAACCTAGAATTTATCAATTGCATCCACCCTCTAATAAGTGCTTATTATTGATTTTATCAAATTATGGATAAATGCAGTTATGAGATGCATACATGCAATAATAAGCTTTGATATCCCACACTTGAAATTAAAAATGGGGCATCTCTCGGTCTCTCATACTCAACTGAAAGCACAACACCGAGGTATCTAATATGTACTTCGTTGGCAGCTTTATGCATATTCCAATAGCATCATCCCTTACACTCAGTTAGGGATTGGGAATAAAACTCCAACTTGTGTTTAAAATTTAGTGAGAAGCAAATGTTTTATCACAAAGCCACATTCTTAAATTGATCCAAGCAATCACTTTTTTCTGCAATAATTATCTTTCACATCATAAGTTAATTTAGTTAATTAATATTATTTAAATATATTAAAAAAAGTTGACTTATGGGAGAGCACATTCCACCTCTACCTCAATAACTTCTTGATTGACCACATCTCCCTCATCAAGACATAAATCACTTGGTCACCAAGATGAATTCATTTGACACTTCTACTATTACAATAGAATAGGTCAAGTTAACTACCCTCTTTAATGATACTTGTCACCTTGACTTGTGCATCCTAGAGTCTATATATTGCAGTCTATTTCTTTTCTTTTCACATCTTGAATACAAATATTGGAATTGTTATTTTAAATTTATCATCATTTTATTGTAAATCTTAAATTAAAACTTGGTGTTTATGTAAAATTCTAACATGGTAACGAAGCAAAAAAAAATCGTCAACTATTCTACTTTGGATATTGATTTTAGGTTTTTATACTAAGGTCTATCTCTTTAAAAATTGTGTGTTTTTTAGATCCACTCGTTGTAAGAGACCTCTTGGGAAGGAATGGACTATTCCATTACATTTAGAAGGATAAATAGCTAGGTTAAGCTTTTGTTTCATCCAAACTAGACATTGTGAATCAAGGAGCCAAAAAAAAAATTGTTGTTGGTTTTGATTGGGAATTTTAGCAAATACACATATTTCAAGACAATTTGGCACAAAATCAACATCATTATTACATTTAGACCAACTGAAAATCTATAAATTGATTCTTGAATCATCAAATTTGATGCAATGCAAGGCAAGGAAAAACAATTAGGACCAAAACATGCAACCCAAGGCCATGCAATAGGCTATAGAGGATGATGTGCACAGTTATATGTTGAAAGGGGAGGGGGTGAATCAGTATAACAACTTTTATCAATTTAAACTTTCATCAATCACAATATCATTATTTATTAAATTTCAATAGTGATTCGCATGAGAACTCAATAACACCATATTTATGTGGAAACCCTTTAGAGAGAAAAACATGGCAAATTACTTGGTTAAATAATAATCTTTTACAAATTTTGTAAATTTACCTACTAGAGGAACCAACCCCTCATTCAATTTGTGAGCACTCGCCCAATAGAGGCATCAACCCCTCATTCAATTTGTGAGCACTTGCCTAGTAGAGGCATCAATCCCTCATTCAATTTGTGCACACTTGCCTAGTAGAGGCATCAATCTACTCATGGTTTCCCATATATCTGGTGTATATGCTTCATTGTCTTCTTCAACACACTACAATCTTTTTTTATAAAAGTAATTTGGATCTTCGTTAAATTTGGATCTTCATGAGTGGTGGTATCTCTTAGAAAAGACAGTCTTTTGAGTAGACATAATTTTCCTTTTAATTGATGCTTGCTAACATATAGCTTTTGGTCATTAATCATCTTTAAACTAATTACATCTCAATCACACTGACTCCATTGCAACATATTAAAGTCATAATGAATTGCTGCATGTTATATTGCTAATAACTATAATGAATCGCTGTTCTATCCTTCCATAAAGTTCCTGCCTTGCATTAACAATTTTCTTGACAAATAATAATGAGTTCTATGATATTGCCATCAGGATTCAATTGTGGACTTTCCAGGAGGTCACCCATCCTACTACTACTCCAGCTCGAGTGCTCTTAACTATGGAGTTTCTTCCATGATCAAACTCACTCTTCTTGCAATCCCATTTGCAAAACCTTCAGCAAGTGTTGTGCCTCATGAACCATTCATTAGAAAGCTCCTTAAGATCATCAATTGATAAGCAAGAGATATTTTTCAGAACAAGTCAATTGTCATATTGCTATCAGGATTCAACTATGTAGTTTTTTGAGTGAAACTCATTGACCATGTTTCATGAGTAGTGGTTCGCATGAACCCATCTCTCATGAGAATGAATGTAACACTTAGCACTCATTGCATCTACGCAATGCTTACAGAGGTGAACAGTCCGGACTTCTCGAGTGGTCACCCATCCGAGTACTACTCTAGCTAGAGTGCACTTAACTATGGAGTTTCTTCTATGGTTAGACCCACTCTACTTGCAACCCCATTTGCAAATTCTTCAGCAAGTGTTGTGCCTTATGAACCATTCATTAGAAAGCCCTTTAAGCTCATCAATTTCCCCTTATGAAAGCCCCTTGAACTAATCAGTTTTGTTTGAGCGTTTCCATTCCTAGACAAATTGTCACTTTAAGGCTGATCTTGTTCATGCCATAGTTCCAAGAATCGCAGCAATTCACGTGATTCAGTGATTCAATTCAAGCCAAATGTTTTTTTGTGAATTGGTGAATCGAATCAGTGATAAAGGGTTTATGAAATAAGTTGCTCACTAAAATTCAAGGGTTTTTTAAATTTGTCGATTTGATTCCAATTCATGCCAATTCACGATTCGATTCGGTCTTGCCAATTCCGATTCTTGTTACTTTGGTTCATACACATTGGTCAGGCCACCTTTGTAAAAGGTTCACCACTTATAATAAATCTTTTAATGAGATTGCTTAGTGCTTCTTTCATGTCTGTTGTTTATAATAAATATAAACAATGATAATTGCTGTCATGATCAAACAGATCACCACCTTTATTTATCTCTTGGCTCCACTCTTCTATCCATAATCAAATCATTATGACCATACAAATTTCTGTAATTGAACTGCATGCTGCCAAATAAATGATTTCTTATTGATCATACAGACCCTAAATGGTAAAAGGTAATCCCATAAATGTTTCTCATTTTTCCCTTGTTCTCATAATGTTTCTTGCTTTACTTTCTAGCCTTGTGAGGTCAATGTATCTCATTCACATTAAGTATCAATACAATGCTCCTATTTGAGATTTACCCTAATTTAGTCCTGAAATAGTAATTCCAAATTGAGATGAGAATTGCAATACATTTACAAATATAATTATCTAAAAAATGGAGACAATATGTAAAACTACAGTATAGTTTTCTACTTGTAACTCCGAAAATTAATTCCTTGACTGGATACCAAATGATTCTCCTTCCTTGATGGACCAATACATACATCTTATTTGCTGCTTACCTTTGATTCTTTAATACTGCAGGACATTGTGAAGTCTTATAAATAAGACAATTTTCTGTATATATACCCTTATTTATGAATATATGATATCATTTGGTATTTGTCTTTTCTTAATTGCTGGATATACCTTTCAATCTAGATGTTATCCTCTCTTATGATCACTGTAACTGTTTCTAAATCCTTATAGGCAGATCTGCCTGTAGTTATCTTCTTACCTTTTTACTCTTTCCCTCTCCAATGTATTCCTTGTGCAATCACTGATGGTTATTGCTTTTCATTATGAACTCCCCTATATAGCATATGAAAATCAAATGAAAAGTGATCTGATCTCTGTATATCAGAATTTGTAATGTATGTAACTTCCTATTGCTTCCAAAGGCCTGTGTAGGTATACTGGGTTTGTATCAAAGTTCCAATTATTCAAGCACTTCATTGCATCAAAAAGTTGTTTCAATCTTTCTTTGAGAGGTCACTGTGTCTGAATTAATCAATAGGTTACATGCTAAGTATCATATAGTTCTGATCCGCTATCAGAATTCTCTTAATATTGATAGCAATCTTCCACGTTGTCTTATATCTTGCTCTTCATCCTTGCATTCCCACCTTGTAATGGGCAGGTATAACCGTCTCCCCCTTACTCAGATATGAGGCTCCTTTAGCACCACTGCTGTGACATATAAAAACAATCAGATCCAGTGCATTTAGAAATTCTCCCCAGGGTCTCTAACATCCTTTGATAAGACTTGATATAAAACATTGCATCTCATCATCACACCACTTTGTAATTACATACTCATACATGCCTCTTCATTATTTTTTGTTTTTTGTTAGTTTGTCCATTAAGGAGGAATTACACTTTCCCCAATTGGTAAGTGATTTTGTTTAAGAGATTTGTTTCCCCGAACTATCCTTCTTTGAGATAGGCACCTAAAGAACGGCCATCATATTCTTTCATTCATTTACATGACTTTATTAAAAAAGCCATCATTGTATTTCTTGTATAAGCTTGTACTTGTATTGCATCTTTTCAACAATAAATGGTTCCTTTTTATTTTTTAAATAATCAGGTTATATTTCCTTTGATAATTACACTTCTTAGGTTTGCTTGTGTTAGTTGACACTTTATGTATTTCTTATGCGTTAATCCAAATATTGATTGGTTTTCCATCTAACTATTTCTAAACATCTCTCATACTGTCTTTAGTACCATATGTGTTTTTGACTACTTCAGAACACCAGCCAGAACATTGCCATATTGTGCCTTACTTCTGACACCGATGACCAAAAGGTTGTTGGCTTTTCAAGGGGGGTTTTGTTGATTTTGCTAAGCCTTCAATATGAGTTTCCCTTGCTATTTTAACGACCATCATGTCTCTTCCCAAGTGAACCAGATTAAAAAGAACTACTGTTTGTACATATGCTTCTATGTTGGGGAAATGACAATCAATGACAAGTACACCTTCAGCATTAATGACAATGATCTTGCCCATATCTTTCAAAACTAATGACAAGAACAAATCCATTTGACATCAACGATAATATGTCCAACAATACTTGAAAAACTAAGCTACCAGATTCTCTTGCAGAGCTACAAATTTGCTGCAAATCTTGTCAGAGGAGCGCAGGCAGAATTCGCACCGAATTTTGAAGAATTTGCTATCTAGATCTGGGCTGAATTTGGTCTTAGAACATTTTTTTAGACTTTATAAAAGTGTTTTTTGTCCTCCCAACCCTATTGTGACCACGAAAAGACCAAAAAAGATGTTTATGTCATTTATTCATTTGTGTATGAGAGTTTGTTTGTAAAGGAAATCCAAATTGACAATAGGTGACATCTAAATTGATGATTATAGAGAAATGTCTTTAAAAAGATATGATATCTTTGAATCTGGGACTTCAAATTTTTATCTCAACTTTTGATATAGCCTGGTTAGAAATGCTCTAACCGATACAAAATTAAAATTCAGATAACTGCACTTATCTTTTGACAATTCCTTTCATTATCAAATTGTCCCCTTGATATGGAAATATTTTCCATGCATTTTGACCAAGCAAGTGTATCAAGTTGTATGTATGGCTAAATGATGCAGTTAATGTCCTATTGAACTGAAACATAGATTTGGTTGTGTATTTTGCTATGTTCCTTTACTATTAGCAGATTCAAGTATGGATTTATTTCTTGTTGCATATATATACAGACATACATATTTTAAAAAAACATATGTTTTTGTACGGATGAACCCAAAACAAATCTGAGCCCAACCCTAAAAAAATATAGACGAATTTCGAACCCGAATCTCAAACCCGCATTCATACCAGAATTTGAAACGGCAACTTAGTTGAAAAATGTGACCTAGTACCCGTATAAACCTTGCTATGGCATGACAGGATTAATAACCTGACTAAGGGTTTTCATAACCACATGCCCCCACCAACTGATCAGTTGGAGTTTCAAACTCCAGCAATAATTACTTAACTTGAGAAACGTGTTGTTTGACTTGCATTAGTCCAATGCCACCTCTGTCAGGCCATCATCGTACAACAGTTGAAGCTACTACTACCACCATCCCACTACTCAAGCATACCACCTGCACTCCACTTGATAGCCAACTATTGCATTACCCAAGCAACATCTGCACTCCATTGCCACCTCTGCTTAATAGCCACTGTTACATCACCCAAGCAACAGTCTCGCATTGGTGACACCATCAATCCACCGGCTATAGGGCACCAAGCCATATCTAACAAGCAAACACTCCTCCAATTGTGTTTTCAATCAGTTTGGTCAACTTCAGTATGCCACCTCTGTCAGTCCATCATTGTACAACTGTTGAAGCTACTACTGCCACCATCCCACTGCTCAAGCATACCACCTGCACTCCACTTGATAGACAACTATTACATTACCCAAGCACCATCTGCACTCCATTGCCACCTCTTCTTAATAGCCACTGTTACATCACCCAAGAACCATTCACATTGGTGACACAATCGGTCCACCAGCCATAGGACACCAAGCCATTGCCAACAAGCAAAAACTCCTCCTCCAATTGTGTTTTCAGTTTCTTTTGTCAACTTCAGTAGACCTTTTCATAACCATATGAAAGGGCCTTTTTAGCAAAATAAAAATGAAAGGAGCAAAGTTTCATTCCTTGCAGTAATATAATCCATTTCCACGCAAGTCCCTCAAACTTGGATGTGTGCTTGGGCAATTTTTTGAGCTTCAAAGGCCTTATTTTTTCATAGATAAAATCAGATTCGGATTCCATTTTTATAATTTTTTGAGCACTAAACACTGTTGCATGCTATTTTATCTTTTCTTATCATGTGATTGCACTTTCAACTTTATGGTCCCCATGAACAATGTAGGACTCTAGAAAATCAGCTTACACTTTGTAAATCCATTTTATTTATAAAGTGACAAACAATGTAACTTGCTAAGGGTGTCTAAATTGAGTCATTTGGAGAATGGGTGGCCTTCTCCAAGTAGCTATTTGTTATCATTTGATTGTACTTTCAACTTTGTGGTTCCAATGAACATTGTATAACTCTAGAAAATCAGCTTTCACTTTGTCCATTAATTATAAAGTAACAAACAATGTAACTTGCTAAGGGTTTCTAAACTGAGCTATTTGGAGAACAGGTGGATTCACAAGTGGAGTTTTATTGTACACAAACTCACCTTATAAGTTTCATTTAGTGTACTACTCTTGAGTATTTAACCATATGTCATTTTGTAACTACAAAACCAAATAAAGTTCTAAATCTACATGGGATATTCAATCTAAGTAGTTAATGGATATAAACAATCATCCCTCTATCCTTACCTTGGAAGAAGGAAACTACAAGTCTTGGCATGATAGCAACTTCAAGCACTATCAATGGATTCATTTCTTGCCCCATCTATATTAACTTATTCTTAAACCAGGTACTCATTGGACAAGATATATATGAAAATACAAGAATTGTCATATTCTACAATTAGTTGATCTTATTGTTGGTGACCACAAATCATGTACTGTCCCAAACATTTTTATTGCTTTGCATTTAGTGAACTACAGTTGGGAGATTATGGAGACCCCAAAGAACCTCCATTCCTAACTAATCCTGCCATGGGCATACTTCGCTCCCTTGATGAATTTTAAGAATTATTTGTATAAAGATGATATTAAAGACTTGGAATTTGCTTTTTAGGAAAATCCCAATTTTTCTGATGACACAAAGAACTCTCTTATTGCTTCTTCTCCACCCCTACACCTCTTACATTAACATAGATCTCAGCTTCTCTGCATGCTGCAACAAATTCTCTTTAACTCATACACAAATCTTTGAGATCATCAGATATCCACTTATAACACACATAACAGTTGTTTACAAATCTCACATTATAGAGCTTGATAACAACATTGAAATGTGTCTTCTTTGATAACAACTCATACTAAGCCACATATATTCTCAATCCTTTTTTGTCATCTCTGCGCCACATCATGCTAGTATCTTGACACATCCTAATTGACATTGGTTTAGGTATCACATTTTGGTGGACAAGATTAACAAGTCTTTTATGGAGTAGCCACAATTAAGGATCAACATCAAAAAACATGAACAACTTTCAAAACTATAATCTTAATTACTTCCTGCAATCCACCATTTGAGTGACAATTTCTTTTGAAAGAAATGTGCATCATTTGTTGCAAAAGGGGCCTATCATAGTATTCACTATGCAACATTTTAAATTGACTTTCTCTCTTATTTGTGGAGACACACATGAGCCTTATCATACAAGAATTTTAGGACACTCACTTTTGGAGGGGTTATCTTGTCCTCCTTTCCATACTTCAACTGAAATATATTATGAAGTAATTGGTAAAATACTTGATATTAACAGAGACCGAGAGGTCAATATATACAAAAGAATGAAACAATGTTTCCTTAGGAAACGATCGTAAAGAAGAGAAACTTTCTATTCTAGCTAAAAACAAAAAAAGTCATCTACATCCTAACTAAATATTAGAAACATTCTAATATTTGCAATAGATTAAAAATAGATAACCATTTACTAATAATAGAAGCTATCTATTATCATAATACCCTCCCTTAATGTTTAATCTATCCACAACACCAAGTTGTCCTCTGAATTTAACAAACTTATTAGGACTAAGAGCCTTGGTGAGAATGCCAGCAGTTTGATCCATTGTAGGAACACACTGCAAAAGTCTATTGTCCCGTCTTCAACCAACTGTCGTATGTAGTGACAGTGAACATCCACATGCTTGGTTCCTTCATGGAAGACTAGATTTTGTGCTAATTTGATAATGTCTTCGTTATCAACAAAGTGGTTGGTCTTGATGATGACATATCCATATCCCCAAGCATCCAAAGAAGCCAAACAGCTTCACAACTTGCTTTGATTGTCCCTCTGTATTCAACCTCTGTAGAGGAGGGAGACACTGCCTGCTACTTCTTACTGGTCCATGTGACTGCACCTGATCCCAAACTGAACACATATCCAAAAGTTAGTTTTTTATCGTCAACAAAGCCAGCCCAATCTCAATTTGTGAATCCATTGAGTCTAGGATAAGAGCTCCGAGAGTAAAGAAGTCCATAATCTGAAGTGCCCTTCACACAACGAAGCAAACACTTTGTTCTCATCCAATGATCAGCCTTGGGAGTTGTCATAAAGTGGGAGATATAGCTAACTACGAAGCTAATATCAGGCCTAGTAGCAGAGAGGTAGATGAGGGTACCTACTAGTTGCCTATATGTAGTATCATCAACGGGAGGAGAATCAGACTTAGCTGATAACTTGAGACCTTTCTCCATGGGTATAGATGTAGGCTTGCAATCCTACATACGAAAGTTGTCAAACAGAGCCTTGGCATATTTGGACTGAGAGATGAATATACCAAAAGATTGTTGCCAAAACCTCAACACCTAAGCAATAATGCATGAGCCCAAGGTGAGTCATATCAAAAGACTCGAATAAATAATGTTTGACTCCCTGAATCAGTAATGTCAAATTGTCAATGATGATCAAATCATCCACATAAATAACCAAAAGGATGATGTCACTATCAGTAGTCTTGATGTACAAATTCGAGTATGAAGAACTCCTCTAGAAGCCTTGATCACTAAGGTACTTATCAATTTTCATGTACCATGCCCTAGGGGCCTGCTTCAAGCTATAGAGAGCTTTCACTAATCTGAGAACCTAATGTTCTTTACCAACAACCTTGAAACCAGGAGGTTGCATCATATAGACCTCTTCTTGGAGATCGCCATTCAGGAAAGCACTCTTGTCGTCCATCTGATGGACCTTCCAATCAAACTGTGTTGCCATGGCTAGGACTAATTTGATTGTGCTCATCTTTGTAGTAGGAGCAAAGATCTCATAATCCATGCCCTAACACTGAGAAAAGCCCTTTGCAACTAAACAAGCTTTGTACTTATCCAAAGTGCCATCATATTTGTATTTGATTTTGTAAACCCATTTGCAGCCAATGGATTTCTTCCCAATTGGAAGATCAAAAAGGACCCAGGCGTTATTCTTTCAAGAGGCTCTGATGTTCAAATGTCATTGTATGTTCCAACTTTGGACTTTCTTTAGCTTCAGAGTATGTTTGAGGTTCAAAACAAAGTTCCGAGAATCGCCATGAAATCACCTGAATCGCTGGTTTGGCGATTCGATTCAACCTGGGCGATTTTTCATGAGTCGTGAATCGGATCAGCCGATTTTTTCTCATGAATCGCCGATTCATGTGATTCATGGAAAATATCGCCTGAATCAGCTCCATGAATTGGCAAGGCAAGGCATATAGCAATTAAAAAAACATACAAAGGATTAAAGAATCGTCATTCATGGTATGTTTGAGCAAACTTGCAGGAGATTCATGAAAACATAAACAGAACAAACATAACATCCATGGCATTGTGTATATTACTATATAATAATATATACTTCACTTACCAGATCCAGAACAGGAACTCCAAAGCTGGAGACTCATAACTAGTAAATGCAACGCAGTGCTAAAGGTATATGTATTGCATTCTTTTTGAAAGCATACAGGTGATGGAATATTGCCCAGTATTAAAGAAGCCTTGAAAAATATAATGTACACAATAAAAATATTGTAGCAAAACAAATATTCCAATCAGCATATCATGAAGTATTACTAGAAAAACATAATACTAGATACACATCATGCCATTTACAACACTAGTTTTGCACTATTAATATGGAATAAAATAAGAGGATGAAATCAGTAAGATATTCAACGATTAGTATGAACAATTCAATATACAAGCAGAGACATACACATGGAACCTGATAAATCTAAGGATGTGGCAATAAAAGTTAAGAAGTAATCAGCGAAAACAATAAAATCTCCCAAGTTTGATCAACAACAATAAAAAGACTGGAGATGTTGTGTGTATATGCCTATGCAGCGATAAAAGTCTAACCTGTTGCTTTAGCAAAGTAATAAGAATGTCGAGTAATTTATTGTGTATCTAATATTTTAAAAGTGCCATTTATGGCACCATTTAGAGCAAGGATTTTTGTATGTTTCAACTTTAAATCATTATGATCATATAATTTCTATCTACTTCAACTACAGCCTACAATTTACACTTTACGTGTAACATAGTTACATATGTGATGGATTTATCATTTATGTTCCATGTTTATGTATGTTAACTTCTATTTGATGATGTTATAGTGTGTTTAAGTTATATTCAATAAAGGGTGCATGAAATAAGTGTTAAATTGTTAAAATCTCTAAATTTAAAGGACTTTATTAAATTTGCTGATTCATAGCCGATTCATAATTCAATTTAGCCTTGCTGATTCCGATTCTCGTTACTTTCGTTCAAACACACTGTGAATGTTGGCCATGAGAGTAAAGTTAACGGACTCTGTTGGTTTTCTCTTTTTCCGAGCAGTTCTTCCATCAATGAGCTCATCATCACAAAGATCAGCAAGTATCTTAGCCCACCACTTAGGCCGAAGAGAAGAATGACCAACATTAGTATCAAGAGATGCTCTATGATCAAGTTCTTCCTCAAAAAAATTTGGATCAAACACAGGTGAAACATCTACAAATCTAGGTGATCCCATAGGAGAAGCTGGAGGTGTTTGTACAAGGATCACTGATATAAATGGAGTTGCAGGAGCTATTGGAGCCCTCCCATCAGGTGGACCTAACGGAAGTCTAACTCCCAAATCATGAGCCTTCATAGGCTGATCTGCTAGATCAGGAATAAGACAAACAAGCATAAATGGCCCTCATTGCTCATCAAAGACTACATCACGATTGTACAGGAGACGAGATGCCTCAGTGTCGATCAAGCGGTAGGCTTTGTGAAGATTACTGTATCCAGCAAGCATGATTTTTGACTCTTGACATCCAACTTGGTGTGTAATGTAAAAAGGATCCAAATAAAAGCAAGAGAGCCAAAAGCGTTCAGGTGACTAATTATGAGCTTGCCACCTAACTAGGCCTCTTCTAGAGTCTTACCTTTGACTGTCATTGTGGGTGACAGGTTCAAAAGATAAATTGCAGTATTAATTGCTTCTGCCCAGAACTTCTTCGAAACATGTATGTGTTTGACCATGGAGCGAGTCATCTCGGTGATTTTTCTGTTCCGACATTTAATACATTGTTCTATTGTAGTGTGTAGGGCGTGGTTAACTGGCGTTTGATGCCATGAGTATCCAAGAAGCTAGAGAATTCATTAGAACCAAATCCCCCCCCCATTGTTTGATATCGGCATTAAAAAGTTGAAGTACATGAGAAGCTTGCCATGAATCGCCACTAGTAAAAGGTGTGTGATGTTGGTTCCTAGCTTGGCATGCACCACAAACTCCAAGCTATTGAGTCTAAATCCATGGCAAACTGAGGACAAGCTCGTCCCGAACAAGCTGAGAGAGATAATGCACATTTAAGTGCCCATATCGTTGATGCCAAAGCGTGCTAACAGAAGACTGCAGAGCAACCATAGCTAAATCTCGAGAATCACCAAAATTAGTAAGTCGGAAAAGACCATGATCCTCAAGACTTACTACAAAAATAGACTTAGTTACCCTATCAATGATGGTACACTAATGTGAACTGAAGGTGACATCCAACTCTGGAGAGTGTCACAGCAACTAACTGACTAAAAGTAGATTTAGTTTCATCTCTAGAACGTAGTACACATCAAGGAAAATGAGATTCCTCCCAACTGACTGAATCTGAATGTTGCCTTTGCCAACAACGGTGTGCTCTTCTCTGCCACCAAAAATAACAGAATCTGAATAAGACTAGTAGTCAATGAACCAATCTCTACGGTGGGTGAAATGACCAGAGACACCTGAATCAATACACCAAGCAGATGACTTCACATGATCTACAGGTCTTTTAGCCATGACGGCATAAAAGGCAAATTTGTTCTAGTCACTGTGCTCTGCACTGTTTGCTTTCGAATGCAAGCCCAATTGCTTAGTTTGGGCAGCTAAGCGTTTCTGACATTCAACCTCGATGAAGGGCCACACCACCCTACCAACTCATAACCAAAAATGCAACAATATGGAGACCAAGAGAAGACAAAATGCTTCCCAAGCAATTTTATTATACTTGAAAATCCTTACACAAAGCAATTACAATAACAGTTTTGCAAGATCCCTCAAGATCCAACCCATACATTAGCTAGTACAGATCCACACTCTGGTAGAAACCTTCGAGATCTCAACTTGTGCTCGCAAGCCACCAAGCAACCTCCTTGTTTCTAAACCGTAGATGCTAGCTCTTCTCACAAATTCGCAACTCCACCACAATCCTGTCGTAAACTGCCTCACATTCGGCGCTCTATCCACAGACTCAGGAAAAATCACTCCTCACTTCCTCCTTTCCAAGCTTCTACAAAGAAGAGATCACACCTTCAAGCTTTCACACCTTGAAGCCTTCACACCTTCCAGCTTTCACACCTTGAAGCTTTACCTTCCCAAGCTTGATTAGAAATGCTCATATGCCTTGCTTAAATAGACACTTACCACCCAATGCATGATTTATCCACCTTCTACAATATCCACAACTTTCTAGAATTCCAGCCACACACCTCGATAAATGGAATGACAACCATTTTTATTTTATTTTTCCATTACGCCACCTGTGCACCTCGAAAATAGAAATTCCTTTTGTTTCTTTTCTCCCTTTTTCCCTTATTTTACTTTTTTATTATTTTTCCTTCTATTTTCGTCACTTTCTCTCTCCTCCACAATTTTTTTTTTTTTTTTTAAAATTCCCATGCAAGATGCTTTTGCATCAAACTCCCCTGATAGATAGAAAAGTGTCCCACACTTTGACGCCAAAAAGAAAGATCTATGACTATCTTCATCTTCACCAAAGGCTTCCACCTCAACAGGGACAAGAAAACCACCATGCAAATCCTCCACATCTGTATCACTCTGTCAAACACCAGAATCTCAACCGTCCAATCAGCATGCTCACTCTTAGGAACAAACCGAACATGATACTTCGTCAACAAACCCTCATCCACATCAGCAACTAGTGAATCCACACCAGCAACAACAAACTCCACATCAGTAGCAACAAACTCTTCATTAGCAACATGTAGATTTCCATCAACATGAGCCAAACTCCCAACACCAACAATCTCATTGCTCACAACAAGATGCTCTGCAACATACAAATCATCACCAATAGCAACTAGATCATCCACGACCGAGTGCTCTACAATATCCATGTCAGACTCAACCAACAGATCATGAAAACCAATCTCCAACTCAACATCAACAAGGTTAGGAATATCTTCAACAACATCCTCCAACTACTCTACAAGTTCTGTATCAGACTCCACAATCGGATCAACAAAACTAACTTCTTCCACCTCAACCTTGCGATGCCATCTTCTCTCTCAAACATCCTTAACTCGATCAGCCAAGCTAGCTTCAAGCTGAGTAGACATCTTAGAAAAATTCCTCTCCACTATATCATGGGGTTTTGCAATCATCTCAGGGTCCAATCCTCTCGGAGCCATCTTCCAAGATCTTTGTAAACCCTCTGCAACAAATCCTTCCCACACTCCTTGTGACAACCTCGAATTGTTTGCAAGTTAGATCGCAACCTGCCACCTCGCATGAGCAATCAGGAACCACATCACAAGTCTAGGACAACGGATCTATAATCCACAAGCTCTCTACAATTATGCCTCAACAAGTTCAATCTTCCATCTCTGCATCCATCAACTCATCTGCAAGCCCTCAAATCAAGACCAACTCAAATCTACTTCTCCAACCCAAGTCCTGGTGCAAATTGCCTCAGCTTCGGTGATCTGTCCGCACACTCAGGAACTCCTACTCTGATAAACTTCGCCCAACCAAGGTCCTAGTACAAACTGCCTTACACTTCGGCGATCTGCTTGTACACTCAAGAACTCCTGCTCTGATACCACTTGATGAAGGGCCACACCACCCTACCAACTCATAACCAAAAATGCAACAATATGGAGACAAACAGAAGACAAAATGCTTCCCAAGCAATTTTATTAAATTTGAAAATCCTTACATTACTTGAAAATCCTTACACAAAGCAATTACAATAACATTTCTGCAAGATCCCTCAACATCCAACCGATACACTAGCTAGTCCAGATCCACACTCTGGTAGAAACCTCTGAGATCTCAACTTGTGCTCGCAAGCCACCAAGCAACCTCCTTGTTTCTAAACCATAGCCACTAGCTCTTTGCACAAATTTGCAACTCCGCCACAATCCTGTTGTAAACTGCCTCACATTCGACGCTCTATCCACAAACTCAGGAAAAATCACTCCTCACTTCCTCCTTTCCAAGCTTCTACAAAGAAGAGATCACACCTTCAAGCTTTCACACCTTGAAGCCTTCACACCTTCCAGCTTTCACACCTCGAAGCTTTACCTTCTCATGCTTGATTAGAAATGCTCATATGCCTTGCTTAAATAGACACTTACCACCCAATGCATGATTTATCTACCTTCTACAATATCCACAACCTTCTACAATATCCACAACTTTCTAGAATTCCACCCACACCTCAATAAATGGAATGACAACCATTTTTATTTTATTTTTCTATTACGCCACCTATGCACCTCGAAAATAGAAATTCCTTTTGTTTCTTTTCTCCAAGGTTGCATGGGTACTCGTACCCACACCCCTGGTACTCGTACCCACGTACCCAAGTACCAGGTACACGTATCCCACGTACCGGGTACTTGGTGGAGAGCATCATAGCTAAGGACCTTGATTAAGATTCTGATTTTTTTTTTTTGGTTTTTTGTTTTTGTATTAGCTTGTTGTTTATCAAACTTAATTCAATACCAAATCAGTTTGAAACTTTGATACTCATTAACAATAAACTTTATCACTGTTCAAGTCAAAAGTTTATCAATTGCAATATGTCATTGTCATATGGTTTAGGATCTTCTTGTTCATGTTTAAAGTCTGCCTTCTTTGTTATGCATCTAAGCATTTATCATGTATTATTATTTCAAACATATAGCAAATCTGAAACTGAAAACAGTACATTACATTTGCAAACTTTATCACTATTCTTGTTTTGAAAAACCATTGTCATGACTCATAAAATCAGATTTTTTATAAATATAAAAGAGTAATTTTTAAATAAGTTTGACATACCCAAGTACCTCCATCCCCTATTATGAAAAATACTTTAAACATTCAGCAATAGCATATATATATATATATATATTTGACTTATGGCTTATATTTTCAAATTTATTGTTTTGAATGCTCAATGTCATGACTCATGACAGATATTTTGATTTTTATATTTTCTATAAAATATTAATTATATAGAAAAAATTAGGCACACACACGTACCCCCGTCCCCTATTTTGAAAAATATGCGTACCCGTACCCGCTCCCGTACCCGTTCCCGTTCCCATACCCACGTACCCATGCAACCTTGCTTTTCTCCCTTTTTCCCTTATTTTATTTTATTATTATTTTTCCTTCTATTTTCGTCACTTTCTCTCTCCACAATTTTTATTTTTTAAATTTCCCATGCAAGATGCTCCTGCATCAAACCTTCATGTGACCAAACTTGTGGCAATAGTTGCATTGAATGTTCTTCTTCCTGGAGCCTTTTAAAGCTACAGCAAAAGACTTCTGCTAATATTCTTCCTGGAGCATTCTAAAGCTAACAAAAGACTTATGCTGAGAAGATTGTTGAGAATGACGCTTGCCTTTATCCTTCTAAAAGGATTTAACAAAGGCTAGCTCTATAAAGGTGGAGTTGGAACTGTTATCGAACTATTGTTTCCGCCAATCTTGTTGAAGCAGTAGTGTGCAATGGCCTGTGAACTGTTTTAGATCAACACCAGAAGAAGTGATGTTGAGAGTCCCGATAAAATGCTCATAGGACTTGGGTAAACTCCTAAGAGTGTGACCACAATGTCCTCTTCCTCCATCTTGCGACCAATGGCAAGCAACTGATCGCGAATTTCCTCAGTCCTATTTAGGTGAGCCTGGAGCGACGTTCACCCATCCATGATAATAGAAAGCAGAGTGTTCTTCAAAAAGAAAGCTCTTATTTTGTCTGAAGTCTCATGAAGATTCTTGAAATGCACCCATATCTCGGCAGTTGTCTTGTCAAATGGAATTTGAGAGGCATCACTGCCTCCCGATTATTTAGACCCATGTACCCTAATCAGTACCAGGGGAAGTTGGACGCTGTGTAACACCCAGAACAATCTGATCAATATTCTGATATTCAAAAATTGATATTATTCATTGCTTCCAAGTGCCATAATTTCGACCATTGAATTTTGAATTGTTCTCGAGCAAAATGTTAGTCAGAAATGCCATAGCACATCTTTCAATGAAAAAGTGTGAAAATATGTGAAAGTGCGTACTTCAAGGCAAAAAATGGAAGAACCAGAAAAATTGAAGGGGTACCCAGAAGAAAGCTCAAAAAACCCAAAAAGACTATGTTGTTGGTTTCTGAATCCGTTGGTTCGAAAATTGAGGCACCAAAATCAAGGCACCTAGAGAAACGGACAAACAAGCTGACATCTCAAAAAACCCACCAAGAATCTGTAAATAAAATTTGGATCCAGTACATAAAATTAGGGTTTCAAGAAAAAACAGCCCTGGCTGCAAAAAACTTCAAAAAATGGCAGAAATGTATAGAAAAGTGGTGTTTCTGGGCACGAAACTGGTATTGAGGGTTTCAAAAACCATAGATGTCACCCACAAGGCATAAAAAGCCACCAAAAATACTAAAAATCCCATCCAAATCTACGGTTTTAAAACAGGTGCAGCTCCAATAGAAGAAACACAAGTGTTTTTGGTGTTTTCATTGCCGAAAATGTGCTGATCATGCCAGGAAAAACACCACTCTTTGAAGCCCAATTTTTATCAGGAAAACTGATATGATTTTCAGACACAATTTGCAGAAAAAAGGTCGCAATTTGCAGAGGGTGAATGACACAATGTGAAAATACTAGGCAGATAATTTCGAGCACAAAATTATAAATATTTTCGAAAAAAAATTATACTGGCTCTAATACCATATTATGAAGTAATTGGTAAAATACTTGCTTGATATTAACAGTGACCGAGAGCTCAATATATACAAAAGAATGAAAAGATGTTTTCTTAGGAAACGATCATAAAGAATAGAAACTTTCTATTCTAGCTGAAAGAAAACAAACAGTTATCTACAGCCTAACTAAATATTAGAAACATTCTAATATTTTCAATAGATTACAAATAGATAAGAATTAACTAATAATAGAAGCTATCAATTATAGTAATAAGATGAAGTTCTGTCCTAGTGTTTTCTCTTTTGTTGTACATACATGGTTACCTAATATTGCTTGTCTTGTCAAGGCCTAAATGATCTGTGTAGTTGCATTTAATAAAGGGCGTTGGTGAAATCCACCAGTATCAATATATCATATACAACTACCTAAAAATGCTGCAACATATTAGCCTTCAACTATTTCTTTAACTCGGAAGATTTATTCTACTTTTTTAAGAGTATTCAAGAATTAGTTTATTTTATTTATATTTTGTCTAATATATTTTATTTGAAAGAGTTAATCCATTTTATTACTCAGCAATTATTTAATATTTTATAATTTAAATTATATAGATAGATGTGTGTGTGAGTTGTGTTTCAATTTCCATGTGCACGATGACAACAGGGTGCTCCATACCTTGCTACAATTGTAGAAGGCCTCTCAGCATACTGATTTACTTAAGTAATCTATATTATATACTGGAGGAAATAGAAAGTAAGAGCACATGTTACTTCCTTGATGGAAGCCAAGCTGCCTCTGCTTATTCAAGTTCTTGATTAACAGTAGTCAGCGCTATATCTCTTTCATCAAGATGAGTTCACTTGATACCTTTGCTCCTACATTAATTCAATCCTTAAAATAACTGCTCTCTTCTAGAACACTTGCCCCCTTGAATTGTACATCCTAGAGCCAATTAAATTTATTTTTCCATTTCCTTCTTTTACATACTGAATATTAGTGTTGAAATTTTACACCTTGAACAATTTATATAAGTATTGAAAATGCTGTTATTCCTATTGTTTGCATGTGAATATAAAATCATCTTGTTGTGGTTCTTGGTTAGATTATAGTGCTTATGCAAAACTCAAACACTCTTTCATAAGATAATTCAGATATAATGAATTTTATTGTAGTCCCAATTTAGTAAGCTTGAGTCCTAGCAAAAAGAAAGCAATTAACATCAAGGCCTCCCTATATAATTGATAGGTTTGGTATTGGCGGTATTCCATGAAAGTTAATACACATGCATTCATACTAAGGCTGAAAGAGGCATGCATTAGTAAGGCTTAAATATTGCACATTTATATTCCACAGGCGTGAGCTGATTGTCTTGATCATGTATGTAAGGTAGTAAATCAAATGGAATCCGTAACACCACAGTCCTTTCCTTAATAAATAGGAAAACTTATATAGCCATAAACCTTTTAAGGATTTCTACACTCTGAAAGCCCTGATAAAACTCAAAAATGACACCTAAAGATGTGGACAAGGAAGTGGTTGAGAAAATGTGTCAAAGTATGTAGAGCACTCAAAAAAGATTACAAATATTCAGATGCAACTTCTCTTATTTGCTATTTCTTTGTTTAATGACTCCGCACCAGTGATTCTGACAATTTCAGATAATAAATTTATCTTATCACACTACAAGTTATGATACGGCTCATTTCAACAATTAATGGAAAATTAAGGAAACTTAATCAGTCCCAAGTTGAAGAGATGTACCTTCTTTCCAAAAGTGAAAGACAGAGCTTTATCTGGATGATATGTATATTTCAGGAGACTTCGTTTGTAGAAAAATGGTAGAAAATAAGAAGCCCGCTTAGCAAGAATGAAGCCCAGCTTCCTCCTCAATGTCCATTTCTCCCAAATTTTATGGGTTTCATCTTTGATCATGTCTGACTCATATGGATTACCCATAGGAGCAATTAACGCAGCACCTTGAATTTAAAAGAAAACCAAAAACATTCGTAGATAAGTTATCAAGAAAAATAGTGTAGTACCTAACAATTGGTCAGCATAAATCAAAATCTAATCTAAAACAGGTTCACAGGCAATGGATCTAACAGTTTCAATCTCATGAAAGGAATACAAACAGTACTATTACAAACTGCTTATCAAAAATCTTGATGAGAATGTTCATGAAAAGAAACTATCAAACAAAAAATATTGTGATACACTACAGAATGAATAACTGCCAGGAGATTCACCAAGCTATAAGAGGAAGCAGGCAGTGACACAAACAAAGAATTATTATTCCATGTCCAATATGGGAAGAAGGTTCTTAAGAAATGTCCAGAATAAAAAAAACAAGGTTAACAAAAGACAACTAAAAACATAATTTTGCATTCATTATCGAGATTTGCAACAGCCACTGAACACCAGTAGACTTGTGTATACAGCTGTGAAACAGTTAGCAATCTATCTACCACCCCAATGCTGTAAAAGTTTCCTCACATTAATATGACACTACACCGTAATTATAGATAGATAAGACTCAGAGAGTAACTTTCAGGTGACCGAAACCAACTTCAAAGGACAAACAATATAGAAGAAAATGAAAGTTCAAATATAGTACTGGAGATCAGTTATGGTCAATCATTTTAAGTTGTGGGAATAAATAATCTACTTTTGTTCTCTAATTTTTGCTTCTCTTGCTTTCTACAATAGATAAGTGTGGTTATTGAAATCGGCTATATTACTTTAAGTTTTATAGCTTTGGAGTTGCCAGATGTTGCAATCTGATAAGTTTCCATAGGCCGAATTTCATTTACTCTTCTTCAGATCCCAAACAAGATTATCATCCCTGACACTAAAATAAGATCATGTCCATACAAAACCCCTCACAGAGCACAATAACATGCTGCAGAGAACCATAGTTACACCTATGATTATTGAATCACACAATATTATCCAATTACAACCTGAAATCAGGTACCACAGAACTGGACGATGCCAAGACAAAATCCATGACACAGTAGAATTAGGCAGAAGCAATAAAATTAAGATAATAGGAAAAAATACACTAATTATGAAAAAATGAACATCAGATGAACGAAAATGCCAAATGAGACTCTGAAGTCCTAAAAGAAATTAATATGAAGAGAAAACCTCCCTAAGAAAAAGAGGTTTTTGCAGTATATATGTACACTAGCACATTCTGAAAAATGTGTGGTTAATCTAGGTACAAAAGAGAATCGAAATTGAAAGAAAAGCTTGGAAGATAATCTATCACTAAAATTTCTAAAATACACTTGCTACCAAATAATAATACCATCAAAAGAAGGAATTAACACTTCTCTGGAATCAGAAAATATGAGAAAGGAAATGATCAAATGTGCATAGAAAACAAAACAAAATCAAGTATATAAACCTGTGTTAGAAGGTTCTTCCTCCATGCCCTTACTATCCAAAACTGCCTTCACATCCCAGGTTTAACAAAAATAAGCCTAGGTCCCTAAATGCTTTCATAGGAAATTCATCATTAACTTTTAAAAGCAAACAAAAACTGAAGTAAAAAGTTAAAACTAATGGGAAAATACCCTGAAACTGGTAAAATATTGGTATACTGTCACCCCTGGTCTCCACAGTGTACACAAACTTGGACAGGCAATTTAGATGTAAGGAGAGTAATATTTGAAATTAAGAAAAGAAACATGAAAAAACCAAAGAACGTGTGTATGCAAAGAAGCAATGCATGACACAAGCTTAAGAAGATGTCTGTGACAATAAACAAGCAAACTTTTGTAATAATTTTTATTACAGAAAGATGGTATATTGATGTCCAAGATCGACCAAGGAAGGTCACTGAGACTTGGAGTGATATTATTACAGTACAACGGTTACAAAGAATCCAAGGAATCATGAGGTAACCATACATTGAAACAATGTAAATATAATTAAAGGAAAACTTGTAAAACCCAGCCATATGGTACAAGTCACTAGATATATGAGAAGGAGAAACCTAAAGGAACAAGGAGGCAATAAAGATCAAAGGTGAGAGACCAGGACTGGAGATCAGCACTGCTATATGCCTATATCAAAGTTCACTGTAGAATAACCAACAACATTGCAACAATAGGGCTAGTAAGCAATCCGATTATCCATTGAAGAATACTGAGGGCTAAGATTAGAGGTGTGCCAAAAAATCCTGAGAGGAGCTACAGACATCTGCCAGCAAATCTAAATACAAAACGTCCAAGATCATTCATAGATAGATAAATAGATAGTAAATGCACAGAAAGAAGCAACCAAAGGCCACTTATACCTTCATGCATAGTTTGCAAACTCGGACTCAGAGAGTACTCGGGGAAAACCCGGAGAAAACTCAACAATAACTCAGCAATTCAGAAAGAACTAAATATTAAATTCTCTTAAAGAAACATATTTTGTTTGAAAAAAATCAATTACAAAATGTATTAAATTAAAAATTGACACCTTGAAGGAGAAAATACATGGTTTTGTAGCAACAACAGCATGTGTAAAACACAATCTAACCAACATTTTACTTGCATCGACATTTTTGCCCCTGGTTTTTTGTGTCTATAAAAACACAAGAGTAAAACTTGAGAGTACTCGCACAACAAAAAAAAATGGAGAGTACTCGGCAACTCAGGTAGTACTCGGGGAGTTTGCAAACTATGCCTTCATGTTCTGAAGTAGGCCAAAAGAATAAAGCAGTCAATTGGCAACCCTAAAAGTCCTCTATTACAACCCTATGTTTGAATGTCAAGAACTCTGTAAGGACAAAGCAGTAACCAAAGCCCACTTATAACTTCATGTTCTGAAATAGGGCAAAAGAATAAAGCAGTCAATTGGCAACCCTTAAAGTCCCCTATTACAACCCTATATTTGAATGTCATGAACTATGTAAGGACAAGGACCAAGGACCTCTTATCTAGATGATGAAAGGTGATTTCATACCTTCCACAGCCATAGATGAAAATCATGAAAACAAAGTGTTCCTCCTTCTCCACCCCCAACTAGAATAAACAGAAAATATCTTACCACCTCATGGAATATGGTTCTCTGTATCAGCTTGTAAATGAAGGGAACAAACACTTAGCAAGACAAGGGGAATCCCTGGGGCATACAAAATGTGACAATAAATAGGCCAATGATGGTGCCATGAACAGTCTATAAGAAACACTTGGTCAAGAAATCCATATTGTGGTTTAAAGGATGCAAAGAAGAGGTTGAAATGTCCTCAACATGTTGCACCAATGTCTTTTCTCTCATGTGGATAGCTCAAGGGAGGAAGCCTATGAATAGCTATGAATGAACATAAGAAGCAAGGGAAGAAGGTGGGGAGAGTTTTCCAATGACAAACTAAGCGGAGGAAGTTGAAAACCCAGGAAAGTATTTGAAAATGATTGACTCTAGAAACATTCTTGGTGAAGCAAAACATCATACACTAGAGCATGATAAAACGAAGACTCGAAACATGTGTCCCATCATTAAACACTTCACTACAACCCCACATTATCTCCCCAAATACAAGCTATAATTTCATGTAATGTCCCCAAATAATTATAAAGTAACTTAATTAAATTAATTAATTCAGTTTTCCAAAAATAAATAATATTTCAAAAAGGGATGACTTTAAGAGTTATCAATATAATTATAAAATAAATTGAAATAATAAAATAGATCACTTTATTAAATAAAATTCTCCAATAACTTAAGTCGGCCTAATCTTCCAAATTTATCTTGGATCTCTTTATAAGCGTGGGTTTGCAACGTATTTGAAATGTTTAGATGTTTTTATTGAAATTGATATATATGATTCATTTCCTTTAAGAAGTGAACTACCAAGGATGAAAACTCTTGGAGTTGAAGGTGTGGACGAAAACCATCCCTTCGATGGAGTTTTTGCAACGCAGCAGGCACTATTGAGCAAATTTGTGAAGTTTCCTCTTGAGACAAATTTGGCAATCAATTCAGAAAGAAAAAGAGGCTTTACGAGGTTTAAGCAAGGTTCAAGAAGCATTTGATAGGTCTAACACTAGGGTTGGGAACATCAAACTAAAGGATTTGAGTTAAATATCAATTTGAGTTTGGGGTTTTGATGCAAACTTTATGCAGGTTGCCTGGGATTTCATTGATCACCATTTATCATCAATTTTGGCATCATCTATGAAGGAAAAAGAAAGATAAAGGTGGCAGATCAGATCTATAACAGTATATCTCGTTGGGTGTTTGTGAAAAGTCTATCTATCCTGCTATATCACAGCTGTGGCATTTGTTAAGGATTGCCAGTTTTTGGAGAAGGATTGCTGCACATTCAGAAGTTTTATTATCATATCGTGACAGGCATCGGCATAGGGACTGAAAGATAGCACTGCTCTAATTGGAGTGCCCACCTGAAAGAAGCAATTTGGCATTTTCGCAAATGATTCATTTACTGTCTAGGGTTTCTTTAACCCTAATTCGTAACAGCCTTTGGAGCAGACCTGAATGCCACATCTAGAGTAACATTATTGATGGTTAATGTTCACTTTGCATTAGGGTTTCATGCCCTAAACTTGGCACCAGTCCCAAGAGGACGGTTTCATCATTTGTTGTTCAATTTGGCATGATTTGGCATGTATAAATCCCAACTGATATGGGACTGTAGCATTTATAGGGATGATTGTCATGTTTTTGCCCATGTTTGTATGTACTTTCAGACTTCTAAATTCTGATTTATGACAGCAAAGTTCTCCCAAATTTCGGAATATATTGTGGTTCATGTAGCATTTCATCTCTGATATTGGGCCAACCATTTGGAATAATAATTTGATGTGCTTTGATATTATATATTGGCTTCCAAACGCGTCTGATTTGTTTCAAAATAATAGATCAGATAAATGAGATATTAGGGTTTCAACAGAATCTTAAAACCAAAAATTAGAGTAGAAATCAGAACTTCAGAAAATATCCTATTGGGAATATTATATTTTAATGATTGAATTTAAGAGACGCCTATCAATGGGTGTTGTGGAAAAGAACATTAATGCTTATGCTGCAAATAAAAAGAGAGGCATATCCCTCATGGAGGAGAAATGAGAATCAAGAATTAAATTGAGAGATGTCGACATAAACTGAACCTCCAAATTTGTATTGGTTGTCATAAACTCTGTAAGTTGTCCTTTACAGATCTAAAACCAGTAAAGAACATGTTTGGATGGCATTGAAAATGGTACCCATAGTCTTAGTAAGTTCCACACCTAGCTTATATATGGCTTTAATATATAACAAAGTATGCATAGATGTTGAACAAAGTCCTAGACCAATCCTCACAAACTAATATATACAGAACCACAGGAGAAAAATATAACTTGAAATGGCTTTGACTTGCAATAAGAATTTGAACTGCAAGAGCATATCTCTAACAAGCCTATTATAAATACATATAATCCTGCAGTGCAATCCACAAACAATCTACAACACTTAAGTGTCTAAGGCCAACCTATGAGTTCCACTCGATGTCTAATTTCTGTCAATCACAGATTCTAGGCCGTGCAAGAAAAAGGCCTTGATATTACTAACAATAGTAGGTGAAAGGAGTTGGCAACAGGGAATAAAAGAAACAGATTCAATCCAAGAATTTTAGCTTAAAAGCTCATTAAAAATAAATATTCTCAAAACCAAAATCTAGCTGTGTGATGAAAATGATAGAGAAGAGCAAACAGAACTCTAATTGATCAATGATAGATAAAACAAACTTATAGCTATAGAAGAAAATTAAGCATAATAGTTATTTGAAATTTCAGATGTCACTGCAAATGTAGAAATAACTCAATTTCTATAATGATAATTGCAGGACTAAAAGAGATCTCTTTGGTCAAACGATGGACTTCATATCAAGTTGATCTGAGAACAAATGCAGAAATGCATTATAAGGAAGCATCCCAGGACCCATATGGTACCAACTTGCCAGACAATTCGCGAAGATAATTAAAGGAAAACTGAAGGTATGTCTAAGCTATAATGGATAGTTTATAATATAAGCTCATCTCACTTGATTTAGATGTACATTATTGTTTAATGTTAGCAAGTCTATAGCACCCAATCAATCTGGTTCCCTATAAAAACTATAGGCTGCATTTTACAGAGTGTCTTATTGTTTTGAAAGGAATATCTTAATTTTTTTAAGATACGTGGTTTAAACTTACTCCTTTATTATTTGAAATTTCAGACTGAAGTGCTGATATATTGGGGGCTCTAGTGGTATTCCATGCAGATTCCCACTCTGCCAATAGATTCCTTAAAAACTAGTTCCTGGTAAATCACATGTTCATCTATTTTTTTGGAGAAGTTGGACAAACTTTTGAACATGTTACAAACCTCAACTATAATAGGGGCCACATTCAAGAAACCAATTTAAACAGCAATAGGTTCAGAAAAACTGATCAATTCAATAATCTTTTAATCCTTCACTATATCTTATTCCCAAACATCAATGGCATTGATCACACAATTCAAAGTCCACAATAATTAATATGGTATGGCCTGCTTTCGCAATATCTACAATAACTGTATGGAGTCTACAATTGCTTCCAGCAATTTTAACACTTTTAATTTGACCGGCTCTACCATGTTCAAACTTAAATAGGTTTAAACTTCAACCGGTAGAGATATCAGCTGAAACTGCTTCATCCTTCAGGATATTTTAGACACTTCACAGATGTCAGAACAATGGTTTACATCTTGGAAATGATTGTTCCAGAACTGAATCAGTAATTATTGGACAATACATGTATCCATTCTTCATTGCAATTTCAATGATGCCTTCACTTGTTTTCAACAACTTCTGTAATCAAAATTTCACATACTCTAGAAAGCATCGTATGTGACTCCTCAACTTCAGATTCATGAACATCAAGTAATATTTGTTCTTCATAATATTCAGTAATTGTAATAGTCATAATGTAACCTACTTCGCATTCTCAATTACTAGGTTATATTATACCTTGTCTATCGATAGTTGGGCAGAGTGGCCTCTTAATAAGGTAATAAAAGCTTGAAGTCCTTTGTATGGGGACTTGAAGAAGTCACAAAGGTGGAGAAGTCTTCCAACCGAGATAATGCTTTTGACAAGGAGGTCTAGAATAGATTTATGAACGAAGATGAAAAAGAAATCAGTGATAATTTGGGAAAAGACATGAAACTTCTGAGAAAGCATGCCAAACATAAGCAATTAAATACTATGTAATAGAGATGTCAGGAATACTCTTCCCTAGAAGTACTCTGATATGCAGTATAACTATGATATAATAGACATTGCATTGCGTTAGTCAATTATCAAGGTTATTCCAGTTAATAAACCTTCTATAAGATAACATAATGTATAAGCCTGTCAATTTGATTCTTCACAAAAGTATGTTTAATTGCTGCCACAATTTGTGTCTCGTAAGCAGGATATCGTTTTCATATAGTATAGTATTTAAACCTGCATTAGTCTCATCCTTATAACACATAAATCAGGAAAACTGAATTCTGTGGTGACTTTGAGATGACTGGATCCAGGATTTTAAACTCACAAAAAATTAGAATAGTCCTTTGAACGAGTACACTAATGATTCCTCTGTCTCCCTGTTAGGAGACTCCTACTGAGGCACCACTCTATTCAACTGTTACTATGTTGGAAAGCTTGACGCTGGAAGAGAATGCTTTTTCAGTGAATGCTCATCTCCCTTTCAAAGTGTATAAATATCCATTTTCAGAAAGAAAAATACAAAATAAATTATATTAATCTCCATCAATAGCTTAATGTAGGTTGGAATTTAGCCTTACAATAATTATCCAGTTCTTTTACATTACCCTAAAAAACTGTCCACTTTAGCATGGAGATGGAACTAATCTATTTTGTGATTGTATTATGTAATATTGATTGAAGGAAAAGATTTGAAGGCATGTTTTACATCATAAATGGGTGGCAATAATAATTTGAGTGTTGGTCATACAATCATTAGATCTGGTCAGGTTTGGGCAGATAGTAACTACTATTGTACAGGTTCCCGACATTCTAGAAAGCTAAAAGCAACACAGTGGTTGAAGATGGTTTACTTCTCCCAAATGCCAAACTTTTTAGGGGCAAAATCTAGGTCAACAGAAGTGCAAGTATTCAAGTGTAACACCGGAACTGGGGTATGTCGGGACACCAGATCGAGTTTCCAGGATGGGGGGACAAAGGGCCTCGTTTTTGGGACTGCGACGGGGGGCCCGGGGGTTCCACGGGTTTGTTGTATACTACACATGTAGAACTTGAAATGGTAGTTACAAAAAGATGTTTCAGTATGACATACCAAATTGAAATGCTTGAACATAGCAAAATCGCAACACTAACCAGAACCATTTAATATTTAACATAGTAACATTGAAAAATCAAAATTCAAACGGAAATGTAAGTATCCATCTTGGCAGCATCATGGGTGCAGAATGACAGAGGTGGGGGTACTCGGGTACGCAAGTACCTGGTGCAGGGACATCTCGAGGACAGGTACTTCGAGGTTGGTGGGGATTGTGAGACCCAATGTTTTGCTGAAATATTCCAAGTTCTTGGTGTCTACAAATGGAGCTAGTTCTATGATTATATATTAATAGCTATCATTATTCAGTGTTCATGCAAGTCAGTTTTTAAGAAAAGCTTGCTTCTCACCACTTGATGTCTGGTCACTTTTCTAATTGTGATGACAAGAGTCCCTGGAGTAACTACAGACAAGATTCCTTGAATAAGGGGATGTACTCATTAAAAAGGCTATTTTCAGATGGGCGGGTTGAACAAGGAAGGGCATCAATTGCCTTGATGCTCTTATACAGAAAAACTTGGGCAGAAGTATATTAATGTCTGTGAATAAACAAAGTTCACAAGGATTCAATTGTACACCAAGTCAGGGTGCCAGAATGCCTTCACTAACCAAAAATAAATAAAATCTACAGCTGAAAGCTGAATTAAACCTAGGAAAGGCAAAAACAATAAAGAGGATCAACCAAAAGTTAAAACAATTAAATACTGGACAAAGCAGTACATACAGATCCATTATGTCAAAAAAAAAAATCCCATTTTGAGCAAAAGGTCAGAAGAGCCGGTAAAAGAAAATTAAAGGAAAACTCCGCTCCTATTAACATTAGAGCCCACTATGAAGAAAGATGATGTACTTCAACGAATGGGTTGAGTCAAGCAAGCTCAATGAGCTTTTATGGGAGGATGTGAGCTTCTCCACATAGCCCCCATCTTCTAACGCACATGACTAATGGAATCTCTAGATGTTAAAAGGAAATTCACAATGTACCAACCACTTTTGTATAGATTGTTAGAGTGCAAAGGAGCCAATCTTCAATATCCCAAATGATGACATGAGTTTGGCAAAACCCTCATGACAATAGGTGAGGTTAAGTTGTCTTAGAAAATCCCTTATTATTTGCAATTGCAAACTCTGAGGCATGCAAGCACTTGAAACCTCATGAAGTTGGGGTAGGCTAAAAGAAAGAATCAATCGATCTGGTGGGCAGTGGCTATGCATTACCTGAAAAGCCCAGCAACTAAAAGAAACAGCTCACCAAAGATGAAAGGACAGACACCATTAAGCCTCTAAGCAGAAAGTGAAAACTGTGTCAAAATCTTAAAGTCAGCATAGAACCTGGACAACAGTATCTTCTGTAAAGCAAAGATGACAAATCATTTCATCACTTCAAATATGGTGCTCTGACTCAACTTTTAACTGCTGAGAATATAGCCTCAACTTCCCAAGGAGAATCCTTATTTCATTTATTTTAAAGTCAAAGATGGTCTGCCCAAATAAACTTGTTATGGAAAATCTGTAAGGCTTAACAGAAAAAGCGAGCTCTGTGCTCAAATGAGGAATCGATGTGATCTAAATATATTGCCGGGATAGACTGAAATTGGGGGAAACCATGTGTCCCCAACTCAGTATATCGCCAGCACATATCCTATTTGACATTGGCATTAATGTTCCTCCTTTCCTTCCCAATCCCTTCTTCATGAGAATAACGCAAGGCACGCATCCAAGAACCATCCGAATTGAAGACCCACCTTGAGGACACTCAAGAGAGTGCAGAGGCAGTTTGATCTAAGGATCTATGAGCTAATTATGGATGTCTTTCTCAACTTGATGCTTTATAAACAAGGCTCTGAATCAATGAAGAAAGAAAATAAACCTGGAAATGAAATCAAGATGACGAGACTGATAACTAGATGTAGTATTGACAAGAAGTCTGAGAGACTGTCCATTTACAACAGGTCATGGATTGGAGTACCAAAGGATGAGCTACAATTAAGTTTCTAATTTAGTATAACCAGTGGGAGACACCTTTCTGGACCTGTGAGGAAATCAGCTAGAAGAATGGCTACCCTACATATCCATATTTAATCAATCTTTGAGCTCCATGAAATCTGCAGACTTGATATTTAAACTGAAATTCCAAACTTACAGTGTTATTGTTGCTCTTTTGCTTGCAAAATTTTGTTTTCGATGCAGATCAAGGATACTGTAGGTTGAAGCCTATACCAAAATGCCCATTGCAATATTAGTGAACACTCAGCAACATGTTACTTCTAGACTTTTGTTCATTAATCTTGAGGGGACACTCTCAATATAAAAGTCAAATAAAAAACCAAGATCTTGCATGCCTTATCAGTAAACTAAGCAATGTAGTGTGACATAATTTGACACCTCTTGCTCTCTCTTCCTGATGATGGATCACGTAGTGTGATTCGAAACGTTGATGAAAAATCTCTACACAATCTATTCCAGAAACTTAGCAGTATAAGCAATGTAAATTTATAATTTGTCTTCCAGCAAATGCAAGCTGTAGCACTAAAAAGTCTATAACATAAGAGATGACATTTAAATACTCATTATTATCCAATCAGAATTTGGTTAGATCTGTCTTAAGAATTTGAAATGGAGGCAATAATTCTAAGAACTCCAGATTCTGAACTAAGACTTAACGAATGGAAAAACAGCTTCACACTACCCATTGCCTTTCAACGTGACAATTCAGAAGCATGTTGAAGAATGGAATTAATAACTGAAAAATCTTCCTAAAATTAATAATGCCGAATTCTAATAATTAAAATTTAAAAATACAGTCTACTGTTTTTTCAGATATTATTGCAAAGATCATTCACACCAGTCCAAGATATCAGCATCACCCTTTACAAACTGTCTTGGGAACTGTACAACTTGTACCTTGTTGAACATTGACCTCTTAAATAGGTTGACTGGCTTGGGTTGCAATGAGATATTAAGATAGAATTATGATTATATAAATAATTATCCAAAATACTTCATATTACTTGCCATGATCCCCCATCACATGAGTTCAAGCATAAAGTGAGTCAACTCGATATATAGTACCTTCTAACAGATCACAATAAAATTTTAATTCTCATGATGGGAGAATAATTCATAAACAAAACCTTTAAGTTCTCAATTTGAACAAGAACTTATAAGCAAGATGTATGGTGATAAGATACAAACACCTTACCAGCCAGTCTCTCTGGTATATATCTTACAGCAGCCCAAGCATGTATTCCTCCCCCTGCATGGCCTAGCACCCAAAACTTTTCACCTAAGGCAAGCGTGTCGGCAATATATTTCATGTCCAGAGCAGATGACGTAAAATTACGATCTGAATGAGGATCACTTTGACCAAATCCAGGCAGATCATATGATATAAGCCTAACTCCAAATTCTTCAAGCAATGAGGGTTTGATACCAGGAATACCTGCCATGAGATTAGCTTAAATAATTTAACCACGATGTCTACTGTTAACTGAGGATTAAATCACGAAATTATGAAACCAATGCATATATCTATATAAGAAATACAAGTTACAGGAATATGCAGCGAAAGAGAACATAATAATTGTTATTATCAACCAAAAGACTGTAACAAGATCCATACACTCCTAAAACTTGAGAATTTAGTATCTACACTCTTTTTGTTTAATAGATTTAACTGTAAGCATATAGAGAAGCTGCCTGATAATGAATGAAACACAACCTTTAAGAAGCAAAATAAACAGTTGAAACAGATATTGCAGCAAATTCAACAATTTACAGTCTTGTGGAAAGGTTAAAAGCTTGTGTAATACTTTTTAATAAATGATTATCACCTGCTAGACGAGAAGAAAGAAAGGAGTGGACAACTAAGACCGAATGTCTAGCTATGTCTGCTGAAACGCCTTCTTCTCTATATGCAATGTGCCTTCCATCAGGAAGTTCAACACGTTGAGCAGTAACGGGAAGGGTGTAGACCTCCTTAGCTGGTATAGGCTCTCTAGTACCACTTCTTAAAACTGCAAACATACACAGACTAAGAGCTCTCTTCCTGCTTGCAAATTCCAATGCAATATAAATCTAGTCTTTGTTAATCCTGTAGTAAATCTCATCCAATTAATTTGTGAATATCATTTATAAACTAGCAAATTTGCACTAATCATCCAATTAGTTTTGTGAGTATCCTTCAAATACTTGCAAAATACATTATTCAACCAATTAATCTCACAAATTCACCTCTTATTCAGACTATATTACGACTCATCCAGTTAGGTTTAAAACCCTCCTCTTATAGATAATGCAAATTAGAAAGAAATTGATATTTCTATAGATTTTACATAGGCACATACAAAACCTGGTTGCATACTTAATGTGATGATACATAAGACCTGGAACATCTTCGCATTGTAATATTGCTCTAACCATACAAATTATCTTGGAAAAAATTATCCTTTTTACTGCAACATATGTTTTTGCTAAAGCATTTAAGATTATATAAATTAAATGTATGCAAATTATTTTCAAGTAAATATAACTGCAGACCTTACTAAAACAAAACTTGCAGGCATAACTAAAAAATGTATACCTCCAAATACAATTCTTTTGTAAATTTATTATATAAAAACTATTGAAGTCTACTATAATACTCTTCGAGGAGAATTTTGCATATACTCTTGTTGAATGCAAAGAGTTAAAATTAGTAAATCATTGGGCGTTTATAGCAGATGCAAATCCTTACCAGACATGCTAAATGTTAATATTGAGTTAAATGTTTCAAAAACTCTGAATGTATCAAAACAGCGGAGACCCAAACTACTAGTGTAAAAGCAGAAAAATGCTAGTAAAAGGACAGGGCAAAATATATTACAATTGCATATGTAGAAAATGCTTGAACATTGATAGCATCAAAAAACTGTTTTGTTCACTTGTAGCAGTGGTATGTTAAAAAGCTTGAAAACATATAACTAAAACGCTTTCAAAATTCGAAGACAGTAACAAAAAGAAACTTCTTTTAAGTGTAACAGTGATTGTGATATTGCAATCAGGATTTAACTGTGTAGGTTTTGAGTCAAACTCATTGATTCGTGTTTCATGAGTAGTGACTCAATATGAATCCATCTCTCATGAGAATAAATGGAACACTCAGCACTCATTGGATCTAGGTGATGCTCACAGATGTGATGCAACAGTGATGTTAGTATAAATCATAACAATTTGGTTTGTTTTTCACATTCTGGGATTTGAATGTTTTCAAGATGAAAACTTCGTAAGTTTATTCTTGAAGCCCTTCCAATCGACAAATTAGTTGACATTCTTGCAAGCTGAATACATAGATTTTAAAATATCCAAATAAATGTCTTCAGTTTATCCCTTCAGCTTCTTTCACGTCCAGATCCAAAATATAAAAATTAATATTTTTTCTTGCCAATAGAAGCCATAAATACATACAAATGATGAGAAAGCTTGCAGATTGACACTATAAAGTTAAAAAATAAAAGATAATGTTGCAACATACGTTTTCTAAATTTTTCTAGCCCAAAATCTGTACATTAACGCTAGAAATGCTCCCTCAACATTCATTAAAATGTTTACAAAAGTCAAAAAAGTTTAAGAATATTACCTATTCAGAAACACAGAAACTCCACCCGAAACAAAACATTGAAGCACGCGGCTTCTAAATCATCAAAGGAAGAAAAGGGGCAGACAACGATCGCCTCCCTAAAAGCTAAAAAGCTTTTCCAAATTAATCGTAAATATACATGTAGAGCAAAACGATTAACTAACCAAGCATCCGCGAACTTTGTACATATAATCGCATAACTGTAGGCTTCTGATAAAAGCTTAAAGGCTAAAACGACTATGAAGCTCAACACTAAAGTTCTCGTCAAAATGATATTTTGATAAATACTTCGTACAGATCTTCAGGATAAAATAAACTTTGCCAATCTAAACGGTCAATAAGCTCCTACGTGCTAAAATATGCGTAATTTTGTCTACTTTAGAACTCTGTAACTGTGTATAAATCTTATCGAAGTAAATCATTAATAGACACTATTGAAAAAATATATATATATAAAGAAAACAAATTTGCCCACCCAAACACACTGAAGATCTTGTGCGTGGAAAGATTTCCGAATAAAACTGTATGACTTTATGCAACTTATAATTGAGGAATTTTAATAAAAATTTATTGAAAATTATACACAGTTCTATCCAAAACAAAACTGTACACTTCATTGCCAAAATTAGACATTTACACACACTTCTCGCAATTCATTTTCAGAAAATTTCAAAATTTGGCCATCTGAACAGTAAAATCTTGCCAAAATAAGATTTTCATACAGACTTCTTGCAAATTCGTCAAAAATATGTACATTTTGCACAACAGAACTCAAAATTTCTCACCAGGAGAAACCAAAGCTGAAAACTTGTAACGGGATTATGAAAAACGAAAGTAAATAAAAAACGATCGTGCACCTGTAAGTGTCAAAAAAGTCACAAATAACACAACGCTCCAGACATGTACAGGACTTCGATCTTCCGGCAAAAATTGGCCGAACACCTCCAGCTTGGGACTAATTTGGTCCCACATTTGGCGGCATCGCATGGTATTCTCAGCGCCAAGACTCTGTTCAGCCACATCTCGCACTCCCTCGCCAAATTTCTCCAGCAGCTCCCCTGTAGATTTAAAGAACCCCTTAATCTGCTCCTGCAAACCCTCCACTTCATGCCCGTTCTCACCGTTGTAAGTAACATTATCATCATTATGATGCTGACTCTTTCTACTGTTTGTTCTGACCACATTACGATCTTCTCCTGCAACTTCTCCTGCTCCTGCTCCGTCCTCAACTGCTGTCACGCCCGAGTCCAGAATACCTGCAAGCTGTCTCAAATGCTCTGTCCATTTTCTCTTTTCTTCATCCGTAGTCATCGTGGTGGATCCCGTAGACCAATCCTCCATTGATACTGTTCCTCCGTGCTGCAGCAGCTGCTGCATTGAAGAGTAAGAGCTGGGGAAACGGAGAAAAACAGGCAAAATCTTGTCCGGTGGAAAAGATATATATAGTTGTGTGCGACGTGGTTGTGGGCGTACAGATAACCGATTAGTATTAAATGTTATTTATTTTAAGAAATTGAGTGGACGTAACTGTTCAGTATTTAACCTCGTAGGGTATGGTGGTGGCGATGATGCTTATGAGCTCGGTGTCCATGTGAGGCTTCCATGTATTTAGGGCGAGTGGGGTCTGCTTGGGCCCACCACTTGTGGGATCTGGTTTCTTCCCAATAAACTGTTCGTTGGATGAAGACTTTTGCATTCTTTTTTCCTTTGAAAAAGACCTTAATTAGGTGGATCCTCTCTCTTCTCACTCATGGCTCACTTTTTCGGTGGAATCTTCGAGGGAGTAGATAATTTTAGGTGGGAATACCAACCGTTATTCCTGGGGAAGGAAAATATATTCCCATCCTATTGGTTTTTTTTGTATGGGTTAATCTTTTGGATTATTCCTTTGGGTTTAATTAATATATTTTATCTTTGGTTAAAATGAAAAGTAATATTTTTCTTCAAGTATACCAAAAGACAAAGAGTTGAAGTGAGATTTCAATATGAAATAAATAATAAAAATAATAATAATAAATAAGTCTTCAAGAGAAATAATACAAAGAATAAATAAAATATTTTAATGTTCCAAGGTCTTCTCTTATTTGGAAGTTTGTCATAGATTACTATCTCAAAGAAAAAACAAGTTGCATTAAAGAAATAATAAGGTAAAGTATTTAGTAAAATATAAAATATTTGAAGAAAAGAGTTGATTGTGTATAATGTTTATAAGTTATGAAGGTTTAAAGAGTTGTATGAATATATGAGGATACAAAAGCATCGCCCTATCATATAATAATAATAAGAAGAACATTTAAGAATAACATAATCTTTGATTTTGAGTTCCACTAAATAAATTTGACGAATATGATGTACTTGAAGAAAATGGTGGTAGGTAGAAATGAATAGTGGTAGGTAGAAATGAATAGGAGGGAAGAATAAACTCACTAAAGGAACCTACAAGCTACTAGATAGTTTGAGCTTAATGTAAGTTGAAGGTTGGATGATCTTGCTTGAAAATATGAAGTTTATGAGGCATTAAACAAATGAATTAAAAAGGTAGGCTCTAGAGATCTCATCTTTAATATTCATATTTATCTCTTTTAAAAAGATATAATGAGTTAATTGAAAATTTGCAAGATGGAAGTTTGTCCATTGCAATGCCTACAAGCCATGTGAGAGTAGAGAGCTCATCGTGCCAATTACAATATACCTCATGTGCTATTATTTAGGGGATTTGAATGATCAATCAATCAATCAAAAATTAGCCATTTGCTTGAGCATGTAATAAATCAATGAAAAATTAGCCATTTGCTTGAGCATGTGTATCATAGTTACAACTCAAAGTGCCACCAAAATCATGAGTGGGCAATATAATTTTCATCAAGAATGATGCATTGAGGAAAAAGAAATTTTAACATGAAGATGCTTGTGCATGGTAAAACTAAGCACTCATTTTATCTAGTTTTAATTAAGTTTCATAAGATAAGACCTCTAAGATAGCATGACAACTCTCCAAGCATTATATGCTAAGAAGAGTTATTTGGATCGAAGCACTCAAGTGTTCGAAAGGGTGTTAAGATATGCCACTTTCTTTAGAGACCTTCCTAAAATTTAAAGAAAAATTGTTATTGGCTTAGTATAAGGCTAGTTTATAAAAGATTGATTACTAAATTTGATTTAAAATTACAAAAATAGATTTTAATAAAATAACATACATTATCAACTTTAATATTTCAATATATTTACCAAATTTAAATTGATAAAAACTATAAGCTTTAATTTATTAACAACCATTTAAATAATCAAAATTATATTAAAAATTTATCTACCATCAAACTCAACTATGTGTGTTACATTATAAGCATTTAATTGTAATCTTAGGGGTTTGTCAAGACTAAAATGTTAAAAATCTATTTTAACTATCTACCAATCATAAAACTATAATTTGTTTATTTGTCAAAAATTACAAATTAAAAAATATAGTCAATTTTTAAAAAATTTGAAGTCTTTGGTATTTGTTATTAGGTCTTTTATTTGCTAATGAAGTTAAATGATTCTTAAGAAGTACACTTCAGGCCAAGCCTAACAAGTGCCACATAGTGGCTTAGTACTTGCCCTTAATAGTATTAGTTTTAATTTTGATATAAACGTAGTTGTAATTTTATTATATGTTTATTATATGTATCAAATATATTAATATGTACTTTCATAATTTTATATATAATTGATTTTGTACAATCATGTAGTTGTGGCAATTTTTTCAAATTAAAAAGCATCAATTTTTGTAACCAACACATTAATTCGCATAAGATTCGCACATTATAATACAAAAGAAATAAGTTGAATACTAATTTTAATACTTTGACAATATATTATTAAATATAATAATTGAAACAATACATTGTGTGTACTATGCTACATAATTTGGAAAAATATATATTCAATTTTATTTTATAGTATATTATTTTTGAAGTTTTATAATATAATATCAAAATTTAAATAATGAAAATTGAAAGAACTATTATTAAATATTAGGAGTGGAAGAATGATATAAATACAATATAAAACATTTAACAATGGTATTAAAAAATTTAATATAATAAAATATTATAAATCTTTCAAACAAAAGTTGAAGAATTGGAGGGAATAACACTCACCTAAGAATTGTAATAAATAATTAAAGTAGATGATTAAAATATTTATTTTTTAATTATTTCAATTTATTTCTTTGTAATCAAACAAAATATTTATAATAGTTCTAGAAAATAAGAAATATAAATAATTGACTATATTATTATAATATAGTTTTCTATAAGAGAAACAATACAAATATTCCATAAATGAGACTTCTTGCAAATTCACAAATCCTCGTATAAGACTCTAATCAATTCATCCAATTAAAAGTTAGAAAACTAATATATATAAATTGTAAAGTTAAAAAATTAACATGTATTTTTTCATAAACATAATATTTATAGAAAAATATGGAATGAAATGAATTTTTATTGGTAGAATAGAAGTAATTTAATAACAAGTTAACATGAGTAATCACAATAGTACTTAGCCTACTTGACAAGTACTAATAAATATAAGACTCCACCTTCATAAAAATATAGATGAGGTAAGAATCTTGCCTTAACAAATCTTCAAAAATTTTGCTTTTAATTAAAAATTAACTTCATAGATAAAAATTAATTCATTAAAAAATCCACCCCATTTTATCAAAAAAATAAAATTAATTAAATTAAATTAATATTTATGTTTATATTATGTAATTATTTTAAAATAAATATAAAACTATAAAAATCTTATAAAAATACGTACTTTTTCGTAACCAAATTGATAATTCTCTACCACATTTTCCTCACCAAATTGATATTTTTTCGGTTTAACCGCGAATATGAAGTAACATTTTTCGATGACTTCGATTCGTTTTTGTCTTCTTGCTAATTGGATTTCGCTATTCCCTTAATTAAAAAAGAAATTGCATGTGATCATTAATTAAGTGCTCTATATAACTAGACAACTATTAAACGCTCACTTCGTTTTCATGTATCACTCAGAGGCATCTTATCAATGAGCATCTTCGTACTGTATTTTCATTTTAGCATTACGTATTGTTGGAAAAATAAAATATGAAAATAGGCTTTCCATAAGGTTTGTTTTTAAAGATGTCATTTTATTTCTTCACTCTTGAATTATTTCAAATTTTGGAGGAATATATGGAGTTTTTATTTTAGATTGGATTATAAATGTTATTTTGTAAATTATGATTAGTGTATATAATTTTGTTATCTTTATTCTAATTTATATTTCATTCGTTTTGAGTTGAGTACTTAAATGTTGATTATTATCTAATAACTAACACATTAAAATTATTGAATATAATGTCTTTGATATAAGCTAGTTTTATGGTTGTCTAAAGAGGTTGTCACATGAAAGTGGATCTTTCATAATTACTTAGGATATATGTATCAATTATGTCAAAGGTACATGCAATGATATAATACTTGATTAAATATTCACTTTAAAATTTTGAAAAAAAACATCAACTTCATAAACTATAAACATAAATAATGTACAATAACTTCATGTTACTACTAAATAAGTGTCCAATAAAATGATAAGCAATGATACACATATAATTATTGTAGCACATAAAAATCAACAAGATCTTATTTGTTATAAATCCTTTCTCAAATCCATTGTAAAAAAGTCAATCATTATGAACAAGAAGTAGATTGTTTGCATTTTACATGAAGCCTACAATAAAATTATATTTTAATTATTTAAGAATCACTTGGCATAATAATATGGTAATGTTATTAATAATAAAGTTAGAAAACAATATTAGTAACTTATTATCATACCAAATATTAAATTTATAGTAAAGGCTCTTCAACTCCATATGGCTTTGAAACCACTTTTATTGGAAAGTGTGGAGGCTCGCTGGCCTTTTGTGGTGGCCTTGCGTGTCATTTTGTGGCTTAGTTTTTTTTATTTTGCATGAGTATCGTGGTTGTCTTGCATTTTGTCACCACAAAATGTTGGTAACAATACAAAACTTTTTTCAAACTAGTTTTACACCTCTCTAAATTGAATTTGATATTCAATTGCTTAATGTTGATCGATCAATCAACTCTAATTCGTATATCAAATTCTTTTATTGAAGGCTTTCGTCAAGTCTTTTTCATTTTTCTGTTTGTCGAACTTATGCTTTATTTTTTAGGCCTTCATCGTCCTTTTCTTTTCTTTTGAGTCTATGTTTGTTGATTTTTAGTCATTTGGTCTAGCTTAAGTCATGGCTTTCGGTTTTCTCTTCGTTTTGATCTAACCTAGAGCTTAATCGGAGTTGTCAGTCAAGAGATATGGTTGTTTCAGTGTCCAAAAAGTGGACCTTTTTGATGTAACAATACGAATTAAAAATATAATGTTAAATTTCTAATTTGACATTCACTTTTTCAAAAATATAACTTAAATTCACTTTATGTTATGTTTTTAAGTTACTTTATCTTTTAAATTTTAAGTTCAAGTAACTATAGTGCACTTTATGTTATATTTTTAAGTTGAATTTACTTTTTTTATTTTTCACTTATGTGACTATATTAACTATATAGTTCAATTTAATTTTTAGCATTTAAATCAAATGCTCTAGTAAATATTACTTTTTAAATGATATTTACATGTTATATTATTAATATGATATATAAATATAATTTATGTCCCACTTAAGTAATATTTTAATGAATTTAAATTGACATGTGCTTATTAAATCACTTAAATCATCAAAAGTGGACATTTTATATGTCATTACATATAAAATTCATCATAAGTAGACATTTTACATGTCATTGCATATAAATATCAACTTAGAAGCATAAATCCATCAAAAGTGGACCTTTTTTATGCAATTGCATATAAACTCTCTTGAAATGTGCAATGACATCAAAAAGGTAAGTTTTATAATTTAAATATGCTATTACACCCAAAATGTGAGTTTTCACTTAAAACATGCATTCACCTCCAAAAGGTGAGTTTTCAAGCTAAAGGCATGTTTAAAATATGTTATCACTCTTAAAAGGTGTGTTTTGCACTATGGAGAGATTTTAAAATATGCATTGGACACTAAAAGATGTGTTTTGCACTAAATTTTATGTTCATGGTCTTGAGAAACATGTATTTGAGAAAACACATGCAAAGAGCCTTCAAGAACCCATTTTTGAAGATTGTGGTTGATTTCCTTCATGGTTTTTCATAAAATATTCTCCAATAGAGTTGCTTTTGCCTATCAATGAGATTTCAAACAATGAAAATGTATTTTTCTTGCTAAAAAATGTGGTTTTCAACTCCTTCCAAGGGCACATTTTTTAGAAAATCTTCAAAAATCATCATTTTTGGCTCACGTTTTGGCCCAAAGAGGAATCAATTTGGCTTGTTTTGGTGTTCACATTGCGTTGTGACTCAAATTTTGGTGTTTAAAAACCAAAACATTTTTGTTGCTCACCTTGAAGAATCATGTTTTTTACTAGATCGTCCCATATGCATGCCAAAGTCAAAAACTTTGGTTTCTTGAGCTTTTCTAGGGCACATTTTTTACATTGGCCTTTGAAAATGCCTCTTTTGCTGCCTTCTACAGATTCTTTTGGAAAAGTTTGAAAGGGTCCAAGTTTTTTGAAGAATTTTTTTAATTTGGAGCTTCTCCCTCCATCATTTTTGGCACTTAATCCTCATGTAAGTGGACATATTCTTTCTTGTTATTTAATATGTGATTATCTTGCTGATTTTATGCATGTTTTTTTCTTAATGATTGCCACTTTTTGAAATTGATGCCATAGAAAGTGTATTTTTCCTTTAAAAATGATGAAATAGTTCATTTTCATGTTTTTGGTTTTTTCCCAAACTCAAAATTCCAAATTGCATATTGAAGTGCTTTGCTTGTTGACATGTTTGAGTCATTTGCTAAAGGTACATTTTTCTTTTAAAGTTTTTGCATTTTGTGTGTTTGCTTTCTAGTTTTCTCCACTTTGGAGAAGTTACAAGTTCTTTCCCAAGAACTTGTTCTTGTTTCATTTCATGCAAAAGCGTCATCACATTTTTTTTCCATCTTCCATATCACAACACTTTGCATCTCATTCATCAAATGCAATTACATGTTTTCCATCTCATTCACTATCTGCATGTGCATGTAATCCCATTTTTTACTTCTATTTTCACTTGTCTCACTTTCTGCATCCACTCATACAAAATGATTACACAAAAATGCTTTACGTGTAATTGCATCTTCAAAACCCGTTTTTGACTTAAAATTGCTTTTTGAAAAGTCAAAAATGTCATATGCATGTTTTCTCATGTACTTTGATTTCACCTTTTCACCAAACATGACTATAAAGTTCATTTTCCTTCAAGCTTCATTCCATTTTCATCTCTCCATATGCACTCATGCTTCTATGAGCAAATACGTGTTTTTTTCCATTTTTTGTGTCTTTCCACATTCCACATCTCATTTGTTATTCACACTTACATGTAAGTTCATCCTTCTTCCACATTCGCATCTCATCTCATCTTTCATCCCTTATTACATGTTGCACTTACATGTAATCATTTTTCATGCAATAACATCTTGAAGACCTTAAGTCACGCTTGAAAATCAGAAATCTTCATTTGCATGCATTCTCATGCATTCCACCTTCACACATATCCATTTTCTTTCATTCATTTCATTTTCCATTTTCCACCTCCATAACATTCCATTCCACATTCACATTTCATTTCCATTCACTTCGTATCTCTACAAAGTTTCCAAACTGTATTTGAACCTTTTTTGTTAATTGAGAATCAACTTGTATGGTAATTTCCTTTGATGATGTGTTTATGTTTTGGGATTTTTGTGTTGTAGCACAAGTGCAAGAGAATCCCTCACCATCAAAATCCAAAGGTAAGATGAAATATTAATTTGATAAAGAGTTGGCTCATGCAACTCCATCATTAGTCATATCTATTCTTGATAACACATTGGACACAAAGATCAGTCATGTGGACATGGTTGTTTTTTTACGGAGAGTAGGAACTCTTGTTGGCCACGAGATGAAGCACATCAAAAGAACTCACATTCACTTGGTGTTTGCATTTCCTATGGCTTCCATAGAACTTGATTTCATTCTTGGATGTGCAAGATATTTTACGTTGAAATCAACAACAATCAAGGATGTTGATGGCAAGGTTATCATTAGTCTTGATCCAAAGGTCATTGAACAATTCTTCAAGGTACCACATAATGTAGAATGTGCAGATTTGACCATAGAATCATCTTTGGCAAGCTGGAATGAGAAGAAAGTTGATTATCAGAAGAATGTTAACCAATACTAGTTAGATAATAAAAGGAACAACTTCTCAAGGTGGCCAAACACCATTCACAGGTCTAACATCAAACAATAATACAAAGACCTCATCATTCTTCTTAGCAGAGTTTGCAGTCTTAAATATTCCACTGATTTCAAGCCATGGATGTACAAATTTATCTTTCAAATCATGGAAAATAGAGAATATATCTTTTGGGGAGAGTTGATTAACACTACACTCTGCCAGCAATTGCTCTACGTAGGGACTTCGGTGTCTTTTTACATGAACTCCTACCTTGTCTACACAGTTGTTGCCATGAGATCTTTCTCTAGTCTTTCAACCAAAGGAGATCATCTTCAAATTCCAATTTGGGATTACTATGACCAGATCACTCTAGCTAATAGTAAGTTTCATTACAGAAGAGTCCAAGATGCTTTCTTTAGGCATTTCTGGTGCTTATTTGATAGACAATTATCCATTAAAAGGGTATTTAATGCAGCCTGGGAAAAGGTAAATCGATACGGTTGTATCTTCATTCAACTTCCAACTTTTACATACTTGAGAGTTGGATACTTTAAAAGTGAGCCGTATACCTTACCTAGATATGCTACTAATAGAATCATCTTGATGGAATTAGCCAGACAACTCATGGAAGTGCAATGTGATCATCATACTTTGCATAAACCTATTTTCAATATCACTTATGCCAAACCTTTGGAAATTGGTAATTATTTAATTAATTATGTTCATAACACAAAGAATATGGAAGCAGAGTTGCAATTGATTGCCTTGAAGAAGTTCAAACTCAAATTTGACTTTGATTATTGGGAGATGAATTCTCAAATCAAGAGGGATTTTACACATGTTCATTGCATTGAGGACATCTAGATTGACATGAAAATTGAGCTAGATATAATGAAGATGGACTATTGTAGACTAACTTTGTAGTAGATAATTGATCTTAACATGATGGAGATCCCATATTTCCAAATTGAAGATGACAACGACATCCTTGATCCAAAATTTCATTAGCATAGTTTCGATAAAAGGTGTTCTTTTCCCATTCAATGGCAGCAAAAAAAGAGTACGTCTATCCTCAATAGATTTCAATCTAGTTTTGGCCAACACCAATAAGTGGTTGAAAATCAAAAGCCCAAAAAGAGTTAATCCTAAGTTGGGTTTGGATTGTGGAAGCTTTGGCCCTCCTAGAAGGAAGTCACAGCTAGAGATTGCAGTGAAAGATGGAGCTTCACTTCTAATGTGAAGAATTTCGTCAAATTCAAGTTAAAGGGTAGAAAAGGATCTAAATCATCTCAAATCATTGAACCAGTTCAAGAATTAGAGGAGGAATTGGAAATAGAATCAGACAAGGAAGATGGGGAAGAAGTAGGGGAAGTTATGATCATATCTCTCCCAAGGCCTACACAAACTTGTTGGAATTCTTTAGAATAATTGGGGGGGGGGGGGGGGGGGAGGGGGTGGTTAATCAGTTATCCAAGCTCCAGATTTAAAAATAAAACTTTTCACAGCTTAGTGAACCCATATTCATAAAACATATTCATGCATGCATCCATTAGATTATACAATCACTTAAACTTGTAGATTACTACTCTAGGTCAAAACATCTTTACATAAATGTAAACATGAAACATAATAGATTCAATAACACATTTGACACTAGGATTTTATGTGGAAACCAAATTTGGGAAAAACCACCAATAACATGCTACTAATTCTCACTCTTCTGAAGTGATGCCTTGTGAAAGGCCAACCATGTTAAAGGTTACAATACACACCATTAAATGTGACCTGCTTAGAGGATTTCAATCACCTTGTTAGGAGTGAGCCATGTTAGAGGACTTTAGATCATTTGCTTGGAATGTCACCCATTTAAAGAATTTACAAATGATTGTAAGGTCTACCTTAATCCAAAGGGTTCATCCTAGACTAGTACAATGATTAGAAAGTAACAATAAGGCTTGATCTAATAACAATTACAACTCACTCTGTAGTGCCTCTCATGTTTGCAGTCTGTACCTTGTCTATTTTGATTTGAGAGATACTTGATACTCATTGTTTTTATGTACTTTGAGATGACCTGAGGGTCAGATGTTATACATTGCTTCAGTACCATAGATGCTATATTGCTATGTTGTTCAACTTATCATATTTGCATGTTGATGCTATTTTGAGATGACAGTAGATCTATGATGATATCTGGTTTTATGGTTTATTGGACATATTTGTTGATTATGTTATGTGATGGATTTTATGCTATGATGATTTACTTCATTCATGTATCTTTACGCTTTCTACGAATGTGAGTGGTGTAAATGGATTAATTAGCTATTCAATGCATTAATTTCTTCAGCTATTGTATTATATGCAATTGCACTTGATCATGTGTTTTAGTGTGCAAGAATCATATCCCTAGCAGTGGCTTATGGAGTTAGTGATTCAGCTATTCATAATTTACCAATGTCATCCCTATACGGTTGATGTATCCTTATTTTAAGTTGTTTAAATCTAAACCTTTCGGTGATTAGTAAATCCAAACTCTTCTACATTATGTGATTAGACCTATGAGCATGTTTGTGCATTTAGAGGTTTGCTCTGTCGTGAAAGTGTTAAGTGATTTTCTGTGTCTTTGGGTTTTCAAGTTTTAAATTTTTTTGGATTTAATTTTTGGCAGCTTTTCCTTAGGTGAATTTCCATTACAGATAATAACCTGTTTTCATTTGGGTCGATTCGAAGTCTAGCTACTCTAGTTGGCTATTTGCCCTAATTGACTATTCACTTGAAAAGTGAATAAGTATTGGAAAAGTGATTTTATTATTCACTTCTCACTTTTCAGAAATAGGAATTTGAGAGCCATTTTGAAAATCCTCTTCTGAAGGATTTTTTTTTTGTTTGTTTTGCTAGTTGTGAGCGTGGGTTTTGCGTGAGATCAATCTCGTTGGGTTTGGCTTGGGGAGACCTTGCTTTGCCACCACTTTCAGTAGTTTCAGCAGGCTCGTTATTTTATTAGGCCATTTTCAGAATCTGCCCCTCTTGTTGTCAGGTAGGGGCCTTCCGTTTTACGGTCTTTGCTCCGTTTCAACTTCTATTTTTGATAGTTGTTTGATAGGAGGTTTAGAACTAGTGTTCCTCTTCATTTCTATTTGTTGGTTCTACCCAATTGGTCGGGTATGAACATTTCCTCTATTTTTGGAATGGGGGTTTGGGGTTTTAAGCCATTATGCTGGTCATTTTTGTGTATAGTGTCCAAACTCAATTATTATTGGATTTTTGACATTTTTGCACCCAAAGAACAAATGGGTTTTAATTTTGGAATTTTTCCAGTTTTGAGGTTTTTACCTCATTTTGCGTGCCACCCAGTTTTCTCTGGTTTTCTTGGCATAAGTTTGGTTGTGGGCTTGGATCATTCATTTGGATGTTGGTCAGACCTTTATTGCATTTTTGTGTTCCATTGGGATGCGTGTAGCATTCGTCATCCTGAATATGTTTTCAGTTGATTGACTTTTTGCTTTGTGTTCTCATCTAGTCCTTGTGTATGATCTTTGTGATGGTGGTGTGCCACACACGTGTACATCTGTCGGGTGACCTACAGGGCTCGATCTACCGTGGTATTTTTGAAATTATGATCATTGGGGTTGGATTAGGAATTTGCATGCCTATGGGCACTCATCATTGGATGAGCATGGGTAGGGTAGGGTAGCATATGGAGGGGGCTTCTATCTTGCAACCTGGCGATCATGGTGCCATGGGTTGGCAGAGGGAGCTTTATGTAAGTGATAACTAAAGAAAATATTGGGTGGTAATAAAACTTAAGATAATAAAATGTGTGAGCACCCGATCAAGTTTGAGGACACAATGTGTGAGCACCCATTTAAGTTTGAGGACACACGATCCAAGCTTGGGCTTATCGATGCCAAGTGACTCTCCATGATTTCAGCCCCTACATAGTAGCTCTTTGAGATGTCTAAATAGGACCTATAGTTATGCATTATTTATGTCTTGGATTCAGTCATCATACTACTTGGTGTGTGTGTTAGCCATGGATGTTTATTTTGCGTGTGTTGTGGTTGCATCATTATCTCCATCAACATAGTAAGTGTGGACCTACGAGTGCCACATGGTTGGGAGGCGTAGCTACCCTCACTATTGCTAGGGACCAGTGTACAAAGATGGTCTATTGTATCCTATTGCGACCGTTGTTGGATGTGTTCACTTGGTACTTCAGGTTCCGGAGTTTCTTTCTTGTGACTTATGCTTTAATTGGGATGCTTGTTTATCATGTTTAGATGATGATAGTTACTGTCACATTTCCATATTATGATGATTAGCATGTGATAGGTGAGGTTATCTAATTTTTAGGATTATCTTATGATTACTACTAGCATGTTAGATTTTCTTATGCTTATATTGTAGCATGTTTAGTAGTGACGCCCCTATCACCATAGTATCAATGATCTGATTGGTGGCTTGGGATGTTACGTGCAGGGGATGGCTAGGGCCCACAATGGTCTTATGATGCCATTGATGGTTGGGAGGAACCACGTACTTAGTTAGGTTATTTTGCTCATTGCGATGTTATTTTTTTTAACTGTAATGTTGCTTTTAGTTCACTATGATGTTTCCTTTATGTTCTTCCCTTTGTTGTTGATTAGATGGTTAGACTTTGCTTCTAGTTTTTCATCTTTCAGTTATGATTCGAGTGTTCTTGCCTCGAGATGTGGATCTAGTACTCCCCGATGTGGAGGAAATTTGTTTTGTAGTTTCCTTAGCTTTTTATTGTTTTGTGTGTGTGTTGATTTAAGTTCTCACTCGAGGATGCAAGTCTTCGTGCGTTGTGGTGGGTTTCTTCGTGTGGCTGGGCACTTCCTTGCGCGAAACCTTACACCAATCTAGGTGTTTTGGTCGCAAGTCTTTGCGTGAGAATGCAAGTCTTCGCATGACACTATGCACTTCTTCGTGCAAGAATTTGGTATTCTTGGACTTCGTGTGAAAAACAAAGGCTATCTAGGCTTGTTGGAGAAAAGTTCAAAAATTGGTTTTGGATACCCTTTGTGGTTTTACATCTTCCTAGTTCAAAACAAATTTCCTAAGGGGTTTAAAATATATTGTTTAAGTATAATTCCTTATACTCAAGATATATTTTAATATATGCGACGATTCATTTGAGATAGGTTCCAGACCTCTACGAGCTAAGATAATGATTCTAGGAAATTTCAAGGCTTCATAAATTCAAACTTAGCCAAATTTCAGGGCCTCAAGATTTCAGACTTAGCCAATTTTCAGGAGTCAGCATTAGTCTTTTAGCTTGGTTGATCTCTTATGTTTTCTTATTTATGTTTTGGTTAGTAGTGGCATTTGGAGATCTGTTGGGGTTTGGATGATTGTCAGTCTTCCATTGTGATTTTTGTGATCCACATATGTTGTTTTCATGTGCACTTACATTTGGTTTTTTTAAAAAAAATTATCTTGCTTGTATTTCATCCTTGTTTCCAAGGATCTCCAGGCAGGGCATTACACACTTTGCTGATTATAGATCTTTGTTTCAGTCCTCCATTATGCTTGGCTTTCACACACTTCAGCTTTGATAGCTTGTTCGCCCTTCAAGAATTCATACACTTAAGCCTTCTTTCTATGCTTGCCAATAACAATATCTTTTGTTTGGTCTCTGATGAAGCAATACCTTAGACCTCTTGTATAACTAAGGTTCTTAAACATTGACCAACCTTGCTTCTTACTAGCAATCTCTATAAATAGAAAATTAAGATCTTTTGTTGTTCATCCTCTATCGTCCATTTTAGGGTTAGGTAGGATTAGGTAGGGTTCAATGAATATACCCATCTTTTCATTTTAGTCCCTTTTAGAAACTTCTTTTTCAATACTTTTTGAGTTTGTCTCAAAATAGTTTATCATGAATTCTATGCCACCAACTCATCATAGTTATCTTCACACGCTTCACAAAATTCAAGAAAACAAAATAGTCAGCTCAAATTCATCAAATCCATGATTTAACATGAATACTGGAACTTGGCATCAATATGTTGTCACTCAGCTTCTAAATTGTTCTTCCACTCGTCATCAACTAGATAACTCAGAAAACACTAAAGTTTACTGGTGCTCGGCATCAACCAAACTTCACTCGACTTACACTATATCACTTGGCATACACTAAACTTTCACTTTACTTGGCTCCAACTAATTTTTTGCTTGACTTGCACTAATTTTTCTTGGCACCTATTGTCCACTCAGTCAAGCTTGGAAAACTCAACTCTTCTTACTTGTTCTTCTAGACTTCATTAGTGTATCCATCCTTTGCAACCTTAAGTAAATATCAATGCACTATATCATCATTGTCTTAACTAATCTTTGTACTCATTTTTACATGCCATAACTCAACTTTTCCTCTAGGTACTTTTGTTATCTCATTTAATCAAATCCTCTTCTTCAATCAAATAAATGATAGTACTTAAATCAACTAAGAAATTGTCATGCCAACAAGTACCAGGTTTGACATCAGTAACAAAACAATGATCGAAACACATTCTCATACTTGTACCAATCTATTTTTAGCAAAACTCATGCACCATTCATGCATGAAGCACCTTTTTTGGATGAAGTAGATGATGATGTGGATTCATTCTCCATTGTTTTCACACCTTCTATTCCAGTTTTGGAAGTCAATACAATGACTCTTCCTATTTCTTCTATTGCTCCTCTCATCTTGGAAAATGAACAATATGAGCATTTGGGAAGCATGTTTGAGGATTTTCCAACTCGTATAAATGGTCAAGTTTTCCAACTTGATACATCTTTGACAAGTTTTGAGATTTTCATGACAGAGTCATCTTATCATGCTCCTATGAAGTCAGTTGTGTAGATTGAATCTTGTTCAGTCATGACAAAGATACAATTTGGATCAATGCCAATGGTCTTCACAGTACTGACTCCCATAGATGAAAGTTTCATCTTGACTACATGGTTGAGAAGGATCACAACAAAGAGAAGAAAAGTGGTTGTACCTTTGGATAATCTCCCTATCAAGAAAACTAAGTCCAAATCTTTGAAAGATAAGATTGTTTCAAGGATTTTGGTTGATTAGGATAAAACCAAATTTGTAGAAGTTGATGAGTCGTTGGTGGACAAACCTTTTGAAGAACTTACTCATTTTGATTACAAGTTCACTAAGGTTGAAATCGAGAAATAATCACATTTGAGTTGTTTAGAAGATGCTTGGGATAAATTAGCTAATGTATTGAAAAGCAATCATGAATTATGGGAGAAGAAAAATCAACTCAAAGAGGAGGTTTCTTGCCTAAATAAAGTCATTCAACAATAATCTTCTCAAAGTGTTGTTATTATGTCTCAGACATCCAAGGAAAGAAAGCTGATTGAAGCTGCCAAGTCTTGGATAGGAGAAATCATCTCTGAAGGAGTTCGAGCCATCATAGAAATATTAGTAGTTCTTAAGCGTGTCAAAGAGATGAATGAAATGGAGCAAAACTTGATTTCTTCTTTGACTTAAAAAGTGGATGGTTTGAAGGACATTCTCAATGACTAGGATGAGATTGCAAAATTTGATCTAAATGCCTTGGTCTCGTGTGACATTCTTCCGCCATGTGAAATGTTCTTCAGATTTAAAGGACTTATTGGCTACAAAGAAGAAACATTGAGAAAGTTGATTTCAAAGTGTTAGGAACCTGTGTGTTCCTTCTGTTTATTTTGTTAGAGTAGAGTTGTTGGACGCATATGCTTTGTAAGTCGTCCCGTGAGTTTATTTTATTATCCCACATGCATAGGTAGTATTACTTTTCTAGATCGTACCCAGTATATAAGAATAGGTTGAGGCCCTTGATGGGTACGGACGAATTTATTGTATTGAGCTTGCTCAAAGGAGGTTACCCCCTCGAAGTGGCCTGCGATCAGTAGATTTATTTTGAGTTCTGCTATCACTTTGTATTCTGTTATTTCGAGCATTCTCACGATATTGCTATAAGGAGGTTCTTCTCATCTGGTATCAGAGCACTCTCTTGGGCTCGCTGGGTGGAAATTACATCAAATTTTTTTCTGTCGTGGCCTTCAGGTTCCTCTCACTTCTAATATCTCTTGTTATTGCAATAACTCTTTTCAGTTGTTCTGTCTGTGAGTGAATTTTTTTAAGTCGACTGTTCAGAAAAAAAAAAAAAGAGTAAAATTTTTTCTGTTTTTTAGTCGTAGCTTCCTTGTTTGCTTTCTGTTTCTGCTCATACTTCCGCAGAACGTCTGCAATATCATTTCGCATACTTCCTTCCTTGGCGACCCAACCCCAAATTTTACATATCAAAGCCCTAAAACCCTCATTTATCTAATTTTAGGGTTTGCCCTATCTTTTTCACCTCTCATCCAATCGCCACCAAACTGAGCCACAAGATTCAATTCCTCATTTTGCTCCCTTATCCCTCTTGGACTGTTCGCCTCATTTCGCCTCCCTACCCTTGAAACCCTCATTTTTCTTTTTCCCTTGTCCCCAGATAGTCTCCCACCACCCGTCGAACACCCATTTCCTATATGAGTTTTACCCAAATCCAAGTTTGCCGTAACTAAAAAAGTTTTTGTTTCTCATCTTCTACCCATTTCAAAAAAAAAAAAAAAAAAAAAAAAAAAAAACCTTGTTTTATGGTTGTTACGCGTACAGGAGCAAAAATCATGGAAGAGGAAATTGCATCCCTCAAAACCAGACTTCAAGATCTGGATGACAAAATTCTGGGTCTTAACTTTCAGCAGTCAGCCATGAGCCGAAACCATTCAGGAGATACTGGGTCCTCTTCTGGCAATTTCCGTGGACCAAAGCTTGATTTTCCACGCTTCGATGGTTCTGATCCGACTGGATGGATCTATAGGGCAGAGCAGTATTTCAGCTTGCATAATACTTTGGATAACCACAAAGTCTCCCTTGCATCTTTTCATTTGGAACATGAAGCTCTTCAATGGTTCCGTTGGTACATCAAGGCTAATGTAGGCCCAACGTGGAGCGAATTGTGCACCCTCATTTTGGAGCGCTTTGGCCCTAGTTCCTTTGATGATTTCACAGGAGCACTCACTAAACTGCGTCAAACAGGCACTGTAAGAGAATACCAGACAGAGTTTGAAAAATTAGCTAATCACACAGAGGGCTTGTCTGATGAATTCTTCCGTAGTTGTTTTGTCAGTGGTCTGAAGGATGCACTTCGCTCAGAAGTCAAAATGTTTCGACCTACTACAATGATGGAAGCCCTTGGGTTGGCTAAGTTAGCGGAAGACAAGATTAGTGCTCTACAACGCTCCAGATCTAATTTTGTTCCATTCAGAAATACAGGTTCTCACAACCCTCCAGTCATACCAGCTCCCAGAACTACTTCGATCAAGCACTTGTCTGAAACAGAGATGCGAGTTAGGCGAGACAAAGGGCTTTGTTATAATTGTGATGAGAAATGGTCTCGGGGCCATAGATGTGTTCAGCAAAAGCTCTATCTCTTGGATGTGGATTCTCCACCGGAACTGGAAGAATATGTAGATGCTCAGGAAACAGTGGATGCTGAGGTTGAGCCTCACCAGCCTGAACCTCCTTCCCCAGAAGCTCCACCAGAGATATCTGTCCATGCTTTGGCAGGAGTCACTACTCCACAAACCATGCGGGTCCAGGGTTTCTTCAAGAAGATCCCTCTTACTATACTCATTGATTCTGGTAGCACTCATAACTTCATTGATCCACGCATAGCCAAACAGGCTGATTGCTTTATCCATCCCTGCTCTAGCTTTGAAGTCATGATTGCCAATGGGGGCACTTTACCTTGTAAAGGGAAATGTCGCAATGTGCGTCTCTCTATTGGAGATTATAACATGCGCTCTGACATGTTTGCCTTACCCTTAGGTGGCTGTGATGTGGTTTTGGGTGCCCAATGGTTACGCACTCTTGGCCCCATTCTCTGGGATTTTGCTGAACTTTGGATGCAGTTTTCAGCCGAGGGGCACCAACACACTTTGAAAGGCTTACAACCAGGGTCTCTCAGCATCATCAGTTCACACCGTATGGAAAAACTTCTTAAGAAGAATTCACATGGTGTCATCGCTCAGCTCCATTCCATTCAGATGCAGCCATCAGCAGTCTCTAGCACTCCTGCCGATCTCCAACACATTTTGGACAAGTATTCTGGTATATTTGCTGAACCTGTGGGATTACCTCCTTCTCGTCCAGAGGATCACCGTATTCAGCTCCTTCCTGGCAGTGTTCCGCCCAACATCAGGCCCTACCGCTACCCATTTCATCAGAAGACCGAAATCGAGATACTTGTCCGTGACTTACTGAAGCAAGGTATTATTCGCCCTAGTACCAGTTCCTTTTCTTCTCCAGTTCTGCTTGTTCGCAAAAAAGATGGGTCATGGCGACTCTGCATTGATTTCCGAGCACTTAATCATCTCACTATAAAGGACAAGTTTCCCATTCCAGTTGTTGATGAACTTCTTGATGAACTTCATGGGGCTCATTTTTTCTCCAAGTTAGATCTTCGTTCTGGGTATCATCAAATTCGGGTTAATGAGGAGGATATACCTAAAACTGCCTTCCGCACACATGATGGTCACTATGAATTTTTAGTCATGCCCTTTGGCCTCACGAATGCTCCTTCAACATTTCAGGCAGTGATGAATAACATATTTCGACCATACCTCCGGAAATTCATTCTGGTCTTCTTTGATGATATCCTCATATATAGCAAAACTTGGGCTGAGCATCTCCATCATCTGGAGCTTGTCTTGCAACTTCTCTCTGATCATCAACTCTGTGCAAAACTATCTAAATGTGTGTTTGGCCAGGAGGAAGTGGAGTATCTCGGGCATATTGTTGCACACCATGGAGTGCGGGTGGATCCTACAAAAATAGATGCCATGAAAACTTGGCCGCATCCTAAAACTCTCAAGAGCCTTCGGGGTTTTTTGGGGTTGACTGGCTACTACCGCAAGTTTGTCAAAGATTACGGGAAAATTGCAGCACCATTGACAGCTCTGTTAAAAAAGGATGCCTTCTCCTGGACCCCTGTTGCTGAGACTGCATTTGAACAACTGAAACAGGCTATGTGCAGTACACCTGTTCTCGCGATGCCAGATTTTTCCAAACCCTTCACTATTGAGAGTGATGCTTGCGGCAATGGATTGGGTGCTGTTCTCCTGCAAGATGACCATCCTATTGCGTTCACTAGCAAAGCCCTCTCTGGTAAGAATCTAGCCCTCTCTACTTATGAAAAAGAAATGATGGCTATTTTGCATGCTGTACAGAAGTGGCGGCCATACCTCTTAGGGAGTCATTTTTGCATCAGAACCGATCACCAAAGTCTGAAATACTTCCTGGAACAATGGGTATCCTCTCCTACACAACAGAAATGGGTCAGCAAACTCATGGGGTATGATTATGAGATCACCTACAAGAAGGGTAAGGAGAATATTGTGGCAGATGCTCTTTCTCGCACATTTGATAATCAAGCTTCCCTTTCCGTTATTTCTAAGCCCATTCCCAATTGGTTAGCGTCTGTTCAGCAGGGCTATGATAGTGACTCTTCTTTATCTCAAATTATTCACCAGCTAGCCAATAATCCTTCTGCTATACCACATTACTCTTGGGATGGTGCTTCTCTTCGATACAAGGGTCGGCTAGTGCTTCCTCAGAACCCAGCTCTACATCAGGCTATTTTTTATGAACTCCATGCTTCTCCTTCAGCAGGGCACTCAGGCTTCCTTAAAACTTATGAGCGAGCAAGGAGAAACTTCTTTTGGAAAGGAATGAAACAGACGATTCAACAGATGGTGGCTGAATGTGATACTTGCCAACGCCACAAGGGTGAAACGACCCTCCTTCCTGGCTTGCTCGAACCATTGCCCATCCCTACACGGATTTGGACTGATATTTCTATGGATTTCATTGAAGGGCTTCCTAAATCCGGTGGCAAGACAGTGATCTTGGTTGTGGTTGATCGTCTCTCGAAATATAGTCATTTTTGTGCCCTCAGCCACCCCTATACTGCCTCCTCTGTTGCACAAATCTTCATGGACCAGATATTTCGTCTTCATGGACTCCCTTCTTCCATTGTCTCTGATCGTGATGCAACTTTTACCAGTCATTTTTGGACTGAACTGTTTCAGAAAACTGGCACCAAACTGAAGATGAGTTCGGGCTATCACCCACAAACTGATGGTCAAACGGAAATTGTCAATAAATGCTTGGAAACTTATCTTCGTTGCTTCACTTCCGAACAGCAACATCAGTGGGCCAAGTGGCTCCCTTTAGCTGAATGGTGGTACAATACCTCTTACCACACTGCCTCTAAAATGACTCCATATGAAGCAGTCTATGGTCAGGCACCTCCAGTGCTCCTTCCCTACACTCCCAACAGCTCACCAGTCCAGGCAGTTGACATAGTTCTCCGCAGCAGGGATCAGATTCTTCGTACCTTACAGGATAATCTTCACATGGCCCGTAATCGGATGAAACAGCAAGCAGATCAACACCGTTCTGAGCGCTCATTTCAAGTTGGGGATATGGTTTTTCTTCGTCTACAACCATACAAACAATCCTCCCTAAAGCTGAAAGGGCGTCATAAGCTGGCCCCAAAATTTTATGGGCCTTATCAGGTTCTGCAGAAGATTGGTTCAGTTGCTTATAAACTGGAACTTCCTCCTTCTTCCCGCATTCATCCAGTTTTTCATGTTTCTTGTCTAAAGAAAGTTCTGGGTACCACTGTCAGAGCACAAACTACTCTCCCTGAAATGGATACGGAAGGATCCATTATCCTGGAGCCGGTAGCAATCATTGACCAGCGCACTCGCCAGCTTCGCTCTCGCTCCATCTCTGAGGTCTTGATTCAGTGGCATGGCATGCAACCAGAGGATGCTACCTGGGAACCCCTTCTTCAGATTCAACAACAATTTCCACACCTTAAGCTTTGAGGACAAAGCTTTTTTCTAAGGGAGAGGGGATGTTAGGAACCTGTGTGTTCCTTCTGTTTATTTTGTTAGAGTAGAGTTGTTGGACGCATATGCTTTGTAAGTCGTCCCGTGAGTTTATTTTATTATCCCACATGCATAGGTAGTATTACTTTTCTAGATCGTACCCAGTATATAAGAATAGGTTGAGGCCCTTGATGGGTACGGACGAATTTATTGTATTGAGCTTGCTCAAAGGAGGTTACCCCCTCGAAGTGGCCTGCGATCAGTAGATTTATTTTGAGTTCTGCTATCACTTTGTATTCTGTTATTTCGAGCATTCTCACGATATTGCTATAAGGAGGTTCTTCTCACAAAGTTGCAGACAACCCTTGGAGATTGCCAAGCAATATAAATAGGTATTACTTGTGATTTGGAACAAATGGGATGTCAAGTTCTTGATGAATGTGGTAATCTAATTATAGTTGAAAGGAGAACTTCAAAATATACAATCAGGATCAATGCTGATTTAGATTCTGAAAACTTTAGCTCTCACATGGTGAACAAGTTTGTCTTGTATAAATCCTTGACAAAGCACTTGTTAGATTCTCTAGCAAAAAATTCCAAGGTTGTACAATTAGCATATGTAGATGTAATAAGGATAGAAGTTATATCAAAGACAATGGAGATTGTTGATCTTCCTACAGTGTATGATGTCATCATCAAGTTCAAGGCACTAAAGAACAATCTTTAAGATTGTTATTTTTGTTTTTATTTATGTTTGTAGGTCTTAAAGGATGGATTGCATAAAAATTTGTAATTGCATGTAATGCAAGTTACATTTGCATGAAAAGATGCAATGCGAGTTGCATGTAATCTAATAATTTCTCTTCTAGTTAGACTAGGTCAAAGTTGGTTGAGTTGCTCCCAATTTTTCCTCCATATTTTTCTCAACTCCTTTGCCTATATAAAGGAGTACTCCCCTCATTGTAAAATCATATTTTATTATATATTGTAAGCAAGAGAGCTTTGGAGAAATTGTGCCAGCAAAAATTTGTTTGTGTAGCACTATTTTGAGAGAAAAGTGAATACAAAGGAGCAATTTAGACTTAAATTTGATAGAGTGAGATTGTTATTTGTGTGAATTAGAAGCTTTTCCTATAATTCACATATTTTATCTTTAATTCATGTTATCTTGTGTTCTTGATAGTTGAATATAAAAGAGTTAAGAAGCAATTGGAGCCTGAGCTTTGACTAGGAGCAATTGTGGAAATATATAGCTAGAAGCTTTGTTTGTAGCTTATGTTTCTTTCTTAATTCACAAAATAGTTAAGATATATTTGCTTTTGGAAGTCTTTGTGCCCTATTAGTAAATCTTTTTCATATAGAAGTATGACCAGACTTAGAGCCAAACTAGTACACTTTCAGCTAGCCTTTGAGCTAGTGTTGGTTTATCGGTATCACTGTTTCTAGCTTTAGATAGAAGTTTAGCTAGAGATATCACCCTACCTATTACTCATGAGTAAGTGGATTCTTTCTTGAAAGTTAAGAAGAAAGAATATTGGTAACACCCCTTTTAAAAAATTTCTTAACTTCTTTCTTACCTTGAGTTGATTAAAAGAACTATAAGAAGAGGGAGCCTTTCCCCTTAAGGTAGAAGAGACTCTGTCTCACACGTTGTGGCTGGTCATCCTATTTTTCGAGTGGATTTTTACTCAAAACTGTCAGTTGCAAAATATCCACCCAACATTTTTTGGCAACTTCGCTAGGGATTAGTTTTGAGTACATGTATTCATGGAGAAAGAAGGGCGATAGGTCATCAAGTTCTACCAAATCATTTTGGGCACAATAGGATCATTTTGATTTTCTTACCAAAATTTCTTCTCTCTCCCATACTACAAGTTACCCTCCTTCTAAAAAGAATACTATTATACCCAGTGAAGATTCCCAATTTTTCCTCAAACCCCTTGTGTCTATGACACAATTACATCTTGTTACTACTAATCCTCTAGTCATCAATATGGTTGTTGGTATGTGGGGGGAAACTTTTGGTCCATTAAATCTTGTAGCACCATTGCATGCATTACCTTAAGGTTCTCATAAGAATTTTCCCAAATTCTATGGGGATAGTAAGCAACACCCAAATGAACACATTAAAGCCTTCGACATTTCTGTAGGAGTTTTTGGTGTTGAACACGAAGACATATCTATAAGGCTCTTTATTAAGACCTTACAAGCTATAACAATTGATTGGTTCTATAATTTGGAACCTAATTCCATCACAGATTGGGCATCATTGCATGCTAAGTTTCTTGAAAGATTCAATCCTACAAAAGATGAGCATGCTCTCCTAGTACAACTCACACAAATGAAGAAGGAAGAAAAAGATGGAATGGAAGAGTTTATTGCCAAGTTCAATAAATTAGCCAATAGAATTCCTACTACTTCTCAACCCACTGCAATGAATTTGAAGTGTTTCTTCATCAACACTCACCTTCCTAAGGTCATCTTTTTGTTAAGAAGAGTTGCTCGTGCAATGTTAGATCTCGCACAATCTTTGGCAACTAATATTGAAGATGATTTGATACTTACAGGAAAGATTCACAAAGATGCTAACTAATTTAAGAACAATTCCTTCCTAGAATCTTCTTCGTTAGGTACATTTGATTCACTGGTTCAGAAGCTAGAAAATAAAATTCTTGCTCTCAAGAAGTAGATATCTCAAGGTTCATATGCAATAGCATACAAGAATTTTACAAGGTGACCTTATCCTAATCTTGCAAATAATTATGCAGCTAAGAATCAGAATAAGCTCCCTCCTCCTTTAGAGAGGCTTCCGCTCGAAGCACTACCAAGTAACACAACTACAAGTTACTTTGAAGCTGATCTAATGAATAATAATCAAGATGAATATCCTTCCAAGGATATTGTTGCTTGGTATCATGATAATCCTCAAGCAGTTGGTGACTTTACTATTGGGTACGTACAATACAATGATGTAGATCATGAAATTGATTTTGCACAAGCTTATGTGGTGATGAAACATTCACAAACCAAGTTGGCTCAACAACAAGAGGAGGTTGAAAAGAAGTTGGATATTCCTTAATTCCTATGACCATTGCAAAGAGAGGAACAACATTACCTAGCCTACCTAATGATCCAACTAAAAATCTAGTAAGTGTTGATCAAACTACTCTTACATCTAGTATTTCAAAGTCCAATATGCCTAATACTAGTTTTAAAACCTAGGCTAAAATTTTCAATTCTTCTTTAGCAAATTATTTCCAAGCTCTTGATATCGTAGACCATGATAAGAAGACTGAAATTCAAATGTCTAAGGTAGAATACCTACAAGCCTATCTAGATCAGCTAGATAGACTTACAAAATTTGTCAAAGAATCCTAGCCTAGCCAAACTAATTTGGTTGCCCCTAAAGTCAAAAAATTTCCAAATAACTTAGTAATCATTCCATCCTTGGTTCCAAGAAAGATTGAGCCTTTTTATTTTTCCCTTCTAATCAATGGTTTCAAGTTAAGCAACTGTGGCATAGATTCTAGTGCCTCTGATGATGTTATGCAAGCCAAGGTTGCAGATGCTTTAGGATTGACTTTAACTACGTCTTTGGTAGTTATTATTCTATGGAAAACAAAAAATTGCCTTTGAAAGGACAAATCAAAGATGCCCAATTTGCCTTTGCGTCTTTCCTAGACAAAAAGATTAAAATGATTGTCTTAGTTCTTGATGTACCAACCTTCTATGGTATGTTGCACTTGGCTACAATTTTTGCAAAGATGTAGGAGGAGAACTCAATATGGACATGACTAAAACTAGAATACCAATTAAAGGTGTTATGTAGAAGATGTACCCTGAAAGAGAAATGAAGTATGTGGTAGTAAAGTCCAATGATCCATATGTTCATATTCTTTTTGAATCATTTGGGATGGGTAATTGTTATCTACATGTTGATGAAGTGTCTGAATTTGCCAAAAAATGGATTGATTCTAAAAGTTCCTCATTATTATCAAACACTGAAAGATTTGCTAATGTTGTTGAAGCCATAGAGGAAGATGTTATTCCTAAGGAAGGAGTTATTCTTGAAGATGATCCTATGGATTGTTTTAAAGATGAAGAAATTCTTTCCGAAGGTGATTCCACTAATTCTCTTGAAAGGAAAATTATTTTGAATAATTTTGGAGAAAGTACAAGTAGTTCTACTACTATTTGGATTATGAAATTTGATGGCAGTTGTGCTTCTATGGGATTTGGTGTTGGATTTGTATTTATTTCTCCTTAGGGTGATTTTTTTCCTTTTTCTTAAAAATTGTAATTTCATAACACCATTAATATGACTGAATATGAAGCCTTGATATTAGGGTTGAACATGGCACAAACTAGAGGAATTCAAAATTTGCATGTAAAAGGAGATGTTGAGTTGATAGTATGTCAAGTCAAGGGTCAATGTCAAGAAAGAAATGACCAACTTACACATTGCCATGATTTAGGTTGGGATTATATCAAGTTGGTCGATGCTTTCAATATTTCAGTGAATCCTAGAGAACTAAATGATAGGGCTGATTCACTAGCTGTTACAACCACTCTATTACTTCCACACCAAGACTTTTAAGACAATATATATGAAATACAATTGGTTTATCAATCAAGTATTCCAAATAATTATGAACATTGGAAAATGTTCAATGATGACACTCAGATCATCAATTTTCTTAAAACAAAGGAGGGCTTTGATGAGATGTACTTTGAAGGAAGTGAAAATGCCTTGAATGAAGTTCTTTCTGAGATAGATCCTAAAACTGGTTATGAATTTATTTAGCTTAAAGGGAATATGATTCTAAAGGGTTTAGTTTCCTTGGAAAAGATTTTTGAAAAACATGATAGGTATGTTAAGGAACATCAAAAGATAAGGACAAGATCTATGGAACAGTATGAAAAATACAATATTGGAACTGTAGTAGACCCAAAGATGATTAACATTGGTAATTAGTGCATAGAGGAAGAGAAGGAAAATTTTATCACCTTGCTTCATGAATACAAAGATGTTTTAGCTTATTCTTATGAAGATCTCAAGTCTTTCCATCAGAAAGAAGTACAACATTACATTCCTCTGAAGTTTGGTGCAGCTCCTTTCTGCCAAAAGCAAAGGCAATACAATCCCAATATTTCATGTACCATTTTGGCTGAAATTCAAAAGATGCTTGAAGCAAGATCTATTTTTCTTATTCGTCATTCATCTTGGGTAGCTAATATAGTTCCTGTTAGAAAGAAGAATGGAGAGATTCATGTATGTGTGCATTTTTGCAATCTCAATCAAGTATTTCTCAAGGATAATTACCCATTATCTGTCATGGACCAAGTTTTACAAGCTGTTACTAGTTTTGAAATGTTGTCTATGTTAGATGGTTTTTCAGGTTACAATCAAATTGAGGTTTGTGAAGATGATCAATACAAGATGACATTTACTACTCTATGGGAAACTTTTGCATATAGATGGATGCCTTTTGGTCTTATCAAAGCTAGAGAAACTTTTTAACAAGCAATGGATCTCGCTTTTGATGGTCTTATCAATGATAATATTTTTGTATACTTGGATGATTTGATTGTTTATTCCAAAAATCATCAAAATCATTTCTTTCATCTTTGACAAGTTCTAGAAAGATGTAGATAGCATGGTGTGTATTTAAATACCAAAAAAACATTTTTTGGTTTAATGGAAGGGAAATTTCTAGGACACATTGTGTCAAAGGAAGGTATTAAAACTTATCCTAAAAGGGTACTAGCAATATAGAGTTTGTCTTTGCCATCAAGTAAAACAAAAGTTCATTCTTTCTTTAGAAAGGTGAATTTATCTGAGAAGGTTTGTATTGGATTTCATCGAACAGACTCGTCATATTGTTGAAATGATGAAAGGAAATAATGCTTTCTATTGGAATCAAGAAGAAAGAACAACATTTGCAAAAGTCAAGAATGTTATAGAAAATGCTCCTATGTTGGTATGTCCTGATTATACAAAAAGCTTCATTATGTACAATTATGCTTCAGAGCATACTCTTTATGCTATTCTAATGCAGAGAAATGATCAAGGTATTGAATCACCAATTTCATTCATGAGCTACCCTTTGAAGGCTCATGAATTGAAATACAGTCAAATGGAGAAACATGCTTATGTTGTTGTTAAAGTAGTAAAGCATTTCAGGTTCTACATTTTGAATTCTCATATCATTGCTCTAGTTCTAGATAGGACTATCAAGACTATCCTGACTCAGCAGGACTTTGGTACTAAAGGAGGAAATAGGATAGCCAAGATTTAGGAGTATGATATGGAGATATGACCTACCAAATTAGTTCATGGTAAAGGACTTTGTTAGCTTATGGCTGAAAATGAACCTTTGTAGGTAAAAGATGAGAATTATTCTTCTCTTCCTACCATCTTGTTTGTTAGCACTACAAATGACTGGTTCTTTGACATGGCATACTATTTGAGCTATGGTAAATGTCCTCTACATTTGACATATAAAGAATGAAGGACTCTCAAGTTATAAGCTTCAAGTTTTTTTCTTTGGGAGAATGGTCTTTACAAGTGAGCAATGGATGGAACATTCTTAAGATGTGTTGATAAAAGTCAGCAAATATGACTTTTGGATTCTTTCCATAATCAGGTGTATGGTGGACATTTTTTAGCACTTGTCACTACACCTAAGATTCTGAGAGCACAATATCATTGACCCACACTTTTTCAAGATTCTTATTAGTGGGTAAAGAAATGTAAATTGTGTCAACAGTTTGTTGGTAAGCAGAAACTTGTTGCCCTTCCATTGAAACCAATTGTGATCAATGAGCCATTTCAACAATGGGAAATTGACTTTATTGGTACTATTAGTCCATCTTCAAGCAAGGGTCATACACATATTTTAGTAGGGACAGATTACTTCAGCAAGTGGGTTGAAGCAATTCTGGTAAAAGGATCTACATCTAAGATAATTTGTGATTTTCTAAAGTAGGACATCATTTCACATTTTTTTGTTGCAAATAAGTTCATTGTAGATAATACAATTGCTTTCTCTTCCAAGGAGCTCATTGAATTATGTTTCAATCACGAGATTACTTTGGCACATGCATTTGATTATTATCCACAAGGTAATGGTCAAGCATAATCAAGCAACAAGAATTTGGTGAATATCATGAAGAAGTTGGTTGATTCAAATCAGAGAACTTGACACAAGAATTTGTTTGATGGTTTGTGAGCAGATTGAATTACACTGAAGCGAGCGATTGGAATGTCACCTTTTTAGTTGCTATATGGGATCAATGCTGGAATTTTAATAACTTTAGAGCTTCTAGCTCTCAAGTTGGTATGAGTCATTGAAGATTAAACTTATTCAAATGCATTGGATAAGAGGATTATGTTTCTTCAATAGTTGGAGGAATGAAGAAAAGAAGTGGTTGCCACACTTGCTGGTCATTAGCAACAAGTAAATGTTCTTTTTGACAAAAAGGCCAAGTATCAAGAATTTCAAATTGGTGATCTTGTTCTACTTTGGGACAAAAGGCGAGAGTGGAAATTAATGCATGGTAAGTTTGATTCTCTTTGGCGAGGCCATTTTACAATTCATCAGATTGTGGGTGAAAACAATTTTTGGCTTGCATATCATAATGGAACACCAATGCCACTACCTTGCAATGGACAACATCTAAAATATTGCTTTTAGTAATTATCAGATGAGTACCCCTTCTACATAGTTTTGGCTTGTGAGTTGTAGTTTAGTTTTTGTTTTCTATTTTTGCCTAACTCTATTACCCAATGGAGTGGATAAAGGCTCTTAGAGAATTGGATTCTATGTCACTATTTGTTTCCAAGAGAAAATGAGTAACATTCCCCAAATAGAGCTAGTTGTTGTCCTACATTTTGTCACCATAAAATGTTGGTAATAGTACAAAACTCTTTCAAACTAGTTTTGTGTCTCTCTAAGTTGAATTTGATATTTAATTGCTTAATGTTGATCGATTAATCAACTCTAATTCATATATCAAATTATTTTACTGAAGGCTTTCATCAAGTATTTTTCATTTTTTTGTCTGTTGAACCTATGCTTGATTTTTGAGGCCTTCATTATCTTTTTCTTTTCTTTTGAGTGTGTTTTTGTTATTTTTTAGTCCTTTGTTCTAGCTCAAGTCATGGCTTTCAGTTTCCCCTTCGATTCGATCTAACCTAGAGCTTAATCAAAGTTGTTAATCAAGAGATATGGTCATTTTAGTGCTCAAAATGTAGACATTTTTTATGCAACAACATGAATTAAAAATATCATATTATATTTCTAATTTGAGCTATATCTTGGACAACATCATTGCTATTTAGGAAGGAATGGAATGGGCCAAGCAGTCCAAATAGCAAGCCCTTTTCTTTAAGATTGACTTCCCCAAAGCATATGACCATATTGAAAGGCCCTTTATTCTTGCTATGCTTCAAGCTTTGGGGTTTGGTGTAGTATTTTGTCAACCGGTGCAGATGGTTTTCAGGGATGATTCTATTTACATCACCATTAATGGTCATCAGTCTGAAGATTTTGGGCTTTTCAGATCTATTCGTCAAGGTTGTCCTCTTGCACCTTCTCTTTATGTTTTGGAAGTTGAGGACTTTGGTTACCTACTGGCCAATTTCATCTCTCGAAGGCTGGTGCATGACATTTCTTTACCAAAGTCGACCACCCAGTTGGTTAATGGCCATTTTGATGATGATTCTTTCCTCACTTTGATTTAGGATGAGAAGAATATTACCAATGCCTTGCAGTGTTTAGATACCTTTTGTCTTTCTTTAGGGTTAGCTATCCAATGGCACAAAACCATGTGTTATCAACAATCTTTCCTTCTAGGCCCACACTGGTTGCAGAAATATGGATGGAAATGGGTCCAACATGGTGAAAATTTTAAATTCTTGGGCATTCCCTTTGCGTTCCAAGCATCTCCTCTGGAGTTGTGGAATTTTGTGCTTGCTAAAATTGAGAAGAAGCTGGAGTATTAGATCACTAAGCCCCTTTTACTTGCGGGGAAGTTCCAAATATGCTCCAAAGTGCTTGTTGCTACTCATGTATATTATTCCTCTTGTTGGGCTCCCTCCAAAGCCTCATATCTTAAGCTTGAACATCTTCTCAAGGACTTCCTCTGGGCCTAATGCTTTGCATCATGGCTTTCATAGAGTGGCTTGGGACTTTTGTTGTTTACCCAAGGATTTTGGTGGTCTTGGCTTACTTTCCACTCGCAAACAGGGGATTGCCCTCTATGCCAAATGGGTTATATGGGTTCTCACTAGTGATGAGGCCTGGTGTAACACCTTGCCAAGGGATCCAAAAGAGTTAACCTAAAATTTTACTAAGTTTGCCAATTTTTTTATTTTTAAATTTTAAATCATGAAAGTAACACCATTCATAACATAGTAGCAAAAGAAATAACATACAATCAACTGTAAGCATACATAATAGGTTACATTCCTTATGGATCCCTTAACATTGAATCACATCTAACCTAACTAGTTATGTTTCCATCTAATACTGCATCCACATAAAATAATAATGAAAAGTCCAACGTTCTTTAACCAATATACTTTGTTCCAAAAGTCCCTTACTAAATTACATTATAGAATGCTCAATCATCCACTGTACATGCCATAGGGTATGAAAGGCTTAAAAGGATATACATATGTTAAAAATAAAGATACATCATCCTCATCGAATCCATGATACAAGTGTAATGAAGTAAATGAAACCAATAACATACATGATACATCCATCTAGCAATAAAGATATAACAACCATCATAAAAGATAGCCATAAATCATAAACACTACACATAATTATCTAAATGCATAGTTCCTCCCAACCGTAAATAGCATCATTAGACCATCGTGGGTCCTAGCCATCCCTCCGTGCATAACATTCCAAATCACCGAAGAGATCATCGGTATTATCATAGTAGGAATGTCACTCCTTAAACATACTACATCATATGCAGGAAGAAATCTAACATGCAAAATAAATCATAAGATAACATCATCTAACATATGCAAATCATCAATATAAGAAACATACCAGTAAATGCATCCATCATAAGGTATATCATCTATCATAATGATCCAATAACGGAATGAAGATAAATACCAACCAAGAATGCTCCAACCACGGTGTCTATAGACAGATCTCAAATGATAAGAGTGATAAAGCACTACCACCCGACCATGTGGAACCTAAATGGTCCACTCCCACCGTGTTGAGGAGATAATCTCAAGTCCCAAATAGGTTATCAAATCACATAGCACAAATACTCTCTAAGTCTAGGAATCCTAAAAGAATACTAACTCAAAGGTTCCAATCACAAAATGACATCTACACCCAGAGGCACAACAAAGACATGTAGGAGACCTACTATGCAAGCGGGAAAGTGTCATCACACAGATTATGCTAGAGTTACCGTGGTCGTCTTTCAATAGACCCCGACCCCCTAGTGATCCCTGTGTGGCCACTAGTATCCTCTCATACTGATGAGGCATACTATAGAATGCAAGGTCACAACCAAGTGTTCTCTCTACTCCCATCCTAGTCTGTACGAGCACTCGAGGCATGGGCAAGAACAAACAATTATCTTATTAGGTTCATTTAATCCCCATTTAGTGTAAATGTTTTCACTTATTAAAACAACTTACAATGAGATTACCTGGCAGCCACTTAGGGCCCCGACCCCCATTGTAAGCCACTTCCCAACACTACAAGTAGATAACCTACCCTAAGCTCATGGAATCATAAATCACAAAATCAACACAGTCCTATACAAGCAACTGGAAAAATACCAAAAGAATAATCCATAATAAGAGCCTTAAATCTCCTTGAGGGCATGAAAATCATCCATAGATAATCATGACCACAACAGTTCTCTATTAGCAACTGAAGGTATCCCTGATAATCACAATAATCATTGGTTCTCAATAAGCAACCAAAATATCTCAAAATCATATTGATTGAAGACTCCAAAATCGTCGAGTCAAAACATGTCACAACATGACATCATCAAGAAATAAATCAACACTTCAGTCCCATCATGGCGACTGGAAAGTAATCCAAGAATAATTGATCAATGACTCAAAAATGGTTAAGTCAAGTGTCTCAGATACATATAAATCTTAGCTTCACTCAAGAAGACTGATGAGCAATAACAATCAGTAAATACAAACATCTCATAGAGCATACCATCACATTACCATGGTTGGGTTTATAAAGAATCGAGAACAAAAGACATCATCATGACATCATAATTATAACCCCCGAGCCTTTGGTAGACGTCCTATAACTGGTCAACAACTAGTCAACCCAAAAGCCCAAAACAAGAAGCATAGAGAAAACACAATACAAGCACATGTTTTGGTTTACTAAAATTACATAGTTAAGCTAAGATTCAATTTTGGTCCCAAGTATATTTCAAGTGTATAAGGTTCTTCGTTTAAATACAAGTCAACCTGTCTATCCCCTTTGAATTAAGCATAGAATTATCCCTCTATTATTTTAAAACAATATTCTAAAATAATCAAAAGATAATAATTTATCTAAATTATACTACTCATCGATTTATCAAGATATAAAAATCAATGACTTAATTTAAAAATCAGTATTAAATAAATTTAACACATATCAACTTCCAAATGATTAACAATTTCCTCAAAATTGGTATCATTGATAACCGTGTCAAATAAAACAGTCCCCCTTAATTGCCAATTAAATTTAATTAGTTAAATCAATTAATAACTATATATAATATCCATATTAACTTCTCAGAAGACAATAGTTAACTATATAATATCAGATAATGCTTGTTGATTTAATTAAAGTTTAACCCCATCAACCTTTCTAGAAATCAACTAGGGGTAAATATTTGAATTAATGATCTCTCGTTGATCACAAACCATCATCATGAGAACATGAATTCATTTCCATTATATTCTCCCCCCTAATTCGATCTCAACTAAATTCCAATTATTTACATTGATCTATAACTTATTACTATACTACAATTATTAACTAATCTCAATTAAATTGAATTTAATTGAATTAATTAATAATTATATAAAACTAGCTATACTATCATTCATTAATAATTTGTTAAACTTAACAATTATTAATAAATAATAAATTCATTGATAATTTCAATATTTAATTATAATGGTCAATATTCAAATCAAATTCATCGTTCATTTAATCAACCATTCAATGAATATCAAATAAATGTTAATATCTCTTTCCATTTAATCTATATTATCAATAATCATTTCAATTAAAAATCTCCATTACATAACTTAATTATTTCATTTTAAACATTCTTATTAACCTTAATTAGACTAAATTCTAATTAAATAATTTGATTAATTTAAAACTATATTATTTATTTATAAAACTTGAAAATTTCATTAATATTTTATATAAATAAATAAATAAATAAATAAATAAATAAATAAATAAATAAATAAATAAATATATATATATATATATATATATATATATACTTATACACACACACACACACACACACACACACACATATACATATATATATACATATATTTATAACATTTTTAATATTTAACATTATCAATCATATATAAATCGAATCACAAAACTTAAATCACATCATAACTTTTAATCAAAACCATATTAAACTTGCGCTCATGTACCCCGATCGTAGATTGTACCCGAGGTCGACCCGTCAGCCACATGTGGAACGACGGTGCCATAGTAGTTTGTTGACGTAGGCCTGCAACAACACTGTTGTCGCAATGCCTACGGCAGCAGAGTTGCCGGCTCTCGAGCACCGCGAGAGGGGTGGGGGTACGGGATTCATCCCTCCTCGCCTCCCTTATATATATATATATATATATGTACAAATTTTTGTTTTGTTTTATAAAACGTTTTCAATAACATTTTTTTATCATGCGCTTAAACTTTTATAATAAATTTCTTTAAAATGTTTTTCCAAAAATGTTGCAATTCGGGTTATGTTATAAAGTTTTCCTTTGTGATTAATTTATAAACAACGTTTTTATATATATATATATATATATATATATATATATATATATATATATATATATATATATATATATATATATATATATAGAATATTATTAAGTACTACAGTATTTCGATCGTAAACATACATACATACATACATACATACATACATACATACATACATACATACATACATACATACATACATACATACATACATACATACATACATACATACATACATACATACATACATACATACATACATACATACATACATACATATATATATATATATATATATATATATATATATATATACATATTTATATATATATATATATATATATATATATATATATATATATATATATATATACATATTTGTATATTTAAAATGAGAACATATACATAGCTCTAAACAAAAAGGGTCTTCTAATTTTTTAAATTAAGAATTTCCCTTTTAAAGTAATGGTTCTCTAAATTTACCTGTTAGTTCTTCTAATAGGTTTGACTATAAATTTTTAACCCTAACCCCATAGATTCCTCAGATCTATGCATATGAAAATTTCTCATAAAGATTTTAACTACCCATGACAAAATACATACAACCAAGATATGTAAATCCTCAGCAAGCATTTAGAAGACACGAAGAAGACCGAAAGTGCAAGAGGAGAACATGACATATGCAAAAATCATGAGTGTCTACCTAGACACTGATGCTAAATCCCTTCTCCTCAGAATCCGCAGAGCAAGCTCCTTCCTTCTCCAATGTTCTCGGTCCTCCAAAACTGCTCTCCAAAAAGCCTCTCTAAGCTTCTAGGAGTGCCTGAATATAAAGAACTCTCAAGAAGCACCTAGAATGTCTTTAGAAACAACTAGAAGGTGTTGATAACTAAGCACGAGTCTTTTCCAACCTTCTAGATGAGTCATAAGGTTGTAGACACCATGTGCTTAATTTGTGCGCTAACTCCTGTGTTGTTGACAACACGTGCATAATTAGAGTGCAAACTCTTGTGTTGTCAACATGACAACTCCCAAGAGCTCACATACTCCTATGTGAATAAATAATGCACATTAATTTATTTAATATTCAATTTACTCTTTTCAATTTAATTTATTAAGTTTTAAATCTTATGCACTCACTTTAATAACTCCACTTGTTTTATCTTAATATATTTATATTATAATCACATGCATACATCATGCAACCTATAATCTTTTAATAATTTTAATATCTTTTCCACTTTTAAATTCATTTTTGAAACTTAATTGATAAATATTTATTAACTTAAATAAATATTATCACATTCCAACTTAAAAAAATTATAACTTTTATCTCCAAATTAATTCTTTTATTTAATTAATTTCCCAATTAATAAAATAAAATAAATATTAAAATACCATATTAATTTTTCATTAAATTAAACCATTAATTAAATCTTTTAATTAGGCTTAATTAATAGAAAATACACCAAAGACTCATAAAATAAAATACGAAAAACCCACTATAGCAAAACACATACAAAATCAAACCAAAAGGGTTAATATCACGAATTACATCATCTGATGCATTCAGAGGGTACTCAACTCAGATACTTGTCCTAATTTCCAATTAGGACAAATGGTTTAAAGGGTTGGGATTTGGACTTGAGAATTTATCTCCCCTCTCTTACTATTAAGATAATGCGATAGGGTACACTCATCTTGGCAATTCAGGGAAGTCGATACTCAGTACCTGCAACCTGCATAAAATCCACGCATGTACATACACAATATATACTAAGTTAAACAGGTGGTGGCAGGAAGTGGTGCATCGTGTAGATCCCGACTAGCAGGTGACTACGACTCCCTTCCTTAACCACATCAGAAATGCCATCCAATAAGAGAACAAACACACACACCATACACATGCAAGTATGGGGTAAGTATCCATAAGAAAACACATGTGATAATAAACTATCTAACTAATCAATAACTGAAAATAATGTAATAATCATCACGCATACATGAAATGTAGAGTCTAAGTAATCACATCATATATTAACTAAATCTGAAATGATATATGATAATCTCAAAATAATGTTACCAACAATCATCATCATTAAACTATCCTAAAAGAGTTTGGCAACAACAAAAAAATGTGAACTAGGGCAGGCACTACACCTGGAAAATTTTATTATGTCACTGCATTTCTTCAAGCTTCTCAGTTAATTGCCCAACCTGGAAAGGGATTGGGTTTCAAACCCTTCTTGTGACTTCTGAACCTGTTCAGATACAGGGTACCTTTGTTGCTAAGAGCATTTGGAAGTCCTGGGAATCCATTAAGCCTTGGCTTCATTAGGTCGGTAATGGATTCAGAGATGGGCTCTTGATGAATCAACAAAACCTTTAGTGGTCGCCCTTGTTTTCCACTCAAGGGGTGCCTCTAGCCAAGATTCAAGGAGCCAGTGCTTTGTGTTTATTTTACAGGGGTATCAAGACACCTAAAGATTTATTCTCCAGGGTTACAATGAGCCTTCACTCATGGGAGAACTTGTAGGTGTAGTATCAGCTTATATGTCTAGATTGACATATAATTGATCTTCTAGTTTTTGCAGTTCCTCCCAATTTGTTACACAAGCTTGGAATTCACTCATCCTGCCCTTGGTGGAAATATTGGAAGTGGTAACCTGCCACTCCAATTACTAGTTACAAACCCAGGTTGGGGTATTAGTGGCTGGTGCCCCATCTTTTGATGGTTGATACCCTCAACCAACGTTGGTATTTGCATTCTTCACACAAGAGTTGGAGTCTTAGATTTTCCACTGTCTAGCATGCTATTACTAAGCCAAAGATTACTCACTTCACTTGGTGTCTCCTTTTCTAGGGTTTTCCTTTAGGTCCTTGGCTCTAGCATCTGGGGGTTCTTGATGCTATATGCCCTTTTTGTGGCCAAACTGAAAGCTTTTTGCATATTTTTTGGTTTTGCAGAAGAGCTCAAAGTTACTAGCTCTAGATTTTTGATTTCTTTAGGCCTTTTCATCCTGAGGCCTTCACTTGGCATATGGTGGTTCTGGGGGATGCTCCCAGACTCCCTTTTAGATATGCTCAGATTTGACATGCTTTCAGAAGGGAGATATTATTCACAATCTAGAAAGATCACGATGTTTTTTTTATTCTCTCACAGTTTTCTTAATATTTATGTTGCAGTGTACTCTAAAGCACATATTTGTAATAATATCATGATGTAGATCCAATTACAAACTGACAAGGTTGCACTAGAAGTGGCTCACCTGTAAGAGCTACTTGCTCATTGGGGAAATGCCCCTTGTATGGTTGCTCGAGTACCTTTGGATGTTTTTTCTGGTGATCGTACTCCTCCTCGCAGTTGCCAGAGAGGCCAGAACAATTTTGCTTGCCGCTCGCAGACCCCTAGGTCGCAGCCTCGTTGCCACTCTCCCAATGGTGGATTTGGTGGTTGTCGCTACTCAGCTTCACCTTCTTGGAGGGCAGGTTTGGGTTGTTCCCCACTCGCTCCCCCTACTGCCGCCGATGTAGGTTGGCCAACTAATCATCGTGACCCTAAGTGGGTGTTCCCCCAATTGGATCTTGTCATTTCTCCTCCCAGGGCCGAGGAAGATAAAGATAACGACGAAGAAGTTGTTGTTGCAGATGGTTGGGCTCACCTTGAGCCAATCACAGACCCCAAGGACTTCTAGGGTTCTGATGACAAAGACCCTCCTTTGGCTGGCACTGCTCTTGCAACCTGAAGTTTTTACTTATATTTATATATATATTTTTAATGAATAGTTGATCTTTGACCTTGGGTTGTTTGAACTCACAGGGTGATCCTATATCCCTTGGCCCCTTTTTTGTGAATATGTATCTTTAAAGTTTTAAATTAATGGAAAAGGTCTATTCATAAAAAAAAAAATAACTTAAATTCACTTTATGTTATATTTTTAAGTTGAGTTTACTTTTTGATTTTTCACTTAAGTGACTACATTAACTATATAGTTCAATTTAAGTTTTAGTATTTAAACCAAATTCTCTAGTATATATTACTTTTTAAATGATATTTACATGTTATATTATTAATATGATTTGTAAATATAATTTATGTCTCCCTTAAGTAATATTTTAATGAATTTAAATTGACATGTGCTTATTAAATCACTTAAAGTCATCAAAAGTGGACATTTTATATGTCATTACATGTAAAATCCATCAAAAGTGGACCTTTTACATGTCATTGCATATAAAATTCAACTTTGAGGCATAAATCCATCAAAAGTGGACCTTTTACATGCCATTACATGTAAAAGTCATAAAAAGTGGACTTTTTTGATGTCATTGCATATAAAATCACTTGAAATGTGCAATAACATCAAAAAGTTAAGTTTTATAACTTAAATATGTTATTGCAGCCAAAATGTGAGTTTTCACTTAAAACATGCATCACCTCCAAAAGGTGAGTTTTCAAGCTAAAGGCATGCTTTAAAATATGCTATCACTCCTAAAAGGTGTATTTTTCACTATGGAGAGATTTCAAAATATGCATTGGACACTAAAAGATGTGTTTTGCACTAAATTTCATGTTCATGCTCTTGAGAAACATGTTTTGGAGAAAACACATGCAAAGAGCCTTCAAGAACCCATTTTTGAAGATTATGGTTGATTTCCTTCATGGTTTTTCATGAAATCTTCTCCAATAGGGTCTCTTTTTCCTATCAATGAGATTTCAAACAATGAAAATGTATTTTTCTTGCTAAAAAATGTGATTTTTAACTCTTTCCAAGGGCACATTTTTGAGAAAATCTTCAAAAATCATCATTTTTGGCTCACGTTTTAGCCCACAAAGAAATAAATTTGGCTTGTTTTGGTGTTCACATTGCATTGTGACTCACATTTTGGTGTTTAACAACCAAAATGTTTTTGTTGCTCACCTTGAAGAATCACATTTTTTACTAAAATGTCCCATGTGCATGCCAAAGTCAAAAATATCAGTTTCTTGAGCTTTTCTAGGGCACGTTTTTGAGATTGGACTTTGAAATAGCCTCTTTTTTTGCCTTCTACATATTCTTTTGGAAAAGTTTTAAAGGGTCCAAGTTTTTTGAAGAAATTTTCAAATTTGGAGCTTCTCCCTCCATCATTTTTGGCACTTAAACCTCATGTAAGTGGACATATTCTTTCTTTCTATTTAATATGTGCTTATCTTGTTGATTTTATGCACATTGTTGCTTAATGATAGCCACTTGTTGAAATTGATGCCATGGAAAGTGCGTTTTTCATTTTAAAATGATGAAATGGTTCATTTTCATGTTTTTGGTTTTTTCCCAAACTCTAAATTCAAAATTGCATATTGAAGTGCTTTGCTTGTTGACATGTTTGAATCATTTTCTAAAGGTACATTTTTATTTTGAAGTTTTTGTATTTTGTGTGCTTGCTTTTCGATTTTCTCCACTTTGGAGAAGTTACATGTTATTTCCCAAGAAATTATTCTTGTTTCATTTCATGTGAAAGCGTCATCACATTCCATTTCCATCTTCCATGTCACAACACTTTGCATCTCATTTGCCAAATGTGATTACATGTTTTCCATTTGATTCACTATCTGCATGTGCATGTAATCTCATTTTCACTCATCTGACTTTCTACATCCACTCACACAAGATGATTACATGAAAAAACTTTACATGTAATTGCATCTCCAAAACCTGTTTTTTACTTAAAGTCACTTTTTTAAAAGTCAAAAATGTCATATGCATGTTTTCTCATGTACTTTAATTTCACCTTTTCACCAAATATGACTATAAAGTTAATTTTCCCTTAAGCTTCATTTCATTTTCATCTCTCCATATGCACTCACATGTCCATGAGCAAATACATATTTTTCCATTTTCCACATCTTTCCACATTCCACATCTCATTTGTTCTCTGGACTTACATGTAAGCTCATCCTCCATTCACATTCATATCTCATCTTATCTTTCATCCCTTAATACATGTTGCACTTACATGTAATCATTTTTCATGCAATAACGTCTTGAAAACCCTAAGTTATGTTTAAAAATCAACAATCTCCATTCACATGCATTCCCATGCATTCCACCTTTATGAATATCCATTTCTTTTCGTTTCATTCCATTTTCTATTTTCCACCTCCATAACATTCCATTCCACATTTGATTTCCATTCACATTTCATCTCCATTCACTGTGTATCTCTACAAAGTTTCCAATCTATATTCAAATCTTTGTTGCTAATCGAGAATCAACTTGTATGGTGATATCCTCTAATGATGTGTTTATGTTTTGGGATTTTTGTGTTGTAGCACAAGTGCAATAGATGACATCACCATCAAAATCCAAAGGCAAGATGAAATACCAATTCGATAAAGAGTTGGCTCATGCAACTCCATCATCAATCGTATATATTCTTAATAACATGTTGGACAGAAAGATTAGTCATGTGGACATGGCTAATTTTATGCAGAGAGTAGAAACTCATGTTGGCAATAAGATGAAGCACATCAAAAGAACTCACATTCACTTGGTCTCTACATTTCCTATGGTTACCATGGAACTTGATTTCATTCTTGGATGTGCAAGACATTTTAGCTTGAAATAAAAAATAATCAAGGATGTTGATGGCAAGTTTATCATTATTTTTGATACAAAGGTCATTGAATAAATCTTCAAGGTACCACATAATGTAGAGTGTTCAGATCTGACCAAAGAATCATCTTTGGCAAGTTGGAATAAGAAGAAAGGTGATTATCAGAAGTACGTTAACCAATGCTAGTTAGATAATAAAAGAAACAATCTCTCAAGATGGCCAAAGACCATTCAAAGGTCTAACATCAAATAAGAATACAAAGACCTCATCATTCTTCTCAGCAGAGTTTGCAGTCTCAAAGATTCCACTAGTTTCAAGCCATGGATGTACAAATTTATCTTTCAGATCATGGAAAATAGAGAACACATCTTTTGGGGGGAGTTGATTAGCATAACACTCTACCAGTAGTTGCTCCACGTAGCATCTTCAGTGCATTTTTACAACTCCTACCTTGTCTACATTGTTGCTACCATGGGATCTTTCTCTGGTCTCTCAACCAAAAGAGTTTGTCTTTAAATTCTAGTTTTGGATTACTATGACTAGATCACTCTTGCTAATAGTACTTTCATTATAAAAGTGTCCAAGATGCTTTCTTTGGGCATTTCTAGTGCTTATTTGATAGATAGTTATCCATAAAAAGGGTATCCAATGTAGCTTGGGAAAGGGTAAAACAATATGGTTGTATCTTCATTCAATTTCCAACTTTTACATACTTGAGAGTTGGATACTTTAAGGGTGAGTCGTATACCTTACCTAGGTATGCTATTGATAGAATCATCTTGATGGAGTTAGCCAGACAAGTCGTGGAAGTGCAGTGTGATCAACATACTATGCATAGACCTAGTTTCAATATCACTTATGCCAAACCTTTGGCAATTGATAATTACTCAATCAATTTTGTTCATAAATAAAAGAATATGGAAGTAGAGTTGTAATTGATCACCTTGAAGAAGTTCAAAGTTAAATTTGACTTTGATAATTAGGAGATGAATTCTTAAAGCAAGAGGGCTTTTACACATGTTCATCACATCGAGGACATCTAGATTGACATGAGAACTAAGCTGGATATAATGAAGATGGACTACTACAGATTAACTTTGCAACAGATAATCAATCTTAACATGCTGGAGATCCCTTCAAATTTCCAAATTGAAGATGACACCAACATCCTTGATTTGGAATTTCATCAGGATAGTTTCGATAAAAGGTTCCCTTTTCCCATTCAACAGTAGCTAAAAGAGGGCACATCTATCCTAGAGAGATTTCAATCCATTTTGGCCAACACCAACAAGTGGTTGAAAATTAAAGCCCTAAAAAGAGTTAATCCTAAGTTGAGTTTGAATTGTGGAAGCTTTGGCCCTCCTGGAAGGAAGTCATAGCTGGAGATTACAGGGAAAGATGTAACTTCTTCTTCATGTTTGATTTTTTTACAAGATGCTCAAGATGCATTAGCTAATATATCAGAAAGTAATCGTGAATTATGGGAGAAGAAAAATCAACTCAAATAGGAGGTTTCTTTCCTAAATGAAGTCATTCAACAAAAAACTTCTCAAAGTGTTGATATTATGTCTTAGACATCCAAGGAAAGAAATCTAATTGAAGCCACCAAGTCTTGTATAGGAGAAATCATCCCTGAAGGAGTTTGAGCCATCACAAAAACATTTACAGTTCTTAGGTGTGTTAAAGAGATGAATTAAATGGAGCAAAAAAATGATTTCTTCTTTGACTCGAGAAGTGGATGTTTTGAGGGAAATTTTCAATGACTAGGATGAGATTGCAAAATTTTATCTAGATGCCTTGGTCTCATGTGACATTCTTCTGTCATGTGAAATATTCTTCAGATTTCAAGGACTTACTGGCCACAACGAAGAAAAATTGAGGAAGTTGATTTCAAAGTTGTAGACAACTCTTGGAGATCTCCAAGTAGTAGAAATAGGTGTTACTTGTGATTTGGAACAAATGGGATGTCCGATTCTTAATGAACATGGTAATCTGATTATAGTTGAAAGGACAACTTTAGAATATACAATTGGGATCAATGTTGATTTAGATTCTAAAGACTTTGGTTCTCAGATGATGAACAAGTTTGTGTTGTATAAATCCTTGACAAAGCACTTGTTATATTCTTTGATGATAAATTCCAAGGTTGTACAATCAACATATGCAAATGCAATAAGGATAGAAGCTATATCAAAGGCAATGGAGATTGATGATCTTCCTACAATGCGTGATGTCATCATCAAGTTCAAGGTACTGAAGAACAATCTTTAAGATTGTTATTTTTGTTTTTATTTTTATTTTTTGGTCTTAGAGGATGCATTGGGTAAAAATATCTAATTACATGTAATGCAAGTTACATTTGCATGAAAAGATGTAATGTAAGTTGCATGTAACACAATAATTTCTCTTCTAGTTAGACTAGGTAAAAGTTGGTTGAATTGCTCTCACTTTTTCCTCCATCATTTTCTCAACTCCTTTTCAAAAATAAAGGAGTATCCCACTCATTCTAAAATCATCTTTTATTATATATTTTAAGCAAAAGTGCTTTGGAGAAATTGTGTCAGTAGAACTTTGTTTGTGTAGCACTATTTTGAGAGAAAAGTGAATGTAAAGGAGCAATTTAGACTTAACTTTGATTGACTGAGATTGCTACTTGTGTGAATTAGAAGCTTTTCTATAATTTGCATACATTATCTTTGATTCATGTTATCTTGTGTTCTTGATAATTGAATATAAAAGAGTTAAGAAGCAATTAGAGTTGAAGCTTTGACTAGGAGCAATTGTGGAAATATATAGCCAAAAGCTTTGTCTGTAGCTTATGTTTCTTTCTTAATTCATAAAATAGTTAAGATATCTTTACTTTTGGAAGTCTTTGTGCCCTATTAGTAAAGCTTTTTCATATATAAGTATGACTAGAGTTAGAGCCAAATCTGTAGACTTTCAGCTAGCCTTTGAGCTAGTGTTGGTTTATTGCTATCACCATTTCTAGCTTTAAATAGAAGTGTACTTAGAGATTTCACCCTACCCATTACTCGGTCTATGATTAAGTGGATTCTTTCTTGAAAGTTAAGAAGAAAGAATATTGGTAACACCCCTTTTACAAAATCTCTTGACTTCTTGCTTACCTTGAGTTGATGGAGCCTTCCCTTTAAGGTAGGAAGAGACTCTATCTCACATGTTATGGCTAGACATCCTATTTTATGAGTAGAATTTAACTTAAAATTGTCAGTTGCAAAATATCCACCCAACAGTGTGTATGTGTGTTTATATTTTTCCTAAGTCTTACTTTCATTTTCCTTGTCTAGGGTTCACGTGTACTAGTTTGGGTAGGATTTTTTTGCCCCTACTATAGCTCACACATGCGAGCCAAGGTTAATGGAGGATGTTCAAAAATTTTCTTGTGATCTTTGGGGAGAGAATGGAATTCTAAACAATGATGTTATGTAATGTGAGCAAGAAGTTTCGAGTAATGATAAGGAGGAGAGGATCCCTCTAGTGTCTAATAATGATAGAAAGACAAGACACAATAATAATACTAAAAAGTCAGCATATAAAGTAGAGTTGGTAGAGGATTATATTCCATTTTTTCCATTTTCTGCTTGTTTTAATGAAAAATTTAAAAAGAAATTTGTTGTAGGTTATCCAAGAGGAGTGGGTGGATCTGCAACCGATGGAGATAGATGGGGAAATAGAGATAAGGTTAAGAATGGAGGAATTGATGGTAGTGATTCTTCTTCCTATTTTAGAACTGTTACCCTATTTCACAATGAGGACACGATTAAAGTGGTTAAGGTAGAGCATAGTCATTTAAAAAACATTAATTTTTTGTTTGTTTAAGCTTTACCTTCTCAATTTGTCTTTTTATGAATGGTTAAATTTAATTTGGGGAAAGAAATTTGAAATATATGTTAGTTTCTACAAAATGATTGAAAAGGGTCTTTTTTGTTATTTTCTTGAAAAGCCATAGTATGCAGGAAAGAGTCCTTAAAAAGAGTTTCTACAATGTTCATCATTCTCTATTATGTGCATTTGCATGGTTGCCAAAAGGGAATTTTAACCAAGTTGTAGAAATATCTACTCTGAATTAGGTTGAAAAAAATAAATTTAAACATAATTTTGGCCTTTTATCTCTCAAATTTTAAGTTCACTTGGGTTTGTATTACAAATTGAAGAATCTAGGGTTATATTACCTAATTTAAATGCAAGAATAATCATAGTTTTATCTCCCGGTGCTTGTTTTCCAAAAATCATTTCTCTGAATTGGAAGGAGAATTTTTATCTTGGGAGATCACTCTATTAGGCAACCTTCATGCTTTCTTTCACTACAAGCTCAATGTGCATGTTAAAAAAGAATGCTAGATAATTAAGGCTCAATTTGGTAAGGTTGAAATTAATGTGGAACATGTTAAAGATGACACCCTAAGGTGGATGCCCTCGATAATCTGAAAAACAAGCCTAATGCTAAGAATAAAGATAACCCTAATTTGTGCTAAGAATAAAGATAACCCTAATTTGGCTCAATCTATACCAATGGAAGGTTCTTGTGAATTGGAAACTATTGATAAAGGTGAATTTATCCCTCTCACTAATCATTTGTATCATAAAAATTGTGTGGTGATCCTATCATATCACAGTAACCCTAATTCTTTTGGGACTCATCCCATGACCCTATATATAGAATAATTGGCTATTAAATCTATTAATGAGAAAGCCAATTTAAGATCAAAATTTCTATTGTGACCCCTAAGGAGATTAATATTCCCTCACTTGATATTCCAAAGGAGTTGAGTCTGTATTTTGGAGAATAATTTATTAAAGTTGTAAGGAAAAAGAGAAAATCTTATGAAATAATTCATCTCTCCAAAAATTATAGAAATAAGAATAATACTCCTAATTGTTTTAATAGATTGTATAAAAATCAAAACCCTCCTTCCAAATAAAATATTTTTGTTGCTACATATACACAATCAAAATGCAAGGGGGCTCAAAATGGTAGATAGGAAATATCCTGTCAAGAGGTTGTGTAATAAGTTAAAAGAGGAAGATAATATGTGTTTGCAAGAGATAAAAGTGGTTGGTTTTCAGGCTTCTTGTATGGTGAAATTTCTTTGAATCAAAGCTTTAGGATTTCATTCCAATTATGAGAGAGGGAAATATGGAATTTCTATCCTTGTAGGCCCTAATTGGGATGAATTTATTTTGGAACATTGATGCCCTCCATGTCAAAGAGCTCAATGGATAATCCTCAAATGTGATGAAGACTTGGTTGGGATCTGTAACTTCTATGCCCCAAATGTTTATAGAGATTGAACTAAGCTCTGAGAGTAGTTCTCAAGACTCCCTAAAGCATATTGGATCTTTGTTGGTGATTTTAATATGGTGAGATATGGTTTAGATAAATAGGGAGGATTAAAACACTCTTTGAAGGGTAATGAACAATAGTTTTGGCGTAAATTAAAAATATGCTTTAACCTCCTGGACCCTATTGAGCAATAGAGAAATGATTTTAAAGACATCTAGTACACATGATGCAATAATAAAGGGGGGAATAATAGAGTCTTCTATAGACTAGATAGGGTATATGGCAACTCCTCATTCTTATCCTTCTGGGATAGGGGAGGACACTCTCCTATAGAATTTTTCCCTATCGCCCTTTCTGACCATTCCTGTATTCACAATTTGATTTTTTTTTATCGCGATGGTATTGCCAGTAGAAGAAACTCTATAACAAAAGTCTTCAAGTTGAATTTATCTCTTCTAAAGGAATCTAATACCAAAGATGCTATTAGAATGGTGACATACATGTCTACGATGTGTGCTTAGCCTAAGAGATAGGTTGAACAATGGAACCTTTTATTTGATACTTGGAGCAAAGTTTATCAAATTGTTGGAAAAAGCTTGCAAATGAAAGAGATAAGGTGTGAAAAATGAAGTACACATTAAGCTTAATGAGATTGAATTGAAGCTTCAAAGTAAAGGAGAAGATGACATGCTTGAGAAATTATTGATTTCTACTAAACATCAACTTAGATATCTACAAAGATATAGGTTTCAAGGCCAAAGAGTTTGAGCAAGAATAAACCAATTGAAAGAAGGGGGATATAGGATCAAGATGTTTCATTAATATCATTTGAGCTAAGCGTAAGAGATAATTCAGATTAAGGGGGGTAAAGCTAATGACTTTACTCTGATTAGAGGGAATATTTAAGTTTTACTCCTAGTTTTTTTCATCTTAAGTTTTACTCCTAGTTTTTTTCATCTAAATATAGATAGGAGCAACAAGAGGCTCTGAATTGTAGTTTTAATATAATCCCTAAAAAGCTTTCAAATCCAGACAATGATAATATTACAAATATTCAGATTAAGGGGGGTAAAGCTAATAACTCTACTCTGATTAGAGGTAATATTTAAGTTTCACTCCTTGTTTTTTTCATCTAAATATAGACAGGAGCAACAAGAGGCTCTGAATTGTAGTTTTAATATGATCCCTAAAAAGCTTTCAAATCTAGACAATGATAATATTAGTAGGAGCATCTTAATAGATGAAATCATTAGATCCATTAAGTCAATGGATAATGAGAAATCACCAGGACTTGATGGGCTCTTAATAGGTTTTGTAAAGGCAATATTGAATGGATAGGAAAGGAACTATTGAGCTTCTATAATGACACATTTGAATGTGGATCTTTGGGCAATAATGTGAATATAGGAGTCATCAAATTGCTTTCCAAAAGTGGGGACGAATCCTTGGTTAAGAATTAGAGACCTATTAACCTTCTTAATATATCTTATAAAACCATTGCTAAAGTATTAGCTAGATGAATTGCAAAAATCATAAAGAACTTTTTCTCTTTTACACAAATGAGTTTCGTCAAGGGTAGATATATTTTGGAGAATGTTAACACCAGTTGAGAGACCATGCATTGGGAAAAGGTAGAGGGGAAAAATGTAGCCACAATCCTACTTGATTTTTAGAAGGCATATGATAGGGTCAAATGGCCATTTATTATTGGCATGCTCAAAGCTTTTGGGTTTCCTCCTTAGTTCTATAAGTGGATTGAAATCATGTTCAAAAGATTCTTCTACAATGATTGATGTGAATGGGAAGCTTTCTTATCCTATTTTATTTCAAAGATCCATAAGGCAAGGGTGTCTTATTGGCCCCTCACTTTTTGTGATTGTTGTTGATGGTTTGTTTTATATTCTCAGAGACAATTTTTTTGGTACTTCCTTTAAAGACATTACTCTCCCTAATTCAGAAGAGTTGCTTAATGCTGAATTTATTGATGACACTACTTTGTTTTTTGACCTTTCTAAAGGAAATTTTACTAAGGCCCCTAACATGATTAACTTCTTTTGCTTCACATCTGGAGCTAAAGTAGCCCCACAAAAGTCTTCAGTTCTTGGTTGGTTAGACTTGCCTCCTAATCGATTGATCAATATGGGATGGAACTAGGATGGTCCAAGAACTATTGTAAGATATCTTGGTATTCCATTTGACATAGAACCATCTATCTTTGACATGTGGGATTGGATCTATAATAAGATTAACAAGAAATATACCAAATAGAAAACCCACTCCCTCTCTCTTGTTGGGAGAGTTCAAATTTTGTAGAAAGTGCTTTCCTTTCATCATTTTTATTTTGCCTCCACTTGGTTGTTTTCTAAATATTAGACTAATATGTTTGAGAATATTCTAAGGGATTTTCTATAATCAGATGGCATGGGCTCTAAGAGAATACACTATGTAAAATATGGGAATGGTGTTGTTTACCTAGAAGGCTTGAGGGTTTTAGGTTAAAATAAATTAAAGCCCATGGGATAGCTCTTTCCTCTAAATGGATTTATAAAGCTTTCTGGAGCAATGAACCTTGGAAGGTCCTTATGAGGAATAACATTGAAAGATCTGTATTCAGGAAGGGAAAACAATTGTTAAACATCCCAATTTGGGGTGTCATTATTGTTCGAAACTACAATTGAAATAGTTCTTATGTTGTCATTAATGTCAAACATATTGGTGAGACAGTTTGTTATCTAATCTAAGTGTCATATCTATTTGATTGATGAAGAGGACTTGATAAGTTTCTCATAAAAAAATACCTAGAGGAAAGGTTGAATTATAAAAAGGAAACCACAAATGGATATTTGATTAGTTGGACTTTGGCAACATGTATTTATTGTTTAAATCATGTTACAAGAGGAGAAGATGGTAATGTTAAAGTCTTAAAAGTATGAACAAAGATAGATCAAATGTATAGGCTTGACCGAGTAACATAATAGAAGACTAAAGAATTTTGATGTATATGTTGAGTGATGCTAGTGTCAACTGAGCCAGAGTAAGTGCTGAGAAAACTTAGTGTTGATCGAGCATCAATATCAATTGAGTGATAGTATATGTGTCCAGCAAGAAGTTTTATAGCGACTAAGTAATTCAGTGATGACTGAGTGTTAGAACATAGTGTTGGTTGAGGAACAACATTTTAACTGTTTGTGAGGAATCTTAATTTCTAGTTGACTAAGTTAATTTCTAGGGATATGGAAAGCATGTTGAAGATAAGGATCGATGAGTTGGATCATTTAATTTTAGGAGATGATTAGGTAAACAATCTAAGAGATGGATTCCAAGAGGAGTTTCTAGAAAATAAGAGAAAAAAAAATGACACTCAAATTCATTGTATTTGATGGCTCAAATAGTGAACCCTAACATCTATAGTCGTGTTTAAGTGATAACAGATCAGAACTACCTATTTAAGGAGGTACAGAGCTAGGAAAACCTTTTCTCTGTATGTGTATGTGTAAGCAAAGATGCTATGCATGAGTGAAGAAGTTCCAGGAAGTTGGTGTTGTTACGGATGTTGTTGACTGGAAAATCTAAGTAGAAGGCTTAATCAAGTTGAGAAGATGTAAAGGGTGATCACTTGAAGGGTTGCCAAGAAAATCAAAGATTGAGATGATAATGGACGCCAGACCATGAATCAATACATAAGAGTTGAATAGAGATCTATACATGCAAAGTGAGTTGTACTTAATAGATCAAACCTACTATTAATTTCTAACCATTGTGAATACTATTTGAAATCCTTTAATCAAGCTTGACCTAATAGTCATAAGGACCCAACAGTCTATGCAAATCCTTTAACTAGGTGACATTCTAATGGAATGTTCTAAAGTCCTCTAAGAAGGTCACCCCTAATAGGGTGATTAAATCCTTTAACAATGTCACATTTAACAGTGTGTATTGTAACATGTAACCGCGTTGGCTCCTAATAGGGATCACTTAAAAAGGGTAAAAATTGGTGATATGTTGCTGGTGGTTTTTCCCAAATTGGGTTTCCAAATTAAATCCTAGTATCAAACTTATGTGGATGTTATTATGATGTTTTATTGATTAATGTTTACATTATGTAAGTCTATTATTTTAGAATAGTGGACAACTAGCTAATGTTACTAAAATTTTATAGTAGAGATCGAGCAATGAAATGATAATATCTAAAGTTTTTAAAGTGTTTTTTTGTTGAATTGGTACATCTGGACCTTGGATAACTAATTCACCCCCCTCTTAGTTATTCTAAATATTCTAACAATTGTCATCAGAGCATTGGTGCTTGTAGAGAGAGGTTTGAAGGTACTCGAAGATAAAGATCATGGCATACAAAAGGGAGGTACCAAAGTTGAACAAAGAAAATTATCTACATGGCAAAAGCTGATGAGGCTACATATAGCTAGTATTAGTGATGTTGCATTAGATTTTTTGGATAATGCATATGAAGACATAAAAAAAGTCCCTATGACTGCTCAACAACTGAAAGACAAGAAAGAACATAATTAGTCAATATCAGAGATTGCTTCAGCCCTAACCTATGTTGAGTTTGATGATCTAAAAGAGTGTAATAATTCAAAGGAAATGTGGGATAAATTGAAGACCATCTATGGAGGAGATGATTATGTCTTAAGAGCCAAATCAAAAAGTCTAAGAGGTATGTATGATGAAATGAGAATGACAGAAGGTGAGAACATAGTACAATATTGTACAAGAATGAAAGAGGTTATCAATGCTATTCTAGGAACTAAAGGAAAGATTGAAGCTGAAATAATAATCAACAAGGTATTGATAACTTGACTTCCTATTTATGCTATTAGAGCTTTTGCAATATAAGAATTGAGATGTACTCCAGGTAATGCCCTAACCTTGGAAGGTGTAATTGGTAGGCTTACTACTTTTGAAATGTCTAATTTTGGTAATTTCACTCCTACTATTGAATCTTCCTTTAAATCAAAACTGATTCTTAGCAAGAAAAGAAAAGGTAAACATGTGAAAAGTGAAAATGATGCTTCTGATGATGAACTTGATGAACTTGAAGCACTAATAGCTAAGATATTTGGAAGAGGCAAAGTAAAATACAAAGGTAAACTTCCCATAATTTTTTTTCATGCAATAAAGTTGGTCATATTGTTGCAAGGTGTTTTGACAGAGAAGACAACATTGAAAAGAAGGAGAGCAAGTACAAAGGAAGAAGAGATGACCAAGACTTCAAAAAAAAAAAGGACTACAAGGATAAAGGTAAGAAATCTTATTATATTGCTGAAGAAGAAATTGATATTGAATCTGAAAGTAATGATGAAGAGGTAGTTTATGTTTCTATGAAAGAAGATTTTGATCAAGATGAGAAAACTACTTTAATCTCTTATGTAAATAAAAGTGATAGATGGATAATTGATAGTGGTTTCTCTAATCACTTGACTGGTGATAGAAGTAAATTTGAGGACATTGGACCATACAAGGGATGTTGTGTTAAATTTGGTAATGATGTTCTATGTCTTGTGAAAGGTAAAGGATCAATTCAACTAACTGCTAAGATCAAATGTGAAAATGTTTATTGGGTTGAAGGACTTAAATATAATCTATTGAGTGTTTCATAGTTAAACAAATTAGGTTGCAGAGTTGAATTCCATCACAAAAAAGCCAAAATATTTGATGCTAATGCTAAATTGATTGGAAGTGGTGATCAAACAAGAGGTAACTTGTTATATCTAGAATTATCTGATGAGATACGTATGTTTGCACAACATGAAGATATTTGGTTATGGCACAAAAGGTTATGTCATGTAAATTTTGACAAATTGGTTAGCATTAGCAAAATGAGAAAAGTAAGAGGTTTTCCAAAATTGAAGAAACTTGACAATGCTATGTGTAAACAATGTCAATTGGGAAAAATGATAAAGTCTAGTTTCAAGAGCAAAATATATTCATCGAATGATATTTTGGAACTAGTCCAGCCTGACTTATGTGGACCCATTGGTGTTCAAAGCTATTGTGGGGACAAATATTTCATTCTATTTGTTGATGACTATGATGTTTCTTAAAGAAAAATTTGATATTTTCAATTGTTTAACTGATATTTGGCTAGAGTTGAAAAAGAGATAGGGAAGAGTCTGAAGTATTTGAGATCGAACAGAGGTGATAAATTCATTTCCAATGAGTTCAACATATTCTGCAATGATAGAGGAATCAAAAGACAGATGCCTACACCTAGGACCCCTCCTCAGAATGGTATAGCTAAAAGAAGGAATAAATCGATAACGTATTGTGCTAGAACAATGATGATGGAGAAGAATGTGTCACAAAAATAGAGGAAAAAAGTTGTAAGTATAGTTGTTTATACTCTGAATGGAGTGCAAGTCAAGAAAGGTACAAGTACTACACCTTTTGAGTTGTGGTATGGATATGCACCTAATGTGAAATATTTCAAAGTTATTGGAAGAAAATGTTAAATGCTTAAAGACAATAGAAATGAAAAATTTCATGCTAAAAGTGATGAATGTATATTCCTAGGATATCCCACTAAGAGAAAAGCTTATAAGTGTTTGAACTTTAACACTAACAAAGTTGTGGAAAGTGAAAATGTGAAAGTTGATGAATATACAAAGAAAAATGAAGTTGAATGTAAAATAGAACCTGAAAACTACAATTCATTGATATATGTGAATGATAGTGCTCCAAACACTCCACCTAAATAAGAAAACAAACCTACAGATCCTAGCAAACTGGGAATGTCGAGTTGCAACAACCAGTTGACGAGAAGCAGGCTATGGATGTTAAGCAATAGATAAATGATGTCAATTCATAGATAGAGGAAGCAAAACATCATGAAGGAAATGTTGAGCATACAAAACATGAACCAAAACCTGAACAAGAGAGAGATACTCAACTTGAAATCATTTTTCAATATGAACCTGTTGAAGAACAAAGAAGAAAATAGAATGTGATAGCAAAATATGTGAGGAGACATCATGCACTTGAACAAATCATTAGAGATAAAGAATCTAATGTTATGACAAGAAAAATACTCAAAAGTGATACATGGTTACTTTGTGAGTTTGAGCCCAAATTTTTGAAAGATTCTTTGGAGAATGAAGATTGGATACAAGCAATGAATGAAGAAATTGAACAGATTGAGTATAATAATAAATAGTTCTTAGTACCTAGACCTAAAGACAAAAATGTTATTGGAACCAAGTGGGTATTCAGGGACAAGTTGAATGAGAAAGGTGAAGTCATAAGGAACAGGGCAAGATTGGCATGAAAAGGATATGCACAAGAGGAAGGTGTTGACTATGGGGAAACATTCGCCATGTAGCAAGATTAGTAGGAGTTAGAACACTTCTTGCATATTCTGCTTAGAAAGGTAAGTTGAACAAAGCTTTATATGGATTGAAAAAATCCCCTAGAGCATGGTATGAAAGACTGCATAACTATTAGGTGAAGATTGGTTTTGCAAGAACAAATGATAACAACAATCTATATTTAAACATTGGCAATAATAATGAGGTATTGTTATTTGAAATTTTTGTTGATGATATCATATTTGGAGGCAAGGAAGTATTATGCAAATCTTTTACTAATGAAATGAAGAAGGAATTTGAAATGTCTATCATTGGTGAGATAAAATTCTTTGTTGGTTTACAAGTTTATCAAATAAAGCAAGGTATCTTCATTACTCAATCTAAATATATGAAGGAGATATTGGAAACTTTTGGGATGGAAGATTCCAAACCAGTGAGTACACTTATGGTTACTAGACACAAACCATCTGAGAATGATGATTCTACTGATGTGAACCAAACACAATATAGATCAATGATTGGAAAACTACAATATGTTGTTCATAGTAGACCATATATTGCATTAGCAGTTGGGATAGTTACTATATTTTCTACAAGTCCTAAGGAGAATCAAATGATGAAAGTGAAAATAATACTAAGATATCTAAAAGGAACAAAAGAATATGGATTGTATTGAAAGAAGAATGATAGATTTGAATTGAAGGTATTCACTAACTTTGATTGGGCAGGAAATATTGATGGCAAGAAGAGCACAAGTGGTAGTGTAATCTTTCTAGGAAAGAAATTAATTTAATGGACAAACAAGAAGTATAACTACATTTCCCAATCAACAATTGAAGCTGACTATGTGGCAGTAGAATTGAATTGTTCAAATATCATATGGATCAAGAAATTTTTGAAAGGTATGAAGGAAGAGATTATTGATCCAATTTTTATGTATTATGATAACGCAAGTGTTATTAGCATATCAAAGAACCCTATTATGAACACAAAGACAAAGTAAATTGCTATCAAGTATAATTACTTGAGAGAACTAATTCAAGATAAAGAAGTGAAATTGGAATATGTGAATACAAAATAGAAAATAGATGATATATTCACTAAAGATTTACCTAAGGATGCTCATGAATATCTTAGAGGTAAATTGGGGCTAATTCCCCTAGATAAAACTACTTAGGCAACAATGAAGCATTTCATCAAATGTGCTGATCATACTATCTTACACATTGATGTAGACAATTCTACTTTAGGAGATTGTCTTAGGCAGTAGTAAAAGAGAAGGACAAAATAATGGATTAGTCATATGAGGATGATAGATGAAGAATTCAAAGCTGATATGAAGGCAAATACATGAGAATGATGTATGAGATAGAGGTAATGTCTTTGGCATTGTTGTCAAAGAGGGAGAGATTATCTAAGACATAAAGAGGGAGATATATATCTAAAGGGAGAGAATATCTATGACATCATGAGGGAGAGATTATCATAAGGAGAAAGTTAAAGTTGGCAAAGAAATGCTAAGTAAGAGGGAGTGATTAATTAGAGGGAATTCATAAGATTTACTTGAGATCTTGAGATGTTGCTAGAAATATGAATAAGAATGAAACCAAATATATTAATGAATATCTGATACATTGAGGGAGTTTCTTGTGTTGGTCAAATATTTGGATTGTATGGTAACCTGAAGTATTCTTGCAATATTTTAGAGGTGCTTCCATTAATGTCAAATAGGGAGATTGTTGGAAACTACAATTGAAACAATTGTTATGTTGTCATTGATGTAAAACCTATTGATGAGATAGTTTTCCATCTGATCTAAGTGTCATATCTATTTGATTGATGAAGAGGATTTGAGAAGTTGCTCATAACAAAAACACCTAGAGGAAAGGTTGAGTTATGAAAAAGAAACCACAAATGGACACTTGATTAGTTGGACTTTGACAAGATGTATTGATTGTTTAAATCATGTTACAAGAGGAGAAGATAGTAATGTTCAATTCTTAAAAGTGTGAACATAGGTATATCAAATTTATAGGCTTGAATGAGTAACAAAATATAAGACTAAATTTTTTTGATGTATATGCCGAGTGATGCTAGTGTCAATTGAGCCACAGTAAGTGTCAAGAAAAGTTAATGTTGACCAAGCATCAATATTAATAGAGTGAAAGTGTATGTGCCGAGAAAGAAGTTTTATAGTGACTAAGTAATTCAATGATGACTGAGTGTTAGAACACAATGTTGGCAGAGGAACACCATGTTAACTATTTGCTAGGAATAATAATTTCTAGCCGACTAAGTTGATTTCTTGGGATATGGAAAGTGTATTGAAGATTAGGATCAATGAGTTGGATCATTTAATTTTTGGAGAGGATTAGGTAAATGATCTAAGAGATGGATTCCAAGAGAAGTTTCTAGAAAGGAAGATAAAAAAATGATGATCAAATTGATTTTATTTGATGGATCGAATCATGAACCCTAAGATATGTGGTGGTGTCTAAGCGATAAAATATTAGAACTACCTATTTAAGGAGGTATAGAGGAAAAATTTATGTGTGTGTATGTGTAAGCAAAGATTAGGCTATGTGCAAGTGAAGAAGTTATAGAAAGTTGGAGTTGTTACTGATGTTGTTGATTGGCAAATCTAAGTAGAAGGCTTAATCAAGTTGAGAAGAAGTGAAGGGTGATTTCTTGAAGGGTTTCCAAGCAAATAAAAAATTGAGATGAAAATGGAGGCCAGCAAGTGAATTAGTACATGAGAGATGAACACATATCTGTTCATGCAAAGTGAGCTATACTTAACTGATCAAACTTGTTGTTACTTTCTAACCATTGTGAACAATATTTGAAATCCTTTAATCAAGGTTGACCTAACAATCATAATGACCTAACAGTCTATGCAAATCCTTTAACCAAATGACATTATAATGGAATGTTCTAAAGTCCTCTAACAAGGCCACTCCTAATAGGGTGATTAAATCCTTTAACAAGGTCACATTTAATAGTGTATATTGTAATTGTTAATCGGGTTGGCTCCTAATAGGGCTCACTTCAGAAGAGTGAAAATTGGTGACATGTTGTTGGTGGTTTTTCCCAAATTGGGTTCCCACATTAAATCCTAGTGTTAAACTTGTGTGGATGTTATTATGATGTTTTACTAATTAATATTTACATTCCATAAGTCTACTATTTTAGAATAGTGGACAACTAACTAATGTTACTAAAAGTTTATATTAGAGACCGAGCTATGAAATGATATGATCTGAAGTTGTTTAACTGTTTGTTTGTTCAATTGATACATCTAGACCTTGGATTATTGATTCACCCCCCACTCTTAGTTATTCTAAATATTCTAAAAACTATGAGAGACTTCAAATTGAAAGTATTTGGGTCTAAGGTGTTCAATTCCTTTTGGAATGCATGGTCCCAAGTGAGGGATTTTATCTCTTTTAAGGGTGTTGTTGGTGGTCCTCCAAACTATGTTGTTGTTGACAAATCAATCTAGTGGGGGTTGTACCTTAATAATAAGCCTTTGGCTTTAACAAAAAGCTACTTTGCCAAAAAATGGAATTAAAAAGGTATCTCTTTTGTGAGTGACCTACTAGTCAATAATAAGTTAGGGTTGTGGGATGCGATTTCTACCAAATATAGGTATTGTGTTTCTAAAAAAAACATATACTCTATTATCCAAAGTGATTAGCAGTGAGAGGATTGGTAAGATCATGAACAATGATTACATATGTTAGATTTGTAAAATGGACTATTGTTACTCTTCTTCAAGATGCTTCTACTAAGAATATCTATGGCTTGCTTGAGAATGATCACTCTATTCTCACACATGTGTCCCAGTGTTGGGGGTTAGATTGTCCTTTCTCAAACTAGCATTTATTTTTTGAGTATTTTTTGAAAGGTCCTTGTGAACCAAAAAAAATCATTTTAAATTTCTTTTTTGATTAAAGAACTTGCAAGTGGCTCTATTTTGTCTTCCATCAATGCTAAATCTATAATTTGTATTATATGTAAAAATCCTGACAACTTTGATTTTTTTTTTTTTATTATACTTATGCCAAGAAGGTCTTGTCTATTTTTTTCTAGTCTTCCTATTGAGTGGAATAAGAAGTCCTGTCTATCATGGAGTAGGATGCTTGATGGTTGTGTTGAGTCTTTTAATTTTTAGCAAAATTGATTTTGGTGTGTGTTAACTAGTGAAATTTTATGGCTTCTTTGGAAAGACAAGAACAAGGAGATTTTTCAAAATGATAGAAGATGTCCTACTGAGTTTAATCTTAAACTCACCCATTTTTACATAATGTCATAGGTTTCTATCTGCTTGGATATCCCAAAACAAAGAATTATGAAGCTTATGTATGATGGAGTTCTACAGATCCTGCTCTGTTGATCCTATGAGTGGTCTACACCCTTGAGATGATTTGATTATCATTACATTAGCTAGTTATTTATGCTTATGCCTAACTGATGAGATTATGGTTCATGATTATTGATGGATATTGTTGGATTTATTGTGATGTGCTTATGCTATGGATATTTACATCATTCTTGCAATAAATTTTTACTATGGTGCAAATGAATGATTTAAATAGATTATTTTAATGAAATTAATTAAATGATTAGTTAAGTGATTTTGTACATTGTCACTTTGGCTATATTATTATCTACATCTACACTTGATCATGTTGTTTATTGTGCAGGAGGTATACCTCGTCACTGGCACATGGAGTTAGTGATTTAGTTGTTCATACCTAGCCAATGTCATCCCTATATGGGTGATGTATCATGTTTAATTAAAATAATAAACCCTCTAGTTAATTGGTAAATCTGGATTCATTATGCACTTGTAATTAGACCTATGACTGAGTCTATGCTTTTAGGAATCTGTAGTGGTCGCAGAAGTTATTACTTATTGTGATTTAATAGTTTAATGGAAATTTTATATTTGACTTAATTTATTTTAACTTACCAGCTAATTTGTCGTAGTTGAACTCTAATTTAATTTGAATTGCCTGATTTTATTGGGTTGAGGGAGCCAATTAGATTATTTAATTTAAATAATCTAATGTATATGTAAGTTTGTAAATGTGTATATATTGTCTAACAAAGAGTTTATTATCACTTCTCACTTTTGACATTCAGGATTTTGGAGCAAATCATCTAAAACCCTCTTGTGAGCATTTGGTAATGTGTTCATTGTGATAGCTACACTCATGGGATCATCACAATGATAGATTGATTGGAGTCAGAGTGGAAAATTTCTTCTTTGTCAAGCGTTTCATCATTGTTGGTGATCCTGTTATTTTGTGGCATTTGTTCTTCTTTTAGCCCCTTTGGCTGCAAGGTAGGGTTCTCTCATTTTATTGTTTGGATTTTTTTAGTGAACTCATTTTTGATAGTAAATTGTTTTGAGGTTGAGAAATAGTTTTCCCCTCCATTTTGGTATGCAAGTTCTACCTGGTTGGGCGAGTACGAATATTTAAGTATTTTTGTGGGCTTTAGTTCAAAGTTTTGTGCTAGTATGCTAATTGTTTTTGCATACAAGCTTGGAACTTCATTTTTATTTGATTTTTGGGAGTTTAGGAACCATTTGGATAATAGGTTTTAATTTCATCAATTTTTAACAATGTTGATTTTAAAGCAATTTTTATATCACCTTGTTTTGTGTACCACCCCATTTTCTTGGGTATTTCTTGGCATTTGTTTTGGTCATGGATTTTTAATGTATTCTAGGTTTCCAATCCAATCATGTTTTCACTTTGTCTTCATTGAAATTTATGTAGAATTCATACTCTCAGATTTAGGTTGGTTGAGTGTGTTCATGATGTTTGGTGTTTTGTTGCCTTATTAAGATTTATGTTGAATTCGTACTCCTAGATATAGGTCGATCGAGTGAACTTGTTCTGCTTGTAACATTTGTTTCTTTTCTCATATTTAATCCTTGCATTGGTATTACCTAATAAGATTTGTGAAGATGGTTGTGTCCACACACGAGCACATGCATGTTCATTTGATGGGATCTTGCTAGCCCCGAACTCTCGAATATAGGCTAGTTGAGGGATTGTTCATTTGGGGGTTGGGTTGGGAACTTTCATTTCCTATAAGAACTCATCATGTGATGACCATGGGTATGTAGGGTAGGTGGTGGAGTGCCTTCTCTTGTACCCCAACCCATAAGTGATTGACATGGTAATGTGAAGAGGTTTTAAACAAGTGTTAACCAAATTAATAATAGGGTAATAAAAAATAATGATTAGATAAGAGAACACTCGTATGGTATGTGGCCTTCTAAGGGGGTTGAACCATAGCTTGAGGGGGCACAACATGTGACCTCCTATTGGAGTTGAGCCATGCTAGGCATGTGGCCTCCTAGGGAGATTTGCACTTTCTAATTCCAAGTGACTTAAACTCCACTTGAGTCCCTATATAGTTATCTTTACTGAGTATGACCAGTGACCTAATGTACTTCATTATCTTCATGATCATATAGATGTTGGTATCATGTTCTTGATTGACATGTGTGTTAGCCATGGGTGATTATCTTAAGTGATTGTGGTTGGGTCACTATCTCCATGAGCATGTCGGGTGTGGACCTGCGGGTACCATGTGGTTGGGAGGTGTAGCTACCTATACCATTGCTAGAGACCTATGTGTTGGCTTCTAATTTGATAGAATTTTAACAACCTCTTAGATGATCAGAAAACTTAGGAATTAGGTAGAAACCATGATGGGCATTCTGATATACAAAATAAAAAGACCAACTGACAAGACTCTGATGTCTTCTCCACTTTGAATTCTGTAAGATTCAGGTGGGTATACCTAGGAATTCACTCTTTACTTTTTTATTACTCAAAACTCAATATGAATTCCAAAATAACAAATGATTTATCCCTAATCCTTCTAATTCTTAGGACAGTAGAAGAGATGACAAAGGGTAAAAGCAAAAACTTGTGTCACCCTTTTGTAACGGAAAAGGCTAACAAAGGTATAACTGTTCAAGTTCAATGATTATAAAACTAGTATTATTATTTAGAATTTGAAAATGAAGTAAACTAATGAAATGTGTAGAAATGGAAGAAGTTTAGAATTATAATTTTTAATAATAATTTGGAATAGGAATTAATGTATTTTCATAATTTTTATACATGATGCTTTAGTTGCTGAAAATTAGGGGTCTAGTTCATACCATAAAACTATATAGAAATAAACTTATTTCCCTTTGATCTTAGACTATGTTATAGATAACATATATATCTAGAACAATAAAAAATAAAAATTGGCTTTAGACCTATATTTTCTCTTTTATAATCATTCAAATTTCAAATCACCTGAAATTGATAATTTTCATCTCCCACCACATTTTTCAAAAGAATTCTATTTTTTTTTTCTTTTTTTTTAAAGAGGGGTAAACGCTTTGACCTAGAGCTATGGACCAGTGAAGCCACAAATGGGGGACCTCATCCCCATTATATTTGAACCTTGATGGCAAGGATAACAACTCAACAACTTAAACATCACAATATACCACTATTGGCAAAGAAATCTATTCTAACTAGAAGAAAAAATATAGATTCTAGAAGAGGAATCTCTCCTGTAGAACATAATATAATTTTTATTTATTTTTGATATTATTTAACTTTTTCTTTCTTTCTCAAAATCAACATCTTTTTGAGTGTTAAAATACATGTCTGTAGAATTTTTAATTACAATATACTATATCTAATTAAAACAATATAAAATTTATATGAGAATATTCTTAGCTGTGAGCTCTATAAAATAGTGTTTATATGTTATTAAAAAAAATCATAAAAAATAGTAAGAGTTATTAAAATGCCATTTTTCTAAAATAATTTTATTTCTTTAGTAATTTGATACAAACTAGTACAAAACTGTTGACATTCCAGTCATATTTGTTATTAGTGACATACACTTATTCAGATTGTAAGTATAGAACGAGCATATTGTATAGTTAATAGTGTTAACCGAGCATTTTAGTTGCGACCATGTTCTATAGGTTCTATCGAGTCCTTTGGACATATTTTAGTTTGCATCAAGTAGTTACTACTATGGTGATGATTAGCAGTGTAAATCGTGCATCTCAGTGTATGTCAAGTTTACCAATGCAAACCGAGTTGTGCAGTACTTACCAAGTTTGCAGTTGATATGATGCGAGCCTTGTGGTAACTAAGCTACTTAGTGTTAACCAAGTGACTTAGTTTATATTGAGCTTGTAGTGATAACATTGACTGAGCTATGTAGTGTGAATCGAGTGATTCAGTTTATATGTTGAGTTTCCCAGTATTCACCGAGTCACCAGTGCAAATCGAGTTCAAGAATACTTGGAAGAGATTAGTATAGACTGAACTTCTATGTCTATTGAGTGCATGATGATGCTGAGCATTAACAATGGATGTTGACTATCAGAACATCACCAAGTCAATCTTCAGAACCTGAGTTTCTACACTTTGGCTGACTTTGTAATATTTGTGTAAACTTGTATTGTGGCCGACTTTGTAATTTGTAATTGGATTGGTATATATGTAATGTATTGTATCAAATCCAAAGTAATGAATTGAAGTAATGTAACAAGCAGAAAAGAAAGAAGAGTGAATTACAAAGGCTGCAACAATATAAGGAGTAGCAAAGATTTATCTATCACAACAAGGTGATTTGTACACTTAGAGGAATCCATTCAGCAAAACAAATTGTAGATCAGAGATTAGCTACTGCTTCATCCTAACAGATGGATCAGTCAAATTCTTTAACAAGGTAGACCTAACAATCTTGTGTAAATCTCTTTACCAAGTGCATACTTCATTGTATGTTTGTAAATCCTTTTGCAAGGTGGACCTAGCAATCCTTATTGATCCTAATAGGGTAGATCATCAGAAGTAATCATTGTAATCCTTAACATGCCAAATTTATACTACAGTACTAAAGGTTGTGGGCATCATCCCCACCCCAATTTTACTTTCTATTTGGAAGGTTTCTGGGTCACCCAAATTGTGTGTCAAAAGTGTTATGTATGCTTTAATGTTTTCATTTTCTCATGCATGCAATTAGATCAGAATTCACATGAAAGATTAATTGCTAATTAAGGATTAAGTTTTATTAGTTATTGATTCATCCCTCCCCTCTCAGTAACTTAGCCTATTATAATAATTCCAACAACTAGTATCAGAGCTTTGTGGTTCTTAGAGAAAAGTTTAACTGCTTGAGCAAAGATCAAAGGCAATGGAGGTATTCAGACTTGACAAGGCTATTAAAAATGTGAAGCTAGATTTGGAATTAGCTATTGCACAACTCAAGAGAGTTAAAGAGTAACTCCCTCAATCCCTAAAAAGAAGAAAAGATCTTGCAATCCAGATGAATGATCCACTCTACACTAAAGAAAGAATTGAAGACATCCATTCAAGAAATTCAGATGAAGCTATCAAAGAACTATTTGAAAAGAATAGTACTATTCAAGAAGAAGTAAGAAAACTAAGAAGCGAGCAAGAAATTCAGTCAGTAAGATTGTGTTAAGTCATTGAAGAGAAAAACAAAATAAGAGAAGAGATAGAAGGAAAGAACAATGAAATCCAACACCTATCCCTTCAGCAAGTAGACTTCATTGGTTAGCTCACCAATGCAAATGAAGAAACCACAAATCTAAGATTAGAGAATGAAAGATTGCAGAATGATCTAAACACTGAAAGGTAAACAAATGAAAGGATGATAAACTCTCAAGTAGACATGAATCAATTGAATGAGCAAAGCCATTATAGACAAAAAGGAAAAGCATGAATTGGATATATAGAAGAAGGTGAATCATCCAAGCAAGGAGCTCAAAAGAATCAAAAACCCACTTGCAGTCATTGTGGTAAGATAGGTCATACATCAAACAAATTTTAGACCAATGGGAAAGCAAAATTTAATGGAAAATGCTACAGTTCTAATCAGCATGGTCATAGAGCTAATGAATGCAAAGAGAAACCAAAATTTGAAGTCAAATGTCACAACTATAAGAAGCATGGGCACAAGTCATTAGAATGCAAAACTAAGATATTGAATCCAACATAATAGATTATAAAAGCTATAATTGGTTGAGACTACAACACTTGGTATAGATGTTGTTACTGTGGAGAATTCAGACACATTGGAATAAACTGTGATAAACATCACATGAGGAAAAGAGATACTACCAGAAGATGTTTCATTTGTACATAACTTGGTCATCTTGCCAAGAATTGTATGAATGCTAGAAGAATTGAAGATGAAAAGAAGGAAAAAGCTAATAACATCAGAAAAGAGATGAAACAACAATGTGTTCCAAAATCTTCTGAGAATGCATGTCCAAGAGATGTTGATCAAGTCACTCAAGATTTTGGTGACTCCACCATTTCCACTCAATTTCTCAAAGGAGAAATGGAACTAGGATACTGAAGAAGCCATCTAATATCAATTCTAGTTGACAAGAAGAAAGATCCATATAAGCATTCAAGATGCAAATGGATCACTGAGTAAGAGATGGAAATCACTACCAAGTTACTATCCTTATCAAGTGAGGTTAGGCTGCAGATTCTATCAAGCAAGGTCAGGAGTAACTAAGTTTTATGTGGTTATCAAGTCATGGAAGACTACCGAGTATTCAATCCAAGTGAAGTGGATGACAATCTATCATTTGAGCAAACAATCATATAGGAATTTATGGTAAAATTTGATAAAAAGGGTGAAATTGAAGTCATTTCTCACCATGCATTTTCAAGAGCTATTTATGTAGAGTGATCTTCAGAGCATTCAAGTGATTTGAGTGAATTGTTACCGAAAGTTTTCATATTCTATCAAACCCTAACAAGTTAAGATGGCATCCACTAGTAGTAAAGTGAAAAGAGGTTCAAAAATGTTGATTCAAGGTGTGGAATGGAAAGCACTAGATTTCAAGTTAACTCTTATAGTTCTAGAAACCCTAAATCTGATTGGAGCACAATCACACATTCCTCCAAAGGTACTGTTAGTTAATGATATGCATTCACATTTCAAATGTGCTATTCAAGATATCTGTACATTAGAGATGGATGAATGTTTGAAGGAGTTATGTGTTGATGGTATATTGAAACCTAAACATCAACATCTCGAGACAAAAGGTTTAACTCACATTCCTCATATGCCACGAGATTTCCAAGTAAAATGGATAAGGTTTATTCTTAGTCATGTGCACAATGGCCAACTATGGTTGGATCAACCAATATTAATAACCAAGAAGATGATCCACATGATTACTAGTCTTCCCACGTTGTCAAAAGAAAAGATGACTAAAACCCTAGGTCGGGTTGAATTGGAGAAGAAAACCCTTGCTGAGTGGGATGGAAGGGGAATGAAGATAAGTTGTGTTATTGACATGGAATTGAAGTTTGGCATTCATGTTATAGCCCATAAAATCTATAGTTCGAGTAGGATGAAGAATGTATCTTGCAAAGCAGTTGATTTGGCATATAAAATGGTCAAAAATAACCTTTCTCTTGACCTTGCTAAGTTACTATTGAATCATTTCAACAAAAACATGGAGATCACTAGAACTTCTAAAAACAATCCATGTAAGTTTAGTTCATTCTTGACCTATTTATTTTTCTACGTTTAGAAATTCTTCCCATCAAAAGGTATAATGGTTTGGAGAAAAGATGTACCAATCCTTTATCAGATTAATGAGTATATTGCTAAAAAGGAGAGAATTATGCAAGCATTATGGACAACTACTTTGATGCATTTAAGGAGAAAATGAATAACAGATTTAGGATTCCAAGGAAATTAGTTGAAGATTATAAAGATGATGTTTGTTTCATGGTTGATAGCGACAAGGTGTACATTCAGGTAGTTAGGCCAAGAATAGCATGGGTAAAACCTCTAGGATATGAGGTAAACATTGATGAAACCAAAGACATAATTGAGGCATTGATAAATGAGCATGTTGACCCTAAAGCAATTTATTTTGGCACCTATATTGAGGAAAAGGCTAGGATTGAACTAGAAATCAAACTCCCTCAGGTAGTTAACAAGGGCAAGAAGAGGATTGCTAAACTAAAAACCAGTTCCACTCTTTTGTTAACTAAAGGAAAAGGAGAGGATGAAGAAGCAGAAGATGAAGAAAAGTTAGAGGAAGAATAGCCATTGAAGAAGAAAGGTAAGGTAATCATTACCAAACCTACCAAAATATCTACTGCTGTGTTCACAAGGAGATCATCTAGGAAGAAAACAGACAAAGAAGGAGGAGTCGTAATCTTCAAGAGGCCTCCACCTGCCTTTAAGGAAAGAATGAAAGAGTTAGAATTAGGATCTAGCATTACAAATTTCAAGGCACTAAAATATGAGATCAGGACTACAGAGGAGTAGAAGCAAATAGAATATAATTTAATATCCAAGATGGGTAAGTGGAAGTACTCACCTGATCAAATTACTCAGCATATTCCTAATGCTTTGATGGACAAGATTAAGCCAAGATGGGAGCATGCCATGAAAATTGAAAAAGATATATATGAGTAGACCCTAAGGAAACTCATGCCAAATTTGGATGACAAGGAGGTAAAATAATCTTTGAATAAAAATGAAGAAAAGATAACTTTAATATTCAACACTTGTCTTATATTGTTGAAAGAAATTGAGTACGTTGTGAAGAGTGCTACAAACACATGGAAGAATGTCCATCTTCTTCACAAATTGAGTGATTTTGTAGTTAGTGTAAGTGATAAGGATGATGATGATGATCAATAGAAAGATGAAGAAAAAGATGATGAAGAGGTGACTCATTTTGATAATGAAGATGATGAAGAGGAACAGGGGTAGGAAGCTACCGAGGAAGATGCACAAGATATTGAGGAGACTAACCCAATAAAGATTGTTGCAGTGGTCATATACCAACTTCCTCACTCTCCAAGGAAAACATTGAAAACAAAAAGCCCAAAGATAGCTTCGATGGGATTGATTGTGATTGGCACTAAAAGAACAAGCACTCAATCAATATTTGCACCGGTCTAGCTCAGTACTTCATTGATAGGAGTGCTAAGCACTTCATCTACTGAGAAGCAAGCTCTTCCCTCTACATCAATTTTTGCTACATTAGGTACTTCTTCTATATGTATTTCTATAATGAGTGCAGTATCAACCTTTCTAGCAAGTTCTACCATATCTATAATTGTTTCCATTCCTAGTATGCAAGTAATAAGTGCAAGGATAGTTGAGACTAAGCCTCAATTGAGCACAAATTTTTTAGGAAAAGGAAAAGAAAAGGAAGAAGATATAGATATTGATGAGGATATTGTCATTCCTAAATGGGATATCTCAAATCTAAATCCAGATCAGATGCAAATTTTTGGTGACTTCTTCAAAAGAAAGCTAAGCAAAAAAGACTTAGAGAGGAGAGAAACAAGGAATTTAAGATCATTGAGGATGCTAAGAATATTTTAGCAAAGGCTCTAGGTGTAGAGGTTGATACTTCTCAACCAATTTTGTATCAGTTAACAGAGGTAGTCCACAAATATAATGAAGACTTGGATGGACAAGACAAATTGTTGCAGAAAGCCAAGAAAAAGTTTGAGAGCTTATTGCTCAAAAAATTTTCATTCATCAAGTAGAATTATCTAATATTCGAGGCTCTCTAGAGACCTCTTGCATCAATGTATCTTTAATTTTTTGTAAACTATGTGATACATCAATTTTCACAAAGGAAATAAGAGATAAATTGTCAAAAATTGATGAGGATCTAAAGGCAAGTGCACAACAATTGCAACTTGACCCGAGTTCAAGCTCTGCCCACTTCAATAAGATCATATTTTTGATAGATATGTAGGTAGAATTTTTGAAAGAAGGGTCAAGAGTAAGATCCACATTGATAGATATTTAGAACATGATTCTCCCAAACATAGATGCATTGTAGAAGCACATTGCACATTCAAAAATGCTCATCCATGACAATAGCTTCTCCATTACAGACCATATGATTGAATTGGCAGAATAAGTGTAGATTGCATTGCACACATGCAAGGTGTTGTAGGAGAATCGGGACAAGACTTTGGCACTCATCCTAAAGGTACATTCAATTTTTTTATCACATTTTGGCATTACTGTATAAATATATATTGTATAAATCTTTGGCATTAATGTCAAAAAGGGGGAGAAGATGTAAAGATAAAGGGGGAGAAGATTGAGAAAAGATTGAAATTGGAGAAGATTGAGAAAATTGCAGATTATAGAAAATGTACATTGTATATTGGGGAGAAGATGTATTTAAATGTATATATAAGATGTATAGTATATTGTATATTATGTATGGGGGAGCTTTACTATGTACAAAAATATATCTCTTATAAAACCAATTTTGAAAAATCTCAAAAATAGTATACCCTACCAAGTTGGAGACATAAGGTGATGGATTAAGATGTTCTTGAACATTCATAAATTTAGTTTTAACTGATAAGTGTTTTTGTTACTAATGCCAAAGGGGGAGATTGGTGACATTCCAGTCATGTTTGTTATTAGTGACATACACTTAGTCAAATTGTAAGTATAGACCAAGCATATTATACAATTAACACTATTAACCAAGCATTTCAGTTGCTACCAAGTTCTATAGTTGCCACCGAGTCTTTTGGATAGATTTCATTTTGCACTAAGTAGTTACTACTGTGGAAATAATCAACAGTAGAAACTGTGCATCTCAATGTATGCTGAGTTTACTAGTGCAAATTGAGTTGTGCAGTACTTACCAAGTTTGTAGTTGATGTGATGTGAGTCTAGTGTTAACTGAGCTACTCAGTGTTAACCAAGTGACTTAGTTTATACTGAGCTCATAGTGATAGCATTGACTGAGCTATGCTGTGTGAATTGGGTGATTTAGTTTATATGTCGAGTTTCACAGTATTCGCCAAGTCACCAATGCAGACTGAGTTCAAGACTACTTGGAGGTGATTAGTATGGATTGAGCTTCTACGTCTACCGAGTGCATGATGATGAAGAGCATTGATAGTGGATGCCAAGTATCATAACCTCACTGGGTTAGTCTTTAGAACCCAATTTTCTACACTTTGGCCAACTTTGTAATATTTGTGTAAAATTGTATTATGGAAAACTTTGTAATTTGTAATTGGATTGGTATATATGTAACATATTGTATCACATCCAAAGCAATGAATGGAATTAATGTAACAAGCAGAAAAGAAAGAACAACGAATTACAAAGACTACAACAATATAAGGAGTAGCAAAGATTTATCTATCATAGCAAGGTGATTTGTACACTCAGAGGAATCTCATTCAACAAACCAAGTTGCAGATTAGAGATCAACTACTACTTCATCCTAATAGGTGGATTAGTCAAATCGTTTAACAAGGTAGACCTAACAGTCTTGTGTAAATCTCTTTACCAAGTGCATACTTCATTGTATGTTTGTAAATCCTTTTGCAAGGTGGACCTAGCAGTCCTTATTGCTCCTAACAAGGAAGATCATTAGAAGTGATCATTGTAAGCCTTAACAGGCCAACTTTATACTATAGTACTAAAGCTTGTGGATATCATCCCTACCCTAGTTTTACTTTCTATTTGGAAGGTTTTTGGGTCACCAAAATTGTGTCAAAAGTGTTATGTATGCTTTAATGTTTTTAGTTTCTCATGCATGCAATTAGATCAGTATTCACATGAAGGATTAATTGCTAACTAAGGATAAAGTTTTATTATTTATTGATTCACCCCTTCCCTCTTGGTAAAATAGCCTATCATAATATTTACAATATAAAATATGCATTTAATAGACATTTCCAATTGGAAAAGTGTGAGACTATATATAACTTAGCTAGAATAAATTTATTTAGATCATATGTTTGAACAAAATTGATTTTTAGATAGAAATACTCAATTTCATTCATTTTGATAAGTTAGTCTGAAAGGTGGCACAACTTTGTACTTTTACCCCCAAAAGCTATTTTATCAAATCCTAGAACTCCATGCATCAAGTATAGGCTAACATTTTAGAACTTCAATAGTAGAACATTAAATGATTGATTTATATGATTTTTTTAACCATATAAAAATTCCAAACTTGATCAACTTGAAAGGATGACTAGTGCCTTATCTATTGGGCTATAAAGTCACATGAATTAGACATCTACTTGTAGATCTATCATAACACTTTGTGAAAATATTATCAGTATTCATTTCCAGATCTTATACTTATCAAAATCTTTGATAAAAACCCATAAATTTCTTCCAATTTACATTAAGCATTTACATAACCCATTAGATTATTAGAAAAAGAAAACTAAAATATAACTCAAAATTAATTACAACTGAAATTCAATAAACTTTGCCATTAAATCTCAGAGAATAAGATGGAGATAAAAGAAGAGACAAGATCTAGGATAAACAACTAGCTTTCTGCATTTTTTGTATTAACTTCTTTGAAATTGTATATAATTCAATGACCATCCCTATAAGAAAGAAAAATCTATTAGACAAGCCACTGTTAACTTTCTATTCAAAATCTAGAACAAAATTACACAGTATGCATGGACCAACTCAAAACATTAACAAAACTCTAAAAATTCTTGGACCATCCTCTAGCCTTGGGAACTCACTTATATGGCATGAGTTGCAACAAGTTGTAGGTCTAGAGGGAGAAGGACAACTATCCAAAACAAAATATTTACATACAAGAAAAAATTGTCATTTTCTCCACTACACAAGGAAACTGAAAACACTCATGGCATTTTTTCTTGATATCAAAGTAGTTTTCTTCTAACTACTTTGTGGTGGGCCCTATTCTGTTTTATCTTCTTTTTTTAATCCTCCACAACATCTGATGATTTATCTTCATCTTTTTTCTCTTCTTCAAGTTGTGGGGCCACCTTCTCTTCTCCAACTATGCTTTGATCTAATTCTTTAGCATCTGTAACATGCAACTACTTATATTTTTTCTTAACCACTTCTAGTATTATGTGTCTCACTCCTTATGTTAGTTGAGCGCTTGTCTCATCTATCTCATCTATCTTGGCTTCAACTTCTTGAGACACTTAAGAACTCGATTCTCCTGATTCCTCATCAGTTGTTTGAACAACTTTGTCAAAATACTTTAGTTCTTCAATAGCTTTTGATTTATCTAGTTTGTCATTTGCTTCTATTTGTGAAGATTCTGTTGTTGATACATACTTGGCCACCCATTTTTCATACATTGAATCATTAGGCTAGTCAAAATTTATGACTTCTTTCTCTTTGCTAACAATATCTCTCCATTCATTCTTAATATGTTTTTCCTTAGATATAAATTTTTATAAAATCTTCTAGCCTTTGTCAAGTCTTATACAACATCTATAAATAAAGCATTGTCATCATTACTTATTATCTTGCTTATTTTATCATTTAGCATGGCCAAAATGTCATCATCCCAATCTATTAATGGCTTTATCTCATGCCCTTTTATGAATAATGAAGGAAAGAAAGCAAACCTTTTGCTTTGAAATCTGGAGATGCATGACCCAATCTATCTTTGTTGTAACTCCCTTGTTGCATCAAATTCTAATAGGCCAATCACTTGATAATATGTTTTCTTAGCATAATAGTCATTATTCTCTTTACCAACTATACCAAAACATATTTCTTCCATTGTATCCTCTCTTGCTACCCATTTATTTAGGATTTCTCTCAACTTATTATCATCATTACTAGGATCTTAAATAATAGAGAGCAATTGGGTCAGCATGTAATTTAATTTCCTAGTATCACTATCATAAACAAAGTACAACATTACCTCCCTTATTTTATGCTCATACCTTTGCCATACTTCTATCTATATGGTCTTGAGCCTAGCCTTTTCTTCCTCCATATCCTCTGTAGTAGTATCTTTTTGATGTAGAGGAGTGTCATGAATTTCAACTATGAGGCTAGTAGGTGGTGGAGGAGTAGGTGAAGATGCAATCATTCTTTGGGATGATTCCCCAACTTTTGATATTCTATCTTGTTGCCTAATTTACATCTTCTAGGATTGGTATCCTTTTTCTAACTCTTGAAAATCAATAGTCTCATGGTATTGTGAGATAGGCTCTATCTCAAATATTTATTAAATCTTCTTGGGTGTAATTTTCAATAGATATTCTCTGCTTATCCCCCTTGCTGACCTAGTTATTAGATTATACATCCTGGCTACTAAGGTTAAAAGGTTTGAGTCCATGAATACTCTTGGAACAACTAATTTCCCAACGTCAAAATTCCAAATGTTACTATGTGGGGCAAATAATCTTCTCTCTAAGAACCATTTTTTGAAAAGTTGTAACCTAGTCTTAGAGGTTATTGCATCATGAGTCCAATTACCCCTGTCATATAAACCCTTGGTCACTTTCAACCTTGGAGTAACATGAATCAATTTCTTCATATGTGTTGTGTCATTGGTGGACTCATTAAATTGCTCTAAAAAATCATCATGGATATTTCTGTGCTGGTAATCTCTTTGCTCATAAAAAACCTTTTTCAGAGGCATTGTGAAAAATAAAGACAATTATCAAAATTATTCAAGGGGAAAGAAAATTACTTATTGGGATCAAATTCTTCAGCTCCTTGTTGCAGTGATTCACGATTTGGATTTGTGTAGAACTTGGATTCTGGTGGCACTATATTTTGGCTTTTCAAAAATTTATTTTCAAAATAAGAATGCCAATTTTTCATTCTATTTTCTACATCAATTCGTACGAGAGGCCTTCAATTTTCATAAATTCTTCACAGGGAGCGAGTACGCGTGTTTTGCCTCAAAATTTAAAAAATGACCATTGATGTGCAAAAAATTGACATACATGATCTAATTTAGTTGTTGATTCACATTTTGTCTCCTGACATGGCAGCCAAATAAATGACATTGTGACATTTGGAAACCTTTTGCCTTATCAACATCCTTGGTGTAATGGTTACTGTTGAAGTTGATGAAAGCTCAACATAGCTACCAAGAATCACCTGCATGCAAACACCTACCACATAAAGAGAGGAGAAAATCTATGGATGCTTGAATTCATAGATCCACAAAAGAGGAAACATTCTTGATTAGAAAAAATAGAAATTACTATTATCAAAAGTGAATTAATAAATTAAAAATATACCAATCCTTATAAAAGGAGATCAAAACCCTAACAGGTAAAACCTAGGTTGCATGATAATAGTTAATAAAAGAATTAATTATTATATGCCCAAAGTTTAGGTTAAGTAAACTAGAGGTAATAGTTGACTTAATAATTAAATCAATATGATTTAATTAATAAGAAAATACTTTATTACTCTAACACCCCCCCAAGATAAATTTAGGGAGTAGCTAAAAACCTAGAAATTACTATTGAAAGAAGAATTGGGTCCTAACAACAAGGCCTAATGAGGTATCCAAGCATAACCAAATCTTTGAAAAGAGGAGAAATAGAGAAAACCACATGGGAAAAACCCTACTCCAAAAAGAGATGGAAAGAATTTTCCAGAAGATAGGAACAAAAGGATGATCATGAAGAACACCATTGAAGCATGAAGCTACAAACACTGTCAAACTGCTGATCTAAAGAACCTCTACTATATAGAACATGACTAGGTAGAAAAGACTAAGTCTGAAGAGCTGATCAATCAAAGATGAAAGGTATCTTCATGGCCTCCAAAAATAGGAATGAAAGAATGTCTATATGGTAAAGGATCCATCTCATTGAAATGCATAGGTATCTAGCCACTACAATCGCCTAGTACATAGGATCAAATAATGAATACATAGCTCACTCCATCGAACCAAGATTGCAATAGAACCAACATAACCCACCTATAATGCTGAGAGGTAAGACATGAACAATGAAACTAAATGCAATATCTCCCTTAGAAAGAAGAACCAAGAACATTGAGAGTGCAAAAGAAGTAAAAACACCTATAATGGCATGTGTCATCGACACATCAAGAGGCTAATGTCATGGGAAGAACACTCACTTGAAAAAGGACCAACATGAAACCCCTCAAGGCACTTTATAATGTAGTGCAAGTATAATAAAAGACAAAGATGCCCAAGATCCTAAAATACAATAAAGTGACAGTTTATCTTATTGCGTTTACAAAAATAATACAAAAGGATGTCAACAAAGATAAAAAGAGACATAAGACTGATACAAGAGATAATACAACCCATGAAAAATCATTTGAAGAAACATAATCGGTCCTTGGACTTGAAACAACCAAGATATCCACTAGAATGCAAAAAAACAAAAAATTGTGTGGGATGTGCTCAAAGAAAAATTTGGAAAATAGAATGTCTCAAAATATGTCTCCCAAAGTGCAAAATAGAACCTCTAACTTTGAATGCATAAATTAACAACCAAATAGCATAAAAAATCCAAATAAATTGCATCATCATGATGGGATCAAAACCAACTTTTCAATGATATTTTGTTTGTGAAAAATAGAGTCTGGATGAGCAAGTTATGGCCAAAAAAGCATAGGTAGGTCAAAAAAGTGCTGGAAAAGCACAAAAAAATAGTGTGTTGGGATCCGAGCCAAAATACACTAGGAAGCATGCCCACAAGTACCAAAAATTACCTCAGGAATCATGCCAAAATATTTTTTATTATCGTACCAAATTGCCTCAATTTGCATGCAAAATCTCAATTTTCACACCCAAAAATTCAGGATGCATGCAAAATTCTCAATTTGCACACCAAAAATCTTGATTTACGTACTGAAAAATCTCAATTTTTTTGCAAAAAGTCTTGATTTTTGTGATTTGCTTGCCGAAAATCTAAAGTTGTAGTTGAAACCTTGATTTGCATGCTAAGAATTAAAAAAAGCCACCTCAGAAAATGTGCCAAATCTGGAAGCAATATTATTTTCCTTCAAATTCCAACTGTGTCCAAATTTGACAAATTTGATATGAAAATAGGGGTTTTGGGCACTCTAAGCTCAATGGTGATGTTCATTTGGGCTCAAAGTGTACTAAAAATTAGTGACCCCCCTAGATTCAATATATAAATCTTCTAAAAGCCACAAATCTAAAAACTAATGCCGAATCTCTCAAGAAAAAAATAGAGGCATGAAGATCTAGAGCTCTAATACTATGTTGAAGTTGATGAAAGCTCAACCCCACAACTATCAAGAATCACCTGCATGCAAACACCTATCACAAAAGAGAGGAGAAAATCTACGGAGGCTTGAATTCAAAAATCCATAGAAGAGGAAACATTATTTATGAGAGAAAAGAGAAATTTCTATTATCAAAAGTGAATTAATAAATTACAAAGAGATCAATCCTTATAATAGGAGATCAAAACCCTAACAAGTAAAACCTAGGTTGCATGATAATAATTAATAATAGAATTAATTATTATATGCCCAAAGTTTAGCTTAAGTAAACCAGAGATAATAAGTGACTTAATAATTAAATCAATATGATTCAATTAATAAGAAAATACTTTATTACTCTAACAGTTACAATATTTGGGACAATTGTCGTCATGTTGTTATGATTAAAAATATAAATCTTTCTATAACAACATGCATCTTTCCATGAATAAATACGCCAAGGCTAATTCAAAGAAGACAAAGGGTATGGAAGACAAAGAAATTAATGAGCTGAAGGCCTCTGCTATGAACATGAATATCCTTGTAGATCAGGCTATTGATTTACTAAAGATCTTATAGCTGTCTTGGTGTGTCTTTTTGCTGGCTTTCTGTTGTTTTTTCCTATTTGTTGTATTAAAGCTTCTTTTCTTAGTTTGCTTTATTTTTTGGTGCTGATGCATAGTTCCTTATGGGATTTCTTAGCTTATTCTATCTGATACTATATAAAAGGTTTTGAATCCTTCAAAACCTATTTTTACTTAATCAAAACATAAAAAAAATCATGGATTGACCTATGATCTGATGACTGTGAATGAAATAACCTTAATTCATCCTAGGTGGGCCACATATTCTATGTGTCACATGGTCATTATGTCACTTTGGTTAAATCTCATGCATTTTGGAACAACGACATAGCGACCACCATACATTTGTTCTTGATTTGATGACTAAGAAGATATTATAGTTACTAAACTACACTAGTCTAGAGGAGCACATGTCAAACTATTGCCATGTCTCCTTGGTTAAGTAACTCACATCTTTTTATAATGACATAGCGACGTGCATTGATCTTTGATCTGATCAACAGTTGAGAAGAAGCTTTGAAAATTAGCTGATGCAAAAGGATGAATCACTATTGAACAAAAGTCATCTAAATCACCTTAGCCCCTTTGGACACCTACAAATTGACTAGCCCCACCTTGGACACGTGTCACATAGTTGCTATGTCTCCTTGTGTAAAAAACTTTCAGATTTTCATCATGACATAGTGACTACCATGGATCTTCAACCTAATCAATGACTGATATTGCTCATTTTTATTACTGTGTTTGGTTAGTTGATATCGAGGCTGGTCCCAACTATTCCATGTGTTGTGTTGTCCTTATGTCACTAAGACTAAACACCTTGAAAATTTCCATTGCGATATAATGACAACCACTAATCTTGAGGTCAATCTATGGTTGAGTTGATCTTGAGCATTATAGTAGTTGCTTGGTCCCATTGATAGATGTCACAACATTGCTATGTCAGCTTGGTTAAAACCCACACAACTTTATATAGTGACAAAGCGAGAAATGTTGATCCGATTGAGATCTAATGGTTGAGACCAAAACCTCTAATTGCTATAACTCCTTGGTCCCACATGATAGGTGTCAGCTTCTTGCTATCTCGCTATGGTTAAATTCACCACATCTTTTTATAAAAACATAGCGAGAATTGTAGATTTTGAAAAAAGTCAGTGGTCATCAAAATAACTCACCACTTGGGTTAAAAGAAGGCAATTTATATGGGATGTGGGATAACTAGGATCAAAACATGGGTTAAGTAGAGACATGACTTAAAGATTTAGCCTTATTCTATGTAGATTTAAAAAATTTAGCACGAAAAAAACCTTATGATAGAATTTTTTTAAAGTAATACTAGGTTTTTTAAAATTTATTTCACACTTGTAGTTAGGTTTTAATTAAAATTTCCCTCCTTCATCAAAGGATAAGACTCTTAAAATTTTAAAATATTGCAAAACTATTTTGAAATGATGGGGACAAAATACAAGGGCTACCATGATGTACATAGATCATCTACTTCAAGTTTGAGGCTGGTGCTGGATATTCTCTTGGCACTTTTGTGTATCTGGAGTATGTTCTCTTGTTATTTATGCTTTACTTTGGATGCATTTGATATCATGTTAAGATGATTTTTAATATGTTAGTTGATGCATTCTTTTACCATGATGTTGTATCACATTGCTTAGTTCAGATTTCTTAGCACTACTTTGGATTAGTGGTGTTATTGGTAAATTAGCATGTTAGATGTTTCTTATTTCATATGATGTTAATGGATGATTCATTAGTAAGAAAGATCTCACAACACAACTCCAATGATCTTGTTGGAAATTTAAGATTCATTCTTGGGGGTTTAGTTAGGGCCCTTGAGGTCTCATGATTCCATTATGGTAGAGAGGAAATGAGCATGGTTAATTTTATTCAATTGTATCTCTTTTGATAGATTCCTTTCACTTCAATGTTTTGGATTAAGCTAAAAATAGGTTTTCATGGGGCCCAAAACCCCATACAAAAAACAAAAGATCAATGATAAATAGTCCACCTAGTTTTACAAGGACTAGAAACCTATAGTACCAACATTAAAAACTGGGTTTCATTGCAATGTTGTTTATGCACTTTTCATTTATTAATGAGGTTGATCTAATGTATGTATGTATTGAGATGTGTATCGTTATCTTCATGTAAGTTCTTGTATTTTCTTTTATGCTCTCAAGTGATCATTCCTTGATTCACATGGATTTGGTACTCCCTAGTGTGGGGGTTTCATATTTTTAGACATTCCTTCTTGTACTCTTTTCTTGTTGTCAGTTTCCTGTCACATGGGAAGAAAATTCTCTCGTGTGACATAAAAAAGTCTAACACAACTATGTATTCACTCACATGGTAGAGAAAAGTCTCACAGAAGCTTGGAAGGGAAACTTTCCTAGTACGTGGGTAAAGCTCATTTGAGATTGAGTGTATTTTCTCATGCAAAAAATAGAGGGAGTGTATCTTTCCTTTCTAAAGTTTGAATGATGGTTTTGTATATCCTTTTGGGTCTTGCATCTTCTTGGATCAAAATAGATTAGTTATAGGGTGTATATAATATATATGTCAAGTGTAAGTTGGAATACTCTTCTTTCTTATACATAAGATATATTATATATATATAATGATTCATCTAAGATAGGTTCCAGCCCTCCAGGGATTAAGATAAAGATTCTAGAAAATTTTAAGCCTTTAAGATTTCAAACTTAGTCAAATTTTAGGGCTTCAAGATTTCAAAGTTAGCCAATTTTAGGATTCAAAATTTTTCTTTCAACATGGTATCCAATAGATGAGTGGTTGTAGCTTGAGCCCTTGTCTTGTGCTAGGACCACTTGAGGGCCTCTGCTCACTATTCCTTATTATGTTACTATTAGTTGGAAATAGACTTGTCTATTTAACTATGCTAGGAAGTTTTACGTTGGGCTTAAAAAGAACATGTTGTTGGGATTGTTAGTTGAGTATTTCCCTCTCGAGGTTCATGGATCTTATTTAAATCTCCCTTGAGTATTCTCATGATTCTTATGATCCTTGATTCTACGTTATGGTTTAGTGCTTGGGGATCTTTGGAAGTGTTTTTAGGACTTTCATTAGTGTAGGTGGACATGTGAGTTTAGATATGTTCCCTATTTTATTATCTTGATTAGATGTTTCATTCTTGTACTTGGTTACTTTATATTGTTTTTGATTAAGTAAAATAGGTTTTACAGGGATCTTGAAACCCAAAAGTTTTATAGCATAAAGATAGAAATTAAAAAAGTCCAGCTAACATGAAACTGCTATGAAAAGCTAAAACCAACAAAAGGCTCACGACCAAGAGGAAAAGCCAACACCCAACAAAACTATGAGAAAAAACAAAAGAAAAATAGACTAATGGTTATTTTTATCCATATCCTGTAGAGTTTTTGCAGCTTTGTTTTCCTTCTGATTGTCTGTTCATTCCTTGTTCTTGTTCTAGGTTTCCACCTAGTCCAGCTGGTTCACTTGGTCCCTAGAGTCTTTTCAAGAAGCCTCTTCTTGGCCTAAGTCCTGCCTAGTCTTCTACATCATGTCCCCATCAAATCTGGCTCTTATCAAAGAATTCCCTAGATTGACAATGTTCTCATTCAGGGTGTGCAGGGTGTCCATAATTTGTTTTGTCATGATCTGGTGGATGGAATCAAACCTTTGGACTTTTTGTTCAACGAAGGAGAGTTTTTCCTCTTGTACATCACTAGTGTCCTAACCGTTGTAGATATTTTGATTGCCTTCTTTATCTCTCTTCCTTCCTATGGTCTCTTGTCCCTGTGGATGTCCTGGCTACTGTCTTGGTTTTTCTTATCCTTTAGAGCCTCAATTTCTTGAAACAACCATTTGATGGAATGGAAGTTATCAATCAAGCTATTCTTTGTGTTGTTCAAGAGGTTGAGGCTAGTTTCCTGTGCATTGTCAGAAATGACCAATAGAGTAGAGTCAATTAGCTCATCATAGTGGGTTCTGCTGTCAAGGTCTTCCAACACTTGGATGTTCATTGGCTCTCTAACAATATGCAAACTTGCAATATCCAAGTTAAAATTCCTCCAAGCCCTCCTGCTGTTCTTCCTAATCACCTCCCCACTTTTTTCCACCATAATTTCAATCATCTCCTCAGGCGGTGGTGTGGGTGGGACAGGGCCAGGGGTCTCAACACTTTGGGTTTTTAGGTCTATCTAGGGCAGGGCCTGGTTAACTTTTCTTTTCATGGGGTTTCTCGGGGGAGAGTCAAGGGCTTCCTCCTCCTTGTTTCTATCTTTCCCCTTCTCTTCTTCTTTCAAATTATCTTTCCCCAACTCCTTATCCTCATCCTTAGAGTCCGTGTTAGTCTCCTTGTCTTCCTCACTATCCACCTCCTAAGGCTCAGGATTGGGAAGAGGGGGAGGGAGGCATCTAGGGCTCTTTCTAATGGGAATGCAGGAATTGCGAGCAGAGATGGCATTGGTGGCATTAACCTTATCCTCAATTTTCACTACCTAAACATCCCTAGAATTGAAACTAGCAGTGTCGTTTGAAGCACAACCCTAGTCACCAAGGGATTTTCCTCTAATTTGAGTTTTCAAAAACTCATAAACCAAGAGAATAAGGCCTTCGTGGAGGGCAAGGTTGGTAATAGGTTTTTTTTTGAAACCCTCAATAGTCTTGAACATGGAAGTGTAAAGATAAAAGGGAAGAGAAATTTTAACACCATTCTAAAGTGGTTTAACAAAACAAAGTGGTGCATTATTATCCTCTCAAATCTAGGGTTGAGAGTGATATACTCAATGAGGATCTTGAGAACATACCTCCAAATTTTTTTGATGGATTCTATGTCATAGTAGGTGTCAATCTTGACAAGATTATCTTTCTCCATTTTGTCCTTGATGAAAATGCTAATTGCATTGGTTGACATCTTTTTTTCCCTGTAGAAATTCATGCCTTCCTAGGGAATGTCCATCACCTCTACAATCAAGCCCTCAGAGATTTGATGGGTGACACCATCAATTTTGACTCTCTTGTTGCTCCATGTTTCCACCATGATCTTGGTCACCCTAGCTTCGAATCTGTGAAGCTTTTCCATGAACCTAGTGATGCCGCCTTTTTCAAGTTTACACCACACCTTCTTCTCCTCCTTCCAGTTCTACGCCTCCCCCTCAGGCTCTCTTCTGATCCTCTCTCTGACCATGGTTGCCTTTAGCTCTACAAACCCTATACCACTAGCTATTTTACAATGCTCAATTTTCTTTTGGGCACTTAAAACAAAAATGTTTTTGCTATATTTAGTGGTTTTGTTCTTGCCATCCTTCAAAGTGTGCCTTTCGCATGCATAATTATGACTTGCAAAGGGCTCCACATGATTTCTAATAACTCCCACTCTGACATGCAATCTAGCAAATCCTTTAATAATTAAAATGGGATTTTATTTGTACCTTGGATTCTATCCTACTAGATCAAATACATCACCATAGCTAGGATTTTGTCTTCATTCGTCCATGTCATCACCAAGTTTCTAGTGATGACATCATTGGCAAACCAATCAGCAACTGAGTTGGCTTCCTGGTAAGCATGGCTGACATGAGTCTTTTTGAACTTTCCCAAGTTAGATTTGATGTCCTCTATGATGTTGGTGATCATCCAAGAAGGTGAAAATTGACCTTTGATGCAATTGATGATGTTTAGAGAGTTGCCCTCAAGCCATAGGTGCTCGATCTCAGAGGCCAAGGCTAGTTTAACAATATGTCTAGCCGCACTGGCTTCCACAAAGTGGTTTGTCTAGTGACCAAGAGGGAACAAAATGGCCGTAATTCCTCCACCTAAAATATTTCTAATTATGCCTTGGCTTCCAACAGGGCCAGGGTTCCCCTTTGCTGCCCTGTCAAAGTTGGCTTTGTGCCATTCCTCAAGGGGAAAAGACCATCTAGCTTCCTGTCTTCTCATGGACCTATCTTTCTTACTGGATTTTCTAATTTCACCTTCCTTGATATTTCCTCCTTTCATTATTATGAAGTTCTCCAGAATGAGACCTTTGATTTTCTTAGCAATTATGAACTCTGGTGATCTCTTCCTCTAAATATTTTGTTGTTGTGCTCTTTCCAGATTCCCCAATAGAAGTGTGGGAGAGTCTGGGAGCTCATTAACTGAGAGTTCAAACCATAGTGATGGATTCTCCACTAGTAGAAGAAATTTGGGATACTGGCCGGGGGGCACCAACTTAATCCAAGATCCTTAGTCAAGAAGAACCACACCTTGGAAGAGTAGTGGATGAATAAATGATTGACCATTTCCAATCCTTACTTGGAAAGGCAACATATATTGGGGATAATTTGGCCTCTCTTGGCTAAATTATCTAGGGTGATAATTTTGTCTTGTAGGAGAAGCCAGAAGAAAATGTTGATTTTAGGTGTGAGACCAGAAATCTAGGCTTTCGCCCAAATGGGTTTCTCCATCCTATCCCATAAAGAGAAGTAGCCAGAAGTAACCGAATAAAGTCCATTTGAGGTGTCTCCCCAAATGATGGAGTCCTTATCATTGTTAATGAAGGTGGCATTAAGTAAAACCATTAGGGGGTTAAGGTCCAGGGATATCACAGACAAGTTGTGCTAGCCATTCTCTAATTTGTACTCACTAACTTTCATGCCAAACCTTTCTATGCATTGCTCTGCCCATCTTTTGTAGCTAAGATGGTTGATAAGTGGCCCTTGGCACATCTAGTTGTCTTTCCAAAATAAAATTTTGTCACCGTTATCAACTTTCCATTTGGCCTTGGGTTTAGCCAGGGGTTTGGCCTTCAAGATCCCATTCCAAAAGTAGGACCCCTGGGGAATCTTAGTCTCATGAATTGGGAAAGTGAGGGATTTTTTTCTTAGATATTTCTCAAATAGGATATCCCTCTAGACACCTGTGCTTTGAAAAATGTGCCATAGTTGTTTAGCTAAAAGGGCATTATTTAGATGTTTTATTTTTCTGATACCTAGCTGCCTATGGCATTTTGGAAGGCAGATGAGCTCCCAAGCAACAAGGTGGTATCTCTTGTGATCTTTAGACCTAGACCAAAGGAAGTCCCTCTAAATCTTCTCCATTTTATCTGCATGTTTGGCCGGGATACCAAAGAGGCTTAAGGCATAGGTAGGGAGGTTCTGGGAAATGGATTTGACTAGAGTATACTTGCCAGCCTGACTTAGGGTGGCCCCTTTCCATCCAACTAGCTTTATGCTGAATTTGTCAATGATACTATTCCAAAAAGAATCTGAGGGTCTAGTGCCTAGAGGAAGGCTAAGATAGCTAGCTGGCAAGGACCCAATGCCACTTCCCAAGATGTGAGAAATTTTCCTCTGTCTCTCCAAAGGGGTATTTATAAAGTAAACAGAGCTCTTCTCCCAATTGATAGCTTGACCTGAGCCCTTGGTATAGGTTTTAAGGAGATCCTTGAAAACTCTAGCCTCTCTAATAGAGGCTTCTCCTCCCAAGATAGTGTCGTCCACAAATTGTTGATGAGTGAAGGAATAGGGAGCTGAATAGGGCTTGAGCCCTTGTAAACTCCTATCTTAACTTTTCCTCTATATAAGTATTCCCAAGCATTTAGCCAAGATGATAAAGAGGACATGGAATAAGGGATCACCTTGCCTTAGTCCTCTCGATGGGAAGAAGAAAAGAGAGAGGGAGCCATTAACCAAAAGAGATAAAGAAGGAGAAGTAACAAGCTGAGAGATGAGCTTACAAACCTAAGCATCAAACCTGAAAGCTTGAAGGACAGCCATAAGGAAATTCCAATCCACCTTGTCATAGGCTTTAGACATATCTAGTTTGAGCAGAAAACCTTCCTTCTTGCCAACCTTAAGAGAGTGGATGACCTCATGGACCGTGACAATGGAATCAAGAATTTTCCTCCCAGGGACAAAGCCACTCTGCTGAGGAGAAATGATCAAGTGAAGAATGCCAAGGAGCCTAGAAGTGAGAACCTTAGAAATGATTTTGTAGAAAGAATTCCAGAGGCTAATAGGCCTAAACTTGTCCACTGAGTTAGCTCCTAGAATCTTGGGAATGAGAACCAAGAATGTGGCATTGAGTTCTTTGAAAAGATTTATGGCTCCAAAGAATTCTTGAACAACCTTAATCACATCCCTATTGACCACCTCCCAATAGACCTGGAAAAAGAAGGTCGAGAAATCATCTAGGCCCATAGCTTTGTCCCCCGAAAGAGATTTGAGTGCCTAGAAGATTTCCCTTGGGGATAGAATAGCTTTCAGCATCGTATTATGATGCACTTGCAACAAGGAAGGAATAGTAGACAAAATGTCTTTTTGATCAAGTGCCAAGAGAGAAGGATCCTTGGAGAGGAGGGATGAGAAGAACTGAACTACTTCATCTGCTATCTCATCATCCTTGTTCAATTGATCTTGGCCCTTCTGAATGTTAGAGATTCTATTGTTTGCCCTATGTTTTAGAGTGGTCAAATGGAAGAATCTTGAGTTTTGGTCACCCTCTCTCAACCAGTTGACTCTAGATCTTTGTTTCCAAAAATGTTCTTCCTTTGATATAATGTTGTGGAGATCAGAGAGGATGGCCCACTCTTCCATCCTATTTTGGTCATTATATTCGAAAAGCTAAATTTCTTCCTAGATGATGTGGAGCTGGTTGATCTTCTCATCTTTGTACTGGAAAATGTGGCCAAAGTTTGACTTATTCCAGATCTTAATGTTTCTCTTGATGTTTTTCAATTTTTGGGCAACTCTGTACATAGTAGTGCCTTTGACCTCAATATTCCACCAAGAAGAGATCTTGGATTCTAGATCCGGGTGGGTAATCCACATTTTCTCAAATAAGAAAGGGAACACCCTTTTGACAGCTAAAGGAGAGATAGAGAGAGAAATAGGAGAATGTTTATATACTTTATATTGTTGTTAAGTAACTTATATTAAGAAAAATAAAATATTAGTGAATGTTTATCCTTGTGTTCCAAGGATATCTAGGTGGGGCATCACAAATCCACAAATATGAAGTGAAATCTTCTCAATACATTGACAAATATCAAAACATTCTCACCCAAGTAGAGATTATTGATCTCAAGAGTTTCATGAAGAATCACCTTCTAGACTCAGCTAATAAAACAAGAGCACCTAAGCAACAGGATAATGAGAATCTTGGTGGAAGATCAATTCAAGTGGTGTAGTTTATAATGTCTCTTCTATGAACTTCTCAACACCCACTTATCACCAAGTGTGCTGGAACCATTCGATTTAAAACATGTAGTCTAATATGAATTATATATATTTTTAGTGTTGTAAAATCTTAATGTATAAGACACTCATGTTAGGTACAACAGGTAGTAGCTAGAATTGAGCTCATACACACATTAAGGAACTTCCCCCAATTTTGTAACTATTTATATATATGGGGGTTGGTTAGTTTCTTTTGTCCATATGCTGAATAATCCATTTTATCCATGCTCATTAAACTATTTTAATACAAAAAAATAAATATAGAAAACAATATTATCACATGCATTTATTTTACTAATATTACATTTACATCTTGTCAAACAATACAATAAATTATAGTGTAGAAATGAACCAGAGGGGAAAAAAGTATCACGAGAGTGGTTTTCCACCAACCATGAAGCCTAGAAGGGATCCCTTGTATCATGACAAAATAGATGAAGCCCAAGATTTCAAGAATAATGTGATGAAATAAAACTATATGAGAAGAAAGAAAATGTAATCAATACTAATGGCTAAAAAAAATACAATAGAGATTTGGCTTCAAATATAAGGTATACCACTCACCTCAAAGGTAGAAAAGACAAATGTACTTATAAGGGCATGTACTTATTTTCTTTAAGATATGTCAATAATGGTCCCCCAAAGAATACTAGTCTTATAGTCTCTCTTGTGGCACTCAAGAAAAACATATGAACAACTATATGTAGTAGGGTTGACAATGTGTAAAGGAATTTTGGTCATATAAACCACAAATTGATCACCACATACAACTAGGCTACATATAGAAAAAATTCATAAGTAAGAATTCATTTATAATTTTTTGCAAACATGTTGTTCCATTTAAAGCTATAGTATCTTAAATTTTTGAAAGAATAATAGTGCTCTTGAAACCAATAAGGATAAAAACACCATCAAGTTCAATACTATTTACTTTTTGATATTTCATGTTTTGTTACAACCTTAAATATGGTTAGAATATGGTATAAGAGAAAATGTAAGTTATAGATAAGTGGAAAATTAAATAATATACTCAATGCCATTTCTAAAATCTATGTTCATTTGATAAATGAGTTTTGTCTCATGCATCTTAGGACTTAACCCATAAAAGCATTTATTTAAATCATTGGTATTTTTTTTATATGAATAAAACTTATCCTAAGGGGGTTGTAGTGTTATAATAAAAGAATGTTTATAGAGAGTATATATATGGGCATGCTAGCTCATTGAGCTACCAAGCCAAGGCATCCATAACCACCTACTTAAACCTACTAAGAAACCCTAAGATGACTTCACAAGTTTAATATTGTCTTTATTTATTCTATGCAACATACTATATTTATGATTACGTATATTACCACAAAAGGACCCCAATCATCATGGGTTCCTCATCTTTCCATAATACATCCATCAAAAGATCAAAAAATGGCATAACACAACCAAAATGATTCATTGGTTACCATGTGTATCTCCCCTACGTCAAAATCCTCCAAATTCTCTTCTTTGATGAGTGCTTATATCCACCCCAATATACCCTTTAGCATTAGACCTATGATGTCTTTTAGAAAATATACTCCCTTCTTGCTACAATCCAAACTTAGGAATTTGTTATGAGTCCTTTGGAAAGATGAGGATATACATGTTTATAGTGTGCCAACATCTTCAAGCCATAGAGTACTCGGTCAACATAATGATTCCTCCACTAGCATCCACATTTTTTAAATCATCAATTTCTCCTAAAATACTTCTTACAAATTAACTAATCGTAGAGGGTTGCATCCATCTCCTTAATATCCCCAATGCTAAGGATTTGATGATAAGGCCATGTTCAAGATATTAAATTTTAATCTATATTGGTTGTTTTACTTAATACATAGCTCCCCCAACACTATTTTAATAGTATTGACAACTAATTAATGCCTTATTTCAAACACTCCAAGCATCCCTTTTTCTATAACTTCTTTTTAGAAATAGGGAACAAGAAATTGTGAGGTGGGGGTGACTCAGTTACTTCTACAACATAAAAAATCAAGCCCTCAAAACATGAAACCCACTTCAATGCTTAGACCCTTATTTATGATTAGTGAAATGCATAGAATGTAAAAATAAATCAAAATTCATGAAAACATCATAAAAAAATTCCTTTTTCTTATCATTAAGACCCAAATTAGGGTGAAAAACATAGTGGGGTTGATACCCATTGTAAGACTAGTAACTTGTTAGAATTATATCTTATTAAAACATGGGGAATGCATATGTGTTCAAGCACAGTGCAAAGAGTCTACTAGTCAATTTTTATTGGCTCCAATCCTAAGGTAATCACATTGACTTACAAACACACTTCATACTAAAAAATTGTAAATTGGTGAATTGTGTAGTAGCATCTTCTTGTCTCTTGATCAATTCCATTGAAGTAAAATCAAATCTCTTGTTGGAACTCTCTTATGAAACCTTCCCAAAATTAAAAAAAAAAATCATTTTCCAATCCCTATTGTCTTTGATCACTTCTCTTCATATGAAACACACAATACAATAATTTAAGAGCTAATTCATCTCCTTTTATCAATAATCAAGTTAGAAAAAACCTTATTTCAAGCCCTCATCTCTTTGCACCAAAATCAACCATCAGGATCACTACATGCAATGTGAACATGACTTGGATCCATCTCATATATCTTGAGATTATAACCTTAACATTAAAACATTTAATTAGTCACTTACAAGCCATTTTATAATCATTCATTATCATGTTAACCTAAAACAAAGATCTAATGTGTGTTGTGGTTTCACAATGCACACCCCATTTCACCTAGAAATGGGGACTTCCTACTTTATTTTTCAATTTTCCAGATTCCTAGTTTAGGGTCTGAGTCTTTTTAAGGTTTTATCTAGTGTTTTATGACCCAACTTGGGTCCTTGTTCAAAAATCAGATTCTAAAAACATCATCAAAAGTCTAAAGTCATTTTTGCAAAGTAAAATGGTGCACCAACGCACCTCCCTAGGTGCACTAGTGCTCAAAATCACTTAGATAAAGGCATCAACCTTGGTGATATGGTCTATAAAACCTGAGGGACCCCCTCTCCCTCCATCATTTTCATTTTGCAAGCATCTTCGATCATAGTAGCACATCTCTTAAGGTACAATATTGTGCCTCCGCTCCTTGCCTCCCACCTACACTAACAAACAATCAAACTTTCAAACACGTAAAAGGTGCATTGCTGCACATCTTTTTTCTTTGTTACAAAAGTTTAAAAACTTAACTCAAAAGATAGAATACCTATTAAAGGTGCACCAGAATACACCTACTTAGGTGTGCTATTGCATACCTTTCGTAAAGTCCCCCTTCTTGCATCAAAGAAAAAGGGTGCACATGAGGCGTGCTAAATGCACACCCTTTTTCATGCTAAGTCTAAATGAGGGTGCCCATCAACACACCCCATGAGGTGTGCTACTGTGCACCCCATATCTTTTAAAGCTTAAACAAAAAAAGTAGATTTTAGGGTTTTTGATTTTTAAAAAATGTTTAGGGTTTTGATTGTTGTTTTGTGTTGACGAAGGGTTTGATTTAATTGATTTTTCTTCGACTTTGGACCAATACACATTCTTTTTGTTTATATTCAATGGCTTCTTCATCATCCTTCCTTGCTGCAAAGATGGTCCCAAAACTCATAGTGTTCAAGTTTCAAGGTTTTCCAACCAAGTCATGCTTCCAAGATGATTATTCAAAGATCTAGGACACCGAATTGGGTCACACAAACTTAAGTTCATTCCTAGAACTTTGCAACAAACCAATAGAAAGGTCTCCAATGATATCCACTTTGATTCACTTAGGACTTGTTAACACAACATCCCATCCAATGTCAGTACAATCTTCAGAATTGATCATGACACTAGTGGAAAACTATGTTCCTAAAGAAAGGGTTTTAAAGAGCATAATTGGAGAGATCGTCTTAGATATCTAACCCAATAACATAGAAAAGGTGTTCCATCTTTCGAGGATAGATCAAGTCATCAGATTAACCTATCACTGAATAGAAAGATGGTATAGGGAACATGTTGAGGAAGCTTCTGAAATCATTCAGTCCTCGTGTACCTTATTGAGAGACTCCTTTGGGCCGTAAAGCAAGAAAATTCAACATGATGAGAGGATATATGAAGGAAGATATTTAATATTCTATCATACTCTTGAGTAGAGTCATGGGGTTTCCAGCATCGGGGCAGTTAGATATTTGGATGGTGCATTTCATTGAGACTATCAAGATGACAAAGATGTCTATTGATTGGGCTTCCATTCTTAGTGAGAACTTGGGTGAGCAGTTGGTGGGGGTTAAAAATAATTGAAAGTTTTACATGAAATCATAATTAGTGTACTTGTTAGCTATGAGGGTGACAAATTATCCAGGGCTTTATAAGAAGGGTAGAATGCAAGATTGAAACACATGGCCCTATATAGTATATCCTTAGCTAGTGAAGAAGAAGCTTCCAAAGCACAACAAGGAATATAGGATTGTGAATGATGCATTTATATTCACAATAATTTGATTCATTGAAGGGGATTATGTGAAGAGGATGTTAGAGGAGGCAACAACTATGATTTTAGAGGTTGGAGCCTACTACATCTAGTTTCAAACATTCACATAATTGAGGGTAGCGGGTATAACTGTCTACCCTAAGAAGCTCCATAGATTTTCCAGTGATAGACTCATTTTACTAGAGATCATTCGACAACTCTTGTCTGCATATATATGATAGAGTTAGGAAGCAACACAAAATATGTTGGGTATGGCCTATTACTATAGGACCATTCAGTGTGCTTCAAAGATAAGGAATTCTATCTTTTGAGCCTAAATGGGATTAGTATCCCTTAGAATAATATAATTCTCCTTGGACCTATTTTGACAACATTGGAAGGGTACAATATTTGGCTAGCAAGACATTTTAGTATGAAGATGTAATTGAGGATCACTGGATGAACACAATATATGACTACGATTTCCTTATAAGGGATTATTGTAGGATGACTCTCTATCTGGTAGGTAGTGCTTTAAAGATAAAGATTTATTTGAAGGAAGTATAATAGGATACAAAGTATCTTCTAGATCGATTTTTCAATAGGGACAAGATTGGTGACCAACCTATCATAAATGCCAAGATTGACAAAGAAGAAAACTCAAACATCAATCATAGGGCTAGGCATGTTATCATATTGACAAAGGATTGGATCAAAAGAATTTTCAAGTTAGATCCAATTCCTCAAGCGGTGGTCTTCCATGCTCAAGCCTACCTAGCTAAAGGTTGAGGAGCTAAGGTCATAGTGCCTACATTTATAGCTTAGCCATCAGTGAGACTAAAAACTATGCACCAACTTAATAGACCAGTTGGATATTATTGGGCTTAGAAGGGTAAAGGTAAGAGGAAGAGAACTTGTCCTCAACAAGCTAAGCCAAAAGAGGAAGCAACTCAAGCACCTCCATAGCTAGGAGAAGAAAATGTGCAAGGGTTAGAAGATGTGGAAGCCACACAAACCCAAGACAATCTTCAAGTGCCACTAGTTGAACAAAACCAAGGAGAAGCTAAAAAAAAAGTACAAGAGATGTCCCTACCTCAAGAAGAGGTACAAGCCTCCCCTTCTACTCCTAAGAGAAGAAAGATTAAGACTCCGACCAAGAGGAGGCAAAAGATCATTAGGAGAGTGATTCCCTTCCCATCAGTCTAAGAAGCTATCCTAGAAGAAGATGAAGAAGAGGCTGATGAGGATGAAGAGGATAACCTTCCATTGAACCAAAGGACTCATCTCACAAGAGCCAGAAAATTGAAATGAAGAAGAAGCTCCACAATCAGATTGCCATCCATTCTTGAGCAACCCATTTAGTCTACAACCTCTGAGGATGAAATGCAACAATAGATAGATGAGAAATATGTTGAGGCCATTGATGTCTTTCAAATGTCAGATTTTGATTTCATGCTCATCAATACTGAATTGGTCAGGGATAAAATCAGAGATACTCCAACCAATCAACCTCAATAAAAGGATTGGAGTCAGTTGCCACCTGAGCTACAAGGACCCAAAGAAGCTCTACCATTGCTTGTTCATGTTACATTTTGCATAGATAAGGGATTGGCTACTCCTCTTCCTCCAAATACCAAAGAAGAATAAGTTCAAGTAGAATAAGGGGAAGAACCATAACAAGCATCTATTGATGAAGTGTCAGAGGAAAGGAAAATAAGTGAGCAACCTGAGAAAACTTCCCAAGACACAAAGGTGCGAATAGTGGACTCTATGAACATAGAGACTCTAGGTGTGGATTCCTCATAGAAGGAGAAAACTCTAGAAAGGAGGGATAAAGCAAAGAGCATAACAGAGAAAATTCCTTCATCCTTGAAAGAAAAAAAACCCAATAGAGCATGTACCAATATGGCTAAGAAAAGAGGTCATTAGAAAAAAAAGGTAGCAATTCACCACTAAGGAAGAGGATAGGATGGAATTAATTGAAGTTCTAAGGAAACCTGAGTCTCCACCAAAGGATGCGTGGGCATTAGCCTTCATCATGAGTGATTAGAACTAGGGCTTATTTGCACACATAGCTATCCCTCCTTTGAATACAAATGTTGAACAATTAACTCCAAGAGATTATCAAATTAGGGAGGTCATGCTTGGGAAACCTACGTTGGACACTAATAAGGTGATGGTCACAATGGGGATTAAAGAAGTGTTTAGGTAGTTAAAATAGAATGGGATAGAACTGATAACACTTCAGAGGCAAAATGAGATCCTAAAAGGATATCTAAGAAAAGTTGTTGGTCCCTTAGATCTTACAAATCCTAAAGAGACTTTGAACACAACATTAGGAAGAAGAGATAAGGGTACAGGTCAATTAGATCCATTTTTGAAAGCTTGTCAGTGTAGGACCAAAAAATGAGGTTAAATGCATTACATACTATGAGCAAGTCACAAAACTCAATCAACATACGTTAGCACCCACTAGTCTACCGTGAAAGCCAAACAAATAAAGAAAGCAATAGAAACCCCCTCTTTCATTTGTAGCTCCCATGTCCTTCTTTCTTCTCCAAATGATTGTAGCTCCAAAGTTGCCTATAGTGCACACAAAATTGAAGAAAATGTCTATGATGTGGATAATTCCATGAGAATACTTGAAGTTGTGATTTGAATGTGAGAGATGGAGTGAGAAATCTAAAAGAAATTAGGACCTAAAGCCTTCCAAGACTTCAAGAAGACCCCAAATGAGAGAAAGAGTGTCCATTTTATAATCAACACTCAAGGTGAGGGCATTGGATTTGTCACCCATAGATATGCGATGTGGCAAGAGATTCGTTTGAGAATCCATAACACATCTGACAAAATATGCCAATTGTGAGATTCTATGACACATGAAAGTCAAACTTGGCTAAATGTGGAAGAGAATCTATGACGCATCATAAGACACCTCAACCCATTTAAAGCCAAGAATCTATGACAAATAAGCCAAATAGGGACATGCGTAAGAGATAAGAATATTTGATTATGACAAGTCTTAGCCAAGTGTCAAAGGAGAATCCATGAGGTGTCATATCCAAGTGTCATGATGATGCAATATTTTACGGAATATTTGAATTAAAAATCCTTTTATTTCACAAAATAAGAATTAGTAGAAAATGGAATTAATGATAGAAAATGGAACTTAGGAAATTGTAAATTTCCATGGTTTGCAGATAATGAATCAATAAATTAATAAAATTAATTAATTGAGGATGATAATGAGGAAGAATAATTAGAAGGAATAATAGAATTAAATTATGGCTTATTTAATCCTATAGAGAAAATTAGCAGATGATTGGCCAAATTGATTAAATGAATGCAACAGTATCCTTTGATGAAAATTTGACGATGATGGATATGGAATAAGATGATGAAAAGGTAGACCAAAGCCATGGTCAAATTGATTGATAGATCAAAATTGATAACATGCCAAGGACACATGTCATGAATTGGTTGACATGTAACATTTAACTGACATTGTAAATGCTACAAGATTGAAATTGATTGATAAGGTTTGATCATAATAACATCGACGAACATTGTCAATGTTATTAAAATGGTTGATGATGTAATGATCTGACATTGAAAGCCTTCACAACGTCAAAGATTGAATGACATGAATGATAGTTTGACCTAGCACTGAGAGCTACGACAGTACTAATGTCAGACTGATAAGATTGATAGGTTGATAGGTTTCCAAGGCACTGAAAACCGCAACAATACCTAGGATAGGATAAATGATGATTGATTTGGGATGTTTGATATGCTTTGGGCTGATTAGGACTGATTCCGAGTGATTCTGGGTTGATTTGGGGTGATTCTGAGTTGATTTGAAATGGTTTTGACTTGATTTGATATGATTCCGAGTTGACATGAAATTGATGTGAAAGGGGATACAAATGACGAAATATGGTCAATCTGGCCAAAAGATCAGAGTTAGTAAAATGAGAAAATGGGACAAATTAGTATGAAGAAGTGATGAAACCATAGATGCGAACCATTTTTGAGCGTCTACAGTCAGCAATGACGAGAAAGTTTAGAGGAGAAAGGTGTACAAATTATATAGTAAAATCTTAATTTTCCACACCATATGTAGGAAAATGTGGATAGGATGGTGGCCATTTTGAATCAATATTTTGGTTTGATGGATGAAGTACGTACTTATGGTAAAGACTTGCAAGCACTATAGGTAATTAAAGGCCAAAGGTATCAGATGTTAATGGAAGTATATATAGTAGAAGAGTTCAATAAAATCAATGATTGGATAGAAAATATTGTGGATGGAAATAAAGTAATGGAAACATTACATGTAGAGATTCATAAGCTCAAGGATCAAACCCAAGAGCAAATTTTGGAGGCAGAGAGGCATTTTAGTGATGCATGTCTAAACATTTTTGAAGATGATTCTAGGGATAAGTTAATAGATGTAGAGGTAGTAATTGAGAAATTTTAGAAATTTTTTGAGGAAGCTTCTAATGATTATGACATCAGACAAGCATTCAAAATGGAAGAAGTATTGGTAGAATTGGATGTAGAACTTAGAGATTTTGCAGAGACTTGCATTGAGGTGGAAAACTACATACAGAAAGTCAAGGACAAGTATGAGGCATTAGATTTTCTAGATGCAACTCAAGTCACTAAGATAATTGAGAAATTCAAGGGCAAATACCCCGACATAGCTCTGGTATAAAGTGGAACAAAACCCAGAAGCCAGAATTCCAATATTGACACTTAATGAAATTTTGCATTTTTTGAGCCTACTTCTAAGGAGTGCCAGGTGCGTAGGTGCACTTTTTTAGTGGTGTTTTGGAAGATTTTTATGAATTTAGAGGCATACCGATAGTTAATTGCTAGTTCTAAATTTAGAGCTTTCCATGCATCAAAAACACATTCTGCTAGCAATTTAACTCCTATAGATGCCTAGTAAAGATGGAGCTTTTATTTTTGGCACTTCTAGACACTTCCTACATCATCTAATGGCTTTCTCTTTCTTATTTTCTTTGTTTTAAGACATGTAAAGGCTCATGAATCCAATTAATGATATAAAAATGGATGGAGTCCTACTAAGCACCAGTTAGATAGTTAGTTTGTACATAAATTGATTTGTTTTATTAGTTTAGAAGCATATGATTGCATCTAGATATCTCTCACTCTCAACAAAAATTGAGGAGAAGATTTCTTATAAATTCAAGAATGTAATATGTATTCTAGGCCACCATTTTTTTGATGCAATAATATATGTTGTTGGTGCTCGCATTTGGAGTGTTGTGATTCTTTCCTAAGTGTGTTATATTTTGTTTATTTATGTTCATAGAATGTAATTGAGCCAATAGTTTTATTGCATTGTTCTGATTGCGTGATCTTTTAATTTTGGTGTTTGCTACTAGTTTACAAATTTTGTTGACATACATAGTTCAAGAAGAGATCACCACATTATTCCTACATAGCTTTTTGTCTCACGAGCACACTTTTTGTGGCCTTGTGATTTGATGAAAAGTGAAACATCTTACGGTTACTAAATTCCCATTGACAATTGCATTAGTGGAATTAAGGAAACACTGCTCTTATTTTCATTAGTTACCCACCGATCTTTTCAAAGGCTTAACTCGCAGACACGTTTCCATGGCTTATGTCCATTATGATTTTACTTTCATGTTATTTTCTTAAACTTCTTGTTACCCTACCTTCGTTATTTTATTTTACTAACCCCTTGGTTAAATTAGGAATTCATATAGTTGCATTGTTAGATTGCATTCATCATAAAAAATAGAAAAATAGAAAAATATATTTCTTTCTATGTGTTTTATTCTTTTGAAATAGCAAGCAGATTCTACATCTTATCCAAATTGTTTTGAACCAACAAAGGTCTCCTCGTGAACATTCACATTTATCTTCAATTGAGTAGATTCTAGTAGGTCACAAGATCACTTAGAACCTTGGGGTTGATCCCATATCATATTTTCAAGAGAGAAGTTCAAAAGGATTCCTGCCTTTAAACATTGTGCAAAGTGACAACTCAACAGTGTGTAGTTGGAAAAATCATACTCTCTTGACCACCTTGATTAATATGATATTCCAATAAATATATCATATAATACAAGATCATCCTAAGTCACCATGAAGCTCAAATAAGTACTTAAATATGTAACATTGATTGGATCTTTCAACAATTTATGCTAAACCTCAAGAACACTATCACCCCCAAATAAAATATTTGTAAATTCCTCATGGGCCATAAAAATTACAAGCTATTTAAATGGTAGATATATTTGTTTCAAATAAAGAGAGTAAATAAGAGGGGAGGGGTGAATTAGTTACCACAAAACAATTCCTAGTCCCTAGATGTCAAATCAAACTTTTCATTGATAATACAATACTTGTCCATCTCAGTTAAAGCTAAGATAATGCTGCAACTCGATTAACAAAGTAGTCTTATGAATATTAGTCTATTTTGACCTTTAGTAACTTAATTGTAGAAACATAGAGCATAAAGAAATAACATGAACACAAATGACACCAAGATTTAACATGGAAATCCAATTTGGAAAAAGCACTATGCAACTAGTTACAATATTTTTTCACTCTTCTAAAGTGAGCTCTCAAATAATTAACTGATTGAGGCTGAATATTTGGTGTTTAATTAGTATTTGAAAGGGTATTCAAGCTGACTTGTCAAAGCTTATGATATATAAGAAAGTTTAAGTAGTAAGGATAAAGTGTAAGTGGAATACATAGAAAAATATGGATATGTGATCTAAGGAAAAGATAGAGCAAGAAAGTGTGGAAGATAAGCTGCATAGAATATTCTAATCAATAAGGATCTAGAGGTTAAGCCAGAATAGATATATATCTAATCTACAAAAGAAGTTGTGTCATAAATTAGGTCAAATTATTGTTACCTTCTACCCATTATAGCAATGAAGAAATCTCTTTACAAAGTTTACTTGACAATCATATTGCAAATCCTTTAACAAGGTGACATAAGAAATCTCTTAACAAAGTTTACTTGATACTCATATTGCAAATCCTTTAACAAGGTGACATTTCAAGATTGAAGTGTTTGAAGACCTCTAACTAACACACTCCTAATAGGGTGATCAAAATCCTCTAAAAAGGTCAAACTTAATAGTATTTATTGTAACCTTTAACCAAGTTGGCTCCTAAGGTGAACCCACAATAATGGGTTACACATTTTTTCCTAAACTAACATTGAATTGTGAATTTTCAAAAAAACTTTCACTTTCAGATGCAAATTGTCATTTAACGGTTAGGAATTTGAATATGAAGTAAATTAGAGTCTTTTAGGATGTTTTGTGTAGATTCCAAATATTTAATTGATTTGATTGAATTATTTTTTCTCCCACGAAAATTGGTATGTTATCAAAAACCTAATTTAAAAAAAATGAAATTGTTTTTGACACACAACTTTTTTTATACAATAGATATAAATGCAATTATTTTGAATTTAGTTTGTCAACATCCATACCAAAATCATGGAGGTGATTTGATGTCTTTATCCTTAGTATTTCATATTTTATCAGAGTTTAAAGTTGACCTAACATGAATTTGAACATACATGGCTTTTGACACATGTAACTTATTATATATTTACTCGATTTCAAATTTATTTATTTTGATTGAAAGAGGACTCAATTACAAAGACCATAGTTATTTTTCAATTTTTTAAAATCTCTTAGTTACTATTTTTCCATGAGCATCCAATATATAAGTTTATTTTTTAAAACAAACCTCTGTTTTGATTATGTAAAAACAGGTTTTAAAGGACCCGAAACCTTACATCAGCAGAGTATTAAGAAAGTATCATGAAAAGAGAACAAACAAATAACATGAAACAGACCTCAGAAAAAAAAAGGAGGTCATAGACAACATTGCTGGAAAATATAGCAAAAGACCAGCAAAGGAACAACAACTGACCAGCTAAGGAGTATTAATCAAATGCACAGCCTGGTCCACCAGATAATGCAGTCTTAGCAACAACATTCACCTTATCCTTCTTAGTGGTTTCCTCCATCTTCTTTGAATTGGTCTGAGTATGCTTGCTAGGAACTTTAGAGTCTTCCCTCAAGGGAGAAACCTAACCTTTATCCACCTCATTCTTTTTCACAAAGCTGGTCATGTTATCCCCTAATTGTCTGAGTTGTTTATCAATGTTACCCAGCCTAGTTTCAAATTTAGGCACCTTCCCCTAGATACTGCTAATGTCCTTGTCCATCACCTTCTGCTTGGGTTCCAACATAGGGATCTTATGCATTAGATTTTTTACTTCTTCCGCATTACCTATGACCTCCAAGAGCTTGTCGATATGCTGACCTAATGTTCTTTCTCCTATGGCTATCTTGCTAAGATGCTCCATTTCTTTGTTCAACAACACCATTTTATGTTTAAGAATGTCAATGTCCTTCTTTATAGAACCAGGGTTACCAAATAAGCCTTTAGAGGGCCCAATTCCACCACCAACATAATCACCTTTGTCAGATTTGGACCCCTATTCACCATCATTAGTAATGTTGGAAGCCTCAATCCTTGTTTTCACATTTTTGTTTTCCTGTCACCGTAAAGACTTTTTTTTTCTTTCCAAATGTTTAGCAAGAGACTCATCATCCGACAGAGGAGAAGTCCTCTCATCAATACAACCTTTGCCCTTCCCTTTACTACATCCCTTATTTTTTGCATGTTCTCTAACAATTTCATCAACAAAATCACTTTCTCTCTCCCAATCAGAATCATCCTTCTCAATGCTCTATTTTTTGTTTTTAGTGCTACCACTCGAACCTCTTTTAGGACTAACTAGACCCCCTTTTGCCTCAACTTGTGTCTCAGAGTCATAGCCCTTTTCCTGAATACTTCCTTCAGTATCTTGATCTTCCCCTTTAAAAATTATAGGTTTCAAGATTTTTTTAGGTTTTAGCATATTCATAATCAAAACCATTAATCCTTCATGACAAACATGTTCACCAGTTGGGTCACGCTGAATAGCTAGGGTAGAATTGGAGAGAGATTGCAACAGGTATGAAGGAAAATTTACTCTAATGTCATGATGAAAATGATTTGCCAACACAAAATGGTAACAATACAGTTTTGTATATCTTCCATCCAAAGTCAGATATTCCATAATAACATAGAACACAAACCGCCATGGATGAGACACAGAAGTCGGGTTAAAATAAGAAGTACCTATTTTAACTAGTCAATTTCTTTCCTGTTCAGTCTCGGCAAAGTCATCAATTGCCTTATATGAGAACTTCCTTCCCCTATAGAAATTTATCCCATCCAACTCCAAACCCGTAGCCTCTGCAATGATTTCTTCCATAAACTCTAGCCTCTGGTTCCTGACCATAATAGAACCATCCTTCCAAGATTTCACAAACTGGTGTTTAATAACTCGGTTGTTACCTTTGAGTCTCTCCATGTAACCAGTAAAATTTCCATGCCTAAGGATTTCCCACACCTTGATTTTCTTCTTCCAATCCACGCAGCTAGGTGGTTCGACCCATTTCCTCTTACCTCCCATGATCTCTGCAACAAAAGCACTAGTTTGCACGCACTGAAAGCCCCCAAAAACTCTGTGAATACCACTACCTAAGCACGAATAGAAATAGGCAACCCATAAACCGTGTGTTCTGCCCAGATTTGTAAAAATAATTACCCACCTTACTCCAAAGGAGTTAAAATCATAATTCTCTGACAACATCATAATTAAAGGATTTTTGCTAGGATTTCCATTTGTCCTGCTTAACATGCTCATGGCCATCAACAAGTAAAGTGTCATATGAATCCCATATGATTTTTTGATCATTACAACACGCCACATTCGAAGCCCAATCAGCTAAACCATTAGCTCCCCTATAATTATGGGATATAATGCAATTTTGAAAGGAGTTAATAATATAACCATCCTTAGACATAATATTACCAATGGTCTATGAAGGTGGATAATTTTTTTTAAGCAGTTTATAATATTGAGGGAATCACCTTCAATCCAAATGTTCTTCAAGTTTAGATCTTTAGCATAAATAAGACCATAAAGTGCAACAGAGGCTTCAGCAAAATGATTGGTTTGACAACCCAAAGGTATTTCCATACCACCAACAAAGTCCCCATTAGAATTTCTAATCATCACTCCACAATCGACAATGCCTAGGTTCTCTTTTGAGGTGCCATTAAATTTAATTTTGAACCAATTAGTCAGAGGGTAGTCCCATCTAGCACTTTCCCTAGGGTTGGGATCTTTAGTATTCAAAATCATATTCTTGATATTCCAGTTATTCATCACTCCAACATCCCATTCATTAAAAGGTTGCTATCCCTTACAAATTTTTTTGATATTTTCGTGCAAAAGGACCTTGATTTTATGGAAAACCTAAGTAGGATTGGATTCCACCCCTCTAAAGATTCTGTCATTACGTTCCTTCCATATACCCCAGAAAAGATAAGGAAGAATAAGTTCCCACAATTTGATAATTATTCTTCGAAGGAGCTCTCAAAGAAGAAAAGAACAGCTAGATGGTAGCATGGGATACCCAATCCATGTTCATCAAACTCCAAATAAAATCCCACACCTGCTTAGTAAAGGAGCAATGGAGCATAATATGGTCCACTGACCCCCCATCATTTTTGCAGAGGACACATCAATTGACAATGCAAAACCCCCTCTTCTTAAGATTGTCAAGAGTTAAAATTTTATTTTGCAAAAGAATCCCAAAAAAAATATTAACTTTAGGAGTCATACCTTTCACCCAAGTCTTAGCCCAGCAAGGTACATCATGATCCTCAAAAGAATTTGTATAGGTAGACGAAATGGAGTATTCTCCACTAGGATCATCTTTCCAAATCAGAACGTCCTCTTCATGATTCAAACAACAAACATTCAGGCATTTAGCAAGCTCCACTATATTCAGGTCCACCCTAAGAAGATTGATCCACATATCATTATTCCAGTAATCACTAATAGAAGTACCAAACTGATTCTTGCACTGCACCATAAACCCATTCCATCTAGGTTCATCACAAAGGGGGTGATCCAAAATCCAAATGTCTTCCCAAAAAAGGACTTTCAATCCATTACCAACCTTCCATTTAACTCATTTCCTTAATATATGTTTAAATTTTTTAGCATTCTTCCATATCTGAGATCCCCCTTGACCATCATTAGAGAAAAGGAAATGCTAAAAATCAAAGTTATCTAAATTGTATTTATCCGCCCAAATGTTCCTCCATTCCCCCTCTTCCTTATGCCATCTCCAAAGAAGTTTAGCCAGTAAAAGTTCATTCATAGTAGAAATCCTTCGTAGCCCAAGCCCACCTTTCCCCTTAGGAATACAAACATTCTCCCAAGCAATAAGAGGGAGTCTCTTTTTAGACTCTGTACCAGTCCACAAAAAGGTCTTCTGAATTTTCTCAATAGAAAGAGAAAAATTTCTTGGAATCTTAAAGACACGCAAGGCATAAAGTGGAGCACTTTGAAGAATAGATTTCAAAACAATCACCTTCCCAGCCTAATTGAGGAGAGAACCCTTCTAGCCAGCAAGTTTGACATGAATCTTATCAATCAAAGAATTCCAAAAGCTATTAGGAGGGGATAAACCCATAGGTAACCCCAGATAAGTGCTTGGCAAAGAACCACTCTCACACCCAATAATCCTTTTACTCTTTAATTGTCTAGCTTCACTAACATTGATAAAGTAAATCATACTTTTGTTCCAATTAATGATCTGGCCAGTAGCATCTCTATAGTCAGTCAAAGCCCTCTTAATATTCGTTGCATTATGCAGTGAGGCCTCCCCCATGACAATAGAATCATCCACAAATTGTTGATGCGAGCTAATAAGAGGTGAGGAAGACGGACTAAGACCCATAAAGTCTCCTTTGACAACCATATTATTAACATATCTTCCCAAGAACTTAGCCAAGATAATAAAAAGAATAGGAGAAATAGGGTCTCCCTATCTAAGGCCCCTAGAAGCCTTAAAAAAGGGGGAAGGGGAGCCATTAACAATCATAGAGAAGGAAGCCAAAGAAATTAACATAAAAATAAGATCCCTGAATCTCTTATTAAAGCCAAAAGCTTCCAACCCCCTTAGAAGGAAGTTCTAGTCAACTCTATCATACGCTTTAGAAAGGTCAAGCTTAAGAAGAAACATTTCCTTCTTAGAAACCACAAGAGAATGAATGTTTTCATGAACAGATATAATGGAATCCAAAATCTGTCTACCCAGAACAAAACCATTTTTCTGTCCAGAAATAATAACTGGAAGAATAGAGAGAATTCTAAGAGTCAAAACTTTGGAGATGATCTTATAAAAAGAATTACATAAACTGATAGGCCTAAACTGATCCATACAATCAGCACCCAACTTCTTAGGAATAAGAGCAATAAAAGTACCATTAAGCTCTCTAAGGAGGTTTCTTGAGCCAAAAAATTCCTTAACCCCATTACAAACATCAGAACCAATAATATGCCAGAATTTATGAAAAAAAAGGAGAGGAAACCCATCAGGACTTGGGGCCTTATCACCTTCAAAAGAGAAAACAACTTAAAAAATCTCTTCCATAGAAGGTATGGATGAAAGAAAAGAATTCTGGGCTTCAGAGATGCACGAAGGAATACAGTCCAGGAACAAATTCTACTTCTTAGCATTGAGGATAGGGTCACATTGTAGCAAGCTAGAAAAGAACAACATGGCCTCCCTTTTAATAACATCTTCATTATCAGTCATTCCATTGTCCATCTTAATTTTCAAAATTCTATTAGCCATCCTATGCTTGAGGGTAGTCATATGAAAGAACTTGGTATTCCTGTCACCTTCTTTAAGAAAAACCTTTCGGGATCACTGTCTCCAGAACATTTCCTCCTTTGTAATAATATCATGAAGTTCAACCAACTTATCACTCTCCTCTTCCCTAGATACTAGCTCATAACCATTAGCTTGAATCTTGTCTTGAATAGCTTGAATCTTGTTTTTATTCTAAAAAATGCTACCAAAGGTGGTTTTATTCTAGATTTTGATGTTTTTCTTAACATTTTTCAATTTAGCTGCCACTCTAAACAAAGTAGTACCCTCAACATTAATGTTCCACCACTCCTAAATGAGACTCTTCAAATTGGGATGTAGGGTCCACATTTTTTCAAATCTGAAGGGGAAATTCTTCTCGAAGAAGCATTGGTCAATAGAGAAGAAAATAGGATAATGATCCGACCCAACCCTAACCTAGGCACTAAGGGAACATTTATAATTCAAAATCCACTCATTGCTAATAAGAGCCTGATCCAATTTGACTTGAATAAGATCCTTACCTATTCTCCTATTTGTCCAGGTGTACTCAATCCCATGTAACTCAATGTCATGAAGCATATATGAGTCAATAAATTGCATAAGATCTAATCTATTATCTAGATTGGTCTGATTACCTCCCCATTTTTCAGAATCCTTTAAGGGGGTATTAAAATCTCCAATCACTAGCCAATTATCCTTAGCAAAAAACTTTCTTTGATAATAAATTTCTTCCCACAAAGCCTTCCTTCCCCATTTGGTATTGGGGGCATAAACATTAGTTAGAACCCAACTAAAGTTGTCTTTTGTATTAACAAAATGTACATTCATCATATTTCTACTATGATAGATGAGATCCCCCTGAATCTATTTATTAATCTAAAATACAACCAAGCCTCTAGAAGCTCCATCAAAATCACTGCCAACAATCTTTCCCCCCTTAAAAATAGAAAGATTGTCCACCTTCTCCTTTAGCATCTTAGTTTCCTAGATAACAAAAATGTCAGGTCTATTATCTCTAAACATGTTTCTTAAAACATCCTATTTGTTAATAGGAGAAGGAGAAGACCCAACATCACCATTCTTGACAATGGCTCCACCTTTCTTAGACTGACCAAACTTACCCTTAATAGGTTTCAAATCAACTTTGGAACCCTTATTATTGCTTTTCACTGGGGCAGTATCCTCATCTTCTTTTTTTATTATTTTTCTTCCTACCATTAGAAAAATTTTCAACTATTGTCTAGTTGGCCTTAGAATTATCCTTTTCCAAAACTGCTTCCTCAACATGGGAGATAGTGAGAATATCCTCAACAACTCCACTAACAAAGGAATTATTCTTCAGCACAGGAACCTGAGCAGAAGAAATAGAAATCTGATTCTCCATAGAAAGACTATCCAAAGCTTCCTGATTCCTCTTCAAACAAACAATCTCAAGGATAACCAAGGGAACCTGAGAAGGGGAAGTCCCCTTAGTCACCATTAATGGTGAGTCCTTATTAAGCTCCTTCGAGGCAAAAACTAGACCAGTATTCTCCCCAACAATCTTTGTCAGGTCTATAATCTTTCTAGCCTCCTTAGAAACATCTTTCCATGCTGAAAGATCAAAGTGGGGGGCACGTTCCATCCCAGTCATAGAGAAACTATCCTTTTGGGTTTGGTCCTTTGGAGGAGCAGGCCCCTCAGCTGTAGCCACCATATCTTTAGATAGGTCTTTCTTAACCCAAATTTTCTTACTCTTCTTTGTAGTCTTTTTAGCTTTTCCTTTTAGAGACAGACATTGCTTTACCCAATGGCCCGCTTTCTTGCAAAGGAAGCAAGCGAAAGGGATTGATTCATACTCTATCCTTTGGTCCCAAACACCTAGTTTTGATTTCAATGCAATGGATTCTGGAAGATCCACCCCAGGGGAAACCCCAACACAAAACTCAGCATAGTTTAGTCTCCTCCTTGAAATCGTCATAGGATCTAAAGAGAGGAGTTCTCTGAAAGTATTTGCAATACCCTTGAAAATATCTTCCACCCAAAACTCAAGAGGGAGACCCTAAAGCTTAACCCACAAAGGGGCTTGAATAGTCGAATCATCCAGAGAGTAAAGATTTGGAGCCCATTTCTGTAATAGCATGGTATGCTTCCCCATAACCCAAGGGTTGCAACATAGGATATCTCTCTTATCCTCATCACAAGAGAAATAAAAAGATAGATAGCCCTTGGCCATAGCAGAGATGTCCACTTGATCCTTTAAACACCATTTTCTTTGGACAAAAGCACACACGTCTTCAATATTTGGTCGTGCTCTAATGAAGCACCCAACTAAGGTGGAATCCATACAAGAAATATTTCTATCTATGATTTGATCAGGAATTTTAGTGGAGAACTTACCTGTATCCTTCGCAGAGATATCTTTGACCGACGAGAAAGTAGACTTTCTAGTGGGTCGAATCTGAAATAGACTAGACCATTTTTTATTCTGTTTGGGTCCCTCGCCCATTTGTTTGGGTCCCCCACCCGCATCCACCAAGGACCTGCCATTGTCATCATCTCCAAAAACACCATCCCCGGATTTGACAGGGGAATCCCCAGACCGCTAGCCAGGTACAGAGGAATTCAAAATTTGATTCTTGCCTAAACTCTCTCTGCTCCTACTTTCGCTTTCCATTTAGGTGCTCACCTCAAAACAAACCTTTGTTCAATTCACATGCAAAAATGTATATCTAAAAAATTCAAAATGTAGCAAATTCATAGTCATTAGAAAGTTAATTCAAAGTACTTCTATCATGAAAAAGGACATGACTTCAGTGTGTTGGTAAATAGATTGTTCTTTCTGATTTTAACTCTTTAATGTCCTAATTTGTAAACAACATCTGATTACAACAATTCAAAAGTCACTTCTAAAAATACTTACTTTCCTCTAAATTATTAGGTATAGCTCCCTATTGCAAAATATGCAATGAATTTTGTTTACTCCTAAATCTAAACAAGTTATGTTATTAACTAGAGAACAAGAGAGGTAAACCAAGTGAAACCTATACATGATTTAACTCAAGCAAGAAATGATATATTGAGGGTTGATTAAGTCTATGAACTCATAGATCTTATGAACTCATAGTTAATATGTACTAAGAATAACTGATCTATCTAGGAAATACATTGCACAGAGAGAGAGAGATTAAATTGAATGAAAACATCTAAAGGATCTCTTTTAAGCCTATAATGATAGTACTTATCATATTCAACTCATTTCAAAACAAGGGAATGAAGCTCTGTTTGTTCCTTGTTTCAATCTAGAATAAAGAGAAAACAAGCAATTAACAATTAACAAAAATGGAATAGAAAATAATTGATATAGAAATACCATTCAATTGACTCTGCAACATTAACTACTTTAGACAAAAAAATTTCTGACCTTTTATTATTCTTTCATTATCATACATATAGGATTCTAAGATGACCATTACAATGGAAGTTCGATTAGTTCATCTCCTAAAAAAATGACAAATGGAAAGGAGCCAGTTTGTCTATTACAATGATTACATAAAAAATATGAAAAGGCAAAATGTGATTCACTTCACCTTCTTTCCTTTTTCTACCTTTTCCCTATAGACTTTGGTGACAACAATGATTGGAATTAGCTCTTCATGTTTATGGAAATGTACATTAGTGTATCTCAAGAGCCATTTAGAATGCTCTCAAGCTAGATCTTTAATGACACCCAACCGATCTTGTAATTCTTCCATGGCCATGTGCAAACATCCACCAAGTCTCTAAATCTTAGAGATTCTATCCTGGTGACTAGAAGTCATTCCTGTCAAATCATCTATGAAATTGGAGAAATTTTTCTGCATGACAGTTACTCCAATAATTGCCTTCCCCTACCCACTAGACTACAAGTTTGTATGTAAACCTCTTAGTAGTTCATAATCTCTATCTTGCTCCTTCTTTACTTTTACTTTAGTTTCTTTAAGTTCTTTCTCTACCACCATGATCATTTTAGATTTGAACTACATGCTCTAAAACCACTCAAATCGGGGCTCATCTCCTTTAGGTAAAATATTTTCTTTAGTGGCCTCCTTTAGCTTCATGTGGATGATCATCTTCAACAAGGAAACATAATCATCACTCTTAATTTTTTCTGTAGCCAAGGTGGCTTTGTTTGATGATATGTTATCTTTCTCTATTTCCAATTTGAATATAACATTACCAATCTACTTATAATGGAGATTCCTTTTTCTTTGATCTTCTTGCTCCACTCTTTACCGATTTGCCCAAAATGCTTATCTTCCTAGAGCTGGGAGATAAGTTCTTGGACGTCTGCAAAGATGCGATCTCTAGTAATGGGAATCCCAAAGATGCTTGCCAAAGGGGTGACTAATTGCCTTATGAAACCATTCAATTTGTATATTTCTGCTTTCATCTGGACCTTTAACAACTTAAGGCTTTTCAATTGTCCTTCGATCACTTCATTTGTAGACTTCCACAAGCCAAATTTGGTATCATGTCTGGCTTCCCCAAGCTCCAGCGAATGCATGGTGAAATCATTTGTAATCATATCCTTGATCCTTCCTTCTTTAGTAGGTTTTGCTATTTCCATTGTCAAATTCCCTATTTCACAGTCTTGCCTGAGGATAAACAAGGTCTTTTGTTTCTTAACCTTAGTCAATGCAGATCTAGATTAGACAGTAAGGAATAAGGTATCCTTGTTGGGAGCACCTTCATCCTTCCTCTTTCTCTTCCTATCCAAAGTATCTTCCAACCACGAATCTATGCCTTTTACCATTGAATTCATCCCAAGAGACTTTATGCTAAACATTTTCCTTTTGATCAGAGTGATTTCTTTCATGATCAAAGAGAAGGGATTCTTTTGGGCTTGAGAAATGAGCTTTGAGGACTCTTGGCCTTTCTCTATCTCTGTAGTCTTCTTGGTTGCTTCATTTGACTCAGTGGACTCACTATCACTACTTCCTCCATCTCCTAAGTTCACTACTTCCACATGAGGGCTACTTGGGAGGAGAAGTGTGGCACCTATAGATGGAACTCTTGAAGGAAATTTACCATAGTTTTTCTATCAATGGAGATCAATACTATGTCATCTGACAATACAATCTGTCTAGTGTCTAGGTTATAATGATTTATGCATTCATATATTCACTCCAGAGCTTGGACTACAACTAGAAAACCTATTGCTTTGACTAACCCACATCCTCAGAGCTTCTCAATAATGGGATGACTAGGCTCTGATCTCACTCTCTTCTGAAAATCTTGCATGTCATAGAAATAAAGAGAAGTATTTGTGAACTTCTGCAATGAAGACTTGATCCCATTCAATCCATCGAAACTTGCAAATCTAGTTGCCATTCTTGTTTGAAACTAAATTTTGAATCCAAAAAATGAAAGGAATAGAAAATATTTGTATACTAGCATTTTGAAAAAGTGATGTAATTTTAACAAAATAATAGTTCAAGAAAGAGCAGTAGTTTTGTAACTATTCACATTTCCACCTATAAAGGGGCTTCAATTCACCTATTGATCTTTAGAGTTCATGCCACATGAATGAATTGAAGGAGAGATTCATTGGAACAGTAAATGCATAGTTTTAACAAGTATTTAGGTGTCTTTTCACTATTCTTTTGGCCCAACGATAACTTTCTATCTCTTATATTTACTTTCCCATTTTTCATTAAGTTTCGAGAAGTTATGAACATAGTACTCTGCACGAAAATATCCACTAAATCGAACTCTACTTAACAGATCTTTCCTGAAATGGTTAGATTATTTCCATTATCATCTTGAGATGTTTTACACACAAAATATGGGTTCAATCTGCTTACCAACTTGATTTTCTTTAAAGTTTGGAAAATTTTCCTCATGGGTTGAAAACCCGCCAAGGAGAAAACAATTTTCATTTTTCCACCTAGACTTCGCTTTTAACTTTACTTTTTGATTATGTTTTCCCTTGAGTTTGAAAATGTAGAAAAGTAGTGCACAAAACCATTAGGGGCCCACCTTTTTCTTCTTTTCCCTCAGAATTACCTTTTGTGGGAAACAAACTTCATGGGTTGAAAACCCACTGCAGAGAAGTCAGTTTCTAGTTTTCCACCTAGAATGATTATAAGAGCTAAAATGAATTTTGAATACTTACTGAGATAGATAATGATAAGAAGAACATTAATTTTTCATAGGGCACCTTATTATCTTCTTAATTTGACCCATATGCATCACTTGGTGCTCTTCACGGGAAATCGCCTTCATGGGTTGAAAATGCGTTGAGGAGAAGATGAAGTCCAGATTTTTGCAAACTTCCATTCTCATGGAGAAAATGATGGGCCGCAAGCAAATATAACTCTTGCAAATAGCCTTTGCATGTTTCATGAATCTCCATCAGATTAGCACTAAGCTACCTGCGACATCCTTCAACACAAAGGAAAGAAACCACCTGGCTATGAAATATGGAGAAGGGGAAAATGAAAAATCCGATGAAGATTCCTTCCACCTAATTGGGACTTAGACTTGAATACACTTAGGACCTTATTAAAACACAAAATTTCACTTTATGAATTGGTTAGAGGATGAAAAGTGGGGCAACACAGTACTCCATATGAACTTGGTAATGGAGCCTAGAAGCCATGAAATCATAATAAATCTTCTCCCACTCGGAAAAAAACCAAAATTTTCTTAGTTTCAATAGAAACTAAGTTTCTATCGAAATGGAAAACATGAGTTCCGATAGAAACTGATGTTTCTAGTTTCTATTGAAACTAGAAACCTAACCCATGTGGGTTAATGGGGGTGGCTCTAGTTTCGACCGAAACTAGACTAAGCATTTTTGATCGAAACTACTTAGTCTAGTTTCGATCGAAACTATAGTCAGCCCTTAGGGCTAACTCTAGTTTCGATCAAAACTAGAGTAGGCCCTTAGGGATTTTTAAAAAAAAAAAATTTTTTCATATAAATAATTTTTTTTTTCTATTGTAGCATTCAAATCCACTCAAATAATTCACACTTCAATTAGGAGGGAGGAAATATTTTGCAACTTTTGTTTTCAAATTTTGGAAAATAATTTGTGACATGGGCAATAAAGGTAAAAGGGCAAGTAAATATTCACGAAGAAGAACTAATGAGGAAGAAGGAAATCGTCGAAAGACTTTAGCAGGATATTATAGGAGGCAAGGTATGTACATGTGCAATATATTTTTTCCAATGCATATTTAGTTCATATAGTGTGCAATTGTATTGTAGACTTTTTTTTATGTATATAGTTAGGATTAGGGTTTATCCAATTAGGAATATGGTAAATATAAACTTAGGGTTACTATTAACTTAATATTAAGGGTTTATTGAATTATGAATATTTAGCATTAAATTTTATTAAATTATGAATATTTAGTCCTATTAGGGTTTTTAAATTATGAAAATTTAGAATTAGGGTTTATTAGATTATGGTTTTTAAATTATGAATATAGAGAATTAGGGTTTATTACATTATGGTTTTTAAATTATGAATATATAGAATTAGGGTCTATTACATTATGGTTTTTAAATTATGAATATTTACAATTAGGGTTTATTACATTATGGTTTTTAAATTATGAATATTTACAGTTAGGGTTTATTACATTATGGTAAATTTAAATTATGAATATTTATAATTAGGGTTTATTACATTATGGTTTTTAAGTTGTGAATATTTAGAATTAGGGTTTATTGCATTATGGTCTTCAAATTATGAATATTTACAATTAAGGTTTATTACATTAAGGTTTTTAAATTATGAATATTTATAATTAGGGTTTATTACATTATGATTTTTAAATTATGAATATTTACAATTAGGATTTATTAGATTATGGTTTTTAAATTATGAATATTTACAATTAGGGTTTATTACATTATGGTTTTTAAACCATGAATATTTACAATTAGGGTTTATTAGATTATAGTTTTTAAATTATAAATATTTAGAATTAGGGTTTATTACATTATGATTTTTAAATTATGAATATTTAGAATTTGGGTGCATTTTAATTATGGTGTTTTAAATTATGAATTTATTTAGGACGTAGTGAAACAGGACAACCTACTCAGGTTGGAGAAGGTTCATCCCAAGTGCAAACAAGTATGTATGCACACATCTCTCGCAAGTATAATCTCTAGAAATTCTAGGTTTCTACCTGCGTAGAGGAAAACTTTATATCTTTGATTTTTAATTTTAGAGACAAATCCCCAAGTAGACACTTGCTTGATTTTATTTTTTATATAATGCACGTTTAGTAGTAGATGATGAAAATGTTGGACATGAGAAAATTGAAGATGAAACGATGGATATCGAAGGACCATTTGAAGGTAAGATAAAATTGTATTTAATAGTTCATTTGTTATGTATATACACATATGTGAACACTAAAGAAAAGTTGTATCTTAAGTCTTTATTTCAACTTCTCTTGTAGCCCGAGATCAAAAAACAAATGAGAATGTTAATCTAGCTCAAAGTTTGAAGAGAAAAATCAATCATAGAAACATAGATCATTTAATTGAAATGGATGTGGAAAAATTGAGAGAATATGCTAGTCAACCTACACATACTATGAAGAGGAAATTGAATGAAAAGTCTAAAGAAATAACTGGACAATTTGAGAATCTTGATACAATGGAGAAAACTCAACTATTATCAATTTCACCTCTTAAAGATGAATTAAAAGAGCCATTGAAACTATTGGGTATAGATACAAGTGTAAAAAAGAGGAAGAATTCTAAACTAGAAAAAGATATTGTTGAAAGTGTTAAGGAAGGCTTACACTCCATTAGGAAAAAATCTAGATTTGCAGATAAATCCATTGCACAAAGAGTGATACCAAAATCTATTTTAAATAAGAAATTATGGAAAAAAAGGAAAATCTCTACACTGTCATCTCCTATTGGGTATAGTCGAAAGACGATATTACATTATCTGAAAAGGAGAAACAATTTGGATGATATTACATTAGAAGAAAACTGGGCACTAATGTGTAGAGTTCCTCAATCTAATAGGATTGTGGAAACAATTAAGAACTTAGTCATTCAATTTTGGATTGATAATACTTGTCCTTCACCAAATAGAAGAGATATTATCAAGTAGAGGATTAAGACTAAGGAGTATCTTCAACATGTAAAAAATTGGTTGGATGTCACACAACATGAATTGTATCTCTCATTTTGTAATTTAAATCTCGACACAAAGATTGGACAAACAATGTTTGAAAGATTGAAACCCTATTTTGTGAAGATAAATAGATCTTTTGAAACATGTTATTGTTGATATCATGTTGAATTTGATTTGTACTATCAAGGGTTCAGAAAGATGATTCTAGAAGAAAGTGGTGGTTCTCAGAATGTTTTTCATAAATGATCGAGCCAATTCATATCATCAATGTTATGTGACAAACCAAATGATCGTGTAATAGGTGAAATAGATTGCATAAGAGGAACTTGTGAAGCATGTGGTAACTTGACCAAATTTCCTTTAAGAGATGATGATATTGATATGACAAGGATAGTAAAATCTAAGAGATATAAGTACATAAAGTCAGAAACACTAGTAAATTTAGGCCTAATTTGCGACGCGAAAAGGTCTCAATTTTGACACAAGTTGGTCGCTAAAGCCACCAAAGTTGTCGTCGGACAAATTTGGTCAATTTTCTGCCACATTCATTGCACGTCAAAATTTTGACTACATAAACATCAATTTACCGACACAAATTTCGTCCATTTCTCTATCCAACCTAAACTGTTATTTTCCCAATTTTGACATAAACTTGCCCAATTTTGAGTTGGAATTTCGATGACAAACCCTTAGCTTTTGATGTCGGAGCCATACTCGTGACGTAAATGGTGCCATTTTGGTGTCTCAATTGCGACGAAGATTGGTCACAATTGAGACCAACATATGTCGCAATTGAGACGCACTGTCCCATTTTTTTTTAAAGCAGCTTTGCTCTCATAGGAGCGTTTAAAATTGCACAAAACTTGATTATAAAGCATAATTTATTGATGCATGAGAGTCAAGGTATCATGCACATTTCTTCCTCCACACCATTTTTTCGTTCGTCAAATGATTTATTTTATACAAAACAATGGGAAGGAGGAAGAGATGTGCACGATATCCTATTTCCACCAAGAAATTATGCTTTAAAACTCAAATTTTGTGGAGTTTAGAAGGCTCCTATGAGAGAAAAGGCTTTGCAATAATTGGCACAACGTGTCTAAATTTTGGTTCCTGTAGGGAAGAATAAACTTAGGAAATAATTATTTATCAGGAATGAAAGCCAATAATTTCATCTATTTTTCAAACAGATAAACGTGACAAAAAAACTTACAGTCCTAATCACATCATCATAAGAGCGCATATATAACTATAACTATAACTATCTAAAACCAACATAATTTACAAATATCCACAATTCAAATATTATCCCTTGATATTTTCTTTAATAATGCTCCAATGCCTTAGGGCATTCAGTTAGAAACTTCAAAATTAATACTATCAAGTTAGATGTCGTTTCATAGCCACCAAGGATAAGGTCCATAATAAGATTCAATATCTCTTCATTCATAATTTATATTAATGCTATCAAGTTAGTTGTTATATTAATAAGATTCAATATCTCTTCATCAATATACCTCTGGTTCTCGATGGAGATGTGCTCCAATCAATAGGAAACGTCATCATGAAGCAGGAGGTGAGGTTGAAGGATTTTATGGAGGCATTCAAAAGTTAATTACAGAGGAAGAGATTTTAGCCTGGAAGAAGTTGTGGCCAAAAGAATCGCTAGAATGATTGATTGTTACATTAGAATTATCTTCATTTAACATTAAAGCTGCATGCATATTGGAATGGATGACATCATCATTAAGTGCATTTGATGATAGCACATTTGTTTAGGATATACATAGAGAATGTCAAGAGTGTTGTTGACAAATTTTGTATTTCTTTTGGCTTTAACATTGATGACTGTGTTCCAACTGTTTTGGGCTAATATTTGCTTCACAAATGGCCGATGTATATGAATCTTGTGCCAATAGAATGACTTTTGTTGAAGTTAACCATAATGTATACATATATTTGTAATCATTATAGTCAGGATGACAACTGTTGCAGTTCACTTGCCCATTGAAGAGTTGATTTTTTTATGATAGCACAACAAAATTTTCTGAACCATAGATTGCTTATCCTAAAAATCTTTCATCATCCTTCAAAACTGATCAATAATAATGCAATATATTGTAGTATTAACTATTTAAATTATTCTTGCAAATGAGGAACTTAATATAATTTGATTGAGCAACCTTACATTTTTTATGTCGCCATTTTGTATTATACCTCAAACAAAAAAATGATGGTGCCATGTGATCAAGATAGCAAAAATCTCTATGGAATGTACAAACCTTGGCACTAGACTTCTTCTCCATCTACGAGGCATTCAATGCTAGAGACAGAACCTTGTATCTACTCGACAAATAATGTGCTTACTAAAGTTGCTACGGCAGAAAGTTCTCATAGGTTAGTTCTAATCAGGTCTGGTGAATAATATGTGAAAACATCAATATAGCCAAGGCACTAATTTTGCCCCATTTTCTCATGTATGAGAGCCTTGAAGAGAAGCTCGGATAAAAAGAAATTAGTCGTATGGATTAACTTAATAGTAGCAAAACTGAAGAGAAAAATTATTGGTGGTGAACTACTTAAGCTGCAAATACAAGAAAAAGACTGATCGCAATGTATGGGCTATCCTAAGTGGTAGAAATGGTCATAGTATAGTGAAGTTCACAGTTTCAATTAATCTAATTTGTAATTAAAAAGAAATTTGATTGTATTGAAATATGAGGGCTTCTTTTACAAACTTTTTTTCATTTATAAGAATTTTAAGAAACATTTTTTGTCAAATTTTAAACCAAAAGGGTTGCATTGAGCTAATGTTTGAAACTCTACCAAGAGGAAATTTAACTAAGGCATCCAAATCTTAACACACTATATTATAACAATTTCATAGTTAAGAGTTGTGCTTGTAGACAACATCCAAATATTATCTGGTGGGTGCCTCTCATATTAAATTTTAAAATTATTTTTTTCTAGTTCAACATGGAATGACCTTTCATGTTGGTTAGTCTACTAACCCTAACTCCTCTCATCTAGGTCATATCAGATCTTGATAAAGGCTAGTTTGCAACAATTTAACTTCTAATAGCTAGTTTGTAAAAGTAGTTAAAATAACTTGTTAGTAATACAATTATCTTCATAAGGAGGTCTAATTTGCATTCTCAGTACAACACTCACCCAAATATGCTTTCAAAAGGTATTTAAACAACAATTAGATCTTGACAAAATTAGATATGAAAGTGGAAATGATAATCAGGTCATGTACCTCTTCTTCATCTCGTTTGCGCTTGTTTTCCTTCACCTTTTCGTGAAGATTTGCAATGTACTTATCAAATATCTCCCGACAAAAGCTTTCATCACTAATTGCCCTAAATATTCATATCCAATATATTTATAGCTACTACTAGTGTAAGGTACATGATAACTACCTTTAATTACTCACAATAAGATTAATTCCTGATAGTGGCTCTTTTACCTGTATGCTTCCGCATCTTTGAGAAAAGGTATGCAATCCTCCCATTCCGAGGAAGCAACAATTTCCTGAAATGGAAAAATAATATATAACTAATTTATCGTTACATAGATAGAAATTCGTTTATGATAAGAATAGAAATTCATTCATATTCAAGATTTTTAATGTACAAAACTCTATGAAATTTTAATCCAGGTGTAAAAGTAGTAGAGGAAAAAGAGACTGCATTAAAGGGTTTTTTCCAAAATGAATAATGTAAACCTTCAGAGAATAAAGCAAATCCATGAAATCATTTGCCAGCCTTTCCCTCCTTTTTGCTTCTTTCTCTTCCTTTTCCTTTACTTGTTTAATCACTTCTTCAAACACAAGTTGCAAGCAATACAAAGGATGTCAGTAAGACCTAACAAAATCATATATCCCAAAAAAACTTGCATTACTTTCAACATTTGCAATTGTTTTAGTTTAACCTAATAAAAATCCATTATCCACTAATGAGAATAGACTAATGCATTTGTGATAGCGATTCACTTCCAACAACTACTTATCAGTGCAAATGAGTCAAAACATAATATAGCTGATGTAATGATCGAATCAGTTAGGAACCAGAGTCATATGGAACATAAGGATAAGATCCTTGTTTGTATAAATAGTAGTTACTAGGAACATAACAATATGTGACAACATTGTTCAAAGGAAAATACCAAATACTTTTATTGTGAAGTCTTTTGTAGCTGAGACAAAAAATCTAGAAATGTAACTAGAACAAACCTTAAGATTTGTTTCAGATGTAGCAGCCAAATCATATAGTTCCCCAATGGAGGCTTTGAACTTGTCAAGAGTCCATGTTGATGTTACTGCGAGCTGCAATCATGACATCAAAAAGATTACAATATATTTTACATCCAATGGAAAATCTTAAAGCACAAAACACACACCTTTCCTGACTCTATAGCATCTTTTATGTTTGATTTGTCCTCCTGAGACTGCCAAAGATACATATTCAAAAAATGGTTACATCAAAGGAATCAAACATACATTGCGTTGAGTAATAATGATTGCAAGCCTGATTGTGAAAGTGCAATTAAATCCTGCAATCAAATCATTAAAATATATGCAACTTTCTTACCTACTTTTTCATCCCTTTTGCAACATCTTCAAACAAATCCTTAGGTGGTGAACCAAATGTATTTGAAGCAGGCTCTTTGCTTTATGATCCTCTAGTTCTTTACTTTATCAAAGAACTGGAGGATCATAAAGCAAAGAACCTATTTCAAATGAAGTGTGTCTTTGCTGTAAGCAGGCCAGTTGCTTTATGATCCTCTAGCAATCTTCGAAATTCATCTCAATTTTTACGTTCTTTTTGTCATAGTTCTTCCTGCATTTAAAAATATTCAAGTCATTCCAATATACAAAAATAAGACAGATGAAAACTATGGAAGCACACTACTCTCTCATTCTAGACAACCTTTTGAATCGTTTGTACTTCTTCCTCCTCCAAATCAGATATAACACATCAAAATTTTAGGATGTTCTTAGGTCATTAGGTATGACAGCTTTTGGAAAGATAAGATGCCCGTAACCAAAGCCATTATCCACATAATGATAGCAAACTATTCATCAATCAAGATAAAAACCAAACAGCTTTCCAAACATAGGCATTTCAAAGCTATGCCATCTCCAATGCACCTTCCAAATTCGAGTACAAAAATATGGGTTCTAAGATTACACCAAAAGTAGGTCCAAAGAGAAAGTCAGATAAATTCGCAGGTTAACATGTGTATTCAACACAAGATCACAATTTTCTACAGGCAAGACTTTAAGATAGAAAAAAAAGAATGTGAATTTGAGATTTGCTGGGATACCTTGCAAAGTCATTACAATTTCAGAGATTCCTGACTTCAGAATTCATAAAAGAAATGGAATAATTTTTTAAGGAAGATCAATTGGGGTTATAAAACCCAAGCATGAAATTGAGGAATAGGACAAAGAATGAAATGTCATTAGTTTATCAATCTAATTTCGTGTTCATGTTTTCTGCTCACCATAACCTTCCTACCTATCTCAAATATTATAATGTGAGCAAATGCTGAAAACTCACCTTGGTTGAGCGACTTGTCCACCCTTTTGATTCCCTCCATTGTTGAAAGAACTAAAATATATCAACAAATTAAGTGTTAGTGAAACTACTTGAACAAATGAAAGGGGAAAGTTAACAAATTTTGTACAATCTAAGGGATTTATTGTGAATTAAGTAGACTTTGAGATCATTTGATTTCTAACATATGATAATAGATCACACTATTGAAACATTGATATAACAAGCATACAATATATTGAAAAATAACAACAAAAAGAATTACATATTGTAAAAACAATAATATGTACCAGAGATGCAAGGGGTGAGAATGCCATCTCCTATAACCATACAAGTCCCCACAAGGGCTAGTATTAACAAACATCTCTCGGCAAAGTTACTTTGTTCAAGAGCTTCCTTTATCCTAATGGCTCTATTGGGCTGTCTACCTACAACTTCAAGTGTATATGAGGAGAGTTTCCTGTCTTCTTCCTGGTGATTGGGTATCATGCTGACATTTGCATGGCAGCAAATCAAAGAATAAAGAGAAAATGTTCCACCTGCAAAAGAAACCGTCCCTTTAAACTTAGAACACATGTTTTCACATCAAAAAGATCAAACTTTAACCTAAAAACAAAGTGAAACTAGAGCTATTATAATCTTACCATCTCCATTATCATTGGCCCACAATACAATGAAGACGTATTTGATGAGGGGCAAAAGAGTGAGAGAATATATGATCAAAGACAAAGCCCCAAGAACATCATCAGGATGTTTGATGCCATCAGGAAAAGTACTCGCATACACATAAAGTGGTGATGTTCCTATGTCCCCATAAACCACACCAATACTCTGAAATTCCAATTGCACAATTGTAGCCATGCTCAACATCTGAGAAACAGGATTTGTCATAAAGCGATGTTAGAATAGTTACTAAAATGGTCATAAATTATGTTGTTATAGTAAAAGAATACTTTAACTTAAGAGAAAAAAACTATACAATATTAAAACATGATATCTTGCTTTAAAAACTAAAAATGTACCTATAATGAAGAACTTCATTTCGACTTGCTAATTGGTTGTCACTATTAACTATAAGCTAATCTTTAAAGTTTGAGCTTCACTTGGTTTCGAGAATAGTTAAATATTCTCTACTTAACAGGGCCAACCATGTGAAGGTGGAAGCTCATTTGGTCCCTCCCCCTAACATCACTCTAAATTCCCCATTAACATTTAATAACATTCAATTCATCCATTTTTGAAATAGAACATTCAATCATTATAATCACATGATAACATTAATTAACACACAAAATTCATAAACACACAACATTCACGAATAATTCATTAACAGGCAACATTCAAGAGTAAGTCATTCATGAATAATTCATTAACACAATATTCATTAACAATATTCAAGAGTAAGTCATTCATGAATAATCATCTCTTTTTTGTTTTCTTTCCATTTCTTTTTTTCATAAAATTTCTAAGAGGAATATCAATGTCCTCGTTAGGATCCCCCTCCTCTACTGGTTCTAACACATGTCTCCTCCTCATCTGTTCAAGAACACCATGAGGTTGCTGCACCGAAGGGGGGTCCGCTGCAATAACAAGTACTTCATGAGGTTAAATTCCCACCATTTTATATTAGTGAATTATGATTTTTTATTTAAGTAAAAGAACTATAAATCAAAAAATTAATTTAAAAGAACAAAACATAGATTTTCTTTACCTAAATGTGCCACATGATCTACCTGCTGATCAGTCTGAACATCCTCTGGCACTCGTTCAACATGACATGATTCTATATCCTCAACACAAAAAGGTTACACTAAGTTCAATTAAAGATGTTAAATTGTATTAATAATTACATAATTAGTTTTAAATAAAAAATGAGCACCTCCATCGATGGTACGATGCACATCAGGGGCTTCATGATGCTGCATATGATCTGTGTCAGGATTAACAGGCTACATTGCAATGTCATGCACATTATTATCAAATAAATTGTTGCTCAAGTATTCAATTTCTAATATATTTTTTGGCATATTTACCTGTGCACATGATGCAGGAGACTGTTCGGTTGGGGCAATGGAAGCTTGCCGTAGGCGTTCAGCCACCGCTGCATAGCCTTGCTTGAAGGCAATTTTTTTGTGTTCTTCTGTGGTCTCCAGATTAAAATCAATGCCCTGCATTTTTTATTAATTAACAAAATTATTTGCATTTTATAAATAATTTTTCTTTGCAATTCATTTATTGCTACTCACAATGCGTGCTTTGATTTTCGAATATCCCCCAGAGCTAAGTTTGTGCTGCCCAACCTTTTCTAGCCTCGCCTTTGTTGCTTTTGATGCGTCCTACAACCTATGAAAAGTTTGAAATATGTTAGATGATATAAAGAGAATACTAGAATCATTGTGGAAACATTTACTTCACTTGGGTTTGATGTCTTTGGAGGAAAAAATGCGCCATATGTATGGGTTCGATTTCCTGGTCAAAATTCATGGGATATTTTTACTGAGATCCTTGAGAAATCACATATAGTTACAACTCCAGGAAGTGGGTTTGGACCTGCAGGTGAAGGTTTTATAAGGGTGAGTGCCTTTGGTCACAGAGAGAACATATTAGAAGCTTCATTTGTCAATATATCTTCATTTGTCAATATATCTTATGTAGTATTTATGCCCAGATTGAGATTGAGATTTATAAGCAATTGTGTCAACATATGAATTACATACTTTTCATATTTACAATAACAAAATTTAAATACCAAAATTGAGGATTATGCGTGGTAGTATGTTGGAGAAATAACTCCTATTTTAGGGATTTTGACAAAACAACATAGCGAGAAATATTGAATTCAAAAGGATGAGAATGTGAAGTAACAAGAGGTGCAGGTGAAGGTTCAAATCACATGAAAAGTCATTTGTACACACTATGAATTTTTTTGTGTACTTTGTCTCTTTACTTCACTGATATATGTGTTTGAATTAGTCTACACACAAATAATTAACATGTTACCGAAGCTGATACGCCTTTTGTGAGCTTGCAAATAGCTAAGGAATGGAAGAGAAAGATTGGAAGCAGGGTGATATCAGGAAAAATCTCTTAATGAGTTTCCATCTTTACAGTTTCCACAAGAGAAAAAGCAGGGATTCCCTAAAAAGGATAATCTATTGGTTGGGTATAGACACATAATCCATGTGATCAAAGCTTCAGCAACAATGAAAAATACTAAAAAAGAAGAATGGATTTTAGATGTGGTGGAAATGCTCAGCTTTAAATTGTTTAGGATTCTCAGACTACATTGTTATCTGAAGATAGAGATTAGATTTTGTGATGCTTCACACTTAAATCTGATTTATAGTGTATATGAACTTCTTTTTTGATATGCAACAAAGCACAAAATGGAATTGATGATAGTATAAAATAATAATCACTAATGACAGCATTATATACTGTTATCATAGTTAACAGAATACTATAGAATATGGGATTTTATATCTTCAATGATGGATTTCATCAAGATTTACATGCAGATTAAGTGCAGATTTGATGCACACATGACCCAAAAGAAAACAGGGGATAGGAAACTCAAGATAGCGAGCAATTATTGTAAAAGAAAGGGAAAGTCAACAAGTATAGTGGTCAAGGCATTGCCTATTTTTATGACTCAAAATCTAACATGGTACATCATATCACAAGATTCAGTTGTCACAACTTTGAGTAGGAATTTCTTAGTTGAATTAGAGTTTGAGTTCAGCGAAGATAAAATTTTAGAAAAGAACCCATAGGAGACATAGGCTCTAAAATTTGTCACTAAATATGAATAAAGGGCTTCATTTTGTGGGCCCGAATCTTCGCAGCGTGAGGTCATAAAGCCTCCTATAAAATGTATCATTTCCTGCAAAAAATGTCATGGGATAATTAATAGTATAAACCATAAAAATGAATCATATGAAAGAAGACTCCCACTTTTGGTTCTTTGTAGAAAAATTAGTTAGTATCTTCTACTCAAAGCATGAAATTGCAATGTACCAAATTACTAAACTAGAGAATTACTGGTATAGACAAAAGGTCATTGATAATTCAGATGATCCTACCAAACCCCTAATAAAAAGGAATTCCAGAATAATTAAACAACTTGCACAATGCGACACACTAAAGGTCATGAGGTATCACTCCACATCAAAAGCCCTTGCATTCACCACTTCCTATCATGTTTACATCTTGCAAGAAAATCCTTATTACAATATAAAAAATAATTATTTAAAGTACCTGGAAGCTTAGGACATTTCAAAGGCATTAATTCATTATGGTCAATCAACAACGATGTCTCCATAGATCCCATGCAAGAAACACAGGTAGCTCTAGGAAATGACGGTGAATTATCACCAATAGATGTACTATGATCTGCATTTGGCAGCGTACCAGACGGTGCATCTCCTACCACAAAAAAATAGTACACTATGTGATGCATCCCAAGATTAAAGTACATATTATCAAATCATAATTAACACAAAACCAATTATAGCAAAACAAGGATTTACCAGCTGGATGTCCCCTTGTTGCTGACATTGTAGTCAACAATCTTGTACGGGCATCCGTCAACCTCGTAGGAGTCTCCTGCACTAGATGACTTGAACAATACATTGTTAGCAAAGACATTCTAAAATAATAAAAGTAAGAGTTAAGAAGTTTTGCATGTTCAAAATAAAAATTCCTTCTAACTTGTCAACTAAAAGATTATTTTACTAGTGACAGCCAGGACTCTGCTACTACCACCCTCACCGTGTTGTCCTTGACCATGTTCTGGATCAGTTCCCAAAAATTCCTGTACAACAAGAATTTAGTAGTTAAAGTTTCTTACAACTCTTTAAAAAAATTGCATCAATAAAGTATTTTTGCACATATTACATATTTTACTTCACAGCATAAAAGATTATAAAATATAAATCTTTATTGAACTTTTGTTATACTAAATATTCATTGGAGCTTACTTCATAATGTTGAGCTTGCGCTTTCAATTCTGATAGCCTCTTCCTCATCTCCTCGGGTTCCATATTTGCCTCATCCAAAATTTTCATTGTTTCTAAATTAATTTGCCTAATTTTTTTTTCAACATTTTTATAAAATTGGGAGTATCAGCAATATCGGCCTCATCAGAATGCATAGCTAGTGGCTTGGTGGTCACTGCTACTGCTTTACCCTTATCCTGAACATCAAATTGTGAGAGGAATATCAGTAAGACTATCATAAAAATTCAAAAATTGTAAATAAAATAACGTAATAATATAACATTTTTCAACTATCTAATTTGTACAATTTCAAAAAGGTTTACCCTCGTTGAAGAAGGGGTGGAAGTAGCATCCTGCTGACCTCTATCATCTATCAGATCCATATCATCCTGTCACAAAAATTAAACATAAAAAATTCAGCTAACTGAAAGCAATAGACAAAAAAAAAAAACTTATTAACAAAATGGTAAATAGTACTTACAACCCTAATGATAGTAACATTATTTGTATCTATGCGATTTAAATGGTAATCAATTAGCAGTTCTTACCCTGCACTTATTGATTTTATTGCAGAAACAAAAACTTCATTCCCCTCACATGCCTCAAATATGCAATTGGGTTGCTTACTAGTTGAAGCAGGTCACGTACTATTTATAAAACCCACAATATTACCTATTGCTTTTGGTCTCCCATCAATGTACATTGCAAATCTTTTACTTTGATCATTTTATTTTCGTTGTATATAATTAGCTGATACCCCATACCTACGCATACTTTTTTTATATCAAACAATCCACATCCAATCATTGTAATTGTAACATGGACCGACATACTTGAACAATTCGACAACTTTGTTGTAACATACCTTTATCCCATGCATGGAAAATAGGCCCAAACCACGTAATGAGGATGGAGCAATGCGATATATCCTCTCATTAACACAAAAATCTATGTTAATTGGAGGTAGCTCATTGGGTATCCATTCTTTCTCAATGTGTGAGTACTGAAAGGGCACCTTGATGTCGCCTTTGGTCTCATCATCATAAGAACATGACCCCCCATTAGCAAGGAAAAATTGCATGCGTTTATCAAATTTTTTTCTATTCTTTTGACATCTAGTTGATCTCCCTCTTTTAGCCGTACTACATGTAGAGCTTTCATCTACCATTTCCTCATTTGCCTCATTCGATGTAGATAGATTTGACAAGTACCTATTTGGTGGGTCCTGCAATCCATCAAATGGAAAGTGAAAGTGACATATATAAAATGTAGTAAGTTGAAAGTGATTATACAATTATATTTCTATACGGACCTTCTTTGTCTATATATACATTATATGATTATATAATGTCTATTTATAACATACGTGCTCAATGATAAACAAGAAGAATATAAGAAAATTATGTCTATTTATTGACTTATACCTGCTGATCCATGTCACTGTGCACAATCCACGCCAAACGGGTCAAATCTCTTGTAGTCAATTGACTATTTACAAAAAGGGTGACAATCAGACACAATATAAACATTGGTAATTATAAATAACCTATGTTGTAATCATTAGAAATGAACACAATAAATATGTAATCAAATTTCCTGAATATGTTAATCATTTACCTTAAGTTAGCTAAAAATTACATGATACACGTTCGCTACAAATAACTTAGAAGACAACATGAACAATAGGCAACATCACAAACATGTCAACAGAAGGGGTGATGATGTACCTGTAGTCAATTGACTGTTTGCAAAAAGGGTCATAATCAGACACAACATAAACATTGGTAACTATAAATAACATAGGTTACAATCATTAGAAATGAACACAATAAATATATAATCAAATTTCCTGCATATGTTAATAATTTATCTTAAGTTCGCTAAAAATTACATGATACGTGTATGCTACAAATAACTTAGAAGACAACATGAACAATATGCAACATCATAAACATGAACAAATTTACCTTATATATGGAATGCAAGATCGTCAACAGAAGGGGTCTTCATCATCATCATCATCATCATCATCATCATCATCATCATCATCATCATCATCATCATTGCCATCATCGCCATCATCATCACCATCATCATCACCATCATCACCATCATCATCGCCATCATCACCATCGCCATCATCATCATCATCATCACCATCATCATCATCATCATCATCATCACCATCACCATCACCATCATCGTCATCACCATCATCTTGATCTTCATCATCTGCTTCTTCATCATCTTCAATATCTTCTTCTTCCATAACATTATACTTTATCGGCCTTCCTCTTGGATCATGTCTAACAACAAATGACCAACCCTATTTATTTGGAACCTCTAAGAAAAAAACTTGCTCACATTGGCTTGGAAGAACATAGGGCTCATCTCCAACTGGCTCAAATGACCTTGTATTGATCATTGTAAATCCATTATCATGTTGAATAACCATTCTATCTGGATCGTTTTGATTTAGTCGTAACCTGTACCATTTGACGATGAATAGAACTACTTTGAAGGTGTTAAATTCACACTCAATTATATCATCCAAGATGCCATAGTATTGATTTTGAGATTTTTGAGGATGTATGTCGCTTCTAGATGATATATTGGTGACCTCAAAAATTGTAGTTATCCCAGAATCACAAGTTTTCTTTGTGTCATCCAACCTTTTTATGTGGAATTTGTGGCCATGATAGTACATAGCTTTGTGGTGGTTGACCTGCAATTTTTGAAGTCTGTGTAAATTATTTTCATCGTGAGTTGATACAAAATGTACGTCGAATTATGATCATTAATAAATTTCTACGTACCTCTCCACCTCTTAAACCATTTACTAGATCAACTAGCATCGGCATAACATTGGAATCGCCATTACGATGAGCTTCTGTAACCAATGAAGCAACACCTTCCCATGTTAATGAGCAACCATTTTGTTGACATCGTTCAATCCATTGCGTCATCCAATCAAGATTGTTTGCAATATACAAATGTATTGCATCCCACTCTCGACCACCTATTTCAAATAAATACGCCAATTAAAAATAACTTATATTGAAGATTTATATGAATTAATTAACAACAATAAAATCTTAGATTTACCTCTCACTTTCCTCGATCTAACTTTTCCCATCAAGTACTCCCCTTCGAATTTGTTAATTGAGTTGGGATCCCAAATACAATCTACATGGATGTTTGCTGCAAACTTATGAAGATATTCAGTAATGTACACCATGGTTTGGTATACCATATATCCCTCCACCATAGAACCCTCGGGATGTGCTCTCTGTCGAACCAAGCCTTTCCAAAATTTCAAGTGCCTCTCAACCATCCACATTGACCTAGTTGGTATAGGTCCACACAATTCAATCTCCTCAACTTGATGTATGAGGTAGTGTTCTTGTGCATTGAAAAACTTGGAGGTAGAGACTTTTGCATTTCACAAATCAGAAGAGGAATTTTTCTCTTCCAATATTTTATATCTTCTTTATTGATTTATTTAGATGACAACCACCTCATGTATTCCAAGATCATATATAACCTGTTTGACATTGTTGGCAAAGTGGTGTGGGAGAGATAGAGGTAGAACGTACTGCAATATTTGTAAAATGATCTTGTCAATATTTTATAAAAGAATGCAATTGAAACTACATGCAGTATATAAATATATAGTGAATACAAAATAACATGAATTACCTTAATAAATGTATGCCAATCATGTGTTTTCAACCCTGGCCCAAATTCACTTTTATTTGATATGACATTGTTTATGTTCACAGCAAATCCTGTGAGAAATCATATTTTTTTTATGACTTCTTTTATAGCATTGCTCTACTGCTCTGACAATAACCAACAAAGGGCACTTGTATCAATCTGGTCTCCATTTTTATTTGGTCTAATACCATTTTTCATTGCATGGTTGGATTCTTCAATGTCACTACAAGTTTTGACAATTTGATCTTTGTCATGCCTTCCATCCAAGATTTTCCATAATGTCTCTGCTACATTCTTTCCAATATGCATAGGATCAAACAAATGCACAATTGGGAGTTGCTCGTAGTATGGAAACCTAGTAAATTGTGTAGGATAAATTTTTAATCCTTTTGGAAGTTGGACATTGATGTCTTGACGACCTTCACAACCATCAATCACATCATCAATAAACAAAACACAATATCAAAATATAAATTTGAAACAAAAAGCATCAAATGGAATGACATGACCTCGACGATTTATTTTATTGTAGGCCAACTTCCATAGGGGAGGTGTCGTTCTCTGTGGCTTTGATGTAGTCTCTTCTAGACCATTGAAAAGATGTTTTTCGATAATTCGGTACTTATGATTTCTGTGCAAAAAGTGTCTATTCTCATCAAACACCCGCTTTCTTAAACTTTTTGAATGACAAGATTTCATCTTTGGACCACAAACTAGACATGCAAGTTTACCCTTTTTCTGAAGACCTAAAAGATTGTGTATAATTGGATTAAATGTGTTAACTTTTACATACCAAAAAAGAGGTGTCAAGAAGAGAACATACCACAAAAATGTGTTAGCCGAGAGGCATCATGTATTGTCCATACAAGAATTGCATGAAATTGAATTTGTCTTTGTCCTATTGGTCTACAAATGTCATACATAGTAACTCCATTCCATAACACCACCAACTCGTGGATAATGGGTTCAATATATATGCTGATATCTTTGACTTTGTATTTACCTAGTTGAATGAGAAAAAACATTACATAATTATTTTGACCATTTGATGGATTAGTAATAATAAATTAATTTAGATGACCACTAAATCAAAAAATACCTGGAACAATCAGTGTCAACATTATGTGCTCTCTCTTTATGGACAACCAAGGAGGTATGTTATTGTTGATAACAAAAATAGGCCACACTGAGTAAGTAGATCTTATCTCTCCATAAGGATTGACACCGTCTGCTGCCAATGAAAGCTTGAGATTACGAGGTTCTTCTTTAAAGTGTGGCCATTTTTCCTCTATTTCCTTAAATGCTGAACCATCTGCAGGCATTCACATAATGTCATCTTGACTTCTATTGCGTGCATGGTAATCCATAAATTGTGCCAAGCTATTGCACTTGAATAATCATTGCAGACGTGGAATAATGGGAATATGCCGAAGAACCTTGTGAGGCACCTTTTTTGTTAATCGATCTGATTGATATCTACTGATATGACAAGTAGGGCATTGTGTTGCAAATTCATGCTATTTATAATATATAATATGATCGTCCAGATATGCATCTATTGTTTGATACTCCATTCCTATATCTTTCATGATGGCAGATAATTCTCGGTATGAGAGAGGTAGAATGTTTGATGGTGGTAACAAACACTCACCTATCAACCTACGACCAAAAATATAATTTCTTAATTTAAAGAATATTAATTGCTACATGAACCCAATGTTAATTGTAAGGGAACTACGAGTAAAATAATGAAAGAAGATGGCATACCTTAACATATGTGTCATTGCTACATTGGATAAACCATTCATTACCTTCAAGTTCACCAATAGCAATACAGCGGCAAGAAAAGTTGTTTTGGAGCCTTCATATAGGGGCTGCTCTGCCTTCTCAAGTAAAGGTACATCAAACTTTGCATCATCATCACCATCATCATCATCATCATTATCATCTTGATCATTGTGATCATTTTGATCATCATGATCTTCATCATCCTGATCTTCTTCCATGGTATCATTACCTTCTACTTCAATATTCACACCTCCATGTTCCCTCGTTTGGAAAATTGCATTCTCCGTATTGTCATGGTGCATAACATGAAACTCAGGGATGTTGACCTATATGAAAATGATGACCTTATATTAACCATGACCATGATGTCATCATCAAATCATTTCTCATGTAATTTATAAACTATTAAAATACATACCAATGGGCGATACTCATTTCCCCCTTCAATGTGACCATGTTGCCTACAATGTTGCTCAGCTGTTGTGATTAGATATCTTCGAGTCTTTAAGCCCTTACACATTTTGAAAGGACAATAACATTTTCCATCACCTTTTCTTTTTAAGTTAGACCGTAGTCTAGCAATTTCCTCCCTATTTTTTTGTGCATTGATATCATCAGACATGGTCTTTCTTGAATGGAATGACTTGTTGGTGGAAGAAGGATGATTTGTTTGCAACCTGTAGATGGAGTAGTAAGAGGAAGACACATATAAAAAGGAGTTAGGTCTCTGAACCAAGTAGGAGTTAGGACATGCTAGAGTGGGGTCAGCCCAAGATATTTTGGAATCTTGAAGAACCTGGTAAAGGGTATCTGGAAAGGTGAAAATAAACAAGTATTTTTACAGCTACAAAGGAGGAATCGAGAGCATTATAAATAATGAAGAAGAAACTTAAATCCATACAACTTCACCTCTATTTACAATTTGACCTTTCTACAAGTGAAATATGACAATATACAAAATTTCCAATCACATTTTCACTTAAAAAAGAACACCAAATATACCTTTGCTACAATATCTTCTTCAAATTCTTCACTATCAGATTCTTCAGACTTGCAAGCTCCTGTGCAGAAAAAAGATGAGATGTACTAAGTAATTTTTGATGGGCAATATTTAAACAAATCGACTATCAAAAAAACAATTTATGAAATTTAGTTGCTTTATTATGTACTGAAGACTTGGCAAGATGTTCCGAAGTCTATCTATAGAATGCCTATCTGCATGGTTGTTTGCAAATAGTCTAGTATGGTGCCGCTTTTGAACAACAAAAAATGTCATTGGGGCTGGTAATTTGGCTCAAGAGATGCACAAGCCTGTTGACACCACAGAACTTTTAGTTCATCATATAGCATTCAGCTATCTTCTTTAACAAAATCCAAAGAGAATACAAACAAACTAATGAGCCGTGTCTATCTCAATTGAATAGCAAGTACTATAGTGTGTATTAGGAAACTGACCTTGCGAATAGCATCCAGTTCATAAAGTATTAGGAAAGTGACCTTGCTGATTAGTTTAACATAGATTGGTGAACAAAAAATTCATAATAAAAATCTGATTCTTTTCCACACTTTTTCAGACCATATAATGAAACGAAAAAAAATGAATTGTATACAAAGACCATATTGTAGGCTGTCCAAGTTGAAAGTGAATAGATGACCTTTATCGGGTGCTGTACCAAGTGGAGCAAGTATGTGAGAGCTTGAAGATGAAGGGCTCCTATTTTTGGGCCAATATTTGGTGGTTTCGAGGTGCCTAGGGAGACCCTTTGATGCTAAGTCTTAGTTATGTAGACTTTGGCAAATCTGGTGAGCTTTCTACGAGTTTGTACCTACTGTATCACCATCCACTATGCCCTATTCTAGACCTTCAGTATTCTGATTGACATCAATTATAAGTGTGCATCTAGATGTTAGCTACAATTGATTGGGGTGGCTTTTAGTGTGTATCAGTCTAATTTGACATCTGTGATGGCAGTATCAATGTGTTATCAACATCTTACATTATTTAGAAGAGGTGTAGTTTAGTGGGTAAATGTTCGATCATTGTGGGAATGGTATTCTATGCTTTCTGTTAGGTTAATTTGTGATTTGATTAGGATCTAGGACTATTATAGAGGAATGCTAATTTATCACATAGAATTAATTTAAAACTTTTAACGAATCAAATTAATGTAAATGAAATAAGAGAACAACAAGATTAAGCTGATAAAAGAGACAATGAGAGAAAGAAGACGCAAACAATTTGATCTCGGAGTTCATCCGTATGGACTACGTCTCCGGGTCCAGCTCCAATAGGGGGACCAATCCGATTATCTCCAAAAATCATGTACGAATGTTTACAAAGTCATTCCTTTGAAGTACAACAACATCACGCTATTTCAAACTACAGGAATAAACGCTTCAACAAATCTCCCTTACTCTCAGCACTTCGATGTTCTCTCCTTTTTCTAAATGCCCCAAGAGTCTCCTAAACCCCCTTTTTATACATGAAATTAGCCAAAATAAGGTTATAACAAAATGATGTAATATTAGACCCTTCAATTAATTCCTCCCTTCAAATTAACCTTTAGCCATTTTTGAAAGATTTGGCTTAGGTTAATTTTGGGGTCAAAATAGATAATAACCTTATTTTACTAAGGTTAGGCTGTCGGTTTAAAGGATACAATAAAACTGCGCTAAATATATCTTAAAGCGCCAAAATAGTGCATTGGCAGTTGAGTATTTTAAAAAAGGCGTCAGTCAGGGGTTCCAACCCCGTCAGCGGCTTCCTTTCTCTCCAATTTTCGGTGAGAAGGGGTTATATACAAATTGCGCTTTATATATTTCAAAAGCAACGAATGCTCCAACGGTCATCGGCGGAGTCTTAGGACTAGGAGGTCACGGGTTTGACCCCCCTGACCATCGCCTATATTTTTGAATGGAATTTTTAATTTTTTTTAAAAATATATATATATATATATATTTAATGCCACACCACCTTGGACTTGAATCGAGCGCCATTTTCACATACGATCTCCGTTTTTGACAAAACAAACATCGTTGGAGAGCTCTTGACGAGATCTTCGATTTGATGTCAAATTTGACCAAATTTGGAGAGTTTGATTTTTTTTGCCTTTTTAATAGCCTCTATATCTAAATTTGACCAACCTTTGACTGGTCGTAACTTTTGTGTACGAACTCCTTTCTCACCAGTTCAAATTGTGTTGGGTCCATAATTTCAAGGAGTTTAATCTGATGTTGATTGTTGGAGTTTTGGAGATACTTCAATTTGATGAAAGTATCCCTCAGATCAATTTGTGTTGTTACAGCAGTCTGATTTTATAATCTGAATGCTGTATTAGTTTGTTTCAATAATGTTCTTGTTATTTTGCTATATTGTAATGCATCTCACTATAATGTCCCCTTTTTGACATGACATTCAATAATAAAAATAAAAAGTAAAAATATAAAAAATTAAAATAACATGTAATATAATTATAATTTAATTAAGTTTAGTGAATGATCAAAATGAACGCAATAAAGAGTTATGAGTATTGAAGGATTAAGATATAAAGGAGAGACCATTCAATATTTAAATTTATATTGGAAAAGGTAGAAACGAATACTTATTGATTTAACTCAATTTATAATTGTTATTTAAATATTTCTTAAAATAACATAATCCTTAATCTTTTTTTTAATTCTCTTCCAACTATCTCTATTTAGTGCCTACCATGTTTATGTGCATGTTTTTTATGTGTTTTGGATAATAAGTCTAATTTAATTTGTCTATGGACTAAGATCTTAAATTATTGAGCTTCTCTTTGTTTTGTGAAAACTATAGCATTCTCTACTTAACAGGGCCAACCACGTGAAGGTGGAAGCTCATGATGGCCCCTCCTAGGAGTCTCTTATGACCCTTTATGACATTTTAAGAGCTCTAAGATTTATTCTTAGGGATCGTAAATGGTCGTAAAGGGTCATAAGGGATCTTAGGACACAACAACTAAGAAATATAATTGTAAGCATCATGGTCACATTTTTTTGGAATCAATGTAATTGAGTTGTATACCTAAGCGACGAAGTGCATCTAGAAAATGAAACTACAACCTATTGGGATTGAGACAAACCTTATAAAACAAAAGCAGCTAGGAATGATCTCTTGCCAATATCTGTTAAATAGATTTGTTGGAGGACCTTGTATTCATGAGCTAGGAATGATCACTTGACAACAGTTGTTGAATACATTTGTTGGAGGACCTTGTATTCATGAGCTACAGATTTATTCAACAACTATTGGCAAGTGATCATTCTTACAGATGAATTCAACTTGGAATCAATGGTGTGGAAGTTGCTTTGCATTGCTTGGGTACACAACCCAATTACGTTTCCAAAAAAATGTGACCATGATGCCTAAAATTATGTTTCTTAGCTATTGTGAAATCTACATATTCGATAGGAGAAGCATTTGAAGTTTATGTTGTGAATCCACTAAATAGGGTCAAGATTTGATTTGGGAATGTTGGTCAGATGATCTGAGAGAAAGAATGGACAGACAGATGGAGAGAGAGATAATACAAGTGGTAGAAAGAGCCATGCCATTTGCAGGACGCCACCATCCTTTTGGTAGATCAAAGGAAAACATGGTAAGGACTATAATACACATTTTCCTCAAGAATATTATCTAGGAGTCTTTCTATCACTTGTATTATCTCTCTCTCCATCTGTCTCTCAACTCTTTCTCTCAAATCATTAGACCATCATTCTCAAATCAAATCTATTAAATCAACAAAAATAAGTTTGACCCTATTTAGTGAATTCACAGTTTCTTTTGCATTGAAGATCGGGATTAATGCATATGCAGTAGCCTGACACCAATCACCCATTACATGTCAACTACTAAAGCTTGTCAAACAGTTGCTGAGTTGTACTTCATAAGAGTTAGGTGCTCCTACACCATAGACAGAGATGCTGATGCAAGGTATGATGTTACTGACTTCCCTCTTATTGCCCTAGTCCACCAACTCATACATGAAACCATGGGACAAAAAAGAAAAAATGTTGGATTTAAAAGCTTTTTTGATCGGTTATTAGGAGTATGAACGAGGTCTGCATGTCAGATTCAAATGAAGCCCTAAGATTCATTCAAAGCCCCCACACCAATATCGGCATGGAGGCTTTGAGTGAAGCCCCTTGGGACCTTCATTCAAAGATTTGGCTTCATTTGAAGCCCATAAAATTTAGTTTCCCCACTTTCCATGATAGAAGCCAGTTGTTTTACAAGAGTCAAAAATAGTTTTTCTTCTATTGTAGAAGCCACTTGTAATACACAGTTTTTTCATGCAAATCAGAGTCCACAGAATTTACCATCAATCTCTTTCAATAGCTTAGTCCATCTTATCCACTGCACAATAATTCAGAGGAATGTGCCAAGGCATTCCAAATCTTTGCCAATGTATAGACATGTGTCTTAAAATGGACCCACATATAAGATAAGATTCCATGTATATCTGCACGAAATGAAGCTGAATTCTGAAACCATTTAGCTTTCATTTATTTAAGTATGGCCCATTTAATTTTCTATATAAATTTCAAAATGCAAGAGATATTGAATTGAGTATAATAAAGTAGAGAGGAACAACCAATGTCTTTGGTAAATGCAATGAAATTGAAGTGTGTAGCATTTGCTGCACTGCCATTATTACCAACACAAGTATCTCAGTGTGAAAGGAAGAGAAGGAAATCAAGAGGTTAGGTGAGGTATGCATTCAATGTGAGTTCAAGTAAAAGTGTGGAAGTGGCAATCACATGGAACTCCTCAAAATTTTAGACGTGCCCTCAAAATTTCTACAATTAAACGCACCAGATCAAACGTGCCCTCGTGCCAATGTTGATGGAGACCCTCATACCAATGTTGATGACCCTCGCACCAATGTTGATGGAGACCCTTGTGCTAAAGCCAGATGAAAATGATCTATAGTAGAGCCAATGTTGATGGAGACCCTCGCTCGTGCCAAAGCCAAATGAACCTCGCGCAAAAGCCAAATGAAATTTTTTTCCCTTTTTTGTTTGTTTTATGCTTCCCTATGTGTCGCAATTCTGACAAAACTAATTGGTCATAATTGCGACCAACACGAGCTAGTTATTAAAAAAAAACAAAAAATTGCCCATTTAAAAAACTTGGTCGCAAAATGACCTCAAATGCTTAAGTGAAAAAAAAGTTGGAAAAGAATCAACAAGGTTAGAATATGTAGAGGATGACATACCTGCTAGAGAATTTATGTCAAATTTTCATAAATTGATTGAACCATATATACATCATGCTTTTTTTACTAAGTTGCAAGTAGAATAGTTTCAAACACTAAGAGAAATTTTCCCACTTAGGACAATTTTATTTGTTGTTGACTTTGCAGAGAATTACTTATTTATTTCTCAAAAAAAACTTCAAGCGAAATACTACTATGAAAAGTAGGTTACTATTATGGTTCAAGTGTCTTATCGACATGAACAAATTGATTTGGATGGTGTGGAAAGTATAGATCAAGCACAAGTCATAAAAAAAAAAGTATCACTTTTACATTAGTGATGACAAAGAACACGACACACATTTTGTGGAACATTGTTTTAAGACATTTTTTGATTATTTGAAAAGTAAAGGCATAAAAATGGAAAAACATTTTATATGGTTAGATGGATGTACAACATAATTTAAATCAGTTAGATCATTTTATGCATTATGTAGATATCATCAATACCTTAATATGGCACATTTGGAGTTTTTTTGAGAGTGGACATGGAAAGGGTGAGCATGATGGTGCAAGAGCTTGTATCAAATGTTCTTTAAGAAAATATCAAATGGACTATAAAAGGATATCACATTAATAATGCTCATGATGTGGTTGAGTGGTGCAAAACACATTTTATGGTGCCAACAAATATAGATAACACACCATCACAAGTGGAGCGAGTCATAACATTGAGAGTGTTTTGGGAGGTATCAGGTATAAATTAATTTTCAAATATTATAATTGAATCAATTTTATATTTAATACATTATGTCATTACTAAATTATGGTACACACATGTTTAAAAGTCATTATATATATATGTATGTATGTATGTATGTATGGAACTTACATTTAGGTGTCGATAGAAGATCAATGCATGCATACAAGAGGGTAGAGAAGACACGATCATTGTATTCAGTTATGAGTATAGATAGTAATATGTGTCATTGTACATAAGAGAATACTCATGTTTTTGTCCTGATTGCATTGATGAAAAATATGATGGTTGCATTAATCAAGAACATGGATATGTGGGTGAATGGACTTTGGTGCCACTAGGTATATCAATACGAATGAGTTTGAGGACAAAAACTATGATGATATTCCATTGATTTCCAATGATTATGACCATATTTCAGGATTGATCAGAGTTGGTATGTATTTCATGATTTTTGTTAGTTTATTTTATATATATATATACTCATGTACATGACACATGGAACTTATACATATGTACTTTTTGTGGGCAATATTTTTGCAGTCATGGCAAAATCTGAAAATGTAGAAGGTGTTAGCTATTATTTATTGTATTGCACCATACAAAGAGAGAAGCTAACAAAGACTAAAATAATTTATGGATTATGTTTCCCATAGGTTAGTATATAGTTGAATCATGTACATGTTTGTACATCTATGTTTTTTTATGAATTCAAATTTATTGACTTATTTGATTGACATTTATGTAGGTTCTTTTGTTGTATAGGGAACATATTTGAAGCAAAATAAAGTACTTAAGAATGGGATTCATTTCAGTGATTATCAACCTAACATAAAGGTATATCAATATAGTAACCATGTTATTGCCATTGGTCTAACTCTTCATCTAGTCAAAGGACTTGGAATACATAAGTGGAGGCTTGATATTGATGATCATGAGAAAATATTAAATGTTATCTAGCAACAAGATGACCCACTTGATACGAGATAGAAACAACTTGTTGAACTATTTGAAATTTGAAATTTTGCTCAAGTATTTGAAATCTAAACTTTGGTTCAACAATTCGAAATTTGGTTGAAATTAGGACTTGTGTCTTAAGGGGATGAAATTAGGACTTGTAACTAATTATATATTACTTTTACTCTTTCATTTAACTTGTGTTCAGTTTAAATTGTGATTTGTAAATAATTATAGTTTAATTAGGAACTTGTATGCAACTTATTAGGACATGTGCCTTGAGGGGAAGAAATTCAAACAATTGTCTTAAGGGGATCAAATTAGGACTTGTGTCTTAAGGGGATGAAATTAGGACTTGTAGCTAATTATATATTACTTTTACTCTTTCACTTAACTTTGTGTTTAGTTTAAATTATGATTCGTAACTAATTATAGTTCAATTAGGAACTTGTATGTAATTAATTAGGACATGTGCCTCAAGGGGAAGAAATTTGGACAGTTGTCTTAAGGGGATCAAATTAGGACTTTTGTCTTAAAGGTATGAAATTAGGACTTGTAACTAATTATATATTACTTTTACTCATTCATTTAACTTGTGTTCAGTTTAAATTGTGATTCATAACTAATTATAGTTCAATTAGGAACTTGTATGAAAATAATTAGGACATGTGCCTCGAGGGGAAGAAATTCAAATAGTTGTCTTAAGGGGATGAAATTAGGACTTGTGTCTTAAGGGGATGAAATTAGGACTTGTCACTAATTATATATTACTTTTACTCTTTCATTTAACTTGTGTTCAATTTAAATTGTGATTTGTAACTAATTATAGTTCAATTAGGTACTTGTATACAATTAATTATGTAAAGTTAATTACCTAAACGTAACCCTAACATAATCATAATCTAACATAATCCAACATAATCTATCATAATCTAACATAGTTTCCAAGATAACACAATATTATCCTTGACATAATCTAACATGTCAAAGAACATAATCCAACATAATTTCCAACATAGCTAGAACATTATCCAACATAATCTAACATGTAAAAGAACATGTAGTAGATAACATAATCCAACATAATATAATGTATTTAATCTAACATAATATCCAACATCATATAACATTATCCAACATAATCTAACATGTAAAAGAACATAGTCTAACATAATCCAACATAATGTAACATATAAGAACATGACTATATATGTATGTCAATCATCAGACATGTAAAATCTAGATGAAAGTCTAGATCAAGTAATATATTCCGATAAAAGTCTAGATCAAATAATCTATAATAATAAAAAAATTATGGATTGTTAGGTGCAAGACTATCATCATGATGTCTCCTCATAGTGCGGTCTGAAGACTGACTATCAGGATGCTCACTAGGATGTGTTGATCCTTATATATATATTAAAGAGAAAGTGAAATCAATGTACATAATTTCATATTTAATTAAATCTCTTTTAAATTTACTTGAATTGCATGCAATTTAAATATTAAATTTAAAACTCACATGTGTCTAATTCAAAATAAAATAAAATTCACTTGTCCACTACTGACATCATCAAATGAGTCTCAGTGACGTACACGATTGGGCATCAAAGATGGAGTAAAAAGAGGAATGTCCCCCTACAATACATACATACATGTGTGAAACAAAGCATATTAAAAAATGTACATGCATAAATTATTAGTTTAACAAATGTTTGAAATTGATATTTTAACATGAATGTAAAAAGACTATAGATTTACTTGTGTAGATGTTGGTGTTGGGACTAAAAATTGCATGGTCCATTTATAGTCACATTTTGAAAATTGAGCCCTATAAATGCTTTTAATGTGCATATGTACTTGGTTTTAACTTTGAAGTCCCTAAGGTGTTTAATGTTTCTAACACCCTTCATTCAGTGTGTATAAGTGTTTCATGATGATAAATTATCATTTCGAGCTATTTTGTGAAGTCTCGTTTTGAGCTAGTTCCAAATCTGCATTTTTCACCTAAGTGTCAAATAGTGACAAGAGGCCATGTTTGCATATGAATATCCTTAACCAAGAAATGTTTCATGGCTCACTGCTTTGGGAATGTCTAGTGTCCATACTCAAGAACCTATGTGTTAGATTTCGAGTCGTTTTGAGTTCGTTTGACAAGGTTTTGAATCCCTCAAAGTTGGTCTTTTAATGTGTCATGCTGATGCAATTTGTTCTGATTACTGGGAAGACTTGTTTGATGAGCCATAACTTTGACCTAGTTGACCAAAATGCTAAATTTCCTTTTGCATTGTATTGTAAACATTAGAGACTTTTTATGTTTCAAGTTTCAACTTATGACGAATTCGTTTGATCAATTTTCAAATGTGATTCCAAACGCAATTTCTATCTTTTTACTGGTGTCAGTATTTGTAGACTATTTGGTACCCCTATTCGGGACGTCATATCTTGGGATCCATGATTGGCTGGATTAAATGGATTGTACCCCAATGTTGTCCTCTAAAAAATACTTTAAGTGTGCTGGTTTGCAAGTCATGAAAAATCCATTTGCACACTTTCCCAAGTCAATTCCATTTGCCAAAATCATTTTCCTGCCATTGTTTCAATCTGCAAAATTTGACTAGCCCACTTTGACTAATCGTCCTATGCATCCTATTATTCATCATGAGCCCAAATAATAGATCCATACTCTCCTCATGACAATAAACTAATGCCCTAATTTTCATCTTCCCAAGTGTTAGTTTACCCAGTTTTTGAAGCTGATTCTAAACCCAATTTAGTGTTTTTTGACATGTTTTATTGCATGTAGTTCTGAGAGGTCAACTTTGACAGTGAATATCTTTTGACCCCGAATTCTTCATTAGACAAGATTTGATAGGATGCAAGAATGCATAACAAAGATTCAATGTGCCATTTTTTAGAGCCCAGTTAGGTGTTTGGATTAGCTTTTAAAGCCAATCAACATACCTCTTGGCACAAAAGTGACAATTTGCAAAAAATGATAAAATGAGATTTTAATGATCGATTAATGATTGCAATCAATTCCAGTGGATATTAAAAGGTTAATAGGCCATTTTGATAGTTTGGTTGTTTGAAAATGAATTTTTTTTTAGTCGGACCCACTTTGGGGGGCCCAACTAAATTCCGTCAGGCTAAGGAGATGTCGAGCTAGAAAGTGTTATGAGTTAGTCATTTTGACAAGTTTATCATGTATTAAAATATGTTGAAGATAAATGATATGTATAGAGAGACATGGAGCCAAGCAAGTATTCAATTTGCAAAGTCATCTGATGGTAAGTAGAGTTTGGATGAAGTTATAGATAAAATGGATATCTTAATGGAGTTGACATTCAATCATCTAAACATATGTTCTCAAGAGGGTTGTCTACCATAGGTTTACAATACACTGATGCATTCATTCCAATCAAAAATTTTGAATACTCACAAGTCAAGGTTTACTTAGTTCCTCATTGAAAGAGTTTGACATACAGAGTCTTCAGTCATGTCAATGAATTTGTATATATTTGTAATTGGTTAGAGGATTTTGGTTTTTCAATTGCCTCTACCTATTCTTGGCAATTTTATCGTGAGATTTCTCAGTTGGGGGTAACAACCATAGGATATTGTTTTATATTTGAATCTTGACAAAATATTGTTGTCACTATTACATGGAAGAAGAAAAGAAAATGCCACAATAACCATGGCATCTCGTGCAAGTCAAAGCAATGTGGAACTAGCTGAGAAAGAACTCGAAGATGGTTTTTTTTGATTGCTTTGTCAAGATGTTACTTAGTTTCTTACAACTATCTTCTTTGGCAGAATTGATGCAAACATTGGGGCAACTGCACTGGCGATAGAAGGCAATGCAAAGAGGCAGGGGCATATGCACGCCTAGAGTAGGGACAAGTCATGCAAGGGAGACGTTATGCATTGAATAGGAGGATCACACCATAACAGCGCATCCATTTAAAGAGGACAACCATTGTAAAAGGTGGATGTCCATGTTTTTCTGAATAGTATAAAAATAGGACCTCCTGCCAAGATAAAAGGAATTGAAGTATAAAGTCGGGGCAATCCTAGGTGGTAGGAATGAAGGGAGCTCCATGTGTGATAGGAGGGAGTAGTTTGCAGGGTCGACTTTAGAAAGAGGATGGTAGGAGTCAGCATAGCAGGAAGACATGGCATGACATGAGACTCCCATTGTTATAAAAAGGAGGAAGAGAAACATGCATAAGGAATGCCTGCATTGAATAAGGTAGTCTGTGCAACCTAACAAAGGAGAGGGCCTGACCATAATGAAGCCACGGGACATAGTTCACTTTGAACCTATAGACCATGTTAGAAGATGTAATGCAGAAGCATTTAATATAAAACAAGAGGCCCACCAGTTTCCAGTGCATTGAAAAGGAAATCTCACACAAATTACTTGGAAGATGCATATGGGATTTTAACTAGGCCACATAGGGAAGAGAAGCCGCTTTTGAAGAAAATAACCCATTTGCAAGTAAACAATGTCACTAGTGGTAAAGAAGGTAGCCCAAATGTAGGTAAGGAAGAGCTAAATCCACCGCATGATAAAGACAAGCAGATCCATGCTAAAGAATACATCCATGGCATGTATAAAGAGGAAAAATCATAGTCATAGGAAAAAAAATAATGTAAAGGTAATATCTCACATTCAATGTGGGAGGAGATTTGTGAAGTTTAAATACTTTTGAACACATCAATCATTGTGTCTCAAAGGCTAGGCCTTTTTAAAGGCAAGGCCACATGTTGTGGTGCGGCTCGTGGTCAGCCAGATGGAGATGCACTGCAAAAATTTTAAATGAACCAACATGCGAGTTGATGTGGTCGATTGAAGACCAAGTGCTTAAGATGCTGACATGTGGCTTCATCCAACGATGGGCACATGCCTGCAAAATCAAGTTCCTCAGAGGATAAGAATTGCGGGCATGCAGGCAAGCACCATATGGAAGTGGGTCCCAGTGTGTGGTGATGTGGCATGGGCCCGAAATAGTTGATGACATTCATAGGCCGATCCATAAGATGGTGCCATGTGGCAAGATCGATGGTGGGCACAAGCCAACAAGGTGGAAGTGATTGATGTTTAAAAAATGTGGGCTTGTGGGTGGTCCAGTAGTGTGTGTAGAGGTGGATGAATTACAGAGTGCCATTTGTCATCGGTCAAACTTGGGTTGAACCAAAATTTAAAGGAGGTAGAAAAAATAAAATGATTTTAAAAATCTCATTTAAAAATTATTTTCAAAAAAGGGGTTGACATGTATAAATTTAAATCAAAAAGGGATTTAATCTAAAGTGAAAACTTTAAGTTGATTTAAATTTTTGAATTTTAAATTTCAAAATGCAAACTTAAGTTTTCTAGCAAAGGAGGACATTTTCAAACTAATTTTCAAGGGGTTTCTGGTAGGCTAAATATGCAATGTTATATCTCGTCAGAATCGGGAGAATCTAATTTTTTTGATTATGCAGTTAACTTCTACATAGGAAGTAGTCTGTTTAGGATATAAGAGGTTTTCTATCAGATTCCTAACTTGCAACCAAATTCAGGTATCCAATTTTAGTTGTGATTTTTACCAAGGTAATGACTTGAATATGCATAAAAGATAGTGAAAATGTAGTTGGGGTCGAATTGGGTTACTTTCAAATCAATTAAATTTTAATTCCTTCAGCATTTCATGAGGCATATCCGATATTTTGGTTGTAGAAAAGTTTTCATCATTTCAACAGAGATATTTCAAGATCAGTTACAAGTAATGATGAAAACAAAATTAGATCAAAGGGGTAGAACGATGAAAGAGATTATTCAGTTACAGAAGATTGAATTCCAAGTGGACACATGTTGGGCGTAGATCAAATCTAAGAATTCATCCTATCCTATATCTTTCTATTTTTCTTTCATTGAAAGGGTTGGCAATTTTCTTTTTGTAATACTAGCAGGGTTCCAATGTTTTATTGTGAAACCATTTTCTTTAGCATATTCTCTCTTGTATGAACAACATTAGGAAGGTTAATACAGATAGTTCAGATCTATTAGGTATTTCCATTTTTTCATTTTCATGCATATGACTATATTAATTTCAAGGAAATAAATGCAAAGAGTAGCAGATGGTTGAGTTTCATCTTGAATCTTGTCTCCTATCTCAGTGAGCTTCAATGTTTTATGATCTTTGAACAAAAAGCCTAGATTGTAGTTGCAGTCCCTTAAGGCTGTATGTTGTCTTATTGTTGCTTGTAACTCAAGGGGTTATGTAAATGCTTCAGTGAATCAACAGGGTTGTAGGTTTATTGAGAAGGATATCATGTAAGAATGAGGTTTGGATTAAGCACAGATGTTTATTTACAAGGTAAATAGATAGATAGTATATCTGAATATATACATAAGTATCAAATATCCATATGTATGCATTTGATTCATGGATTTTCCCAATGGGTTAGGCAGTGGTCAGCTATAGAATCATTAAAGTCTTATTATTGCATATCTGAGGTTTTTCTAAATTCAACATTATTAATCAAACATGTTTTACCCTTTTATGTTGCAGAGCTATCAAAGCTTAACCCTCACTCAACTTGTGCATTTTGTAGAGTTGTAATTAGCTACTACACTTCTTTGTTATTACATAGGTCTTTATGAGATATAAGGGGTTTTCATCTGCTTAATAGATTCATTTTTGCACTAGTACAGTATCAATTGAATCTGAGGTCCACCCGCCTAGGTCTTGTAGAGCTTGAAGTGAAGAAGGAGTTATGCCTTATAGTTGGCCCAAGGCTATAGTTGAGTGTATCTGTCATAGGAAGTTGTTAGCCTTAGATGCATTTGTCTAGTTTCTTGGTTATTTGCAAAGCTATTAAATTAGGAGCCAACAAATGGCATATGATAATACTTAGACTTCCTAGCATCGATCATGTCCACCAATTTATCTAGATTTTTCTAGGTCTCATCTAGCTCCATCACTGCATCTACACTAGCATGATTGGTGGTGGCAAATGTCAAAATAATGATGATCTAAGTGGACTGACTAGATGAGATGGCATAGAAGTAGAATCACCATGTGTCAACAAGTCCATCCATCCTGTGGTTGACAAGTTGAAGTCAACATCATGAAGGCCTACAACTAAACTTTGGCCATACCCTGGATTAGATGAAGGGTTTATACTACTATGTATACATCCCTCTAGAAAAAGAGTGGTTAGTAGGTGGATCAAGATGTGTACTACCAACATGAGCACTACCTAATTGAGGAGAGGAATGTGGCTGAGGATGTGACCCAATACCACCATGGACATGATGTCAAACATCTAATATGGGTATGCCAAGATTATCTAATATAAATCTATATCAATATAATAGATCCTCATCAAGACTACTCATAGTATCTCATGCCAACACTCTAGTGAGACCTTCTAGTCAGTGAAGGGATGCTTCCTGCACTGTATAAGTCTCCTAAAGATGAAGCACTAGGTGATGATCTAGAACATTGATGTGACATCAAATATTGGCTAACCTCATCACTAAAAATAGATATGAAAACTATAGAAATGTCTCCAAATCCTTGAATCAACCCCTACAACTTTGTGTTATGCATGGCCTTATCAACTAATAGACCTAATATAAGGGAAATAGCAAGTGCCCTCTCTCCAACAGTTGACCTATGTGTTAGTGGTGGATGACTTGGCTACCTATCAACTAGTCTACCATGCCCCTATCCTAAATGCAATGGTAAATCAGTGTAGTTTAGCACAATGTGTAAGAAAACCTCAACATAAAGCTATAGTGCAAAATAGAGTGGAATTTGTTCGTTATTTGGATAATGACCATGAGTAGCAAGGAAGCATGGGTATATAAGTGAAGCCATATGTGGATCTATAAACTTAAGAGGAAAATACACCTTCACATATTTTAGTAGAAGATAATGAGGGAAACATTCCCTCTTTAGTGTCTCTTTGGACACTAAGCCCTGTACCTATTGCAATAAGAGCCCTGAAGAGACCTCTCATCTCTTATTGTCAAGGAAAATCTATATAGTATGTACAGAATATGGAGCAACACCATGAATCTCATCTCTAATATACGTGAGACTCTGTTAGATGCTCTGACATGTACTACTATACACACTAGAGCATGTACCTCTAGCCAAGGATTCATGAAGTCCATGAATCTCTTGGTTAGTGCAATCATAGAGCATGTCAGGTGGGATAGGCTACTAATCTGCAGGAATAGTGTGCTGCTAGGGGGGGTAGGAGGCTACTACTACTTGGGGGGATAAGAGGCCATTACTTAGGGGGGATAGGAGGCTATTGCTAGGGGGGGAGAAGAGGCTACTTGAGGGGATAGGAGGCTACCGCTTGGGGGGGGGGATATGAGGCTATTGCTACTAGGGTGAAGGGATAGGAGGCTACTGCTCAGGGGGGGGGGGGGGGGGAGAAGATAGGAGGCTGCTACTCAGGGGGGATAAGAGGCTGCTTGGGGGGTTGGGGGGTAGGAGGCTACTGCTCAGGGGGGATATTGCCATGTGAAGGTTAATGTATGTAGTATGCCTACGTCTATATAATGTGTAAACTTGAAATTAAAATTAAAATAAATATTTTTAATAAACTTGAAATTTATCAAGTACAATGACATTTAAGAAACTAATATATAATACATGTAAACATTAAATGAACATGTAATATATACATACAATACTACATGTGTGAACATAAATTAAATAATACATGTGTTTAAAGTTAAAATGTTACTTGGTTAGGTTAAATTAATTTGATTAGGGTTGACATTCTTGAGGTTAATGTTTTATCATGATTATGAAACTCATATTATGTATGGTTATAGAGTTGATTTTAGGGTTACTTGGTAAATTTTTATGAAGTTAGGGTTAGGAAAATATTTAGGGCTATAGGGTTAAAGTCCAGGTGTGTGTTTAGAATAGTGTTCTATGTCTTGAGAGTAGGCTATTATGACAGGTTAGAGTTAGGGTTAGTGTTATAAAATTGTTGTTCTATGTCTTGAGAGTAAGCTATTATGACAGGTTAGAGTTAGGGTTAGTGTTATAAAATTGTTAGAACTCTATTTAGTTAGTGTTAAGAACTTAGAGTTAATTTTAGGGTTACGCTTAAAGTTAAAATATTACCTGGTTAGGTTAAATTAATTTTATTAGGGTTTCAATATTCTTAAGAAAAATATTTAGTTGGCTCCTAGGGTTAAAGGAGTGTGTGTTCAGAATAGTGTTTTATGTAATTGATGTAGGGTACAAGCTATTATGGTTAGAGTTACCTAGGGTTAACTAGTGTTATAAAATTATACATAACTTATATAGTAAGATCATTAGTGTTTAATATCAGTGTGAGAATTATGTTAGCATTATGGGTAGAATTATGATTCTAGGTAAATACCTAATTTAGTAACATTAAATCTTGAGTAAGTTAATATAACTAGCTTGTTACCTGGTTTAGTATTACCTAGGATTAAAAGGTAAATATGTTATCGTTTGCTATAGTTGTACATGGTTATGTATAGTTATATCGTCAGAATCATGATTGAAATGTTACCTAGAAAGTTAATATAATGTTTAGGGATCTTTAGGATTAAATGTTTAGGGTTAGTGTACAAATCTCTAGATTAAAGTTTTTAGTTAGGAAATTCATAAATTAGCCTATTTTTTAGGGTTAAGAAGTGCGAATTGTGCTATAAAAAATTAAAGTTAGAAAATTAATATTCATGCTTAGGTTCAGTGATAACTTTTGGGTTAAAATGATACAACTTTATGTTTAAAGGTTTATGTTTCTAGTGTAACTTGGATTTTATGGTTACATGGTTAAAATCAACCTTTCTTCATTCTAGGGTAAATATATAACATGATTTCATTAGAGTTAAGATTAGGATTAAATTTACATGTGGTTTAGCATTGTGTTACATGACATTTCTAGGGTTAGGATTACATGATTATATTTATTTAAATTAGATTAGGTTAAATCTAGTCAAGGTTTAATTAGAATTTCAAGATTAGGGTGAGGAGGACAAGGTGAAGTTTATAAATTAGGGTTAATATATATATCTCTGTGTGTGTGTGTGTGTGTGTGTGTGTGTGTGTGTGTGTATGTGATAGGTAACCATTTTCCAACTAATGTTAAAGGCTTAATCAATTTAAATTAAATTATTGGAGGTAAGGTGAAGATTTAAAAATACAAACACACATGCTCACACATGTACATGTATATGAACATAAATTTTAATATATTACATTGTTTGAGTGTGTACACATGTGTACATATCCACAATGTGTTCATGTATGTACAAAATAATGTTACATGTATATATGTGTGTGTGTGTGTGTGTGTATGTATGTATATACATATATATATATATATATATATATATACATATATATATATATATATATATATACATATATATATATATATACATATATATATATATATATACATATATATATATATATATATATATATACATATATATATATATATATATACATATACATATATATATATATATATATACATATATATATATATATATATATACATATATATATATATATATATATGTATATATATATATATATATATACATATATATATATATATATATACATTTACATTATATGTATATATGATATGTACATATATGCATATATATTGAATGTATATATATGCTATATATATGATATATATATATATATATATGCATATATACATGTATACATATGCATATATGTCATGTATATATATACATTTATATAATGTATGCATATATATATATATATATAATATAACTAAAACATATATATATATATATATATATATATATATATATATATATATATATATATATGCACATACATATCATGTATGCATATATATATATATATCTATATATATATGTGACATATATATATACATATATACATGACATATATGCATATATACATGCATGATATATATATGCATATACATGATATATATGTACATATATACAAAAAATAAAAATAAATTGAAGCAAAAAACATATAAAATGTAAGTAAAATAAAATAAAAAAACACATAAAACTATACCTTTTTCTAAGGTCGATAAATTCAAATGCCCTTTCTTTGAACTTGTGCTTCCGATTGAAACTTGCTACAGTAAAAAATGATAGTGTAGGGTCTAATATGGGCCTTTTACTTTCTTTCCACATTTTAATAGTTTCGATCAAAGCTATATTAAGTAGTTTTGATCAAAACTATACCACCCAACCATGGGTTTAATAAACCACGATCAGGTTCATAGTTTCAATCAAAACTATCTTAAAAGTTTCAATTGAAACTATCTTAAAAGTTTCGATCAAAACTCAAAAACATCAATAGTTTCGATAGAAACTAATAAGTTTGTATTGAAACTTTGAAGTAAAATTTTTGTGGTCACATGATTTAGGAGGATTTACTTCCTCTGAAAAAGTGTAACCCACTACTGTGGGTTCACCCTTTGACAAGTGTATTTTGGTGTCACTTGGTCAATATGGAGATTGAATGTTTGGTTAACACTGGAAGTCCTTTGATGCCTAACCACTTGGTTAACAATGCAATTTGGATATCCTTCATTGACCAATTGCTCGATTAACACTAAATTCCCTTCATTACCCAATTTCTCAGTGAACACTAAATATCCTTGGTTAATACTACATGTTCTTCATTTCTCAGTAATACTGACATTTGTGTAACATCAATGACAACATACAATTTGAAGAATTGTTTCCAATAATCTCCCTTTTTGGCATTTTTGGCAACACAACATGTCAACCGAAAATGATAAAAGTATGAGCAATTTAATAATATCCTTAGTTTCATTCTGATTCTCATCCACACCAACTCCCTTTGTGATTCTACCAAGATTTGTCTCAGCTGCTTCCAAATAAATTCTCCCTCTTACATATGTCATCATGTGACTATTTATTTTGTCATTTTCTCCCTCTTTGCTATAAATTCTATCATTTGAATATTTTTCTTCTGAGATAAGAAAAACTCTCCCTCTTTGTCTTTGACATCAAACTCTCCCTCTTTGACATCACATGCCAAAGGATACATATTGTTAAGTTACTATGTACCTTTTGTACTAATTCATATGCAATATATTCTACATTCCACATCTTATGTGTGACAATCTGCATCAACTTGATAGATCTTCAATGGCACTTGGTTGATGCATCACTATCTTGTGCTTTAGTGAGCATCAAATAAGGGAATAACCCATAGTTTACCTCTTAGATACATAAATGCATCCTTAGATAATGCCTTAGTAAATATGTCTTCTATATGCTCCTTAGTGTTCACATATTCCAATCTCACCTCTTTGTCTTGAACCAATTCCCTTAGGTAACAATACTTGATTGCACTATGTTTTGTCTTTGTGTGCATTAAAAGGTTTTTGGATATATGAATTGCACTTGTGTTATCATAGTAGATAACTACTGGTTCCTTGATTTCCTCCTTCATTCCTAAAAATTTCTTGATCCATATTATTTTAGAACAATTAACTACAACAACAACATACTCTACCTCTACTGTTGATTGAGAAATACTATTCAACTTCTTGCTTGTCCAAGATACTAATCTCTTTCTAAGAAAAAATGCTCCTCCACTGGTGCTTTTTTTGTCATCAATGCTTCCTGCTCAATCTACATTAGTAAAGGTTCTTAACTCAATATTTCCTCCTTTCTTATACCATAAACCATATTCTTTAATTCCTTTTAGGTACCTCAGAATCCTTTTTACTACCATCATGTGATTTTTTTTTTGGATTTTCATAAAACCTTGTACCTATGCCAAGTGTCAATGCAATATCAGGTTTGGTGTGTACCACATACTGAATTTTTCTAATCATTGATCTATAGATAGTCTAATTTACCTCTTTTAAATCATCATTCTTTAAAATTTTATGTCTAGTAGACATAGGTTTTCCAACTAGTTTGGAATCTTCCATTCAAAATTCTTTCAATATTTCCCTGATGTATTTTAATTGAGTGATGAATATGCCATCCTTAATTTGATGAACTTGTAAGCCAACAAAGAATTTTATCTCTCTAAACATAGACATTTCAAATTCTTTCCTCATTTCTTCAGGAAATAATTTGCATAGCATCTCATGTCCTCCAAATATGATATCATCCAAAAATATTTTTGCTAACAATATCTTGTCTTGTGGTCCTTCCTTTATATATAAATTACTATTATCATTTGTCTTTTCAAAACCAATTCTTACCAGATATCCATGTATCCTTTCATACCATGCTCTAGGAACTTGCTTTAGTCCATATAGAGATTTGTGAAGTTTACATATCAAGTCTCTTTTGTTTGGATCAACTAATCCTTCAGGTTGTTCAATGTAGACTTCTTATTCTAGGATTCCATTTAATAAGGTTGATTTTACATCCATATGACACACTTTGAATCCCTTTTGTGCAAGATATGCTAGTATTATTCTAACTCCAAGTCTTGTAATAGGGGAAAATATTTCTCCATAGTCAACACCTTCTTCTTGTGCATAACCTTTGCATACTAGCCTTGCCTTGTTCCTTGTTACTCCTTTCTCATTTAAATTATTTCTAAATATCCATTTTGTACCAATCATACTCTTACCCTTAGGTCTAGGTACAAGAGACTAGGTATTATCCTTTTCTATTTGCTCAATTTCTTCATTCATTGTCTCTATCCAACCTTCATTTTCTAAAGCATCTTTTATAGATCTAGGTTCAAATTCACTAAGCAAACATTTACCTATTAATTTGTTCCTTGTCATTATGCCACTTATCTCTCCTCTAATTATTTTTTTAGGTGCATTATGTCTTCTGATATATTTTGCATGTCTTGGTTTTTTCTTTCTTGATTCTATCACTTGGTTCTCCATGATCTTCTACCTTTTTCTTGGTCTCCTATAGTTAATCTATCTACAACTTAGGTTGCACTATTTGTGACTCAAGTTGTATGTCCTATGACTTAGGTTCCTTTGACTGATCTAGCTGTAAGTTGGTTGTAATGCCTAGAATTTAGGCTACACTACTAGTGATTTTCTAGGTTCACTTTGTTGTTGTTGGGCTTCAACTATTTGTGGTAAAGTCTTAGGTTCCTCCTCATATTAAAAAAACTTTATGTAATCTTCAGGTTACTTGCTACTTTGTTCCTCAGTTTTTTCTGCAAACTCATCAATCATCACATGTTCACTTTCTATGACTTTGTGAGTAGCAAGATTCAAACATCTATATGCATTACTTTTAGTGGAGTAACCTAGGAATATACCTTCATGAATTTTTGCATCAAGTTTTCCTTTCCTTACATCTTTCAAGATATAGAATTTTTTTCCAAATACTTTTGAGAAAAAAAAAAATTAGGATTGTACCCATACCATAATTCATAAGTTGTTTTGTTTGTACCTTTCTTTAGTTGAACTCAGTTTAGTGTATGAACTATTGTGTTGATTGCTTCTCTCCAGTATTTTGGTGTAACATTCTTCTCAGCCATTAGTGTTATTGCACACTCCATAATAGATCTATTCCTTCTATTAGCTATACCATTTTTTTCTGGTGTCCGAGGTGCTGATACCTATCTTTTGATTCCTCTTTCATTGCAAAAATTATTGAATTCATTTGAGATAAATTCACCTCCTCCATCTGATCTTAGACATTTTAGAATCTTCCCTATTTCCTTCTCAACTTTAGCCAAATACCATTTGAAATTTTAAAAAGCATCATATTTATCTTTTAGGAACATTATAGTCATCATCCTAGAATAATCATCAACAAATAGAATGAAATACATGTCTCCACAGTAGCTTTCTATACATATTAGTCCAAAAATATCTTTATGAACTAGTTCCAAAACTTCTTCAAAATTAAAAGACTTACTTTTGAAACTTCTTTTACTCATCTTTACACATGCCAATCTTAGGTTTCTTCAAATTTGGTATGCCTCTTACCTTTTTGTTCTCTGTTATGATAACTAGATTATCAAAGCTAACATGGAACATTCTTTTATGCCATAGACAACATTCTCCTATTTGTGCTAATAAACATGCATTTTTAGAGAGATCTAGGTAAAACAACTTTCCTTTTGTCTAATTTCTAGTCCCAACTAGATTTCCTTTTCCATCCAATAGTTTAGCTTTTCCATTCATGAATTCCACCTTATATCCTATATTATTCAACTATGCCACACTAAGTAGATTATTTCTTAATCCTTCAAACCAATATGCATTTTCACATTTAACTCCTACAAATAATGCTATGAATCCTTTTCTTGTTACATAACATGGTTCACTATTTCCAAACCTAACACTTCCACCATCAAAGTGTTCTAAATGTTCAAACTTAGTTTTGTCACCTATCATTTGTTGAGAACAACTACTATCTATGATCCATGTATCATTTTTGCTAACATGAGAAATAAGTGCCATCTTTTCATTTTCCTCATTATTAGATTCATTCTTAATGACAAGATAAACTACTTCTTCTTCATTATCATAACTATTATAATCTTTAGCAATGTAACAAGATTCCTACCTTTGCCTTTGTAGTCCTTGTAGTTCTTGAAGTCTTTCTTTCTTTTGAACCTGCTATTTCTTTTTTCATATTTATCTTCTTTGTTTGGACATCTTGCAACAATATAGCCAACCTCTTCACATGATCAAAAGAAATCAATGGATTTTTTTCGTTGAAGTTTCCTTTCTCTTTTGATACTCTTTTTGCAAGTAGGGCTTTAATGACTTCAAGGTATTCATCTATTTCATCTTCATCTTCACTATCAACCTAATTTCTTTTTTAGTATTCTCCTTTTCTATTAGAGTTAGGTTGGCTTTGAGTGAAGATTTGAAGTTGCTAAAAGTAGGAGCATAGTTATCAAAGTTATCCTATTCAAAAGCAATCAATCTTACCACAAGTGCATCCAACGTTATATTACTTTTAGGATTGCATCTCATCTCTTGAATTGCTGAAACTCTAATTGTATGAATAGGAAGAAGAGTTCTTAGTACCTTGTTGATAACTATTTCATCAATTATTATTCCTCCTAAAGCTTAGATTGAACTCACACTTTCTTTGATTCTTTCAATGTATTGGAAAATGTTCTCACCTTCTTTCATTTTTATTCAATCAAACTTGCCTCTTAAAATTTATGCTTCGGCTCTTTGCACATTTTTATCACCTCCATAGACTTTCTGTAGCTTTTCCCACATTTAAAATGCAGTAGGACAATCTTTAACCTCATCAAATTCAGAATAGTTGAGAGAGTAATCTATATCAATCATCATTATATTGTGATCCTTTGCCTCTTTCATCTATTCCACAGTCATCGGTTTAGGTGGTGGCACATATTTGTTTTCCAAGTAGAACAGACTGATGCTTGAAAGGTGTAGCTTCATCAATTCCCACCGTACTAAATTTTTTTCTTTGTTAAGCTTGGGAATCTCTCTTATGTATGAGATCTTGATATTTAGCTTAGGTCTTTGAAACCTTTCCTACAAGAACCAAATGCTCTAATACCAATTTTTTGAAATGAAGATAGTAACTAAGAGGGGAGGGTGTTGATTCAGATTGGTTTTGACAAATGAGTGTCAACACACTTAAGCCAATTACTCAATTCATGCCAAACTAGTAATACATGTCGAGCACAACATGTAAATATTAGACCATGTCGAGTTTCAATGAGTGCCAAGCCACTCAGGTGCCTAATAGATAGACCATTCTGAGTGATTCAGGAGCCAAGTAAATAGTGGATGCTGAGTAGTGTAGGTGCCAAGTCAAAAGCAGAAATAAAGTGCATGCCAAGCATCAGTGACTTCATATGTCAAACGAAATAGTTTTGACATATTTATTTGTAATGGCACAAACAACTAGGTAAACCATTTTAAAGCTGACTTAAGGATAGATTATGATCTTTTGGAGATAAGGACAAATTTGTATTTGGATTCCCTATGTAATTGCACACAACTAATTAGAAAATGGGAAGGTTTAAGAAACAAAATGGATGAATCTCAACTGTATATTCATACCTAACCCTAATCCACAAGAGTCTTCTTGAGGAGGAGAAAGCCCTAAACTCTTTATAGTGTATGATGGGTGAATGATCAAATTGAAAGAGTGAACATGATAGTTTGTAAAACATTCAAGGTGACTTAGAAGTAAGAGTGAATTTTAGAATTAGTTAGAGAAGAATAGAGGATAGAGAAGGATAAATTATTACATCAAATCGTGAAGGATCAAAAGGAATATTGTGTAGAGGTGATATGTTATCAGGTAAGCAAGTGCTAATCATATGATCTATGTTGAGACATTTTAACAGGCGATTTCAGTTAAATCTCTAAATAGAGTAGTCCTAATAGGCTATATTAAATCCTTTAACAAGGTGCTTACTTAATTGTAAGTTGAAGTCCTCTAACCAGGCACACTTCTAATAGGGTGTTGAAATCCTCTAACAAGGTGGGACTTAATAGTCTTTGTAAGCCTTTAATAGGGTAGACCATGATTCATTAAGCCTTTAACTAGTGGCAAAAGAAAAGAAAATTTTCAAACCAAGCCTAACAAAGCCTACAACTCCTACCACTAGAGCAAGCACACGAGAAACAACTTAGAAGGCCAAAGAAAAGTCCAAGCAAATAGAGAAAGTTGGCCAAGTGCAAAAGAAACAAAGAATAAAATATGTTACATAGCCTGATTCAGATGAAGAAAGGATAGAATAAAATGATATAAGCCAATTCAAAGTACTAAGTCACAAGCCATTATTTAATCTTGAAAATTTTTATAGATATGTCAAGAATAATGTAGATTTATTTGGTTTAAAACACATTGATTTTGAGAAACTTGGAAAAGAAGATAAAATTCAAGTGGAAGAGGCATTATATGCCATGATGTCTAAATTTAAGAATACTCCACTAGAATTTTCCAACACAATACCTAAAGGTTTATATGATATTGTTGAGCAAAAGTGGCATTAATGTTTGAATTTAGAGAAACAAATTATAGAAATAACATTAGCTCAAGTGATGTTAGAGCTAACAAAGGGATAGATTGGTAAGGCTGTTAAGAGAAATGCTATTAGGTTTACAACTAAATTTAGAGCCTTCAACATTGTTCAAAATAATATTGAAGATGTGGTCAAGAAATCAACCCAAATATGGAAACTTATCTATGGGTTGACCACTATGAAATAAGGAGAAGCTGACCCCTTAGAGGGAAATGATAATGATAAGGATGAAGATGACAAAGATGATGACAAAGAAAATGATGATAAGAAAGATGATACAGCTAGGAAGGAAACTAAAAAGAAAACTGATGACAAGGCAATAGTTGAACAACAACAAGATGAATAGAGTGCGTAGGACACACAAGTTCCAAGTGTCAGTCCCCCACATGACACAATCAAGTCTATTGAAACTATTATTTTTAAGGATTTCTTTGATCTTTCAACTCAGAACATCAATCCCCTAACTACAGAAGACTTGAAGAAGATATTGGACAAATCTATGCTGAAAGCCAAGCTATGTAATAATCCAATTTTGGTCAGTATAGATGAACTCTAAAAGGTAGTAACTAATGTCACAAGGGACAAGATGAACCCACAAGAACCACCTTCTATCATCCCTTTAGTTACAAGTGTACAACCTTCAACTCAAATAATAGTAGATACATCTACTAAGGATGACACAAGTGATAAAGTTGTTACTATTGAGAAGAAGCAAGCAAAAGAGAAAGATAAAATAGGACAGATAGATTCATCTGTACCTAAAGAACAAGGACAAGGTGCTAGTCATGTCATTGTGATAGACAAAAGAAAATTTGAAGAGAGTGAGGAAATACCAAAAGTGAAGGAACAAGAGGCCATCCAAGCATTGATGATTCTAGCAACATTTGGCACTCCTTAGAAGCTGAGCACGAAAGCCATACCATTGTAAATCACAGTGCCAGGCTCTAACTCTTCAAAAGTTGAAAAGGTACTTCACTATGGAGATATCACTCTTGATGAAGAAATTGTTATACCCAAGTTTGATTATAACACAATGAAATTAGACCAAATAGGCATTTTGCAACAAGCCTTAGAGAAGAAAAAGCATTAAGAAATGCTTAGGAGAGAACACAAGCAGAAGCAGGCACTTTAAGATATTAAGGACATCTTTTTGGATGCATTTAGTCTGCCAACTCCAGAAGAGAGCAAGCCACTACTAGAACAACTATCAGATATAGTGGAAAAGGTCAATAATGAAGACATTGATACTAATGCTAAACTCTTAGAATTGCCTAAAAAGAAATTCCAGAGCAAGGTAAATGAAAATATATCTTGTGATATAGCACTCACTCAAGTTGCATTGGCAAAAAGGTTAAGGATGTGAAGAAGGTACTTGAGAATATATTCTCACTGTACACCAAACTGTATGACCCTACACTTTCACCCAAGAGACTAGACATCATATTCTGAGCCTGGAGAGAAATCTCAATATATTAGGTACAAGGTTACCTCAAAACCTTGCTCAAAGTAAGAAGCATTTTCATACATTACTTCAGACACAAAGTCAATTAGCTATGTTAACAATAGAAAAGGATAGCATAAGAGCCAAATTGACATTTATACAGGCATCCCTTACCCACACATGGAATACTGCACACAGAACTAGGCTATGTCGAGACTCTACTAAAGAAAGGCCCCAATATTTCTACTCTAGATGGCCTAGTGCACCTTGCTACTGAGCTTGCTATCCAAATAAAATCATTGGATGTTGCATGTGACAACTAGGATGCAACTCTCAAAATCATAATGGAAGTCCATAAATCCTTTTTGGACAAACACACTATACATGTAGAGCCCATTTGACATAAGTGTCAAAAAGGGGAAGAAATATAGAAAGAGGGAGAAATATAACATTAGGGGAGATAAAGAAAGGGAGAAATAGACCATGGGGGAGTATACACAAAGGGGGTTCAAAGAATAAAAGAAAGGAAGAAATAACAAAGGGGGAGCCTAGTAGTAAAGTTATATCATTGGGGTGATATACATTTTTGAAGACACCTTTTTGAGGAAAACTAGGTATATTAAATGTCAGAATATCAAACACAGTGCATTGAAGTCAAAGAGAATCACATATTTTGGATACAAAATAGATATATTAACTTGGGGGGGTTATCAATTTTTAGATATATAGGTTATTGTAGAATTTTGAAAAATTTGAAGTTTTGTATATAAGTTGAGTGATGGATATGTTATGCTCAAGAAGTTAAGTAGAATATTGTATATTTAAGTATTTTTGGTAGTCATGTCAAAGGGGGAGATTTTTGATCTCAGATTAGTTTTGACAAGTGGGTGTCAACACACTTAAGCCATTTACTCAGCTCATGCCAAACTAGTAATACATGCTGAGCACAACATGTAAATATTAGACTATGCTGAGTTGCAATGAGTGCTGAGTCACTCATGTGTTGAGTAGATAGACCATGCCGAGTGACTCTAGAGCCAAGTAAGTAGTGGATGTTGAGTAGTGTAGGTGCCAAGTTAGAAGTAGAAATAAAGTGCATGCTGAGCATCAATGACTTCATATGCCAAGTGACACAATTTTGACGTATTTGTTTGTAATGGCACAAAAAACTATGTAAACCATTTTAAAGCTGACTTAAGGATAGATTACAATCTTTTGGAAATAAAGAAAAATCTATATTTGGATTCCCTATGTAATTGCATGTAGCCAATCAAAAAATAGAATGGTTTAAGCAACAAAATGGATGAATCTTAACTGTAGATTCATACGTAACCTTAAGCCACCAGAGTCATCTTAAGGAGGAAAAAGCCCTAAACTCTTTACAGTGTATGATGGGTGAATGATTGAATTGAAAGAGAAAACAAGACATTTTGAAGAGCATTCAAGGTGACTTAGAAGTAAGAGTGAATTGGAAAATCAGTTAGAGAAGAACAAAGGATAGAGAAGGATACATCATTGTTATATCAGATCGTGAAGGATCAAAAGGAACATTGTGTAGAGGTGATCTATTATCAGTCATGCAAGTGCCAATCATAGGATCTATGTTGAGACATTTTAACAAGTGATTTTAGTTAAATCTCTTAACAGAGATAGTCCTAATAGGATGTATGAAATCCTTTAATAGTGTGCTTACTTAATTGTAGTTTTAGTCCTCTAACCAGGCACACTGCTAATAGGGTGTTGAAATCCTCTAACAAGGTGGGACTTAATAGTCTTTGTAAGCCTTTAATAGGGTAGGCCTTTCATAGGGCAGACCATGATTCATGGTCAAATCATTGTAGCCTTAATTGGATACACTTTATTGCTACAAAAGTGAAGATTTGTGGGTGTCATTCCCACTCTAGTTTTACCTTCTCACTTGGAGGGTTTCTAGGTGATCATGTCTAGTGTTTGTTGGAATATTTAAATATGGAAAGAATACTGATGAGAGGGGGGGGGGTGAATGAGAAGTATTATACTTTATCCAATAAATCTTTTATCTGAAAGTAAATTTCATGCATGTAAATACATCATGAAAATATGAAACTAAAACATGCATCAACAACACATAACACTGGAATTTGGTAACCCAGAAACCCTCCAGAAATAAGAAGGTAAAACTGGGGTGGAGATGATACCCACAAAAATTCACTGAAGTAATATGGTTCAACCACTTCTGATGGTCTGCCCTATTAAAGGCCTATCATGTTAAAGGCTTTACATTGTGTCAATAGTGACCTGGTTAAAGGATTTACAAACACTTAACATGAAATGTCACCCTGTTAAAGGATTTAATCACCTTTGGATAAGGATCTACACATAGCTATTAAGCCAACCTATCTACATAGGATTTCCTTTCTAATACAATAGTAAGAGAGTATTAAGTATTATAAACTTGATAGTTTGCAATCCTTGATTTCTGAATGCAGGCACTTGTTTTGCTTTCTCTGATCTTGATCCTTTGTGATCTGATAACCCTTGTTTTGAAAGTAGATTTCCTTATACACCCTTGTATATCCGCTCACATATTTTACAATGAAATTTTATCTTCCTTATAAAGACATTTGAGGATTTAGGGTTAGATATTGATCTACGATCCACATTAAATCTCAATTTCTCGCTCAATACTTCCCTTTTTGCTGATTGGTTGCATGCCTTTCCAATTTTCCAATTGGCTGCATGCAGATTGCATAGGAAATGTAAAAGATTCGTTCTTATCTCTAGATAATTCGAGATTTACCTTATGTCGGCTACAAAAATAGTTTACATCATATTTTGTGCAATTACAAACTCTTATGCTATTATCCTGAGTTACTCAGCTCCTAAAGCATTACTGATGCTCGGCACATGCTGTTTCCTGGATAGCTCAACACCTAAACAAAACTGTATCACTCGGCACCTTATGTTACTCGACTCTTGAATAACTCGACACTTGATATTACTTGGCACTTGAATTACTCGGCACTTGATATCACTCGACACTTGAATAACTCGGCACTTGATATTACTGGGCACTTGATATCACTCGACACTTGAATAACTCGACACTTGATATTACTCAAAACTTGATATCACTCAGCACTTGAATAACTCGGCACTTGATATCACTCGGCATGTATAGTAAAAAATGGTTAAGTGTATTGACACTCAACTATCAAAATTATTTTTTAAACCAACAATCTCCCCCTTTGACATGAGTGGCAAAAACACTTAACTAAGATCCTATGATCTTGGCATTATTTCATGCATCCTCTTATTCACTTCAAATTTTTTTTTAGAAACAAATAACAATATACCTTATGACTCCCTGTGAGTTGATTATGCCTTATACACTTTGTGACTTCTATCTTGTTTCTGCATTCTGACTAATATGTTATACAAGATTTGTCAAAAATTCTCTATCTCCCCCTTTCATCATACTTACCATTTCATTCTATACTTAACACTCTCTATCTCCCCCTTTCATCATACTTACCATTTTATTCTGTACTTAACTCCCCCATACTTAATTTCTACTTAACACTCACTTCATACGTATTCTCCCCCTTTTTGACACTTATGCCAAAGGTCTTATAAGGAAATGCCATACTTGGCCAAAAATGTAATATTTAATTCAAGGAGTACCTTCAGAGCTACATACCAATTTGCTAGTGCAACATCCAATGACTTATGTTGGATGGCAATCTCTACTGCTAGGTGTACAAGTCCATTAGTTGTAGAAAGATTGAGGTCTTTCTTGAGGACTATCTCTGCATTCATCTGCTCCTTCTAAAGTAATTCCAAATGAGGAGTGATAGAGGATTGAATTTGCATCAATTTAGCTTTTTTGGTTGCCTCCTCTGTTGCTAAGATAGCTAACTCTCTTTGTGTGTGAAGCGATTGGGCAAAATGCTTCTCACTCTGAGCTGGATTTGTGGGGAGTTGCATGCTAGAAATCTTCAAATTTTTCTCCAAGCTCAGTATCTTCTGGCTAGTATCCTGTGTGAATGTGGAAAAGTCACACAACTTGTTGTACAGGGAAAATATGTTTCCAACTACAATTTTGACTTTTTCTATTTTCTTAGCCAACTCTACTTGTGATAGTGCTATATCACCGGATATTTTCTTGTTTACCTTGCCTTGGAATTTTCTTTCTGACCATTCCAGTAGTTTGGTGTTTGTTTCCTGGTCTTCACTAGTCACTTGGTCAACTATATCAGATAGTTGTTCTACAATTGGTTTTGACTCATCTAGAGACTATAAGCAGAAAGCTTCGGTGAATATGTCTTTGATTTCATTCAAGGTAAGCTTGTGCTTGTGTTCTCTTCTTAGTGCTTCTTGTCTCCTTCTTCTATCCAATGCACTCTGAATTTCATTGATCTTCTCTTTAGTGAGAGTGCTGGATTCATAATATGGAATTTTTATTTCTTCATCAAGTTCAGGAATTCCATAGTGAAGTTTCTTGGCTACCTTTGATGAGCTCGAGCGTGGTGTTCTGATTTGTAATTGTAACCTATCGGTGCTCGACTGCTAAAGAGTCTATGTTGGAGTACCAGATTTGGGTAAAGCAACCAATGTTTGTATTTTAGACTCCTCTTTCTTGCTTGTCTCATATTTTTCTTCAACTTGTATATCCTTTTGATGAACACTAGGTGGGGTTGAACTTGCTGGCTGTTCAGTTGTTTCTTTAGTTTCCCCTGCAGCTATACTCAGCATTTGAAATGTGTCACTGACTACACTTGGTGGAGGTGGTGGAGGAAGGAATATAATACCAGTAGGTTGTATGATTGAAGGTGGTTTTTGTGTTTTCACCTCGACTGCCTTTGTTTTGACTACTAGATTTTGCAATTCATCAACACTAACCAATACAGGATTTGAACATAATTATGCTACTAGTGTTGATTGGTCAAGGATTTCTAAATCCTCTGTAGTTAATAGATTGATGTTTGGACTTGAAGTGTCTATAACATCCTTGATTTTGATAATCTCTACAGGTGTGATAGTGGCATGAGGAGGACTAGGAGGGTATACCTGTGTGTCTTGCACACTTTGATCTTGTTGCACTATTGTATCTTTCTCTTCCTCTTTTTCTTCTGTATGTGCCTTTTCATCTTCCTTTTCTTTTTCAACCTTCTTCTCCACTTGTTCCTTTTCTTTTTCTTTGATTCCTGATGCCTTCTTCTCCTTTATCATGACACTTGCCTCTGCCTTATATTCTTCATTATACATATCTTCTATTTTCTTATAAACTATCTTCCACAATCTTGTGGATTTTGTAACTACCTCCTCAATTTTGTTCTGTAAAATGCTAAAAGCTCTATGTTTGGGAGTGAATCTATTGTTATGCCTCTTGACTGCATTTGTTACTTGATCCTTAGTCAAATCAGGCAACAATCTAGCTAATGTTGATTCCCTTATCTCCCTTTCCATTTGTAAACAAAAATGCCATTTATCTTCTACAATTTTGTACAAATCTTTATGCATTGATTCATCTAATTCTAGAGGTGTGTGCTTATACTCAGCCATCATAGCATACACTAATTCCTCTAATTTATTTTGTTCTTCTTTGGTGAGCTTAGAAAAAGTTAGGTTCTTTAAACCTTTCAAATCATCAGTCTTGATCTTTGAACATAATTTATCGATAGTAGTCTGAGGTTTGTGCCTTACCACTTGAAATTGGCTGTTGTCCTCTGACTCAGTCTTTTCCTCATCTGTTTCAGGCTGTGCAACAAATTTTCTTTTCTTCTTTGGCTCGGCAATAGTCTTCTTTGAAGTTTTCTTCTTCTCTCTTGCCTCCTCTTTGGATTTTTGTACTGCAGCCCTTGTAGTAGGTCTCTTTGGTGCTGGAGCAGCTACTTTCTTTCCCTTGGGTTGAGGAGCAGGAGGAGTTGTGGCCTTTCTTTTTGTGACCTTGGTTTCAACTTGTGCTTCCTCAACTTCTTCTTCCTCAGCATTTTCCTCTTCATCTTCTCCTAACCCTTGAGTTAGACCTTGTGGTTCATCTCCCTCATCTTCAATGTCTTCTTCTTTCTCTTCTACTATTCCTTCTTCTCCAACACCAAATTTTCATTTAATTTTCCTTACCAATTTTTCTTTCTTCTTTACTACTGAGATAGTTTTCAAATTTGTTATCACCCTTGATTTTACCACATCATAGGTTCCAAAGGCTTTTGCATTCTTATCAACTTCTTCTACAAGGAGGGCTGTTATTGCTGTAGAGGCTTGATCAATGCCAAGTTCATAGCCTAGTGGCCTAAGCCATCTTACTCTAGGTATGACTGCTTGTATATAGATATAATCAATATCTACAAGAAAACAAATGTCTTTTTCATATTTGTTCGTCAATGTAACTGGAATTCTCATTCTTTATTTCATGTACTGTTTGAAGTCCTCAAAGTAACTAGTCATTTGGGCATCAAAATTATCACCCATTTGTTCAATATATCCATTGATTTGTTCAACAATTGTTTTGTCTGGACTCCATCTCAACTTACCTATAGAAGGGAATTCTTTCATCAGATAGAAAAACATGCACACCAAAACGGATCCAAATTTGCACTGACCTCCCTTGCTCTTCCTTATAGCTCCCAAATTCTCATTAATCTGTTGAAACATGAGCTCTGCTAGATCATAAGTATGATCCTTTTTAATCAATTTTTATGCAACATCAACTGCTATACAAGGCACACTGTTTAACCTGATTGACTGATAGAATTTGTGTGAGATGATTCTCACAGAAAAATCCAGTAGGGGTTCTATGATTGTATCAATAGTCATTCCCCTATTATTCCATTTAGCACCCGTGTTTCTCTCTATTATTTCTCTTTTATCACTACGTAGGGTCTTTGGCTGATCTAGGGTTGGAATACCAGTAACCCTATGAATAGTTCTCTTGGTGAATTTCACTAGCCCTATTTCTAACCAAAAGGCTCCATCATGTATTCTGCTCAAAACTATATGTACCCATTCAACTTTGAAAATAGTCAAAAATTCTAAGGTTTTGGTTAATCCTTTTCTCTCGACTATTGAGAACTAATCTTTCAGTATGTTGTTCTCACATAACTTGTCATATGCATTGTGAATTTCTAAATCTCCTATGGCTCCAATTTTGCAGTTATAGCATCTACGGACATCTTGGACCATAACAACTTTATCAGGAATAACTGATAATGCACCTACAAAATCCTGCTTATATGCGACTTCTGGATGGGCTTGAATTTTGGTTGCTTAACTTCATTACTAACCAACTGTATCTCATGACTCTCTTTGCTCTTAGTGGTTCCAGACCTAGATGCCATTGTTTTCCAAACTAGGGTTTACAGTTTAAACAAGTTTATAAACACTATGTAGCTCGACACTTAAGTAAAAATACCTCAAATCGATGAGACTCGTGCTAAATTGTTGTGGAAATCTTCACAAATGGCTTCTAAGATGGCCTTGATCTTTTGTTCTCTTCTTGTCTTTGCTTCATGTTTGAATGGTAAGAAATGATCAAAAATCAGATTATGTACTCTTTTAAAATAGAGTAATTAATGCTTAGTGCACTGACAACTATCTACTCGGCACCTGAAGGATTTTGACTTTGCTCGACTCCTATTGATATTTCACAGCTCGGCATCATCTATCAACTCAGTTGCTGTTAGCAACTCGACACCTGAAGACAATTTTGGCAAATTTTGCAAGACTCTTAATTTTGCATCTTTGCTAATGCTGATTTCTTCTTTGTAGTTCTTCTATGTTTTGGGACTGATGTATGATGTAACTTAGTTTATCAATCCCACACACCCATTCTTGCTTAATTTGATGAAGTGTGATGACTTGACCTGTTTGGTGAAGTGATCTCTACACTTGATGTGCTACACTCATCTTTCTTCTTCCATGTCTTATTCATCTCACTTTTGATGTGTTCAACATCTATCTTTGCCTTTCCATTGTTGAACTTAGAAATAGGTTCCTTTGACCTTGTTGGGTAATTCCTGCTAATATGACCAATTTTTAAGCAACTAAAACATGTGGTTTGACTCAACCATCTTTTATAGTTTCCCATAAAATGTGTTCTTATGCAATTTTGGGGTATATGTCCATATTCTTGACAATAGTGACAACTGTACTTGGTGTTGTAATCCCAAAATTCATGGTTTGATGCCTTTGCTAATTGATTTGATGTCCACATAAGCTTTGATCTGCATTCAAATGCTCTATGTCCATATTTCTTGCAATTATGACAGTGACCCTCAAATCTTGATGTCTTAATAGTCTTGGTTCTACATTCATATGCTTGATGACATTGCTTCTTGCACTTATGACAATAGTTTACATTCTTAGGCTTATCATGTTGATGGGCATTCTTGCTTCTACATACATTAGATGTATGTCCTTTCTTACCACAGAAATGACATGTAAGTTTGAAATTTTTACCTTAGTAGCTTCTTTGTTCAGCACTCTTTGATGATTCTCCAACTTCAGTGCTGTTGTATCATGGATTGATCTTGGGGATTTCAGTAATTGCTCAAAATACTTGATGGCTTCATTGGGTTTGTTGAAGCTTTCTAAAATTTCCTTTTCTCTTCTTAAGTCATTCTACAATTTTTCATTCTGCATCTTTAGTGTAGAGATCTCAATGTATTTCACATTAAGTTCATGATGAAGGTTCATCATTTGGGCAAGTGTATCCATCTACATGTTTGAGATCCTTGTTAATTTAGTACATTTTTCTTCAAGTCTGTTTGCAAGATTCCTTTTGTCATTTTCCATCATAGCTTTATCTTCAACTGCTCTTTTCTTTTGTTCAGTTATTTCACATAACATTATGGCCTATGATTCATGTTCCATCTTGAGAGATCTTATCTCATCTATTTGGTCTTTTTTTTCCTCCATCAGTTCTGCAATTGCTGCATCAAACTCTTTAGTATTTCCATTGGAAAATATATTTGTAGTATCAATCTCCTTGTAGTTTATCTCATTTTCGGCTATGGCCAAATCCTTCCTTCTTTTCAATGAGTTTCTCAACTTATCTCTAGATTCCTCCAAGCTATGCAGAGCAAGTTGCACATCTATCACCTGATTTTCAATGATCTTTCCAAGTTTGAAAACTTTCATCTGTAGATCTTTTCCTCCAAGCTGTTAGGCTTTTTCTTGAAAGAACCTAATCTGCTCTGATACCAATTGTTGGAATATTCAAATATGGAAATAATACTGATGAGGGGGGGGGGGGGGGGTTTGTGAATCAAAAGTATTATACTTTATCCAATAAAACTTTTATCTGAAAGTAAATTGCATGCATGTAAATACATCATGAAAATATGAAACTAAAACATGCATCAACAACACATAACACTGGAATTTGGTAACCCATAAACCCTCTAGAAATAAGAAGGTAAAACTGGGGTGGAGATGATACCCACAAAAATTCACTATAGTAATATGGTTCAACCACTTCTGATGGTCTACCCTGTTAAAGGCTTTACACTGTGTCAATAGTAACCTGGTTAAAGGATTTACAAACACTTAACATGAAGTGTCACCCTATTAAAGGATTTAATCACCTTTTGATAAGGATCTACAAATAGCTATTAAGCCAACCTATCTACATAGGATTTCCTTTCTAATACAATGGTAAGAGAGTATTAGGTATTATAAACCTAATAGTTTGCACTCCTTGATTGCTGAATACAGGCACTTGTTTTGCTTTCTCTGATCTTGATCCTTTGTGATCTGATAACCCTTGTTCTGAAAGTAGATTTCCTTATACACCCTTGTATATCCGCTCACATATTTTACAATGAAATTTTATCTTCCTTATAAAGACATTTGAGGATTTAGGGTTAGATATGGATCTATGATCCACATTGAATCTCAATTTCTCGCTCAATACTTCCCTTTTTGCTGATTGGTTGCATGCCTTTCCAATTTTCCAATTGGCTGGATGCAGATTTCATAGGAAATGTAAAAGATTCATTCTTAACTCTAGATCATTCAAGATTTACCTTATGTCGGCTACAAAAATGGTTTACATCATAGTTTGTGCAATTACAAACTCTTATGCTGATATCCTGAGTTACTCGGCTCCTAAAGCATTATTGATGCTCGACACATGCTGTTTCCTGGATAGCTCGGCACCTAAACAAAACTGTATCACTCAGAACCTTATGTTACTCGGGACTTGAATAACTCGACACTTGATATTACTCGGCACTTGAATAACTCGGCACTTGATATCACTCGGCACTTGAATAACTCGGCACTTGATATCACTCGGCATGTATAGTGAAAAATGGTTAAGTGTATTGACACTCAACTATCAAAATTATTCTTTAAACCAACAGTGTTATGTGTGTGATTGATTACATGTTTACATGATTTAGATCCATATGCTTTACATGTTATTTCAGTTTACATATTGAATGTATATGAATGAATCATGAAAGTTTTATGGGTCCAAGTTTAAACTCTTGATTCACCCCCCCTCTCAGAAGTTTACTATCTTCCCACTAATAATTCTAATAGAGGGGTGAGTTAGTTACCACAAAATAATTTCTAGTCCCTAGATGTAATCAAACTTTTCATTGATAATGCAATACTTGTCCAGCTTGGTTAAACCTAAGATATTGTTGTAACTTGGTTAACAAAGAAATCTTATGAATATTAATACATTTTAACCTTTACTAACTTAGTTGTAGAAACATAAAGAATAAAGAAAATAACATGAACATAAATGACACCAAGATTTAATGTGGAAACCCAATTTGGGAAAGCCACCATGCAACTAGCTACAATAGTTTTCACTCTTCTAAAGTGATCCTATTAGGTGCTATTGATGTTTGGTAGCTTATGTTGAATAAACCTATACATAATCATATATGAGATACTATATATATATATATATAAAACAATGATTGGATTTTATTATATTAATGATCAAATGAACAAATAGATATGTCTCTTCTTATCCTTTTCTCATTATAAATAAGATGTCACTATCATTTGGAAAACACATACGAAAAGACATGGAAGTTCTTAGTACATTTGCAGTGATCCTAAAAAACACAACATGGTATCAGAGCCTTTTGCGAATGTATGAAATCTAGAAAGGAATAATGAGATTACTCATAAAGGGATTATTTTGGATATAGAAGGTTTTTCCAAGAGCTATTATGGAAATAATAAACAATCATGAAGAACAAGGGATTGATTATGACTGCTACTTCAAAGGAAGGAGAGCGACATCTATGAAGAAATATTGTGCTTTTATGCATGAAAATGACTTGAAGTCAAGAATACACTAATGCATAACCATTTTTTGCATGTTCCATTTCAATGAAAATCTGATTGATATGTTATCTATCCTATGAGAAGATACATGTGTAATGCTGGAGAATAAATACCCGTTCCTTGTGTGGTTGGGTATAACTGCATGGAACCAGAGCATAAATGACGTACCTGAGGGATTTAATAAGTTTCATAATGCAAGGGAATCATACTCAATTGACTTTCCTATGTGATGGAGTGGATCTATATGGGAAAGTTTTGGATGATCCTTTGATAATTCTAGATTGGGTTCTTGTCTTTCTAGTGACTATGCAAGATTTCTATAGTGTGTCTATGCTCCATCTCTTCCCTATCTGCCATTCACATAGGTGGTTTTAGATGGAGGGATATATAAAGGGTTATATGGTTTTGCAATTCTATTGACATGGAAACAGGCTGTAACCTCCCAATTTTTTCCATAAAAGATCCAAACAACAGAGAGAATACAATTTGCAAATGTTGACCAATAGATGAACCATTGGCAAAAACTCAAACAATTAGAATAATATAACTTCTTCCAATGTTGATGTTGGCCATTATATGAGGAGATCATCTTCTAAACATCAATGTTGGTGGTCCTCATAACCTTATAAACACCAAGCCCCACATATCATAAGGTTAATTAAGGTTGGACAAAGAAAGACTCTTTGCCCAAGAAATTTAGAGACACCATCTAGTGTCATGGTAGAGTAGCTAGTAAAATGTAAATTTTGGAGTAGAGATGTTATTCAATAGTTAAGGATAATATCACTAATCATTATCGGAGGCTTCAGATTAAAAATGAAAACATTGAACAATGAGAAATAGTCAAATAGGTTGGCAAAAATAAGAACCCAAGCCTATATTGGACAAACATATTTGTTGATAAGAATATAAACATTAAAGGAAAAATATTAGCAATGACTTATTAGTAAATCTAGAGGGATCCACCCAAACTTAAAGAAGGAAGAACTAGGTACATATATGGATGAAGTGGACTGTACTTGTGGCATAAAGTGGGCCATGTTGGAATGACCCCACCAAATGCAATTCGATGAAAGACAAGATAGAGGATGAAATATTAAGGGAAAGAATGAATGATAGCATATCATCCTTTTTAAAGGAAAAAGAGGGAGATTGAGAGGGAGACTGACATTTCATTAAAGAAAATCTTGAAGGAGAGGGAGCAGATAGAGAATATAATTCGGTTAACCTTTGGTGATCATGACCATATTGATTTAGACAGAGTAAAACATGTTGAGATGGATTGTCTAGTGATCAATAAATTGTAGCAGTCAAGAGGACCATGATTCATGAATATACCTCATGACTATGTGATTTTATTGGACCTACCCCATACTTACATCACGAGGAAGTGAGAACTTCCAAATAATGTCATTTGTATTTGCAGAAGTTACTGTTAGGTGACAATCTTATAATAACTTGTACTATATGAGAAATAAAATTGAGTAAATGGTGAATGTATGGCATCTCAATATTCTGGAAGGCCATTACTTAAAGAGTATTTATTTAAGATCATTGATATTCTAGGAGACCAATTCTCTTGTATCAAATGTTCCATCAAATCTAATTTTGAGTACTTGGTGAATATCATTGATATTCTGGGAGACCAATACTCTTGATATCAGATGTGATATCAAAACCCTTTTGAGTAACTAGTGAAAATCATATATCCTGGGAGATCAATACTCATGTTATTAGACATGATATTGAACCTTATTGAGTATTTGGTGAATATCATATATTGATATTCTAGGAGGCCAATACTCTTGATATCAAATGTGATATCAAAATGATAGATATCTTATGATCAAATATATCCTTAATCTTTCTAACTTGATATTACTTTGAGGTAATACGTCTGTTTATCCTCCCTAGATAAGAAGGAGTATTGATGTTTTGTAGTTTATATCAGATAAGCCTATACGTAATCATATATGAAATATAATATATATGGATAAATAAAAATGATTGAATGTTATTATATTAATTATCAAATTAACAAATATACATATCTCATTAAGGGACATGTCTCTTCTTATCCCTTTCTCATTATAAATAAGAAGTTGCACCCATTTGGAGCACACATACGAAAAGACATGGTAGTGCTTTGTACATTTGCAACGATCCTAAAAAGTACAACATGAGCCAACCCTGTAAAAGGTTATAATACATACTATTAAGTATGACCTCATTAGAGGATTTTGATCACCCTATTAGGAGTGGCCTAGTTAGAGCTCTTCAAACACTTCAATCTTGAAATGTAACCTTGTTAAAATATTTGCAATATGACTATCATGTCAAATTTGTTAAGAGATTTATTCATTGCTACAATGGTTAGAAGGTGATAGTAAATTGACTTGATTTATGAAGCAACTTCTTTTGTAGATTCAAAAAACTTTTCTAGCTTGACCTCTAGATCCTTACTGGTCAAAATATTCTTTGCATCTTATCTTCCACACTTTCACATTCTTCCTTTTCCTTTGATCACATATCCATCTTATTCTATGTATTCCACTTACACTTTATCCTTGCTACTTTACCTTTCTTATATATCACAAGCTTTGACAAGTCGGCTTGAATACCCTTTCAAATACTAATTAAACATCCAAATAGTCCACCTCAATTAGTTGATTATTTGACAAGTGTAATTTGTTGTCACTCAATCAATACTGAGATTGAACGCTCGGTTGACACTAGAAGTCCTTTGATAACCAACCACTTGGTTAAAATTTCAAGTTGGATATCCTTCATTTCTTGACTACTCGGTTAATACTAGATGCCCTTCATTACCTCACTACTCGATCAACATTGAATATTCTTGGTTAATACTGCAAGTTCTTCATTTCTTAGTTAATACTGACATTTATGTAACATCAATGACAACATACATTTGAAGCATTTTTTCAAACAATATTATCATGTGCTTAACATATTTCCATATGTAGGAGCAAAGCTATCATCATCTGTTCTTATACAAAAAATATATTTCCAACTCTATCAACTCTGTTATATTAGCAATGTAGTAATACAACTAATCTTAATATGTGACACTATAACTTCACCATATTGTCATTTTAGAAATTGTAACTTGTAATGAAAAATTTGGACAACCTATATGTCAACCTCTGGGTTGTGTTACTCCTCAAACTCATTATGTTTGTTATGTCATCCATCTAAAAATCCTATAGAACTAGTAAATTGTATCCATGATATCCAAAATATATACATGATCAAACCTATAACATAGTAGTGAGATGTTGACATTAATGAAAATACATCCAAATTCCAATAATCCCCCCCTTTGGCATTGATGACAACATGTAATGGAAAATATAAGTAATGCAATCATAAACCAATAGTACAAACAACAATATCTAAAATATATCATTATCTTTCAATGTCTCTCTAAATTAGTTGTAATACTAGTCTCCCTTGAATTACTCTCCCTAGGATAATTCTAATAAATATGATTACATACTCTTTTCTCCATCCATCAGCACCATCTTCTTTACTCTATTGGATATACAATGCTCTTCTTTGGATATGAAATTTTATATGTCAAAGTCTACAAACATTATCTTCCTTCTCTACTTCCATCATCTATTACTTGCATTTTATTTATGGTGACTAATCAGGAAACTATTATACACTTTTTATATGTCGTGGCGTTAAATTCTCAAGCATTTTTGAGTTGACTCATCAACCATTTCCAAAGGTTGACTCATCAAGTATATTTAGTAATATTGGCTTAGGGCTAGGGTTTTCAAAAGTAAATATATAGCTTCTTGTAGTGGTATTAAGTTGTAAGGGAGATTAAATATTGTAACAAGTTAAGTTGGTCAATAAGAATATTTAACTTTCTTTTTTGGTGGATATAGCCCAATATTGGATGATCCACATTAAATATCTATGTCTTTTGTTTATTTATGTTTTCTTTTTTGCTTTGTGATATTGGTTTTATTTGAATTTAACTTTTATTTAATGTTTAAGTAATCCTAACAAGTAATATTAGAGCCAATTTTTTTTAGTTATCCTTTATGGGAAGGTCTCATGGTTGAGTGGGAGTCTTATAATTAAGTGGGAGTAATAGAAGACATGGGTAAGTTGAAGGTTGAGAAGTTTGTGGACATAACTTTCATTTATGGAAAATGAAAATGGAGGACTATCTTTATCAAAATGTTTATGGAAGAAATTAGGAGGAAATACCCAAATATTTTAGATGAGGACTGGTATATTTTGGATAGAAAGGCACTTGTAAGTATTTGTTTATGCTTAGCACAATCAGTTGCATTTAATATTACAAAAGTGAATATAACTTAAGAGTTGATGGAAACCCTAGCAAAGGTGTATCAAAAATCTTTTTCTTTGAATAAATTATTTATCATGAGGTGTTTATTTAATATGAAGATGGTATAAGGTGGGCTTTTTGCTAATCATTTAAAAGAGTTTAATATGATTACTGGTTAGTTATCTTCTATAAATGGTAACTGTGATGAAGAAATTAGGGATTTATTAATTCTTTGTTCTTTTTCTGAAAGGTAGTATGAGTTGGTAATGGTTGTTAGTAACTCTTTCTCTGGTTGAAATGCACTAATATTTGACGCAGGAGCATCCTGGGTTGCCTTGTTATCCTGCTCATTTTTTTTTATTTTGCAAGTTGGTGCCTAGTAGTCCTACATGTTCCTAGTGGTTCCTTCATGTGCCTAGCAATTCCTTCATGTGCCTAGCAATCATTCATGTGCCTACCAGTCCTTCATGTGCCTAGCAGTTCCTTCATGTGCCTAGCAATTCCTTCATGTGCCTAGCAGTCCTTCATGTGCCTAGTAGTTCCTTCATGTGCCTAGAATTTCCTTCATGTGCCTAGTAGTCGCTTCATGTGCCTAGTAGTTCCTTCATGTGCCTAGCAATCCTTCATGTACCTAGTAGTTCCTTCATGTGCCTAGCAGTCCTTCATGTGCCTAGTAGTTCCTTCATGTGCCTAGCAATCCTACATGTGCCTAGCAATCCATCATGTGCCAAATTACTATAGCAATTCCTTCATGTGCCAAGTTACTTAGTGTATGCTGAGTGTCAACATTTGGACATGATTTCTACGAGCCAACTTATGGGATTTATTTTTGGTCATGACATTTATGTTAAGATCTTTTCTTGGGATGTGTCCAAACCATTGTTGGGTTGGCCCTCCTCTTATGTAATATTCTAGAATAATTTGTAAGCCATTTTGACAAGTATATATAGAGTGTTTAGGATTAGAGTTAGGCAAGTTTTTGAAAAGAAGATTTGAGAGCAGAACTGAAAGTGCAAATTTGCTATTGGATCTTTGAATGTGAATGTATTTGTATTTGGCCGTAACCTAGAAGGCCTTATAGTTGGGCATGTATGAAGATATTTTGATGAATCAATAAAAGTATTTCACTTTTTTTCCTCCTTTGGTTGCTGTTCTTTGTGTTTGCTTTCGTTGTGTTAACTCTTGCAGGGGGTTTGGATAACTGGGTGAGCCTTTGGCCTTAGTTGTTCATCTTTTACCTATGTCAGTTGGTATTAGATCTTGAGGTTCATCCTTGTGGATATTGGATCATGTAGAACCCTAATTTGGATTTGGTTGTAGGGTGGTAGATCTACAGATTTGACCTATAACTTGTAGAGGGTTACGATCTTGCAGAAACCTGATTTGTAAAGATGGTTCATGGTAGAAGAAATGCATATGATGCTATATTGGATTAGTTGAGACAAATTGCAGCCATATTAGATGCTATGGAGACAACCCAAAGGAGAGGAGCACATCTTGATGATTTAAGTGATGATGAAGCAAAAACACCAAACCATAATCCAAAACCTGAAGAAGATTGAGATGAGGAAAGATTGTTGTGAGTGTTGTCTAGGGAAAATCCAAAGCCTATTGTAGAAGTTGTTCCTTATGATGGAAAATTGGATACCAATGCTATGTTGGATTGGATCTCTAATATGGAGAATTTCTTTGAGTATGAAAATACTCCTAATAATAGAAAGGTGAAGATTCCAGTCACTAGGTTGAAAGGTCATGCATCACTATGGTGGAAACATTTGCAAACTAATAGACAAAGGAGAGGAAAGGAGAAGACTAGAAATTGGCCAAAGATGGCTAACAAGGTAAAAAATAAATTCCTCCCTGTTGATTACCAAGTTAGGTTGTTGAGAAGATGAAAAATTTGAAACAAAAAGACATGACTGTGAAAGAATATATTGAGGAATTCTATAGATTGGACATCGGATTTGGACATGTGGATGATGATGTTGAGAAAATTGCAAGGTACATTAATGGATTAAGATTTGGAATACATGATGAAATAAGTTTTGTGAAGTTGGAAAGTGTGGAAGAAGCATACCAGTATGCCTTGAAGGTTGAGGAGATCTTGACAAAGAAGCATGAACAAAGACAAAGAGGTAGAGGTGGCAAATTCCAGAGAGGTAGAGGTAGATCTTATGGTAAAGGTGGCAGATTTGAAAGTTCTATGTACGATAAGGGCAAATCTGAATGGAGGAATGATGAAAAAGGAAAGACTAAAGGGAAAAGTGGTAATTCTTATTGAGGAGGCACTAATTCTTAATGAGGAAGAGGTAATTCCTATTCTAAAGGTGGATTTCATGGTAATTGTTTTAGATGTGGTAAAGAGGGACATAGATTTTTTGAATGTAGATCCTCTGAAAGTAGGCAAGGTAACAAAAATGCTGTGATTCAAGGAGATGATGAAGGTTTACCAAGTGGACCTAAGGCTAGAGAAAATTTGATGGTGAGAAGTACCTTATGTAATAAGGGAAGTGACGAGGATCCTATTTTAAGGAGAATTCTTTCCAAGACAAGATGTAAGATGGCTGAAAAATGTTGCAAAGTGATCATTAATAGTGGAAGTTCTACAAATTTGGCATCAGAAGAGCTGGTTACCAAGTTGCAATTGAAGAGGCTGAAACATCCCAAACCTTATCATGTTTCATGGATCAAAGATGAGGATAAGATATTGGTAAGTGAACAATGCCTTGTGAAGTTTAAAATTGGACATTACTTTGATGAAGTTTTGTGTGATATTGTGCCCATGGATCGTTGTCATATTTTTTTAGGTAGACCTTGGCAATATGATAGATATGCTGTACATGATGGAAGATTGAATCAATATACCCTTTGGGTAAATGGGAAGAAACAAATATTGTTGCCCTTAATTGAAAGTCCAAATGAGGTTAATTGTACTGCTATAAAAATTTGCATGGTTAATGGGAAATTATTTGAAAAGGAAATGAAAAAGAATCAAGTCTGTTTTGCCATAGTTCCCAAAGGACCGAGTGTTGGTAGTAATGGCCGAGTAGTAGAAGCTAGTGATGACCAAATGATAGTTGATAGTGATAGCCAAGTACCAGTAGAAATTAATTTTTTTTTGAATGAGTATAAATACATTATTGCTAATGATATTCCTAATGGTTTACCTCCAATAAGAGGCATAAGTCATTGTACGGATCTGATTCTTAGAGCTAGTTTGCCAAACAAAGCACCATATAGATTGACACCTGTAGAGAATGAAGAACTTAACAGACAAGTGCATGAGTTGTTGCAGAAAGGTTTGATCAGAGAAAGCTTGAGTCCATGTGCTATACCTACTATATTAACACCTAAAAAGAATGGAGAATGGAGAATGTGTACTGATTCCAGAGCCATTAACAAGATAATAGTGAAATATAGGTTTCCTATGCCGAGTATGGATGACATAATGGATTGTTTGGGTGGAGAAAAATATTTTACCAATATTGATTTAAAGAGTGGCTATCATTAGATCAAAACTAGAGAAGGTGATGAATGGAAGACTTCTTTCCAGACAAAAGATGATTTGTATGAATGGTTGGTTATGCCTTTTGGTTTGACTAATGCAGCTAGTACTTTCATGCAGTTGATGAATGAAGTTCTGAAAATATTTTTGGGTAAGTTTGTGATTATTTATTTGGATGATATTTTGATATTTAGTAAGACTTAGGAAGAACATATTGAGCATATGAGACAAGTATTGTAGAGGTTGAAAGAGGAAAAGTTGTCAATTAATCTAAAAAAGTGTTCTTTTATGCAAGAGGAGATTGTGTATTTGGGATTTGTGATTTCAGCTGATGGATTGAAGATGGATCCTAAGAAGGTTAAAGAAATTTTGGAATGGCCTACACCTGAGAATGTGGGTGAGTAAGATCATTTCATGGTTTGGCTAGTTTTTACAGAAAGTTTATAAAGAATTTCAATGCTATTTGTACTGCTATGACTGAGACAATGAGGGGAGATAAAAAAGGAATTCAAGTGGACACATGGTGCTGATAAGAGTTTTGAGACTTTGAAACAAAAGGTTACTAAATTACCTGTATTGGCTTTACCTAATTTCAACAAAGTATTTCAAGTTGAATGTGATGCAAGTGGTAATATAATAGGAGTTGTATTAAGTCAAGAAGGTAAGCCAGTTGCTTTCTTTAGTAAAAAGTTGAATGATGCTAAAAGGAAATATTCTGTGTATGATCAAGAATTTTATGTCATTGTTCAAGCATTAAAGAAGTGGACACATTATTTGATTCCTAAGGAGTTTGTGTTGTATACTGATCATAAAGCTTTACAATACTTGGGAAGTCAACATAAATTGAATCAATGACATATGAAGTGGGTTGAGTATTTGCAAAGTTTTACATTTTTCAATAAGCATCAAAGTGGAGTTACTAATAGAGTTGCAATCCATTGAGTAGGAGACATTCCCTGTTGACAGAAATGAAGGTTGACATTCTTGGTTTTGATGAAATGAAAGAGTTGTATGATGCTGATCCTAATTTTTTTGAGGCGTGGAGAGAGTGCAGAGCACCAAATCTGATAGATCACATAAGTAAGTATGATGAATATTTCATTCAAGAAGGTATTTTGTTCAAAGGTATTCAATTGTTTATTCCTAAAAGTTCTATGAGGCTGAACTTGATTAAGGAAAAGAATAGTGGTGGATTGGATGGACATTTTGGAATTGATAAGACATTGAGTTTGCTGAAAGAGAAGTATTATTGGCCACAGATGTTTAAGGATGTTCAAAAATTTGTAAAGAGTTGTGGAGTTTTTCAAGTTGCAAAGGGAGTGATTGAAAATACTGATTTATATACACCTATTTCTATTCTTGAGAAACCTTGGACTAACATTAGTATGGATTTTGTTCTTGGATTGCCTAAAATTGTGAAAGGGTATGATTCCATATTTTTTGTAGTGGATAGATTTTCTAACATGGCTCATTTCATACCATGTAAGAAGACATCAAACACTAAGCATATTGTTGAATTTTTCTTTAAAGAGATTGTGAGATTGCATGGATTACCAAGAAGTATTATTTCATACAGAGAAAGTAAGTTTGTTGGTTAGTTTTGGAAGACTTTGTGGAATAAGATGGGTATTGAGCTGAAGTTCAATTCTACATTCCATCCATGGATAGATGGATAGATAGAGGTTGTGAATAGAAGCTTGGGTAATTTGCTGAGATGTTTAGTTGAAAATAAGCCAAGTAATTGGGAGATGGTATTGGCACAAGGTGAATTTTCATATAAAATTTTTTTGAATAGGAATACAGGGAAGACACCTTTTGAGATTATTACTAGAATAAATCCTAGAGGTATATCAGATTTGAGAGATGTTGCTGGTGAAGAAAAGAGAAGTGCTATAGGAGAAGAATTTGTTAATTTTATGGAGTCTTTGCATAAGGAAGTGAAGTTGAGGTTGGAATAAAGTAATAAAAAATATAAGGAGAATGCTAATCAGTCTCAAAGACACCATGATTTTCAAGTTGGTGATGAGGTGATGGTTAATTTGAAGAAAGGAAGATTCCTAGTTGGAACATATAGTAAGCTAAAGATGAAGAAATTTGGACCTTATAAGATCTTGAAGAAGTTTGACAGTGGTAATGCTTATGAAGTTGAGTTACCCGATGACATGGATATATCTCCTATATTCAATATTACTGATTTGTATAAGTATCATGAGTTAGAGGATGAATTTTTTGTAGTAGATGATTATCCTAAGAAGTAGATTGAAGAAGTTGAACAGATATTGGATCAGAGAGTTGACAAAAGCAAAAGAGGAAAGGATTACTATAAATATTTTGTGGAGTGGAAGAAAAAACCTATTGAAGATGCTTCATGGATTTCTCTATTTGAGTTGGATTAAACTCAGGTTGTGACATCTCAATGATTCAAGAGAATCATTTCTTTTAACCCTAGTTGTTTGATGCAGGAGCATCCTGGGTTGCCTTGTTATCCTGCTCATTTTTGTTCATTTTGCAAGTTGGTGCCTAGCAGTCCTTCATGTGCCTAGTAGTTCCTTCATGTGCCTAGTAGTCGTTCATGTGCCTAGTAGTCCTTCATGTGCCTAGTAGTTCCTTCATGTGCTTAGCAGTCTTTCATGTGGCTAGCAATTCCTTCATGTGCCTAGTATTCCTTCATGTGCCTAGCAGTTCCTTCATGTGCCTAGCAGTTCCTTCATGTGTCTAGCAGTTCTTTCATGTGCCTAGTAGTTCTTCATGTGCCTAGAAGTCCTTCATGTTCCTAGTAGTTCCTTCATGTACCTAACAGTCTTTCATGTGCCTAGTAGTTCTTTCATGTGTCCAACAGTTCCTTCATGTTCCTAGTAGTCCTTCATGTGCCGAGTTACTATAGAAATTCTTTCATGTGCCAAGTTATTTAGTGTATGTCGAGTGACTCTTCATGTGCCGAGTTATCTAGTGTATGCCGAGTGTTTCTTCATGTGCCGAGTTACCTAGTGTATGCCGAGTGTCAGCATTTGGACATGATTTCTATGAGTTGAACTGCATGATTTATTTTTGATTGTGACATTTATGTTAAGATCTTTTCTTGAGATGTGTCTAAACCATTGTTGGGTCGGCCCTCCTCTTATGTAATGTTCTAGAATAATTTGTAAGACATTTTGGCAAGTATATGTAAAGTGTTTAGGCTTAGATTTAGGCCAATTTTTGAGAAGAAGATTGGAGTGTAGAATTGAAAGTGTGAATTTGTTGTTAGATCTTTGAATGTGAATCTATTTGTATTTGTCTGTAACCTAGAAGGCCTTATAGCTGGGCATGTATGAAGATATTTTGATGAATCAATAAAATTATTTCACTCTTTTTCCTAATTTTATTGTTGTTCTTTGTGTTTGCTTCCATTGTGTTAACTCTTGCCAGGTGGTTTGGATAGCAGGGTGAGCCTTTGGCCCTAGTTATTCATCTTTTTCCTACGTCAATATTTGATGATGTTATTGGTGCTATTCTAAGTGATGCAATTTATAGGAAAAGATTAGGTGGATCTACATTAGGTATTATTTTGAATGTAAAAAGTAGGGGCAAAACAAAAAAGAGAGGAAATAATTATAGAAATAATGGGAAATCAAGAGGAATATCAAAAGGAAAAAGGTCTCAATCCAAAGGACCCAGAGATTGGTGGTACTATAGGAATTTAGGTCACATGAAGAAAGATTATTAGTCTTGAAAGTATAATGAAGGAGATAAACAAGAAGGAAATAAGGAGGCAAATGTGCTAAGTAATAAATTTCAAAAGGATGTTTTTTTCTTTCCTTGGAAAATGTAGATGATTCACAAGTTTTAGATTTGAGGACTTCATTTTATGCTACAACCCATAGAAGTTATTTTATTGACTATGTCCAAGAGGATTTTGGGATAGTCTATTTGGGAGATAATAAATCCTATACAATTGTTGGAAAATAAAGAATTAAGATTGAGTTGTGGAATGAGAATCATTGGCTACTACAAGAGGTAAGGCATATTCCAAGGTTGAGTAGGAATTTAATCTCAATAGGGCAACTAGGTGATGAAGGTAACATTGTTACTTTTAGTGATAAAAAATGGAAGGTCTCAAAAGTTTCCTTAGTAGTAGAAAAAGGTGTGAAATTAGGCACCTTATATCTTTCTATATGTCATAATGTTCCTTCTAATTAAATTATTTTAAACAAAAATCAATGTTCAAGAATAGTTGCTGTAGTTGAGCAGGAGGAACATCAAACAATTGTTCTAGATTCTAAAATAACACTATGGCACAACATACTTGGGCATATGAGTGAAAAGGGTATGAAATTAATTAATTCAACAAAAAGATTACCTGGTCTAAAAAGTTTCAATATGGATTTCTGTGAAATTTTTGTGCATGAAGAGAAAAAGAGACTTAGTCTTCTAAAGAGTGGAAAGAAAAATAAAAATGAGAAGTTAGAGCTTGTGCATACATATGTACGTGCAACAACTCAGGCATCTTCCCTTAGTGTTTGTGTATTATGTTACATTCATTTATGATGAAACCAGAAAAGTATGGATTTATTTCCTTAGATAAAAATATGATGTATTTGAAAATTTTAAAAAGTGTAAAAGCTTGGTTAAGAATGAAACTAGTAAAAGACTAAAACATATCAGATCTAATAATGGTGGTGTGTATTGCAGAAAAGATTTTGAAGATTATCATTCCACTAGAATGGTATTCATAGGCATAAAATTGTTCCAATGACTCTATAATAAAATGGAGTGGTTGAACACATGAACATGACAATAATGGGGTGTGAAAGGAGTATGTTGTTTCATGTTGGGATGCCCTTATACATGTGAGAAAAGGTTGTAAACACTATTTTTTATTTGATTACTAGAGGTCTTTCTAATCCTTTGGATTGTGGTATTCCAGAGGAGGCATGGATAGGAAAGAAGATGAGTTATTCTTTTCTCAAAACCTTCAATTGTGAATCTTTTGCACATATAGATTATGAAAATAGGACCAAGATAGAACCTAAGTTAAATAAATGTATACTTTTTGGATATGGCATTAATGAATTTGGATATACACTTTGAGATTTTAAAAATTATAAAATTGTAAGAGGAAGGGATGTAATATTCAATGAGAAAATGTTGTACAAAGATTTGTTGCAAAAACATTAGATGAAAGAAAATGATTATGTAGTGTTGGATGGTACTCCAAAAGATTATGTTTTTGTGGTCCCAAATGCTATACAACAACATAAAAAAAAACTCTATTGAATGTTAGAAAATCAACAAGGCTAAGTAGACCTCTCGAAAGATTCTCTCCCTCTTTGTGTTGGAAGGGTTTAATGGTGTTAGTAAATAGATTTTTCCTTCAACAATAATGGAATAAATGGACTCTTAAATGCCTAGAAAAAAGAACAAAAAAAACTAATAGTTGGATGAGTTATCATAGGTTGATAACTCTCCTCTAAATTGAGAGGTACAATTCTCGCATTGAAATATTTACAATGAATCAAATAACTAGAATAACTGGATGTATCTTTAACCTTAAGATACTAAGGATTTCTAACATTCATTCATAGACATGAAATTAATGCGATTGCTAGATTTAAAGATTAGAATAAAGATAGAAAGATTAGAAAATAGCCACATGACCATTTATTCAATCCTTCTTTACATTGCATAGAAAATAAAAGAAAACATTATTTATTCTACAACTATAATCTACCACAGGATTGCATCCAAAACATGAAAGACATGACCATACAATCAATATCAATCTAACAAAGATATATTGAGACCACAAGTTTTGATAGACATAAACTTCTCTTCATTTTATACACAAAACAAAAGAAACCACACAATTTCCCTATCCCTATGATTACAAACAACTTTGGCAAAAAAATAAAATAATCTTCCCCTATTTCATTGTTACAAATAAAACATGTAGTCCTTCCCTTGGTAGCCTCCCAACATGTGAAAAAAAGAGGCCCTTTTACTTATTGCATCTCTTTCAATATAAAGATATTTCCCAACTCTCGAGCTTTTGATAACTGATTTTGAAAGTAATTGTTCTTGATTAATAACATTATCAAATCCTTTACTTTTCTTGTAATACCCTTTTCTCTCAATCTATTTGTGACAGGTGGATCAACTGATTGAAAAATGTCTTCTAGAGAAGGAAATGAGGCCTACACATACTATTCATAATATACTTAGCATTCCACTCTTTATTCAAGCATCCCCAAAAGATACTCAACCACTTGGAAATCACTTTTCTAGTTTATATCATCATTTCCTCCTATTTGGATGCCAATCCATGCATTTGTGACACACCATGAGAAGATTTTCATTGAGAGAGTCCTCATAGGTTGACTACGAGAAGAGTAATATATAAAACATCTTTAGATTACATCACATAATCAAACCCTTCATGTTCATTCTTTGGAGAAGAACTTCATACTTTTATGGATACACAAGGCGTTATGCTTAACTTGATACACTAGAATAATTATTCGTATGGTTTACCCGACCAAAGAACAGAGCATGTGACTCGAGTCTTACCAAGATGAAGTAATCACTCATCATTATTCAAACAATTAGAATGAGCATCACTATGTTAACTCTTTGATATACTTAGTGGGCTTGGATAGAACTTGAGCAATAGATCATTGGTTGAGACCCTTGAGAGTTAGAGGGGAATGAAGATTCAACCAAATGATTTGTACCTACACCTGCAAGTTAGAAGTTGCCAATAATAGAGGACCATGAGACTCTAGCACACTATCAGGGAGTTTGATGTTTTATTGATAATAATTGTTCCCATATTCCCAAGGCATATACACTATGGTGCAACATTCTATCAAATAATTTAGACACTATTATCCTCCATGTAACCTAATATGTTCCTTGCAATCTAAATTTTCTCTGACTATACCATCTTACTTGATGTCCATATTGTGCGTGATCTTAAAATTGGGTTAGGTTCCATCATTTGATCAGTGGTCACATGTTAATGTCTTTCGATAGGGATTAATATGTGCCAAGGCATATGGGAGTCTTTTTTTTTTTTATGATTATTAAAACCCAATGATCATGTCTCTATCTCCTCGCCACCTCTCATATAACATGTGATAACCACCATTAGATCCTATTGAAGACTTATTGCTAAGGCCATCACAACTTGATGCTTTATTCGACATTGCTCCATTATTGAGGCACTTGGTCTATTTTGATTGGGGTATTTTGCCAAATAGTTCTCGAGTCGCCTGAGATGCATGTTGCAGTCTACCATAGCAATGTAGGATATATAAAGTAACATATCTTCTTCAATATCATTAGAAACCCAAAGAAATTAGAGAAGCCATAGGTATGTAGGTTTCTAGATTTTATTTGGAGTTTGAGACTTATCAATCTCATCACAAAACTGACAGTGGTTCCTACACTTCATTATCACCATGAATACATTATATCTTGCTGTATGTTCCTCAAAAAACTTTAGCACTATGAAAGCACATGGTCCCATCATGAAATTTTAGCACTCATCACTACCATTTGTTGGTGGTGTCTATGACATTTATCCTCTCCAATACTTCATCACATGTGGTGATAGATTGTGCAATGGTGTCAGGTGTCCATATGTATACCTCTTGAATTTGTGTATGTAGCTGGTCCATGTGAGTTTATTGAGTTGTTATCCCTTCAATTTGGAGACATCTCTCTATAAATCTAAGCCTCAACGTGTTTACTATGGTGGTTATTTTAATCATTCCCTCTTGTGAACTAGAGGAATGGGATATATGAGCATTAATATTGTGAGATATGTGGCAAGAAGATAAGGCCACTATCTCTTGATATCTTCTAAAAGGGAGGGAGAGATTGGAATACATACATAAATCCTAATAATCATGTGATTATTAGGTTTCATGTTATCAAATTCATATATAAAGATGAACCATGCCAAATAGAATATGAAATGTCTACCGATATATTGTCAAGCAATTCATGGTTCTCTTTCACCAATAATCTAGAACATTCATAACTAATGCTACTCAATGTATCCACATGTGCTATTACATAAATTTTCCATTATATTCTTCATGCATCCAACCTAGTAATAGTTTGAGCTTATGTTTTTGCAGTGGCACAGTTTATGAGGTTTTTAACCAATGGTTTAGGTTTGTGCTCAATAAATTTCATATTTGATTAGGTCATTATGGTCTCACACCATTGAATCAATAAATTTCACCTTTGGGTTTTTAGAACTAGCAACCCTCAACCTCTGAGTGATGTAAGTGAAACCCAAACTTTAGGGTATTTCAGCTTCAAATTTGTACTTATAGACTTGCATAGTTGAGCTTCAAACCACCAAATTGTGAATTCTAAACTTTCAACTTGAACTCGACTCTAGATTCATTCATCCTTTAAGTCATCAATCTTCTAAACTAGATACATCTAGACACTAAACATGAGCTTTACATATCTAAACTACATTAAAAGCTTTGAACGTTGAACCATGAGTATCCAAACTTTTAAATTTTGAACTTGAGCTATGAATTATTAAAATCAAACTTTTGATTTTGCACCTTGAACTGGAACTCCCTAACATATGATTCTGCCTTTCAAACCTTTAACTTTGAACCTTTAAACTTTTAGGTTCAAGTTCAAGTTCAAGATGAGAACACGACACTATTTTTGTACAGTTTGAACTTTACAAAGGCATCATTAATAACAAAACCAACTAAAGATTAATTTATGGTATTGATTTTGAAGTTTGAAAATTGAGTGTTGAAAGCATTCTTACAAATGAGAAACAAGATACTGAGAGGTGGGGGGGGGGGGGGGGGGGGGTACCTAGAAAACCAAACTATTGCTTTCACACCTAATTCATCCATATCTTAGATCTAACTTCAATACCGTAATGCTAAATTTTATATGAAAACATCACATCCATGAAAAGATTAAACACATAACACAAATGATTTGGTTACCCAAAACACTTTAATGTGACGGTAAAACTGGGTTGGGGATGAAACCCACAACTCTTCACTGTTGTAATAATAAAGTTAACCTGTTAGGGTTACAATGTTTGATCATAATATATGATCTATCCTGTGAGGGGTCTACCCTGTTAAAATATTTAAGACTATTAGATCTTACCTTATTAAAGGATTTTACACTTACAATCAAGTAAGGACTCTATTAGGAAATTTACATAGACTTGTTAGGATCACTTAGTTAAGAGACTTTCCCTAACTCAATCTGTTAAAATTGGTTCAGGACTTGACCCTTAGTTTTCTCTACAAGCTGATTTTGGATCTCCTTTGTTCAATGTCTCAATTCGATCTCTTATTTTGATATCTGCATTCTATCCTTCATTGCTTGGATTTCTCTGTCTAATATCCTTTCAAATGTATCCTTTCTTGCCTTATTTTATCCTTGTTTACTTCTTCACTTACACATTCACCCATTCATTCACACACACACACACACACACACACACACACACACACACACACACACACACACACACACACACACACACACACACACACACACACACACACACACACACACACACACACACACACACACGATCCTATGGTTAGAGCCTTCTTTAGATAGATAATCTTTGAAAGTTCTAGATCATAAGCAACAATTCATAAGTCATCTCTTTTACCGTTTCCCTTTTAATTTTCTGATTGGTTGATTTTCTTTCCTTGAGACCACTACCATCTATATAGATGTGTAAACTCCATCTTAACTATCTCTACAATCATTAAATATTATTTAAAATTCAGTAAAAAATAGTTTACATAAGTGTTTGTACGATTACAAACTCATATGATAAAACTAGTTTTCTCGACATTTGAATGTTCTGATGCTTAGTCATAACCATCATTCATGCTAGCACTTAGCTTCTACTTACTTGACCTTTTTTGTTTACTTGAAAAATATTGTTTTATAGTTTACTTGTTCTTAACTATAATATCTCAACTTATATATGTCTCAACTAGGGTGGTTGGAAATATTTGACTTGCTTGACATGTAATGCAAAATAAACAAGTCCTTAGTCTTTACTAGATGACTCAGTCATAGTGATGACCTTCCATCCTTGCCTAGTAAATGACTAAGTGTTTGGATACTAATAGGAAACTTAGGTGTAGAGATCAATAGTCTCCCCCTTTGACATTAGTGGCAAAAACACTTTGTCATGAATAATTAATCCATACAATAATAGTTCCCCTAGGACTATAATTTGGATTTGCAATTTGAATATATTGGTGTTATTCCATCTAATGTCTCTGACTCTAATTTCTAATATTTCCCTTTTTTATATTTTCTTTCATTTCCCCCTTGTTTTTTTTTCTCTTATTTCTCTTTTTGATTTGACTAATTTCCCACTTGTTTTTGTCACTTATGGATTGGGGTTTTTTGGGGCTATTTTATATTTATCAAAAAGTGATTTGTGGCTTACCAAAATATCAACATAGCCTTTATTCCACTGCTCCTTTACTTTATCCAAAACTTGAATTTGAATTTCTAGCTTGATAGCTAGATCAATTAGGTTTATAGTATGTAAGAAATGTGTGTCTTTCTATGAGCTCAACTAACCTCTGTTGTCCAAATATTAACTTATTGTATGAGGGCGAGCTCGAACTTTTGTTCTTTCTCAATGAAACTGTACATTCCCTCATGTCAACATGTATTATATCAATAGATTATTGATTCTCCAATGTGAAGAACTCAACATCACAAAGCTTCATATACAAAGTATGAATAATCTTGAAAATTGCTTCTAACTATGTGAATATATTAGAAAGTTCTTCTTGTCAATGTAAAATTCCTTGAGAGACTTTCTCTAATACTTTGTGCCCAAATTTTCACTGGTCTCTATATCTTTTGACTGAACCTTATCAATTATGTGCACTAATTGATCCAAACTTTGATGTTTATTGTTCAAGTTAGTTATTCAAAATGCATCTACAAAAATACCTTTAACAATATGTAGTACCTATTTCTTTTTATGCTCTCTCCTTAGTTGTTCTTGCTTTGCCTTGCAACTCAACAAAGTTTGCAACTCCTACATTTTCTCCAATGTCAAATTGTTTAAGTCATACATGGGTAAAGTAATTACCTCATCTAGACTTATTGACTCATCTTCCATCTCTTCTGATTGAGTCATAATATGAGATTGTGGGGTTATATCACTAGGTAGTGATATCTACAATTGTGTACCCTTCTCAATTGATCTAGATACATGTTGCTCCTCCTCTTGAGTAGATGCCACCTATTATTCAAGTGTTCTAGTCAATGGTTATGATGGCTTTGTAGTCGCTAACTATATAAGAGTTTGTGTAGCTTCTTTCTCTTTTGATTTCTCATTCTTTTATGTTGACTCCTCTAAAATCTTCATCTCTATTTTCAATATAGGCATACAAGTGAATTGTGGAACCATATTTATATCTTTTACTTGTTCTCAACACTTGTATCCTTAGTAACTAATGTAACCTCAAAACTCTTAGTCTTTGGATTTGGTGTTGGGTAGAGATGTCTTAGGCTCAACATTTTGTTGGTCTTCTTCTGTTAACACATCCTAATCATGTGGTGATGAAATAGGAATTTCTTCAATGGTAACAACATATTGTTGTTCACATCCTTCCACAAGTTTCCTAATTTCTTCAATGAGTTTTGCAAATTTTTCTACATCATCTTCTTCTTCTTTATTTACTTCTCCACCTCTTCATCTTCTTTATTGACTGATGGATTAAGAAAATCAAATGCTTCTCTCCATACATTGATACTTTGTTGATCAACCTCATTAGCTTTAATCATCGAAATTTTATATGCCCTTTCTTTTGGCATGAACTTCTTCACAAAATCTTTTAAGGAAATAGACACATGTTTCTTCCTTAAATCTAGCATTGTTTGTGCTAAGGTGGTCTCTGTGATCTATTGTTTAGTAGATAATACCCACTTCCACTTAGAATCAACCTTATTATACAAGTTTTGTGGAATTTATTTTCCCAACTCTATAGGTGTGGTCTTAAATTGTATCATTATTTCTATCAAATATTTTTTCAAGTTTTTCTTAATCTTCTTATTTAGGGAATCAAAATTGGTGTCTTTGAATCCTATTAAGCTTGCAAGTTCAGTGATTTCTTGACATACCTTATCAATAATTGAGGGAGGTGGTCTTAACACAATGTACAATTTACTCAGATTGTCAGATTCAGTCTCTTCATCATCTTCTTCCTCCTAATCTAAAACCAATTTTCTTTTAGGCCTTTTTGGAATGTTTTGCTCGGGTGCACTAGCCTATTTTCTCTTTGCTTGGCTTCCTTTAGTTTTGATAGCTAGGGGCTAGGTTATCTTTGATCTCGTTATGATTTTACTTTTAGGATCCTGAGGTGTAGCAACATTATGCACACCTTTCCTAAGATAACCTTTAACCTTGTCTATAAATTATCACTTTCTTTTGCTTGATTGCCTTAGGCTTGACAACAACTAGCTCTTTGCCTTTTCCTTCCTTGACTTCAACTGTATGTTCTAATTCTTCTTCTTCATCATATTCCTTGTCCTCAAGACATTTTTTCTTCCTTTTCTTTTCTATCTTGGCCTCACTAGACTCCACATTCATTTGGTCCTTCACTACGTCATATGTGCTAAATGGCTTGAAATTTCCATCAACATCTTCTTATAAGAGTGCAGTCATTTTTGTTGTGACTTCATCAACATTAACCTCATAAGGCATATGCCCTAACCATGCAATTATGGGTAACACTACCTATGCATAAGAAAAATTTGTGTCTACCATGAAACATATCTCATCAAATTATCTATCTACAGTAGATTTAGGAATCCTCATTCAATTTTTCATTTTGCTTTTGAATTCCTTAAAGTAGTTATCCATGATTGCTGCAAACTTCTCTCCCAATTGACTTATCAGTTCATTTATGTTTTCCATAACTATCTTGTGCCTATCCCATACTATAGTACCAACTATAGGAAAATAATTCTATACATAAAAGAATATATAGAGTAAAAAGGATCCAAACTTACATGATGTGTTCTTTTCTTTCCTAATTTCTCCCAAATTCTTTGTCAATTGTTGTAGTTGTAGTTCAGCAAGGTCATATATATGATCCTTTTTAATAATTTTGTAACCTAGGTCTATTGCAATGCATGGTACATTGTTCAATCTACTGGATTGGTAGAATTTGTGTGCTATCACATGCACTATGAATTCAATCACATGATCTTCAATCCCATCAATTGAAATCCCTCAACCATTCCACTCTTCTTTAATGGATTTGTCAATCTCTTTTCATGTAATGCTCCTTATGCTCTTCGGTCTATCTAAGGTAGGGTATCTAGTAACTCGACATATTATGGCCTTGTTAATTTTGATTGGACCTCCTTCTAAACATACCTTCATATCATGAACATGAATTAGGAAAATCTTTATCCACTCAACCTTGAAAACTTTAGGAAAACCTAGGGCATGGGTAAGCTCTTTCTTAACAATGTTCTTGTATTCATCCTTTAGTACATCATTGCTGCATAGCTTCTCATAAACTATTCTAATCTCAAAATCTCCAATTTCTCCTATTTTGCACATGTAACAGGATCTCACATCCCAAACAGTAAAAAATTTGGGTGGAATTGATGATAGGGTGCTAATATCATCTTTAGTCACTTCAATATTTACATCGTTATTGAAATTTGGTGGAGGACATTGGTAGTTCCTCACAATTTGAGCATTTCTCACTTTCAATATTTAACTTGCTGATGCCATTATGATCTAAGGTTCTTAAAAAGAAACTCTTCTATGATAATCTAAAATAATTGACTTGGCACTAAAAGTAACACTTACTAACTTTATCAAATTCACCAATGCTTCACTATGATTTGCTTGCTTCATTGCTACATTTATAGTAATCACCTTTGAATAACTTGTCAGCTCTAAAATCACTTGGTAAAATAGAGATGTATGCCAAAATTGATAAATACCTTCAATTTTTCATTTTAGGTCTATAATAAATGTCTTCATACTTGGTAGGTGTATTACAGTTGTCTTGGTCGCCATGCTTACCTATAAATGCTTGATTCTCATTACCTTACTTGATCAATACCAATCCAGTTGGTCAACACATCACTTTAGTGAATCAATCAGTCTACACAAAAATGCTTGGTCAGGATAGATTGTATTACTGATGCTCTGTAATTCATGTCATAAATGATTCTCTTTTACTTTCATCTCTATATATCTATTCTTGATGCATCATTTCTTATACTAATATGAACTTTTAGAACATCTATGTTAGGAATTGATGTAAAACATATCATAAAATTTGTAGTTCCTACATACCTTCTTCTCTTAGTTAGTCATGGTGTGATCACCCTATCCTTTGGATTGGGTGATCTCAGCTTTGCTTGTTCCACTTCTTCCACCTTCCACTATTTCCTTCCATGTTTTCTTTACCTTTTTTTCCATTTTTTGGTGCTGGTGCTCTGGTTTTGCATTTTCTACTAACATGTCCAAGTTTGAGACAACTAAAACAACAAGTTCTTCATTCAACCATTTTTTGTAATTTCCTCTAAAATGTGTCTTCATGCAATTTTTTGGAACATATCTATATTCTCCACAATAATGACAATTGTACCATGTATTGTAATCCCAATGGTGAGAGTTGCCTTTTCTTGGTGCTTTTTTAATTTTTTTAACAGATGCTTAGTTAGATTTTGTCTTGGATCTACACTCATGAGCTCTATGTCCATATTTCTAAAAATTATAGTAATGTCCTTCAAATCTAGATGTAGTGGGTAAATCTCTTTTTCGGTGATCTGCATTCATGTAATTGGTGTCTTACCCTTTCAAAATTAAAGAAATTATCGATAGACTTAGGATTAGAAGTTTTCATACCATTCTTGCTTCTGCATATGTTAGTTATGTGTCCAAGTTTACCACAATGATGACATGTAGGTTTGTCTTTGTATTTTGAATTTCTTTGTTCTCCACTCTTCGATGTTTCTCCTTCTTTAGTAGATGAAAGTGCTTGTTGTATCCTAGTCTATAAGTATTTCTTGTTGATCTAGGTGATCTCATCAGTTCTTGAAAGTATTTGATAGCCTCACTTGGCTTGTTCATTCTTTCCAAAAGTTCATTTTCAGTCCTTAACTCATTTCTTAGTTGCTCATTTTGTGACCTTAAACTTGTGGTCTCCAAGTCCTTCCTATTTTCTTCTTGAGTAGCAATTATCAATTGATTCATCATATCCAACTAATTGTTTGTGAGCTTTTGTACTTCAAATGATCTTTTTTCAAGTCTACTTGTCATCTATCTTTTATCTTCATCAACCATGATTTTATCTTCATCTAGTTTCTTCTTTTTCTCTATCACTTCACATAGTCTTACTAATTGGATTTCTTGTTCTCTCTTGAGGTATTTTACCTTTTTTTCCTAGAATGTTCATCTTTTCTAGTAGTTCTTCTATTGCTGCATTGCTATCACCAGTCTTTCCATTATCAAATAGTCCTTCAATTTCAATTGCCTAGTATTGTGTGTCATTTTTCTGAATTGCCAACTCTTTCCTTTTTGTCAAGGATTTTCTTAACTATTCTCTCACTCCTTCAAGTTGTTGTAATATGATCTGGATTTCAATAATTTGGTTCTCAATGACTTTTCCCATTAGGTATTCCTCCATCTCCAAGTTCTGATCATCTCAAGTTGTTAGGATTCTTCTAAGAGAAGTAAGCTCTGATACCAATTGTTGGAAGGATTTAATGGGAAATATTATATTAGGCGTGAATCAGGATCTTAAACTTTTTCTTACAAAACCAAAGTAGTACTTTCACACCTAAGTCATCTCATATCTTAGATCTAACATCAAAGTTTTAATGTTGAATTTTAAATGAAAACATCACATCCATGAAAAGATTCAACACATAACACAAATGATTTGGTTACCTAGAAACACTTCAATGTGAAGGTAAAACTAGGGTGGGGATAAAACCCACAAATCTTCATTGTTGTAATAATAAAGCTAACCTATTAGGATTACAATGTTTGATCATAATATATGATCTACCCTATGAGGGATCTTCCCTGTTAAAAGCTTTAAAAGTATTAGGTCTTACCCTATTAAAAAGTTTTACACTTACAATCAAAGGACTCTATTAGGAGATTTACATAGACCTATTAGGATCATTCAGTTAAGATATTTTCCCTGACTCAATCTATTAAAAGTAATTCAATAAATGAGCCTCAATTTTCTCTACAACCTAATTTCAGATCTCCTCTATTCAATTTCTCAATCTGATATCTCTATTCTATCCTTCACAACTTTGATTTCTCTGTCTAATTTCCTTACAAACTTATCATTTCTTGCTCTATTTTATCCTTGTGTACTCCTTCACTTTTGCATTCACCCATTTGTTCACACACACATACATACATACGATCCTAGGGTTAGAACCCTCTTTAAATAGATAATCTTTGAAAGTATTGGAGGATTTTAGGATAATAGATGATGTGCTGATAGAAAGCGTGCACTTGAATCTCAAAAAGGAACCCATGCCCAGATTATCCCCAAAGGCCCAAAAGCTAGTTCAAATTTATGGAAGCTATTTTATCCAATTTCCTAAATTCACATACTTGAGAACATGAGGATTTGAAGAAGAACTAGTAAAATTTCCTCGTTATGCTCTAGACTATTTTTTCATAGCTGAAATTTATAGATAGTTGTTTAAATAATTAAAGATAATCTACCTTAGGAAAATTGGGAGTCTATTTTCCCTATTAACCTTCGTCACTTAACTTGTACCAACATTATTAATTCCTTAGTCATTGGGAGCAAATTTCTTAGTTTTAATCTAGGATCCTACCAAGGAAGAAGAAATTTTGACAAGAAGGGTTTCATGACTAAAGTACTTGGTCTTAAGGGTCAATCACCCATGGTTCCACTTTTAGAAGATTTATGGAAAGATTGTAATAATGAATAATTAGTGATAAAGAAAGACCATTAGAGACTAAGACTCCCACAAATAAATTCTCTCAATTTGAAGTTTTAGTTGGAAGGAGTAGTTGAGGATGCTTCGAATATTGTTGAACTGGGATGGGAAGAAGTGATTGAGCTAAAACAATTAGAGGTAGATTGGAACCAAAGGGAAGATATAAATTTGAGAACCAGATATATCCTTACTCACATAGATAATTGGTTGAGAAGGAGAAACATGAAGGCCATTAATGAAAAATAGACTAGAAAATCTCTGAAGAAAGTTTCTTTCTCTAAAACATTGACCTCTGACATATCAATTTCGTCTCACATTGCGGGTAGTTCTTCAGCTCCTTCTAAGAAAAAAATAACACCATCCCTTAAACAAAGCATGACCCCTAGAACTAGATCAAAGACTAAGTCTAAGGAACTCATACAACAAGAGATTCAAAAAGAGAAAATGATGTCTGAAGGACAAGGCCTAGGAGAAGAACTTAGTTTCTCAAATACCTAGGATGGTGAGGTGCAGTTAGTAGAAGCTCCTAGGTTGGATCAGGTTAAGTTCATGACTCTTCCTAGGGGAATTCAAGGGATGACCACTACTCCTACTATTCCATCATGGTTGTCTAATCTTGTTAGAAAAAAGTGAACCTCATGGCCTATGTCTACACCTGTTAAAAATATTGTCACCAAGTATGTAGCTCGTGGTTCTAAGAGTAAAAAGATGAAGAGTGATGTGCTATTGATTAAAGATCCAATGACTAGAAGGGTAATGATAGAAGTAGCCACATACAAATAGAAATATTAATATGGAGAAATTGATGCCAAAGGGTTTAAGGTCACCACTATAGAATTGGGGGCTATTACCAGAGAAACTAGTAATCATTTCTTCAAATTCTCTATAGACCATATGCTAACTCAATCAGAAAGAGACAACAAGGAAAAGAAAGAGTTAAAGGAATTAGTAATCACCATGGTGGCTTCTATAAATTTTTTGATGAATTTAGGTGCCCTTCCATTGGTTCAAACCCCATAGTCTTTTGATCCTAATTCCTTAGACAACTAACAATTGGTTAAACAGATACAAAGGAGTAAATTGCTCTCAGACGCAATACAAGAATGGTGGGATCCATCGTAAAGGAAGGAAATGAATTCATTTTATATTTTACCACCACATTTAATGAATGAGAAGTGCTATTGGGTGAAATTCAAACTCTCGTGCTAGCTTGGGAAGCTGACCAGAATCCCTGCCAAGCCATTGTATTCTAGGTTTGTGAAGTTGAGAAGTATAGGGTATTGGAATTTCTAAATGAAAATACCATGAAAATTGTAGATTCATGTATGCTTTTCATTATTAAAAGAAATATTGGGTGGAAAGAATCAATTTAAAAAGGAGCCATTGAATAAATGCGATTAGTCGAAGCTGAAATTACAGGAATGAACAAAGAACTCCTAAAGGACATACAGGTTGTTAACCCTACCAGAATCCTACAATTTGAAGATGGTAACAAGGACTTTGAGGTCTTGATCAAGAACTTCAATGATGCTATGAAAAAAAGAAAAGAAAATGACATGCCTACACCCAAAGACTTTACTACCCTAGCAAACATCAAATCAATGTTATATCTAAACAAGAATCTCATGCCAAGGAAAAGCTGAAGAATTAAATAGCTAAAATGGCAAAAGGATGCTTGCAGATCAAAGTTACTCAGTCTAAAGAATCCTCACTCCCATGTAATGCAAGAGTTCAAAAATGCCTTCAAGAGCTAGAAACTAGAGAAGAAGACTATGGTAGATGGAGGGAATACTGGCGATGATGTTTAGTTAGGAATAATTATTTTCTATTTTATTTTCCAAGCTATTTTAAAAACTGTTTCTTGTTCTCACAACTATTTCTAATCGAAAGGCTGAGCTTTAATGGAGGCCTTTTTGGGTTTGTAATGAACTATAAATTCTAGAGCATTTAGCTAGTTAGAGGTTAGATTTTAAGTAGCCAAAAAATATACTTTGATAAAGCTAGCTAGTAATGTTTTAAGTTAATTATCTGAAAGTAGCGATAGAAAGATAGTCATATGTTTGGAAATTATTTCTTAAATGACTTGGTGCTAAATTTTTTTTTTTAATATATATTTATTACATTTTGTCATGCTATAAAACTTAGTGTTTAAAGTAGTTCAATCATAGTTACTTTGTGAGCTGTGATGATTGGTTTTGTATGACATCTATTGTTATTTCTTTGTGGTCCACTCTCATTTATCTTTTCCTAGTTTCAGTTTGAATTATTGTAAAGTTCAATTTCCTAGTTAAATATTTCTTATTTGTGGAAAGACTATGATATTTTCATTCATTAAATCTTTGAGCATATAAGTTATTACCTCAGTACCCAAGACTACATGAGCATTCCTTATGCACTTTCTAGCAAAAGTGTGCATTTAGTTAATTTTGATCTTTTGAATTTATTGATAAATCATTTGTAAAGTGAGATGCACCTATGAAATTCAGAGGGAAATGAATAACTCAATGTTTACCTAATTTTTATGAACTTTAATAGATTTTCCAAGCCTTGGGCATAGATAGAATTGTTGTTTTAGTAGGAGAAGACAATATGTTCACTAACATATTTATATATTTATGATATGCTTATCACATGGTCTAAAATAGATCACATTAAGTAGTTGAAACAATAGTTATCAAATTCTTTTGCACTGAAGGATTTGGGGGCAACAAATCAAATCCTTGGTATCAAAGTTTGTAGAGATATGAAGAACAAGAAATTGACTCTATGTTAGGTTGAATGTGTTGAAAAGGTATTGCAAAGATTTTATATGGAATATGCAAAAATTATCAACAAACATTTGCCTAATCATTTAAAATTGACTAAGGAGGTGTGTCCAAAGACACAAGAAGAGGAGGGAAAATATCCAAGTAGGTAGTTTGATGTATGCTATAGTATGCACTATACTCGATATTGCACACGTTGTGGGAGTTATTAATAGGTATATGAGTCATTGATGTAGAGGATTTATGGGATTCAATAAAACTCTCTATAGAACCAACAAGATCATCCAATGATCTTAGTATAGTTTTGAATCTATTAGAACTCCTAGGCTTAACCCCAAGGCTTGCCTCCCAGGTATAGCCTTACTTCCCTTGAAATCCGACAACCCTTTATATTGGATCAATACCATAAGTGCCATGAATTTTCACTCCCATAAGTCCACTTTGTGTTCTTTAATTATCTATGCTTTTCATACAACTTTCTTGAAGCTTGTTGAAACTTCAAAACAAGCTCTTTTTTGCCTTTGGATAGACCCATACATAGATAGATGTAACTTTAAAAAAAAAAAATCTTCTCAATCTCACAATTGATAATGAGCACAATTAGGTATACATAAAAACACTCAAAATTCATAAATATCCAATGGTTGGTTAAAAAGATATGTGCCTCGCCTTGAGTTGCATTTTAAGGGTTTCTAGGCTTTTAGGATAGATTTTATGATTATGCTTCAAATGCTTCACTAGTGAGCATATATTTGTAAACCCCACACACCATTGGAAAGAGGACTCAAATATATTTCTGCAATATATACTTAATGGTGTCTTCCTTTACACCAAAACTTCCAACCAAACAAATTTTCCCTCTCCATAGGCTCATCCAAACTTAGGGATCAACTTAGGGCATCACCATAACTTTGTTTGGAAGTTATGTACACAAATGATAAAGAATATATTACAATGTAAAAAATCCATTACCACTTCCCACTACATATCAAGCATTTTCAATCATGGAAAGTGGTAATAGAGCCCCTTATTTGCATGGCAATGCTGAAAATCAAGATTCTAGACTATTTATATGTACTTTCAATGATGGATTTCTTCATTAACATCAACCAAACTAAAAAAAAAGAATTCATTGGATTATATAAGCCTTATCACATGTTTATATGGCAACCAACTCCTCTTATCCTTTCACAATGGTAAGTATCCTTGTAAAATACTAAGTTGTTGTCAACCTAGAGAATGTGGATCAATGCATCAGCATGTCTCTCACATTTTTAATAGTAATGAATCTAAACATAAACTAGATAAAACCATCAATGAAATTAAGGGGGACTATATCAACCCCTTACACAAGCCAAATAAGGTCCTAAGAGAATTTGTACATAGTTTCTGATCAATTAGGCCTATTACAAACAAAATGGACTATGACAAGTCCTTTATTACAAACACATAAAGTTATGAGATTAACTGAATCATCATGACACAACTAAACATAATTAAAATAAAAAATCACTAATTAGACTTAACTATCCACTTATCCTCCAAGGTTTCTACATAGTGAGGGTGCTTTGCACTATACTCCCCTTGGATGAAAAACTCAAGTCCCTTGAGTTACTAGGTCATCCAAGAGATTGCCATGCTTCAAAATATTAGCTTCAATCATCTATATAGCCTCTAATTTAGGTAGGCTAGTCCACTTGAAAAGATACTCCTTGTATACTCCTTTCCTTGTCTTCTTGAGAACCTTGGAATCAAGAATGCATTCCAATGTGGGTAAGTCTTTAACCCAATCATAAGTAGTGGAAATTGTAGTTGCTTGTCCAAGAGTGTTTGGATATATTGCACCCTTAAAAGAGTAAAAGTCTTGAACATTAAATATGGGAGATATGCCCAAATTTGGAGGTAACTCCACCTCATAAGCATTGTTGCAATACTTGTGCAATATCATGAGAGGTCCAATCTTTTTCATCAGCAACTTGTGTGGGTTTCCTTTAGGAAGCCTTACCTTCCTAAGATGTGCTAGTAATAAGTGACCCACCTTAAATTGAAGGTCTCTCTTACCTTGATCAGCCTTTTCTTTGTACTTTTCATTTTGTTGTGTTACACGTCTCCTCACTTGGTCATGAAGAGACTTGATATGGTTTGCAAACACTTCTCCTTGAGCCCTTGTTTTGTCTTGCAAAGAAAGGTCTCTAAGGTCGAGAATGCCTCTAGGATGAGCACCATAAAATATTTCAAAAGGGCTTTTACCTATATTTCTATTGGGTGAATCATTATATGCATACTATTCTTGTCCAAGAATAAGAACCCATGATTGCCCATGTTGTTTGGATAAGCACCTAAGAAGATTTCCCAAACTTCTATTAACTACCTCTTTTTGGCCATTAGTTTGAGGATGATAGGTTGAAGAGAATGATTAAGAAATTCTTCCAAAGTGTCCTCCAAAAATGACCAACAAACTTGCTATCTTGATCACTAACAATGCTGATTGGTAACCCATGAAGTCTAACCACTTCCTTGAAGAATAGACCTGCAACATTAAAGGCATTATTTGTGTTCTTACAAGGCATAAAATGAGACATTTTTCTGAACCTATTCACCACTAAATAGATAGTATCATAACCTCTTGGAGTCTTAGGCAAGCCCAACACAAAATCCATACTCACACATTCCCAAGGTTGTTGTGGAATAGGTAGTGGCTAGTATTGTCCTGCATTACTTCTTGTTCCCTTAGCTCTTTGACATATGCTACATTGCTTGACAAGCTTTTTGACTTCAGCTTATACCTTTGGCCAATAATAATATCTGGTCACTTGTTCTAATTTCTTATCAAGCCCAAAATGACCTCCCAAACTACCTTGATATTTCTCCCTAATGATGTTCTCCCTCATAGAACTATGAGGTATGCAAAGCAATGGTCCTTTGAATAATAAGCATTCTTGCAAAATATAATCAACATGATCAACTTTTGATCCTTGCAAATATTGATGACAAGTATTATAGATCTCTTTGAAATATTTGTCTTCTTGGTAACATCCCTTGATGTCTTCCATGCCTACACTTTGTAATCTAATTCCTTGGAGTGCCAAAACTCTCCTACTTAATGCATCAACCACCTTATTTCTGACCCCTTTCTTATGTTTTATGGTAAAGGTATAGGCTTGCAAGTATTCAATTCATTTAAGGTGTCTTTGATTTAACTTATCCTGCACATTCAAGAAACTAAGTGCATGGTTATCCGTGAACACAACAAACTCTTTTTGGAAGAAAGCAATGTCTCTATTTTTTGAGAGCTTATACTGTAAGGAAACTTGGCAACAAGGAATATAACCATTTCCACATAGCCCATAATAGATTTGAAATAAACATGGAATTAAAATCCACATGCAAGAGAATATACAACATACCCACAAAATTGTGACACAAGATATACCCTGGGAAACCCTCATTGAGGGAAAAACCTAGCCTCCAAAAGAATCCATCACCATATATTATTCCTCAAAATTACCATTGCAATACAACCATGGAAGCCTTCATGGCCATAGCCACAACCGAGAAAACTATGTGAGCAAGCATCGATCCACACATCCCATGCCATGCTTCCAACCTTCACACATTCTCCCTTGGCTAACCTATCAAGCCTTGTCCCACTCAACTCTTGCCTTTTTCACTCTTACTCTCTACAACAACTACCCTTGTGGCTACTTATATAATAGCAAGTCCCACAAAACCACTAAGTGGTATTACATAAACCACGTGCTACCTAACCCACTGACCCCACATTTAATATTGGGCATTTAATTCTTTTCCCCAATATTAAATAATTACACAAAATATTATCACAATGTTACAATGCAACTCATCAAGAATATTCCATGGGAATCTTTAAATGTTGCATGTCTATCTAGGCACAACATTACATAATAAAATAAAATAATAAAATATAACAATAATATGCAATGTGTGCAACACCCATTATCTCAACATATACCATATCATATAGTTCCAAATCATATGTGGAATACTTTTATTTGGTATCATTCAAATTTTCAAAAAAGAAAGCAACTGGATGGCCTTCCTAACTCAAAACTACCCCAATTGCTCTTTGTCTAGCATCACACTCAATAGTAAACAATTGATTAAAATTAGGTAGCCTAAGTGTAAGTAACTCTACTATATTAGTTTTCAGAAACTCAAACCCATTATTAGCCTCTTTTGTCCACTTGAACTTGCATTTCATTCCTCCCTTTATAGTGTTAAGAATGGGTGCACACACATGACAGAAATTTCTCATCCAATAGAAAGAAACCATTACATGAAAAATTCTAACATCTCCTATGCTTTGTGGTTCTGGCCAATTCAAGATTGCATCAACTTTATTATGGTCCATCTTTAAACAACCTTTAGAAATAACAAAAACAAGGTAAACTAATTTAGTTTTACAAAACTCACACTTTTCAAGATTGATTTTCAATTTGGCCTCCTTCAACTTCTTCTGCACTAGCTCCACATGCTTGAGATGTTCTTCTCTAGGCCTAATAAATATTAAGATATCATCAAGATATACAATGACAAACTTACCAATGAACTCAACTAGAACTTCATTCATTGGCGTTTGTGAGCCCAAAGGGCATCACCAACCATTCATAGAGCCCTATATTTTTCCTAAATGTTGTCTTCCACTCATCCCCAACTTTGATTCTAATCTGATGGTACCCTAATTTAAAATCTAGTTCGGTGAAATAGCAAGCTCCTCCCAAGTTGTCCAATAGATCATCTATTCTAGGCATTATGAAATGCTATCTTATTGTAATGTTGTTAATGGTCCTTGATTTTATACACATTTTCCATTTCCCTCATTTCTTAGGTACCAACACTTTTGGAATAACATAGGGACTTAAAATTTTCCTTATGAAGGCCTTATCAATCAACTCTTGCACATTTTTACCAATTTCTTCATTTTGACTAGGAGTCATTTTGTAAGCAAGTTTATTGGGCAAATTAGATCCAAGTTTGAGATAAATTTGGTGATTAATATCCCTTATAGGTGGTAATTTGTCTAATTTATCATCCCCTATAACTTCTTCATATATGTTCATCAAATCTTGTGCTTATTGTGGAATGTCCTTTATGAAATCTGGTTTTGCCTCTTCTTTTGGTTTTAGGATAATTGCATATCCTTTCTCTCCTTCATGTTTCAAGATTTGTAGGAATTATTTCCCACTCAACATCATGACACTAGACCCCACTTATTTCTCTTCATCCTGATTAGGTAAAGGATCCATTTGATACTTCTTCCCATCGTTGACAATAATGTAGCTATTATTCTCCCCATCGTGAGTAGACTTCACATCATGCTACCATGGTCTTCCCAAAAGTAAATGGCATGCATCCATAGGAAGGATTTTTCAAGATTTGTAGGAATTATTTCCCACTCAAAATCATAACACTAGAACCCACTTATTTCTCTTCATCCTGATTAGGTAAAGGATCCATTTGATACTTCTTCCCATCATTGACAATAATGTAGCTATTCTTCTCCCCATTATGAGTTGACTTCACATCATGCTGCCATGGTCTTCCCAAAAGTAAATGGCATGCATCCATACGAAGGATGTCACATTAGACCCTATCTTTGTACTCTCCAATCTCAAGTTCTACCCATGCTTTTTCATCTACCAACAAATGTTGTCCTTTACTTAACCAAGACACCTTGTATGGAGTAAGGTGTGGTAGTCTCTTGGGATTTAGTTTCTCCACCATTTCATCATAGAAAATATTCTCTATAGATCTTGAATCTACTATTACTTTGCAAATCTTCCCATGTGACTATTGTGGTTCAACAACACATGCCCCATTTTGATTAGGAAATGGGGACACCCTACTATTTCTTTTTATTTTAGGCCAATTTTGAGGCCCTAAGTCCGCGTCTCAATGTCAAAGAGTCAAAAAAGTAAAAAGTGAAAATCAAAAAGTCATAAAAAGTAAAAAATCAAAAACCCAAAACATCAAAATTTTTTTTAAAAATTTAAATTTAAATCTTGTAGACCCATGCACCTACATTGATGTGTGGCTTCAAAAAGTGTGACACCCTACTGGTCATGCACAAGATGCACACCTGCACACCCATGCAGTTCCACACCGTGCACACAACCAATGGTGAATGGGTTATATAAATCCCCACTCCCCTCATTTTTTCAGCTTGCATTTGGTTTCATTGATCTCCTTGCCCTCTTATGCCCTCTACACTTTGCACTCTGTCCACACTATGGATTATCACTGACACTGCGCATCTACGCCAATAGTTGTGAAAAACATATATAATGGCCACATTGCCATGCACCATGCTGCTACACAACACATCATCATGCACCATGCTGCTATGCACCACATCACCGTGCACCACACTATAATGCACCATGCTGTTGTGCACCACATTGCCATGCACCACATCACCGTGCACCATGCCATTGTGCACCCCTTATATATGCAAAGCCCCCAACTAAAAAAATCAAACCCTATGAGACTCATACACACACCCCTTAATGTGAAAACCCTTAAAACACATTACAAACACACCAAAATAAGGTGCACATGTACACACCTGATTTGGTGCACAGGTGTGCACCTTATGTTTTTAAAAAAAAATTCATTTTAAAAGGAAAAAGGATAGGTGATTTCACTCATTTAATTTTTTGGTTCTACTAAATGATGTCTTGTCCTAATCTCTTAGTTTTAATTTTGAACTGATGGACCTCTTTCCTTAATCATGTAGATATAATGGCATCCTCATCTGGTGAGAAGATGGCACCCAAGCCCATGGTTTTCAAGTTCCAAGGGGTCCCATCCAAGTCAAGATTCCAAGATGATCACGCAGAGATAAAATACACTAATTTGGGACACACCAACTTGGGAGAGTTCCTCAGAATCTACAATAAACCCATAGAGAGATCAACTCTAGTATCTGCTTTGATCTAATCAGGGTTGTTGAGCGTAGCTTTGCACCCAATGTGAGTACAATCAGCGGAGTTAATCATGACACTATTACAACACTTTTTTCCAGAGGAAAGGGTAGTTAAGAGTGTAATAGGAGAAGTTGTATTGGACCTCTGACTAGACAATATTGAAAAGGTCTTTCATCTCTTGAGGGTAGATCAATTCATAAGACTCTCTTATGAGGCAACATAAAGGTGGTATAGGGAACACCTAAAAGAGGCAACATAAATCATTCAATCATCTTACCTCATTGAGAAGACTCCTCTAGGGAGGATAAGAGGAAAGGTGGAAAAGACAAGGGGATACATGAAGGATGATATTGGCTACTCTATCATTCTTCTAAGCAGGGTCATGGGTCTACCAGTAGCTAGACACTTGAATATTTTCATGATTAAATTTATTGAGACTATCAAGATGACAAAGATGACATTGGACTAGGCTACCACATTAAGTGAAAACTTGTGTGATTAATTGGGGGCAGTTAAGGATAGAAGAAATTTTATATGACCTTATACATGGTATATCTGCTTGTAGCAAGGGAAACAAACTACCCTAGGTTGTACAAAAGAGGCAACATGAAGGATCCCAATGCCTAGCCTTACATTGTCTACCCTCAACTAGCAAGGATGAAGCTCTCGACATAGAGTAAGGAATACAGGATCATGAATGATTCATTCATTTTTGCAATCATCTAATTCATAGAGGGAGACTATGTGAAAATATTATGTGATGATATAATTGCACAGATAACATCTCTCAGGGCCTACTACATATAATTTAAAACATTCACATATCTATGGGTAGCTAGTGCCACTGTTAACCCTAAGAAGCTCCCTAGATATCCAAGTAATAGATTGGTTTTGTTGGAGATTGCATGGTAGATTGAAACTACATATGACAGGGTCAAGAAGCAACAGAGACCATGTTGGACATGGCCCTTGGTAATAGGACCATATCAAGTGAAGAGGAAGCAAGATATTCCATCTTTTGAGTGGGAGTGGGAACATTATCCCCTTGAGGATTACAATTCTCCTAGGCCCTATTTTTATAATATTGGGAAAGTTGAGAGTCTGGCAGGTAGGGAATTCCACCATGAAGAGGCCATTGAGGAACACTAGATGAATGCAATAAATGACTATGATGTCTGTATTAGATACTATTGTAGGATGACTTTGTATTTGGCAGAGAAGGCTCTCAAAATAAGCATTCTAGAGGAAATACTATAGCAAGATTCTAGGGAGCTATTGGACCCCTTGTTCAACTTGAAAAAAATTGGAGAGAGACCCATCATTAATTTTGAGGTTGGTAGGGAGGAAGGTGATGAATATAATCATCAGGCAAGGCATGTAATTAGAATGACAAAGGATTGGATTAAGAAACCCTTTCATCTTGATCCAATACTTGATACCATGATATTTCATGTGCAAGCTCGCCTAGAGAAAGGTAGAGGAAATAAAGTTACAATTCATACCTTTGCGGACAAGTCTCGAATCAGGCTAGAAATAGTATACCAACTTGACCACCTAGTTGGATACTATCACCCTCTAGAGAGGAAAGGAAAGGGAAAAATAAAGAGGACCTCTCCTCAAAGGGCTGAAATAGAAGGCAAAGAACAAGCACCTCCCCAGTAACAAGAAGAAAATGTACAAGGGTTAGAGGATAGTGGAGCTACTCAAGTCCATGATGACCCTTAATTGCCTCCATTTGTGCCTAGGCAGTCCAAAGAGGAAGAAACTTGACAAGTTTCTATCCCTCCTCCACAACTAGAACCAACATCCCCTTCTACCTCCACAAAATAGAAAAGGATTAAGATATGTATGAAGAAGAGGCAAAGGGTGACTAAAAGAATGGTGCCTTGCCCATTTGCCCTCAAAACCATTCTCAAGGAAGAAGAGGAAGAAGAAGAGGAACAAGTGCCTTTACAGGAAAGAACTTAGATAACTAGAGCTATGGAACAAAAAAGGAGAAGAAGTTCCATAATAACATTGCCATCTACCCTAGAGGAACCCTTGGAAGTCTCTTTTTCAGAAGATGAGGTACAACAATGGATGGATGAGCAGGATACAGAGGGTGATGTCATTTTCAAAATGTCAGATTTTGATCTTATGCCCATAGGGATAGAATTGGTTGGGGATAAGATCAAAGATACCCCTATAGGTGAACCTCAATAAGAAGACTGAATGCAAATGCCACCAGAGTCATAGGGTCTCGATCTTACTCCCCCATCTCCACCACAAATCATGGTGGTAGATGAAGGCTTAGTTACTTCTTTGCCCCAAAGTTCAAAAGAAGAATATGTTCAAAAGGAACCTTCACAAGAGGAGGAACTACAACCAATGGTGACCAATGGAGTTTAAAAGGAGGGACAAATGATAGAATATTCTTGACTAGCTTCCCAAGACACTGGGGTGCAAACTGTAGGGTCTATGGAGACAGAGACTGCAGAAGAAGAGCCATCACAAAGGGAAAAAACTCTGAGGAGGAGTGATAAGGAAAAGGTGGTAGAAGAACATACTCCTTCATCCTCAAGAGGTAGGTCTTTAGATGACGTATCCCAAGGTGGCTTAGGAAAGAAATAATGAAGAGCACTAAACCTCAATTCTGTGCTAATGAGGAAGAAATTTTTGAGTTGGCTAAGATTTTGAACAAACCTGAGTCTCTACTACATGAGGCAAGACCATTGGCATTTGTCAACAATACATAGGATCAAGATTGGTTTTCTCAAGTGGCCATCCCTCTTGATAATACATATGCAGAGAGCCTTGGTCCTCAAGACTATCAAATCAAAGAGGTCATGCTTGGGAGGCCCACATGGTATACAACTAGATTAATGGTAACTAAAAGAATTTATCTTAGGCAAAAATTCACCCAAGACCAAGGAACTCAAACACAAGCACAATAGTAGACCAAAGAGAGAGTATGATTAGAATGATGATATATTCATTCAATATACCATGTATGCCATATGCAAGTACACTAGAAGTCCCTATATATAAAGGCCTTTGGAGAGCTTCTAGAATGCATATAATTCAACAACATGATAAGTCATACAACTAGGCACATGTCCACCAAATATGGGTTATCCTCCATTAAGCATGGAAATAAGTGTGATGATGTGAGGATAAGCCTATAATGTCGTATCATGCAAATTAGTGGTGCAAACAACATTTTCTAAATTAGGAGTGCAAATAACTATGTTGTCTATATGAAAACTCAGTGAATGATGCAAACTCCAATGTTGTAGACACCATGTGCTGAATTAGAGTTGCGTACTTCTATGTTGTCAACATGACAACTCATGAGAGTACAAAAACTCCTAAGTGTCTCACCTAAATAAAATAATAAAATAAAATGCATTAACCTAAGTAAACTTAAGTAAGTGTAAATAGTAAATACTTATTTACACCAACACCCCCGCTTAAGTGCAACTTAGGGGAATGCCCTTAAACTTATGAAATCTAGGATGAAATGCATGATGGGTCCCAACTACTAGGCCATGTTAGGTACCCATGTACATAATGATATGAAATATCTCAGAAAGTGAAGAAAGAGGGAAAACCACATGGGGAAAACCCTCCCCCAAAAAGAGAGATGAAAAAGGATGCATGGATGGATGGAGTAATCAAGACCCCCCCATTATGACATACATCCAGTATATACATAAGAGAATGATGAGAAGAGGAAGAGAGATAGAATAGGCTCCCCCCCCAAAGAAGAATGTCTGCTAGTGACTACTCTAATAAAGAAGCTGATCCAAGACTGCATAATGGTGTTCCTCCCCTTAGGAAGAAACAATGCCAAAGGTACAAATGCAATGCTTCTATTGTACATGGAAAGAATCCCATGGATAAGTGATGTCTCTAAAACCTGCTCAACTAGCTGAAGAACCTATCTCAAAGAACAATCTATCTCATCAACTGATGAAGAACTATTCTACAAATATTGATCATAGGAATCTACAATCACTTCAACCTATGATGATTGATCATGTAGAGAATGAACAAGAGAGTTATATGGAGCCCTAATGACAATTCAAGAAGGTGCTATTGCATCAAGAAGAAGAGGCAAATCATCAATACTATCCCCTAAATCTATCATCAAAGCTGGACCTTGAAGAATGGATGTACCCTATTGTGTTGGGGCTATCACTGTGGTAATATATGCATGTGGACTAAACTGATATAGTGACCTCTCACTGTAACTATATGATGTGCAGAGAGGATTAGAGGATAAGTTGGGTAAACTTTCCTCAAAGTGTACATCCTTCTCCACAAAAATTTGATGTGTCTTGGGATCTAGAAGTTTATATGCCTTCACATTGTCTTCATAAGGAATCAAAGTACAAGGCTGAGATGATTGTTCCTTGCATCCGCTGGAAGATGTGTTTTCCCATGAAGGACAACTAAAGAATCTGAAGTGTGTCACAATAGGTTTTCTACCACACCATGCCTCAAAAGGAGTCTTTCCATCTAAGGCTGGATGAGGAGATTTATTAAGAATGTGAGTGGTACTAGTGATTGCTTCGACTTCTAGTGATGGATCTAATGCAACTTGCCATAGACTTAAGAGTTTGGATCCTCAATGCTACAACATTTGTTTTATGTGGACTGAATGATAGTGGATTCTGAAGATCAATTCCCTCAAGCCTACAAAAGTCTTTTAGTCTTTTGTTCACATACATTCTTTCATTGTCCATTCTTAGAACTTTGATGGCTTTCCTCAAATTCTATTCTACATGAGTCTTGAAGGCTAGAAAGTTGTCCAACACTTCATTCTTACTATGAAGAAAGTAGACCCAACTATATCTTGAAAAGTCATCAATGAAGGTAAGTATGTAGTAACCCTGGCTAAATGCAAAAGGACCTTCTAATACCATGTGAACCATCTGTAGAACACCTTGTGCTCTTGAAGACTTCCCTATCTATAACTTCCCCTCTAGATACATATCCACTAAATTTTTTGAACAATCACCATGGGAAAAGTTTATTTGAGGTAGATCTTTGACTATTCTATTTGTGCAAAGTTGTTGAAGATAGCAGAAGTCAAGATGACCATACTGCTGATGCCATAATTGCATTGTTGAATTTGATTGAGATTGTGTTAACAAGGCCTTTAAAGGAGACTTGGACACAAAATGGGAGAAAGAGTACAACCTCTTATTATGATTCACTTTCCCCACTATAACCAATGAGTAATCTTTAAGAGTGTGCACCTTTACTGAGTCTAGAAGGAACTCAACTCTATGTCCATCTCTAAGGTGAGTGATTTGGTAGATTGATAGGAGATTTGAACTTAGGTTTGGAACATAGAGAACATCTTGAAACTCTCTGTTTTCCATCTCCACATTTCTTTTTCCTTCAACTTCCATTTTGGTATCATCTCCCATGAAGATGTGCAGTACCTTTGACTACTTCAATGAAGAAAAATCCTCCTTTGAAGTAGCCATGTGATATGAGGCACCTGAATCAAGTATCCATTCCTTTGAAGAGTTTTATTTTTCCATGAGTGCTTGCCCTTTTCCCTTTGAATCTAAAGAAGACCCTTTATCCTTATAAGCATTAGGCAATGGAACATTATGTTTCTTCATGATGTTGGTCAACTCATCAATCTTTTTAAGATAACACTCATGTTCTTCATGACTTGATTTCTTGAAATAGGCACACTTTTTCTTCTCCTTATTGTTGTCCCCCTTCTTGTTTGAATTTGAGGAAGACTTGCCTTGTTGATTGGATTGTGGTGTTGTCTTTTCTACACCCTCTGATTTGTTCTTCCACTTCTTCTTCTTACCCTTTCCTTGATTTGAAGACTATCTAGCTAAACTTTGAGAACCCTCATTGTTGGCCACCAATGCTTTAGACTTAGGTGATTTGAGAATCCCCATGGTTTTCAACTTCTTTTCTTCTATATCCAACAAATCAACATATTCATCAAAAGTGACTTTCTTATAGGTAGACCCTAGTGTAGTCTTTGAGGTGTTAAAAGAAGAAACAAATGTGGAATACTCTGATGGTAGCTTATTATGAATGAGATAGATCAATCTGTCATCTTTGATAGAACTCCCATAATAAATAAGCTTTGTCCTTAGTTCATTCACCTTAATGATGAAATCTTGTATTGAATCATATGACTTAGGATCTAAGGAGACAATCTCATCTTCAATTTTGAAAACATCCTCTTCAGATACTTTACCATAAAGGTTTTCGAGGGTATCACAAGCTTCCTTGGATGTAGAACACTTCTTAATTTGATACATGATCTTATCATCAACCCCCAAACATATATCACCTAGGGATTTCCTATCCATTACTACCCAAACTGAAATATCACTTGCTAATACTTTATCACCTGTTGGTTTAGGAAAAGTACCATCTACATATTGAGAAACTCCATTGTGCATTAAATGATACCACATTTTGATGGACCATGTAGTATAGTTATGTGGAGTTAATTTTGGAATTTTAAAATTTCTCATAATGTAGAAAATGAAATAAAAGTGTAGAAAAGAGAGAAGATAACACCAAGAACACCCCCACTTTTCACTAAATCAAGAAACCCCCCCAAAAGAGATGCTTTTGACACTTTATCAGTAGTGCAATTACAATGGGCCACTTGAGAATTTTGGACTTTGTGGACTTCTAATTTTTCTTGTCACAACCTCTAAATAGATTACAAATTTGGAACTTTACAATGTGCTACAATTTTGAAGCAATACAAATCAAAGAAAGGCCTTATTGCTGAAAGTGACACTTTCATCTACACAACCCTATAATTTGATAGTAGATATAGAAAGTAGATGAAAAATAATACACTTTCAAATAAAACAAAACTTGTTTTTGACTCTAAATGTGCCTGTACAGAGTGTTTGAAGTTGTAAAATGCAAGATTATGCAGGTACAATCACCAAAAAACACAAATTCTAACAAATCCATGCACCAAAACTAGAAAAAAACCACACCACTAAAAAATTTATGAAATTCTACGAAATTTCAAAAAAAATTGCACTTGATTTGGAGTCTAGATGATTGAGATATGGCCTCTCAAAGACAAACTAAAAAATCAAAAATCAATCTAGAGAGGGGTTGCATTAGAAAAATATGGGGTTAAATTTGATAGTCATATGACCATCACAACAGTTCAAATTTGGCCAGGTATGATGATTAGATGATAGTCAAATTTAGGCCAGTGTATTGATGATGTTAGCACACCTTCAAGCCTCTGATGACATCAACAGTACGGATGATGACATCAACATATGGATCTGTATGATCATACTGTATAGATAGGTGGCAAAACAAATAGTGTGTCCTACTGATTTGATGTATGTATGTTGAGTGTACATGCTGACATGGGTATGGTGGATGATGTTAGATGCTGACTAGGAGCGTTCACTCAGATTGTACACGTGGGTAGGGGCTGATTATAGAATATGTCATGTGTTGTTGGTGACTGTATGTGTGGGCTAATTGTAGACATGTACAATGAACTATCACAGAGCACATGGACGTAGGATGCATTACCGCATGGCTGCACCATAGAAAGACCATGTGTCACAAGTGGAGGCTATGTGGAGGGCAACGAGTGTTGTCAGTGTGTCACACTATTTTTGACACCACAATTATTGTTGCCATTGTCAGAGTTTAGATTTTCATAGGCGCATAATAGTTTATGGTCGCTAAATGTTGGTGGGAATTATCCCACATCGCTACGGGAATAGACTGCAAATCTTTTTATAAGGGAAAGGCTGCAAACTTCAAACCAAAAAGCCTTGTTGGAATTGGTGGCTGCCTGGTGGTTAAGCCTACTCTAGTGGGAAAATTTATTAAGTCCACTAGATTATGATGTAGTATGGCTGCATCATTATTGGTGCAGTATGGCCGTCTATGGATGTTATGTAGATTTGTTGAATAACTTGCCAGAAGTATAATAATATACCTAAAATTCAAAAAATATAGAGAAATTAAATTAAATCAAATGTAAAAATCAAATGTGTGGATTGAATTAGATCATACCCAATTACAAATTAGTGCCTTCTGGTGTCGGTTTACAATTTTTTTTTTCCTCATGATCAACTTTCACCCAACATAGGCAAATTTATAGTCAATCTTCACCAAAATCACATTCCAGATGCAATGGCAAGGTTAGATTTGGCTCTAGACACTTCCAATTTTTGCAAATTCTCTGGATGCAGGTTGAGGTGCTAAAGCATGAAAGGTCTCGAATGACTATGTGAAGAGAATCTCTATGAGCTTTGATACTATGAAATAATTTGGCTTAGGCCAGAATTCACCCAAGACCAAGGAACTCAAAAATAAGCACAATAGTAGACCAAAGAGAGAGTATGATCAGAATGATGATATATTCATTCAATATACCATATATGCCATATGCAAGTACACTAGGAGTGCCTATATATAAAGGCCTCTAGAGAGATTCAAGAATGCATAGATGTCAGCAACATGATAAGTCATACAACCATGCACATGTCCACCAGATATGGGTTATCCTCCATTAAGCATAAAAATAAGTGAAATGATGTGAGGATAAGCCTATAATGGTGTATCACACAAATAAATGGTGTATACAACATGTACTAAATTAGGAGTGCAAATAATTGTGTTGTCTACATGACAACTTAGTGAATGATGCAAACTCTAGTGTTGTAGACACCATGTGCTGAATTAGAGTTGCATACTTCTGTGTTATCAACATGACAACTCATGAGAGTACAAAAACTCCTAAGTGTCTCATCTAAATAAAATAATGCATTAACCTAAGTAAACTTAAGTAAGTGTAAATATTAAATACTTATTTACACCAATAGTAACCATGGGGATTAAGGAAGTTTTTAGAAACATGGAGTAGGAAGAGGTCAAACTCTGAACACTTTGACAACAAAACAAGATCCTAAGGGGATATTTAGCTGAAGTGGTTGGTCCTCTAGATCCTAAGCACCCCGAGGAGACATTGAACACCATACTTAGAGAAGGGGGAGTTGTATATATAGACCTATTTTTGAAAGCCTATCAACAATGGCAGGAAAGTTTTGAAGAGAAGGGCATTTTGATCAAGTAAGGGAACCTAAAGTTACTACACGCTACACATGAGAATGTGAATAAAATAGTGGAAATTTTGAAGTAGGACTTCAACATTATGGATGAAGTAAGAGCCTAGAGTAAGGACTTACAAATTTTGCAAGCCATAAAGGGTCAAAGATACAAAATTTTGGTAGATGTATATACATCAGAGGAATTAGATTTGATTGATGATCAGATAGAGAATATTGCTAAGAGTAATAAGGTAATGGAGACATTACATATGGAGATCCATAAGCTCAAGGACCAAGCCCAAGAGAAAATTTTGGAGGCAGAGAAGCATTATCACAATGCATGCTTAGGGATTTTTGAAGATGAGGAATGAGAGAAGTTGTTTCCTATAGAGGTAGTAGCAGAGAGTTTTAAGAAGATTTTTGAGGAAGCTTCCAATGATGAAGACATCCAGAAGGCTTTCAAAATAGAAGAAGCTTTATTAGAATTGGATACCAAACTTAGGGTTTTCATTGAGACTCAAATTGAGGTAGACAATTACAAACAAAAGGTCAAGGAAAAATATGAGGTTATAGATTTACCAGATGTGGCCAAAATTATTAAGATTATAGAGAAATTCATGGGCAAACATCAAAACATAGTTATGGGATGAAGTGGAACAAAACCTAGATCCCAGAATTCCAATTTTGTCACTTAGTAAAATTTTGAGATTTTGGACCATTTTGAGGTGTATAGCTCCACAGGTTCCCAAGTTTGCAAGTGCCCAGGTTCATAGGTGGGCAAGTGCACAGGTTTGTAGGTCCACTTTTCTAGAGGTGCATCGAAATTTAATTTATAGTTCTAAAAATAGAGCTTCCATGCATTGAAAACACAACTGATGGTAGGTTAACTCTAACAGATGCCCAGTGAAGGATCAACTTCCATTTTTGACACTTTCAAACACTTCCACTTTGACTCAAAGCTTTCTCATTCTTTCTCCTCTCATAAATTCTTTTTTTTTTAACATGTAAAGGCTCATGCATCCAATTAATGAATAAAAAATGGATGGAGTCCTACTTAGCACTAGTTAGATTGTTAGTTTGTATATGATTAGTTTTTTTAATTTATCAAAAGTATTTTATTGCATTAATATATCTCTCACTCTCAACACAAATTGAGGAGATGATTTCTTATAAATACTCCATTGTAATACGTAATTGGGGCCACTATTATTTTGCAATAAAATTATGCTTTTGGTGCTCGCATTTGGAGTGTGGTAAATCTTGCCTAAATGTGTCATATTTTTGTGGATTTATGTTCATGAAATTGTGATTGAGCCAAAGGTTTATTGGTTTGTTTGTGGTTGTTCATTTCATTAGTTTTGGTGTTTGTTATGGTTTTGACGAATTTTGCTAATGTAACTAGCTTGAGAAGAAATTATCGAATTGTGCCTACATAACTTTTCACCTTGCATGAGCTCACTTTCTATGGCCTTGCAATTTGATGAAGGGTGAAACATCATACGATTCTTAAAGTTTCCCATCGATGACTGCATTAGTGGAATCAAGGAAGTGTTGTTCCTTCTTTCATTGGTAATCCATTGATTTCTTTGAAAGTTTGACTTGTAGACATGTCATTTTCCATAGCTTATGTCCATTAGAAATTTCAATTTCATGTTATTTGCTTTGAAGTTTTTGTTATTTTCTTTGCTAACCTCCTTTATTAGAATATAATTTCATACTAGTTGCATTATTAGATTGGATTCATAAAAAGAAACAACATAAAAATACAAAAACATATTTCTTTTGCATGTTTTATTTTGAAGCAATGTACAAATCCTCCATTTCATCTGAAATCAAGATGAACCAGCAAAGGCCTCCTTATGAACAATCAAATTTATCTTCAAGTAAACAGATTCTAGTAGGTCGCAAGATCAACTCGAAACCTTGGAGTTTTTTTTTACAAAATTGACTTTTCAAGGGAGGAGTTCGTAAGAATTTCTTCCATTTAGCATAATGCATAATGACAACTCAATAGAAGTGGCACTAGAAGGAGAACCACACTTTTGATTCTAAAAAAAAAGAAGGAAAATTTTACAAAGTTTAAAAATTCTCCACTTTTCATGAAAATCTATGCTTTCTACAAGTTCAAGAAATTTTTTGAGTTTTTGAGAAATTCAGGTGCACAAGTCTGCAGGTCTATAGATCTATAGCTATGCAGGTGTGTAAAACTTTGTGGTACACCTAATTCATGAGAAAGTGTACTTCTACAAAGATGAGCTTTTTCTAGAGTTGGTGCAAACTAGAGGGTTCTGATCTAGAATCCCCATTTTAGTGAGCATTAAGATCTTCACCAAGGACACACGAGTTTCTTGAGATTACCCACTTCTACAAGACACGTAGTGATAAAGGGATTCTTCAAATTCAACCACATTTTTTTGTATTTTCATCATCTTCTTCAACTCCACCTCCACTCCAACCACCTAGGGGACCACCACATACTCCAATAGTTTGACCTCAGCAACCACCCTTAGGTCTGCCAAATCCTTTGATGGCCTTTTTTGTAAATGTTGTAGACTCACCAATAAAATTGAGAGGTGCACTCTATGACCTCCCTAAGAATCCCAAAAAGTTTTTCCCAAGGTTCATTTATAGAGAAACATGAACTATTGAAGACCACATTAAAGTATTCAAAGAAATTTGCAACTGAAAGCAGATTGCCAATGAGGATGTGGTCCTTTTTTTATTCCCCTGCTCTTTGGGGGAAGTTACCTACAATTGGTACACCAATTTGCCACTTGGATGCATTGGAGATAGGGACACCTTTGAAAAATTGTTCTTAAAACAATTTAAATTTTTTTTCAACCTAGCAGTAAGGCATCAACAATTTATATCGATTAAAAAGGATTCAGCTAAGATAGTTTCACGTTTCAATCATTGCTTCCATATGGCGTATCATAGGTTGGAAACACCATACACTATACCAATTGAAGCAACTATTTAGATTTATCTAAATTCTATGGACCCTCTTACTACTATCTTTTTGAGAAGGCTTCCTCCAGTAGATATGAATACATTAGAAAAGGTCTTCACAAAGTTAATAACCTTTACTAAGAAAGCCAATCCTAATGGAGGAGGAGTGATGCTTCCAGCTCAAGCTATCACAACAATGCCAAAATACCTAGTTGGAGCATCCTTGGTGCCTAGTCAATTCATACCTATGAATCTAGTCCCATTACAATAGGCATCTGCTCAATAGAACCCTGCGCTAACATATCCAAGGTATGAGCCTCCAAAGACTGCTTTCTGTGAAAAGAAGATGATAGTTCCTGTAGAAGAAGACAATAGCTTCATTTCAAAATTTGATTAGATGAAAAAGACTATGTCACAAATGAACAATGAATTTACTCATCTTAGGTTGTCACAAGGACAAAACAACAACTTCCAAAGAAACAATGTTGATCCTTATAACAACAATTATGGCCAAAATTGCAATAGAAACTTCAACAAAAACAACAAAAATGTAGGAAACAATAATGGAGGAAACAACTTCAATCCTCCTAATTGAAATAATGGCTTCTAGAGATAGAACTGATAGTGGAACACCTGCCCAAATAATGGAAGCATTCCTGCTAACAATAACAACAACAATGTTTAGTATGCAGATATAAATCAGTATGAGGATGGTCATAATGCACCTAATAATGATGGTTCCTATTGTAATGGAAATCAAGAAATGAATCAAGGTTCACAAGTAAATGATAATACTCCTCATGTGTAATTTAACGCTATGCTATTGGAATCCTACGACCCGACACAAAAGCTACAAGTAGAATAGTCAATTGATGAAGAATTCTCATTTCCACTCAGCCAAGAACTTGACCTTTAGCATGAAGAGATGTTTTCCTTTCGTAGTGACAATCATAATACATACAACTTAAGAAGTAGGGAGGAGCCTTTGACAAATGGAATTCCTCTAGTCCTACAACCAACTCCTCCCAATCCAAGGGTGAACAACCATCTGGCATTGGTTAAACCACTGCTTGGAGGACAACAAAATTAGAACGAAGTGAGTGTACTGACCATATTGAAAAATACTGCTTGGTCTACCAAAAGATACAGTGCAATTGAGGACTTGAAATGAATGAAGGCCATGTCTATGTTTGACATGTTGCAAAACTTTCCACAATAATAAAAGGCACTCATGAAGACCCTAGACCATAGAAAGACTTCCCACAATGTGAATACTACCCCTCAAAAGATGGCATTGTAGCTAGTTCACATTGTAGAGGCATTACCAGCTATATTTATAGACAAGGTAGACGTACCTCCTTTTAGCTCAGTATAAGAATATACGGGAAGAATCTCCACAATTGTCTTATTGATTTAGGATCTTCGTGTAATGTCATGTCATTATCCATAGCACAAAAGTTAGAGGTCACCCCTCAATCTACCAACCAGGTACTGATATAGTTGGAAAAAATAGAGGTGAATGTCATAGGTGTATTGAAGGATGTGTGGATACAGTTGACAGTTGATTGCAAAAGTTAGCCATTCAGAGTTTGAATGTTCATCATGTCAAGAAGCAGTTGCTAAGGTATTGATGCAAATGGTCAAAGTAAAGAAAGTTGATGACCCACAAAATGAACTTATAGAAAACCAAAGTCCTACAAACACATCTAATGTTGTTGAAGAGATTGAAGGGGAAACTAAAGATTTTAATGCATCATATAGTGATACCTCTTCAGATGGTGGAGGTTTGTCTTCTCCTCCACCTAGAATGATCAATGTACAAAGAAGAAGACATTACATAAAATGCTAGGGATGGACTTCATTATTTGTTTTTCCTCTACCTAAAGTGGAAGAAATTAAAGAATTGATAGGGGAAATTCAAAACAAACAAGAAAAACATACACCTCCTTTATCAAGAATTGAGAACAGAGAATCATCAAGTTCGCCTCTTGGAAAATTACAATGGGTTCCTAAGAAACAATCCTTTAAGGCTTAGATAAAAAAGAAATTGAGAAAAGATAAACATAAAGTTAGATAACCCAAGAAAAACTCAATTTGGATGCTTCACTTCAACGGTTCCAAATGCAAATTAGGAGTTGGTGTAGGTATTGAGCTAGTTGGTCCAAAAGGTAAATCTTTCTATGTAGCATATTGATTGCAATTTAGATGCACTAAAATTGTTGCAAAATACAAAGCATTCATTCGAGGACTTCTCTTTGCACTTGAGAAATGAGTTACAACTCTCATCATTGAAGGAAATTCTCAATTGGTTATCCGACAAGTAAAATCATTGTATTCTTATAATAATAAGAGATTGCTTGCCTATAGGAAAAGGGTATAGGATCTCTTAGATAATTTTGAAGCTTTGAATATAAAGTCTATTACAAGGAGAAAAAACATGGTAGCTAACACCCTTGCTATTTTAGCAAGCGTGTTGCAACCAGTTGAAGGAACAAAGTTGAAACAATTTTTTGTTAAATTGGTTGCTGCTCCATCTTATCCTAACAATATCATGAACTACCAAGTTTTTTAGGATGATCAACATATATTGGAGTTTATTATGTGCAACAACTACTTTAAGGGACAAGAAATAGATGACAAATGTGAGGATGTCACAACTCAAGATGAAGATGGAATCTTGAACCTGAAAGCCAATACTATTCCAAAGGGAATGGTTGAATTAGAATGTATCTTTGATCATGATGAATTAGCACTTAACACAATAATCACTAAAGAAAAAGGGACTGATGAATGTGACTCATATAGTTTAGGAATAGAAGATGATCCAAAGATGGTAAGGATTGGGAAAGCATGTAGTTTATAGGAAAGGGAAGACATGCTCAAATTGCTCATAGAATATAAGGATGCCATCACTTGGAGCTATGAAGATCTGAAGACATATGATCCCCATATCATTATGCATGATACTCCACTTAAGTCCAATGCCAAACCCTTTCGAAAAAGGAAAAGACCTGTCAATCCCATCCTTGAGCCTCTAATAATGAAGGAATGTCATGAAATTGCTGGATGCTAAAATTATTTTCATTGTGCATCACTCTACATAGGTGGCTAATTTAGTTCATGTATGAAAAAAGACTAGAGAGATTCAACTTTGCGTCGATGTTCACAATTTAAACTTGGTGTCTCAAAAGAACAATTACCCATTGCCCTTGTTGGATGAAGTCTTGCAAATTGTGAATGGTTAGAAAATGATGTCTTTCTTGGATGGATATTCTAGTTACAATTAGGTAATGGTAGAAGAGGAAGATAGACTAAAGACTACCTTTATGACCAAATGGGGAAACCTTCACCTACAGGGGAATGCCATTCAAATTGATTAATGCGAGGGCTACATTTTAGTGAGCCATGGATAAGCATTTAAGGGATTGATTAATAGATGTATAGTTATCTATATGGATGACTTGAGTTTCTTTTCAAAGGATCAAACTACTCACATTGCTAATCTAAGATAGGTGATCAATAGGTGTCGTAAATACAAAATATCTCTCAATCCCAAGAAATGTTCATTTGGGGTCACTAAAGGAAAACTTCTTGGTCATGTCATTTTTGAAATTAGCATCTCCATAGATCTTGATAGAGTTGATTCCATTTTGAAGTTATCACTCCCAAATAGTCAAAAGGAACTCAAGTCCTTCTTTGGAAAGATAAATTTTGTTCGAAAATTCATAAGCAAATTTATAGAGATTGTGCGTCCTCTCAAAAATTTTCTCAAGAAGGGAGCTAAAATGGAATGGGTTCCAAAGGTAAGGAAATCATTTGAGGATATTAAGGTAGCCATTTCCATGGCCCCATTATTGGTAAGCCCTAATTACAACTTTCCCTTCAAGATATATTCCTTTGCTTCAGAGCATTCCTACGCAGGGGTCTTGAACCAAAAGAAGGAGAAGGAGGATAAAAGACCTATTGCTTTTATGAGTTGCCCATTGAGAAATGTTGAGTTGAATTATTCTAACCTCGACAAGTAGTCTTTTACCTTGGTTAAAGTTGTTAAAAACTTTTTCCATTACATTTTAAGGAGTAAGGTGTATGCTATCATACCTAACCCAATAGTAAAAAAATTGTTGATGCAAAATGAACTTGGAAAAAGGCAAGGTAAATGGATGGCATTACTTCAAGAGTTTGACTTAGAGATCTAACCTATGAAATTAGTCAGAGGTCAAGGATTGTTAAGGATGATAGCTTATAACCAGATTGGCAATGAAAATAAATTTGAGTTTGAGAAAGAAATAGATGATGAATATCTAAAGAAAATGATGGCATCTCAAGTTGGCATTGGCCAAGGTGTAGTGATAGATGTCTACTACTAGGATATTTTTTACTATCTCTTATAGAATCGATGCCCCAGTTGGATGAATAGTTCACAATGCAGAGGACTTAAAATAAAGTGTGAGTCCTATATGCTATGAGATAACAAGCTATACAAAAGGAACTATGAAGGGATCTACTTGAAATGTTTAAGACACAAGGAAGCGAAAGAAGTCCTAGAACAATTTCATGAAAAGTATGGTACAGGGCATGGTTCAATAGAAGTGATGACTCATATGATTTTGAGATTAGGTTACTTTTGGCTCACTTTATTTAGGAAAACTTTTGAGCACATATGCTCTTGTCATGTTTGTCAAACAAGTGCTAATAAAGAAAGACACTCAACAATGCTGCTACAACCTGTATATGAGGTACGTCCTTTCACAAATTGGGGGTTGGATTTCATTTGTCTAGTTAAACCACCATCATTAACTGAACACACCTAGATTCTTATGATCACTACCTATTTTACAAGATGGATAGAAGCAGAAACTTACAGAAATTGCATTGCCAAGGTGGTGACGAATTTCTTGGAGGAACACATTGTTACTAGATTTAGAATGCCATTCACTCTAGTGTGTGATAATGGATCAGCTTTTGCATCAATGTTTTTGACTCAATGGGCATTTAAGAATAAGGTTATTATCAAGTTTTCTTCAAACTATTACCCACAAGGAAATGGGGTAGCAAAATTGACGAACAAGAAATTGATCACAGTAATAAGGTGATTGTTGAAGGAGAACCCTAGAGACTAGCATACATAACTAAAATATGCCCTATGGACAGATTGAGTAAGAGTTAAAAATGCTTTGGGGACTTCTCCATATTTGCTTGTTTATGGAAAAGAATCAGTATTCCTCCTCAACCTTAGGATTCCTATTTTGAAGTTCATGAGTGGATATGCTAACGATATTGACAAAGTACAAATCACATTCATGATTTTTTTGGAGATGGACAAGAAACAAATAGCTACATTGGAGCATATGACTAAACATCAAGCTGTTGTGAAGAGGTGGTTTGAGAAGAGAGCCACGATAAAATCCTTTAGGATTTTTGACCTTGTTCTACTTTGGGATAATGTGAAAGAAAAATCGGGCAGCCATACCAAGTTTTAGTGCTTGTCGACTGGTCCTTATTAGATCATAGAAATCCTCAGAGAAAACACTTTTAGGCTTAGTTCCTTACAGGGGGATTTTCTTCCCTTACCAGTAAATGGGAAATTTTTGAAAGATTATTTTGAGGCCTAAAAGAACCAATTTTTTTTTTTTTTTTTTTTTTAAGTTAAGTTTTATTTTTGTACTTAGTTAGATTCTATTTCTACAATTAGTTAGGTTTTATTTCTGCTTGTGTGTTTATTTTTTGCAAGTGTGTTTTTCTTTTAGTTGTGTGTTTACTTTCAATCGTGTCTTTGTTTCCAAAACTGTGTCAGTCCCAGGGGGTAAGTTGCACTTGAGATTTTGTCTCAAGATATTTCATTAACTACTCTTTGGTTATGATTTTAGGAAGATGTATTTCTTTGTCAAAGCATTTGGATGATTGTGTGTCTTATACCAACTGAACAACGAATGTTGCTTGTGGAAATAGGGAGAATTTTAGTCTTATGTTTAGGGTTCCAAACCAATGAGTTCTCAACACTTTGAAAACTTAAGAATTGATCATCTTAGGTGTTTTTGAATTAAGGTTGAAGACCACAAGGGATGATTCAAACTCCAATTGGTTCAAATAGGAGGGGTCTTCTTGAAGGGTTGTTAAGATCATTGTTTAGCATGAGAGTTTCTAAAAAATTCTAAAAGAGGAATGTAAGGGATGTTCACCAAAGATCGAATCCAAGAAGTAACATTGATATCCTAGCTACACACTCTTAGCATAGTCAAGATACAAAATAGAGAAAAAGAAAGAAAAAAGAAAAGAAAAATAAAATGAAAAGGATGGTGTTAAGATTGAAGGATTCTAAAGATCTAAAATGGCAAAAACATACAATTTCAAAATGAAGTATCTTGTAATAAAACATTGCTTTATAAGTAGTGACATTACAAGATACATGGAGCGATTCTTCAAAATTTTCCAAAAATTCAAAAGAAAGTGATAGCCCACTAAGAGCCCTTGAACTGATTCTCTCATTTGGTCAAGCAAGCGATTGGTAAAAAACTTTCATGAAGATTTTAAATGGATGAACCAAGAAGGGTGGAAGATTGTTTTCGTGTTGTTAGAAAACCTAGATATGACTGCATCATGAGATGATGAAAGGAATGAATACATGAATCACACATTGAGCTCAAAGGTTTTGGATCCTAGAGTTTGACTGCGAAGTCATTCAAACTGTGCTTGAGGCATTCATAGTTTGGTTGGTGTTCGACACATGTTGAAAGAATTTTTGCTAATGAAGAAATGCCTTTGTCATTTCTTCCTTTTTTTGGAGCTATTTTTTGTGGTTCCACAACACACACCCTATTTCAATTAGGAAATGGGGACCCCCTACTATTATTATTATTATTTTGGGCCAATTTTGAGGCCCTAAGTCTGTGTCTCAATGTTGAAGAGTTAGAAAAGTAAAAAGTTAGAATTAAAAACTCATAAATAGTAAAAAATCAAAAACCCAAAAAATCAAAAAAAAAAAAATCTTAATCTTGTAGACTCACGCACCTACATTAGTGCATGGTTTCAAAAAGCGTGACACCCCACTGATGATGTGCAATATGTGCACCTACGCACCCGTGTAGTTGTGCATCGTGCACACCACTGATGGTGGATGGGTTATATAAAACCCCACCCCCCTCATTTTCCTCACCTTGCATTTAGTTTCATTGATCTCCTTGCCTTCTTGTGCCCTCTACAATTCACACTCTCTCCGCACTTTGGAATATCACTGGCACTGTGCATCTACACCAATAAGTGTACAAAACATATATAACACCCACATCACCACACACCACATCACTACTCACCACATCACCGCGCACCATGTTGCCATGCACCATGCTACTTCCAATCATGTTGGTGTGCACCATGTCATCATGCACCACGCTACTGTGCACCACATCATCTTGCACCATGATGCTGTGCACCATACTATTGTGTACCACATTGCCTCACACCACATCACTATGCACCATGCCACTACACACCCCTTATATATGCAAAGCCCCCAACTAAAAAAATCAAACCCTCCAAAACTGATACACACACGCCTATATGCAAAAATTGTTAAAACACATTATAAAAAAACAAAAATAAGATGCACACCCATGCACTTGATCTGGTGCATAGGTGTACACCTTATATTTTTTTGAAAATTTTTCATTTTAAAAGAAAAAAGGATAGGTGTTTTCATGCATTTAATTTTTTAGTTCTACTAAATGTTGTCTTGTCGTAATCTCTTAGTTTTAATTCTCAACTGATGGACCTCTTTCTTTAGTCATGCAGATATAATGGCATCCTCATTTGGTGAGAAGATGGCACCCAAGCTCGTGGTTTTAAAGTTCTAAGGGGTCTCATCCAAGTCAAGATTCCAAGATGATTATGTAGAGATAAAAGACACTGATTTGGGACACACTGACTTGGGAGAGTTCCTCAAAATCTACAACAAACCCATGAAGAGATATGTGCTAGTATCTACTTTGATTCGATTAGGGTTGGTGAGCATAGCTTCACATCTAATGTCAGTACAATCAATTGAGTTAATCATAACACTGACACAACATTTTGTTCCAAAAGAAAGGGTAGTTAAGAGTTTAACAAGAGTAGTTGTATTGGACCTCTGACCTGACAATATTGAAAGGGACTTTCATCTCCTAAGGGCAGATCAATTCATAAGACTCTCTTATGAGGTAGCAAAAAGATGGTATAGGGAACACTTGAAAGAGGCAATAGGAATCATTCAATCATCTTATCTCATTGAGAAGACTCCTCTAGGGAGGATAACAGGAAATGTGTACATGAAAAGGGGATATATGAAGGAGGATATTGGCTACTATATCATTCTTCTAAGCAGTGTCATGGGTCTACTAGCAACTGGACACTTGAATGTTTTCATGATTAACTTTATTGAGACTATCAAGATGACAAAGATGCCACTAGACTGGGCTACCACATTAAGTGAAAACTTGTGTGATCAATTGGGGATAGCCAAGGACAAGAACAAATTTTATATGACCTCATACATGGTACATTTTCTAGTAGCAAGGGCAACAAACTACCCTAGGTTGTACAAGAGAGGAAACATGTAGGATCCTAATGCTTGGCCTTACCTTGTATACGCTCAATTGGTGAGGAAGAAGCTCCATGCACAGAGCAAGGAATATAGGATTGTGAATGATGCATTCATTTTCACAATCATCCGATTCATAGAGGGAGACTATGCGAAAATATTATTTGGTGATGCAATTACATATATAACATCTCTTGGGGCCTACTACATCCAATTTAAAACATTCACATATCTATGGGTAGCTAGTGCCATTGTTAACCCTAAGAAGCTCCCTAGATATCCAAGTGATAGACTAGTTTTGTTGGAGATTACACGGTAGATTGAATCTGCATATGACAGGGTCAACAAGCAATGGAGACCATGTTGGACATGGCCCCTAGTCATAGGATTGTATCAAGTGAAGAGGAAACAAGATATTCCATCTTTTGAGTGGGAGTGGGAACATTAACCCCTTGAGGAGTTGAATTCTCCTAGTCCTTATTTTGATAATATTGGGAAAGTTGAGAGTCTAACTGGCAAGGAATTCCACCATGAAGAGGCCATTGAGGATAACTAGATGAATGCAACAAATGACTACAATGTCCATATTAGAGACTATTGTAGGTTGACTTTGTATTTGGAAGAGAAGGCTCTGAAAATAAGAATTTTGGAGGAAATACTACGACAAGATTCTAGGGAGCTACTAGACCCCTTGTTCAACTCAAATAAAATTGGAGAGAGACCCATCATGAATGCCAAGGTTGACAAGGAGGAGGGTGATGAAAATAATCATTGGGCAAGGCATGTAATTAGAATGACAAAGGATTGGATCAAGAAACCCTTTAAACTTGATCCAATACCTGATATCATGATATTTCACGTGCAATCCCACCTAGAGAAAGGTAGAGGAAAGAAAGTTACAATTCCTACCTTTTCAGCCTAGTCTCCCATCAGGCCAGAAATAGTATACTAACTTGACTGCCTAGTTGGATACTATCAGCCTCTAGAGAGGAAAGGAAAGGGGAAAAGAAAGAGGACCTCTCCTCAAAGGACTGAAATAGAAGAAGGTGAAGTGCAAGAACCTCCCTAGCAGTAGGAAAAAAATGTACAAGGGTCAGAGGATACTAGAGCTACTCAAGTCTAGGATGACCCTCAATTGCCTTCCTTTGTGCCTAGCCAATTTGAATAGGAAGAAACTCAACATGTCACTATCCCTCCTCCACAAGCAGAGCTTACATCCCCTTCTACCTCCAAAAAATAGAAAAGGATTAAGATCCGTATGAAGAAGAGGAAAAGGGTGACTAAAAGAATGGTGCCTTGCCAATCTATCCCCAAAACCATTCTTGAAGGAGAAGAGGAAGAAGAAGAGGAAGATAAAGAGGAATAGGTGCCTTTATAGGGAAGAAGCCACTAACTAGAGCCACCAAACAACAAAGGAGAAGAAGTTCCACAATAACACCCCGATCTACCCTAGAGGAACCTTTGGAAGTCTCTTCTTTGGAAGATGAGGTACAAAAATGGGTGGATGAGTAGGATACTAAGGGTGATTACATTTTTAAAATGTCAGATTTTGATTTTATGCCCATGGGGATAGAATTGGTTGGGCATAAGATTAGGGATACCCCTATAGGTGAACCCCAACAAGAAGATTGTATGCAAATGCTACCATAGTCATAGGGTCTCGATCTTACTCCCCCATCTCCACCACAAATCATGGTGGTAGATAAAGGCTCAGTTACTCCTTTGCCCCAAAGTTTAGAAGAAGAACATGTTTAGAAGGAACCTTTACAAGAGGAGGAATCACAACCAATAGTGACTGATGAAGTTTTGAAGGAGGGAAAAATGGTAGAAAATTCTCAACTAGCTTTCTAGGACACTGTGGTGCAAAACAGGGTCTACGAGAGGTAGGTCTTCAGCTGAGCGTATCCCAAGGTGGCTCAGGAAAAAAATAATGATGAGCACTAAACCTCAATTCCATGCTGATGAGGAAGATATTTTTGAGTTGGCTAAGGTTTTGAACAAACCTAAGTCTCCATTACATGAGGCAATACTATTGGCATTTGTCAACAATACACATGATCAAGATTTGTTTGCTCAAGTGGCAATCCCTCTTGATGTTATAGATGCAGTGCCCCTCAATCCTCAAGACTATCAAATCAAAGAGGTCATGCTTGGGAGGCCCACATAGGATATAACTAGATTAATGGTAACCATGGGGATTAAGGAAGTTTTCAAAAACAAGGAGTAGGAAGAGGTCGAACTCCAAACACTTCAATGGAAAAGCAAGACCCTAAGGGGATATTTATCTAAAGTGGTTGGTCCTCTATATCCTAAGCACCACGAGGAGACAGTGAACACCATACTTAGAGAATGGGGAGCTATACATATAGACCCATTTTTGAAAGCCTCTCAATAGTGGTGGGAAAGTTTTGAAGAGAAAGGAATTTTGATCATGTATTGGAACTTGAAGTTAGTACACGCTACATAGGAGAATGTGAATAAAATGGTGGCAATTTTGAATTAGGACTTCAACATTATGGATGAAGTAAGAGCTTGGAGTAAGGACTTACACATTTTTCAAGCCATAAAGGGGTAAAGATATATAATTTTTTTAGATGTATATACAATAGAGGAATTAGATTTGATTGATGATTGGATAGAGAAGACTATTGATAGTAATAAAGCAATGGAAACATTACATGTAGAGACCCATAGGCTCAATGACCAAGCCCGAGAGTGAATTTTGGGGGTAGCGAAGCATTAAAATTATGCATGCTTAGGGATTTTTGAATATGCGGAATGGGAGAAGTTGTTGCCATTAGAGGTAGCAATAGAGAGTTTTAAGAAGATTTTTGAGGAAGCTTCCAATGATGAAGACATCCAACAAGCTTTTAGAATAGAAGAAGCTTTATTAGAATTGGATACAAAACTTGAGGATTTTGTTGATACTCGAATTGAGGTAGACAATTACAAATAGAGGGTCAAGGAAAAATATGGGGCTTTAGATTTACTAGATGTGGCTAAAATTACTAAGATTATAGAGAAATTCAAGGGCAAACATCCATACATAGTCTTGGGATGAAGGGGAACAAATCCTAGATGCCAAAATTTCAATTTTGTCACTTAGTAAAATTTTGAGATTTCGGACCATTTTGAGGTGCACAAGTGCATAGGTCCCTAGGTGTACAGGTTCGCTTTTCCAAATGTGCATCGACAATTAACTGCCAGTTCTAAAAATAGAGCTTTCCATGCATCAGAAGTGCATTCTGATGGTAGTTTAACTTTGAGAGACACCTATTGAAGGATTGACTTCCATTTTTGGCACTTCCAAACACTTCCAGTTTGACTCAAAGCTTTCTCATTCTTTCTCCACTCATAAATTATTATTTTTTAAATATGTAAAGGCTCATGCATACAATTAATGAATAAAAAATAGATCGAGTCCTACTTAGCACCAGTTAGATTGTTAGTTTGTATATAATTAGTTTGTTTTATTGATAAAATGCATTTTATTGCATTAAGATATCTCTCACTCTCAACAAAAATTGAGGAAATGATTTCCATATAAATACTCGATTGTAATATGTAATTGGGGCTGCCATTATTTTACAATAAAATTATGCTTTTGGTGCTTGCATTTGGAGTGTAGTAATTCTTGCCTAAGTGTGTCATATTTTTGTGGATTTATGTTCATGAAATTGTGATTGATCCAAAGGTTTATTACTTTGTTTTTGGTTGTGCAATTCCCTAGTTTTGGTGTTTGTTATGGTTTTGAAAAATTCTGCTGACGTAACTAGCTTGAGAAGAAATCATCGAATTGTGCCTTCATAATTTTTTGTCTCACATGAGTGCACTTTCCATGGCCTTGCAATTTGATGAAGGGTGAAACATCATATGATTATTAAAGTTTCCCATCAATGAGTGCATTAGTGGAATTGAGGAAGCACCGCTCCTTCTTTCATTGGTTACCCATTGATTTCTTTGAAAGTTTAATTCGCAGACATGTCATTTCCCATAGCTTATGTCCATTAGAAATTTCAATTTCATGTTATTTTCTTTGAAGTTTTTGTTATTTTCTTTACTAACCCCCTTTGTTAGAATAGGATTTCATACTAGTTGTATTATTAGATTGCATTCATAAAAAAGAAAACAACATAAAAATACAAAACATAGTTCTTTTGAATATTTTATTTTGAAGCAGTGTGTAGATCCTTCATTTCATCCAAAATCAAGATGAACCAACAAAGGCCTCCTTGTGAATAGTCACATTTATGTTCAACTGAATATATTCTTGTAGGTCGCAAGATCAACCCACAACTTTGGAGTTGATTCACAAAATTGACTTTTCGAGAGAGGATTTCGTAAGAATTCTTGCCATTTAGCATCGTGCATAATGATAGCTCAACAATGACTTACATGTTGTTCTAAGAAAATTCTTTCTTTATGGTGAATTTTTCCTTTTAGGTATCTTTAACAAGGTTCTTTTCACCATGAGATTCTCTCCATCCATAGTAGGTCCTACCTTACTAATGGCTATCATGGTTGATGTTGTTGGAATGTCTTAATGGGAAGAGTACTTCTGAGAGGGGGGGGGGGGGGGGTGAATCAGAAGTACTAGCATTTTTACCTATTTTAAATCCTTAATAACATATAACTAAAATTAACATGCATGCATAAAAACATTAAACAATCATGAGAAACAAACATGCATCACCACATAACACTTGAGATTTTGATGACCCAGAAATCCCCTAGGAATAAGAAGGTAAAACAAGGGTGGGGATGATACCCACAAAATTATTGCAGCAATTGATTTCAACCACTTCTGATGGTTTTCCCTGTTAAAGGCCTGCCCTATTAAAGGCTTTACACATTGTAAAATGTGACCCTGTTAAAGGATTTCTACACCCTATTAGGAGTGTGCCTTATTAGAGGACTTAAGAACATTCAACTTAAAATACTACCCTGTTAAAGGATTTACATAAGGCGATTAAACCCACCTAACTCAATAGGATTTCCAAATTTCCTAATACAATTGTGAGAGAGTATTAGAATAATACATCTAATCTAATGCAATCTCTAATGCTAATCTTAGGCTCTTGGTCTACTCTTTTATCACTGATCTTTGCTAGATCTGATCTGTTAATTGTGTTCCTTGTTCTGTTCTAATCAACTAGATGTGTAAATGTTGTCCTTTCCACTAAATTTTTGACACCAATGTTCTGCAATGACCTTAACAATAGGATCTGCTTTTCTTTCTTCTTTCAACTCCTCTTCTTACTCTCACATTGTTCAATGGTGTCAAGACTCCCTTATAAAGATTAGTGGTTTGTTATGCATCCTTGATTCAAATTTTCTTACTCAAACCCTTGAAATTCACCTATTCACTTATTGGCTACATGCAGTCTCCAATTTTTTGATTAGCTGCATGAGGATTACATAGGTGGTTGTTAGGATTTGATCTTATCATTTTATCTTGTCATGAGTCATGCATAACCATTTCACATCATGGTTTTTATTGGCACAAAATCTTATGCTAATCTTGCATTGCTCAGCACATGAAGTAATATTGATGCTTGACATCATCTATTTTGGATTTCTTGGCATCCACTGTGTTTCTATGTTACTCGGTTCCTATAGAATTACTGCCACTTGGCACCTATTAGTTTTCTTCATTTCTCGGCACCGATTGGATCCTGAGTCACTCAACACATGTTGAGTTTTGTATAGCTTGGCATATACTGTAATGTGTTCTTCTCAGCAGCAACTGTAGTTTGCTTGACACAATCTGTGACTCAGCACATAAAGAAATTCTAGCTCGGCTTCCATTGTATACTCGACATGTATAGTGAAAATAGTTAAGTGTGTTGACACTCATTTTTTAATCTTACTTATTTGATCAACAATCTCCCCCTTTGACATGAGTGTCAAAAACACTTAATTGATCATTCATGATCTAAACCTTATGTGTGTCCATTCTTCACTTACAAAAGTTTAAAAAAAAATATTGTGAACAACAATATACCTTATGACTCCCCCTGAGTTGATCATGTCATAAATTTTGATGTCTTGTGCCATTGTGCCTGATGTACTTTGTTCTTTCACCTATTGTTAACTTGTAAACCTGTTATCTCCTTATCTTCTTGCTATATGCATTTCTCCTCCTTTAATATATCTCCCCCTTAGAATATTATCTCCTTCATTATCTCTCCCTTTTTGACACTGATGTCAAAGGGTCTTAAATGGTAATGCCATGCTTGGCCAAAAATGCTTTATTTACCTCAAGGAGTATTTTGAGAGCTGCCTCCCAGATATTCAATGCAATATCCAATGACTTGTGTTGGATTGCAAGCTCTGGTGCTAGATCAATAGGTCCTTCATGTGTAGAAATGTTTGGATCCTTCTTCAAGACTATTTCTGCATACATTTTCTCCTTATATAATATCTCCAAGTGAGGAGTAATTGAGGCTTGTATTTGCATCAAATTTTCTTTAATAGTGGCCTCTTCTACTAATAATGCAACTAATTCCCTCTGAGTGTGAAGCATTTGAGAAAATTGCTTCTCACTATGTGCAGGATTTGAGGGTAGTTGCATACTAGAGAGCTTAAGTTTGTTCTCAAGTTTCAAAATTTTTGGATTTATTTCTTGTGTGAACCTAGAAAAATCACACAATTTTCTATAAAGGGAAAAGATGTTCCCTAGTACAACCTTTACCTTATCCAATTTCTTGGCTAGGTCAACTTGTCCTAAAATTATGTTATTGGCTATCTTTTGGTTGACCTTGCCTACAATTTTCTTTTCTGACCATTCCATGAGTTTTAAATTTGTATCATGGTCTTCATTATTCACTTGGTCAACTATATCAGATAGTTGCTCAAGGATTGGCCTGCTTGAATCTAGAGGTGGTAGGCTAAATGCATCCATGAATATTTCTTTGATCTCATTCATTGCTTGCTTGTATTTGTAGTCTTTCCTCAATGCCTCTTGCCTCCTTCTCTTATCCAATGCACTCTGTATTTCATTCATCTTTTCTTCAGTTAAAGTGCTTGAATCATAATAGGGTATTTTAATTTCTTCATCAAGCTCAGGAATACCATAATGAATGGTCCTGGCTATCCTAGTAGGACTTGAGCTTGGTGTATTGACTTGTAAGGTCATCATTTCAGTACTCAACTTCTAAATGGGTTTGGTAGGAGTTCCTATTTTTTGCAATTCAACCAAAGTTTGTATTGCACACTACTCCTTATCTTGTGTTTTTTCCTTATCCTCTTCTTGTACCACTCCTGCTGGGGGTGTACTTGTTATCTGTACTGATGTACTTGTGACTTCTCTTGATATTGCACTTAGCTCTTGATGAGCTTGCATGGATATTCTTGGTGGTGATGGAGATGGTAGAAATGAAAGTCCAATAGTTTGAATGATCTGAGGTGGTTCTTGTGGTGACACCTTGGCTTCTTTGAGTTTATCTAATGACTTTTGGAGCTCATCTACATTGACCAATATGGGACTTGTAGAGAACTGTGCTTGAAGAGTTGTTTTGGTCAAGGATCTTAGTGAGATCCTCTATAGTTAATGGATTGATGTTTTGACTTGAGGTGTCAACAACATCCTTAACCTTTATGATTTTTGCAGGTGTGATAGTAGAGTGAAGAGGGCTAGGAGGTGGAAGTTGTGTGTCTTGCACACTTTGCTACTCATCAGTTCCCCTATCTTCATCTTTTCCTTCCTTCTCTTCAACCTTTTTCTCTACTACTATCTTCTCTTCTCTCCTCTTTCTTCTCTCTTATGGCTTAGTAGTAGCTTCTTCTTTGTATTCCTCTTCAAGGACATCTTCAGTTTTCTTATACAAATTCTTCCACGATCTTATGGTTTTCTATACAACTTTTTCAATTTTGTTTTGGAGAATGGAGAATGCCCTATACTTAGGTGTAAACCTAGTGTTATGCCTTTTGACTGCTTTAGTTATTTGTTCCCTTGTCAAATTAGATAGTATGCTTGATAAGGTTGATTCCCTCATCTCCTTCTCCATTTTCAAATAGAAATGCCATTTATCTTCTACAATTTTAGACAATTCCTTTGGCAATTGTCCATCAACTTCAAGAGGTGTATACTTGAACTATGCCATCATTACATAGACTGATTCTTCTATTCTATTTTGTTCCTCTTTTGTGAACTTATTGAAATCAATCTTTTTCATTTCACTTAAGTCTCCATTCCTAATATTTTCACATAATGTATCAACTAAAGACTTAGGAGGATGACTTACCTTTTTAGACTGATCTTCTTCATCAGTATCAGGTTGAGCCACATATCTTTTCCTTTTCCTTGGCTCTTCCTGTGTCTTCTTCATTGTTTACTTCTTCCTTTTAGCTTCCTCTTTGGATTTTTTTGTGGTGGCCCTTGTTGTAGCTCTGGTTGTTGGCTTCTTTGATGTAGGCTGAGAAGCAAGAGGTTTTGTTTCCTTCCTTTTGATGGCCTTTCCTTTGATGGGTGCTTCCTTGGCTCCTTCTTCCTCGGCACTCTCATCTTTGTCTTCACCTTGGCCTTGTGACAATTCAAGTGGCCCTTGTTTTGGCTCATCCTCATCTTTCTCATCATCACCTTCTTCTTCATCATCAATAATCCCCTCTACTTCTCCTACTGCACTTGTTTCTTCAACACCAAATTTTTTCCTTATCTTTTCACCAGCTTGTCCTTCTTCTTCACTGTTGTGGCTATCTTGAGTTCTGTAACAACTCTTGATTTGATAGTGTCATAAGTTCCAAATGCTTTGGCAAATTTGTCCATGTCCTCTACAAGTAATGCTGTGATGGCTGTAGAAGCTTGATCAAGATCAAGCTCATATCCCAATGGTTCAAGTCCTCTTGTTCTCAGAAGGACTACTTGGATATAAGTATAGTTAATATCAACAAGAAAGCATATATCATTTACATGCTTTTTCACTAGAGAAATAGGTATCCTCATTCTTTTCTTCATTGCATTCTTGAAATCATCAAAATAGATAGACATTTGATCATCAAAGCTATCTTCCATTTGTGCAATAAAATCATTTATTTGATCAACAATTGTTTTGTTCTGACTCTAGTTGACTTTTCCAAATGAAGGGAATTCCTTCATCACATAGAAGAACATACAAACTAGTACTAACCCAAATTTACATTGTGATCCCTTAGACTTTCTAATAGCTCCAAGATTTTCATTAATCTATTGCAACATGAGCTCTGCAAGATCGTATGTATGATCCTTCTTTATCAGTTTATATGCAACATCAACAGCTATACAAGGCACACTATTCAATCTGCTGGACTAATAAAATTTGTGTGATATGATCCTCATTGAAAAATCTAATAGGGGGTCTTTTACTGTATCAATTTTCATTCCTCTGTTATTCCATTTTGTACCTGTGTTCTTCTCTATTATTTCCTTCTTTTCACTTCTCAATGTCTTGGGCCGATCTAGGGTTGGAAATCTTGTAACCCTATGAACCATCTTCTTGGTAATTTTAATTCGTCCTTTTTCTAATCAGAATGATCCATCATGAATTCTACTAAGTATTATGCGTATCCACTCAATTTTGAATACGATTGGAAAAACTAGGGCTTTGGTTAAACCTTTCTTCTCTATGATTGAAAATTCATCCTTCAATATACCATTGTCACTGAGTTTGTCAAAGGCATTAAAGATTTCCAAGTCTCCTATGGCTCCTATTTTGCAATTATAACACTTTTTCACTTTTTGAACCATAAATTTTTGTTTAGGGATGGCGGATAGGGTACTAGTGGGATAATTTTTATATGCAACTTTTGGGATTGGCCTGAATTCGGGTTGCTTAACCTCGTTGCTGACAAGTTGAATTTTATGGCTATCTTTCCTTTGGGTCGACTTTGAACTAGATGCCATTTTGAATTGAACTAGGGTTTGACATTTTTAAAATAAATTTCTCAAACTATACAACTTGAAACCTAAAGGAAAATACCTGATTAAATGCTTAAATCACTTGGGTAGATGTTGAATCGCTGCAAATCATTGGTTGAATGCTTGAAAATCACTCAATCATGCTCTTGGTAATCGCTCTTCAAAATAAGTCAATTTTCACCTTTAAGTAGTTCAAAAACCTTCCATTTAATGCATTCTTGTACCTTTACCTATCACTCAGCTTCCAAAGGTTTTCAACTCGGCATCCACTCGATAGCTATTCTCACTCGACATCTACTACAATTTTACTTGGCAACTAAAGATAGCTCGACATCATCATTCAAGTTTTGTCTTAGCATCTTATCTCATGCAAATTTGTACTTTGCAGTGCTTCTTCTCTATTTAGGGCTGATGTATGTTACTTCCTTATATGTATCAGCCCTATAGGCTCTACTTGTGATTAGTTGAATGAGGTATGATCACTTGACCTCTTGGGTGAAGTGAACCTTCCATTGGATGTACTTGATCCATCTTTTTTCTACCATATCTTCTTCATGTCTATTCTAATGTGTTCCTCATCAAATTTTTCTTTGCCCTTATTTACTTCAGTCTTGGGTGCCTTGGCCTTTGTTGGACAATTCTTGCTGACATGTCCAGCTTTCAAGTAACTGAAGCAAGTAGTTTGGTTCAACCATCTTTTATAGTCTCCCTTGAAGTGTGTTCTTATGCAGTTCTGGGGTATATGTCCATACTCTTGAAAATAGTGACAGCTTTGCCTTGTATTGTAGTGCCAATTGTAATGATGTACATAGTTGTCCCTTATTACATGCTGATTTTGTCTCCACATAGGATTTGATCGGCATTCAAAGGCTCTATGTCCATACTTCTTGTAATTGTGGTAGTGTCCATCAAATCTTTGTGTCCTTGTGACTTTAGACCTACAGTCTCCTGTCATATGTCCTTGCATGTTCCACTTGTGATAGTAACCCTTGCTTTTGGGTGTGTTTGGCTGATTGATCCTTCTACTCCTGCAAACATTAGCAGCATGACCCTTTTTATTACAATACTGACAAGTGGGTTTAGAATCCTTGCCTTTGTCATTTTTTTGCTTAGCACTCTTTGATGATTCCCCAACTTTAGTGCTGATGTATCCAAGTCCTGATGTATCAAGGGCTGATCTTGGGGATTTCAACAACTATTCAAAGTACTTGATAGCTTCACTTGACTTGTTGAGATTCTCTATTGTTTCTTTTTCTCTCTTCAATTCATTCTACAGTTTTTCATTCTGCATCCTCAAAGTAGAGATCTCAATATCTTTCACATTGAGTTCATGATGAAGATTCATCAGTTGGGCAAGTGTATTCATTTGCATGTTTGAGATCCTTGTTAATTTAGTACATTTTTCTTCAAGTATATTTGCAAGATTTATTTTGTCATCTTCCATCATGACTCTATCCTCAACTACTCTTTTCTTTTGCTCAGTGATTTCACATAGCATCATAGCCTGTGATTCATGCTCTATCTTAAGAGTGCTTATCTCTTCTGCTTGAACTCTATTTTTCTCCATCAGTTCTGCTATTGCTGCATCAAATTATTTGGAATCTCCTTTGGCAAATACTTGTGTAGTGTCAATCTCCTTATAGTGAATATCATTTTCGGCTATAGCTATTTCTTTCATTTTAAGGATTTTCTTAACTCCTCTCTAGCTTCCTCTACCTTGTGTAGAGCGAGATGCACATCTATCACCTGATTCTCAATGATCTTCCCAAGTTTGAAGACTTCCATCTTCAAATCTTTTCCTCTAAGCTATTAGGCTTCTTCTTGAGAGAACTTGGCTCTAATACCAATTGTTGGAATGTCTTAATGGGAAGAGTGCTTCTGAGGGGGGGTGTGAATTAGAAGTACTGGCCTTTTTACCTATTTTAAATCCTTAATAACATATAACTAAAATTAACATGCATGCATAAAAATATTATAAAATCATGAGAAAAAAACATGCATCACCACATAACACTTGAGATTTTGATGACCCAGAAACCCTCCAAAAATAAGAAGGTAAAACTGGGGTGGGGATGATACCCACAAAATTACTGCAACAATTGATTTCAACCACTTCTGATGGTTTTCCCTATTAAAGGCCTACCCTATTAAAGACTTGACACACTGTAAAATGTGACCCTATTAAAGGATTTCTACACCCTGTTAAGAGTGTGCCTTGTTAGAGGACTTAAGATTCAACTTAGAATGCCACCCTATTAAAAGATTTACATAAGGTTGTTAAACCCACCTAACTAATAGGATTTTCAAATTCCTAATACAATTGTGAGAGAGTATTAGAATAATACACTTGATCTAATGCAATCTCTAATGCTGATCTTAGGCTCTTGGTCTGCTCTTTTATCACTGATCTCTACTAGATCTGATCTACTAATTGTGTTCCTTGTTCTATTCTAATCAACTAGATGTGTAAATGCCATCCTTTCCACTAAATTTTTGACACCAATGTTATGCAATGACCTTAACAATAGGATCTACTTTTCCTTCTTCTTTTGACTCTTCTTCTTACTCTCACATTGTTCAATGACATCAAGACTCCCTTATAAATATTAGTGGTTCGTTATGCATCCTTGATTCAAATATTCTCTCAAACCCTTGAAATTCACCTATTCACCTATTGGCCGCATGAGGATTGCATAGGTGATTGTGAGGATTTGATCTTATCCTTTTATCTTGTCATCAGTCATGCATAACCATTTCACTTCATGGTTTGTATTGGCACAAACTCTTATGCTAATTTTGCGTTGCTCAGCACATGAAGTAATACTAATGCTCAACATCATCTATTCTGGATTTCTTGGCATCCACTATGTTTTTGTGTTACTCAGCTCTTTTAGAATTACTATAATGTGTTCTGCTCGGTAGAAACTATAGTTTTCTTGGCACAATCTATGACTTGGCACATAAAGAAATTTTAGTTGGGCTTCCATTGTATACTCGAAATATATAGTGAAAATGGTTAAGTGTGTTGACACTCATTTGTCAATCTTACTTATTTAATCAACAGATGTTGTATCTTCCTCTTGAACTAAATGCGTTCTTCTTTCCCCCACATGTGAACTTGAAGCTGTCTTGGTATAGCTACTAATGGAGTGGTCCAATTGATTACAATGATAGAATTTTCCTATAAATACTAGGATATTTCTACCTCCTTGTCCCCATCTATCTTTGAAATTACTTCTTCCCCTATATCTGCCTCTAAAGGATCCTCTGGATGAGTCTCCATGTCCTTCAAATGGACTATTCTCCTCTATTTTTTTAGCATTGAGGCCTCTTCCAAACATGCCCTTTCCTCTAAAACTCCTACCTCCTCTTTGCTTTTGCTACTGCTGATTTCTTCTCTTAAACTTTTCCTCTACCCTTAAGGCCAACTAAAAACATTTTTGTACACTATCCATAGTGATAATGATGATCTCATCTTGGATATTGGTTCTAATACCATTCATGTACCTATCCAACTTTTCCACTTCATTCTCATTCTTCTTGGCTCTGAAACTCAGTTTATAAAACTCTTCTATATAGGAGTTGGAAACTAACTCCCTTTGTTTCAGACTCTAAAGTTTTTTATGAAGTTGTACTTCATTGTATTTTGGAAGGAATTGTGCCTTGAGTATTATCTTCATCCTTTCCAAAGAAACTATCTTCTTCTTTCCTTCTTGCAATCTTTCTTCTTGCATCATGTTCCACCATACTAATGCTGATCCTTTTAGCCTTGACTTAGCTACATTGAACCTCTTTTCTTGTGCCACCTCATTGTAATCAAAATGGTTTCCTAAATCATTTATTCATTCCAATAGCTCTTCCCCATTCAAGTTACTACCATATATAGGTATACCATCCATGTTATCCCTAGAAATTGATTTAAATTCATCCATCATTACCTTTTGATAAGGAGAAAGTACTTCTTTCTCTTCCTTGGCTTCCTCTTCCTCTTTATTTGTCTCATCACCCCACTCTATTTTCATTTTCATTTTCTCTTTCTTGGGACTTCCTTCTTTCTCTTTACCTTTTTCTCGGGTCTTCATTTCCTCCAACATTTGTGTTATCAGTTACCTTACAACATCCTAGTTCATTTCCTTAGGAGGCATTAACTACCTTTAGATTCCTCTATATTTTAAATATACCACTTCTAGCCAATGTATGGCTCTAATACCACTCTGATGTAGATGGTTTATGGGATCCAATAAAACTCTCTATACCACCAAAAAGATCATCCAATGATCTTAGTATAGTTTTCAATCTATTAGACCTCCTAGGCCTAACCCCAAGGCTTGCCTCCTAGGTATAGCCTTACTTCCCTTGAAATCCCAAATCCCTTTCTATTGGATCACTACCCTAAATTCCATACTCCCATAAGTCCCCTTCATGTTCTTTAATCATCTATGATTTTTGTACAACTTTCTTGAATCTTGCTAACACTTCAAAACAAGCACTTTTATGCCTCTGGATAGACCCATACATAAATAGATGTAATTTTTGCACAACGACCAAAATTCTCAATCTGAACATATATAATGATAAAAATTATGTTTTCACCAACATAATCAAAATTCAAAAAGATCCAATGATTGGTTAAAAAGATACGTGCCCCACACTGAGCTACATTTTAAGGGTTTCTAGGATTTCAGGACAGATTTTATGTATATGCTTCAAACACTTGACTATTCAACATATATTTTTAAACCCCATAAAATATTGGAAAGAGGACTCAAATATATTTCTAGAACATATACTTAATGGTGTCTTCCTTTACACCAAAATACCCAACCAAACAAATTTTCCCTCTCCACAGGCTCATCCAAACTCAGGGATCATCCTAGGGCATCACCATAACTTCATTTGAATGACATGTAAAAAATAGAGAGAGGCTATATTACAATGTTAAAACTCCATTACCATTGCCCACCATATATCAAGAATTTTCAATCTTGGCAAGTGGTAATAGAGCCCTCTATTTGCATGGCAATTCTAAAAATCAAGATTCTAGACTACTTGACAGTAATTTTCTTATAAATTTTCAACCAGATTGATTCAAAGCATGAGACATAGTGGAAATGAAATTTAATTTTGAGAACTAACTAAATATTACAACAAGAATTCTCAAAACATCTATTCACTAACTGTACAATATTGCATGAAAACACATGAAAATTTTAGAAAACAAGTTGTGGCAATAGTTTATTTGTACGTTCAATGAAAAATTTCTTCATTAACGTCAACCAACCTCAAAAAATCATTCATTGGCTTATATAAGCATTATCATGTGTGTCTATGGTGACCAACTCTTCTTATCCTTTCACAATGCTAGGTATCCTTGCAAAATAGTAAGTTGTTGTCAACTTAGGGAATGTGGATCAATAGATTAACATGTTTGTCACATTTTTAGTACTAATGAATCTCAACATAAACTAGATAAAACCATCAATGAACTTAAGGGGGACTATATCAACCCCTTACATAAGCCAAATAAGGTCCTAAGAGCATTTATACATAGTTGCTCAATTAGGCCTATTACAAACAAAATGGACTATGACAAGTCCTTTATTACAAACACATAAACTTATGAGATTAACTAACTCATCAAAACACAACTAAACATAATTAAAATCAAAACTCACTAATTAGACTTAACTATCCACTTATCCTCCAATGTGTCTTCATAGTGAGGGTGTTCTGCACCAATCATCAAAGGATTGACCATTGGAATGAAATTAAATGGATCATTAGATACTTGAGAGGTACATCAAAAAAATGTTTGGGGGCTTTATTACTAATTTACAAGGCTATGTTGACTCAAATTTGGAAGGGGATTTGGATACTAGATGGAGTACTACAAAATATGTGTTTACTATTGGTGGGACAATGGTGATTTGGATTTCTCAATTATAGAAGGTGAATGCTTTATCCATTATAGAGGTAGAGTATGTTGTTGCTACAAAGGAAACCAAAGAGATGATATGGCTACAATATTTCATGGAAGAGTTTGGAGACTCACATACTAGAAATTATAGGTATATAGATAGCTAGAGTTTCATTCATCTTACCAAGATTTGTGTTAGACATTCAAAGACAAAATACATATAGTTGTAGTACCATTTCATTTGGTCAATTTTAGATGATGGAAAATTAAAGATGGAAAAGATTTATACAAATGAAAATTCATCAAACATGTTTATAAAGATGGTCCCAATGAATAATTGAACTCATCTTCAACTTCAGTTGGTCTTCTAGAATAAGCATAATAAAAGAACAATAGAGTCTAGGGTACATAGTGGTAGCTTCAAGGGTAGTCGTATGTCTTAAAGGTCAATCTCCAAGTAGAAGTTTCTGTTAGATATTCAAAGACAAAATACATATAGTTGTAGTACCATTTCATTTGGTCAATTTTAGATGATGGAAAATTAAAGATGGAAAAGATTTATACAAATGAAAATTCATCAAACATGTTTATAAAGATGGTCCCAAGGAATAATTGAACTCATCTTCAACTTCAGTTGGTCTTCTAGAATGAGCATAATAAAAGAACAATAGAGTCTAGGGTACATAGTGGTAGCTTCAAGGGTACTCGTATGTCTAAAAGGTCAATCTCCAAGTAGAAGGTGGTTTAGTTTGGATCTTGATTAGTCCCCAAGTGGGAGATTGCTTGATTTGTGGTGATTGGTTAGGCAAGTACTATATATTTTTCATAAGTAGTAGGATCAACTCATCAAGAATTTTAAAGTTGACTCATCAACCAATTCTAAGGTTGACTTGTACATTATGTTTAGGGTTAACTTGTTAAGCTAACATAAGTGATGTAATATTTTCTTAGGGTTAAATTTTTCAAAAGTAAATATATAGCTTCTTACAATGATATTGATTTGTAAGGGATATTAAAGATTGTAATAGGTTGAAGTTATCGGATAATAATACTAGACTCTCTATTTTTGGTGGATGTAGCCTAGGAGTGGGTGAACCATTTTAAGTATTTGTGTCTTCTATTCATTTATGTTTACTTTATTCCTTTGTGACATTGGTTTTATTTTCATGTAATTGTTATTTTTTATTTAAGTAAAATCTATAGTATTGCTTCTACTTCTCTATCTTATTTTCATTGATTTTTTCCTTCTTCTTATGTATGGCTACCTTCATCTTAGATTCCTTCTTTGCTCATCTTCTATTCTCTATCTTATAAATATCTTTCACTTTAGGCATCTTGATTTATTTGTTTCATCTATTCTCTCCCCCTGTGAAATTTTTCTCTTCCACTTGATGGATTTCCTTTCCCATTTTATTCTCTCCCCCCTTTGATATTAATTAAAAATATGTACCATCTTCTATTCAATTTTCCCTCTTACATCAATATTTTTTTCTTTTTCTTCTAAACTTTTTGCTCAACTACCTCACTTGTCTACTTCATTTTCCTTGTTTCTCATATTTTTCTTCATTAATGTTTACTTCATTCTCTACCTAAACTCACATGTACCTCTCTTCATTCTCTTTATATCATAAATCTAAGATTCTTAAATACTCTCAATCTCTGATTAAATACAAGATTTAGTTTTTACTATTTAAGTTTATCCACTTTACCTTCTTTCTTTCCTCAATTTTGAGCCATAAAAAATGTCCAATGCTTACCAAATAGGTTAATCTTAACCTTTTTATTGTCTTCTCCTACTACCACCTCTTGACTCTTATGTTATTGACACCTCTTGAATTCCTTGTTTGTCCTCTATTGTGCTTTGAATCTCTAACAACCAATATCTCCTTCCTTGTTGCTTACATATTTCTTTGTCTTTCATGTCTATCTAACTCTTTTTTTGTCATATCTTTCCTTCCTTTTTTGTCTACTCCCCTTGAGTAGAAAATTTCTTCACCACAATCTAGTTTTTAAGATATTTCCTTTGAGGTGTTCTCAACCGATGTAGACTCTTGAGAATTAGTTTTGTTTAGGAGGAGTGGTAAACCTTAACATACATTTGAGACACTCTAATATATCCTTAAGAAGTGGGTTTCTTTGAATTTTTTCACCCCTTTCTTCCTTGTTTCTTTCATCTTCTGTTTCTTATTTCTATGGTTCTTTTCTTCCTTCTTGTCACCCCTCTATAACTTTTTTCTATTCTATCTTACCTTGTCTACATCTTGGTTACCATTTTGATTGACCTTTTGCATCTTCAAAATATCTTTGATTGGATCATCTTCACTTTATGTTAATTATTTTTTTAATATGTTGCATATGTACCTTATAATAATCTATTATCATTCATAACTTTTCTCTTTATCATCTACAACTTGTTATCTTCTGACTTCTACTCTTATGATAATATCGTTCTTCTTACTTTTCCTATTGGGCATCCTTGGATCATACTTATCTCTTTCTCCAGTAAAAGTATGCTAATTTTCTACAATTTTCTTCTTTATGACTAATATTATCACATACATAGCACTTTCCTCTAAATATTGTAGAGGCTTCTTTTCCAATATCTTCTTATTTATGTTACACCTTATTGTCTTGCTCCTATGTTCCACTCTAACCTTATATTTGTCTTGAACAAACTCGAATCTCCCCCCTTCACAAATCTAACACCATTTTTCTAATTTTTAAGAAGTTCTTAGAGTATTGTTGCTTTTATCATGAGTTTCTCAATATGATCATTTGTAGTCATGATCTCTTCTTTCATGATTTTGGCATAATAATCATCAATTAATTTTTATTCTAATTTTAGATAATTCTAGTCCTTCTAAATTTGTGATAGCTCTTCTTTCATTCCTTCAAACCAATGGTCATCTAAGTAGGCTTTTGGTACATCCTCAGGCTCAACACATGAAATCAAGAAAATTTGATTTTAGGGAACCTTCTTGTTTGAACTCTCTTGTTCTTATCACAAATGATATGTCATTCATAATAATTTAGTATTAAATATCTTGATGTCTTTGGACTTGTCTCTAGTTTCTTAACTTCTTCTCGTCCACTTGCATCAACTTCATCCTTTGTACCTATTGATGTACTTGTTTCTTTTTTATGTGCTTGTTGTAGCTTCCCATGATCACCACTAACCTTCTAAATTTCACATTAATTTCTCCTTAAAAAATTCTCAACACTTTCATCCACCTTAACATTTGTTATTTCTATCAATTTTCTACTCTTTTGTTAGATCACTTACATTTTCTACTTTTAGTAGAATAGCCAAGAAATATGCCTTCATCACTTCCTGCATCAAACTTTTCTATGTATTCATCTCTTTTTATGTAACATTTTCTACCAAAAATTCTAAGATACTTGATAGTAAGCACATGACCATTGTTGACATATCAATCAAGTTTGTTATTAGTGACATAAACTTATTTAGATTTTGTATAGCTATCAAGCTCATTGAATAGTCTATAGTGTTTGTCATGTAATTTAGTAGCCACCAAGTTCTACAATTGCTATCGAGTCTTTTGGATTAATTCTAGTGGTCACCGAGAAAATTTAGTTAGTGTGAAGTCCAACAACTTAGACTGAGAATTTTAGTATATACCAAGTTTATTAGTGCTTATCAAGTTTTTAGTTCATGTGATGTGAAGCCTATGTTTACTGGACTCTATAATATCTACCAAGTTTGTAGTTTAGGTGATGCAAAGCCAGTGTTTACTGAGCTACTTCATGGTAACCAAATGATTCTATGTTTTCCAAGTTACAAAATATCTATTGAGTCACTAGTGCAGATTGAGTTAAAGACTACTTGAAAGTGATTAGTATGGACTGAGCTTCTACATCTACCAAGTGCGTGGTGATGCCAAGTAGTGATAGTGGATGCCAAGTATCAAAACCTCACTGAGTCAGTCTTCAGAACTTGAGTATCTTCATGTGGGCTGACTTTGTAATATTTGTGTTAACTTGTGTCATGGATGACTTTGTAATTTTTTAAATTAGACTAGTATATATATATGTGTGTGTGTGTGTGTGTGTGTGTTTTATTGTATCATATCCAATGTATGTATGGAAATGTAAGCAAGAATGTGAATGTGTAAGCATATGTATTGTGAATGTAGTAGATAAAGAATTATAAAGGCCATATTAGTACAAGGAGTAATAGTGACATATCTATCATAGAAAGGTGATCAATACACCAAGGAATCTCTATCAAAAAACTTAGGTGCAAATTAGAGATCTACTACTTCATCCTAATAGGTGAACTGGTCAAAATCCTCTAACATGGTAGACCTAACAGTCTTTTCTAAATCTCTTTACTAAGTGCATAATTCATTATATGTTTGTAAATCCTCTCACAAGGTGGACCTAGCAATCTTATTAGCTCCTAATAGGGAAAATCATCAGAAGTGATCAATGTAAGCCTTAATAGGCCAACTTTATGTTGCAATACTAAAGTTTGTGGGTATCATCCCCACCCTAGTTTTATTTTCTATTTGGAAGGTTTTTGGGTCACCGAATCTTTGTGTTCAAGTGTTATGGATAGTTTCATGTTTTCAATTTCTCATGCATGCAATTAGATCATATGTGATGAATTAAGTGCAAATTGATTTATTAGATTAAGAATTAAAATTGTTAGAGCTTTAGAAGTTATTGATTCACCCCTTCCCTCTTAGTAACTTAGCATAGTCTTGAATATTTCCAACAATTGGTATTAGATATTTGTGGTTCTTAGGAGAAATTTTAATATCTTGAGCAAAGATTGAAGATATGGAGATATTTAGACTTGACAAAGCTATTGACAATGAAAAGTTGGATCTAGAGATGGCCATTGCCCAACTCAAGAATGCTAAGGAGAAAATTTTCCAATCCCTAGAAAGAAGAAAAGAACTTGCAAATCAAATGAATGATCATCTTTACATTAAAGAAAGAATTGAAGACTTTCACCCTTCAAGTAGTTTAGATGAAGCAAATGATGCAATCAAAGAAATCTTATAAAAGAATGTTTCCCTACAAGAAGAAGTAAGAAAGGTAAAAATAGAACAATAAATTCAGTCAGTAAGGTTATGTGAAGTCTTGGAATAGAGAAACAATATAAAATAAGAGATGGATGGAAGGAACAATGAGATCCAGAGCCAATCCCTTCAACAAGCAGACCTTATTGATCAAATCTCTAATGCAAATGAGGAAATCATGAGCCTAAGACTTGAAAATGAAAGAATAAGGAATGATCTAAATTTTGAAAGTCAAATCAATGAAAGAATAAAAAATGAGCCGAGATCTAAAAAACAAATCAGTGAAAGATTGAGAAATGACCTAAATACTGAGAAGCAAATCAATGAAAGAATGATGAAATCTCAAGAAAATATGGATCCACTAAATGAGAAAAACCTCTATAGGCAAAAAGGAAAAGCAGAAATTGTATACAAGGAAGAAGATGAATCCTCCAAACAAGGTGCTCAAATGAATCAAAGACCTACTTGCAATCACTATGGTAAGATAGGTCATACATCAAACAAGTGTTGGAATAATAAAAAAAAAAGTTCAATGGAAAATGCTACAATTTTAATTAGCATGGTCACAGGGCTAATGAATGCAAAGGGAAACCAAAATTTGAAGGCAACTATCATAAATGTAAGAAAAATGGACACAAGGCATTAGACTGCAAAACAAAGACATTGAACTCTGTAGAATAGATTGTGAAGGCAATATTTGGTTGGGACTAAAATACCTGGTATAGATGTCATTACTGTGGAGAATTTGGACACATTTGTATGAATTATGTTAAACATTATATGAGGAAAAGAGATACTACTATAAGATGCTTCATTTGTACAAAACTTGGTCATCTTGCCAAGAATTGTATGAATATGGATAAAATTAAAGATGAAAAGAAGGCAAAGGATGATAACATTCAAAAATAGATGAGACATCAATGGATTCCTAAGTCTACCAAGGATACTGGTCCAAGTAATGATGGTCAAGTCACTCAAAAATTGGGTGACTCTACCATTTTTAATTAAGTTCTTAAGGAAGAACTAGAACCAGGCTATCAAAGAAGACATTAGAATCAATTCCAGTTGAAAGGTAACAAAGATCCAAATTGATATGCAAGATACAAAGGGATTAGTAAGAAAGATTTGTATTAGTTATTACTGAGTTACCTTCTCTACCAAGGAAGGTCAGGTCATAGATTCTATCAAGCAAGGTCAGGAGTAATGAAGGCACTTGTAGTTATCGAGTCATGAAGACTTTGTTGAGTGATCAATATGGATTAGTGGATGATAGTCTATCAAGAATTATGTCAACTCATCTACCATCATACCAAGAATTAATGGAAATATTTTAACAAAAGGGCATGGAATCAAATTCATTTCTTATGGTGAATTTTTGAGTGCTAGTGTAAAGAGCTATTCTCTGTGCGATCAAGCGACTTGAGTGAATTTCCTGCAAAAGTTTTCAAAGTTCTCTCAAGCTATCAAGTGAAAATGGCATCTAGTAGTAGCAAGGTCAAGAAAGGCTCTAATATGTTTGTTCGAGGTTTTGAATTGAAAGTGCTAGATTTCAAGCTCATACCTGCGATTGCTGAAACCTTAGACCCAAGCAGAGCTCAATCTCAAATCCCTCCAAGGTACTTCTTGTTAATGACATTCAAACCCATTTTAAATGTTAAATTATAGAAATTGGTAATCTAGAGATGGATGATGCCCTAGGTTAGTTATGTGTTGATGGAACCTTGAAACCTGAGCATCAACATCTAGAAGCAAAAGGATTAACTCACATTCCCCATACGCCCCAAGAGTTTCAAATAAAATGGATTAGGTATATCCTTAGCTGGGTGCATAATGGACAATTGTGGTTAGAGCAACCAATATTGATAATGAAGAAAATGATTCATACAATCACTGGCCTTCCCATGCTCGCCAAAGCCAAAAAAACTAAAACCCTAGGTCAAGCAGAGTTGGAAAAGAAAACCCTAGCCAAGTGGGATGGCAGAAGTATGAAAATAACTAGTGTTATGAATGTAGAATTGAAGTTTGGTATTCATCTTATAGCTCATAAGATATATAGTTCAAGCCGTTTGAACAGTGTATCATGTGAAGCTATGGATTTGGCATATAAAGTGGTGAAGAACAATTTATCTCATGACCTTGTTGAGTTATTATTTTGAAGATTCAATAAGAATATGGAAATTATTAGAAATTCCAAAAATAATCCATGCAAATTTGGTTCTCTATTAACCTGTTTATTCTTTTATGTCCAAAAGTTATTCCATTCCAAAGGCACTATAGTCTAGAGAAAAGATGTGCTTGTATTGTACCAAATAAATGAATATATTGCAGAAATGGGAGAGAACTATGGAAGCATCATGGACTCATACTTTGATGTATTCATGGATAAAATGAAAAATAGATTCAAGATACCTAAGAAGTTAGTTGAGGACAACAAGGATTATGTATGCTTTATGGTGGATTGTGACAAGGTGTACATCCAGGAAATTAAGCCTAGAGTTGTGTGGGTCAAGCCTCTTGACTATGAGAAAACATTGATGAGACTAAGGATATCATTGAAGCCCTTGTCAATGAACCTATTGATCCCAATGCCCCTTACTTTGGTACTTATGATGAAGCCAAGGCAAGAATAGAGCTAGAGATAAAGCTCCCTCAGGCGGTTAACAAAGGAAAGAGGAGGATAGCCAAATTGAAATCTAGTGCACCTCTCAGGTTAATCGAGGGTAAAGGTGACGATGAGGAATAGGTAGAGGATGAAGAAGAATCAGAGAAAGAAGAAGAAACTTTGAAGAAAAAGGGTAAGGTGATCATCACAAAGCCTCCAAAATCATCCACTACAGTCTTCATAAGGAGGTCAAAGAAGAAAGGAAGTGACATTGTTTTTAGCAAACCTCCATCCACCTTTCAAGAAAAATTGAAGCAAATGGAAGAAGGAGCTAGAATAAAAAAATTTAAATCTTTGAAATTTGAGACTAGGGTGGAGGTAGAGTAGAAAAAATTTGAAGAATTGATGCTTAAAAAAATGGGTAAGTTGAAGTACTCACCAAACTAGTTCACCTTTCAAGTCTCTAGTAAATTACTAGAGAAGTTAAAGCCAGGATGGGATTTTTGCATGCAAATAGTAAAATACATTTATGCACAAACCCTAAGGTAGTTACTATTGAGCATATTAGATGCTAAGGTTAAAGAGTCTTAAAATAAAAATGAAGAAAAATTGACTCTAAGATTTAATACTTGTTTAGTTTTGATTAATGATATAGAAGATGTTGTTAGGAATGCCACTAATACTTGGAAGAATATCTATTTGTTACATAAACGAAATGATTTAACACTGGAAGTTAAGGATGATGATGATGACAAAGACAAGGATGAAGAGGATGACGAAGGATCAATTCATTATGCTACTATTGAAAAAGAAGAGTACAAGAGCAAGAAAATGAAGAAAAGGAAGATGAAGAGGATCAAGGTGAAGAAGCTATCAAGGAAGATAAGCAAGATGATGAGGAGACTGACCTAGTTAATATAGCTACTGTAGTCATTGCCTCACTTGCTCACTCCCTGAGAAAACCTTTGACTACATCAAGTGTGGAGACAACATCAACAAATTTGGTTGTGACTACTATAGATACATCAAATGTCCAATCACTCTTTGCCCCAACTCAACTTAGCATATCATTGATAGAAGTGACTTCCACTTCATCAACCAAGTTGCAAACTCCCTCTTCATCTACTCAGTTGAGTTCTTCAATCATCACCTCTCCAATTTTGACTTCAATAGTTTTGAGTGCATCCATGGTAAGTTCTCCAGTTTTATCTACTTCAATTTTGGATTCTTCTAGCATCTCTATAAGTATTCCATCAGTCAGTGCTATATTAGTTTTTACTACAAGCCTGAGTATGTCCACTATTGTTTCCATTCTAGGCACTAAAGAAATAATTGCAAGGACAATTGAGCATAAGGCTCAACCGAGCACAAAATTTTTGAAATGAAAAGAGATAGAAGAAGATATAGATTTGGATGAGGAAATGGAAATTCCTAAATGGGATATCTATAATTTTTCTATAGACCAAATGCACATATTTGGTGAACTCCTCCAGAAAAAGGCAAAGCAACAAAGATTGAGAGAGGAAAGAGACAGTGAGTACAAGATTATAGATGATGCCAAGAATATTTTGACCAAGGCTACTGGAATTGAGGTTGACTCTTCTCAACCTATTTTGTTTAAGCTTGGAGAGGCAGTCTAAAAGTTCAATGAGGACATCGAAGGACAAGAAAAATTGGTTGAAAAGGCTGAAAATAAATTCAATAATAAAGTATTGGAGCACAATGCTTTGAAAATACCTATTCATCAAGTTGAGCTTTTAACAATTTTGGTCAATCTTGAGGTGTCTTGTTCAAATGTGTCATCACTTTTTGCAAAACTATGTGATGTCATTAAGTATACCAAGGAAGTTAAGGACAAATTGTCCAAAATTGATATTGATCTTAAAGCCAGTGCTCAATAGCTACAACTTGACCCTATTTCAAGCTTTACACATTTTAAGAAGATCATATTTTTGATAGACATGCAAGATGAGTTGTTAAGAGAAGAAGCAAGGATCCATTCAACATTGGTTGATATACAAAAAATGATCCTTCCAGCCATGGATTCCATGTAGAAACACATTGTATATTCAAAGACTTTGATTCATGATGACAACTTCTCTGTTGCTAATCACATGATTGAATTATCAACAAAAGTACAAATTTCCATTCATACATGCAAGGTATTGCAAGAAAAATGGGCTAAATCTTTGACAATTACCCTCAAGGTAAACTCTAAATTCTTATCTCATTTTGGTGTCCCCATGTAAATATGTTAGAATGAATCTTTTCCATTACTGATAAAAAGGGGGAGATGAGATATGTGAGAAAAATTATAGGGGCAAATATGTTTTTATATGAGATATGTTATGATATGTGAGAAAAAGTTATATGTAGATAATAGATCACATAGTATGGGGGAGAAATATGCTATGGTGAAGAAATACTCTTTATATACCTTACAAAGATCAATTTTGAAAGATCTCAAAAATTGATTGAGCTAGTATCACATGATGATGAATACAAGGTATTTAGTTTTGGGCCAATAAGTGTTTTTGTCACTAATGCCAAAGGAAGAGATTGTTGACATATCAGTCAAGTTTGTTATTAGTAACACACACTTATTTAGATTCTATATAGCTAGTGAGCTCATTGAATAGTCTATAGTGTTTTTCATGTAATTCAGTAGCCATCAATTTCTATAGTTGCTATCGAGTCTTTTGGACTAATTCCAGTGGTTACAGTGCAAATTTAGTTAGTGTGAAGTCTAGTAGTTTAGACAGAGCATTTCAATATATACCAAGTTTATCAGTGGTTACTAAGTTTGTAGTTAATCTGATGTGAGGTCCATGTTTAGTAGGCTCTATAATATCTACTAAGTTCATAGTTCAAGTGATGCGAAGCCAGTGTTTATAGAGCTCTTCATGGTAACCAAGTGATTCAGTGTTTTCCAAGTTGGACAATATCTATTGAGTCACTAGTGCAGATTGATTTCAAGACTACTTGAAAGTGATTAGTATGGATTGAGCTTCTATGTCTACCAAGTGCATGATGATGCCAAATAGTGACAGTGGATGCCAAGTATTAGAACCTCACCAAGCCAGTCTTCAGAAACTAAGTATCTTCATGTGGGCTGACTTTGTAATATTTGTGTTAACTTGTGTCATGGCCGACTTTGTAATTTTGAAATTTGGACTGGTATATATATGTGTTGTATTGTATCATATCTAATGTATGTATGGAAATGTCAGAAAGAATGCAAATGTGTAAGCATATTTATTGTGAATGCAATATATAAAGAATTATAAAGGGCATATCAATATAAGGAGTAGTAGTGAAAATCTATCACAGAAAGGTGATTAGTACACCAAGGAATCTCTATCAACAAACTCAGTTGCAAATTAGAGATCTACTACTTCATCCTAATAGTGAACCAATCAAAATCCCCTAACAAGGTAGACCTAATAGTCTTTTCTAAATCTCTTTACCAAGTGCATACTTCATTGTATGTTTGTATATCCTCTCATAAAGTGGACCTAGCAGTCCTATTTGCTCTGAATAGGGAAGATCATCAGAAGTGATCAATGTAAGCCTTAATAGGCCAACTTTATGCTACAGTACTAAAGTTTTTGAATATCATCCCCACCCTAGTTTTACTTTCTATTTGGAAGGTTTCTGGGTCACCAACTCTCTATGTTCAAGTGTTATGGATGGTTTCATGTTTTCAGTTTCTCATGCATGCAATTAGATTAGATGTGATGAATTAAGTGAAAATTGATTTATTAGATTAAGAAAAAAATTGTTAAACCTTTAGAAGTTACTAATGCACCCCTCCCCTCTCAGTAACTTAGCATAGTCTTGAATATTTCCAATAGACCATACCAAATCTCATTAGATGTCTTACTACTACAATCTCTAATTTTTGTATACTTAAATGCATATATTTTAGTGTGTAAAACTCTAAAAAATATAGGTGGAACATTTCTTTTAGGTATTATGGTTCTTATTGGATCTAAGGTTTATTTGATCTTGCACTCTTCTATAATCATTTTGTTGCAGAGTTCTAGATGTAGATAATTGTATCTCAGTTCCATGCATTTTGTAAAATAAGATGAACTCATTTTTTGAACTCTTCACCTATGTATGAACTCAACTTCTTAATCTTTAGACCTATCTCTTTGAAATATTTGAACTCGACTTCATATTTCTCCTTCAAAAGTCACACAAAACCATGTTTGAGTAATCATCAATTGACAACATAAAGTATCTTTCTCCTTGACATTTTTTTTATCTTAGCATGGCCACATGAGTTAGTATGAACAAGATCAACAAAACCATTTGAGTTATATTTCTTTGCATGAAATGTAGATCTTAATTTTTACCTAAATGATATTGTTTGCAATAACCTATTGGAAAGCTTATCATCAAAGGAAAATATCTAACAATGGATGTATAGCTTATAAAAACAACATTATTAGAGTTTACATGACATAAAATTTTGTATCATAACCATCTTTCATCTATATGATAAACCAAACAAGTTATTTGACCACTTTTCATAAGTAATATGTTACCTCTTATCTTGCACCTAGTTGCAATCTCATTTCCATATCCATTACTAATAATTTACATGTCATTTATGAAATATAATCTATATCCTTTATTCATTAGCTAACTAACACTAAGAGATCTATGCTTCAAATATAAAACATATAACATATAATAAGTATTATTCTTTCTATCCAAGGTTATTGAACCTTTATCTTTGATCTTACCATGAGTGTTGTCTCCCCATTTCACTTTATCACCATTATACTTTCTATAGCTTATGAATTTACTACTATCACCAGCCATATGATGAGAGCATCCACTATAAATTACCCACTCATATTCTTTGAAAACTTGAGTTATCTAAATATTTCTTCAATAACACAACTAGTATGATTAGAAGTCATAACATTGTTACTTTTAGAACCATCTTGTTTAATAGTATAAATGTGTAGTCATTATCATCTTTGTCATCTTCATCAAATTCACCATCAATAATACCATCATAATCCAATCTATAGTAACACTCCTTATGCTATGAGTTATAATATGAATATCTATTGGGACACCTTGAGGAAAAATATCCTATCTAATTGCATGAAAAATATTTGAGAGGCATATTTCATTTTTACTTACTAGTAGTAATTTAAAATTTTTCCCCGTGAAATCAATACCACCATTTCTTGAAGTTCCCTTTCTTTTTCTTAAAGTTATAACATCTTCTTTTAATACCTTAAAAATTTTCTTGTAATTATTTCAATTTGTGCTCTCTACATGTCCCTTTCAATAGTAGCATCTTTAAATGTTGTCTTTATCTTTAGTAGGATGCCATGTAAACAACTCAATTAAAAAAGAAGTAAAATTTCCAATTAGCTTATCTCTAGTCATAGTCATCATTATCATTATTTCTTCAATCGATACAACTTTGTTTTTGTAGAGAGGAGACATTAATATTAAAACCTTTAAAATGATCTCATCTCCATAAAGTGTTTACCCAAAACTTTTAATAAAACTTACTATTCTATTGATCCTCAACATGTGGGAATACATGTCTTTATCATCAGGGATTCATACTTCCCCTTTAGATTTTTCAATTTTCCATGTTTACAATTGTATCTCCTTCATAAAGAGTCTTTAATATTTCCCAAATCTAATTAGTTGTCTTAAAATCCTTTACATCTATCTTCTTTGCATCTGGTAACAAACTTAGTGAACCTTCTTTTGTCCTACTATTTTTCATGGACTCATTTATCTCATTAAGAGTTGTAGAAGTTGTAGGATTATATGAATTCCTTGTAATCTTCCAAAAATCTTCATTAATGCATTTGAGATGCACTATCATAAAAATCTTCTACAAGGTAGAGTTGGTATCTACAAATATTGGACTATCTTTCTAATAAATTTTTATCTTGGGATCTCCCTCATGTTATTAGGCTTCCTTTGAGGGACTAGGCTTTGATACCAATTGTTATAAATATTTAGAAATCAATTGAAAAGGGGGGTGAATCAATTGCTTCTATAATATAAAACCTTAAACCCTTCAAACCATCAAAACATGAAACCCCATTTGAAGCTTAAACCTTTAATTCTAATTTGTGAAATGTAAATCATGCAAGTATAAATAAAAAAGCATCAACACATTAGAACACAAAGATTTGTTTCATGAAAACTCAAATTAGGGTGAAAACCATGGTGGAGGTGATACCCATAACATGACTAGTTACTTAATAAGTATAGATTATTACAATATAGGAATTGAACATGCATTCACATACACCACCTAGAGTCCATAACTCAATTTTCCTTGGAGTCCAAGCTAAGAAAGTCACACTGAATTACAAGCACACTTATAATGCAAGAGCATATTGGGCATAAGATAAATGTAACACCCCTCTAGGTAATCCAAGAGAAATTAACCTACTATGTTACAATATTTTACCGAACTTCTTTTTTAAAAAGTTTATACATCACAAAATAAGAAACCAGAAGAAATATAAACATACATATCGTATACACATAAGGAATTACAAATCTAGTTTCCATTCCTTAAGGGTTCCTTCACATTGAGTTACATTTTAAAAAGTTTTATTAATTAATTTTAATCTTAAGCACAATCTCCAAAATTATAAATGAATACCAAATACATAAATACAATTGATATAATAAAGAACATCCAGATAACAACATCCACTACACATGTCGTAGCACACTTTTATGCAAGAGAATCTTGGGTGTAAGGGAAATGTAACGCCCTACTTAGGAACCCAAGAGAAATCAACTAATATGTTACAATGTTTTACTGAACTTCTTCTTTATAAAGTTTATATATCACAAAATAACAATGCGGAAGTAACATGCACATACACATACACATCAAACACACATAAGGAATTACAAATACAGTTTCCATTCCTCAATAGTTCCTTCACATTGAGTCACATTTAAGAAAAAATAGTTTTAATATTAAGCACAATGTCCACAATTATAAATGAATAAAAAATGCATAATCTCATACAAAAATACATAAATACAATTGATATGATAAAGAACAACCAGATAACAACATACACTACACATGTCAGAGGGGATGCAATAATAAATACAAGTACATCAAATACAACACACCAACCCAGAGGATCTCAAAATACAAGATACATGATACTTATATACATAAATCAAATATAAGTCTCCAAGATAAGAACACACATGATAAATGTACAAACACATCAAAAAACATCCAATGTCGGTATCAATATGTGGGGGATGTAGATGGTAAGAAGTCACTACCTCTCAATTGTGTGGTCACCTAATTAGGCTTCCACTCCCACCATGCTAGGGGAGATAATGTAAAATCCACATACGAATATAAAATGACCAAAATTAGTCTTAGGAAAGGAATCCTAATAGGAAAATCTACCTCAAGGGTACACAAAATATTAATAAAGAAATATAATCAAAGTTGAAAGAACACTCATTTAATACCAACATCACATACCTAGTCAACAAAAGATACCACACATAAATCAAGTATTAAAATCAATGAAATGAAATAGTGAAAGAAAACCACTTCCAAATCAAATGTCAAGTGTTAAAAGAATAATAACCAACAAATAGATAACCATCATCAATAAATGCCCACCACCCAAAATACTTAAGATCCAACAATGAGTATCAACTCACAATAAATACATCAAAAAAGTACACCACCAGAGGAAAATATATGAACCATTAAGAAGACTTAGGCTATGTAGTAGGGAGTGTCATCACATGGTCAAATTACTTGAGTTATCTTGAACTAGTCTCTTACTAGACCCCATACCCTCAACATGACACATGTGGAACTAGAATACTTTCTTACAAAGACAAGGAAAACTAGTCATACCTCTCACTAGGTATCATCCCATTCCCATCTTTAGCCTATACAAGCACTCAAAGCATGGGTGAGGAAAAATATCTAACTTATCTTTTTAATGTGTGTCAAAATACTTTTAAATTACTATGTTATCACTTATTACACAACTTAAAATTAGTTAGCCCGACAACCACTTTGGGCCTCAACCCCCATTATAAGCCACTCCCATAGAAATGCACCTAGACAACCTTCCCAAAGCTCACAAACCATTATTGTGTCCCATACCACAAAATTCATAATGATCAAATTCTATTCCATGATAGGCAACCCATAAATAATGTGGTTCCGAAACCCCAAGTTAAGATAAATGCTCATTAAAGATAAAATCCATAAACATAAATCTCAATTTGAATCATAAAATAAATCATGGCATCCAATCAAATCATCATCATAAAATAAATCACAAAAAACCTCTGGCACACATCCTAGTTTGGACAACTATACAAGTCACATAAAACCATCATGAAATAAGTATCACAAAACATGAGAAACACATAGTTTTCAGCCATATGGTTTAATTCCATCATTTTCTATGTTTAAATTGAGCCATAAGGATGCATTTAGGAATAAAGTAAGAATATACATGTTTACAAAATTGTTTAGACTAATATATTTATTTAAATGTCAAATCTCTTAGTGCATATAAAATGTCATACAATATTATCATGTTATTAATTTAAATAGTCTTAAATCATAAATGACTTATATTGTTAGATTAAATATCAATACCAAATTTATTTTTAAAATATTATTTTGACTTCAATTACTTTCCTTTAATCCATAATGCAACTGCAAATATCTCAAACTTGAAATTATAATTAAATTAAATTATTTATAATATCTCTCATAATATTAAATATTCATAACTAGATGATTACATAGTGAACTCTGCCATAACTTCTCTTAGTATATAATAAAATCACAAAAATATATTTATTTATTCCCCACTTGCATTAATAAATATATAATCACTTATATGCAACTAATAGTTTAACTAGACTTAAGAAATCATTAAGACTAACATCATATTTATTTACTTTTCAAAATTAATGAATAATATATTTTTTTTATAAAATATTTTTTGTAAATTTCTAAAATTATTCAAAAAAATATAATATAATTTTTGAATTTATATATTAAATTTTTTTTAAAAAATGAAACTTGCTTTCATAACACCAAACTTTTCAGACTCTTAATTGTGGTTGTATATTTTATCTTTATTATCTCTTAAGCATACTTGGAGTTTTTCTTAAATGTGACTCAATGTGAAGGAACCCTTAAGGAATAGAAACTATAATTGTAATTTCTTATGTGTACTTGATGTGTACGTGTATATTCTTTTCACATTGTTATCTTATGTTGTACAAACTTTTTAAAAAAGTTCAGTAAAACATTGTAACATAGTAGGTTATTTACTCCTGGGTTCCCGAGCAAGGCATTACACGAAATCTCACATCACCTAAAAATATTTCTATTTATGTATTTTCAATATGGGTTATTTTAGTACATAGTTACTATTTGTGAAAACTTATTATTTTTAGTAAGTTGGTCATACAAGCTGATAATGTTCCAATTTCATAGGTGGAGGTTCATCTTACATATAACATCCTGCTAATTGAGTTACTTTGCGATATCTTATGTATTGGTGAAGTTATTGAGGATTTTTAGTATAAAGTTTTGGGATAAAAACTTCAAGCTCAATTTTGAAGGTCTTAGAGGCTCTAAAATGAGGTCAAACCCTACCTAGCAAATGCTTATGCAATTTGACATTGTAGATTAGGAGCTTCCATTTTAATAACCGATCAAGTCTATAGTTAAAATGTTATGGTCTTTAGAAGTTGGGCTACCTAAAAATATAATTTGTATTTATTTTGACTCGACTCTAATGTAATAAATATGAATTTTTTTTGGTTGGTTAGTCTCAGGGGTTAGGGCTATATGTCTAGAACCTTCCTATGTAGTGGAAAAATTCCATATATAAGGAAGGCTAGTAGAGTTTTCTATGGGTGGTTGCTTGTAGCTCCATCTTACATGATATTATAAGTAAAAAAACAATGTGGCTTCACATGTTGTATTTCTAAGATCTATAATTCCATAATTTTGGAGATAATAAGAAGCCCATCTTCTATTATTGGAAATTGTTGTTCTTTCTCTATTTTTGTTATGTTTTTTTGATAATTTGATGCAGGAGCATCCAAATGTAGTTGAAAATCCTATATGTTGGATTACTTTTGACCTTGGAGTTAGAAAATTTAATTGAAGAGGAGGTGATGCCCAATCACTATTTGGGTAGTTCCTGGTTATAGTTTCACTCAAGGAACTCAATGATTGAAGGATCTTATTGATGCTTGGGGTGCTTGGTTGATATGCTGCTTAGTGGAACTTGTTCTCGGTGATGCTAGGGGAAACTTGGTGGATGCACTTTCTCGGTGTATACTACCATTGTTTATAGTTGTTGTTGATACTTGATGGTTTGACTCACTGAATGATTTTATTGGAAGATTTGATCGGCTGACTTACTACATTTAAATTGTGTTGTACATGATCATGGTGTGCATCGATCATGGGATGTGTGAGGACCTATTTGAGGTCTTTATTCTTTCTCCTATGTGCATTTAGTGATTATAGTAAGTTTAATTAAGGCATTTTATGTTTAGTTGGATTATAGATGATTTTATTTGCAACCTGTTGATTGGTGGCCATGCAAGTATAAAAGAGGGTTTTTGGGTAGTGTTGTAGGTAGTTAGAGGGAAGTCAACTAGAGAAGAGTAGTTGAGAGAAGAAAACTTTAGAAGAGCTAGTAGCTAAGTGTGATCTTGGGAAACAAGAAGGTTGCTTGGTATCTTGCAAGCACAAGTTTAGATCTTTCTTGGAGTTTCTATCAGATTATTGTGTTGTTACAAATCTAGGCTAGCTAGGGTTGAGAGTATTTGGATCTTGCAAGGTCTCATATAACTATTACTATAATTTATTTATATTTAGTCATATTTTAGAAGGGCCTACACCCTACCAAATTGCATATAATCAATTATTTTAAAAATAAACAAGTGGAGTTTGGTATCAGATCATGTATCTTGTGTCATGTTTCCATTGTGGTTATTAGCTGGGGGCTTGTTAATCTCCTTTGGGGATTCATTGGGCCTTGCAAAATGTTAGGTGACATCATATCTTAAGTTTGATCTAGGTGGTGATTTGTTTCTATGAGTTTTAAAATATCTTGAAGTGTTGGTCTCAGATTGGTTTTGACAAGTGAGTATCAACACACTTAAGCCATTTACTCAGTTCATGTCAAACTAGTAATACATGGTGAGCACAACATGTAAATATTAGACCATGCCAAGTTGCAATGAATTCCAAGTCACTCATGTGCCTAGTAGATAGACCATGATAAGTGATTCAAGAGCCAAGTAAATAGTGGATGCCAAGTAGTGCAAGTGCCAAGTCAGAAGTAGAAATATAGTGCATGCTGAGCATCAGTGACTTCATATGCCAAGTGATAGAATTTTGACATTTTTTTTGTAATGCCACAAAAAACAATGTAAACCATTTTAAAGCCCACTTAAGGATAGATTATGATCTTTTAGAGATAAGGATGAATTTATATTTGGATTACCTATGTAATTGCATGCAACCAATCATAAAATGGGAAGGTTAAGCAACAAAATGGATGAATGTCAGTCATAGATTCATACCTAACCCTAAGCCACTAGAATCTTCTTAAGGAGGATGAAGCCATAAACTCTTTATTAGTGTATGATGGGTGAATGATCAAATTGGATGAGTGAACAAGAGAGTTTGCAAAAATTTCAAGGTGACTTAGAAGTAAGAATGAATTGTAGAATTAGTTAGAGAAGTGTTGGCGCTCAAAATTGAAGGCTCAATTTTAAGCACTATTGAGAAATCAAGCCCCTTAAATGATTTTTGATGAGTTTGTACCTGGCTATTAGTTTGAGGCCTAAGAGGTGTTTAAAGCTTCTAACACCTTTCACTCAGTGTGTTTGCATGTTCCATGAAGTTAAATTGCCATTCTGAGCTATTCTGTAAGATCCTGTTTTGAGCAATTGTTGAATCCACATTTTTACCCTAACTATCAAACAGCGATAGGAGGCCTTGTTTGCATCTAAATATCTCACACCTAGAAACATTGCATGATGGACCGCTTTAAGAGTGTCTAGTGTCCATACCTGAGAACCTATATTTCAAATTTTGAGTTGTTTCAAGTCCATTTGACTAGGTTTTGAATCCCTCAAAGTTGGTCATTTATGTTTTCATGCTGATGCACATTGCACATAATTCTGGGAAGTTCTATTTGACATGCTATAACTTTGACCCAATTGACCCAAGTGTTGAAATTACTTTTGTGTTGCATTTTAGACATTAGAGACTTGTTATATTTCAAGTTTCAGCTTATGATGAATCCGTTTGATTAGTTTTCAAATGTGATTCCAAACGCAATTTATATCTTTTCATTGGTGTTAGCATTTGCAAATTGATTGGAACCCCTGTTCGTGATGTTATATCTTGAAATCCATGATAGGTGAGATTGAATGGATTATACTAGTATGTTGTCCTCTAAAAATACTTTAAGTGTGCCAGTTTTTAGGTCATGATGAATCTATTTGCACACTTTTCTAGGTCAATTCCATTCGCAAAAAATCACTTTTTGCCATTTGTTTCAATTTGCAAATCCAAGTAGCTCACTTTGACTAATCGCTATTTGCATCCTATTATTTGTCATGAGCCCAAATCCCAGATATATACTCATCTCATGATAGAGTACCAATGCCCTAGTTTCCAGATCCCCAAGTGCCCATATGTTTAGTTTTTCAAGGTCAAATCCAAACCCTATTTGTTGTTTTCTGACGTATTTTCTTTCAAGTAAATCTGAGAAGGAAACTTTGATAGTCAATATCTTTTGATTGGGAATTTTTCATGAGATGAAATTTGATAGGGTGTAAATATGCAGAACAAAGAGTCAGTGTGCTAGTTTTCAGAGCTTGGTCAAGTGTTTGGGTGAGTTTTTAAGGCCAGTCAATGGACCTCCTGACACCAATTTGACAGTTGGCAGAAAATGATAAAATGGGTTTTTAATGATAGGTTATTGGTCGAACTTGTTCCTAATCAGTATGAGATGGTGAATGAATTAGTTTTGCAATTCAAATATTTGGAAACAAATTTTTTTTTAGCCGGACCCACTTTGGGGCCCGAATGCTTTCACCAAATTAATATGAGTCCATGGATGGCGAGGTTATGTTGAAGGTTTTAGGGATTGAATTCATTAAGGTTGCCAATAGGCCTCTACTTTCATTTGAGATCTAAAGAATATACATGGAGATTAGGAATTCAAGAAAATGTGAGATGTTTGGCAAAAATAGGATGGTGTGGTATCAAATATAAATAATTCTTACATGATAAACACATGATTAGTGCAAGAAGTCAATTTAGAAGATTAAAGAAGGAGGTAAATTTTGACATGTGCCATGATATAATTGTAATGTATAGAAGTTCTAAGTGAAGGAGTATATATAAGAATTGGAGGAAGCTTGCGTTAATAATGCAGGGGATGTGCTCAAGCAAAGGCCAACTACAAAGAAAAATTCACGCAATGTAAAATGGAAATGTGCAAGGAGTTCCAATAGTAGCCAACACTGGTAAAAAGGGTAGTCAATACGAAATCCTTAGCCACAACAGAGGCACGCATTCTAAAACCAAAGCCACAGTCTAAAATTTGATTCAACGCATTTAAAAGGCAGACCATGCTCATCAATAAAGGAATCAATGCCTTGACATGAACATAAAAGAAACTGCCCATGCATAGAGCAAAAAAAACATTGGAAAAATCTACCATTTTTAAAAGAGAAATGCGCCAATTTTAAAGAAGATCACGCTAAGGAAAGTAGGCAGCGTGGGCACCTTTTTATCTAATCTCTCATGCTAGTCATAGTAATCTCAAGGCTCATCATGAACAATGATAAAAAAACATGTTATATAGGTTTTGCAGCCTAGTCTTCTATAGCAGTCCCATGTAGGAAATAGAAGCTATTTACGCCAATGAAGATAGAGAATGCGGTAGTTGAAGGGTAGAAAGAAGCCCGCAAGCAAACCAAAAGGAAGTCGCCCTTTATAAAAAAAAAAAGTGCATTCAACACAATAGATTGGAGGAGACCCCACGGCTTTGATGAAATGGAGATCAAGTCGCTTTAGCTATTAGAAAGGGCAGAGGGGCTGCTAATCATGAGAGTCAGAGCGTCCTAAGCACAGTCAAAATGACCTCCATGCCACAAAACCATAGTAATAAGGATCCTCCACACATAAAAGAAGCATAGTCCACACATTCTAAAAAGGAAATCCACGTATTGTTTGAAGAAAGCCATGGCTAGGAGAGACGATTCAGCTAAGAGCACAGGTAGTGGAGAAAAGTAATGGCATATATCCCACATTGCCCTTGGGAGGTCTTTCTAAAGTTTTTTAATGCAATTTTAAACACATCGCATTGTGTCTTAAGACAAAGAGCTTTTAGAAGCTAACACATATATGGGACCCCCGAATCCAATGAAGTATGATGAACTCAGTGTGATCTCATGCATAATTTTAATTGAAGCTATCCTTATGATGATGTGGTGCCCAAAATGGAGGTTGACAAAGATTGCGCCACATGGCACATCGGACGATAGGTGCATTCCCACATTATCAAGTTGTGCGAAAGATAAATAATGCGAGGAAGTGGGCAGTTGACAAGTGGCAAGCGTGGCTCAAATTGATGGTGAAGTGACATTGATGTGATGGGTGGATAAGCAATCAGGTAGCCAGTAGAATAGTGCCATGTGGTAGCTCACATGGCGATGGGTCCCACTTGGTGATTAGGAGCAAGTTGAGACAGGAGGTGCTTAGATCATGACACGTGTCATGATCTGACGAATGGCACTTCCCGGCAAAAATGAGATGCATGTTAGTTAAAAAATGTGGGAAAGTTGGATTGCGCCATGTGGCATCGAGCCTATACAAATGGTGATGTGGCAGTTCAGTGGCAGGTGTGTAGAGTAGCCAATCAATGAGTGACATGTGTCACTCAGTCAAACCCAGTTTGACCCCAAATTTGGAGGGTGGAAAACTATTGCTAAGTAAATTTTTTTATTTTTTACTATAAAGATTTGTTTAAAAAATGATTTTAATCATTTTAAGTGGACGTTCACATTCTTTTAAATTTCAAAGGGCATAGTCTAAAGTTTCAACTTTAGAGATTTTAAATTTTATGAAATTTAAAATCTAAGTTGCAGACCTCAATTTCATACCAGAGAGGGACTTTTTACAAATCAAGATTCTGGGTGTTTTCGGAAGGCAAAGTATGCATTATCATATACCGTCGAAATTGTGAGAATCTAAAATTTCCAATTCTAGAGTCAATTTTTGCACAAGAAGTAGCTGATTCATGCTACAGGGGGTTTGTCTCAAATATCTAAATTGCAATTGTATTCAAGTAATCAGAGTCCAGAACTGATTTTTAACATAGTAATCACCTGAATATGGTTAAAAGATAGTGAGAATTTAGTTTGGGTCAAAATTTGTTCAGATTCATTCAGTAAAAATTGAGATTTCACCAGCATTTTAGTGAGCAAATAAGATACTTTGGCAAACAAGTTTTCATCATTCAGAAAAGGATATTTGCAAATCAGTTACAAGAAATGATGAAAACAAAATCAGATCAAATTGGTAGAGAGAAGAGAGAGGTTTTCCAGTTACAAGAGATTGAATTCCAAGTGGACACTTGTTGTCTTCAGAACAAATTCGGGAATTCATTTTGTCTATATCATTCTTTCTTTCTGTCATTTGAGGGGTTCCAATTTTTGTTACTGGGAGACCATTGTGGGTTGGAAATCTTCAGTCCTTCTATGAGACCACTTTGTTTTATCCAGATTTGTGATTCCACCTTCATTCTTCAGCATATTTCTCTCATGTGAACAACAAGTGTAAAGATAATATAGACAGTTCTGAGATGTTAGGTTGTTTCATGTTTTAATTTTATGCATATGAATGTATAGTTTCAAGGAAATGAATACATATGAGCAGCAATTTCACTAGTTTTGTTTTGGTTCTTGTCTCCTGTCTCAGCAATTTGTAAGTCTTATGTGGTTTTGGAACAAAGATTTGAGACTCATTTGCATCCCTTTCAGGTTATATGTTTGATGTATTTTGCTGTTGGACCAAAGGGCCAAGTAAATGCTTGATATGTTTAAACAAGGTTACTGGTTATTTGAGAAGGATATTTTGTGAGAATGAGACCTGAATGAATATTGATGTCTGAATCACAATGTGGTTAGATAGATCTGATGTCTAGGTATACGAGATATGTCCTGATGTCACAGATGTATGTTTTGAATTCATGGGATTGCCCAATGGATTAGGCACTGATCAGTTATAGGATCACTTGTTATACTTTTGCATATTTGAGGATTTGTTGAAACTCAACATCAATAATCAAATGATTTTCCGCTTTCATGTTGAAGAGCTATAATAGAATACCCTCACTGATTAGCTTATAAGGTTACTAGATCTGCATTTAGCTATTGTAGATTGATGTTATTTCATGAGTTATCAGGAGAAATAAGGGTTTTATCTACTTCATATTAGATTTAGTGTATGCTTTGATAACTGGTACCATATAAAGAATCTATAGGTCCACCCACCTACGTTTTGTAGAGCCTGAAGTGCAAAAAGAGTGTAGCCTTATAGTTGGCTTAGTTTCTTGGTGAAGTGTGTCCATTATTTGAGATAGCTACCCATAGATGCATTCTTGCCTTGCATACTTGGTTGTTCAAACAATGTTAAATCAGGAGCCAACAAGAAGAACAAAAGATAGAGAAGGATATAGCATTGATACATTAGATTGTGAAGGATTGATGCAAGGAAGGACAAGGAAAGCTAAGGCCAATGGCACACCCAACTCTTTGAACCACCCTGCAAGAGTTAACAGAATAGAAGCAAACACAAAGAACAACAACCAAAGGAGGAAGAAGAGTAAAATTATTTCATTGATTCTTTAAATATTGAACATACATGCCTAGCTATAAGGCATTCTATCTTATGACCATATACAAATACATTCATATACAAAGATCCGACAACAATACATACTTTCTAGTTTTGCTTTATAATCCTCCTCAAAAACTGCCTCAAAAAAACTACTTCACTCTAAGCCTAAACACTTTATTCATACTAGCCAAAATAGCTTATAGATTATTATAGAACATGGAGAAGCCAAAATTTGTCTCTCAGTAAATATTAAATGAAAATAAACTGAAATTAAAATACATAAGTCAGCCTACATCAACACTTAACTATCCTGGAATCGATGTCTGAGAAAAATCATGATATCTCCTTTCTTTGGTTAAGTTAGAACTCATGCTTTGAATTGTGGGTAGGTATCTAAGCCCTCTACAACACCTTAAGTGTGAAAGGTATGATTCATTAAGGAAAAGTGTGCATCCATTCTGAAAGTAAAGCATAGGAAACTATCACGCAGAACTCCCAGAAATTGATGTTCTAGGAAAATTTCCATATCTCCCAAACTATAAAGAGTTAGGACTTGCACTCTTAAATATAGATATTAATCTAGGCCATCTTGAAACCCTGAAGTGAAAAACTCTTCATTTATTTTGAAAAATTAGTTACAAAATCTGTAATAGGCGCTAAGAAAGTATAAAACATAGTTTCAGTAGAACCCAATTTCAGTAACAAAATAAAAATTGAAAACATGCAGGATAGAAGTGCAACCTAGGATGCTCCTACAACAGACAACTAGGGTTAGAAGAAATGATTCTCCTAAATCATTTAGATGTCACAACCTAAGCTGAATCCAAATTAGATTGAGAAATCCATGAAACATCTTCCATAGGTCTATTTTTCCACTTCACCATATATTCATAATAATCTTTTCCCCTTGTGCTCTTACCAATTCTCTGATCTAATATCTATTCAACTTCTTCAGTCTACTTCTTGGGATGGTCCTCTGACATAGAAACTTCTTAATCTAACTCATGATACTTGTATAAATCAGCAACATTGAATATAAGAGATATATCCATATCATTAGGTAACTCAACTTCATAAGCATTGCCACTATCAAATTTCTTCAAGATCTTACAAGGTCCAAACTTCTTCATCTTCAACTTATTGTATGTTCCAACTAGAAATCTTCCTTTCTTCAGATGAACCATTACTTCATCACTAATTTGAAAATCATGATGTGTCCTAGACTGATCAACATTCTCCTTATACTTCTACTTGTTCTGTTCTAACCTCAACTTCATTTCCTTATGCAAAGACTCCATAAAAAAAACAAATTCTTCTCCTGCAACACTTCTCTTTTCTTTACCAGCAATATCTCTCAAATTTGATACTCCTCTAGACTTCACTCTAGTAATAATCTCAAAAGGTGTCTTTCATGTACCCCTATTCATAGAATTTTTATATGTAAATTTAGCCTGTGCCAATACCATCTCCCAATTATTTGGGTTATTCCTAACTAAACATCTCAACAAATTACCCAAGCTTCTATTCACAACCTCTGTCTGTCAATCTATTTGTGGATGGAATGTAGAAGTAAACTTCAACTTGGTACCCATCTTTTCCCACAAAGTATTCCAAAAATAACCAACAAACTTATTGTCTTTATCAGAAATAATACTTCTTGGTAATGCATGTAATCTCACAATCTATTTAAAGAAAAGTTCAACAAAATGATCAACATTTGATGTCTTATTACATGGTATGAAATAAGCCATCTTGAAAAATTTGTCCACTACAAAAAATATAGAATCATACCGCTTCACTGTCTTAGGTAATCCAAGAACAAAATCCATACTAATGTCATTCCAAGGTTTCTTAGGAATAGTAATTGGTGTATACAAACCAATATTTTGACTCACTCCTTTTGCAACTTGGCAAACTTGACAACTCTTTACAAATTTCTGAACATATTTATACATTTGTGGCCAATAATACTTCTCTCTCAACAAACTCAATGTCTTATCAACTTCAAAATGTCTAGCTAATCCACCACTATGCTTTTTCTTAATCAGATTCAACCTCATAGAGCTTCTAGGAATACACAACTGAATACCTTTGAACAACATACCTTCTTGAATAAAATAATCATCATACTTACTGATGTGATTTTTTAGATTTGGTACTTTGCACTCTCTCCATGCCCTAGAAAAATCAAGATCAGCATCATACAACTCTTTCATTTCATTAAATCCAAGAACTTGAACCTTCATTTTAGTCAACAAAGAATGTCTTCTACTCAATGCATCAACAAATCTATTAGTAACTCCACTCTTGTGCTTAATGACAAATGTAAAAGTTTGCAAATACTCAACCCACTTCGTATGTCTTTGATTCAATTTATGTTGACTTCCCAAATATTATAAAGCTTTATGATCAATATACAACACAAACTCCTTAGGAATCAAATAATGTCTCTAGTTATTCAATGCTTGAACAATAGCATAAAATTCTTGATCATATATAAAATACTTCCTTTTAGCATCATTCAACTTCTCACTAAAGAAAGCAATGGGCTTACCTTCTTGACTTAATATAGCTCCAATTGCATTACCACTTGCATCACATTCAACTTAAAATACTTTGTTGAAATTAGGCAAAGCCAATATAGGTAATTCAACAACCTTTTGTTTCAAAGTCTCAAAACTCTTATAAGCTCCATGTGTCCACTTAAATTCCTTTTTATCTCCTTTCATTGTCTCAGTCATAACATTAAAAACAAAATTGAAATTCTTTATAAACTTTCTATAAAAACTAGCCAAACCATGAAATGATCTTACCTCACCCACATTCTTAGGTGTAGGCCATTCCAAAATTGCTTTAACCTTCTTTGGATCCATCTTCAATCCATTAGCTGAAATCAAAAATCCCAAATACACAATCTCCTCTTGCATAAAAGAAAACTTTTTCAAATTAATCAATAACTTTTCCTCTTTCAACCTCTGCAATACTTGTCTAATATGCTCAAGATGTTCTTCCTTAGTCTTACTGAATATCAGAATATCATCCAAATAAACAATCACAAAATTACCCAAAAATCTTTTTAGAACTTCATTCATCAACCTCATCAAAGTACTAGGTGCATTAGTTAAACCAAAAGGCATAACCAACCATTCATACAAACCATCTTTTGTCTTGAAAGCAGTCTTCCATTCATCACCTTCTCTGATTCCAATCTAATGATAGCCACTCTTCAAATAAATCTTGGTAAAATACTTTTCTGCACTCAAGAAATCCATTATGTCATCCATCCTTAGCATAGGAAACCTATATTTTATTGAGATCTTGCTAATATCTCTAGAACCAGTACACATTTTCCATTCTCCATTCTTTTTAGGTGCTAATACAATAAGTACAACACATGGAGTCAAACATTCTTTGATCAAATCTTTCTGCAACAACTCATGCACTTGTTTATTAAGTTCTTCATTCTTTGTAGGTGTCAATCTATATGGTGCTTTGTTTGGAAAACTAGCTCTAGGAATTAGATCCATACAATGACTTATGCTTCTTACTGAAGGTAAACCATTAGGAATATCATCAGCAACAATATCTTTATACTCATTTAGTAATTCTACAATTTCTACTGTCACTCTGTCATTACCAACTTCTACTACTTGGTCATTACTACCAACACTCGGTCCTCTAGGAACTATAGCAAAATAGAATTTATTCTTCTTTACTTCCTTTTCAAATTGCTTTCCATTAATCATGCAAACTTTTATTGCGATACAACTGACCTCATCTAGACTTTTAATCAAAGGGAACAATGTTTGTTTCTTTCCATTTACCTAAGGGGCATATTGATTCAATCTTCCATCATGTACAACATATCTATCATATTGGCAAGGTCTATCCAACAAAATATGACAACAATCCATGGGCATAATATCACACAAGAATTCATTAAGGTAATGTCCAATTTTAAACTTCACAACACATTGTTCACTTACCAATATTTATGCTCATCTTTGATCCATTAAACATGATAAGGTTTGGGATGGTTTAGCCTCTACAACTATAACTTTGTAACCAACTCTTCTGATGCCAAATTTGTGTAACTTCCACTATCAATGATTACCTTGCAACATTTTCCATTCATCTTACATCTGGTCTTGAAAAGACTTCTTCTAAGGATAGGTTCCTCATCACCTCCCTTATTACATAAGGTTCTTCTCAACATCAAATTTTCTCTAGCCTTAGGTCCACTTGGTGAACTCTCAATGTCTTCTTGAATCACAACATTTCTATTATTCTGCCCACTTTTAAAAGATCTACATTCAAAGAATATATGCCCTTATTTACCACATCTGAGACAATTATCATAGAAACTACCTCTAGGATAAGAATTACCTCTTCCTCAATAAGATCTAGTACCTCCTCGGTATGAGCTACCACCTTTCCACTCAATCTTGTCTTTGTCATCATTATTCCATTCATATTTTCCTTTATCCTACACAAAACTTTCAAATTTGCCACCTTCACCATAAGATCTACCTCTGCCTCTCTAGAATCTAACACCTCTACCTCTTTGTCTTTGTTCATGCTTCTTTGCTAAGATATCCTTAGCTTTCAAGGCATATTGGTATGATTCTTCCACACTTTCTCACTTCACAAAACTTATTTCATCTTGAATTTCAAATCTCAATCCATGTATGTACCTTGCAATTTTCTCAACATCATCATCGACATGTCTATATCTGATGTCCAATCTATAGAATTCCTCAATATACTCTTTCACAGTCATGTCCTTTTGTTTCAAATTTTGTATCTTTCTCAACAAGATAACTTGGTAATCAGTAGGAATGAATTTTTACTTTACCTTGTTCACCATCTTTGGCCAAGTTCTAATCTTCTCCTTTCCTCTCCTTTTTCTATTAGTTTGCAAGTGCTCCCACCATAGTGATACATGACCTTTTAGCCTAGTAATTGCAATCTTCACCTTTCTATTATCAGGAGTGTTTTCATACTCAAATAACTTCTCAATATTTGAGATCCAATATAACATAGCATTGTTATCCAATTTTTCATCATAAGGAATAACTTCTATAGCAAGCTTTGAATTTTCCCTAGACAACCCTCGCAACAATCTTTTCTCATCTCGATCTTCTTTAGGTTTTGGATTATAGTTTGGTGCTACTACTTCATCATCACTTACATCATCAGGATGTGCTCCTCTCCTTTGGGATATCTCTACAACATCTAATCTAGCTACAATTTGTCTCAATTGATCCAATATAGCATTATTAACATTATTTCCTCTACCATGAACCATCTTTACAAATCAGATTCCTGCAAGATTGTAACCCTCTGCAAGTTATAGGTCAAATATGCATATCTGCCACCCTAAAACCAATTCTAAATTAGGGTTATACAAAATCCAATCTTCACAAGGATGAACCTCAAGTTCTGATACCACCTGATGCAAGGAAGATGGATAAAATTCTGGCCAATGGCACACCCAGCTTTCCAAACCACTCTGCAAGAGTTAACACAATGGAAGAAAACACAAAGAAAAATAACCAAAGGAGGAAGAAGAGTAAAATACTTTCATTGATTCTTCAAATATTCAACATACATTCCCATCTATAAGGAATTTTGGTTATGAACAGATACAAATACATTCATACACAAAGATCCAACAACAATTCGCACTTTCCAGTTCTACTCTGCATTCCTCTTCAAAATTTGCCTCAAAAAAACTACTTAGCTCTAAGCATAAACACTCTATTGATACTAGCCAAAATGGCTTACAGATTATTATAGAACATGAAGAAATCACAAGTCATCTCTTAGCAAATATTAAATGAAAATAAACCAAAATTAAAATACACAAGTTGGCCTGCGTCAAGAATTAATTGTCTTGAAATCGATGTCCAAGAAAAATTGTGATATCTCATCACTCCAATTGAGTTAGAACTTGCACTTTGAATTGTGCATATATATATATACGCCCTCTACAACCCCTTAAGTGTACAAGGTCTGATTCATTAAGGAAAAGTGCATGTCCATTCTGAAAGTCAATCATAGGAAATTGTCATGTAGAACTACTAGAAATTGATGTTCTAGGAAAACTGCCATATCAATCTAGGCCCTATTGAATCCCTAAATTTTTTAACTATTCATTCATTTTTGAAAATTAGTTACATGATCTACAACAGGAACACATAAACTAGAAAATGCAGTTTCAGTAGAACCTAGTTTCAACAATAAAATAAAAATTGAAAACATGCAAGATAGAAATGCAACCTAGGATGATCCTACATCAAGGATCAAAATGAAAATTGTGTAGAGGTGATCTATTATTAGTAAAGCAAGTGTCAATTTCAAGATCTATGCTGAGACATTTTAATAGGTGATTTTAGTTAAATCTCTTAACATAGTAGTCCTAACAGGCTGTATGAAATCCTTTAATAGGGTGCTTTCTTAATTGTAAGTTAAATTCCTCTAACCAGGTACACTTCTAATAGGGTGTTGAAATCCTCTAACAAGGTGGGACTTAATAGTCTTTGTAAGCCTCTAATAGGGCATGCCTTTCATAGGGTAGACCATGATTCATGGTCAAATCATTATAACCTTAATTGGATGCACTTTATTGATGTATTAATGAAGATTTGTGGGTGTCATTCCCACCTTATTTTTACCTTCTCACTAGGAAGGTTTATGGGTGATCATATCTAGTGTTATGTATGTGATTGATTACATGTTTACATGATTTAGATTCATATGCTTTACATGTTATTTCAGTTTACATATTGAATGCATATGAATGAATGAAAAAAGTTTTATGAGTCCAAGTTTAAACTACTGATTCACCCCCCCCTCAAAAGTTTACCTTTCCCACTTGTAATTCCAACAGGAAGATGCCTCCAAGGAGATTGGACCCTAGGGTGATTGTAGATGTCTGTACTATTGTAAAGTAAATGATTAGAGAGAAATTTAGATCAGATTTTAGGTTTGAGATGGAGTTGATGAAGAATGATATGATCACCAAGATCATTAGAGCTATAGCTGGTGTATCAAGGAATGTGTGCACTAAAAATAGTTATGAGGAAGCTACTAAAGACTTTGAGGTTGCTGGATCTATTGGTGAATATAGAACTAATCATGTGGAGAGATCTATGGGAGACATAATTGGTCAGTTGGATAGATCTAGCACTTAGTTGAAACTAAATAATAAGATGGATGTTTCTAATTTCTTTGGTACTTTTTATTGTGAAGACCTAATTGATTGGATTGGTGAATTGGAAGACTATTTTGAGTTAGAGGATTGAGAGATCCACTCAGAGTGAGGTTGGCACAAATAAAGTTGAAAGAATGTGTTGCTTTATGGTGGAAATAATTGCAACGAGATAAAGAAGAAGAAGGTGAAATGAAGATCACTAGGTGGAGATTGATGGTGAAAAAAATGAAAGCTAAGTTTATTCCTCTTGGTTATGAACTTGAGTTATTTAAGAGGTTGCAAAACTTGAAACATAAGGATATGTCTATAAGTGATTATATTGAGGAGTTTTACAAGTTGACTATTCATTCTAGACATAGAGAACTTTCTAAGGAAAAGGTGGCTAGATATATTAATGGGTTGAGATTCGATATCTAGGATGAGATTGGTATGTTGAAGATTGATTTTGTTGAGGATTCTTACCATTATTCTTTGAAGGAAGAAGATAAGTTAAAGGGAAGATATTAAGGTAGTTATGAGGGAAGGAGAAACATGATCACTTGGTGAAAGATAAACAAATGTTTGAAAATGAACCAAAACCTATTGACCAGAAGAGAAGAACATGTAGAGGTGCATTTAAAGGTACTTGTTTTTGTTGTGGTGAAGAAGGAAATTGATCTTTTGAATTTTCCTAGAAGACTAATGATTAGAAAAGTATTGTAGTGAATGATGTTGACCACTTAGTGAATGAGTCTAAGTGGGGGAGGATAACTTGTTGGTTTGGTGAGTGTTGCTTGGTAAAAAGGTGTTGAAACCTTATCAAAGGAGGATTTTTTTGAAGACTCATTGTAAGTCTACTAGTAGTTTAGAATGTGTCTATGGATGGTGGTATTACTAATAATCTAGTTGCTGAGAAGATGCAAAAACTTGGTTTGAAGAGAGTAAGACAACCTAGTCCTTATAGGGTCAATTAGTTGCAAGATGAACATGATTTGGAAGTGAGGGAGCAATGTCTTGTTGATTTTCAGATTGGATAGTTTGTTGATCAAGCATTGTTTGATGTTGTGGACATGAGTAGTCATCACATATTACTTGGTAGTATGATTTCAGGGTGCTGCATGATTGTGTCAAGAATGTGTTTACAGTTGAGAAGGGTTGAAATAAGTTTTCATTGATTTCTTTGCAAAATACAAAAATTAGTTGGAGGAACCTGAGTTTTGGTAACCAAGTTGAGTTTAAGGACTCTAAAAGGGTTAGAGATCAACATGGAAAAAAATATCTATGGTACATTAAAGAGGGATGTAAAGAGGCATAGTAATAAGTTGTCTCTTGTTGGAAAAGATTTGAAGAAGTGGAACAAGGGAAAGAGTGTGCAAGTTGAAGGCTTGGAAGACATGTATGTGAAGAACCAGTATAGGATTTATGTGTTGAATCATAGAAGATGTTCTTCTAGCTACTAAGAACATCTTTTTACACTTGGGATGTCTAATGTAAGAGAAGCATAGGGTAGTTGGCAATCCTATAAGTTTGAGTTCTTTTGACCTTGGAATCAGAGAACTTGGTTGAAGAAGAGGTGATGGTTGGTCACTATTGGGGTAGTTCCTAGTTGTAGTTTCACCTGAGGAACTCAATGACTAAAGGATTAGAGTGATGCTTGGGGTACTCAATTGATATGTTGCTCAGTGGAACTTGTGCTTGGTGATGCTTGTGGGAACATAATGGACAATTTTTCTTGGTGTATACTAGCATACTCAATGGTTTTTGTTGATGCTCGATGGGTTGGCTCACTAAATAATCTTCTTGAGAGATTTGATCAACTAACTTAGTGCATTTAATTTGTGTTGCAAATGATTATAACATAGATGGATCGTGGGATGCATGAGGACCTATTTGGCTCTTGGTTATTTATCCTATGTGAATTTAATGATTTTTGTAAGTCAGCTTGAGAAATATTATGTTTAGTCGGATTCTAGATGATTCTATTTGCAATGAGCTGACTTGTGGTCATACAAGTATAAAAAAGGGGTTTGGGGTAGTGTTTTAGACAAGCATACGGAATTTGGCTAGAGAAGATTAGTTGAGACAAGTGATGTTTACCAGAGCTAGTAGTTGAGCATGAAGTTGGGAAACAAGAAAGTTTCTTGGTGGCTTGTGAGCAAGAGCTTATATGTTTCTTGGAGTTTATACAAGATTTTTGTGCTATTGCAATTTTTGGCTACTAGGGTTGGGGTATTTGGATCTTTCAAGGTCTTACAAAACTATTACTATAATTTCTTGTATTTGGTCATAACTAGGAAGGCCTTATAGCTCAAGACATTCTAGGTAATCAATTATTTTATAAATAAACAAGTGGAGTTTTTTATTAAACCATGTATCTTGTGTTGCATTTCTAATGTGGTTGTTAGATGGGGGCTTCTTTATCTCCTCTAGAGATTCGCTAGGTCTTCCACAACATCATATTAAAAGGAGCATCCCTTATCAAGTCATATTAGAAAAAGATTTATTGAGTGTGTAGATAGATCACTGACTGTGAAGTAGTTTTCACTAGGAATATGGTTTAGGGTTTCAACAATAAGTGAAAAACTTCCTCCAAGAAGGGAACATGGTGGAAGAGCCACAGGTGTGACACCTAAGGTTAGAACCCTCTAGAGACAAGTGTGAGAATTGCAAGAAGAGATTTGTAGAGGAATACAACAAGAGATGAAAGTGAGGATTTAATTATATATTTTGAGTTTTGAGAATAAAAGTTTTGGCAATGTTGTGCTAATTAATTTTGTGTGTATGTGGAGAATGGAAGTTTATTGGATTTTTGAGTGTTTGAATTTATTTTAGAGGTGGGTTTTCAATTCCATCAAATTTAGAGATGCTTAGTTTTGGCACATTTTTCTTGTGCCTCATTTTGTGTCCCACCCAAATTTGAGCTGAAAATTTATGGTATAAGTTTAGATGATGGAAATGGATTGTTTTCCATGTTTCTATTCATCCTATTTTTTTATTTTGTGGATTTTGAGTTCATTGGTGAATCTATACTTTTGCCAAAAATGTTTAGTTGACTAAGTTTTCTTTCTTGGTTCTTTTGATTATATTTCTCAAATCCAACCCTTAAATTGGTTTTATCATTATTTTAAATGGAGTTATTTGTGCCCACCTGTGGGCATGTGTGCATTCCTATAGAAAGATCTTATGAGACCCATTACTCTTAGACTTAGGCCAGTTGAGTGTTTTCCTTATGTCACTCATTATATGACAAGAAGGATATACGAGGTAGCATGATGGAATGGCCTCTAAAGTGTACCTTGGCCTAGAAGTTGTTGACAAGTTAACATGAGAAGGTTCTTACAAACAATAATAAAATTAAACACATGGGATAATAAACCTTAATATAAGATAAGTGATCTATGCACCTAGATGGTAGTTGCACATCCCAAGGGAGCCAGTTCAAGGGTGGTGTACTTGGATGGTAGCCAATATTCATTAAAAGTTGGTGTGAGGGTAAAATATTTGGCTTCTTAAGGGAGTTTATTTACTATACCCACTATATAAAAATTGGGCTAGTAAGATCCAAGTAACTGCAATCAACTAGATTCCCTATATAATTACCCTATATTGTGTTCTAACTAGTGACTTGATGTACTATATGTATTCATGATCATTGTATTCTTGTGTTATTATTTGTTTTAAATCTGTGTAAGCCTTGGATGCCTTTTTCTTATGCTTTTATGGTTAGGTCATTATCTCTATGAGCACAACGGGGATGGCCTATATTATCTAGTTGGTTGGGAGGCACTACTACCTATACTAATGTTGGGGATTAGAAAATAGGAAGGATTATCTTCCAAATGTAGGAACTTTTTGACTTATTCTTCCTTCTCTTTTCCTCATGGATTTTCATTTTTAATTTCTTTCTTGGTGAAGATTCTTCTTGTATCAAGTTTATTGTGCATCTTATTAAGTAAATGTTTCAGATGAGTATTTTTATTTTTTTCTTATTTGAGGTGCGATTGAGTGCATATCTCTTCAATTTTTGCATGTCCAATATGTTAGTTTCAGAATGGTTTTTGACATTTGAGTGCCAACACACTTAACCACTTTCTACATTGGAGCTAAGCACACTACGTATGCCAAGCCACAATATGTGCCGAGTCAGGAAATCCAACAGGTGCCAAGTGATCTTGAGGTGCTAAGTAGCCTTCAGGTGCCGAGTGAAGATCAAGTTCTGAGTGACTTTAGGTGCCAAGCATGATATAGGAGCCGAGTGATATTTAAGTGCCGAGTCACAGACGATGCCGAGCAAATAAAAAATGCAATAGGAGTCAAGTAAGCTAGTTTGTTACATGTGTTGAGCATCAGGAATCAGTAAGTGCCGAGTAACATAGAATGTACATATGAGTTTGTAAATTCACTAATTCAGATATAAACCATTTTCATGGCCAAAATATGACTAATCTCAAAGGATTAAAAGGATAAGATCGAATCTTTTTTATTTCCTATGTAATCTACATGTAGCCAATAAGAAAAATGGAGAAGGCATGCAACCAATAATTAAAGTGCAAGGAATGAGCGAGAAATAGAGATTCAATATGAATCATCGATCCATATCTAACCCTAAGTCTTCAAATGTCTTTATAAGGAAGACAAAACTTCATTGTAAATGAGAGGATGAGGAAGTGTATGAAAAAACTATAGTGGAGTTTAGAGTGAAGAGTAAAAAGACTTAGAAGAAGAGAGAAGCAGTGAAATATTCAATTGATTAGAACAAAGCAAGGGATAAAAATGAGTATTAGATGTCAGAGGATCAAGATCAAAGTAAGCAGATCAAGTGCCTGTATTCAACAATCAAAGGATTGTAAGCTATCAGGTTTATTATACCTAATACTCTCTAGCAATTATATTAGAAAGGAAACCCTATGCTGATAGGTTAGCTTAACAACTATTTTGTAGATCCTTTAAATAGGTGATTAAATCATTTAACAAGGTAACACTTCATGTAAAGTGTTTGTAAATCCTTTAACCAGGTCACTATTGACACAGTGTAAAGCCTTTAACAGGCCAGATCATCAGAAGTGGTCAAACATTATTACTGCAGTGATTTTGTGGGTATCATCCCCAACCCAGTTTTACCTTCTTATTCCTGGAGGGTTTTTGGGTTACCAAAATCTCAAGTGTTATGTGGTGATACATGTTTGGTTTTCATGGTTGTTTGATATGTTTATATGCATGCAATCTATTTTTAGTTAAAAGTTTTAATGGTCTAAGTACAATACTTCTGATTCAACCCCCCCCCCCCCCCCCCGGCCCCCTCAGAAAAATTATTCCTATTTGAATATTCCAACAATTGGTATCAAAGCCAAGTTCTCTCAAGGAGAAGCCTAACAGCTTGGAGGAAAAGATCTAAAGATGGAAGTCTTTAAACTTGGGAAGATCATTGAGAACCAGGTGATAGATTTGCATTTTTCTCTACACAAGGTAGAGGAAGCCAGGGAGGAACTAAGAAAATCTTTGAAAAGAAGGAAGGATATAGCCATAGCTGAAAATGATATAAACTACAAGGAGATTGATACCACAAAATTGTTTGCCAATGGAGATACTAAAGAGTTTGATGCAGCAATAGTAGAACTGATGGAGAAAAACAAAGTTGAAGCAGATGAGATAACATCTCTCAAGATGGAACATATATCACAAGCCATAATGTTATGTGAAATCACTAAAAAAAAGGAAAGAGCAGTTGAGGATAGAGTCATGATGGAAGATGACAAAAGAAATCTTGCAAATAGACTTGAAGAAAAATGTACTAAACTAACAAGGATCTCAAACATGCAGATGGACACACTAGCCCAAATGATGAACCTTCATCATGAACTCAATATGAAAGATATTGAGATCTCTACTTTGAAGATGTAGAATGAATTGAACAGAGAAAAAGAGATAGTAGAGAATCTCAATAAGTCAAATGAAGCCATAAAATAATTTGAACAGTTGATGAAATTCCTAAGATCCACCCATGATACATCAGGACTTGGATACAACAACACTGAAATTGGGGAATCATCAAAGGGTGGTGAGCAAAGAAGTGACAAAGGTAAGGATTCTAAACCCACTTGTCATTACTGTAATAAAAAGGGGCATACTACTAATGTTTGTAGGAGTAGAAGAATCAATCAGCCAAACACACCCAAAATCAAGAGTTACTATCACAAGTGCAACATGCAAGGACATATGACACAAGATTGCAGGTCCAAAATTACAAGGACACAAAGATTTGATGGACATTGTCATAATTGTAAGAAGTATAGACATAGAGCATTTGAATCCAGATCAAAGCCTATGTGGACATCAAATCAACCAAAAAAAAAAAAAGGAATGAAAGTCACTACCATTGGGACTATAACACCAGGTATAGCTATCATTATTGTCAGAAATATGGACATATACCCCAGAACTACATAAGAACACATTTCAAAGGGAACTATAAAAGATGGTTGAACCAAACCATATGTTTCAGTTGCCTGAAAACTGGTCATATCAGTAGAAACTGTCCTACAAGGTTAGAGGCACCCAAGACTGAAGAAAATAAGGGCAAAGAAAAGATTGATGTGGAACACATCAGAATACACATGAAGAAAATATGGCAGAAAAAAAATGAATCAAGTTCATCCAATGGAAGGATCACTTCACCCAAAAGGTTAAGTGATCATTTCTCATTCAATTAATCACAATATGAGCCTATGGGGCTGATACATATAAGGAAGTATCGTACATCATCCCTAAACCATGAAGAAGCAATGCAAAGTATAAATTTGTATGAGACAAGATGCCAAGACAAAATTTTAAAAGATGATGTCGAACTGTCTTTGGATGCCGAGTAAAATTCTAGTGGATGCCAAGTTTCTAATAGCGACTAAGTTGATAGCTGATGTTGAGTTAAATAACTCCAATGGAAGCCGAGTGAAGAGGAAATGTAGTGCAAGCCAAGTAATGTTAAAATTATTTCAAAATATGAGTGGGCAATTAAACATTTAATGCGATGAAAATAGGGTATATTTTTGTGATTTCAATCATTCTTCCTCATCACAATCAAGAAGAAAAGAAGAGAAAGAGAAAAGAATGACTTCATAGAAGAGAATCCAACATTCCAAGTAGATTGCAACCTCTTACAATGCATTTTCATTGATCTTGAGGTATTTTTATTTGTGCTAAGCTACATAGTTTCATATTTCTGTGTAAAGGAAACCCTAGTTTGCACAAATGGCTTCGAGCTCTAAGAAAACCCATGAAAAAGAGTTGTTTGAAGTCCAAATAGTATCTAATGAGGTTAAGAAGCCTAATATTTGTCCTATTCCTGAAGTTGCATACAAGAACAACCCAGCCGGAGCTCTTTCTCACATACCCCCGAAAGTTGTAATGGTCTAGGACGTAAGAAGATGCTATAATTGTAAGATAGGAGCCATAAGAGATATGGAAATAAGGGAAGCCTATGAGAAGTTGTGTGTAGATGCAGTTTTGAAAGATGAATACAAAATTGTTGAAAGGAAGGGTTTAACATGAGTTTTGAGCTTTCCCACTGTATTTAAGACAGAATGGATCAGACTTGTGTTAAGCAGAATTCATGATGGTAGTTTGTGGCTAGAAGATATTCCCACCAAGATCATGAAAGGAATCATTCATAGGGTAACTGGATATCCTACCCTAGATTGGTTCAAGACCTTGAGAACTGAATCCAAAGAGGTTATTCAGAAAACACAGGTGCCTAGTGGAATAAAAGAGGAATGACAATTCACACCATTCAAGATCTTCTAGTTGAATTTTCTGTTAGAGTCATTGCGCATAAATTCTATCAATCCAGTAGACTCAACAGTGTGCCATGTATTAGAGTAGATGTAGGTTACAAATTGGTGAAAAAGGATCATACTTATGATCTTGCAGAATTGCAATTACAACAGATTAATGAAAACCTAGCTGCCATAAGAAGGACAAAGGGTGCCCAATGCAAATTTGGAGCAATTCTAGTTTTTGTATTCTTTTATGTTTAGAATGAATTTCCTTCTTTTGGAAAAGTTACATGGAGAAAAGATAGAACTATCATATCCCAAATTAATGAATATATAGAACCAATGGAAGACAATTTTGATACACTGATGACAAGCTATTTTGAGGATTTCAAAAAATCCATGAAGCAAAGGCTAAGAATACTAGTTTCCTTAGTGGAAAAACATACTAATGATATATGCTTCTTAGTTGACATTGATTTTACCTATAGCCAAGAAGTAATTCCAAGGGTGAGATGGCTAAGGCCATTTGGTTATGAGATCAACATAGATGAAGCATCAATAACTGCATTATTGGCAGAAAAGATAGATAAGAATACGCCACACTTTGGCACTTATGATTTGGTAAGGTCAAAGATAAATATGGAGTTAAAGACTGCCTCCATATTGAAGAAGATAGATAAATTGATGAAGAAAATTAAGAAGAAATTTGGTGAAGGAATTGAGGCTGAAGCAGAAGAAGAAGAAGATGATGACAATAATGATGATGGGGATGAACAAGAGCAAGGCCAAATGGAATTAACTCAAGGCCTAGGTGAAGACAAGGAGGAAGGTGCTGAGGAAGAAGAATTCAAGGAAGCACCAACCCAAGCCGAGCCAAAGAAAAGAAAGGTAACTATACAGGCTCCAACCCAACCCAAAACAAAGAAAGGTGCCAAACCAACTCAAGCCAAGCCACAAATACCTGTCACAAGGGCTACCACAAGGGCATCTTCACAAAAAGCCAAGGAACAAATCAAAGAGAAGAAGGAGGCTATTGAACAGACTGGTGAAGCGCTGAGAAAAAGAAGAAAATATGTAGCTCAACAGGATTCTAATGAGGGGGAAAGAATAGAGTCAGAAGATATCAGCCAATTTAGAGTGGTAAGTCATCCTCCAAAATCAACCTTAGATTAAATGCGTGAAAATATTAAAAGTGTAGACTTTACTGATTTGAAAAACATTGATTTCAACAAGCTCAGTAAAGAAGAGCAAAAAAAAATAGAGGAATCAGTATATGCCATGATGAATGAATTCAAGACTACACCTCTAGAGCTAGACAATACCATGCCTAGAGAATTATATGAGATAACTGAAAACATATGGCATCATTGTCTAAAAATCTAAAAGGAGATAAGAGAATCTACCTTAGCACAGGTGATGCCTTACCTAAAAAAAGGTCAAATAACAAAGGCTAATAAGAAATATAGTGACAATTTCACACTAAAGCATAGAGCCTTTGATATCTTACAAAACAAGATTGAAAATGTAGTCAGTAAGTCAACAAAAATATGGAAGTTAATATATGGCTTGACTACTATCAAAGAAGGAGAAGAAAATCCCCTTAAGGGACAAAACACAGAACATGAGGAACCTAGTGAGAAGGATGAGGAAGAAGAAAAGAATATAAAGAAAGGAGAGAAGACGGGAGAAGAAAAGAAAAATGGAGAGAAGAAAGAAATAGAGGAGGAGGAGACACAAAAGCAAGATGAAATGGCAACAACTGAGCAAGAGTAGCAACAAGACTAGAGTGTGCAAGACACACAATTTCCACCTTCTAGACCTCCTCATGTACCCATCAAACCTGCAGAAACTATAACTATACAGGATGTTCCTGACACTTTTGCTCAGAACATCAATCCATTAACTACAAAGGATCTCAAAAGAATCCTTGATCAATCCACACAACAAGCAAAATTATGTACAAATCCTGTATTGGTTAATGTGGATGAATTACAAAAACTAGTAGAAAACATAGTTAGAGATAAGGTGAATCCAAAAGAACCACCTTCCATCATCTCTACAGCTACAAGTGGTCAACTTCAAATGCCAATAGTTGTTTCATCAGGCATAGTTGACACCACAGTACAAAATTTGAGTGCAGCAAGAGACAAAGAAATAGAACAAACAAGATAGACTATTACATTTGATCCTATAGCACAAACACAAGGTGCACTTCCAAAAATTTCTATAATTGATCAAATTAGTACATAGGAGGAGAAAGCAGAGGAAACTCCTAAAGAGTAGGAGGCAATACAAACATTGATAAATTTGCCTACCTCGAGGACTCCTTCACAATAGCCAAGTAATGATGCAATGCCACTGCAAATTTCAGCACCAGGATCAAGTTCTACAAAATTTGCAAGGGTACTTCACTATGGAGACCCTGAATTAGATGAGGAGATAGTCATACCAAGTTATGACTCAAAAATAATAAGCATTGATCAAATCAATGAGGTGCAGGAAGCATTGAATAGAAGAAAGAGGCAAGAGATACTCAGGAAGGAGTATAAACAAAAGCAAACATTACATGATATTAAGGACATCTTTATGGATGCCTTCAGTTTGCAGTCACCAGATGAGTCAAAGCATATCATGGAGCAATTATCAAATATTGTTGACCAGGTTACAAATGAAGACCAAGAAAGAAATGTAAAACTTATGGAATGGTCTGAAAGGAAATTCCAAGGGAAAGTAAATGGGAAAATATTGAGTGAAATTGCACTTTCCCAGGTTGAATTGGCAAAAATGCTTGACAAGGTGAAAAAGGTACTTGAGAATATATTCTCATTGTACAATAAGTTGTGTGACTTTTCATACTTCACACAGGAGACAAGCCAAAGAATAATGAGCCTGGAGATAAATCTAAAGATTTCAAGCATGCAATTACCCCAAGTTCCAGCTCAAAGTGAGAAGCACTTTAATCAAACGCTTCACACTCAGAAAGAAGTAGCTGTGTTAATAGCAGAAGAGGCCACCATCAAAGCAAAACTAATATAGCTCCAATCCTCCATTAACCCACATTTGGAAGTACTCCATAAAGAACAGGTCTATCCTGAAACTGTTCTCAAGAAAGATCCTAATCTTTCTACTTTAGATGGACTTGTTCACCTTGCTGCAGAGATTGCCATCCAGCACAAGTCATTGGAAATTTCTTTGCATAATTGGGATGCATCTCTTAGGATGATTATGGAGGTAAATAGCACATTTTTGGAAAAATATGGTCTTAACCCTTAGCACCCTTTGACATAAGTGTCAAAAAGGGGGAGATAGTATAGATGAATGGGGGAGACAAGATAAAAGGGGAGCATGATATACAACATAAAATTTTGGTTACCAAGATAGCATAGATAATGGCACAATCAACTCAGGGGGAGTTACAATAATTTTGAGGTATATATATTGTAAATTACAAAATTTTGATCAAGTTTTCTTTAACCTTTTTATATACCGAGTAGATTAGTGAATGTACTCATAAGGTCAGTTAAGTCTTTTTTGTCACTCATGTCAAAGGGGGAGATTGTTAGTTTCAGAATGGTTTTTGACATTTGAGTGCCAACACACTTAACCACTTTCTACATTGGAGCCGAGCACACTACGTATGCTGAGCCACAATATGTGCCGAGTCAAGAAATCCAACAGGTGCCGAGTGATCTTCAAGTGCCGAGCAGTCTTTAGGTGCTGAGTAAAGATCAAGTGCTAAGTGACTTTAGGTGTCAAGCATGATATAGGAGCAGAGGATATTTAAGTGCCGAGCCACAGACGATGCTGATAAAATTAGAAACGCAACAGGAGTCGAGTAAGCCAATTTTTACATGTGTTGAGCATCAGGAATCAGTAAGTGTCGAGTAACACAAAATGTACATATGAGTTTGTAACCTCACTAATTCAGATATAAATGATTTTCATGGCCGACATATGACGAATATTGATGGATTAAAAGGATAAGATCAAATCTTTTGTATTTCAGATGTAATCTACATGCAGCCAATAAGAAAAATGGAGAAGGCATGCAACCAATAATAAAAATGCAAGGAATGAGCGGGAAACAGAGATTCAATATGGATCGTAGATCCATATCTAACCCTAAGTCTTTGAATGTCTTTATAAGGAAGAAAAAACTTCATTTTAAATGAGAGGATGAGGAAGTGTATGGAAAAACTATAGTGGAGTTCAGCGTGAAGAGTAAAAAGACTTAGAAGAAGAGAGAAGCAGTGAAATATTCAGTTGATTAGAACAAAGCAAGGGATAAAAATGAGTATTAGATCTCAGAGGATTGTAAGCTATCAAGTTTATTATACCTAATACTCTCTAGAAATTGTATTAGAAAAGAAACCCTATGGTGATAGGTTAGCTTAACATCTGTTTTGTAGATCCTTTAAATAGGTGATTAAATCCTTTAACAGGGTAACACTTCATGTAAAGTGTTTGTAAATTCTTTAACCAGGTCACTATTGACACAGTGTAAAGCCTTTAATAGGGCAGATCATCAGAAGTGGTCAAACATTATTACTATAGTGATTTTGTGGGTATCATCCCCACCCCAGTTTTACCTTCTTATTCTTGGAGGGTTTCTGGGTTACCAGAATCTCAAGTGTTATGTGGTGATACATGTTTGGTTTACATGGTTGTTTGATATGTTTATATGCATGCAATCTATTGCAGTTAAAAGTTTTAATGGTCTAAGTACAATACTTCTAATTCACCACCCCCCCCCCTCCCCCCCTCTCAGTAGCATTATTCCTATTTGAATATTCCAACACAATACTCCCTGATGTGGAGGTTTCTTTCCTTGTTTTGTGTTCTTACTTGTGTCTATATCCAACAGGTGATTTTATCATATGATGTAGTATTTCACCACATGATCCTAACATTTCATTACACCAAGCTCACCATTTCATCTTACAATGAAAGACATCTCTATATGATGAAAGCATTGCATTGTACCTATGGTGGTATTTTATCTTACTAGTATTGAAAAATTCATCGTATGATGATGCATTTAATTCCACCTAGATTTGATTTTCATCATATGATATTGATTGATTTTCATCATATTTTGGATAGTGAGAACTTATGGATTTTTTTAGATTTTTAGATTTGGTGTTTTCGATACGCATTTTGGAGATGTTCAATCTCAATCCAGAACAAATCAACTATCAAACTTTTTTTTATTGTTAGAAAAGTAATATTGTTCTCTTTTTAAAAAAAAATTAGAAATGAACTTGAATGACTAACCACCTAGGAATTGTACTTGGGAAATAAAATGAAAATCATATCGAATGCAAATATAGTAACTGAAATGAACCTTGCAAATTAATCACCTATATGGAAAATGAATATGAATGAGAGTAGTGGTAGACCTAGGAATCTTTGATTCATAGTTCAAGTCTTCTACTTTAAATTTTTATGTATGTTGTATCAATATTTATAAGCTTTATTTTTTAAAAAAAAGTTTATGTTTAATCCATGATTCCAAGGATTCATGAGTGTGGCATTACATCTGGTATTAGAGACAATGTTCAAACATTGGGATCCATGTGTTAATCTCTCATTATGTTTTTTGAATGTTGATTATTGATACATGCTTTTAAATGGTATGTGACTTTCACATTGATTAGTATGCTTTTATAAAGTTTTAACCCATGTCTTGTCACTAAATGAAGGATGATGGATGTAGAGGAGTTCCTAGCTAATATAATGCTAGTGGAAGTGTTTAAAAGGAAGGAGAACATGAGGAATTCCATGAGGACAAGAATGAGGAGGAGGGGGAGAGGCATATAGAGAACCAGTGTGGAGTAGAGACATTGGTACCTTTGATACTCAAGGTTATAGCTTGATTAGGGCCTCATATTGAAAACTCTCAACATGGTGGTCCACAACTGGAGGGATCATAGGGAAGAGAATCCTTTTTTTTTAAGTAGAGAGAGGAGAGAGGGGAGTGCAAACATTATTTTACATTGCTTAATTCTAAAGGTGCACATAGAAGAGATAGAGCTATGGAGGATGATGATACCATCCATTTGGACATTATGATATTCCTTGTGGTCTTGAACACCATTTTTTTTATGGAAGTGGAGATGGAAGTAAGGAAAAGGCATGGTTTTTAGACCTTATGGATTTCTTTTATATACATCCATATGCAAGAATCCTTAGATATTATTATGTAGTCACAAAATTGAGAGATCATGTGCTTCCACCTCATGGAACATAGAGGAGAATAAGCTCTAGATTAGTCTTGCAAATCTCATCTAGGACATGTTTGAGGAGTGGTTTAGATAGAAGTTTATGTCTTCTTAGTAGAGAGATTCTTATGTGGATGAGTTCCATGAGATTAGATCGGGTACCATAACAATTTGGATGAGTATGAGTTGAGATTATTCAAGCTAAGATAGTACTATAACAACAATCATGATTTTTCTTCTAAATCATCACTTTATTTGGGTCCTTAATGACTCTAATATTTGGGATATCCATCTGCACCTTCCTAGGACACTTTTACTTGTCATCAAGAAGGTGATGATTACCAATGTAAATGTAATGAAAGGATTTAGAAGTAGAGTTGGTATGAAGATCCATAGTGCAGAACCTATAAGGTTAGCTACACCTACATAGACATAGTTTGCTAAACAAACGTGTACCAAATTGACAGACTAGGGGAGTTCATCCTTATTATAGTAGACTAAAATAATCTTAGATTTAGTTGAGTGGTTGTAATATATGTGGATTAGGAGAACACATGTGAGATTGTGGACAAGTGTAGTAATTATAGTATAGTTAGTTAGCTAAAAGTTTGTAGTCGAGTCTAGGTAAGGGGAGCTTTCAAAGTCTAGTGCTCCTCATGGGGATGAGGGTATGACTATAGCACATGTTTCTCTTGTGTCTAATAGGATCAAAAATTAGAAGCATGTCCTTGATAGTCATTAGTATGTTTGAGTAAGAGTGTAGCCATGTTAGATCTTACCATTGGGTATGTAGGTAAATCCCATTGAGTATTTGTAGTAGTTGTGGATAATGGGCTAGGAATCAAGGCACTATAGGCAAGAATATAGGTGAATTAGATGGTGTTTATAGAATTATTTTATTTGATTATGATGATTCATATTATTTAATTTCAGCTTCTCTTGTTCAACAATGTGAGATAGTAGAAACATAAGAGGTACATAGGTGGCAGGTAAACTTAGCCATGAGATCTAAGGTGGTTGTGGATTCCCCAATTAGTAGTTGTGTGTTGGACTTGGGAACCTTTACCACCATAGTTTATATTCATATACTACCCTTAGGATCTTATGGAATTGTGTTGGATATGGACTAAATAGCCTCTTAGTAGAAACTTATTGATTACTGATGTAAGTTATTAAGTTTGTCAATGACATAGGGGGATGAGTTGAGTTGAGTTTGTAGGGATATAGAGACAAGTCTCTCTTGACATAATCTCAGTTAAGTATGTAAAATTATGTGTGATACAAGGATTTTAGATGTTTTTAGTTTCTATTAGTGAACTATATAGGGTTAAGAATCAAGGGATATCTCTTGATGATCATCCATTCCTTTGTGAGCATATCAATAAGTTTTTAGATAAGATACCTAGTATTTCACTATAATGCAACACAAAGTTCCATATTAATCTCATCCTTAGAGAAGAGACTATTTCTTGGGCACCTTACTACATGAATACTCAAGGTTTAAGTGAGCTCTAGTTATATCTAGAGGATTCATTGGCCAAGGGCCAGTGCTCATCCTAGTGTATCCTCATGGAGTGTATTAGCCATCTTCATTATTAAGGATAAATCTTTGTGCTTTTATGTTGACTACAAAAAATTAGATAAGGTGATGGTGAAAAATTTATGTCCCTTTCCAAGGATTTATGATTTGTTTGATTAGATGAAGGGAGAAAGAGTGTTCTTGAAGATTTATCTGAAGTCAAGATACCATCATCTTTATATCCAAGAGGTTGATATTCATTGGACAATACTTCATACAATCTATGGGAATTATGAGTTTATGGTTGTACCTTTTTGTTTGACTAATGTTCCATCAATATTCATGAGATTTATGAATGGGATGTTATGCATGTATCTTGATTAGTTTTTCCTTATTTTCCTTGATGATATATTTATCTATTATGGAGGATAATGAGGTCCACTTGTGTCAAGTATTCTAACATATTTGTGATCATTAGTTATATGGAAACTTGGGCAAGTGCAAGTTCTTCTAGAAGAATTTGAAGTATTTGGGGCACATCATATTGGGTGATGGTACAGCAGTGGATCCTTCTAAGATCTAAGCTATAATGGACTTGCCAACACCCACTACCTTTTGGGTTGACTAATTTTCTATAAATATTTATGGGCTTTATGAATAGGGTGATTTTCATGTACCTTGATTAGTTTGTCCTTATTTCCCTCGATGAAATATTGATCTATTATGATATTATGGAGGATAATGAGGCCATCTTGTGCCAAGTATTGTAGTGTCTATGTGATAATTAGTTATTTGGAAACTTGAGAAAGTGCAAGTTCTTCTAGAATAAGTTAAAGTATTTGGGGCACATCATATTGGGTGATGGTATTGCAATAGATCCTTCTAAGATATGAGATATCATGGATTGGCCAACACCCACTACCTTTTGGGTTGACTAATGTGCAATCAATGTTCATGAGTTTTGTGAATAGGGTGTTCTTCATGTACCTTGATTACTTTGTCCTTCTTTTCCTTAATGACATATCAATCTATTATGATCATATTATGGAGGATAACGAGGTCCACTTGTGCTAAGTATAGCAATGTCTATGTGATCATTAGTTATTTGGAAACTTTGGCAAGTGGAAGTTCTAGAATAATTTGAAGTATTTGGGGCACATTGTATTGGGTGATGGTATTACAATAGATCCTTCTAAGATCTGAGCTATCATAAATCTTCAAGGGAGCAAGAGTGTTCTTGAATATTTATTTGAACTCAAGATAACATCATCTTTGTATTCAAGAGGTTAATATTCATTGGAAAATACCTCATACATACCATGGGAATTATGAGTTTATAGTTGTTCCTCTTGGTTTGACTAATGTGCCATCAATGTTCATGAGCTTTATGAATGGGGTGTTGTACATGTACCTTTATTATTTTTTCTTTATTTTCCTCAATGATATATTGATATATTATGATATTTTGGAGGATAATGAGGCCCACTTGTGCCAAGTATTGTAGTGGCTTTGTGATCATTAGTTATTTGGAAACTTGGTCAAGTGCAAGCTCTTCCAAAATAAATTGAAGTATTTGGGGCACATCATATTGGGTTATGGTATTGTAGTGGATCCTTCTAAGATCTGAGCTATCATGGATTGGCCAACATCCACTGGTTTCCTAGAGGTCTATAGTTCATGTTTTTGGCAAGGTAAAACAATTAATTCATGAAGGATTTCTCTTACATGCTCCATCCTATTACTTCTCTTCAAAGGAAAGGGAAGACATACATTTGGATAGAGCTCTATGAGTTATATTTTGAGGATCTTAAGGAGTGATTAACTACTGCATCTTCCTTGTAGTGCTAGATCATATAGGAAAGTTTATGGTGTGTAATGATGTGTCATGGGATGGTGTGAGGGATGTTTGATTGCATACGAGTCCTAAAAACACAACGAACATGAGTTGAACTATACCACTCATGATTTGGAGTTAGCATTAATTATGTCTACACTAGCACAATGTAGAAATTTTCTTTTGGGATATATGTTTAAGTTGTACATGATTGATGATCATAGCTTATAATATATCTTTACTTAGTCAAAAATAAATATATAATAATGTTAAATTATTAGATGGAGTTTTTGTATGAGTTTTTTTAATGTTCATTACATCAAGGGGAAAGGTAATGTTGTCACAGATGCCTTGAGAATAAGGAAGCATGATAACTTAGTTTTTATCATTGGATGTGGATTTGTGTAGCCATATCTTGGAGGCTTTTCCTTGTGACACATAAAATCAAGAGGTTAGAGGAGATATTGAGTCTATAAGTACCCTTGAGGGGTGGTTGACATGTTATTATTTAGTGTCTAGGGGCTATTATGGTACTTGGAACACATTTATGTACTAGTGTTAGGGAATCACCATTCTTTGGTTTTGTTAGAGGCACATCATGCACCATATTCTACATATCCTATGCCTTGAGTGCTAGAAACTGAAGGGAGAGAATCAACATCTTGCAAGAATTTTGCAGCCACATTCCATTCCCAATTGGAAGTGCGATACAATATGTACTTATATAATCATAAGGTTTCTTATATCATCATACCATTATGATGCTATTATGGTGGCATTTGACAAGTTGTCCAAAGTAGCTCAATTTTCATCCATAAGAGCATCATATACTACTACTTTGGTAGTTTTTCTTGGAGGATATCATTCAGTTACATGGGATTCCTTATAGGAGCATTTTGGATATAGATCTAGTGTTCACTTTGGCACTATGGATATCTCTTCGACATTCTTTTGGCATACAAACTAGTTTTAATTATTATAACATAGTGATAAATGGATAGTTTGAGCGAGTGAATCAAGTCCTTTAGGACATGAATGTAATGGATCTATAACAAGAGTGGGAGGACTATTTATACCTAGTTGAGTTTTCCTTTATTAATTGGTACCATGGTTCTCTTGGAATGCCACCTTTTCAAGATTTGTATGGTAGACATTATTATACTCATTAGAGTTGGTATCATTGTATAGGTTGGAAATGTGTCAAGGATAAAAAAGCACAAGTTCATCACATAACCACTATATATATATATATATATATATATATATATAGAGAGAGAGAGAGAGAGAGAGAGAGAGAGAGAGAGAGAGAGTCCTTTCACTCCAGATTCTAAAGAAATAGATCTAGAAAGATAAAGATAAAGAAGGTAGAAGACACGCCTTGAAACCCAAATTTTATGCTTGGTGTGCTGATCATAATAGATGTGAATCATCATATATCGGCCTAAAACTACATGATGGACAAAACCCAAATATTGTTTGATGATCTATCAGGGTTAAATTGGATGATTAGGGGTGACCTCTTAACTATTCAAGCATTAGGGACAATCTTTTTGGACCTAAAGGAATGAGTACAATGTTGATTTTGATTTCACATTGCTAAAGAAAGCCAAAAATGGTACTCAAATCTACAACCCATTTGTCAATCCGATGTCCATAACTTGGGATAAAAAAAGATTTTTTTTTGTTGATGGGGGGTTTCATTTGTCAACACCTAGCTTAGGAATTAACCTTGAATTGAAATAATATGAATGTACAAATTCTCCTTACAATAGTAGGATCTCTTGAATCAAATGCAATGTGCTTACTTCACCAATTGATTAGGATCAAGAAGATGAAGATGAATGGATGTAGACGATGCAACAAAGGATCTTGAATGGATTGAAGGATATCTTGAAGATGGCTCCCATAATTGAATGCTTGAATCCTTAATATTCAATGCAGGAATAGTTGAAAGATGCTTGAAAGCTTGAAGACTCAAAGACTTGAATGCTCAAGTGCTAGAGCACTTGAACTTGTGAATTCTTGGTATGATGTGTGTTTAGATATGACAAATGGAGAAAATGGAAGGGTTTATATAAGGGGAGCAAAATTGACTAACTCCCATAGGTTGACCACCTAGGAACTAACAACCAAAAGCTATTCAAACACAAGACTTGAATAGAGGACCTAAAATGGGGCCAATTAAGGTTGGAATGTATCACTGATTATCCCATCAGGGGCACACTACATCCCTGATTGGCCCATCAAAGGTGCACTACATGCCTGATTAGTTAGGGGCATACTGTATCCCTAAAAATCATGACCCATAAGCTCTAAGATCCCTCCAAGATCCTAAAATAGGTCCTAGACCCAAGAAATCAGGCACAAAGTCTGAAATATAGTTGTTTCAATGCAAAGAGAAAATTGCAAGTGGTTAAATAAAGGGAATTGAGGACTTAGGTAAATAGATCCTACCCAAGCCTAATGTCATGAACATATGAGCTTTAAAGAGGATATATTAGGTTTTATCCCAATTGCACCTAAGAGAAGGAACATAAAAGGGAATAAATAATGAAAAGTGCAACGAGATTGATGATCTTACACTATATTAGTGTTGAATCTTCATTAAATTGGAGTGCTTCCAACTTAAGATGGTACAATCACTTATAGAATTGAGTAGTTTGGGGTCCTAAGATGCTTCAGGATATTGAGAAAAAATATATTTGTATTAGATAGAATTTAATTAGTGCCAAGGATTGACAAAAGAAGTGTGCATATACACATATGCTAGATTGCCACTTTTCTATCAGAGACTGAGTGTTTTTGACATTTCATTTATGGAAGAGCCTCATCTATAATGGGAAAGGATCTAAATTAGTATCATATTTTGTTGGTAGTTTTGAGATTTTAGAGAAGATTGGTCCCATTTCTTATTTCTTTTCATTTCCACCTAGCATATTGTGCATCCATGATGCTTTCCATATTTCTATTTTTAGATAGTATATCCTCAATCTGATCCATGTACTTCATTGAGGTTTTTTATAGGTAGAGTATATGTAATTTTTTTTGGATCCCATCTATATTATTTGAAATCAAAGGTTAACCCTCAGAATTCAAGATATATACTTTATCTACATGGGAGGATGTCACATAGTTAAAAGATTTATATCCATACCAATTTGAAAGCTTCACAAAGTAAACCCATACCTAGTGGTGGGGGAGTATGTAGTGCTTCCAATGTTTATATTTATTTCCACTTTTTTTTGACATAAGAGACACTTTAATTTATATTACATGTTAATTTTCATATTAATATGCTTTGACAATAGTACATTATTTTGATTACTAGTAGCATAGAAACTAGATGTTAGATGATGTTTCTATTTAGTTTGATACTAGAGATGTGACATGGTGTTTATGATGATAGCTAGTTTATTTTGTATTCAAAGTTGGACTATGGTTTGTAATTTGTCAAATGGATTTTATTGGATGCATTGCTAGTGTGATTTTATGCTATGGATATAAGTCTTTCACCTTCAGTAGATATATGCTCAAATTCCTAAGAATAATTCTTTAAATGATTTAATTAAATTATTTATCATATAATTATGTGTTATGTTTTAATTCACAACTATTTTTAGAAAGTAAAGTCCACCAACACAACTCAGAGGGGGCGGGGGTGTTAATCAGTTGTGTGCTTAAACAACTTAAATTAACTTAGTCAAATCAAAAAATTATCGCTAGTAGATACAAAAAACACAATATAAAAATAATACACAATAACACAAGATTTGTTAATTAGGAAAATCCTTGACCAGAGGGAAAACCCCAATAGGAATGACACCCACAAGATGATGTACTAATATGAATATTCCTTATGAAAGGGTAAAACTCGAGTAGGAGCCAATTACATACAATTACTACAATATTCCTTGTTAGGAGAATTTTAATTCCTACTAGAATAATCCAACCCTACAAGGAGTTTCTTCAACCATGTTGGGATCTGATAAAAAGTCAATGAGTCCATTGTCCAAATTGCTTTGGAATTGTCTTCACAAAATAATTCTCTAGGATAACATATCCAAGGGTGAATTGACAAATACAAAAACTTCCTTTCCATTATAGTTACTATGAATTTCTTAAAAAATCATCAACATCATCATCTACTCTAATCCCATAAAATTTACATTCACATATCATGCCAATAATACAATACAATGTGATAGCTTTATAACCAAGGAAAACATCTTTCCTTTATACCAAGTCCTAATGAATAATTGAGTCATCCTTTTTTATTTCCTAGTGTAAAATGAACAATATAGGATGTCATTAACATATTAGATTACATGTTAAATTATATTTACAACTTCCAAAATAAATTTCAATACACACTCGACCTGAGAGTGAATATATGAAATGTTACACTATAAAAACTATCACAAAATAATCACTAGAATATTTTACCTCCCACATCATCATGAACATGCCTTCAACCATAATCCAAGATTTCTTAATCAAATTTCATCTCACTTAACAGATACAATTCATTTACCAGTAAACAATTTCCTATGAATTTCTCTATGACCAATCTCTACATAATCCTCTAAAACTCACTCAAACCTTCAAAAAAATTTCTACAAACACATACATAACATCAGGAAATATCCAATAACACTACTCTAATCTCATTGAACTAATTTTTGTATCCTTTGACCTTGCTAACCAAATCTTTCTATATAACTCAGAGTGTCATAACAAAAAAGAATGTATGTTGACATAAATGACAAACCAAGTCATGAATGCAACACATAAGCACTCAATCATCTACAAAAAATACAAAAAATCTCTCCTTTCAACACTCATGCTAACAAAAGCCACCTTTGGAATGGATGAAAATATGTGATGGAAAATCATAAATGCCAAAACTTCCCTTATGAAATGATAATACAATGAAGTTCCTAAAATATTCCCCCATTGACATCAATAAGTTCTTATTGACATACAACAACTACTGATACTCTATCCTATTGATATTAATCTTTCTTAAATGATCTCCCACATACATACATAAGGTTTTTCATGTATTAAAATCATACATTAACATCGATGATAAAATGTTCTATTATGCTGATTCTTTAAGTTCAATAATCTCCAATACAATCTAATAAAGTGAAAGTTTTGAGTGCCAACAAACATTTTTATACAAAAACTTTACCAAAGAGTTCTCAATAACTTTCCTCAAAAGTGACTACTCCCCCAAAGGAAGAATCACCAAACATATAGTTTAGGTGTAAGAAAATGTTTTGAATATACAGGAGTGATTCAATCTTGCATCAATTACTTTGAGGAAGGTTGGTGAATAACCTCAAGCATACCTCTAACAAAAGTATCCTTAGTCAAAGGCTTAGTAAATATGTCTTATATATACTCCTTTCTACTAACATACTCCTATTGGTCTGATTTTTCACACTTGCAAATTTTTTTTGAAAATTATGGCGAGAAATCATTTGAATTTTTTAGGATTGCCCTAGTCTTTCCCTGTTTCGTGTGTTATCAGAGTCTATTGATTTCTCCATATTAATCTTTTAAAATAGCCATGAAATTGTCCCAGGCTTGAAATTGATGGCATCCCTTTTGAATTTCTCAGAAGGAGTTGTAAAATTTTTTAAGTTAGTCCTTTACGTTCTTATGATGTGAGGTTTCAGGTAACAATGGAATGCCTTTTGCTTTTGGTTTCCATGGCCACGCTTTCTGATACAGCAAAGAGGCGTAAATGATTTATCACACTTTGAAAAGCTCTTTGTATGAGCTTATGACTAAATACCTTGAGCAAAGGAGCAGGGAAGCCTGCAATGTGATCTACGCGTATACACCTCAATGGGTAGCGTAAAGGCGTAAAGCATGATTTGAAGGGCACGCGAGGGTATTACGGTATTACAAGTAAAGGTTTTTTCTGTAAGCACGGAGGCAAGGTTTCATGGTGTTTACATGTCTACGATTCTTGCATTTGCGGACAACCGTAAAGATTTGTTCTTAGCGGTAAAGGAATCATGTGGGACCTGTTAAAGTGTCAGAAGGGCCCAGTTGCAACAAATCAGATGGAGACATGACATTTATGTTAGATGTGCCCATCCCTCGTGGCATATGACTTAAGCTTTTGATATTACACCCTTACGCTTGTAGGTTAAGCGTATGAATGAAGAGCTATTTTTTCTTTTTTCCGTGGTTACGGATCCAGTCTTAGCATGTAAGCATAAAGAGGTGAAAAAGAAGATCAGTAAAAGGGGTTTACGCTCATACCATAAAAGGAAGACATGAGACCGCAATAGCAGTTGAGAGGGCTCTTCGGTGATATGAAATAAAGCTAAGTCGCAAGAGCGGGAGATAAGTTTTGAAGCCTTACGCTGACCCAAGAAATGAAATAAGAAAAAAAACATAGAAGGAATTTCCAAGGTCTCTGCAGATACATGCACGTAGGAGCGTAAAGGCTACAAGGACAGCTTGAATAAGGGTTTTACGCTCACACAAGGAATGTTGAATCGTAAGAACAAAGATGTTGTTATACAGAAGTTCCATATCCAAATAATCTAAGGAAAATGATTGAGAATTTTGATCATATTATGTTACAAATGCCTCATGAGCCAGAGGGAGAAGAAGCCATTGTAAATAGAGAATCCCCTGAACCAGATACACAATTAGAAATTGATTTGGAAGAAGAGCAGCCATCAACATCAGCCTAGATGCCACAAGGAAATAAAAGACAAAAGACAATTCACATCCCTGAAAAGGTGGTAAGCAGAGCTGTAAAAGTCATGTTTGGAAGTAGTGAGTATTTTGCTGATATTAGGCAAAATTATTTTCATCAAAGGGCTACTGAAGTAGGAAAAGCTTCTACTGACATGCAAATTGCAGCATCAAGGTTGGATGACAAGCTCATTCAATCTGAGAAATTCATGGTATTAAATCATTTGAATTTAAAAATTTTCTCTATAAAATCAAACAAAATGAACTCACATTGAGTCTCATGCCAAGAGAAGATCTAGAGAAAAATAAAGAGTTAGTTGAAAAACTATTGGCTTATGACCTTGAAAGTGAAATAATGACTACCGCAGAAGCTAGGGAATTAGTACATAGGAGTGGTATGATTCTAATACCACATTGGGACATTGAGAAAGCTATTGTATTGGACCAAATGAGAAGACAAGATAAGGCCATCAGTTATGAAGCCACTAGCAATGAAGGTTTTAAAAGAGGGTCAGGTTTTAATGTGGACACTAAAACCCTAGCAGTATGGAGTGTGGCCCCTGACACCAAGAAGCCTAAGATGATGGATATAGAAGAAACTACTCAGGGAAATATGATTGTGTGGACATTGGAGAGCACTACTGGGAAGGAAATCTCTAGTTTGGTAAAACATTTTTCTCCTATGAATGAGGAAAAGGTTGATGAAATTGAGGATAAGTTAGCTACAATGTTTAATGAATGCCTTGATATCAGGAGAACATATGAAGAAGAGCTCAAAATGAGCCATGTACAGAAACAAAGAATAGAGGAGTTGGAGGAAAAAATTAAGATTCTGGAAATAGAAATAAAATCCCTCAAAGAACAGCTCAAGATAGCAACAGAGGCAGAGCATGCACCAAGGCAAGAGGAAGAAAGAAGGCACAAAGTAGAAGCAAAGTCCCAAATAGAAGAAATGCTTATGGGAACAACAGTGTCAGCGCCTGTGATTAATGTGGAAACAGAAGTTTCCCAGGTTGACAATAATACGAAGAAAAATATTTTGATGAATATATTAAATCACAGAATCAACATTTTGAAAAGAATATCTCAGGATACTTATAATACATTCATCAGTCTACAATCTACAAAACAGGTATGCATGGGTGCAGTTAGATGGCTTGAGCCTATTTTTCAACAGTGGGGACCCTATATGCAATTTTTTGATAGGTTGATACCCTTGTTAGCCAAGAAGCTAGATCTCCCAGATAAAGTTATTACTGTGAAGGAAGGTAAGGACAAAGTGAAAGAATTATTGCAAATTTTCACAGGGAAGATGGCAGTAATTCAAAGTAAATTAAAAATGCTAACAAATGGTTTCTATTCTTTGATTCCTTCTGTTATCGATTCTAATGATAAGTTAAAAGATTTTGATGAGTGGTCTAATTCTTTTGATCAAATTATAGACTTGCCACAAGTGGTGTCTGTCCTCCAAGATGGTATTGATGAATGTCTTTTCAATGAACTAATTGATACCCTTTTCAAGATTGAAACTGAAGTGAATAGGTTTATCATAGGAGGAAGGGTGATTACTGATGCCAGGCGGCAGAAAACGGTGGATGAATTAACAATAGTTAAAGAATGTGATTGGCCCACTAAAAGAGAAATATTTGTCTGGGAAGCAATTGCAAAAATCAAAGCACTACCAACCGGGAGCAGTTAGAGAAAAGGACAAAATTGAAGATTTTATGCTCCAGCTATCATTTACCTTCTGTTTTATTTGTTTTGTTTTGTTTGTTCGGTTTTCTTTTGAAAAGGGGTAATTTACCCAATTTTTGAAAAAGGACACGTGTCACTTTCTTTAGCCCGAAGCTTGTTGCATCTCACACTATTTAAGTGAGATCCCAAGGCTAAAGAATGGTCCGAATTCTATTTTTTCTAAGTATTGTGCTTAGTCTGGTTTTTAGTCCAAATTTTTAGAGAAAGTTTGTAATGTATTTTGTTGTCAAATTCTCTAACAATACATGAATATAGAGTGACCTATGTTTCTTTCTGAAGGCCATTCCGAGTCTACTATAAAGGATATACCATTTTCAAAGGAAATGAATACAAATTATGAACTATCCCCATATCAGTTCTTTCTGAATTTTGTCTCCTTTTAAATACTTAGCTTCCTTGATGTTGTATGAGTAAAAGCTTGTGCAATTGAATGCAATCAAATTAGGTTGTATATCCATTTATCATTGCTGTTAATTCAATGGATTAAATAAAGGCTTTGATGAATGTGATAAGATTCCTTAAGTATTGAAAAGGATTTTTGAATGATAAGTTCTGATAAGAATTATTGATAGAATTTGTTGTAAGGCAACAAATTAGATCTAAGAATTTTCTATAGACTCTGAACCCCAATGGATTAGGCACTGATCAAGTTATTTCAGCTGAAGGAGAAATATCTTACAAATGGTTTTTCAAATGCATCATCAAATCAAATTTTACTTTTATTCCCTATAGATCTTCAAAGTTGGCCAGCACTTGTCTGCATGGAATGTTTTAACTTCAGTTAGCCATTGTTGTTGAAAACATCTGCAGATCTATAGAAGAATTCTTGGCCATATCTATTTATGGGATGTGTTTTATCAAGTTAGTAAGAATTATGTATATGTTCAAGGATCTTGAAATGAGAAAAGAGAATGAAACTAAGAACAATCCTCATACATTTGTCTCAATTTTGAACCATCCCCGGGTACACCCACCCTGGCTTTGCAGAGCCAAAAGAGTAGAAAACCATCTGTGGTTTTGTTGAAGTTGTGTCCAAATACCTTACATATGCAATTGTTAATAAGAATAGGCTAGTCTTTAGATTGTGTATGTACTTTCATTTTCATATTAAGCATTTTGTTGCTTAGTAGTTTTAGCACTTCTTAAAACTCCAACAAAATGGTGACTCTACTGGGGAGTTGTCTAACACCTCTGTGAAAAGTACTGTAGTTTCTTTGGTCCTGCTGTGTACATGTGTGTCATGTGATCTATGTCTTGACCGTGGTTATAAGGGAATATTTTAGTGTCAAACCTTGAGAATTTAAAGAAGATAGAGCCCAAGTACCATTGCTACACACTGATGTATCCAGGCTATCCAAGTGTCTTATCTAACAAGCAAGAGTTGCAGTCTTACGACATCAGTGATTGGTCTCTCTGTGCCATTTATTTTTGTTCCTACTTGTGTATTATTTTCTTTTGGTCAGCTAAAAGTGTGATTATATATTTTCCCAAAATAGGGTGGCGACTCAGTCAAGGTTTTGAAGCTAGTGCTTATTGTAACAAAAGGTGAATATGGCTGACAAGAGAAAAAACACAAGAGCTTACATGAGAGCCAATCTTGATGTATCAATGTATACTGATTTACCCCAAGGTGGTAGGAAGAACCAAAATAAGAAAAAATAGATCCAAATCCCACTTGGAAACCCAGAGGTAATGCATCCATCAATTCCCATTATCAACCAGTAATAGGAAGAGAGTCTTCTTCGCTTAGCTCTGAATCCGAAACTACAAGACTCTTAGGAGGCATTTTCAGTACCCCATTACCAGATGAGAGAGTTTTTCAAGACAAGGACGTGTCTAGTATGGAAATTGCTTCATTAAGACCAGATCCTGTAGTCGATATGAATTATAGGCTAGGATTTAGGAGTTCATCTGATAATCCTTTTGATCCCAGAATAACCCCATACATAGAACCAAACCTTATAGATCTGGATGACCCTGCTAATTTCGAGGCAACTTCTGCAGATCCTAAAGAAGTGCACTCTAAGATAGAATTTTTGAAGAAATGGATTGCTGAGGAAGAAGCTAAATGCATTCATCTTGAAAAAGAGAAGGAGCAAGCCACCTTAGATGCCATAATAGAAAGAGATGCTCTGCTAAGAAGGATGGCTTCTTTGAAAGAACAAAATAAAAAATTAGAAGAGAATACCACAACTCTCCATAAGGATGTTTTTGGAGATGTTGATAATCTAAGAGCTAAAGTGCAAGAACAGGAGAAACACCTAAATCAAAGGCAAGAACCAGTTATTGCTCAAGTTCAAGCCTATAAACCTGTTCAAGTTGATCCTGTAGAGCCCACTGCAAAAGCTCCAGATAAAGGGAAAGGCAAGGCTATAGGAATCCAAATAAATGAGCCTCGAGCTATACCAAGAAAACCTATACAACCCTCCATGTCGAAGCTAGATCTAGATCTTGAGAAGGCTCAAAAAGAGAGGGAAGATCTTGCAAAAGAGGTTGAGAATGAAGCTCAAGCTCTAGAAACTAGAAGGAAAATCCAATTCATAAAGTCTAATTCTGCATTGGCTTCGTGGACCAATTTGTCTATCCCACCTACAAATACTACACCAGTTAGTGCTCCCACAATTTCAACTCAGGGAATACCCCAATCTGCCCCTACCTCATCCTCCAATATTGGCACCCAAGTCCCATTTGTCCCACCACAACAGTCCCAAGCCACTCCACTGAGTCAAGCTAATATAGCTAGTACCTCAAATGTTCTTGGTTTTTAGAAGAAACCTATATACCTGGAAAAGTATAGATAGATATCATTTGCTGGTATTCTTGGTGCCCCCCATCCCATATCTTTTGATTTAAGGGATAAAGTGGTTAAGTTTTCTGGAAATAATGCTGTTACTGGTGAAGAGCATTTGAGGATTTTCATTGACATGTTGAATGATTATGAAGTTGAACACGAAGACATGGTAATGAAATTGTTTGTGCATTCACTAACAGAAGATGCAAGGGATTGGTTCAGGAGGTTCCATGATGACAGTATTACCTCATGGAGTGATCTGGAGAAGTTGTTCAAAGAGCAGTATGGGGACAATACCAATGCAGGGTTCATGTTGAATGAGTTCAACAATATCAAGAAGAATCCAAATGAGTCCACATTTGATTTCAATGTGAGATTCCAAAAAGGTATGTACAAAATTTTTCAATTCATAAGGTTAAATGAAGACGTCTGTCTCACAACCTATTTCAATGCTTTTGATAGAAAAATGGCTTATCAATTGAGGGATAAAGATCCTAAAACTTTGAGAGATGCCTATAGAGTTGCAGTAAATATAGAGAATAATAGAAAGGCATCTGGAAAACTAGGTAGGAGGGATGATCCTAAGCTTTTTAATTCTAAAAAAATAAATAAAAGGGAGGGTGACAAAACTCCTATAGGAAAAAAGCCCGAAGAACCTACTATAGGCCAGGTTTTAGAAATGCTCAAGAAGATGAATCCCACTAGTTTCAATAAGCCAAATGTTGCTGAAAGACCCCCTGTGAATAACAAAAACTTCAATAGATAGCCTAGGATGCAGAATTACCCTTATACCACTCAGTGGAAAGATGGTAAACCAATTCCCAACTAGACCCAAAATGTGAAGGATAAGGGTACTCCAGACCCCCTGCAAAGGAACACTGTAAATATGAATGATGATGTATGATGGTGTATTATATGCAAATCACCTCATTCTGCTGATTATTGTGCTATTGCTCAGTCATTTTCCCAAGCCCGAGGAGTGAAAGCTGAAAAAGAAACTGAAGAGAAAAGCCATGACGATATAAGCTGCAATATGGTGAGCATGTGTGATGATTTGATAGATTCTGATTCAGAAGAGCCTGAAAATGATGTTACTAGCCAGAGAATTACTTACCAGCTACATCATCAGTAAGTACTTTCAGATGATGAAGGGTATGATACAGATAAGGTATGTAATACATTTTTTGATGTAGGTCTCACAAGTTTAAGAATTCCCTCCAAGGAGGAGATTGATAGAATTATGGCCGAAATGATTTCACAAGTCCATAGTAATTATAATTTGACAAATAGAGCAATAAATAATGATGCAGGAAGGCCATCTAGTGTCTTTATCAAGGACATCACTCATAAGATGAATGATCAAGACAAGAAAGTCAGTGTAGATGTGCCTAAAATCAAGGAGAACAAGGGTAAGAAATGGGAACCAAAGAAGAAGGTTCAATTTCAGATAAGTGAAGCAACAAAACCAGTTGTGCAACTAAAGAAGTCAGAACTGGATGTTATCAAGCAAAGTGTGGTGCCTTCTACTCAGAAGACTCCGATTCCAGGTACTATTGTAAAACCTACTGTGGTTGAACCTATTGATATGATATCCATGTTATCTTAAATTACTATAAAAGTGCCCTTTTCTGAAGTTTTTAGAATTGAAGAGCATAAGAATAAGGCTTTGTCATGGTTGGGTGGAATAGCAAAAAATAATATTATTATAGATCAAACTATGTCCCAGCAGACCCCATTAGTAATAGAGGACAGTGGTATCGTATCCCAGATTCCTCAAATGTTTCTAGATGATTCCTCAGTGGCATTCATAGAAGATATTGATCCTTTTTTCCTTAGTCTAATCATAAAGGGGAAGACCTTAAAAAATTGCATGATAGACTCAGGAGCTTCCAACACTATAATGCCTTTCAAGGTAATGGAAGCCTTAGGATTGAAGGTAGATACCAAGCAAGGTAGATGCAAAGGGATGGATGCTAGAGAAGTCCCAGTCATAGGTACTATAAATGCCCTACCATTCAAAATGGCTACATATCCTGAAGTAGAATTGACCATGTCTGTCATTGTGGTAGATATACCTCCACACTACGGAATGTTACTCTCCAAAAAATGGAGTGCTACCATGGGGGGAAGCTTACAATGTGATCTCACTTATGCCACTTTTCATATAGGGTACAAAGCTATCAGGGTAAATAGGGAACCAAAGGTTAACCACATCTTAGGTGAAGAAATTGACAAAGATACCACTTGTTTCCTAGATACTGGGATTAATGCTTTAGGGCTGAATTAATTATTCAGGAAGTTGAAAATTTACCGGCTATAATAAAAAATGAAGTTGAATTTTGCATGAATTCACCAAAATTATGGACAATGTTCTTTGATGGGGCTACTTCTAAAGAGGGTGCAGGGGCAGGTGTAGTCTTTGTGTCCCCTGAGAATAACACTTTTAGGTATTCATTCACCTTGATGTTTGTCTGCACTAATAATATTGCAGAGTATGAAGCATTGCTACTAGGGCTCAAAGTTGCCATACATCATAAAATTAAGAAATTATATGTCATAGGGGATTCTGAACTAATTATCTCTCAAATCAAAGGAACCTACTCATCCAAAAATAGGAGATTGAAACAATATAGAAATGCAGTCTGGGATCAGATAGAATTCTTTGATGCATTTGGAATCTCATGGAGAGATAGGACCCAAAATAAGATGGCTGATCTATTGGCAAATGTAGCCATCAAGCCAAAAGAAATATCATTTGCAGGAATCTCCTAGATTGAGGTGCAAAACAGGCCTTCCATACCTGACAACATTGAAAATTGGTAGGTTTTTGAAGATGACAAAGATATTACAAATTTTTTGTTAAATGAAGACAAGTATCACGGTCAGGAGATGGATTGTAGTGGACTAATTGAAACCATAAATGGGAAGGAAACCATTTTTGGTCAAGAAATAATGCAATTAAAAACAAATAAGATGCCGAAGGGGTTAGTAGTCTTGGAAAATATTTTTGATAGCCAAGACAGAGTAAAATCAGGAGTTACGACCCCAAACCCCAAGAGTTAGAAGAAATAAACTTGGGTACTGATGAAGTTCCTAAAAGGGTTTATATTGGCCAACATCTGCCTGTTGAAATCAAGAAAACATTGATTGGCCTACTTAGAAAATACAGACATGTTTTTGCTTGGTCATATGATGAACTTAAGGCTTACAGGGAGGATCTTTTCCAGCATATCATACCATTGAAGGAAAATGTAAGACCTTTTAGGCAAAAATAGAGACCAATCAATCCTACCCTTGCCCCAAAAATGCAAGAAGAATTGACAAAACTGAGAGATGGTGGGATAATCAAACCAATCAGGCATTCCACCTGGATTTCAAACCTGGTTCCTGTTAGGAAGAAGAATGGAGATATTAGGCTTTGTGTTGATTTTAGAAATTTAAACATTGCATCTCTGAAAGACAATTATGGCTTACCTAATATGGAAGCCATGTTACAAGAAGTGACTGGCTCTGAATTGATGTCAACGATGGATGGTTTTTTTGGATATAATCAAGTTCTAGTAAAAGAAAGTGAACAGTTTAAGATAGCCTTCACAACCCCTTGGGGAACATATGTGTATGTGAGGATGCCTTTTGGCTTGATTAATGCAGGAGCTACCTTCCAAAGAGCCATGAATGTAGCATTTCATGAGTATATTGACAAATTTATGGTTGTGTATCAGGATGATCTCACAACATATTCTAATAAGGCTGAAGATCACTGCAAACATTTGGAAAAAAATCTTTATAAAAGCCTTGGAATATGGAGTATCTTTAAACCCAAAGAAATGCACATTCAGGGTCACAGAAGGAAAATTATTAGGACACATAGTGTTTAAGGATGGGGTAAAAATAGATCCTGAAAGGGTAGTAGCTATTGACAAAGTCCCAAACCAAAAAAAGTGAAAGGAATTTAGTCCTTTTTTGGCCAGGTCAATTTTCTAAGAAGATTTGTTACCAATTTTGCTGAAATCAGTAGACCCATCTCAAAGATGCTCAAGAAAGGAGCCGTTATAGATTGGAATGGTGAACCTTCACAAGCATTCCAAGATATAAAAATTGCAATAAAGAATGCTCCAGTATTGAGGACCCCATATTATGCAAAGCCCATGCATATTTTCTCTTTTGCATCATTCCATACTGTAGCTGCAGTCTTATTACAGAAAAATCAAGAAGGATATGAGCAGCCTATTGCCTTTTTCAGCAAGTCACTACAGCCTGCTGAATTGAAGTATGAAATAAATGAAAAGCAAGCATATGCTTTGGTAAAAGCTGTAAAAGCTTTTAGAAGTTACTTGGTAGGTGCTACTGTTATCACTTTTGTACCTAGTGCTGCAGTCAAGGATATATTCTCTTAGCAGGAAGTTTCAGGCAAGAGGTGTAGGTGGATCAATAGAATCTAGGAATTTAACATTGATATACAAATAAAAAAATTAGTAAGAGGTCAAGGTTTGGCCAAACTCATGGCTGGAACTAATTTAGAGGCTAATCAGATAAATCTGGTAAATGATGATCTCAGAACTGACTTATGTGACATGGACCAATGTGATTGGTACACCAATGTCATATATTATTTGCAACATATGGAAGCTCCTCCCCATCTACCTGATAATGAAAAGAGGAATACTAAATTGCAAGCCATCAGGTATGTAATTGTCCAAAATAACCTATGGTGGAGAAATTTTGAGGGAATTCTGTTGAAGTGTGTTGATAAAGAAAAGGCAAAAGAGGTTTTGAAAGAAATGCATGCTGGAGTATGTGGGGGACACTACATAGCCAAAACTACTGCACATAAGATAATGAGAGCTGGATTTTGGTGGCCTTCTCTATTCAAGGATGCTCAAGTTATGGTTAGGAAATGTGATCCTTGTCAGAGGTTTGCTGGAAAGCTAAAATTCTCAGGAAATACTCCATTGAAGCCAGTTGAGATTCAAGCACCTTTTCAACAATGGGGTCTGGACTTCATAGGAGAGATTTTCCCCAAGTTTAGCACTGGCTATTCTTGGATTTTGGTTGCCACTGACTAGTTTAAAAAATGGGTAGAGTCTATCCCCACAAGAAATGCAACAAGTAAAGTGGTAAATAATTTCTTGTTGAATAATATTATTTCTAGATTTGGATGTCCATAGAGAATTGTAACAGATAATGCTATGTGCTTCAAATCTGAGGATTTTATCAAGTTTTGTGATAAATATGGAGTGACAAGGTCATCATCTGCTCCATATCATCCACAAGGGAATGGAAAAGCCGAGTCCACAAATAAGAGCTTGTTGAAGGTCATTAAAAGAACCTTGGATGATAATAAAAAGGCATGGGATTCCAAATTACAGTTGGCAATATGGGCTGATAGAGTAACTGTAAAGAAAGAAATTGGTGTAGCTCCATTCAATTTAGTGTATGGGTTTCAAGCCAGAATGCCTCAGAATAACTTGATGGGACTATACAATTACATCCAGTTATATGATGAAGATACTACAGATAAAATGCAAGAAAGAATGGATGAATTGGTAGGATTGACCGAAACCAGAAGAGAAGCATCTTTAAGGAACCAAAAGTTGCAATTACAAGTCAAGACACTCTATGACAAAAGAACTGTAAGTAGAAAATTTGAAAATGGAGATTTAGTCCTGATGTGGAATGCCAGAATTGAGGATAAAGGAAAACATGGCAAATTTGATCCTATTTGGTTAGGCCCATATCTCATTGAAAATACTTGGGGTGAAGATTCTTATATACTCAAAGATATATTTGACAATATTCTTGAATTTCCAGTTCATGGACAGTTCTTAAAGAGGTATTTTTCTTGAAAAATACTTATTTTTCTTCCATGAATAGTAGTTTTAGGGTTTCCTATTGTTTTGTGCATTTTGTGCTTTCTGTAAATCCTTGTAAATACCCTTGTGCAGTCTAGTCCCTTGTTTTTGTGTGTTGCTTTGTGCTCTCTGAAGAAGTTGTCATCTTACCAAATATGTGGTCTACTCTCCCAAAGATTCTAAATTCTTGCATAGACTCAAGTAGTCTATCATCCCCAGACAGAGCCATTGTTGGTCTGATTTTTCACACTTGCAATTTTTTTTTGAAAATTATGGCGAGAAATCATTTGAGTTTTTTAGGATTGCCCTAGTCTTGCCCTATTTTGTGTGTTATCAGAGTCTATTGATTTCTCCAGATTGATCTTTTAAAATAGCCATGAAATTGTCCCAGGTCTGAAATTGATGGCATCCCTTTTGAATTTCTCAGAAGGAGTTGTAAAATGTTTTAAGTTAGTCCTTTACGTTCTTACGATGTGAGGTTTCACGTAACAATGGAATGCCTTTTGCTTTTGGTTTCCGTGGCCATGCTTTCTGATATAGCGAAGAGGCGTAAAGGATTTATTGCACTTTGAAAAGCTCTTTCTATGGGCTTATGACTAAATACCTTGAGCGAAGGAGTGGGGAAGCCTGCAATGTGATCTACACGTATACGCCACAATGGGTAGCGTAAAGGTGTAAAGCATGATCTGAAGGGCACACGAGGTATTACGGTGTTACAAGTAAAGGTTTTTTCCGTAAGCACAGAGGCAAGGTTTCATGGTGTTTATGTGTCTACGATTCTTGGGTTTGTAGACAACCGTAAAGATTTGTTCTTAGCGGTAAAGGAATCATGTGGAACCTGTTAAAGTGTTAGAAGGGCCTAGTTGCAAAAAATCAGATGGAGACATGACATTTATGTTAGATGTGCCCATCCCTCATGGCATATGACTTAAGCTTTTGATATTATTCCCTTACGCTTGTAGGTTAAGCATATGAACGAAGAGCTACTTTTTCTTTTTTCTGTGGTTACGGATCTAGTCTCAGCATGTAAGCGTAAAGAGGTGAGAAGGAAGATCAGTAAAAGGGGTTTACACTCATACAATAAAAGGAAGACATGAGACCGCAATAGCAGTTGAGAGGGCTCTCCGGTGATACGAAATAAAGCTAAGTCGCAAGAGCAGGAGATAAGTTTTGAAGCCTTACGCTGCCTTGAGAAATGAAATAAGCGAAAAAATATAGAAGGAATTTCCAAGGTCTCCACAGATACGTGCACGTAGAAGCGTAAAGGCTACAAGGACAGCTTGAATAAGGGTTTTATGCTCACACGAGGAATGTTGAATCGTAAGAACAGAGATGTTAGTAAAAAGGTTTTCGATGTTCCGGTGTAAAGGGTTACGTATAAGCGTAAAAGGTAATAAGACAGAGTTAAGGATCTTTACGCTTATACGGAAGAAGCTTAAATCATAAAGGCGAAAACACACAGTAGAAGGGCTTGAGATCCTACGGGGTAAAAGGTTTCATAGGAACGTAAAAGGGATTTGCAAAATAGTGTAAGAGCATCATTACGTTCCTACGATTAGGGCATTTTGAAGCTTCTTCGAGTGAGCGTAGAGATCCATTAAGAGCATTTTCGGCATCACGAAGATTGAAGATTTGACTCATTGTAAAAATGGAAGATAGTCATATAAGAAAGAACCTTTGATGTGTCATGAAAGATAAGTAAAAAGGACAAAATTACTGTAGTCAAGCAAAGTAAGGCTTTAAAAAGTACAATCAAAATCCAATTTTGCAGCTGATATACCCTGATGGCGACCTACGATCATAATTTTTAAAGCTCGTGCATGCTAAATTTATTAAAAAGATTGGCAGATGTATAATTAAAACATCAAGGATTTAATTGAATTACCAGCCTCAAGAAGCTTGTTCCTGTGCTGTTCTAAAGTTTTGAAAGCTACAGAGCTTTGTGTATCTTGTGAAATTGCAGAAGAATTCAAAGTAAAAAAAAACATGGCCGACCAAGAAGTTCAAGAGGTGCACGCAGAAGAATTTGAAGTCGAAGATGAGGGTGATGATGTGGTAGAAGTCACACCAGAAGGAAAAAGGAAGAAATCTGCTGTCAAAACAAAAAAGAAGACAAGGGTCAAAAAATTGAACAAGCATGCAGAAGACTGGTTAAAACTCCTTCCAAGGTCATCAAATGCAATTTATGCAAACGATCATATATTCAGAGACCCTTATGCTTTTGTTCAAGATGTTGAATGCCCTAGAATTACTGGCTATGATCTTTTTATGTACTTTTATCAGAACAGAATAGAGAATGTGCCAGTATGTGACCCTTGGAATAGAAATATGGAAAAATTAATTTTTCCAGAAGTGTTCGTTGATGTTGACCTGTTGAAGGCCCTAATAAATTCATACAATCCAGTAACCAAGACTTTTCACAAGCATATTGGGAGCGTATTATGTACATTGGACAGAACTTCTTTTATTGAGGCTTTTGGATTGATGGGACAAATGGATGTACCTATTGAAATTGTAGACTTACAAGGAAAATTCGCTAGGAATAAAACCTACTTTGTAAACAATGTCATGCTACCACACATTCCTTACAAAGTTAAGAAGGCAGGGTTAATCCCAAAAAAGGTGGGAGACTTTTTACCTTTGAGTAGGTTCAAAAATTATTTCAAAAACACAGTGTATGGGTTGCACAAAGTATTGGGAAGTGATGGTGCAGAGGATTGTGTATATGGTTCTCTTTTTCTGATGGCATGTGACATATAGGATCCTTTTCATCATAAAGAGTATGATTATGTGGCCTTTATCATTGACAATATGCACATGCAGATTTGTGATGCTAAGAAAGGAGAACTGAAAGATTTCAAGTTCCACCATTATTAATTATTGATGCACCTTATCCTGTATAGCAACATTGGGTACATCAGTGGAGACTTCATTGATCAAACTTTTGATGAATTTGGTGAGTTACCTGTGCAACTTTGGACTCGTATTTGGCATAAAGATTTCTTCTATTCAAATGCTCTAGTTTTTTTCAATTTGTTCAGTTCTGTTATTATGAGGTAGCTAGATCATACTTTCTTTAGGGAACCCAATGTTTTGAAGACTCTGCTTAGGCCCTCTTTCTTAGATGAAAAAAAAAAATTAGATCATAATTGGGGAAGCATATTTTTGATATCAGGAGAACATATGAAGAAGAGCTCAAAATGAGCCATGTACAGAAACAAAGAATAGAGGAGTTGGAGGAAAAAATTAAGATTCTGGAAATGGAAATAAAATCCCTCAAAGAACAGCTCAAGATAGCAACAGAGGTAGAGCATGCACCAAGGCAAGAGGAAGAAAGAAGGCACAAAGTAGAAGTAGAGGCCCAAATAGAAGAAATGCTTATGGGAACAACAGTGTCAGCGCCTATGATTAATGTGGAAACAGAAGTTTCCTAGGTCGACAATAATACCAAGAAAAATGTTTTGATGAATGTATTAAATCATAGAATCAACATTTTGAAAAGAATATCTCAGGATACTTATAATACATTCATCAGTCTACAATCTGTAGAATAGGTATGCATGGGTGCAATTAGATGGCTTGAGCCTATTTTTCAACAGTGGGGACCCTATATGCAATTTTTTGACAGGTTCATACCCTTGTTAGCCAAGAATCCAGATCTCCCAGATAAAGTTATTACTGTGAAGGAAGGTAAGGACAAAGTGAAAGAATTATTGCAAATTTTCATAGGGAAGCTGGCAGTAATTCAAAGTAAATTAAAAATGCTAACAAATGGTTTCTATTCTTTGATTCCTTCTGTTATCGATTCTAATGATAAGTTAAAAGATTTTGATGAGTGGTCTAATTCTTTTGATCACATTATAGACTTGCCCCAAGTGGTGTCCGTCCTCCAAGATGGTATTGATGAATGTCTTTTCAATGAACTAATTGATACCCTTTTCAAGATTGAAACTGAAGTGAATAGGTTTATCATAGAAGGAAGGGTGATTACTGATGCTAGGTGGCAGAAAATGGTGGATGAATTAACAACAGTTAAAGAATGTGATTGGCCCACTACGAGAGAAATATTTGTCGGGGAAGAAATTGCAAAAATCAAAGCACTACCAACCAGGAGTAGTTAGAGAAAAGGACAAAATTGAAGATTTTATGCTCCAACTATCATTTGCCTTCTGTTTTATTTGTTTTATTTTGTTTGTTCGATTTTCTTCTGAAAAGGGGTAATTTACCCAATTTTTGAAAAAGGACACGTGTCACTTTCTTTAGCCTGAAGCTTGTTGCATCTCACACTATTTAAGTGAGATCCCAAGGCTAAAGAATGGTCCAAATTCTATTTTTTTCTAAGTATTGTGCTTAATCTAGTTTTTGGTCCAAATTTTGAGAGCAAGTTTGTAATGTATTTTGTTGTCAAATTCTCTGAGAATAGATGAATATAGAGTGACCTGTGTTTCTTTCTGAAGGCCATTCCGAGTCTACTATAAAGGATATACCATTTTCAAAGGAAATGAATACAAATTATGAACTATCCCCATATCAGTTCTTTCTAAATTTTGTCTCCTTTTAAATACTTAGCTACCTTGATGTTGTATGAGTAAAAGCTTGTGCAATTGAATGCAATCAAATTAGGTTGTATATCCATTTATCATTTTTGTTAATTCAATGGATTAAATAAAGGCTTTGATGAATGTGATAAGATTCCTTAATTATTGAAAAGGATTTTTGAATGATAAGTTCTGATAAGAATTGTTGATAGAATTTGTTGTAAGGCAACAAATTAGATCTAAGAATTTGCTATAGACTCTGAACCCCAATGGATTAGGCAGTGATCAAGTTATTTCAGCTGAAGGAGAAATATCTTACAAATGGTTTTTCAAATGCATCATCAAATCAAATTTTACTTTTATTCCCTATAGATCTTCAAAGTTGGCCAGCACTTGTCTACATGGAATGTTTTACCTTCAGTTAGCCATTGTTGTTGAAAACATCTGTAGATCTATAGAAGAATTCTTGGCCATATCTGTTTATGGGATGTGTTTTATCAAGTTAGTAATAATTATGTATATGTTCAAGGATCTTGAAATGAGAAACAAAATGAAACTAAGAACAATCCTCATACATTTGTCTCAATTTTGAACCATCCCTGGGTACACCCACCCTGGCTTTGCAGAGCCAAAAGAGTAGAAAACCATTTGTGGTTTTGTTGAAGTTGTCCAAATACCTTACATATGCAATTGTTAATAAGAATAGGCTAGTCTTTAGATTGTGTATGTACTGTCATTTTGGTATTAAGCATTTTGTCGTTTAGTAGTTTTAGCACTTCTTAAAACTCCAACAACTCCAATCTAATTTCCTTCTTTGCTACCTTCTCTCCCAAAAATTGATACTTTATAGTAATATGTTTAGAATTTGAATGTGGCAATAGATTATTTGACATATTGACTATACTTGTGTTATCACAAGAAATGATAATAGATTTCAGAAACACAATAACTACGTCCTTCAATATTTTCTCCATCCAAATGATATGATTGTAGTTGGTTTTTTTTTTCAGATTATGATATATACTCTTGTTTGTTGCTTAGCCAAGAAACCAATCTTCCTCCCAAGAATAATGCTCCTCCACTAGTACTCTTTTTGTCATCTACATTTTCTTCCCAATCTACACCACTATATTCCCATAGAGTAAAATAATGTGATCTATCATACCATAACCCATAATATGATATTCATTTTAAATATCTAAGAATTCTCCTTATTATTTCTAAGTGTGTTTCTTTAGTACCTTCTTGGAATCTCAACATAATGCTAAATGGATTATCTATATTTGGCATTCTATGTGTCATATAATGCAATCCTCTTATCATGGATCTGTGTCTTATCTACATTCCATTAGGTGTTTTATCTTTGCTTGACAATTTACATCCTGCAACCATGGGTGTCTGAAATGGTTTACAATTTTCCAATCACAGCCTTGTCAACAGATCCTTGATATATTTAGTTGTTTATCTCACCAAGATATTTTATCTCACCAATCATACTTATGTCAAGTTCATTTTTCATTTCTTCTAAAAATTTCTCACTAGCTTCATATTTCTCTTTAAGAAATGCTGCCCACATCATTCTTGTAAATCATCAATGAAAAGAATGTTAGAAATTCATTAGAATAACTAAGTTGGGGGGGGGGGTGTGGGGGAATCAGTTATTCAAGGTCCAAATGTCTTAATAAATTTTTTTCACTAAGTATAGTGAGCCCAACTAAACTAACCATGCATCCAAGCTAAACGTTTTTTTAGCAAGTTACTGAAAAATCAACATGCAAGAATAAGACATCAAAGATCAACACATAACATAGTGATTTATGTGGAAACCTAATTTGGGAAAACCACTAGTAACATGCTACTCCTTTCTCACTATTTTGAAGTGATGCCCTATGAAAGACTTGCCCTGTTAAAGGCTACAACACATTGTTAAATGTGACCTAATTAAAGGATTTCAACCACCCTATTAGAAGTGGGCCTAGTTAAAGGACTTTAGAACATTCACTTGGAATGGCACCTTGTTAAACCAACCTAAGTCCATAGGATTTTTCCCTAACTGATACAATTGCTAGAGAGTAACAATAAGGGCTTTTGATATAATACAACTCACACCATAACTTGTAGATTTCAGATCTCAATTTAGCTCAAAAATTTTCTTGGCCTTTAGTCTCTATAGCTCTGATAGCTTGTCTTACTTTCAAGCTTTGTTTGCTTGAGTCTCCATGATCATTGTGCCAATGCAATCACCTTTGTGGTCACCTATCGAAGTAAAGTCTCTATACTTTGTTCCTCCTTCTTGATGTCTTCTCCTTGACACCACATACTCTCTCCAACCACTCCTCCTTCTTGACCTGTAACTCCTTAAACAGAAGTTTGGAATACTTATCCTGCTCTTATTTTTTGGTTTGAATGGATTAGGTAAGATACAATGTATATATCCCTTATCTTGTTTCTTCTAGAAACATCATGAAGAATCCACCTATATTTAGCCAAAAATGGTTTAACTTAAAATTATGTGCCACTAGCTCATCATTCTTATCCTCCATCTAGTTCATAAAATTCAAGGTAACAAACTTGTTGGCATAGATCTGGCAAATATTTGACTTTTGAAACAATGCAATAGCTTAGCACTATTGAATTTTTGACGCTCAACACATACTGTGTTACTCGACATCAACTAAGTTTTTCTAATGTGCAACACCTACTGTGGATTCACTTAGCATCAACTAAATTTTATTGATGCTCAACACCTATTACATTTTTGTCTAGCTCAGCACCTAAACTTGCTTGGCACCTTCTATATCACTTGGTACACACTAGATTTTACATTTTCTCGACACTTACTGATAATCTACTTGGCATGAACTAACTTGCTTGACACCCACTAATGAATTTAGTCAAGCTTTGTAGATAGCTTTGTTACAACTTATTCTTTTAGAGTTTTTAGCTATAGCCAACCTCTATATCTTCAAGTTTATTATCAATTAATCATTTTACTATTGTCTTAACTAATCCTTATAATTCATTACAAAACCATAACTCAACCTTTCCCTTAGGTGCTTTGTTACACCTTATTTATTAAATGCTCTTCATCAATCAATTAAGTGATAGTACTTGGATCTTATAACCAATCGTCATTCTAGCAAATAGCAGGTTTGACATCAATGACAAAAAAATGATTGAAAAAATTCTTTATCAACAATCTCCCTTCTTATCAACAATCTCCTTCTATAATAGTGATCTTTTCAATTAGATTTCAACAATCTCCCTCTTTGGCATTGATGGCAAACCAAACTGATCAACCAAGTTATGAAAATGCTAACTAGGTTAAAACAATAAGTCAAATGCCAAAAAGAAAACTTTGTATCTAAAATTGTTCATTCTATCAAAAACTTTGAATTTCTTATGACTCCCTTTGAATTCTGTAAGCAAATCCCTCTTTTCAAAGTATTAGGGATATCTCTTTTGCTGATACATTATCTTCTCCCTTTTTTTTGTTTGGCCTACTCCCTCCTAACTACTATTTCCTTTCTCCTTCTTTTTTTCTATTTTTCCCTCTACATGTCAAATTAGTTTATGCTATTTCTTCCTCTTTTCTATAGCCTACCACTTTGATTTAGTTTTTCTATTTCTCCCTCTTTGACAACAATGCCAAAGATGTATTACTTTAGCATTTTATCATCCAAGTGTAGCATTTGTAGGAACTCCAATTTTTCCCTCTCTTACCTTGCTTGTGATTTGTTTAGAATTTTAGTACTTTAATTACTTCAGACAAAAACCTAAAGTAAGTATCATTTGCATCAATTTATATCATTTCAACAATCAACTCATTTGATGCAGGGAAATTTTGTTGTTACTCAAGAAACCTTGGATAGGGGTATCACCCTTAACTTACCTCTAAGATACTCAAATGCATCTTTAGGTAATGGTTTTGTGAAGATGTCAGGAATTTGTTCCTTTTAGTTGACATATTCCATCTTCACTTATTTGTCTTCCACCAATTGTCTCACATAGTGATACTTAATTGCAATGTGCTTTGTTTTAGCATGCATCACAGGATTCTTTGATATGTTAGTGAAGCTTGTATTATCAAAATAGAGTATCACACATTCAGTTATCTCTTCCTTCATAAATTTCAACAGATGCTTGATCCATACAATATTGGTGCAGTTGATAGCAGCAACAACATACTCAACTTCAACTGTGGACTGTGAGGTACAAATTTTCTTTTTTCTAGTCCAAGTGACTAATCTTCTCTCTAAGAAGAGTGCTCCTCCACTAGTGTTTTTTTTGTCATCTATATTACATCCCCAATTTGCATCAGTGTAGGCATTCAACTCAAAATTTTCACTCCTCTTGTAGTATAAGCCAAAGTCATCTATTCCTTTTAGGTACCTCATTATTATTTTTACTGCCATAAGATGATTTTCTCTTGGGTTTGTAGAAAATCTTGCCACTATTCCAATAGATAATGAAATTTCTGGTCTACTATGTACAACATACTGTAACTTTCCAATCATTGATCTGTAACTCATCATTCTTGGATAAATTATGTCCTATTACCATTGGTGTACTGACTAGTATTGAATCCTCTAAGAAAAATGTTTTGAGTATCTCCTTGATATATTTTGATTGAGCCACAAATATGCCATTTTTTAGTTGATGTACTTACAATCCAACAAAGAATTTGATTTCCCCAAACATTGGCATCTCAAACTCATGTTTCATCTGATCAGAAATTTTTTTGCATAGGGCATCTTTTCCTCCAAATATTATATCATCAACAAAGATTTTAGATATTATAATATCTTTACCTTCCTCTACCTTGATATATAGGTTGTTGTTGTCATCTATTCTTTCAAATCATATCTTCACTAGATATTTGTAAAGTCTCTAATACCATGCTCTAGGTGTTTGTTTCAAACCATAGAGTGCTTTATGTAGTTTGTGAACCACATACCATGCTCTAGGTGTTTGTTTCAAACCATAGAGTGCTTTATGCAGTTTGCGAACCATAGGTTGTAATTGTCATCAACAAATCCCTCTAGTTGTTCTATGTAGACCTCTTCCAGTATACCATTTAGAAAAGAAAAATTTACATCCATTTGATAGACTTTAAAATCTTTGTATGCAACATATGCAAGTAGAGTTCTTACTCCTTAACTCCTTGCAATAGGGGAAAATGTTTCCCCATAGTCCAATCCTTCTTCTTGTGCATAACCTTTGCAAACTAGTCAAGCCTTATTTCTTGTGATCTCACCATTCTCATCTAGCATGTTCCCAAATACCCACTTGGTACTAATCACATTCTTATCAGTTGGTCTTGGAACTAAAGTCCAAGTTTTTTTCTTCTCTATCTAATCAATCTCCTCTCCAATAGCTTTGCACTAATTGTCATCCTATAGTGCATCTTTCACTAGTTTTGGTTCAATCTTGCTCAGTAGACATGATCCATTTCTTAGTCTGTTCCTTGTCATAGGTTTGGCTTCCTTGTCACCAATTATTTTTTCTACAAGGTGATGTCTTCTCACATACTTGGATAGGCTTGGTTTTGTCCTTGTTTCCATGTTTGATCTTTTAGCTTCAGAGTCACGGTGCACATCTCTTTCTAATATTTCATCATCTCTTTCATGTGTACTATTTTTAGAATTAGAATGTGCATTTTCTTTATTCTACAACTTAGCTTCTGAATGCAACTTGACATTCACTGGTTGTGACTTAGTTGATACTAAAAATTGTTGCTAATTCTTGATTTGATTGGCAACTTCTTCTTCAGTAGGCATTCCTTCATAGAAGTATACAAAGGATCTGTATCTTTTAGTTTCTTGGATTCATCAACTTGAACTTTTGCATGCTCATCAAAGTTTACATTTGCACTCTCCACAATTTTTTTAATGTTAGTATTTAAACACTTATATGCTTTACTTCTAGTGGAGTATCTAAAGAATATGCCTTCATCACTCTTTGCATCAAACTTTCCATTTCTAGAATCTTTAGGAATATAGCATCTACAAACAAACAGTTTGAATTTTTTTACATTGAGTGAGTGACCATACCATATTCAAAAGGTATTTCCTTTGTACCTTTCTTGATTTGTACTCGATTCAAGGTGTAGACAGTAGTACTAACAACTTCTCTCCAGTACTTTAGAGCAACATTCTTCTCTATCATTAATATTTTGGCATAGTCTATCACAGATTTATTCCTTCTCTCTACAATGCCATTCTGTGGGGGAGTTCTAGGTGTTGATGTTTGTGTCTTAATTCCTTTATCATTGCAAAATGTCTTGAATTATTTTGATGTGAACTCTCCTCCTCTATTTGATCTTAGGCACTTCAAACTGTTCCCTATTTCCTTTTCAACCCTAGTCAAATACCACTTAAACATTTGAAATGCATCAAATTTTTGTTTTAAGAACATGACAGTCATCATCCTAGAGTAGTCATCAACAAACAACATTATACATATATCTCCTTTGTAACTTTACACTTCTATTGGGCCACATAAATTAGTATGGACTAACTCTAGTACATCTTTGGAAGTATAGGTTTTTCTTTTGAAACTTGACTTGGTCATCTTTCTTAGTTGACATTGTTTGCACATTGTGTTGTCAAGCTTCTTTAGTTTAGGTAAACCTTTGACTTTCTTCATTTTTTTGATGCTAATCAGATTATCAAAGTTGACATGACATAGATTTTTATGCCATAGCCACACATCATCAAATCATATAATAAGATAGGTTGCATCCTCCATAATTGGATAAAATAGATCACTCCTAGTTTGGTCCCCTTTTCCTATTAGATTTCCATCAGTGTCATAGATTTTGGCAGTCTTGTTTTCAAATTCTACTTTGCATCCTACATTGCTTAACTATGACACACTCAACATATTCTATTTCAATCCTTCAACATAATATGCATTATCACATGAAATTATCTTTGTAACCTTAATGGAACCTTTTCCTTTAATTAGACATGGAGTGTCATTTCCAAATCTAAATACATTTCCATCATATTGTGTAAAGGTAATAAACTTACTGTTGTCTCTTGTCATGTGATGTGAGCACCCACTATTTATGATCCCCCTATCATTCTTGTTTACATAGGTTACCAGTGTTGTTGCCTTATCTTCATCAGACTCATCCTTCATGGTTACATAGGATACCTCATCATCATTTTCATTAGAATCCTCTTCTTCAACAATGTAGGACTTTTTTCCTTTGTCTTTGTAATCTCGACCATCATCTTCTCTTTTTTTCTTGTACTTCTTGCCTTCTCTTTTGTTCTTTTTAAATGTGCACCTTGCAGAAATATGTCCTACTTCATTGCAATTAAAATAAATGATAGGCAACTTACCTTTGAATTTACCTTTGCCCCTATGGAATATTTTGGCCAGCAATGCTTCCAATTGTTCCACATCTTCTTCATCTATGCTACTATCAGTGGATAAATATTTTATCTTTTTCTTCTTCTTTGGTTTCACTTCTTTAGTGTCTTTCAACAATAGCTTGACCTTGAAAGAAGATTCAAAATTCTTAGGTCTATATTTATCAAAGTTGGATAACTCAAATATAATAAGCCTTCCCACTATACCTTCAAGAGTTAGCTGTTTTCTTGATATGCATCTTAACTCTTGGATGACTAACACTCTAATAGCATAGAAGGGGGGCAAGGTTCTTAAGAATTTTCTATTAACAGTTTCATCATCTAAATGACCACCCAAACTTCTTATTGTACTTACTACTTCCTTTATTCTAGAGGCATATTGAGCAATGTTCTCACCTTCCTCCATTCTCGTGTCCTCAAACTTTCCTCTGAGGCTCTCTCTTTTTGCTATCTAGACATTTTGATCTCGTCCATAAATATCTGTTAAGGCTTTTCACATCTTGAATGCAGAGTTACATCCCTTGATGTCATCAAATTCAACATAGTAGAGGGTAGAGGCAATCTCTAGCATTGCCTGATTGTGCTCCTTCTTTTTCTTCATATCTTCTGTAGTAGGGATACCAACTGGATCAACATGTTCCACTTCAATTAAGGTTTGTGTATGATCACCTATTGATCCAAGGTGTAGCTTCATTAGACTTTTCCACGTAGTGAAGTTATCTCTATTAAGCTTGGGAACTTCTCTCTTGGACATCTTGATCTTTTTGCTTCTAGTACCTTTAAACTAAATCAGTAGATGGCTCTGATACAAATTGTTAGAAATTCTTTAGAATAACTAAGGGGGGTGGGGTGAATCAGTTGTTCAAGGTCTAAATGTCCTAATAAATTTTTTTCACTAAGTATAGTGAGCCCAACTAAACTAACCATGCATCCAAGCTAAATGTTTATTTTAGCAAGTTACTGAAAAATCAACATGCAAGAATAAGACATGAAAGATCAACACATAACATAGTGATTTACATGGAAACCTAATTTGGGAAAAACCACCACTAACATGCTACTCCTTTCTCACTCTTTTGAAGTGATGCCCTGTGAAAGGCCTACCCTGTTAAAGGCTACAACACACTGTTAAATGTGACTTGGTTAAAGGATTTCAACCATCCTATTAGAAGTGGGTCTAGTTAAAGGAATTTAGAACATTCACTTGGAATTTCACCCTATTAAAGGATTTACAAAATGGCTATTAAACCAACCTAAGTGCATAGGATTTTTCCCTAACTGATACAATTGCTAGAGAGTAAAAATAAGGGCTTTTGATCTGATACAACTCACAACATAACTTGCAAATTTTAGATCTCAATTTAGCTCACAAATTTTCTTGGCCTTTAGTCTCTGTAGCTCTAACAACCTATCCTCCTTTCAAGCTCCGTCTTCTTGAGTCTCCATGCACATTGTGCCAATGCAATCACCTCTGTGGTCACCTATTGAAGTAGAGTCTCTTTACTCTATTCCTCCCTCTCGATGCCTTCTCCTTAACACCCGCATACTCTCTCCAACCACTCTTGCTTCTTGACCTATAACTCCTTAAATAGAAGCCTAGAATACTTTTTCTGCTCTAGTCTTCTTGCTCTTATTTTTTGGTTTGAATGGATTAGGGAAGATACAATGTATCTACCCCTTATCCTGTTTCTTCTAGGAACATCATGAAGAATCCACCTGTATTTTCCCAAAAATGGTTTAACTTAAAATTTTGTACCACTAGCTCATCATTCTTATCCTCCATTTGGTTCAAAAATTTCAAGGTAAAAAACTTGTTGGCTTAGATCTAGTGAATCTTTGACTTTTCAAATAATGCAGTAGCTTGGCACTATTGAATTTTTGATGCTTGAAACATACTGTGTTACTCAACATCAACTAAGTTTTTTTAATGCTTGACACCTACTCTGGATTCACTCAGCATCAACTAAATTTTAATGATGCGCAACACCTATTACATTTCTATCTAGCTCGACACCTAAACTTGCTCAACACATTCTATCTCACTCAGCACACACTAGATTTTACATTTTCTCAACACTTATTGATAATCTACTTGGTGTGAACTAACTTTCTTGACACCCACTAATGAATTTTGTCAAGCTTTATAGACAACTTTGTTACAACTTATTCTTTAGAGTTTCTAAGTGTAGCCAACCTCTGTATCTTCAAGTGTATTATCAATACATCATTTTACTATTTTCTTAACTGATCCTTATACTTCATTAGAAAACCATAAATCAACCTTTCCCTTAGGTGCTTTTGTTACATCTTATTGATTAAATCCTCTTCATCAATAAACTAAATGATAGTACTTAGATCTTATAAGAAATTGTCATTCCAAAAAATAGCAGGCTTGACATCAGTGAAAAAATAATGATTGAAAACATTCATTATCAAAATTCTACCTTCTTCTCAACAATCTCCTATAATAGTTCTTTAGGGACAAGAAGCTCTCGGCTAACGCTATGCAAGATTTTGTTAAGGATGTGAAGGAACTGAAAGCTCTAAAGAAGATTGACACATACTATGTTCCTGATACCATGAAGAATCTATGGAGGTATGTTCTGAGAGCTGTAATCAAGTACATTACTCTTGACCCTAGGTTTGATCAAGCTTGTACCCATCACTTTGTTCTTTTGAATCATTTTCAGCATAGCTATAAAATTTCTTTTCCTTTTTACTTGTTAACTTCCATGAGCAAGGCGGTGGATTGCTTCAAAAAGAAGCCTACTATTAACCCTGCTCTGCATGAGGGGCTCTTGCTGCTTATTTATGAGCACTTTAAGGCTCAGACAATAAGAAATTCCCCTCCTCAGGATGAGAATGTGACCTCTGGAAGTTCCATCTTCTCTTCTGACTCAGATGATATTCAAAGCTTAAGCTCTGGGGATGGGGGGATTTCATCCACTGGTTAAAAAGTCACCCATCAGGTCAAGAATTTGCCTTCTTCCATAACCCCTAATAGAAAAAGCCCTAGGGATCATGGGCAGAAGCAACCTGTGAAGGATGATAGTGATGATGATGAGGATGTGGAGATGAAAGAGGAGGAAAAGGAGATGCAGGAGGAAAATAAGGAAGACCAGGGAGGGAAGAAACACAAGAGGGAGGGTTTGGAGGGTGAGAGAATGCAACAAGAACTGGATATGTCTTTGCTACCTCTTTCTCCTATCCATCTTCAAGCCCAACTAGAGGAGCGAAAAATGGATTCTAAGATCGAGGAAGGGGAGGTGCAGGTCAAAGATAGGAGGAAATCTTGGAAAAACTTTAATGTTAGGACCTCAAAAATGGGCATTTTTAGAGAGACTGTGAATCCACAGGTCCTCGTGGAAAACTAAGAAGGGTTGCAGCTTGAAGAACTCATAGACTTGATGATTGTGGCTATTTTGGATAAAGCTAGGGAAATTTGAATGAAACTCTTGAGTAATGCCTGCAACAGTATGATTGATAACTACAGATCAATGAAGTGGCTTTTCCATGAGATGGAGGAGGTCAAAGAGCAAGTGGGTCATATGGAGGAAAATAGGAATGGAATGGGTTCTGATAATAGAAATGGCCATGGTGAGAAGCTCAATCTGGCGAAGAGAAGGATTAACAACCTTGAGAGCTACAACCACAATCTCTTGAACCAGATGATTTTGTTGCTAAGCTCCATTAACAACATCATATCTTTAACTGGCTGGATCAAAGATAGAGTTATGCAGGAAGATGAGGAAGAAAAAGATAGGGAAAAAGCTAGACTAGAGGTTGACCTTGCAAAGGAAAACATCAACAATGGTCAGGACTAGGACGATAAAAGGGCGCACCAATAGGAGGCTGAGGAGAACCAAATGGCATATTAGGCTACTTAGGTCATGTAAGAGCTGGAGAGAAAGAATGAGGACTAATCCACTGCTTGTTCTTTTTTTTCTATCAGTGCCTTTTTTTGGCATTCTTGGTCTTTTCTAAGATCTTTGTTTTCCGGCTGGGCCTTGTGCTTATTTTTAGCCTTTGAACTTGAAATCTTTTGGCTGGGTTTTCACGCTTATTTTCAGCCTTGTTAATGTTTTAACTCTTGGGTTTTAGGGTCCCTATAAAACCTGTTTATCTAATAAAAAACAATCTCCTATAATAGTGATCTTTTCAATCAGATTTCAACAAAGAATAGAGTACCTTTCACCATAAAATGCTCTTATTCTTGTAGGAGCACATAAATGTGAATGTACAATCTCCAATTTCCCTATTGTAGTAAATATATTTCTTGGAAAAAAACCTTTCTCTACTTGGCCATCACACATTCCTTGAAAATCATGTCAACGAGTTTTACAATCTTAGGTAGATCTCTTACTACATTTTTAGTACAAGTCTTCACAATGTTATCAAAATTTATATTACAAAATATCTTATGCAATGACCAATTTTCATCCACTTTAGCAACCAAGCATGTCATCTCAGGAGGATTTAATTGAAAAACATTAACTTTATTCCTTTTACATGCTCCAATCAATTCACCATCCTTATCTTTGATTATGCATGTATTCTTAGTGAATTAAAAAAGATATCTCTTATCAACAAGTCATCCAACACTCAACAAGTTATGTATCAATCCATAAACAAAAAATACATCTTCATTACTAGTTTTCACATCAAGTGTAATAGATCATTTCCCCTTAATAGGACATGGTGCATTGTTACCAACTCTAACTACTCCTCCATCATAACTATTAAACTTAACAAATTTATTCATGTCACCATTCATATGATGAGAGAATCCACTATCCATAATCCAATATGACCTTTTCTTTTCTACATGTGATACTAATTATTTTTCCTCCCTTTTAGGAATTTCCTCTTTAATAAAAACTAATCCAATTTCATCATTGTCATCGTCACTTTCTAGGAAATTTATAGTTTTAAAATAAAATTCATCATCTTCATGAATAAAGAGGTAATATTTTCTAATATTAGACATGTAAGGCTTCTTAGGTTTTACCTTCATCTATTTTTTAGGACACTAATATGAAAAATGACCAAATCTTTCTATGTCCAACAAGCTAAAGCTTTCTTACATCTAGGTTTTGTTTCATGAGTAATGCAAGTCCTTCATCTATCTTCCTTTCTTCTTCTTGCTTCATATCCCAATCTCCAACATAGTCTCTACTAGTGCTTCCACTTTTGGTTATATGTCAGTTGTCTAATTGTGCACTTGTTCTAAAGGCAATCTCTATTATAGCCTAATTCTAATTTGATCCCATCTTTTCTCAAATTCTTGTAGCTTCCCAAACAATGTTTCTTTGTTGAATTTAGGTGTGACACTAATGATTTATTTTACATCTACTACCTTTTTCTCATAAGAAGGTGGAAATGATTTCAAGATCTTCCATACTACCTAATATTCTATAATAATTACACCATAACTCTTTATCCTTGCAATAACCTCTAAAATTATTTGAAAGTGCGACCTTATAGATTCATCTAGTGTATACTTCATTTTTTTATAAATTATTTTTCAGATTTCTTTGCATACTGACCACCTTCTAAAAGAGCTTCTAATCTAACCCAAATATCATGAGAAAGATGTAAATTATTTACGTCAACAATTTCTAATTTAGGCAGTGTAGTAATTAGTGCTTCCCTTGCATACATGTTAAATAAGAAGAGTTTTTTCTATTCAACATTCCATGAATCCAAGTCTTTTTCTTCCTATCCCTTATAACCAACCAATAATCAATCCCCATGCACAAAAATATGTGTCTTCATTTTCTCCTTCTAGTTATAGTAGTCCTCTCCATCAAATTTCAAAATTTCTTTCCTAAATTCCAGGGATATCCTTAAGATGTTAAACTTCCTAATTAAGGACCCAATGCTCTAATAGAAACTTTTAGAAAGTAAAGTCCAATAATTCAACTGGGGAGGGTTAATTAGTTGTGTTCTTAAATAATTTAAACTAACTATATCAAATCCAAAGCTTATAACCAATAGATGAAACAACCACAAGATAACAATAATGCACAATAACACAAGATTAGTTAACTAGGGAAACTATAATGCCACCCTAGCAAAATAATTTGAGATTTGTTATGAGATACTAGATTTCTTTTTATGTTTGCGATAGGAGATATAACACTTTACCTAAAATTTTTAGAGATGCATTTCTTATGAAATGCTTTATGTACTTCCATATGTGAATTTTCATTTTATGGATCTCTAACCCTGCTATCCCATCTGCTATTTGTATTACTATATGATATATCATGATATTATGTATAGAAATGCATATGTACTTGTTTGTGATGTAGGTGTGTGCAGAAATAGGTATAAAAGAATCTATAGTATTTATTGTTTTGAAGATGGAACCATGATTCACATAGGTACCTCAAGCCTCAAATTCCTTGTAGGGAAGCTAGTTATCCATATTGGGATTTTGGGGATTTTTCATATTTTGTTGGTTTATGGATGCTTAACCTTAATATTTAATTAATTGGAGTTGTGACTATAATTATTATTTTTACCTAAGTATATATGGGTACACACACACACACAACACACACATACAAACACACATGCACGCAAACACACACACACACACACACACACACACACACACACACACAAATGTATTTGTGTTGTATATATAGTAGTGTTAAATTGCATAAATAAAATTGAAAATTGATTAATGAAGTAAAAAAAATAAGAGGTAAAAGTATATTAAGATATTTGAACCTTGAACCTACCACTATTGTAAAATCACCTCAGCCAACTCACCTAAACAACTTTTCTAAGAGTTCTCTTAAATAATTAAACCTTGAGCTTGAAACTTAACAAGGATCTAAATTGGACTAAGTATGACAAAAGGTCAGACAAACTTGAACCCTTGACTCTTAAAATGAGATGACAAGAACTTAACCAATACACTATTATGCATCTTTGGAAGTAAAACTCTTGATCATTTTGATAACTTACAACTAATGAGAATATTAAAAAATTTTCCAACATAAATTATCAAGTTGATTTAATTAATATTTGAAACCTTAGTTAGAAGTACTAGTTGCAACCAACACAGCTAATGCAACCATTTTGGCACCCTATAAATAAAGAATTTCTTGAAAATTAAATCATAAGGAGAAAGGAGGCCAAAACTATAGTCAAAACTTTGATATATAAAAAAATACATTTATACATATGCAATTGGAAAGCCCAAGGAATCAAGAGAGATGAAGGAAGGATTAGACCTAATGGAAAACTTGAAGGATCATGCAGCTTGAGGATCACACCATCAAAAAATCCACTCACAAATCACCTCAAGAAATAATTAGGGCTTGACGATTACACCATCAACAACTTACCTCAAGAAATAAGTAGGCTCTGGTCACTTTTCCCATGTATAATTTGATGCATAAGAATTGTTGTAATTAAGATGGAAAGCTTAAGAGTATGCATGTAAATATTCTTTTAATATTTGTATTTAAATCTCTATTGTTGTGGAACAATTTGGGTGTTGCATGCATTTCATATGTTCTTTGGAAATTGGGGCATTGGGTCTAAAGTAGTTTGCTAGGGATTGAATCCCCTGAATGAATAGTACACTAGGATCCTAGCTTGGAGGTTCAACCCAGGTGATGTCATATATCCATCATGTACTCAAAATTTTTGGAATTCAAAATATAGCATCACTTTTTATATTTTTTTGTGTGTTCTGGAAAAAATGCACATTTATACTTAACCAATGCGCAACACTACATACTCCCTTCTATCTTCCCTTTGCTATCTTGTTCTTAAAAAATGCACCATTCTATTGAACGAATGTAAATTTTTGTTAAATTCATCTGCCTAAACAAAAAATGCAAACATATGTATAATTATACCTTACCTGAGCATTGCCAAAACAAAAGTGAGGCTTTGCAATACGAATGCACTACTCTAAAAGATGAATGCACTAATATGGTACTTGCATAACTATATTGAACAAATGTAATCCTCTGTTTAATAATTGTGCAGTTTCTACAAAAGAGTGGTTTTTGTGTACATATGCATAGAAGAAAGGAACATATGCTAGTTTTATTTATTTTAAATCAGTTTTTGTAATGTCTTTTAGAGATTTTGACTAATTTAATTTTTTATTATATCATAAATTATTCTATGCTTGGTAGATGCATAATAATTTTTGTGGATTCAAACTTTGTATAAGGTATGTTATGCTATTTTTTTCTTGAGTAGTGTAGAAACCCTATATAAGTGGCTCACCATAGGTTCTGGAGCCCAGAAGTGGTTGCTAGGGATCCTATGTGTTGGAGGTCAAGTCCTTGTGTATAGCTAACTCCAAATGTGAGTTAGTTAATAAGTGAAACCATAAAATTAAAAACTAATTAGGTTTGGTTTGGGGTTTTACATACACAAACAAGATAATTGTATAGATATTGTTGAAGTAATCAAGGAAGGGACATCTTTCATAACTTAAAGGTCCCTAACCCAGGTGGTTAATCCCAACTTTACTTGGTCATACCTATCGTCATTGGACTACTCAGGAAAAGTGCATTCTATGTAGAAAGATGGCCTTAATACTAGGTGGTTGACACCAACATGTTAGGAAGGTACAATATCACTCACTTGGATGTGGTCATAATCCTCACTCTTTTCCTATTGCTTTGATTTCCTTTGTGGTTTTATGGTCTTTCTTTGTGACTTGTATAATGGACTTCTTTTTGGATAAAGGCCTAGATTTATCCTTGGCCTTATTGGATCATGGTTCATGGTTCCTTAGGGTCCATATGGTTGGCTGATAAAACTTGAGGCTTGTTCATGGCTTGACAATGGAGTCTTTCACAAAAATGCTTGGATTAATCTCTTAAGGATATATGAATATATTCTTGATTTCTTGTACCAGATTTTATCTCAAATAATGTTCATTGAAAAGGGAAAATTGCTGATGTACTAAAAAGGAAATCTATGTAAAAGAGATGCATAAACATGAATGGAAAAAATATTTGAGATCTATGAAATGTAAAAGGATAGGTTGTTATCTCTCTTTTGTAAATTCAATCTTGGTATATAAATTGTAAAGATTCCTTGAAAATGTGAGATAATGTTATGTTCATTATTCAAAGTAAAACATGCTCAACTTATGAAATTTTCTTATTATATGTATCATGCTTAAGTTAATCCATTGTTAAAAGTAAAACTTAAAGATATGTTATGATTTGAATTAACCATTTAAAATGTTAATAAAGAAATAAATGTAAGGAATAAATTGTTAGGGAACCTATTGGACATTGTAAAAAAAAACTTATCCAACTTAGAAGATTTAGACTTAGTCTTGTCAGGTTCCCTGGTGGGGCATTGCATAAACCCTTGATTAGAGGGAAAACCCCATTGAGAATGATTCCCACAAGATGATGTACTAATATGAAAATTCCTTATGAAAGGATAAGAATCCGGTAGGAGCTAATTACATAAAATCAATACATGTAGTCCCTTTTATGAGACTTTTAATCTCTACTAGATGATTCTAACCCTTCTAGGAGCTGCTTAAATCCTGTTAAGAGTTGATAAGATGTCAATTTAACCCAATGTCTGAATTGCTTCATAACAGTGTTCACACAAAAATTCTATAGGATAACATATCCAAGGATGAAATGAATGATACAAAAACTTCCTTTCCAATACAACTCCTTTGAATTTCTCAATACATCATCAACATCATCCTCATCTTTGATCTCATCAAATTTGCATCCGTAGACCACATCACTAATACAATACAATGTGATACCTTTATAGCCAAGGAAAACACATTTCCTTTATATCAATTCCTAAAAATAATTAAGTTGGCCTCAAGGCTTCTCCAATGTACTATGAATAATATATAACCTCACTTAGATATTAGATTACACATTACATTAAATTTACAACTTCCAAAATAAATTCCAATACACAATCAACCTGACAGTAAAAATATGACATGTTACACTTCAACGACCATTATAGAATCACCACTAGCATCTTCTACTTGAATAAAATCATCATGAACTTTCCTTCAACCATAATTTGAACTCACTCAACCAAATTTCATCTCACTTAATAGATACAATTTATTTACAAGTAAATAATTTCCTATGTACTGCTCTCTAACCAATCACCACACAATCCTCCAAAACTCACTCAAAAATTCATATAAATTTTTGTGAACACATACATAGATCCAAAAACATGACTTTTAGCTCATAGAAACTAAGTTCCATATCCTTTGACCTTTTTAACCAAATATTTCTTTTCAACTCTAGGTGTTATAGATAGAAAGAATACATGTCAACATCAATGACAAACCAATTCATGATTGAAATACATAAGAACCCAATTATCTCCCAAACATACTAACAATCTCTCCCTTAAAAATTCACGCTATCAACTATGATGTGTTTTTGCATATTGGTGCTTGTACAAAGTGGGAGTGAAGTTGGAGTCACTTACTTGTGAGATCTACATAGTGTCATGTTCTCCTTCAATGTAACTATTTGTCTATTTGTGCTTCATCTATTTATATATTGAGCATATTCACTTGATATTTTCTTTTTTTTAATTAGGTACAAGGTATATTCACCCTAACTATAGGATCTAAGTGTATGCCTATATCCCTAGAAATGACACTAAGAGATAATGATCTTAACCATTCATGTTGAGCCAATATAATCCTTATATTTTTGACATATTTGTGTTATTATTATTAACCCTCCAGTTACCGTGTTAAATAAAAAATTATAATAAATTTTGTGATTAGGTCCATGAGAGTTCTTATGCATTTCGGGTTCCATAATTATTGTGAAAAATATTAATTAAAATTATGATTTAATTGATTGTTGGCGGATTTTAATATTTGTGTATTTTATTTTATTTATCGATTAGTTTTTCATAGTTGAATTCCAAATATATGGCATCATCTTATTTGATTTGGAAAAGGGGCCAACTAGTCTATTAAGTGATTTAATAGTCTAATTTATAAACCAATTTAATAGAAGTTATCATATTAAGAAAAATTAAGTTTAAATCCCCACGTATAACTTTATAAAATGAAGAATTGAAGAAGTTGCTCCAAACCCACTTTGGGAGAATTTCTTATTTTTCTCATTGTGGGATATTAGCTAGTCATATCATCACAAGGATAGGAAAATTAGATTCATATTGGGATTCTCCTTATTTGCTGAGATTTCCATTATATTCAAAGTCCTCTTCATTTTCTTATTGCATTTTCTAATTTTAATTTGGTGACAGGTAAGGCTCTCACAAATTTATTGTTTTAATCCAGTTCTTCATGTTCTATTTGTTTCTAAATATTTGGGGGATGAAAACTAGTGATTTCCTTTATTTTTCATACATTTACATAGCCCAGTTGGTCAAGTGCATTTATTTATATGTTTTGGATTTTCAAAATGGAAGTTTTGGTAATGTTATTCTATCAAATTTTTTCTATATTCCTAGAATGGGATTTTAATTATTTTTTTGGGAGTTTTCATGTATTTTAGTGGTGAGGTTTCAATATTATTGAATTCTAAGAAGTTTAGTTTTTTTTTGGGCATTCTTCTTGTGCCCTTTTTTGTGTGTCACCCACATTTGAGCTATGATTTTGTGGCATAAGATTGGATGATGGAAATCAATTATCATCCATATTTTTATTCATCCAATATTTCACTTTGTGGACTTTGGATTCTTTGTTGAATCCGTGCTCTAAGAAAGATGCCTAGTTGAGTGAGTTTTCTTACTTGGTCCTTTTGATAGTATTTCTTGAATCAAAACCTTGTATTATTTTATCATTATTTTATATGTAATTGGTTATGCTGACCCAAAGAATGTATGCATACCTATACTAGGATCTTGTGAGACCCAAACTCTTAGGCATAGGCTAGTTGAGTGTTTGTTCATTTGGAGTTGGGTTAGGACCTTGCATTGCCTTATGAAACTCATTGTATAATGAGAATGATATGTAGGGTAGAAGGGTTGAGTGGACTCTCATGTATACTTTGGTATGAAAGTGGATAATAAGGTAATGTGAGTAGGCTATAACAAATAATAACCAAATTAAAAATTTGGGGTAATAAACCTTAATATAGGATAAGTGATCTATCCACATGGATGGTAGTTGTACATCCTAAGGGAGTTGGTGTGAGGGTGATGTACCTATATTAGTCTTTGTTGTAACATTTGGTACTTGTTGGGGGCTGGGATGAGTTAGTATAAATTCAACCTTTTAACCTATCAAACCCTTAAACTAATAATATTAAACCATTACTTTTGTAATGGAAAGATTGTCTACTTATTGATGAAATGTACATTTGTAAAGCAATAAACATAAACATGTAATTTAAAATGAAAAAATATAACACCAAGTTTTGGTCTCACAAAAAACCCTTGGTTAGAGGGAAAAATTGTGGTGGGGATGGTACCCATAACTCATCAAGTGCTGCAATAATAATGTCTCCCTATTAGGATCTAAAATGTTGCCACCTTCTGAGTGTCTACATGTTAGGAGTGATTGATACCCTATTAAAAGTATCTATAGTCATATTAAAGACTACCCTATTATATTACCTTATCCCATGATTATATTGTTCACCTTGTTATAGGATTTACAATTAGTTGAGTCAAGAAACTTCAACCCTATTAAGAACTACCCGGTTAAGGGATTTCACAAACTTGTTGCAAATTGTTAAGTATAAGATAAAAACACATGACCCTATAAATCATTTCACCAAACTCTTGTTAGACCTTTTAAGCTCTACTTATGCTCCTTCAATTCTTCTATAATTGATCTATGATCTACTCTATGATTTCTCCTTGATTCTATATTGAATTCATCTACCTGCACCAACACTTTAACTTGCATGATCTACTCTTATTCAAATATTTCCTTCATGTATAGGATTAAAATTGAATTAATCCACCCTAACACCTAAAGAAGGGGAAAGAACAAGATTCACCCCCGATGAAAGATTCAATTAAAAGAAGAGAAAGTGTCAATGTGAGACCTAATATGAAAGGATGAATTACTTGGATATATTTTCCTCTTACCTCTACCTTAAGAGGGTCTTAGGAGACTAAATATATAATGTAAGACTAAAATATAAAGATGTGATATAGTGTATTGAAATGAAAAGGGAAGATGATATACCTCACAAGATACAAACCTAAAAATAGGCTACCAAATGACCTCCAAAAGGGTTGAACTCCATAATTTAAACTAAAAATAGGAAGGCAAAAAAACCAAAAAAATCATTCAACGATATGGTAGGGGTGAATTTTGGATGAGGGTAACTTTGTCCTAAAGTGGGAGATTAGTGTGTCCCTAATCAACCATGTCTAATTTTTATTTTTATTCTGTAGTTATGATAAATGATGAAAAGGGTACCCAAAATTTTAGACGCTTTTCCCTTCCAAGATCTAAAACCTTTAAAATAAAAGTTTTTTTAATTGGTTGGGGGAGGTTTGCCTCAGTTGAACTTCAGTTTAGGAATTAACCTTGAATTGAGAAGAAAATAGAGAATGCTAGCAAGTATTAGAAATAGATCTAACATGAAGCAATGAAAATCTATGAATATGCTATTGAATTTAAAATGTAATCAAGTGTGTAAATACAATAGCCTTGACTCAACTTCAAAATCCCAAGGAAAGGAAATCAAAGTGAAACCAAAACCTCCATGAATTAATGTACTTGAAATCCACATTAGAAATGAATGGAAGGGCGCATGTAAATCTTGAGAGGATGAATGTAGAAGATGCAACAAAGGATCTTGAATGTATGAAGGGAGATATTGAATAGTGAAAATGCTATGAAATATTTAGCATAAATTCCTTTAGTGGCTTGAATGCATGAATCATTGATCTTCAATGAAGAGATTTCTTGAATGCCTTTTAATGCTTGAAAATTTGAGAACTTGAGATCTTGATCACATAATAAATGCTTGATCATGAAATTGGTGGATTTATAGATGCTTGTGTATGAAAAATGGAGAAATTGGATGCGTTTATAAAAGGGCTTGTAATTAATTTTCTCCCATAGGCTAACCTACCTAGAAGTTAACATCCTAAAATTAATCTAGACATGGGACCTAGGAAGTGGACCCAAAATAGGGCCCAAGTAGGGACACATTGTATCTTAGATTAGATCAATAGGGATGCACTACATCCTTGCTAACCAAGGCCTAAAACCCCCAAAATTCCCTCAGGGTTCCAAAAGGTCATGGATTCTAGAAATCAAGTGTAAAACTTGAGATATATCCATTATAACACATAAAATAGATTATAAGTGATTGAATGAAGGAAAGAGAGTACCTAGGTGGTTATATCCTTCCTAGATCTTTACGCCATGAATATAGGAGCTTTAAAGGAGTTCTATTAGGTCCTACTATAATTCCACCTAGGAGAAAGGAGAAGAAAGTAGAGGAATGCAAGTGAATGATGACATCACATTAAAAGAGTACTAAGCCATCATTAATTTAAGGTTATTTAAATTTAAGAACAATATACTTCACATGTACTTGATTAGGGTTCCCTTGCCTTCCTATTGAATCTATCTAGTTCACAAACTTGCCATAATACATTTGACTAGGTCAAATTCAATTTATCTATTCTATCATTCCCTAGATGGTAACTAATCTTATTTAAATTTGCTAAACTTTCCTCAAAATCATCACATAAATCTCTTCACCAACCTCTATAAACTATTTCCTTTGATTCCTTGATCCATGTAACATGTTATATCCTTAATCTAGATTTAATGTATCTCACTCATTCGTGATTTCTCATGTAATTAGTCAAAATTGGTTTTATTTAACCTATTTATTCCATTCTCTATTGAACAATAATATCAGTTCTCCTTTGTATTGACATGATTATTTTCTATTTTATTGATTATACTTTTCCTGTTTCCTTTATCAATAGTGTTTAGTATATCTATTTATTTTTGTTCACTAATAAGTATCTCTTTTTACCTATTGTCTTAGTCTATTTACCTATTGGTCTATCTTCTTCATAGTGATCTTTACCTCTTCAATAATTTTCTAGAAATGACAAAGATGTTCCAAAATTTTCATCAATAAACCATATGTTATATTTTCAATCAACAATCTCCCCTAGTGACAAGAATTTTAAAAATTTCCTCTTGGAATGGTTACTTCCCTTTATGGAATGCTTTATGATATGTTTTACTATACTTATCATCTTTTAACTTAACTCTCCCTCCTAATCTAATACTCTCTCTCTCTCTCTCTCTCTCTCTCTCTCTCTCTCTCTCTCTCTCTCTCTCTCTCTCTCTCTCTCTCTCTCTCTCTCTCTTATTACTTGAAAAAGTTTGGAACAAAAAATTGATACTATACTTTTCTCCCCCCTTTGGTAGCAATGCCAAAGATCATAGTGAAATTTTATACAAGGGTACTCAATATTCATATGTGATAAAAGATAGTTTTAAACTTAGCCTTAGTATATATCAAATATTTGCTCCATGATTCCTTCAATTTAGTAAGTGAAATGATGTGTGTGGAAAGATTTGATGCACATTCTTCCACACTATCCATGGTACTCTACTCAAATGTATCAATAAGATCACTAGCTCTCTTCAACTGTAGTTACATAATATTTATAGACGGTGTTATCATTCATTATAGTTCTAGTAGATTTTTTTTGATACGATCTTTCTTCGTTTCTCATCTCTTGCACTCTATCAGATAATTCTCTCACTTTTTCTATATGTTCCAGTATAGATGCAACCATAGGATTCAATTGATTTACAAGTGTATTCATTTTAAAATTTACCTCTTCTATCTTGTCATTGATCTCTATAGTGAAATTAATAATAATGCATGTCCTAATGTATATGTTACTTTCTTCCAATAGATTATTCTTGTTTCTTTAAAAAATTAAGACAATGAAGTTGTAACTTGTGTAACCCTTTGCATTTTTCATTCATATTATTCTACAATTTATTCTCAATCTTCTTACTCACCTTAGTTCCTAAATCATTTTCAAAAAAGTTTATTTCACCTATAAAAGTTTTCAATTCATCTATCAATGTGTCTTTTTTGTAAATGGTTATTTTTTGTAATAATTCTGAAAATATTTCAATAATTATAGTCAAGATTATTTTATTTTTCTTATTCCTCCTTAGTATATACTTTTATGCTTCCTCCTCAAAATTTTGATTATATAGGACTTTCTCTTTATACTTCAGAGTTTTAGGACTCTTTTTTAAAGTCACATGATCTAGATTATTTTCATCATCCTCTTCTTCATAAACATTAGTAATTACAGTTGGTGCTTGTACTTTCTCTTTTATCTCGTCTTATCAGGCTCACCCTTTTGTCTTCTACTTTCTCTTTGATTACCTTTTTATTCTCTTCATGCATTTTACTAGTATATATTCATGAGTCATTTCTAGGACCTATTCATTATTGGTAAGAATATCAACTTGTACTTCCCCTAGTCTAGATTTTGTTAAACCTATTTCCTTTTCTATTATTTACTTTCCTCCTTTTTCTCATTGTTATTCTTCATGTCTTTTTTGTCATCATATATTTGTTCTACCACATTGAGATCGATATTAACAACATCATCTTGTAACTTTGTAGGATTAACTCCCTATGGCTCATCTATAATTTCAATGGTATTTTCTATTTTAGGTGTATCAAAATCTATAGAAACATTGTCTATTTCTTCATAATCATGTTCCTTAGTAAGATAAATGTGTATTTCATCTCTGACATTGTGACTAGATATGTCACTAATCAAGTTTCTCATATAATACATGTGTCCAATTTTTCATGTTCAATCTTTTATAGTGGAGGTAGACCAATGTTGAATTCCATTTACAAATTTGTACTCCATCATCTTCTACTTCTTGTTCCAATCCTTCTAGTGGCCTTGTAGTCCTTCTCCATGTAGAACATCTATTCTTGTATTTATCCATTGCCTCCTTAATTTCTTTGGTACTCATTTTATACATTTTAACTCTTAATGCTTTCTCTCTACTCTCATATTCTTGTATAGCAAAAACATCCCATCTTACAATTATGTTTTCATATAATTTTTTAGGAATATTGTTCTTCAACTGACTTGGGAATCTACATGTATCATCTTAAATTGGATGCACTTCAATTTATGACCTTTTAGATCCTCTTTAGTGTGTTTTCATTTCACAATTGCACTTTGAGCACACACTTTCCCTTTTTTCTCCTCTTTCTCCTTAGTGAAATTGAGATAAGACCTAATAAGGCCTTCTTGATTTTCCTTTTTCTCACACATTTTCTAAATTAGGCTTGAATTCATGAGTATCCTTCTTCTTCTAAACCTAATATCCTAGATTTGGTCTCATCTTATCAAATTATGACATTCATTACAATTGAAACATATGCAAAACCATAAACTTGAACAAGGAGACTTATAAGGCTAACTTCCTAGACTAGGTCAACCTAGCTTGACTGGGTCTAGAAGAATCCTATGATTTTGGTATTGGTTCTAGTTTAATCTTCTAATAAAATCTCGATCATTGTAATTGGCTCCTGTAGGGTAATTTTTGAAAAATCACTATAAAACGACACCAAACCCCTCATTTTGCACATGAATGAAGAAGGAAAGAAAGAGGCAAGAACACATAGACACCCCAATTTGACATGGAGAAATTACAAGCTGCAATAAAGGGTTGGTTTATTATTCTTCATTACAAAATGAAGTTATAATTTTACTTCAAACATTGAACAATATATTATCATGGAGATGCAAGGAGATCTTGAAGATGGTTAGGATACTTTACCTTGGGGGCCCTATATGATTTCTACACTATATTTAGTTTTGATTCCTTTCACATTTGTATATTTAAATAGATCTACATACATGCAAACTTACATTATAGGGTTTCACTCATCGAGTATATTCTTAGCATTTTAGCATATTTACATTCTAGATCTAAAAATCTGGGATACACATACACTACATACACACACAACATATTTCTTAATGGCTATTCATGGAGGTGAAAATCACCAAAGCAGGGGGTTGATTAAGGAAAACCCCTTTATAGCCACCTACACACACTAGATCTATCACATTATTATAAGATATCGAATTGGTGACCATGGATCTAGACACTACTTTTTGAAAGTTTTCCAAAGAACTTTGTCTAACCTCATTATAGTGCCATAGAACATGGTGACCTCATGGGAATTGTTATGAATAGTTACAACCACATTGATATATTCCCTAGTACTATTCTTCAAAATCACTTTTTGGGATTTTCATTCCATTCGATAATGCACAATCGAATCTTCAAAAATAGTCCCAAATTTGCTATTTTCTAAGTGGAATGATACTCTTCAAAACACATTTCAAGGTGAGTCCTTCATCTCTTATTTTATCTTTCAATATTCACTTATTTTTAGATCTGTAGTGGGTTGTTTGTGTACATTTTAGATCTATAGTCATCTTTCATACATTATTTAGATCTTATTTTCTCCTAATTAGATAGATACCATTACATGGAACAAGCTTGGTAGTGTACTTCCTTGATGAGATTATAGATTTTGTATTGGCATCCTTTTATCAAACATGTTGTTTTGCTAATTGAACCTAGAGATTTTTTAGAGTTATTCTTGTAAGCCCCTCTTTCTCTTGTATTGAATGACTTGGGGAGAAAGCATTGAACTTGTTACATCTAGTTTGCACTGTTATCATTGATGTCATTTTCTCCCTAAATTTTTTGGTGAACCTAACATGAAGCCTCCTTGTTTGATCTTGGTAATTAGATCTTTCTTTTACATTCTTTACATTTTTAAACATTAAAAAGAATTGCATTATTAGGTTTTTGCATTTTACTTTTGTTTAAAAGAAAAAATACAAAAAAATATTTGCATTTCATTACATTTTGAGTATCTTATTTTATTTTTGAGACGTATGATTTCTTCAATGATTATTTTGATAGTGTGTTTGTTAGGGAACCTATAAAGGTGTTTTGTAATGAAGGGATTAATGACAAGAATAAGATCTTAATTGAATCCATTCCCCAATGTCTTCCTCTACACATTTCAAGAAAAACCTTTATAATTGTTGAAATCTGATTGAGAAGATCATTGGAAAAGAGATTGTTAAGGAGTAGATTGTTGAAGAAGATTATGTGCTTAAATCATTATTTTGTCACTAATATCAATCCTACTATTTTCTAGTAAGAAATTTTCTTATAAGATTCAAGTACTATCACTTAGTTGATTAATGAAGAGGATTTGATCAATGAGATGTAACAAAAACACCTAGAGGAAAGGTTGAGTTATGATTATGTAATGAAGTACAAGGATTAGTTAAGATAGTGATGACATGATGTATTAATGATCTACTTAAGGTTACAAAATGGCTGGCTACACTTAGAAAGTTTAGAAGAATAAGTTAAATAAAGTTTGTCTACCAAGCTTGACTAAGTGGATAGTAGGTGCCAAACAAAGTTAGTGCAAGCTGAGAAGAACATTAGTTGGAGCTGAGTGAAAGAAAATTCTAGTGGATGCTAAGTAAGAAAGTTGATGACAAGTAAATTTTAGTTGATGCCAAGCACTAGTAAAATCTAGTTGATGCTGAGAGACACAATATGTGCCGAGCATCAAAAGGTTGATAATGCCAAGCTACTGCATTTTGATAAAGATTGAAGATTCAACAAATCTAAGCCAACAAGTTTGTTTTCTTGAATCTATGAACTAGGAGGAAGATAAGATTGAGCTAGTGGCATAGAATTTGATGTAAACCATTTTTAGGTGAATTCAAATGGATTCTAGGAGAAGTTTCTAGAAAAGACAAGATATGGGATAGATACATTGTATCCTACCTAATCCATCCAAAACTATAATTTAGACAATGAATAATGAGTAGGAAAATATTCTAATTTTCTTTATATATAGGAATGTTTAGTTATGAAGCAAAGAGGTTAGAGAGGTTGGTGTCATGTGCAAGAAAGAGAAGGAATTAAGAGTTTTCCTTCATCAACTGACCCAAGAGAAGAGTCTACAATGGCATACCAAGAAAGAAGGATTAAGAAGATGAATGCTTAAAGGGTGAAAAAGATGTCAGAGCTGCAAAGTATAAAAGCCAAACAAAATTAATGGCTGAATCGAGATCTTTAATTTGCAAGTGAAGTTGTAAGTTGTATCAAATCAAAGCTCTACCATTACTCTCTAACAATTGTATCAGTCTAGGGTAAATCCTTTGGATTAAGGTTGACCTAATAGTCATTGGAAAATCCTTTAATAGGGTGGCATTCCAAGTGAATGGCCTAAAGTCATCTAAAAAGGCTCACTTTTAATAGGGTGATTGAAATCCCTTAACCAGGTCACATTTAGTAGTGTGTATTATAACCTTTAACAGTGTTGGCCTTTTACAGGGCATCACTTCAGAAGAGTGAAAAGTAGTAGCATATTACTAGTGGTTTTTCCCAAATTAAGTTTACACATTAAATCATTGTGTCAAGTGTGCTGATGAACGTGTTGTGTTTCATGCTTTACATTTCTACAAGTTGATTTGACAATGACATACAAGTTTTAGTAAATACACAGTGAATGCATGCATGGGTATGAATGTTTTATGGGTTCACTAAATTATGAATTTTTTTTGTTTTTTAGACCTTGAATAACTAATTCATCCCCCTCTTAGTTATTCTAAAGAAATTCCAACAATAATAAGGTTTTATCATGGCTTCCTTTGCATTATATTATTTGTAATATTAAACTCATGTGATATTCCAAACCTCTTATCACTCTTAAAGGATGTACTCCTCAACAACACATTATCAATCTTAAGGGATCTCCTTAGGACAATAAGCCTCTTATAGTTCTTAAAGGAAAACCTTATTAGACTTTAATTTCTCACACTTATTGGATAAAAAATAATTAATGACCTACTATTCTGGTTCTTCTTACACCTTTACCTCCTCTGTCATGTCCCTTTTTTTGGAGGTAATTTGATTTAATTAATTTAATTAATTAAGTTGTCCAAAATAATGAATATTTTATAAGGATGACTAATTAATTATTTTAATTAAATAAATAAGTGGTATTAAGTTAATTATTTATAAAGTTATCAAATAAACAAATATTAAAAGGTAAATTTATATTTAATTAATTTAATAAAGTGACTTGAATTATAAAATATTTTATAAAGTCACTTAATAAATAAAATAATTTTCTAGAAGTTTCTGCAGAAAGTGGAGAAAAAAGAATAAATAGGCACCCTGGGCTTCATTCTCAACAGGCAGATTTGTTGTTGTTGATGTTGATGTTTGTTGATGTGCATTGTGGAGCCTAGGGATTTTGTAGTAGTCACAACTGGCCATTAAGAATGGAAACTCTCAATTGGTATGCAATTTTGAGGGTGTGAAATATCACTTGAATTATTGTAGCTAGGAGGAAGATACTTTACTCTTCTATTTGTGCTACATTGAGAAAAAATATTTGAGTACAAAAAGCAATCCGAAAAAGCAATCTGAAAAAGCAATCCGAAAAAGCAGTCTGAAAAAAGAAGTCCAAAAAAGCAATCCAAAAAAAGAAATCCAAAAAAGAAAATTCGAAAAAGAAAAGAAAATTATTACAGCCATCTACAATTAGGTTCCTTTGGATATTCCATGCATTCTTACTTATCATTTAGATGCCTATTAGAAGGTATGGTTGTAGGTGAAAGTTTGTAACAAATTTAAGCATTATTCTTGCGAATGTAAGCCAAGAGTCTTGGCCATTTCATACTAACATTGTAGTTGACATTTTATGTGGAATAAAGGGGACATAAGTTGTAGGTCTGATATAGTTGTAATTGAATATGTGTTTATCATTCATGATTATCTTATTAGTTTGCATGCCAATTGTTTGATAAAATGTCAATTGGCTGTAGGTTCTCTTTTTGGCATAAATAATGTTATAATTTTGCATACCAAGTGTTTGTGTTAATACCACTTGGCTATAAGTGCATTAATGCCATAATAGGTTGCATCCAAAGTGTTTGTCATAATTACTCTTTGTTGTAACAACATATTGCAAGTATTTTTTATATATATATATGCATTGAATATTGTCAAAATAAGTTGCACATTCATATTAGGTCATTGTGTAGTCAATTTTGAGTCTTCTTGCAAAAGATTCTCATTGATGCAAATTGAAGAAGAGTCATTAAAGAAAACTAAAATACTATATCAGTCATATGAACCTTGCATGTGAGTTGTTTGATGAAATTTCTTGAGCCTTTATCAGCATTTTGAGATAAAATTTGAGCAAGGTTATTACATCCTCCTCAACCAGTGCTTCCTCAAGCACCTCATTTTCCTATTTCCTTTGGAAAGGAGTATGATTTAGTTGAGCAGTTATGTACTACTTTTGCTAAGATCTCCTTATGGAAACTTCTTCAAATGTCTCCTACTTATCATAAAGATTTTCAAAAGGCTTTGTCTACTCTTCTTGTACCACCACCTAATAAGACAATATTAATTCTTTCGTGGAGTGTATGCATGTTGCACCTATTCCTCTTCAAATTATATTCATTGAGGATAATTTACCTCTTAAATAAGTTCAACACCAATATGACCCTCTTATGGTTGTGGATCTTATCAATGGGAACCTCATTCTAATAACTTTAATCGATAATGGACTAGGGTTGGATGTGTGTACAACTTAGACATGTTGAAATATATCAATGCTAATATACTGGCTATAAAACCTGATAGTGTCCCTATTCATGGGTATGATAATATTGCTAAGAAGACTTTGGGAATCATAACCTTACTTGTAAAAGTTGGTCTATTTGTATTAGATACTTAAATTCACATGATGCCTCAATCTCTCAATTACAACCTTCTTTTGGGAAGACCTTGATTACATAACATACATGTTATTCCCTCTTATCTTCATTGCAAAGTTATGTTTATCTTTGATAATGTAATGTATACTCTTTATACAGATGAAAAACCTAATAGTTGTTTTAAATGTTGGATCCTATAAGGTGCTAGAATCCAGGGAGAAAAAACAAGAGGATAAATATGAAATTGAAAATAAAACTAGTGAGGAACCCTCTTTTTCTTCTTTATCTAAGGATGGTCAAGGTACTTTAGACTATAACCCTACATTTATTGGTGAATATTGGGTTTCTTATAATTATTTTAGGATAGTTGAGTAATAACTTTGTTTATTATTCATCTAATGAAACCGTTGAAACTATTAAACCTATTTATTATGATGTTGTGGCTTACGAATCTCGTTTGACTCTCTCCAATAAAGCTAGTTGTTATGATCCTGGGTATTCTTTACTTGCTAAACACAAATTTAATGGTCAGGGATGTGGAAATTTTGAACAAAGAATACAAGTCCCTTTATCAAACAATGGTTGTGAACACACTTATGGTTTGGGATTAAATCTTTATAAGAAACCTTCGTTATTTCTAAAAGTGGATCATATTTGTAGTGATCCTTTGAAGTTATCAAACCTACATCTTATTACATTTAAATAGAAATAGTATTTAGATATCATTTCCTTTGATGATGCTTTAGCTGATTATCTTGATGCATATGAGGATTTACCTTCTTTTTGTCATAATAAGTGAAAACCTTATTGTTTAGATGTTAACATATGTTTTTGAGAGGAGGATGAGTCTAAACCATATCATGATCCTCTCCCTCCTATGGAAGAATCACAATAGAATAATCTCTTGACCATTGAAATGATAGATGTGCAGTTGAACCTAACAATCTTGAAAGGGTTATTCAAATTGGCAAATGTTTAGATGAGGATGAATGGAAACAACTTACTAAAAGTCTTCTTGAATTCTTTGATATCTTTTCTTGGATGTATTCAGACATGGCTACCATTGATCCTAATATTTTTACTCATAATATAGTTGTCACACCAAATGCTAAACCTATTAAACAAAAGATTCGTAAGATGAATCCTAACAATTATATTCTTGTTAAGTAATAAGTAAAGAAATGATTATATGTAGATTTTATGCATCTTATAGATTATTCCCCTTGGATATCTAACATTTTCACTATCTCTAAGGTAGAAAATAAGATAAAGATGTAACTAACTTTCAAGACTTAAACAAACCCTCCATGAAGGTGTTGGAAACTTACAATTGATAAAATTGTTGTTTTGTGATTGATGTTATATCTATTTAATTGATGAAGAGGATTTGATAAATTACTCATAATAATAACACCTAGAGGAAATGTTGAGCTATGAAAACAAAGCTACAAAGGAAATTTTTATTAGTTAGAGTTTGATAAGACAAAGTGATTGTTTATATCAAGAATGTAAAGCTAAGACAAGCAATAGAGTAAATGGTTAAGGAATGCCAAGTGATGCAAGTGTCAATTGAGCCACAATAAGTTTTGGGAAAATATAGTGTTGATTGAGCATCAGTATCAACTAAGAAAGATAGTTGATGCTAAGCCAAAAGTGTTTCAATGACCGAGTGGTTAAGTAATAATGAGTGTTAGAACTTAGTGATTGCCGAGTAACAATGTTGAGAATTAATTTGAGGAAATCATGATTTCTAGCCAACTTAGTTGATTTATTGGGAGATGCAAACCATGTTGAAAATGAGATTGATGAGCTAGATCATTAAATTCAAGAAGAGGATTAGGTATAACATGTATGATCTAAATTTGATGGATGAAAAGATTCTAGAAAATAAGGATGATGAATAGATATAATGAACCTAATGAACCAAATTGTAAACCCTAAGATCTACAGTGATCATGGAAAATGACAAAGAAAGAATTACTTATTTAAGGAATTATAGAGGAAAACTTGAGATGTGTGAGAGAAAGGTGAATCAAAGATGCACAAGGGTGAACACAAGTAAGTGAGAGTGAATGCAAAGTGAAAGGAGATTTCTTGTGGAGATGTTCTTGATATTGATAAGTGAATTCAAGAATATGGTTTAAGTTTTGTTGAAAGGAGAAGATGATTTCTAGAAGGGTTTCCAAGAAAATTAAGAAAAAAGATGAAACTAGAGATCTTATCAGTAAATCAACACATGGATCAGACAATGATCTGAACTTTCAAAGTGAATTGTGTTGGAAACTTAAAATTCAGACAATTGTTGTTTTGTAATTGATGTCAAATCTATGGATGAGACATATTTCTACCTAATCTAAATGTCATATCTATTTGGTTGATGAAGAGGATGTGAGAATTTCTCATAACTATAACACCTAGAGGAAAGGTTGAAGTTATGAAAATGAAGTTACAATGGATATTTGATTAGGTATACTTTGATAAAGAAACATATTTTTTTATGTCAAGAAAGCTAAGCCAAGCTAAGAAAAAGAGTAAATACTAAGGAGTGTAGAGAAATTCTAGAGTCAACCAAGCCAATGTTAGTGTTGATTGAGAATTAGCATTGACCAAGCAAGTTAGTTGATGCCGAGTCATAAAGCTTAAACAATGACTAGGTATTTCAGTGTTGAGTGAGTGTTAGAATTTAGTGATTTTCGAGTGACAATAAAAGATAAAATTTTAAGGAATCATAAGATCAAGCCAACTCGGTTGATTTCTTGAGAGATGTAAAACATGTTGAAGATTAGATTGATGAGTTGGATCATTAATTTCAAGGTGGTGGTTAGGTAAATACATAATAGAAGGATTCTATAGAAGTTTCTAGAGGATGATCAAGAAGATGTAGAGATACATTGAATCAAGTTGAATATGATTATAAACCCTAAGATCTATAGTGGATGTAGAAAATGGTAAAACATAGATTGCCCATTTAAGGAGGTATAGATCCAAACAAAAGAGAGTGCACACAGACATGAAGAAATAGAGGATCAAGAAGTGTAAGTTTGTATGTGAAGGAAGTCATATAGAGAAAGGTTGATTAGAAACACACAAGTGAGTGGATGCAAAGCTAAAGAGAAAGCTTGTAGATGTTGTTGTTGACAAGTGAATTTGAGTAGAAGGCTTAAGTGTTGATGAAAAGAGTAGACACATTTCTTGAAGGGTGTCTAAGCAAATCAACATCAGAGATGACAATGAGAGGCTTATCAATGAACCAACATAAGGGCCAAATAGAGATCTACATTAGAAAAAGTGAGTTATAATCACACAGATCAAAACCTACTATTTTATTTCTTATCATTGTAAATAGTTTGTATTGAAATATTTTTAATAGAGGTTGACCTAATAGTCAATGGAATACTTAACACTCTATGTAAATCCTTTAGCTAGGTGAAATTCTAAATGGAATGATAAAAGTCTATTTACGAGGCCACTCCTAATAGGATGATTAAATCCTCTAACTAGGTCACATTTAATAGTGTGTATTGTAACCTTTAACAAGGTTGACTCCTAATAGAGCTCACTTCGAAAGAGTGAATAAAAGTGACATGTTGTTAATGGTTTTTCCCAAATTGAGTTTTCATGTAAAATTCTAGTGTTAAACTATTATGAATATCTTTTGAATGGTTTAAATGTGATGATGTTTTCATTATGCAATGCAAGTTAAGTTTATCATAGTCTTACAATAGTGACCAAGCAACAACAAGATTAGTAGGATCAATAGAACGTTGATGTGTTTAATGTTTAATTGTTCACATGATACATATAGAACTTGAGTAACTAATTCATCCCCTATTAGATATTCTAAAAATTTCTAACAATTGGTATTAGATCTAAGTGCTTATAGAGAAAAGTTTGAAGGTACTTAATGCTAAAGATCATGACAAAAAAGAGAGATGTACCCAAGTTGCATAAGGAGAACTTTCTTGCATGGTAGACCGTGATGAAGCTACACATATCCAATATTAGTGACACTACTATCAATTTTATGAGCAATGAATATGTAGAGGTAACAACTACTCCTTTGACTACTGAAGAACTGAGACATAAGTTGTTAGAATATATAGTCCACCAATACAAATGAGAGGGAGGGGGTGAATTAGTTATCCAACTAATATCACAAATATCAACCTTAGTAAACTTTAACCATATGAGAAATGTAATCTAAAACCACAACAAGATACTCATACATGATAATACCATATATGTTAACTAGGGAAACCCTTGATTACAAGGAAATCCCCACTGGGGATTATACCCACAAGATAATGTACTAATATAAATATTCCTTGTTAGAGGATGGACAAGATTAGGAGTCAATAAAAACATTCAATATATGTTGTTCCCTCTTAGGAGACTTTTGAATCCCTATTAGGAGATTCCAACATTGTTAGGAGTTGTGCCAACCCTGTTAGGAGTTGTGTCAATCTTGTTAGGAGTTGTGGAAGACAACTAGACCTACTA